>CM040126.1:73390516-75790516 GCA_022559845.1 Amorphophallus konjac
TCTCACCCTCGCACGGGGATTTCAATGTTTCCTAATAGACTTTTCACGGAACTAATTTTCTGGCCATAAGGCCCCTTTTCCTGGCGATTAATCAAGGGTGTTCCCTTCTCCGAGGGGATGTAAATAACGCCGTGACCTTTATGGCGCGGCGGGTTTCAGTCCCGACACGAACCACACAATCGTCGGATTAGTCAGATCGAGCGCACCATGGGCTTCCATGAAGCCCGAATAAATCATCACTTTGTGACTGGCACGCCCTCGCACTAAATAAACGAATTAACCCCGACCAACAAACGAACAGATTCCCCCTCAAATTTTAGTGCGTCCACAGGGCGTCTCACAAATTACATTTCCAAGGCTATGAATGACATGAGAATGTGATGGGAATCGACATCGAGCCAGTACCATTTCATATTACATTTATATCCTTTAGTTTATTTTTATATCCACGGGAAAGTATACGTGCAATTGTACGGCTTTATCGGCCAATGCGTCACTCCCGTAGATTGTGTGGGTTTCTATGTAATTTGTCAGTAGGACCAGCAAGGGGGCCCTCAGCCCTTTCCCATTGGTCCATGTCATCTTGTGGGGCTAGTCAACCATCCTAGGTGGACATCTAGAAGGTTGGACTAGTCATATGCCACATGGGTAGACAAGTGGCCCATTTTGTCCAAGGTAGGCCACCTACCATTCAACCACCCATTCAACTTCTACCCCTTGGTCAATAGGGCGCACCCCCCTTGCATATTATATTCTTTTTTTTATGTTTGTGGCATGCAATCCTAGTCCTTCAATCCCCTTCCCTAGATCCAAGGGTCCACATTGCATTTGATGTAAAACATATATAAGCTTGTATTTTTATGAGAAAAACAATGAAAAATCAGAATTTTTGTGTGTAAGCAAGGAGCTTGGTGCGCCCCTCTCTCCTCCCCTGCTGTTCTTCCTCCCCAACCCCAGATCTAGAGTGTTTCTACCTTCTATCATCTCCACTCAACCTCCGGTGATCGTCTGTGCCGCCGCCGCCGCCGTTTGTGCCGCCATCGAGCCGCCTCTACAGTTCTATCTTCGTCCGACCACAGCAGCTTCCACGAATTGTCTGTCTCAGCCACGAGCTTGGATTAATCTGAATTTTTTATGGTGTGTTCATCCCTTGTATCCAAAGATCCACCTAAATTTTCACGCCATAATTCTGTCGTTTAGTATTTTTACATTTTCGTCCAATCTGTCATCCCAGATCTTCCAGGTTTCTGTCTACGGTGATAGAACCTCTGAGTTCTCCCCCTCCGACCATCTTTTTGATTTATCCAAACCCTCCCAATTTTACTGAGAGTTCTGTCCATCACCCCCTACCTCCACAAAGTTTCTTAATTTCTTATCAGCCTTCTATCTATTTTTAAAAATTCGTGTTCTTCCTCTGATACAGTGTTTCTAGTCAGATCCCAGATTCGACCACCCTTCACTTACAAAATCAGAACAAATCACCACCACCTCCAAATCCAGATCCAAAAATAGTCATGGTTTCCTTGTTCGATCTCCTACAACCTTGCTGAAGAACACATCTTCAAATTCAGATATCTACTTCACGGTCAAAGGCAATCAATAGGAAAGCTCTCTGCAGATCTGAGTCTTCGGTTACTGTACAACAGCAGCATATAAAATTCGCCAACACAAAGTACAAATCTAGTGAATTTTTATGAAGGCCACTAGATTGTAGTACTTCGAAGCAGCTTTCCAACGGCTCTGATCTCGTCGCATTCTGACACCGGTGCTGATCGCAGCGTCCGTTCTCGCCGGAGCGCGCGCTGAAATACAGAACCCGTAGATTTCCGATCGGTTTTTCCGACCGGTGCCGAACGGAGCCGCCCGGCCTCCGGCCGGCGAACCAGCGTGCCGCCAGCCCGGGGAGCGCTTCTCCAAGTGTCTCCACTACAGCGGTACCACCGGGTCCCACACGGCCCCTCCGGACAGCACGTGGGCCCCACGGTCGTGAACACGCGTGTAGCCGAATCAACACCCGAAGCTGCCCGTCAACCCGAATTCGGTCCTCCCGGGCCCATTTGTATAGCCCTTTACCTCCCTGCGTGGAGTGGGCATGTTTCCATTGCTGTAATTATTGTGTGTTAAGTTTCCCGGGACTACGAGTTTTCGGCCGGGTCCGTCTTCCCCACGCCGAGCGCGTGGAGGTATCGCATTCGCTCCCTTACTTGGCATTTTGCTTAAGTTCATATATGCTTGTTTATGCCGCTGCTAGAGAGCATGGTAGGGTAATTAGCTCGCTTTCTATTTATAGCACCGCTGCTGCGAGAGAGAGCGTTACCGTCCCGTGACCCGATCCGGGCACGAAAGAGAGAGCCGACCACCCTAGCTCTTGCCGGTTTCTCAACCGCGCACGTCCGACGCTTCCCTCGTTAAGGGACGATCGCGAGCTTGTCGTGTCCGTGGTCCCGTCCCGCATCAATTTGGTATCAGAGCCAGGTTGAGTCTAGGGTGTCAAAAAAGAAAAGAAAAGAGTGTCATTTACGTCTAGTCATTAGTCATTGTCTAAGTCGTGTTTAGGGTCATCATTGTTTTAAAACAAAAAAGTGTCTTTTTGCATTTACATCCCTTTACTCGGTATATCAAAAGTTGTTGTCCGAACGTTAGGCTACGCCTATCGGGAAGGCCGCACACTTGCGCGAGTGACCTTCGGGTCGATTACCTCCGCCACGTACCGGATATTGGTTTAAGTCTAGGCGCATCATTTTGCATTAGTGTGTTTGCTTTAGTCGGCGTCTTTAGTCGGTGTGTTTGCATGCCCACTCGTCGAGGTACCCAATACTCACCCCCACCACCACCAATGGCGGAATCCCGAGTCTATAGTTCCGATGAGGTGGCCACCATGTTCCGAACTCTTATGGGAAAAATGGATGGGTTGAGTGATCGCATGGAAGTGTTAAGCACCCGAGTGGATAGGATGGAAGGGTTGAGTACCCAAGTGAATGATCTAGGCACCCGCCTAGAAGAGAGGATGAAGGCCATAGAGGATAGGGCCGCCGGGTCTAGCCAGTCCATTCAGGGATTGGTCGGGAGAGTCACCGCACTAGAGAGAGGCCCAGCCGAGGCACCACCGATTGCCCCAGTCCAAGCACCCGTCCCACCTACACAAGGTCAACCGGAGCCGGGTCGACAACCCGTAACTCCAAGGGGTCAAGGGATAGCTAATAGGAGGCATGAAGTCCCCGAGGTGCATGACTATGAGTCCGAGAATGAGCATCGGGGATATGGTCGTGATCGTCGTCCTATACGGCGTACCCACGACCAAGATATGGATGAACGGGCCCTTCGGACCGTTCGGGCCGACCCTCCCACCTTTGACGGGTCCTTAGACCCAAAGGTCTATCTTGATTGGGAGGCTAGCATGGATCGATATTTTGAGTGGTTCGAGATGTCGGACCAAAGGAAGGTCAAGTTTGCCAGGATGAAACTTTTGGGCCAAGCCCAAACATATTGGAGGAACATGGAGAATCTATTTTTTCATCGTCATGAACCCCCGATCGATACGTGGACCGAGATGAGGGAGAAGCTTAGGAAGAAGTACCTCCCTACCTCCTACCGCCAGCGTCTTATAGAGAGGTGGCAAAGTCTCACCCAAGGAGCCCGGTCCGTCTCAGATTACATCGCCGAATTTGATGAGTACTACTTGCGATGCGATGCCACGGAGGAGGATTCCCTTACCGTCTCTCGGTTTCGGCGTGGTCTACGCCCACACCTACGGTATGAGCTTCTCCGCCGCAAGGTGGACAAGCTGGAGGATGCATACCAAGTTGCTCTCGAGATGGAGCAATTCGAGGGTGAGTTCGAGTCTATTCCCCGGTGGAGCCCCGCTCCTCCCCGTAGTGACTCCCGTGGCTCCTTAGGTTCATACCCGAGGGGACCCATGGCTCGTCCACAGGAGCCCGCCCGTCAGGAGCACTTTGCTCCTAGACCTCGACCTCCCCCACCACGGGATCTACCTCCACCCCATCCACCGGCACCCGTTGCCCGTCCCCCAGCTCTTATAGCCCGTCCTCTGGCACCGGCACCCCCTCCACTATTGTCCAAGGCACCTACACCTCCCCCATTGCTGCCTACACCCCCTACCCGACGGGATGATAAGGGTAAGGCCCCTTCTTTCGGGGAGAGTAGTCGATCGCGAGTGCAGTGTTTCCACTGTCATGGATTTGGCCACATTGCCAGCGAGTGTCCCGCTCGCGCCACCCTAGCCTTAGGTGTTGGAGAGTCCGCACCTCCCGAGCTTGAGTGTGTCAATTACGTGGCCGATGAGGCACTAGCCGATGAGTACTATGCCTTGGGGGGGGGGAAGAGTGGGATAGCTCTCATGCCGCCCAGGATGCGGCCACCTAGTGGGCTTGAAGCTACCACCTTAGTCTCGAGTCGTGCATGAGTCAGTGTGTATTCTTGTGTGGTTTGTTTGTGTGGTGTGTTTCGAGTCGATTGTTGTGTGTATTGCATGGTAAGTCTGCATGAGTCTTGTGCAAGCTCGTTGTCGGTCTCTTATGAGTAAGAGGCGAGTGGACTCACTTGATGAGTATGGGATCGGTTCCACATCTATACCCGGATCAGTCACCTATAGGGACTCAGCGGTGATTCCTAGTGAGTCTTCGAGCTGTTTTCTTCCCTTTTGAGAGTGCCCCTTCGGAGTGACCACCTTTAGCCCATAGCAGTTTGCATATCGAGTATATATGGAATGAGCAGGTGACGATCACTTGGAGCGGAGCATACCCGCGCTACTTGGCACGGTGACGGATCCGCTGGAGTACTCGAGCATCCCTACCCCTACTCGACGGGGTCGAGTTCCTCCCACTCGGGAAGAGTTGATGGGAATCGACATCGAGCCAGTACCATTTCATATTGCATTTATATCCTTTAGTTTATTTTTATATCCACGGGAAAGTATACGCGCAATTGTACGGCTTTATCGGCCAATGCGTCACTCCCGTAGATTGTGTGGGTTTCTATGTAATTTATCAGTAGGACCAGCAAGGGGGCCCTCAGCCCTTTCCCATTGGTCCATGTCATCTTGTGGGGCTAGTCAACCATCCTAGGTGGACATCTAGAAGGTTGGACTAGTCATATGCCACATGGGTAGACAAGTGGCCCATTTTGTCCAAGGTAGGCCACCTACCATTCAACCACCCATTCAACTTCTACCCCTTGGTCATTAGGGCGCACCCCCTTGCATATTATATTCTTTTTTTTGTGTTTGTGGCATGCAATCCTAGCCCTTCAATCCCCTTCCCTAGATCCAAGGGTCCACATTGCATTTGATGTAAAACATATATAAGCTTGTATTTTTATGAGAAAAGCAATGAAAAATCAGAATTTTTGTGTGTAAGCAAGGAGCTTGGTGCGCCCCTCTCTCCTCCCCTGCTGTTCTTCCCTCCCCAACCCCAGATCTAGAGTGTTTCTACCTTCTATCATCTCCTCTCAACCTCCGGTGATCGTCTGTGCCGTCGTCGCCGCCGCCGTTCGTGCCGCCATCGAGCCGCCTCTGCAGTTCTGTCTTCATCCAATCACAGCAGCTTCCACGAATTGTCTGTCTCAGCCCTGAGCTTGGATTGATCTGAATTTTTTATGGTGTGTTCATCCCTTGTATCCAAAGATCAACCTAAATTTTCATGCCATAATTCCGTCGTTTAGTATTTTTACATTTTCGTCCAATCTATCATCCCAGATCTTCCAGGTTTCTGTCTACAGTGACAGAACCTCTGAGTTCTCCCCCTCCGACCATCTTTTTGATTTATCCAAACCCTCCCAATTTTACTGGAGTTCTGTCCATCACCCCCTACCTCCACAAAGTTTCTTAATTTCTTATCAGCCTTCTATCTATTTTTAAAAATTCGTGTTCTTCCTCTGATACAGTGTTTCTAGTCAGATCCCAGATCTGACCACCCTCCACTTACAAAATCAGAACAAATCACCACCACATCCAAATCCAGATCCAAAAATAGTCCTGGTTTCCTTGTTCGATTTCCTACAACCTTATTGAAGAACACATCTTCAAATTCAGATATCTACTTCACGGTCAAAGGTAATCAACAGGAAAACTCTCTGCAGATCTGAGTCTTCGGTTACTGTACAACAGCAGCATATAAAATTCGCCAACACAAAGTACAAATCTGGTGAATTTTTCTTAAGGCCACTAGATTGTAGTACTTCGAAGCAGCTTTCCAACGGCTCTGATCTCGTCGCATTCTGACACCGGTGCTGATCGCAGCGTCCGTTCTCGCCGGAGCGTGCGCTGAAATACAGAACCGGTAGATTTCCGATCGGTTTTTCCGACCGGTGCCGAACGGAGCCGCCCGGCCTCCGGCCGGCGAACCAGCGTGCCGCCAGCCCGGGGAGCGCTTCTCCAAGTGTCTCCACTATAGCGGTACCACCGGGTCCCACACGGCCCCTCCGGACAGCACGTGGGCCCCACGGTCGTGAACACGCGTGTAGCCGAATCAACACCCGAAGCTGCCCGTCAACCCGAATTCGGTCCTCCCGGGCCCATTTGTATAGCCCTTTACCTCCCTGTGTGGAGTGGGCATGTTCCCATTGCTGTAATTATTGTGTGTTAAGTTTCCCGGGAGTACGAGTTTTCGGCCGGGTCCGTCTTCCCCACGCCGAGCGCGTGGAGGTATCGCATTCGCTCCCTTACTTGGCATTTTGCTTAAGTTCATATATGCTTGTTTATGCCGCTGCTAGAAAGCATGATAGGGTAATTGGCTCACTTTTTATTTATATCACCGCTGCTCCGAGAGAGAGCGTTACCGTCCCGTGACCCGATCCGGGCATGAAAGAGAGAGCCGACCACCCTAGCTCTTGCCGGTTTCTCAACCGCGCACGTCCGACGCTTCCCTCGTTAAGGGACGATCGCGAGCTTGTCGTGTCCGTGGTCCCGTCCCGCATCAGAATGCCTTTTTACATGATGAGAATCATAGCAAGACCGCCAAGAGGGATCGGCTCGCTCATGGGCCCCCAGCACAAGCAAGGGTGCCGCCGTCTATGGACTACCCTAACTATGAAGGATAAGACATCACCCAGGCCATGTGCGGATATCTCCGTGGGGTCGGGAACACCTCCCTAGGAAGGCAACGGCTACTGCAAGCCATCACCACCGCCGAAGAAGGTCAAGGATGTCCAATCGACCCGGTGGGAAGAGAAGACACGGAATCAGGATGCAACGGGCGTCCCTGCTATGAAAGAGATGCACCGAGAGCCTCGGTGTTCGAAAGATTGACCTTCCTTGGTCAGCCGACCAGATGTCCGAGGAGAAGAAGTAAAAATATACAAGTCTATACTTACAATGTGGTCGGAACGACTAGCCACTATGGGGCTCTGCCCAAAGAACCTGAAGAAGTTGCCCGGATTGCCGAGAGGCCCGGCCCTGTCACAAGAAGAGGAAGGGTCACCAGTGAGGCATTGCAAACCCTCTTAAGGATGGCAAATCCAGAGGAGATGTCGGCTGCCTTAACTGCCAATGTAATCACAACGGAAGGCGACGGTGTAATGCCATCCACCTCGTCTGAAGAAACACCATCTGAGGAGAAAGGAGGCCTCCCCAGCACTTTTACCAATGATCCAACCTTGTTGATGTTGCTGCAAAGCTATCGGCAAGAAATTGAAGCATTAAAGAAGCAACTGAGCGAGAGGGACGCTTGTACCTCTGCTCCCGGACAGCTCAAAGCCCTCCCCGGGACGTCAGGCGGTAGCGGCCAGACATTTGAAGGCTCGCCACAGGCAATCGCCCCACAACCGGTGCATAACTACACTGGGGGCATTGCTCCCCCGCAACAACAAATTACGGCTACGCCGCAACCTCCAATCCTCCAATTCCAATGGGCTCCTGCTACGCCCCACGCGGCCATATTGACAACACTGCAGATGCAGCAAGCTCACTTCTATCCAAGCCCGGTTGACCCGGCAGTGATGAACAAACTCATGGTTGAGCAGATGATAGAAATGAAGCTGGCAGAAAGGTGCGATGGTGACCCCGCCACATTTGATGTCTATAGGGTGCCATACCCTCCCCATCATGCTGCCAAGAGGCTGCCCCCTGGCATTACTAAGCCTCCAAAGTTTGAGAAATTCAACGGGCAAGGGTCTCCACGCGAGCACATTGCCTACTACACCAATGTGATGGGCGACTTGGCGGCTGACGAGTCCTACCTGCTAAAATTCTTCGGGTCCACATTAATAGGGCTCGCCTTCGAGTGGTACTCAAGCTTGCAGTCCGGGTCTATCATTGACTGGCCAGACCTGTAAAGAAAATTCAAAGAAAGGTTCCACATCACCGAAAGGGAGGCGACAGTAGCCGAACTATATGAAACCAGGCAGAGGAGTGATGAGTCCGCCCTGGAATATATCAAAAGATGGAGGAAACTCAACATGAGGAGCAGGCGACCACCGCATCAGGAGGACGCCGTCCAAATATGCAAGCAGAATCTGTGAAGAGAAGTGCTAGAAAGAATGATAGGCACTGAAATCAAGTCATTTGACCGACTGAACAATGTGGTGGCGGAGGTCGAGGCATTCCTCTCAAAATACTCGGCCGCCCCTGCTATTTCAAGCCAAAAGACTAGGTCATCTGACAAACGACCAGCATCTCAAGAAGTGCACACGGTCGACTTCAAGACCTTTGAACAACAGAAGGAAAAGGAGAAAGGGGTAGCTCAGCCTCCCCCGTCAAAGCCCGTCGATCGGCGAGAAGGCCCATTCCTACGGGACAAAATGAAAAAGTTGTACTCATTCCATCGAGATAAGACTTGGCTCTTATTTGAATGGGCTGTAAAGTTCGACAAGATAACCCTTCTGGAGCCAAAGCGGCCTGGCGATCCCAGAAGAAAGGATGATCCTCGCTTCTGTCCATATCATCAAATGATCGAGCATCCCATTGAGGACTGCTATATCTTCAAGGACATCATTGAGTCCTTGATCAAGAAAGGAGAATTACAAATGGGGGAGCACCAAGTCGATCCCCCGTGCCCGCATGAAATGCCCACTCTAGGGGTGGCCATCAATATGATATCTATATATCAACAGTTACCCGAAGAAATGGCGGAAGCCTGCACTCAACACACCTATGAGGGCTATATCCTGGCGCAGGTCAAAGATGAAGAAGATTGGCACACCGTGCCGACTAAAGCAAAGAGAATGGTGGCGCCTCGTCGTGGTCCGGCAAGTCATATACGAGGTGTCACACCTCGGTCGGAACCCCCGGCCGTGGCCCCCGTCTGGCATGAGACAACTCCTCAGTTGGTCATCAAAAGATTCACCAGCAATAAGAAGAAACACATCCCTATACGGGTGCATAAAGAGGCCAACCCAGCAGTGGCACGGCTTCAAGAAGTTATCAATGGGCTAGATGAATATGAACAACCCGAGATTCGGCCAGTCCAGCTGAAAGAATATGTCCCATGGGAGCAACTTAAATCCCTAAAACTAACGGAAGAGACTGAAGCTGAAGCTGAAATTGAAGAACAGGGCATGTGGGACGAGCTTCTCCCAGAGCAGCCCTCGACTGCGAAGAAAAAGAAGAAGAGATCCAAGAATAAAAGAAGAGCTCCGATTGTATCTTGCAACACTCTTGCAGCCCTGTTTGAAACAGTTCGAATCTCTGAAGAGGATGATGGAGAGATATGCCTCGTTCCAGCAGAAGTAAATCAAGCTGAAGCTTCTACTTCTCAACATGCTACCAGATCGGAAAAGAAATGGGGACACCCTCCCGAAGCTAGCAACAATATCATGCTGCGTGGTGAGCCACCATACCAAGTTCCCCAACCTGAAGTCAAAGGGGTGGAGATTCCTCCTCCACTAGGGCTCTACCCCGAACGTGTCAGCAGCAAGGAGGTTCCCTCCTTTACTGAATTTCTAGCATCCCGAGAGGGCGGACGGCCACGCCCGCAACAGCAATGGAGGGTTAAGGCAGCTCCCGCCTTACCTTCAGGAGTATCTCCTCCAGCAAACAAAGACCAGGCGGGCGCCCTAAGCTTCACCGAATTTGTACAAGAGAAAGAACTGGCCCGACCAGTGCAACAAGCCCATGTGGGACCAGAAGAAAAAGATGAACCACCTCCCGAGTCAGCTCCTCAAGAGCACCCTGGGGGCAAGTGTAAAAGGCCCGAAGAACTGAGGCGGACTAGCATCAGAAGCACCAGCAGAATAGTAAAGCAACTGAAAAGAATCCCGGCACACTTCTCCGTCTGGGATATACTCTCCCTCGATGAAGAAACAAGGCAAGCTGTCATCACGGCCCTGCAAACACCGACATACTTTGAAAGCTACTTTGCTGAAGCCCAGCCAGGGGTGGCGATGACATTTACGGAGGAGGACATGCTTCTGCCTTCCGCCAACCACAACAGGCCCCTCTACATGAAGGGGCATCTGAACAAACAACCAATAAGCAGAGTATTGATTGATCCGGGGGCAGCAGTCAACATACTCCCTTATCGGATATATCAGAAATGCTGCTTTGATGTTCATCTGATCTAGGTCAGGGATATGAAAATTGCTGGCTTCAACCAGAAATGCGAGGTCCCCACGGGTATGGCGGAGCTTGAACTCTTGCTTGGAGACTTCACCACCACAGTGCAGTTTCACGTAATAAACTCTGATACATCATACAAAGCACTGCTGGGTCGGCCATGGCTGCACAAAAATCAGGTGGTAGCTTCTACTCTCCACCAATGCATAAAGTACCCCCGAGGTGGGAAAGAAGAAAGAGTGTTTGCCAACTTACACCCTTTCGAGGTGTTCGAATGTCACTTGTCAGATGCAGCTATGTATCTAGAGAAGTCGAAGAAGCCCAGTCCTCCAGCTAAGGACAAGGGAAAGAAGAAAATAGAATCCGACGACTGGTTTCCCCCACCGCCGCCTGGCTATATACCTCCCTCAGAGGTGTCATCCCTCTCTAAAGAAGAAGGAGACCCCAGAGTTCTCCAACTCAACATTTACCCTCAATCGGGGACACTAAACCCCGCCAACTTGCTTGGGGACATTAAGGTCCCGCCTGGGGTTGTCAAACCCACAGTCGGCGCAGACTGCCAAACAGTCGAAGTGCTGAAGATTATAGAGATTCCTAATCCTGATGGCTAGCCTACCATATTCTATGTGGCCAAGGAGCTGCTTGTAAAAGGGGATGATGATTACAGATTCCCCGAGAAAATCCCCTTCTGTCAGCCCCCCAGTCAGAAGAAGATGTTCAAAGAGTCGTGGGATCCCCCGAACATGGATAGGAGACTCCTGCAAATCACTCAGCACCCAGGGCTGGGTTTCTCCATTGAGGATTCTCAAGAAATTAATATGATTTCAACCTACACTGTAACAAATGAAGACCCCATAGGGGCGATCTATGATGAATACATAGAAGACTATGAGATAGCTGAGTCATCGGTAGAAGTAAAAGGCTCAAGCCCCTCTCAGGCGCAGGCGCACAATGATCGTGGAGTTGACGCTCCATACAGATGTTGGGAGTCCATTTTCATGGAACCAACTGCAACCACCATTAATAGCTCACGAGAGCCCCAGACTGAAGAAAGTCATCTCATCCCTGAGGACGCTACATCCACAAGCCAGCATTCAGGATGCATATAGCATGCACAGTCAGTGCCAGGGCTGCTCATCCAGCCTGACCAACAGCTGACCAGCTCAAAACAAGGCAAAACTGAAATCCCGCCGGTAGGCGAAACAAGACAAGAATACATCTATGAGGCCCTCGAAGCTGAAGAAGATGGTGAAGGCTTTGTAGACCTACAGCTGGCTCCCCCGGAAATAGAAGATGGTGGTCAAGCCACTGTCGACGAATTAGTCGAAATAAACCTCGGCACTAAGAGTGATCCCAGGCCGACCTTCCTGAGTGCCCTCTTGTCACTTGAGGAGAGGGGGAAGTATGTGAAGCTACTCCAAGAATTCCGAGACTTCTTTGCTTGGAATTACAAGGAGATGCCAGGACTTAGCCCTACAGTTGCCCATCACATCTTGTCCATTGATCCTAAAGCCGAGCCGGTGAAGCAATCACCCAGGCGAATGAGGCCCGAACTAGCAAATCAAATATGCAAAGAGGTTGACAAGCTGAAAGACGTCGACTTCGTGGCTGAAAATCAATATACCACATGGCTGGCAAACATTGTGCCCGTCAAGAAGAAAAATGGCCAGATCCGAATCTGTGTGGATTTTCGGGACCTGAATAAAGCCTGTCCGAAGGATGATTTTCGAGTGCCAGTTACCGAAGTGATGATCGATGCCACCACCGGCCATGAGGCCTTGTCGTTCATGGATGGGTCATCCGGATACAATCAGATCTGGATAGCAGAGCATGATAGAATCCATACAGCTTTTCGGTCGCCTAAAGGGATTTTCCATTACAAGCGGATGCCCTTCGACCTCAAAAATGCTGGCACCACCTACCAGAGGGCGATGACAAAAATATTCGACGAGTTGCTTTATAGAAAAGTCAAATGCTACATCGACGACTTGGTCGTCAAAACAAAGAAGAGAGAGGATCATCTGGCTGACCTCAGAATCATATTCGAAAGGCTACGTCTGCATGAACTGGAGATGAACCCGATGAAGTTCACTTTTGGCGTCTATAGCAGAAAATCCCTGGGCTTCATCGTCAGATATCGGGGAATTAAAATTGACCCCGCAAAAATCAAGGCTATTCAGGAGCTACCTCCTCCAAGGAATCTAACAGAATTACGGTCGTTGCAAGGCCGGCTAGCCTACGTTCGTAGGTTTATCTCGAACCTGTCGGGGCGGTGCCAGCCGTTTCACAAGTTAATGATAAAGGATGCCCCATTCCAATGGAGCGAAGAATGCCAGAAAACTTTTCACCAGCTGAAGGAATATTTGAAGACCCCGCCAGTCCTGGGGGCACCTGTTAAAGGGCGGCCGCTGATCTTGTACATAGCTGCAACTGAATGTTCTCTGGGGGTAATGCTGGCCCAAAACAACGAAGAAAGAAAAGAACAAGCTTTGTACTACCTCAGCTGAAGATTGGTCGGGGCCGAAGCAAAATACACACCTATTGAAAGAGTCTGTCTCGCTCTTGTGTTTGTAGCCAAGAAAATGAGGCACTACATGCTGTCGCATGAAGTCACATTGATATCCAGGGCCGACCCGGTCAAATATATACTCTCCCAGCCGGTCTTGAAAGGGCGACTGGGTAAATGGGCTGTCATTCTCATGGAGTTTGACATTTCTTATGCACCGTAAAAGGCCATTAAAGGCCATGCCATTGCAGATTTCTTTGCAGCACACCGAGTGCCTGAAAATTCTCCTCTGATCACACAGCTCCCTGAAGATGAAACTTTGGAGGTGGGCCAGATGCAGCAAGCCACTTGGCAGCTATATTTTGACGGTGCGTCGAGAACAGAAGCACCCCCGTCTGGGCAAACAAGAATAAGAGCAGGGGCGGGCGTTGTCCTTAAATCCCCGGAAGGAGAGGTGTTACACACCTCTTGCTCCATCAACAAGGCCTGCACAAATAATGAAGCAGAATATGAAGCCCTAATAATCGGTCTTCAGCTAGCCCTCCAGCTGGATATCCGTATGCTGCAAGTGTTTGGGGATTCAATGTTGATCGTCAGACAAATTCAGGGATAATTTGAAGTCCAAAAAGCTGAATTGCTGCCTTATCATGCCAAGGCGAGATAGCTCATGCAGAAGTTTTACTTGGTCGAAGTAAACCACATCAGCCGAGTTCAGAATGCACAAGCCGATGCATTAGCAAAGCTAGCAAGCTCACTGACAGTCCCGCCTGATGGGTCACTCAACATACGGGTGATCAACAGACGGCAGGTCCCCAGCATGATAGAGGAAGACACAGGTGAAGAAGAGCCTAAAGTGGCTACTGCAGAAACGGTCGGCTCACCCGACTGGCGTGAGCCCCTCATGAAATGGTTTAAACACCAGCAACTGCCCAAGAAAAGGGAAGAAAAGATCAGGTTGATCCGAATGAAAGACTCCTATGAACTGAGGAGCGGAATCCTATTCCAAATTATGGCAGATGCCTTGAAAAAGATACTCCTTCGATGCCTCTCAATAGAAGAAGCGTGGAGGGTGATGAAAGAAGTACATGCCGGGTCGGCCAGAGCACACCAGGCTAGGCCAAAAATGAAAATTGAAACTAAAAAGTTGGGCTACTATTGGCCGACAATGTTCGACGACTGTTGCAAATACGCCAAGTTGTGCCAAAAATGCCAAGAGCATGCCACGGTCCCCAGGCGGCCTCCAACACAGCTACATCCAACAGCACCTAGTTGGCCTTTCGCCCAATGGGGAACAGATGTGGTGGGTCCATTCCCCCCATCCTCTTCAGGATGCAAGTATATCCTGCAATAACAGATTACTTCTCCCGCTGGGCGGAGGCTGTAGCCCTGAAAGAAGTCACAAGAGAAATTGTAGCCCGGTTTATCCAGAGAAATGTAATATTCCGATTCGGCATTCCCGACCGGATCATCTCAGACAACGGAAGTCACTTCCGAAATCAGAAGGTCTATAAGTTGGCCGAAAAGTACAAGATTGACTGGATGACATCCACTCCGTACAACCCGCAGGCAAACGGGTTGGCTGAAGCCTTCAATAAAACACTCTACAACCTCTTGGCAAAGACTGTAAGCTCTCATAAAAAAGACTGGGAAGACAAGATGTACGAGGCACTTTGGGCGTACCGTACAGTCTACAAGACCCCAACGGGTTGCTCACCTTTCTCCTTGGTATACGGCTCCGAAGCAGTCGTCCCCATTGAATTAGAAGTACCCTCGTTGCGGGTCATAAATCAGCATGGTTTGGTCAGAGACGACCGAACAAACGTCGACCGAAGACTGGAGGAGCTCTCTGACTTAGAAGGGAAGCGACTCCGAGCCCAGCAGAATATACAGGTCTACCAGGCCCGCATAGCCCGCGCCTTCGACAAGCTTGTCAAGGAACGCGAATTCAAGAAAGGTGACCTTGTGATGGTCAAAAGAAGAGAAGTCATGGCTACCAACTACAAGGGTAAGCTGAATGAAAACTGGCTCGGGCCGTACGTCGTCCAGAAAGTCTACGAAGGATGAGCATATGTAGTCGTCAACCATAGGGGGGAGACTCAATTCCTGCCCCTTAATGGAAGGCACTTGAAACTATATCATGCACCACTTCCCCAGCTCGATGAGCAGTTGAAGCCCTCGCCCCAGGCGGAACAAGAATGTTTCTTAGATCTCCCGTGAGACTATGCAATACCTATTCAAAAAAAAAGGAAGAAAGAAAATTAGTGAAGTCATTAGGGGACGCCGATTCATCAAGTCCTACCAAGATGCGAAGCTCCCCCTCTAGCCCAGACCACCGCATCTCAGCCGAATAACCAAACAACTACATCCCATGTAGCAAAAAAAAACATGCTTCCAGCTCAACGCTGCTTCATCCCATCCCATTGATGCATAAAACTAGTGGCCCAGACCTTCCGTCTAGAGCCATGAATAAAAAAACCCCTGCTTTGGCACTAACCCCATGTCAATGAACAAACCACGTCGGTCCTTGACTTCCTGTCGACATCGATGAATAAACCAGTGGCCCAGACCTTCCATCTGAAGCCATGAATAAAAAGACCCTTGCTTTGGCACTAACCCCGTGTCAATGAACAAACCACGTCGGTCTTCGACTCCCTGTCGACATTGATGAACAAACCAATGGCCCAGACCTTCCGTCTGAAGCCATGAACAAAAAGACCCTTGCTTTGGCACTAACCCCGTGTCAATGAACAAACCACGTCGGCCCCCGACTCCCTGTCGGCATCGATGAATAAACCAGTGGCCCAGACCTTCCGTCTGAAGCCATGAACAAAAAGACCCTTCCTTTGGCACTAACCCCATGTCAATAAACAAAACCACGTAGTCCTCGACTCCCTGTCGGCATCGGTGAATAAACCAGTGGCCCAGACCTTCCGTCTAAAGTCATGAACAAAAATACCCTTGCTTTGGCACTAACCCGTGTCAATGAACAAACCACGTCGGTCCTCGACTTTCTTTCGGCATTGATGAATAAACCAGTGGCCTAGACCTTCCGTCTGAAGTCATGAACCAAAAGACCCTTGCTTTGTCACTGACCCTGTGTCCGTGAATAAACCACCTCAATATCTCAATTTCCAGTCCCACCGACGAATAAACCCGTAGCTCGGACCTTCCGTCCGAAGCTATAAACAAAAAAAAACCCTTCCACTCTAGAGCGGACCCTTCATCTGGGTAGAGAACAAGAGGTCCCTTATATTGTCCTCTTTGCTTGGCTCAGACCTTCCGTCCAAGTCGATAAACAAAAAGAAACCCCCTTGCTTGGCTCGGACCTTCCGTCCGAGTCGATGAATAAAAAGAACCCCTTGCTTGGCTCGGACCTTTCGTTCGAGTCCATGAACAAAAAAGAACCCCTTTACTTGGCTCGGACCTTCCATCCGAGTTGATGAACAAGAAGAAACCTCCTTTCTTGGCTCAGACCTTCCGTCCGAGTCGATGAATAAAAAGAACCCCTTGCTTGGCTCGGACCTTCTGTCCAAGTCCATGATCAAAAAGAACCATCTTTGCTTGGCTCGGACCTTCCGTCCAAGCCGATGAACAAAAGAAAACCTCCTTGCTCAGCTCGGACCTTCCGTCCAGGTCAATGAATAAAAATAATCATCTTTGCTCGGCTGGGACCTTCCGTCCAGGTTGATGAACCAAAAGAATCCTCTTTGCTCGGCTCGGACCTTCTGTCTGAGTCGATGAATAAACAATTTTCCTTACATCAACAAAAGTCAACAACTCCCTTTCGGGATCAGCTTCCGCCGGTCGGCTTGGGCCTCTTCCCTATGCCGGCGCATTAACTCTATTTCTCTTCTTCGGTATCCACTCATACCGATGAGCATCCATACCTCCTCACTTGGGCTAGACATACCGGTCTGCGTGCCTACGCGGTGAAGCGATTACCTCATCCCTTTGCTGAAGGAGTGAGCGCTTTCCTGTGAATTCGCACTAGACCAACATTCCACTAGCCTGGAAGAACAAATATCTTATCAAAGAGCTCTACACTCGCGGGCCCCATGCACTCGTCCCTCGCTTGCGCCACCCGCGAGTGGGGGCCATTTGTGGACGACAAAAATTTGCTATGTGGCGCGTACATCTCGGCACTCAAGAGAGCATGTCGAAGATGGAAATGCTGAATAAACCCCATATCTTGCCCGATCAGGATGAGAACTCACTTAGTGGCCCGCTACCCAATAAGAAAGCCCCTCAAGCGAAAGGCGTGGCCACGGGTCTCCAATCAGCTATGCCGAAGCCCAAATCAAGAGCAAACCTGCGAGTTCGGACACGGGTTCAGCATGTGCTAACAATTATCCGAAATTCTAAATCGAGGCTCAAGGGCTTCAAACCAAACACCACGGAGCATTCCGGGAATACATACGGTCATTCGGACGGCCGAAATGTCGAGTTAAAGCCCAAATCAGTGCACGTGTTAAATCGGCGCCGCAAATAACGGCGCGCCCCATGCCATTTCCCTTTGCAATGTGCTACTCCGGCGCCGCCAAAATCGGTGCGCCCCATGGCCTTTGCCCCCCTCCTTACTTGGCATTAAAACGGCACGCTCATGCCATTCCATTCTTGCAAAGTGGCCTTAACCCGGCGCCACCAATAGCGACGCGCCTCATGCCATTCCCCATTGGCAAGCGGCGCCGCTTAAAACGGCACCACTTAAACCGGCGCGCCCATTTCCCTCCTTTGCAAACCTCTTAATACGGCGCGCTACCCTTTGTCTTTGTGTTATTAATCCGGCGCGCAAGATGTGGCGTCGTTTTAACCTTGGCCGTCCCATCCTGCTTTCGGCTCCTTGTTTCCTGCAGATAGAAGACCGTGAATGGCGTGAAGTGAAGCGAAGTCTCCCGACAGCTCCCAATAGTCTGATGGCCGATCCATGGAAGTCAGCTGCTACCAACTCCTCTGTCGGGGGGAAAAGGAGCGGAAGAAGCTTCTGGGAGCTTTCTTCCCCAGATGAAGTCTCCCCTGCATCTTCTATGGGGAAAACAGAAGTATAAAAAGGCCAAGGAAGGGAAGGAAAGGGGTTCAGTTGGGCATTCTTTCTCCTGGGTAGACACTTCCACAAGTGGACGGGCTGGCTGTAGGGAAAATAGAGCGAAGAGAGCTTGTAAATCGAAGGGAAGAAGAAGAAGAAGGGAGGTGAGAGTGAGAGGTGAGCTTGGGAGGGGGAAGAGCTTGTGCTCTGTTCCCCCTCCCCATCCATGTATTTCTTTCTCTTTTCCCTCTACAATGTATTCTCTCTTCTTTGGGATGAAATCTCTGTTGTTTGAGTCATTTTTCCCCTTTGGTGGATGAATAAATGGAGGATCTTCTGGAAAACACACGTTTTGTTTCGTAAAAACGTTACCCGTGAGTTGTGGTGCCTCTTGTAGGCTGGCCCTCGAGCTCTCCACACTCACATATGGGTTATCGGACCGCTGTGAGGCCACTCCGACTTTTGAGGATCACCTCGGAATACTCCGTTTGGTGATCTTCTATTATCTCTGGCAAGCCTCAGTCCGGGGGAGATGCTGCTCGATTTTCGCCAGGGGATTAAGAACACTTAAGAACTAACGAACAAGCCACCCTCTGAAGAACACACAGTGAACCCTATGTGAATTAACCCCTAAAATCTTGCACAACAAACTCCTCCGAATAAATCACTTAAACCCCACCTCATTACCTATCTAATCCATCAATCGGATGAACAAACGAATTATAGAACCCACCTGCAGGTGAAAGAAAAGAAAAACACAATCAAAAGCAACGAAACAACTCTCGGGAGAGGCTAATCCGGCGCGGTTACTGTTCCGTCGTGCCGTTTTAAACCCACACTCAAAAATCCCATTTTCCTCTTATTCTGATGCGGTTACTATTCCCCCGCGCCGTTTTAACCCACACTCGAAACCCCTTTCGATTCTAATCTGGCGCCATCAAATACGACGCACATCACTGTTCAAACACTATCTTCCCAACGCCATCAAATACGGCGCGCCCCTTGGTGACCACCTAATCCGGCGCCGTCTAAAGCGGCGCGCCCCTTGGCCCCCTTCTCGTCATCTTGCATGCTATTCCGGCGCGCCCTCCCCTCATTCTGCCTCCTGAGGCATGCCATTCCGGCGCCGTTTAAAATGGCGCGCTCCTCTACTCTCACCTCTTCTTGCAACTTGTTAATACGGCGTGGCAAAAGAAAACCAAAAGAATGAAAAGAAGAAAGAAAACTATTGAAATTAAAGAATAAACAAGAAAATAAGGCCTAAATCAATAAACAAAATAGGAAGAATGGAATGGGAATAAACCACTTAATTCAATGATCGAAACAATGACAATAGCATGTCCCTGCTATAATTAAAATTTGCGTTGCGAGGGCGCACGTTGGTGAGTTCACGCTTCACACTTAACAATTCACTCCCCCCGGACTGTGTGCAATGAAGAGAAAGCAAGAGTGCCCAGTGGTATCGGACGTGTGCCTCAGAATTCCTAATATGGTCATAGTCCTGAACCGTCTCGGGCCAACAGTTCATTAAGCTAACCCGCTTCTACCGGGATTCAATCCCGCAACCCCATATTAAACTTGCCGTACCTACGGTAGACATTCTTTTGGCTTTCTCGTCGTCTTCGATGCTTCAATTACGGACTCTCGTCCGAACAATAAATGGTCCGTTAGTGACCAACATACATGCCGGGGTCCAATCCTGCAATCACATTAACCTTGCCGTACCTATGGTAGACATTTGTACGGTTTTGTCACCGTCCCTTACGCTACAAATACGGACTTCCATCCGAACAATAAAACGGTCCTTTAGTGACCAACATGCTCACATTCATGAACTTTTACTCCCCGAGGCGGGGTTTGTTTAAACGCAATCTGAGATTTCGCACTCGCTTTCATTATTATGAGTCTCAGGTCGTAGGGCCCCCTTTTTTGGTGATTAATCAAGGGTTTTCCTCTCTCCGAGGGGATGTAATTAACGTCGTAACCTTTATGGTACGACGGGTTCTCAGTCCCGACACGAACTACTCAATCGTCTGATTCGTCAGATCGAGCGCACCATGGGCTTCCTTCAAGTCCGCATAAATCGTCACCTAGGTGACTGGCACGCCCTCGCACTAATAAATCGAACAAACAAATAAAAGGATGAATAAACTAATAAAAAATGAACAACGTCTCGAAAGTGCGTCCACAGGTATGGGCTTCTCACCCTAGGGCTTCTTACCCTCACAATTGGCTTCTCACCAAAAGAACACTCAAGATTGGATTTCTAAAATTGCATCAAATATTCATTAGCTTTCTTAAGGGGTGGTTGGGTCCTATTTATAGGAGCCCAACCTTTTACAGGACCAGACTGCCCATGGCTTTACACTAAATGACCACTGATATCCTAGAAAGCATACCATGGGACAAATGACTCATAACATAGGGAAATGACTATGGACCTAGAGACATGACTTAAATAAAAGGGAAAATACAATGATATGACTCAATTAAAAAATGAAAAATACATCATATGACTCAGGAAATAGACTGCTAGACCAAGCCGAGTACTTCCGGGGTGATGTGACGGGCTGTGGGTATTGGAACGGCTGGTGATGTCCCCATCACGTAGGACCAAGCGAAGGTATCGGGGAATTCTTTGAGCACTGCCACAATGGCAGCTTCCTCCTCTTTTCTTAAATTGGCACTTATCAAAATGATCTTCAGGTTATCCTTAGTGCCAAGGTTGACTTCTTTAGTTGACTTATCGATCGAAGTGCTAGGTTCATCAAACCTTTTTGTCTAGTCAACGAAGGGAGCTATATGATAAGTGATGTCCTCTAGCGGACTTTCTTCGACTCCTTCTTCACCGTCTTCTTCCAAAATGTAGACCCCTAAATCGTCTTCTAATTGAGATCCTTCTTCCTTGTCTGGCCCTAGGGGAATGGGAGTTGACATGAAATGTAACGACCCGAGATCCGAATATCGGGAATGGCCCGATAACCCGAATCCCGAACCGCCACCAACGAGCCCGAAGACTCTGAAGGGTTAAAGGGATGGTGTGGAAATATACGAGAATCTAGATAATTACAGAACTACACAATTAATATGAATAAGTAGGAAATAATAAATAACATTAAACAAATTACATGGTCCATAATATAACAACAACCCAAAATATAGCAGTAGTCCACAACTAGTACAGTCTAGAAAGAAAAGTACAACTACACAGGGCATACCCCGGCTCTGGCGACTGGCAACTAACCCTGGGCACTAGAACCACGTGGAGCCTCAGAAGCGCTCTCTTGAAGCCTCGCCTCACCTGAAACCACGGAAAGACACAGGGAATGAGCCTTATAACAAAAGGCTCAGCAGGGATCACCCGGACCCCTACCTCGTAAAATGAAAAACTGCACAGAAAGTAGTCTAAGGCTAACACTAACCAACGTAGAGCGAAGGTCAACAAAATAAGTAAACGGGAAAGCTCAGCTACGCCAAGTACTGACCACATGGCTCAAAAATTGAGACAACCCGACAGAACACCAAGAGTCACTACCTGACAAAGATAGGAGTACCACCCACTAGAAGTACAGTCGGATGCGTCCCTTGACAACTTACACCGCGCCACAGTGTCTCCCTACTCGCCCCAGGCGGAAACTGAGACACACACATAAGTAACACTGATAAGGGTCTAGTCGGGGTCGTGCTTGTCAGCACGCGTCCGAAGTCCCCGACAACGTGTGCACACACTGACTGACTGCGCTATGTCAGGCCCTCTGGTGGTTCTTCCTCCCGGCCCGGACTCGAGCCGCCACAGTAGGAGGCCCATGGCAACCAGCCCAAAACCATCTCTCTCGGGTAGCCTCGCCACCACTCCCAGGTGGGACCACACGCGTGTCGGAAGGCTACGACTAGTGGAGGGTCACTGAAGGAGAAGACTCTCTAGCCACGGAAAACAATGCCTGAACTGGACAAAGTATAAGGACGTCTCCTTGTACCGACACCGACTCACGGTGACAACAACGACTACGCCACTCCCTGGGGTTCCCACGGCACCCACGTACAGTCCCCACACGATGACCAGCATCAGTCAAACCGTAGGTCAGCATGGGGATCGAGACCTACTCGCCCGGGATTGGAATCGGCAAGAAACGGACTCCGGTTGGGCTGAACACGGGTGGCAGTCCACTCTAGATCATCCCTAGGATAAAACGGTCTAACGCTGGACCGCCCCAAACAAAGATGATTCTCTTTGGACTGCAAGAAGAGGAGAAGCGGTCCTCAGCAAGCCGCCTCTCACAGGGGAGGAAACGGTCTCCTTCAGACCGTTTAAAACTAAAGCGATCCGTTCTAGGCCGCCTCAGGGTATGAAACGGTCCCCTTGGGACCGCCCAGCCCTGGAACTGCAAAAAGGTAAAACGGTCACCCTATGACTGTTGGGACCTAAAACGGTCTCCTTGGAACCGCCAAGAGGGGTGAAACGGTCAGCTCGTGACTGTTACTCCCAAAACCTTTTCAACGGTTGAAATACAACGGTGTGGACGCACTTTTTGACACGCTCGTTCGTTCGTTTTCTTTAAGTCGATTTATTCGGTGGGTTTATTCGTTTATTAAGTGCGTGGGCGTGCCAGTCACAAAGTGACAATTTATTATGCGCTCGATCTGACTAATCAGACGATTGTGTGGTTCGGGTCGGGACCAAAACCCACCGTGCCATAAAGGCCACGGCGTTATTTACATCCCCCATATGGGAAAACACCCTTGATTAATCGCCGGGAATCAGGGCCTCGTGGCCAGGAAATTATATCGAGAGAAACTAGCCGATAGCGATCTTGAATCAATCGGAAAGTCCGGTGTCTAGGGAAGCAAGCATTCGAAATATGTCGGTCACTCAAGGGACCATTTTGATATTCGGACGAGCGTCCGGCTTCAGAAAATCGTGATCGTCACGGGGAAAACCGGAGCATATGTACGCCGGGGTACGACAAATTTATTGTTCAAAGGGACGGGAAATGTTCAGTTAAATCCCGGTTACAGCGGTCGATAACCGATAAGTTTGTCGGTCCGGTGCAAGATCAAGCTACGACCATACTGCGGTGGGCCCCCCGCGGTCGAAGTCGGGCTCGCGTGGGCGTCGTCAATATTTCCGGTGCCAAGGGCAGCGAGAAAGTGTCCCGGGACTAGATTCCAAAAGAAAGATGTGTATAGAGATAGCTGGCTATAGGCCTAGGATGTGGGTCAGGCGATGACCATGGTTGGGGCGAACCCGAGGTCCAAACGTGACTCACGAAGGTCTTATTGATATTCCCACCAATAGAGTTCGGGAAAGACGAGAGCCATCTCGTCCCATTCAGCTTTTGTTGGTCATTCATGGACCACTTTATGTTCGGACAAAGATCTGTATTGAAGGCACGACGTAAACGGAAATAAACCCGTACAAATGTCCACCGTGAGTACGGCAAGTTTAATGCAAGTGCGGGATTAGATCCCGGTATATATGTCGGTCACTAACGGACCATTCATTATTCGGACGGAAGTCCGTATTAGTAGCGTCGAGGACGACGATAAAATCGCACGATGTCTGCCGTAGGTGCGGCAAGTTTAATGTGGGTGCGGGATTAGATCCCGGCACATATGTCGGTCACTAACGGACCATTCATTGTTCGGACGAGAGCCCGCATTTGAAGCATCGAAGATGACGATAAAGCCATACGAATATCTGTCGTAGGTACGGCAAGTTTCATGTGGGTGAGGGATTGGATCCCAGCATATATGTCGGTCACTAACGGACCATTCATTATTCGGACGGAAGTCCGTATTAGTAGCGTCGAGGACGACGATAAAACCGCACGGATGTCTGCCGCAGATACGGCAAGATTAATGCAGGTGCGGGATTAAATCCCGGTATATATATGTCGGTCACTAACGGACCATTTCTTATTCGGACAAAAGTCCGTGTTTGTAACATAAAAGATGGTGACAAAACCGTACGAATGTCTGCCGCAGATACGGTAAGGTTAATGTGGATGCGGGATTGGATCCCGATGGAGGTGAGTCAAGCTAATGATCTATTGGCCCGAGGTGGTTGCGGACTATGGCTATATCGGGGTTTCCGAGGACCACGTCTGATGCCACGGGGCGTCATTGCTTTTCTCTTCACGCACAGTCCGGGGAAGTGAATTGTCAAGTGTGAAGCCCGAACTTGCCAACGTGCGCCCTCGCATGTGGATCGACCTGCGCGGTCAGGTCGCGGGGGTCAAGGGGGCAGCGCCCCTTGCGGGGGTTTCCGGGGGAGGAGCCCCCGGAACAAAAATTTGATTATAAGAGTGATTCATTATGTTGTTTATTCTCATGAGGGTGATTCATGTTCTTTCGTTCTCATTCATTAGTTTAGGTTCCTTCTTTTTTTTATTCATTAGTTTCAACCCTTTTCTTCTATTTAGCTAACTGATGTTTTCTTTTATGGGGCACGCTGGTTTAAGGAAACAAATGGGCACGCCAGATAAGGGGATGCCAAGGGGCGCGCTGGTTTAATGGGTGCAATAGGGCGCGCCGGTTAAAGATGTTAAGGGGGGGGCGTCGGTTACATGGCAAGAAGGAAGAGGGGCCAGGGGCGCGCCGGAATAGGGTGATGAATAGTGAGGCACGCCGGTTAAAGTGGGGCTATGCAAGGGGGCGCGCCGGATAAAGGGATGCCAAGGGGCGCGCCGGATAGAGGGATGCCAAGGGGCGCGCCGGTTAATGGCCAAGAAGGAAGAGGGGCACGCCGAATAAGTGTCAGGAAAACGGAGGGAGTTTTGAGTGTGAAGCTAAACCGGCACGGGGGGGGGGGTACCGCGCCGGATTAGCCCACGCCGGATTAGCATCATGCCGGGATAGGTTCTATGAGGTTTTCTTTCATTCTTTTGTGCTCTGTTTCTTCTTTCTTTCAACTGCAAGTTAATTTGTTGGTTGGTTCGTTCATCGAATTGGTAGATTAAGTTTGTGGAGAGAAAGTTTAAGTGTTTTAGTTGTTTATTAAGGTGGATTAGCATAAAGATTCAAGTGTTTTATTAGAAGAGTTTGTTGTGCAGGGTAGTTCAGTTTACTTCAGAGGCAGCTTCAGAGTTGGGCGGTTCTTGGCAGGAAGGAGTCCAGCTAGTTCATTTATTCCTGGCGAAAATTGGGCAGCACCTCCCCCGGACTGAAGCTTGCCAGAGAAGAGTAGGGGAACACCAAACGGATTCCTCTAGGGTGAACCTCAAAATGCAAACCTCACGGCGGTCCGATAACCCATAAGTGAGTGTATGAAGTTCAAGGACTAGCCTTCAAGAACTCCCATAGCTCACGGGTGATTGTTTCGTAAGGGGGGACGAATGTACGCCATGAGAGGCTATGAGTGTTCATCCCTTCGACGGGTTCCTTAGAAGGCCATGCCACGGAGGGGCAGGCTTCGAGGACCCTGGATGATCAAGAGACAAGAAGATGAGAGCGGAGGCTACACGAAGAGCACCGAGCTTGAGAAAGACCCTCTGTTTATTCACCCACCGAAAGGGGGAAAAAACTAAAATACAAGAAAAAAGGGGGATTACATCAGAGAGAGAGGAAAAAATACATCGATGGGGGGGTGGAGAATACATTGACGGAAGAGGGGAAGAGAGCACAGGCTCTTTCCCCTCCGACTCACCTCTCACCCTCACTCTTTTCTCTTCACCTCTCCGGCGTGGATGGATGGAGCTTCCTTCTCTTCGGGTGGCCTTCTCTTCTCTCTTCAGTCGCCCTCCGGGGGGTTCGAGCTTCTCTTCTTTTTTGTAACGGGCTCCCCATATATATAGGGCGGGTTGCATTTTCTTCGAAGGATGGCCAGTGGGGGGACGGTTCCCGCCACCTCTGCCTCATTCGCATCAGCGTCAGGAGTCGACTCGTCGCGCTGGCTGCTGCTAGCTCGAGCCGTACCCTATCATTCGTCCGAGGACGGGATGTTCGCAGGTCTGCCGAGAGATCTGCTGCTGCTGCTGCCACCGTCGCTGCTGGCCTCTGCTGCTACCACCGTTGCGCTATCGAGTTGGTGTGTGCATAGCTCCGCGGTCTTTAAATGGCTATGGGACGGGTATTGAATGCACTGCTCTTCTCCTCTCTGGACTTCGCGCGAGATTCATCAGGAAACAGAGCATCGGAGTATAGATGGGATGACCCTTTGGTTAAAACGGTGCGGAGTTGTGCGCGCCGGATTAGCAGCACACAAGGGGGCACGCTGGTTTAAAGCTTGATGGAGGGGCGCGCCGGTTTAAGGCCAAGCAAGGGCGCGCCGGTTTAAGGCCAAAGCAAGGGCGCGCCGGTTTAAAGCCAAAGCAAGTGCGAATGGGAAATGGGGCGCGCCGGTTTTAGGGGAGCCGGATTATGATGTTGAAGGGGCGCGCCGGTTTAAGGCCCTTTTGTGCCGTTTTAACCATCAAATGGATTCTTTTCGAAGTTGCAGCCATTTATTCGAATGTTGGCATTCCCGGAATGTTCTAGTTGCAATGTATGGCCTTCATAATATTCTGTTTGCAGCCTCTGGGGCTCAGTCCCAGACTTTGCGTGACTTTCGATGTATGCCGAGACTGTGTCGGGGTTTCTGACTTTTCTCTGATTCAGCTCTCAGCATGGCCGATTGGAGAGTTGTAGCCGTATCTTCCGCCTGGGGGGGCTTCCTTAACGGGTAGCGGACCACTAAGCGAGTTCTCGTCCTGATCGGGTGAGGCATGAGGTTTGTTCAGCATTTCCATCTTCGGCTTGCTCTCGAGTGTCGAGACGTGCATGCCGTATGATCCTCATCGATATTTTTGACGTCCACAAATGCCCCCCACTCGTGGGCGGTGCAAGCGAGGGACGAGTGCGCGGGTCCCGCGAGTGTAGGGGTCTTTGACAAGATATCTGTTCTTCCGAGCCAGTGGGGTGCTGGTATGCTGCGAATTCATGGGAAAGTGCTCACTCCTTTAGTGAAGGGATGAGGGGATCACTTCACCGCATACACACACGGACTGAGATGTCTAGCCTGAGTGAGGAGGGGTTTAGTCATCGGCATGGGGTAGATACCGAAGCAAGAACGAAGGGTCTATGTCACGCCCCGAACCGATAGCAGCGGAACGTGTCATTTGCTCGGAACGTGGCAGTTAAACAGTCGTGAATGATCAAGAGCAATGGCATGAGACCAAATGATTTAGAGTAACAATAAAATAAAAAAAAATCTTATTTCAGATATAAGTCTCTTACAAATTCAAACTTCAAAACTTGAAGACTCAGCTACATCACAATGAAAGAAATGAAAATGACACTCTAACAGACTTAAATAAAAGCCACCACGCTAGACTCAAGAAAGACAAAAGACTCGGGTTCACTAGTTTCCGGAGCTCGCTTGCACACTTGTCCCGCCCATGTGAGTCTCGGTCTCGCTAGCCACCTGATTACCTGAAAAATGTTGGAATAACTGGGTGAGCGAACGCTCAGTAGGAATTATATCTCAAGAACTAGCAATGGGTTTAAGTAATTACAATTTTTCACATGTAAATGTAATATGGCTATGCATGTAGAAACAACTGAGCAAGTGAAATAAAACTAATCAATGGAATAATACGTCGTGCAAAACATCCAAGCGAGTCTTAAACAAGAGCTACTCATGTGAGACTTTATATATTATTAGCTATTTCACGCAAGTACTTGCCCGTGTCGGGCCACGCTAGTAAAGTCACGCAAGTCGAGTCACGCACGCGAGAAAGAGAGAGAGAGTGTGGAAAGTCAAAGATCAAGAGAGAAAGTACTTCGGTGCAATGCTAGACACCGTGATCATTATAACTCCCATGGGCACAAGTACTTTTGGGTGCTCCTCCCAGGACCAGATCGGGCCCTTATATGCACAGCATTAAAGATAAATCTAGACATCCACGATAGTTTATGGCCAATAAGGAATTTCAAGAACAAGCTTTAATAGTATGATAAGATAAGATTTTCATGGAATCCAAGGGCAAGGCCCTTGAGTACGGACATTCTTGCGATAAAATCCACGCGAAGCATATAAACCATGACATGTCGATAAACTGGGTGGAATTGGTTCCCTAATCGGTACCATGACAATTAAGTGTCCATATAGATGGTCACCTATTTGATATAGAATTGAGGTCCACAAGAACATCATATTAATGGCATGATGTCTTCATCCCATTAAGAATATTGTCATGATATCCCCTTACCATATCATGAGGACCGGTATACCATGTTTCTATAGAGTGACATGGTAAAATAGTGTGACAGATTTTTATGGTACAACCCGCTCAGTCGGCCTTGAGGGAATCCAAGGCTCGAGGAGTCTTACGGAGGTCTCTATGACGAACTCGCCAGTCCAAAGGAACGGAATGTCCAATGGAGGGCTTGTATGTCACCGAGAATTGAGGGGTAATGCGATAAACAATCGTGAAACATGGGACTATATTCACGGAATGGAAATATAGTGCCTGATAACAGATTGATATATATATATATATATATATATATATATATATATATATATATATATATATAACCCTCGGTTAACAGAAAACAGTTTAAAATAATCACACAGGAAATTAGCGACTTACCCTAAGTCACTACTTATTAAATTAACGCCCTTCACTGGGTCGTTTCTTTACAATTTGACGACTTCTGGAACAGTCATCCTTTATAAATTTCTATTTGCTGAAATTTTCTTAATTCTATATTTTTGATAAAACGCGCCTTAGCCAGGGGCGTTTCTTCTAAATTAGCGCCCTTGTTTGGGGCGTTATTTTTACAAGAGACAACTCTCTGAAAGTCGTTAATTATCATTGGTTTCAAGAATATGAACAGTAATGATTTTTCAAGATAAATAATTCAGGAAAAACACGTATATGAACTGAACAGGAAAAATAGCAGGATTCAAGGGGTATAATCATGCATTAGGTCAGATTCATGGTTTCATAGATATAAAATTTTAAACGTGGGTAATTATTAATTAGGTGAAATTGACGACTCATGGCAGGACGTCAGAACAAGAATTAGCGCCCTAGGCTGGGTCGCTTCTTTTAAAATCTTACAGAAACCTTTGAAAACATAGTAAGACTATATGCATGAGATCATGGATGATATTATTACATAATCTATGCTAGTTTGGGCTACGTTTCTTGAGAAAACCTACCTGATTGATGATCTGGGTTGATGGTACTGAAGAATTTTTGAAGGGAGAACGGTACTCTGTTCTAAACAGAGTGTCCTGAGAACAGCTACTCACGAACTTTTAAACAATAGCAACACCAACAACAGCCAAGCAACAGCAGCCCTTAGAGTGATAATAGATGAATAGGGTGTTGTTCTTAGGCTTCAGACGTAGATATTAACAGCTCCCTCCCCCTTTCACAGTGAACGGAAGAAGAGGACGTCGATGAAGAACCTCACGTCCTTCAGCTAGACAGGAGGGTTCGATGCAGGCAACCTACAGAAGAAGAAGATGAAGAACATTAATATTCTTCATAATCCACGATCGAAGGTAGAGGAAGAAGAACAAACATGTTCTTCATTCGAGACAGCAGCAGTACAGATCTTCTTCGACAAAATAGCCAAAGGGGTTCTATTGCGAGGGGTATTTATAGGATAAGAATCCTATAGGCTTTAAGACTTTGATTAGAACTAAAATTTCCATTAGTGAAGATCCCTACGATCCTCAACTATTCTCGTAGTCATCCCTTCCTTAATTGATCTTAACCTTCCCGAACTGCATCGGCCTTCCTAATTAAATTAAAACTCTAGCATCGGTTTCCTTATTTTAACTTTAAGGAAGACACGTCTAGACATAAGTCACGTTTTTACTAAATAACGCCTATGCAAAAGTCTTTTTTAAAGAAATAACGCCCTTCCGTCGGGCGTTATTCATGATTTCACGTTAACTTGTGCTTTAGGATTTTTATCTTTTTTATTTGATTAGGTTTAGTTATGAAATTTCATGGGTAATAGTTTTCCATTTTTCTTGATTTTTCCATGTAATTAATTTTTAAAAATTCATTTAAATCAAAAAGTGGCACTATTCACTTTCTAATAAAGTAACGACTTTTATTAAGTCGTTTATTATGAAATTCACGCCTACGTGAAGGGCGTCTCTTATCTTTTGACATTTTTCCTTAGAAGTAAAATTGTGTTTATACCCATTAGGATTCTTATCTTATATATCCTCGTGCCATTACACTTTAGCTAATTAACGACTTATCATATGTCGTCTAATTTTAAAATAATGCCCGTAGTAAGAGGCGTCAATTGTGTTTGGCAATTTTTTTTCTTGACCTCTAAAGGACCGATATTGTATATATGTCCATTTTTTCTCTTTTAATTTTTCTTAATTCCTTTAAATCCTATTAATGTATATTTCTTCCTTCTAATAAAAGTATAATGTAATAAATGTGAATATTAAAATTTCTAAATTACTAATAAAATATAAATTGATATTTTCTTCGAGATTTATTGATTCTTAATTCAAATAAAATGATATTATACATTAAATGCCTTACTTAAAAATAATATGTTATTCTTAAAATTATTATAATATAAAGGTAAGGTCATTATGATGTCGGGGGTCGTGTACAGGGTCTGGGCATGATATAATAATGAGCATATACATATTTTCATCTAATTTTTTCCCTACGTAGTTGGGCCCAATAGCGAAGGTCTTTATTGTTTCTGTTTAAGTGAGGCTTGAAGGCTTTTAAATTCACAATCAGTCAAGGCCCATAATTTGTTTTGGTTTTTAATTCGAAATGGCATATGGGTAAAACCCCATTTAGGTATGTTATATAGATTTTGTATATAGATTTTGTACATAGATAGATGCTCAATTATAGTTTAATGCAATTGTAATATGTATATATATATATATATATATATATATATATATATATATATATATATAAATTAATATATTTAGATATACATATAAGTCCTCATGTAGATTATTATACACGGCTTTTCTTTGAAGGGGTTCATATATATATAAATCGATTATGTATATATATATATATTTTCTCATGTTCATGTATATAGGTGGGCTTGGGTTTCTTAATGACCTACTTTGTAGGTGGGTCATGATATATACTAGGGTCTTCACTGATTTTGCTTAAGGTAGTACTTCAGATAGGGGTTTCATTTCTTATAATTTCCTTCACTTTTATTTCCTTCTTAATCATTATCTTAGGTATCAGAGGCAGGTTCGATCCTAGGTAAAATATTTACTTTCATTCCAAAAGGTAATATTTACTAGTCTTCTGTTCACCATTATTAGCTATTTATAGGAATATGTAAAAAAAGTAAACTATTTTTTTCATAAATAATTGGGTTCCTATTTAGCCTAAAGTAATATCACTTGGACATTTATTTATTTAAATAAATTTTATTTATTAAACATCATATACTTATAAGAGTATGTCTTTATCATTATGTATATTTTTATTCTTATTCCAAAATTACCGGGCGTTACACCCTCCCCCACTTAAAAGAATTTGGTCCCCAAATTCATATCATCTTCCATTCCTAACAGAGACTAGTTACAACTTATTATGAGCTTATACAGAAGAAATCTTAAGTATGGAAAAAAAAGCTAGTTTATGATTTAGGGTGAGGGATACCTTCCACAACTTCTTTCCTGACAAGTTCGGTCACAGCTTGAGTTTCTCTTGGAAGCTTTTGGATCAAAATAGGACATTCCGTTATCTTATGATCTAAGCTCCCGCAACGCAGACACGCTCCCGAACTCCACCAACACTTCTTCGACTGGTGACCATATCTTCCACAAGATTTACACTTACCTTGCGAGTGATCTGTCGAAGTTTCCTTCTTATTACACTTCTTACATTTTTGGCATTTCTTACACCTTTGTGAAATATCACCCTCGCTTATCCTTTTCTTGGAAATGATGAACTTTCCCGACTCATGGGCTTTCCCTTCAACTCTTTCTTTTTCTTCCACCGTTTTCTCTAGCTCTTGAACTCTCCTGACAAGGTCCGCGTAAGCTTGGATATCCACTAAGATCATCTCATGAACAAAGTTTGGCTTAGATGCTTCCATTTTATCTAGGTTCCTGCAAAGATGATTGGGGAAATAATTTATTTACTCAAGAATTAATATTATTGAAATATAAATATTTTATTTTTCTTTTATAACTTTAACCCCAAGTTCTACCCATCTCTCACGAAATTCCTATAGGATGACTGACAAGGATACTCAACCTATAACTTGGTTTTAACAATCTAAGGATTTTGAAAGCCGAAACTCTAATATGACTGATAGAGATACTTGACCTATCACCGAAACCTAATAACTTGAGGATGTGTAAGCCGAAGCTCTAACTGACAAGGATGACCTATCCTTGGGACTTAATAACTAGAGGATATGAAAGCCGAAGCTCTGATATGACTGACAAGGATGACCTATCCTTGGGACCTAATAACTGGAGGATATGAAAGCCGAAGCTCTGATATGACTGACAAGGATGACCTATCCTTGGGACCTAATAACTGGAGGGTATGAAAGCCGAAGATCTGATATCACCTCTGTCACGCCCCGAACCGATAGCAGCGGAACGTGTCGTTTGCTCTGAACGTGGCAGTTAAACAGTCGTGAATGATCAAGAGTAATGGCATGAGACCAAATGATTTAGAGTAACAATAAAATAAAAAAAATCTTATTTCAGATATAAGTCTCTTACAAATTCAAACTTCAAAACTTGAAGACTCAGCTACATCACAATGAAAGAAAAGAAAACGACACTCTAACAGACTTAAATAAAAGACACCACGCTAGACTCAAGAAAGACAAAAGACTCGGGTTCACTAGTTTCCGGAGCTCGCTTGCACACTTGTCCCGCCCATGTGAGTCTCGGTCTCGCTAGCCACCTGATTACCTGAAAAATGTTGGAATAACTGGGTGAGCGAACGCTCAGTAGGAATTATATCTCAAGAACTAGCAATGGGTTTAAGTAATTACAATTTTTCACATGTAAATGTAATATGGCTATGCATGTAGAAACAACTGAGCAAGTGAAATAAAACTAATCAATGGAATAATACGTCGTGCAAAACATCCAAGCGAGTCTTAAACAAGAGCTATTCATGAGAGACTTTATAGATTATTGGCTATTTCACGCAAGTACTTGCCCGTGTCGGGCCACACTAGTAAAGTCACGCAAGTCGAGTCACGCACGCGAGAAAGAGAGAGAGTGTGGAAAGTCAAAGATCAAGAGAGAAAGTACTTCGGTGCAATGCTAGACACCGTGATCATTATAACTCCCATGGGCACAAGTACTTTTGGGTGCTCCTCCCAGGACCAGATCGGGCCCTTATATGCAAAGCATTAAAGATAGATCTAGACATCCACGATAGTTTATAGCCAATAAGGAATTTCAAGAACAAGCTTTAATAGTATGATAAGATAAGATTTTCATGGAATCAAGGGCAAGGCCCTTGAGTACGGACATTCTTGCGATAAAATCCACGCGAAGCATATAAACCATGACATGTCGATAAACTGGGTGGAATTGGTTCCCTAATCGGTACCATGACAATTAAGTGTCCATATAGATGGTCACCTATTTGATATAGAATTGAGGTCCACAAGAACATCATATTAATGGCATGATGTCTTCATCCCATTAAGAATATTGTCATGATATCCCCTTAGCATATCATGAGGGCCGGTATACCATGTTTCTATAGAGTGACATGGCAAAATAGTGTGATAGGTTTTTATGGTACAACCCGCTCAGTCGGCCTTGAGGGAATCCAAGGCTCGAGGAGTCTTACGGAGGTCTCTATGACGAACTCGCCAGTCCAAAGGAACGAATGTCCAATGGAGGGCTTGTATGTCACCGAGAATTGAGGGGTAATGCGATAAACAATCGTGAAACATGGGACTATATTCACGGAATGGAAATATAGTGCTGATAACAGATTATATATATATATATATATATATAAACCCTCGGTTAACAGAAAACAGTTTAAAATAATCACACAGGAAATTAGCGACTTACCCTAAGTCACTACTTATCAAATTAACGCCCTTCACTGGGTCGTTTCTTTACAATTTGACGACTTCTGGAACAGTCGTCCTTTATAAATTTCTATTTGCTGAAATTTTCTTAATTCTATATTTTTGATAAAACGCGCCTTAGCCAGGGGCGTTTCTTCTAAATTAGCGCCCTTGCTTGGGGCGTTATTTTTACAAGAGACGACTCTCTGAAAGTCGTTAATTATCATTGGTTTCAAGAATATGAACATTAATGATTTTTCATGATAAATAATTCAGGAAAACACGTATATGAACTGGACAGGAAAAATAGCAGGATTCAAGGGGTATAATCATGCATTAGGTCAGATTCATGGTTTCATAGATATAAAATTTTAAACGTGGGTAATTATTAATTAGGTGAAATTGACGACTCATGGCAGGGCGTCAGAACAAGAATTAGCGCCCTAGGCTGGGTCGCTTCTTTTAAAATCTTACAGAAACCTTTGAAAACATAGTAAGACTATATGCATGAGATCATGGATGATATTATTACATAATCTATGCTAGTTTGGGCTACGTTTCTTGAGAAAACCTACCTGATTGATGATCTGGGTTGATGGTACTGAAGAATTTTTGAAGGGAGAACGGTACTCTGTTCTAAACAGAGTGTCCTGAGAACAGCTACTCACGAACTTTAAACAATAGTAACACCAACAACAGCCAAGCAACAACAGCCCTTAGAGTGATAATAGATGAACAGGGTGTTGTTCTTAGGCTTCAGACGTAGATATTAACAGCTCCCTCCCCCTTTCACAGTGAACGGAAGAAGAGGACGTCGATGAAGAACCTCACGTCCTTCAGCTAGACAGGAGGGTTCGATGCAGGCAACCTACAGAAGAAGAAGATGAAGAACATTAATATTCTTCATAATCCACGATCGAAGGTAGAGGAAGAAGAACAACCTGTTCTTCATTCGAGACAGCAGCAGTACAGATCTTCTTCGACAAAATAGCCAAAGGGGTTCTATTGCGAGGAGTATTTATAGGATAAGAATCCTATAGGCTTTAAGACTTTATTAGAACTAAAATTTCCATTAGTGAAGATCCCTACGATCCTCAACTATCTCGTAGTCATCCCTTCCTTAATTGATCTTAACCTTCCCGAACTGCATCGGCCTTCCTAATTAAATTAAAACTCTAGCATCGGTTTCCTCATTTTAACTTTAAGGAAGACACGTCTAGACATAAGTCACGTTTTTACTAAATAACGCATATGTAAAAGTCATTTTTAAAGAAATAACGCCCTTCCGTCGGGCGCTATTCATGATTTCACGTTAACTTGTGCTTTAGGATTTTTATCTTTTTTATTTGATTAGGTTTAGTTATGAAATTTTATGGGTAATAGTTTTCCATTTTTCTTGATTTTTCCATGTAATTAGTTTTTAAAAATTCATTTAAATCAAAAGGTGGCACTATTCACTTTCTAATAAAGTAACGACTTTTATTAAGTCGTTTATTATGAAATTCACGCCTACGTGAAGGGCGTCTCTTATCTTTTGACATTTTACCTTAGAAGCAAAATTGTGTTTATACCCATTAGGATTCTTATCTTATATATCCTCGTGCCATTACACTTTAGCTAATTAACGACTTATCATATGTCGTCTTTTTTAAAATAACGCCCGTAGTAAGAGGCGTCAATTGTGTTTGGCAATTTTTTTCTTGACCTCTAAAGGACCGATATTGTATATATGTCCATTCTTTTCTCTTTTAATTTTTCTTAATTCCTTTAAATCCTATTAATGTATATTTCTTCCTTCTAATAAAAGTATAATGTAATAAATGTGAATATTAAATTTCTAAATTACTAATAAAATATAAATTGATATTTTCTTCGAGATTTATTGATTCTTAATTCAAATAAAATGGTATTATGCATTAAATGCCTTACTTAAAAATAACATGTTATTCTTAAAATTATTATAATATAAAGGTAAGGTCATTATGATGTCGGGGGTCGTGTACAGGGTCTGGGCATGATATAATAATGAGCATATACATATTTTCATCTAATTTATTCCCTACGTAGTTGGGCCCAATAGCGAAGGTCTTTATTGTTTCTGTTTAAGTGAGGCTTGAAGGCTTTTAAATTCACAATCAGTCAAGGCCCATAATTTGTTTTGGTTTTTAATTCGAAATGGCATATGGGTAAAACCCCATTTAGGTATGTTATATAGATTTTGTATATAGATTTTGTACATAGATAGATGCTCAATTTTAGTTTAATGCAATTGTAATATGTATATATATATAAATTAATATATTTAGATATACATATAAGTCCTCATGTAGATTATTATACACGGCTTTTCTTTGAAGGGGTTCATATATATATAAATCGATTATGTATATATATATATATATTTTCTCATGTTTATGTATATAGGTGGGCTTGGGTTTCTTAATGACCTACTTTGTAGGTGGGTCATGATATATACTAGGGTCTTCACTGATTTTGCTTAAGGGAGTACTTCAGATAGGGGTTTCATTTCTTATAATTTCCTTCACTTTTATTTCCTTCTTAATCATTATCTTAGGTATCAGAGGCAGGTTCGATCCTAGGCAAAATATTTACTTTCATTCCAAAAGATAATATTTACTAGTCTTTTGTTCACCATTATTAGCTATTTATAGGAATATGTAAAAAAGTAAACTATCTTTTTCATAAATAATTGGGTTCCTATTTAGCCTAAAGTAATATCACTTGGACATTTATTTATTTAAATAAATTTTATTTATTAAACATCATATACTTATAAGAGTATGTATTTATCATTATGTATATTTTTATTCTTATTCCAAAATTACCGGGCATTACACCCTCTCCCACTTAAAAGAATTTGGTCCCCAAATTCATATCATCTTCCATTCCTAACAGAGACTAGTTACAACTTATTATGAGCTTATACAGAAGAAATCTTAAGTATGGAAAAAAAAGCTAGTTTATGATTTAGGGTGAGGGATACCTTCCACAACTTCTTTCCTGACAAGTTCGGTCACAGCTTGAGTTTCTCTTGGAGCTTTTTGGATCAAATAGGACATTCCGCTATCTTATGATCTAAGCTCCCGCAACGCAGACACGCTCTCGAACTCCACCAACACTTCTTCGATTGGTGACCATATCTTCCACAAGATTTACACTTACCTTGCGAGTGATCTGTCGAAGTTTCCTTCTTATTACACTTCTTACATTTTTGGCATTTCTTACACCTTTGTGAAATATCACCCTCGCTTATCCTTTTCTTGGAAATGAACTTTCCCGACTCATGGGCTTTCCCTTCAACTCTTTCTTTTTCTTCCACCATTTTCTCTAGCTCTTGAACTCTCCTGACAAGGTCCGCGTAAGCTTGGATATCCACTAAGATCATCTCATGAACAAAGTTTGGCTTAGATGCTTCTATTTTATCTAGGTTCCTGCAAAGACGATTGGGGAAATAATTTATTTACTCAAAAATTAATATTATTGAAATATAAATATTTTATCTTTCTTTTATAACTTTAACCCCAAGTTCTACCCATCTCTCACGAAATTCCTATAGGATGACTGACAAGGATACTCAACCTATAACTTGGTTTTAACAATCTAAGGATTTTGAAAGCTGAAACTCTAATATGACTGATAGGGATACTTGACCTATCACCGAAACCTAATAACTTGAAGATGTGTAAGCCGAAGCTCTAACTGACAAGGCTGACCTATCCTTGGGACTTAATAACTAGAGGATATGAAAGCCGAAGCTCTGATATGACTGACAAGGATGACCTATCCTTGGGACCTAATAACTGGAGGATATGAAAGCCGAAGCTCTGATATGACTGACAAGGATGACCTATCCTTGGGACCTAATAACTGGAGGATATGAAAGCCGAAGATCTGATACCACCTCTGTCACGCCCCGAACCGATAGCAGCGGAACGTGTCGTTTGCTCTGAACGTGGCAGTTGAACAGTCGTGAATGATCAAGAGTAATGGCATGAGACCAAATGATTTAGAGTAACAATAAAATAAAAAAAAATCTTATTTCAGATATAAGTCTCTTACAAATTCAAACTTCAAAACTTGAAGACTCAGCTACATCACAATGAAAGGAAAGAAAATGACACTCTAACAGACTTAAATAAAAGACACCACGCTAGACTCAAGAAAGACAAAAGACTCGGGTTCACTAGTTTCCAGAGCTCGCTTGCACACTTGTCCCGCCCATGTGAGTCTCGGTCTCGCTAGCCACCTGATTACCTGAAAAATGTTGGAATAACTGGGTGAGCGAACGCTCAGTAGGAATTATATCTCAAGAACTAGCAATGGGTTTAAGTAATTATAATTTTTCACATGTAAATGTAATATGGCTATGCATGTAGAAACAACTGAGCAAGTGAAATAAAACTAATCAATGGAATAATACGTCGTGCAAACATCCAAGCGAGTCTTAAACAAGAGCTATTCATGTGAGACTTTATATATTATTGGCTATTTCACGCAAGTACTTGCCCGTGTCGGGCCACGCTAGTAAAGTCACGCAAGTCGAGTCACGCACGCGAGAAAGAGAGAGAGTGTGGAAAGTCAAAGATCAAGAGAGAAAGTACTTCGGTGCAATGCTAGACACCGTGATCATTATAACTCCCATGGGCACAAGTACTTTTGGGTGCTCCTCCCAGGACCAGATCGGGCCCTTATATGCACAGCATTAAAGATAGATCTAGACATCCACGATAGTTTATAGCCAATAAGGAATTTCAAGAACAAGCTTTAATAGTATGATAAGATAAGATTTTCATGGAATCCAAGGGCAAGGCCCTTGAGTACGGACATTCTTGCGATAAAATCCACGCGAAGCATATAAACCATGACATGTCGATAAACTGGATGGAATTGGTTCCCTAATCGGTACCATGACAATTAAGTGTCCATATAGATGGTCACCTATTTGATATAGAATTGAGGTCCACAAGAACATCATATTAATGGCATGATGTCTTCATCCCATTAAGAATATTATCATGATATCCCCTTAGCATATCATGAGGACCGGTATACCATGTTTCTATAGAGTGACATGGCTGAATAGTGTGATAGGTTTTTATGGTACAACCCGCTCAGTCGGCCTTGAGGGAATCCAAGGCTCGAGGAGTCTTACGGAGGTCTCTATGACGAACTCGCCAGTCCAAAGGAACGGAATGTCCAATGGAGGGCTTGTATGTCACCGAGAATTGAGGGGTAATGCGATAAACAATCGTGAAACATGGGACTATATTCACGGAATGGAAATATAGTGCCTGATAACAGATTGATATATATACCTCGATTAACAGAAAACAGTTTAAAATAATCACACAGGAAATTAGCGACTTACCCTAAGTCACTACTTATTAAATTAACGCCCTTCACTGGGTCGTTTCTTTACAATTTGACGACTTCTGGAACAGTCGTCCTTTATAAATTTCTATTTACTGAAATTTTCTTAATTCTATATTTTTGATAAAACGCGCCTTAGCCAGGGGCGTTTCTTCTAAATTAGCGCCCTTGCTTGGGGCGTTATTTTTACAAGAGACGACTCTCTGAAAGTCTTTAATTATCATTGGTTTCAAGAATATGAACATTAATGATTTTTCATGATAAATAATTCAGGAAAAACACGTATATGAACTGGACAGGAAAAATAGCAGGATTCAAGGGGTATAATCATGCATTAGGTCAGATTCATGGTTTCATAGATATAAAATTTTAAACGTGGGTAATTATTAATTAGGTGAAATTGACGACTCATGGCAGGGCGTCAGAACAAGAATTAGTGCCCTAGGCTGGGTCGCTTCTTTTAAAATCTTACAGAAACCTTTGAAAACATAGTATGACTATATGCATGAGATCATGGATGATATTATTACATAATCTATGCTAGTTTGGGCTACGTTTCTTGAGAAAACCTACCTGATTGATGATCTGGGTTGATGGTACTGAAGAATTTTTGAAGGGAGAACGGTACTCTGTTCTAAACAGAGTGTCCTGAGAACAGCTACTCACGAACTTTTAAACAATAGCAACACCAACAACAGCCAAGCAACAGCAGCCCTTAGAGTGATAATAGATGAACAGGGTGTTGTTCTTAGGCTTCAGACGTAGATATTAACAGCTCCCTCCCCCTTTCACAGTGAACGGAAGAAGAGGACGTCAATGAAGAACCTCACGTCCTTCAGCTAGACAGGAGGGTTCGATGCAGGCAACCTACAGAAGAAGAAGATGAAGAACATTAATATTCTTCATAATCCACGATCGAAGGTAGAGGAAGAAGAACAAACATGTTCTTCATTCGAGACAGCAGCAGTACAGATCTTCTTCGACAAAATAGCCAAAGGGGTTCTATTGCGAGGGGTATTTATAGGATAAGAATCCTATAGGCTTTAAGACTTTGATTAGAACTAAAATTTCCATTAGTGAAGATCCCTACGATCCTCAACTATTCTCGTAGTCATCCCTTCCTTAATTGATCTTAACCTTCCCGAACTGCATCGGCCTTCCTAATTAAATTAAAACTCTAGCATCGGTTTCCTTATTTTAACTTTAAGGAAGACACGTCTAGACATAAGTCACGTTTTTACTAAATAACGCCTATGCAAAAGTCGTTTTTAAAGAAATAACGCCCTTCCGTCGGGCGCTATTCATGATTTCACGTTAACTTGTGCTTTAGGATTTTTATCTTTTTTATTTGATTAGATTTAGTTATGAAATTTTATGGGTAATAGTTTTCCATTTTGCTTGATTTTTTCATGTAATTAGTTTTTAAAAATTCATTTAAATCAAAAAGTGACACTATTCACTTTCTAAAAAAGTAACGACTTTTATTAAGTCGTTTATTATGAAATTCACGCCTACGTGAAGGGCGTCTCTTATCTTTTGACATTTTACCTTAGAAGCAAAATTATGGTTATACCCATTAGGATTCTTATCTTATATATCCTCGTGCCATTACACTTTAGCTAATTAACGACTTATCATATGTCGTCTAATTTTAAAATAACGCCCGTAGTAAGAGACGTCAATTGTGTTTGGTAATTTTTTTTCTTGACCTCTAAAGGACCGATATTGTATATATGTCCATTCTTTTCTCTTTTAATTTTTCTTAATTCCTTTAAATCCTATTAATGTATATTTCTTCCTTCTAATAAAAGTATAATGTAATAAATGTGAATATTAAAATTTCTAAATTACTAATAAAATATAAATTGATATTTTCTTCGAGATTTATTGATTCTTAATTCAAATAAAATGGTATTATATATTAAATGCCTTACTTAAAAATAACATGTTATTCTTAAAATTATTATAATATAAAGGTAAGGTCATTATGATGTCGGGGGTCGTGTACAGGGTCTGGGCATGATATAATAATGAGCATATACATATTTTCATCTAATTTATTCCCTACGTAGTTGGGCCCAATAGCGAAGGTCTTTATTGTTTCTGTTTAAGTGAGGCTTGAAGGCTTTTAAATTCACAATCAGTCAAGGCCCATAATTTGTTTTGGTTTTTAATTCGAAATGGCATATGGGTAAAACCCCATTTAGGTATGTTATATAGATTTTGTATATAGATTTTGTACATAGATAGATGCTCAATTATAGTTTAATGCAATTGTAATATATATATATATATATATATATATATATATATATATATATTTAGATATACATATAAGTCCTCATGTAGATTATTATACACGGCTTTTCTTTGAAGGGGTTCATATATATATAAATCGATTATGTATATATATATATATATTCTCATGTTTATGTATATAGGTGGGCTAAGGTTTCTTAATGACCTACTTTGTAGGTGGGTCATGATATATACTAGGGTCTTCACTGATTTTGCTTAAGGGAGTACTTCAGATAGGGGTTTCATTTCTTATAATTTCCTTCACTTTTATTTCCTTCTTAATCATTATCTTAGGTATCAGAGGCAGGTTCGATCCTAGGTAAAATATTTACTTTCATTCCAAAAGGTAATATTTACTAGTCTTTTGTTCACTATTATTAGCTATTTATAGGAATATGTAAAAAAAGTAAACTATCTTTTTCATAAATAATTGGGTTCCTATTTAGCCTAAAGTAATATCACTTGGACATTTATTTATTTAAATAAATTTTATTTATTAAACATCATATACTTATAAGAGTATGTATTTATCATTATGTATATTTTTATTCTTATTCCAAAATTATCGGCGTTACAGTCTATGCGTCGACTTAGGCAAGAGGCCTAAAACAACTTAGATGAGGCCAATCCTAAGGGGGAGTTGGTGACTCGTGCTGGGTTTAGGAGAGTTGTTCATTCATCGACTCGGATGGGAGGTCTAAGCCGAATGCTTTTGAGAGGGCTCTGACGGAGTGAGATGGATTTTATGCCTTCGGGTGGAACGTTCAAAGCGAAGGGTTTATTTGCTGGTGCCGACAGGGTGTCGGGAGCTGACGTGGTCTATTCATTGGAACGGGGTGAGTGCCAAGGCAAAGGGGTTTTTCATTCATTGACTTGGACGGAAGGTCCGAGCCAAGCAAGGAGGTTCTTTTTGTTCATCAACTTGGACGGAAGGTCCGAGCCAAGCAATGAAGTTTTTTTTTATTATTCTTCATTGACTTGGATGGAAGGTCTGAGCCAAGCAAGGAAGTTCCCTTCTTTTTTTTTTTCATTGACTTGGACAGAAGGTCCGGGCCAAGCAAGAAGGCTCTCTCCTTTTTTATTCATTGGCTTGGACGGAAGGTCTGGGCCAAGCAAAGAGGTTCTTTTGTTCATCGACTTGGACGGAAGGTCCTAGTCAAGCAAAGGAGGTTCTTTTTGTTCATTGACTTGGACGGAAGGTCCGAGCCAAGCAAGGAAGTTCTCTTCTTTTTTTTTTATTTATTTGGACGGAAGGTCCGGGCCAAGCAAAGAAGTTTCCTTCCTTCTTTTTTTTTGTCTTGGACGGAAGGTCCGGGCCAAGCAAGAAGGCTCTCTTTTTTTTTCATTCATTGGCTTGGACGGAAGGTCCGAGCCAAGCAAGGAAGTTCTCTTTTTTTTATTCATTGACTTGGACGGAAGGTCCGAGCCAAGTAAGGAAGTTCCCTTCTTTTTTTTTATTGACTTAGACGGAAGGTCCGGGCCAAGCAAGAAGGCTCTCTTTTTTTTTCATTCATTGGCTTGGACGGAAGGTCCGAGCCAAGAAAAGAGGTTCTTTTGTTCATCGACTTGGACGGAAGGTCCGAGCCAAGAAAAGAGGTTCTTTTGTTCATCGACTTGGACGGAAGGTCCGAGCCAAGCAAAGGAGGTTCTTTTTGTTCATTGACTTGGACGGAAGGTCCGATCCAAGCAAGGAAGTTCTCTTTTTTTTTATATTCATCGACTTGGACGGAAGGAGCGAGCCAAGCAAGGAAGTTCCCTTCTTTTTTTTTATATATTGTTGACTTGGACGGAAGGTCCGGGCCAAGCAAGAAGGCACTCTCTTTTTTTATTCATTGGCTTGGATGGAAGGTCAGAGCCAAGTAAAGAGGTTTTTTTTTTGTTCATCGATCTGGACGGAAGGTCCGAGCCAAGCAAAGGAGTTCTTTTGTTCATAGACTCGGACGGAAGTTCCGAGCCAAGCAAGGAGGGGTTTCTTTGTGTTCATGGACTTGGACGGAAGGTCCGAGCCAAGCAAAGAGCATGCATTTTTGTTCATGGACTGGGACGGAAGGTCCGAGCCAAGCAAAGAGGGTCCTTTTTGTTCATTGACTTGGACGGAAGGTCCAAGCCAAGGGTTTATTCATCGGTGGGACTGGAGATTGCAATATTGGGGTGGTTTGTTCATTGACACGGGGTTAGTGCCAAAGTAAGGGTCTTTTTGTTCATGGAACCAGACGAAAGGTCCGGGCCACAGGTTTGTTCATCGATGTCGACGAGGAGTCGAGGAGCGACATGGTCTATTCATTGACACGGGGTTAGTGTCAAAGTAAGGGTATTTTTGTTCATGGAACCAGATGAAAGGTCTGGGCCACAGGTTTGTTCATCGATGCCGACAGGTGTCGGGAGCTGACGTGGTAGGCTTGTCCCTTTTTCTCTTCATTAGTGCCGACGGGGTGTCGGGAACCTGACGTGGTATGCTTGTCCCTTTTTCTCTTCATTAGTGCCGACGGGGTGTCGGGAACCTGACATGGTTTATTTGTCTCATCTTCTCTTCATCAGTGCCGACGGGGTGCCGGGAGCTGACATGGTTTGTTTGTCTCTTCTTCTCTTCATCAATGTCGACGGGGTGCCGGGAGCTGACATGGTTTGTTTGTCTCTTCTTCTCTTCATCAGTGCCGACGGGGTGCCGGGAGTTGACATGGTTTGTTTGTCTCTTCTTCTCTTCATCAGTGCCGACAGGGTGCCGGCAGCTGACATGGTTTGTTTGTCTCTTCTTTTCTTCATCAGTGCCGACGGAGTGTCAGGAGCTGACATAGTTTGTTTGTCTCTTCTTTTCTTCATTAGTGCCGACGGGATGCCGGGAGCTGACATGGTTTGTTTGTCTCTTCTGCTCTTCATAAGTGCCGACGGAGTGTCGGGAGCTGACATAGTTTGTTTGTCTCTTCTTTCCTTCATCAGTGCTGACGGGGTGCCGGGAGCTGACATGGTTTGTTTGTCTCTTCTTCTCTTCATTTTTTTCTTTTTAAACCATATTACCGATACAAGTGCCCTTTTGGGTTTTCGTCGGCACCAGCCCCCTCTTGCTTTTGCCCACGTGCCCTCTCGGGTTTTCACGTGGCGGGGTACCCGATTTTGCCTGTAGCGCCCTTTCGGGTTTTCGCCACAGCCGGGTTGCTGCCATTTTTACCCTTGTCCCCGTGTAGGGGCAAGTCCGACGGGGCACCTCTATTTTAAGCCCCTTTTTCATTTTTTTTTTGACGAGCGGATAATATGTAATTGTTGGCTAGGGCCCGAAGCCTTGCGCCGAAAGATAAGGTTCATTCGTTGGCAAGAAGATAATGCCAACGCAACGGTTTTTTTTTTCTCTGCCGATTCGGACGTAAGGTCTGTAATGGCAATATTGTGTGAGAGCGGGTGGCTAAGGCACGAAGCCCTGCATCGGAAAGGGACTTATTCGTTGGCAAGGGACTAATGCCAGCGCAAGGATAAAGAGTTTGCCGATTCGAGCGTAAGGCCCACAATGGCGATTTTGCATGAGAGAAGGTGGCTAGGGTACGAAGCCTTGCACCGAGAGATAAGGTTCATTCGTTGGCAAGAAGGTAATGCCAACGCAACGGGGGTTTTTTTTTCCTGTTGATTCGGACGTAGGGTCCGTAATGACAATATTGCGTGAGAGCGGGTGGCTAGGGCACGAAGCCTTGCACCAGAAAGGGACTTATCCGTTGGCAAGGGACTAACGCCAACGTAGGGGTGGAGCCATCTTTGCCCGTGCAGATGCTCGTCGATACGTAGGGGCGTGCGGACGGGAAACATATGCATATACATATATATAAATATTATTATCATTTTCCCTTCATTCTCTTTCTTTCTCTCTCTTTTTCTTTTCCTCTTCTTCTCCTTTTTAATTTCTTCTTCTCTTCTCTTTTTCTTTTGGGTACAAAATCAATGCTGTAGTAGGGAAGGGGGGAAGTTTTACACATAGGGATTGGTCATCTGTCGGCGTGGCTGCCAGTGGCTGTGCATCTGTCAGCCTGCGTGTCGACGGCTGATCATCTGTTGGCTCAGTCGCCGGCTGTCGACATCCGTCAGATTGGAGCCCCGACGGCTGAACATCTGTCGGGTTGAAGCCCCGATGGCTGGACATCTATCGGATTAAAGCCTCGATGGCTGGACATCTATCGGATTAAAGCCCCGATTGGTAGAGCATCTATCGGATTAACGCCCCGATTGGCTGAGCATCTATCAGATTAAAGCCCCGATTGGCTGAGCATCTATCGGATTAAAGCCCCGATTGGCTGAGCATCTATCGGATTAAAGCCCCGATTGGCTGAGCATCTATCGGATTAAAGCCCCGATTGGCTGAGCATCTATCGGATTAAAGCCCCGATGGCTGAACATCTATCGGTCCGGACAAAAGGTCGTGACGCCGACCATGTGAGAGGTTTATTGGGTGGATGGCCGAAGGCCGAAGGTAAAAGACCATGTCTGTCTCGAGACCTTCTTTCCTTTCTTCTCTTCTTTTTTGTATGGAGAGGCGGGTGCGAAGACCACGTCTGTTTCACGTCTCTCTTTTTTCTTTATTCTGCTCTTCTTTTCTCATTAATACCTCTGTGCTGGAGTGTATTTCTCTTAATGTGCCCCCAGGTTGGGGTGTAGCTTTATTTCATATGTGCCCCCAGAGGGGTGTGTTTTACCTCTTCACTTCTGTTCCCCCAGGTAGGGTGTATTTTTTCATGGCTTCTGTGCCCCCAGGTGGGGCATGTTTCTTCTTCAAATACCCGTAAGATGGGGTGGAAGCTTTTCTTCTTATGCTCCTAAGGTGGGATGTACCTCTCTTTAAATGCCCCCAAGCCGGGGTATACTCTTCATGGCTTCTATGCCCCCAGGTGGGGTATGTTTCTTCTTCAAATACCCCTAAGCCATGGTGAGTTCTTCTGCTTTTTATGTCCTCATGGCGGGGTGAGTTTCTCTATATATGCCCCTGGCATGGGGTGTGTCTTTTGTTTCTTATACCCCCCCATGGCGGGGGTGAATTCTGCTTTGTCTACCCCTGAAGGCGGAGGAGTGCTTCTCTTCATATGTCCCCAGAGCGGGGTGTATCTTTGTTGCTTGTTGTGCCCCAGGTTGGGGTAGATTCTTCTGCTTCTTCTTCCCCCAGAGTGGGGTATATTTCTCTTCATATGCCCCCGGCCGGGGTGCATTCTTTTCGCTTCATATGCCCCCAGGGTGGAGTGCCTTTCTCTTCATATGCCCTAGGCACTGGGTGTATCTTTGCTTTTTATGCCCCCAGGATGGAGTGTATTCTCTTCATATGCCCCCGACACGAGGTGTATCTTTTGCTTCTTATGCCCCCAAAGGGAGGTGTAATTCTGCTTCTTATGTCCCCAGGGCGGGGTGGATTCTGCTTCTCTGCTTCTATGCCCCCAGGCGGGGGGTGTATTTGCTGCTTGTGCACCTCTCTTTGTGTGTCCCCAGGCTGGGGTGAATTCCTTTCTTCTTATGCCCCCGTGACGAGGTATGTCTTTTGCCTGGGGCACCCCCACGGCGGGGTACCTTTCTTCTTCAAAGGCCCCTAAGTCGGGGAATGTTGTTTCTTCTTATGCCCCCAGGCTGGGGTAGATTCTTTTCACGTGCCCTCGAAGCTGGGGTGTAACTTTTGCCTTGTGTGCCCCCGAGTCGGGGGTGTAAATCTTCTTCTACCCCTCAAGGCGAGGCATATTTCTCTTCATATGCCCCCAGAGCGGGGGTATGTTTTACTTCTTGTGCACCCAAAGTGTCACGCCCCGACGCGGAATATCGAGGCACGACAGGGGAGAAAACCCCTCACTCAATCAAGACTAGAAATTCTAATTACATCACTTGATATAAAAATCTTCCACTATAAAACTTCAATTTTTACAACTCTTCCAAAATTTCAAGGACAACACTAACTCTCAAGCAAATTACAAGAATACTCTTATAATAAGATAACTCTCAATTCTATACTGAGAAACAGGGTCTACTATGACATCTTGGTACACTCCAACACTCTTGCCCATGCTTGCTAGCTATCCTCGAGACAACCTGAAAAATATTAATTAACACTGAATGAGCATAAAGCTCAGTAGGAATTACATCTCAAGATTTAACATGCTTTAAGTGGTTTACAAGTTTTATTAATGTCATTAAAGCAATGCATGTAGATGAGTAGATATCAAGGATTGTAAAAAAATCGACAAGAGTAGTGAAGGAATAACGAGTGAGAGTATAAGGATTTCAACTTCAATACAGCAATAGCAGGAGATTCAAGCAAGTAATGACTGGAATTAACAAAATCTTTCCAAGAGAGTAAGAACTCATGTCAAGCAAGTAATAGAAAGTAATATAAATTCAAGCATGTAAAACTAGAATTGGCTATTTATCAATTTCATTCAAGCAAAACTTTACCCTTCTGCAGGTCTCAAGTCAAATCAATCAAGTAATATCACGAGAATGAGTGGAATGCCTAAAGTCTAACAAGCAAGTACTCCGGTGCAATGCCAAACACCGTGGTCAATAAACTTCCATGGGCACAAGTACCTTCGGGTGCTCCCCCCAGGACCAGACCGGGCCCTATATGCACAGCATTTCATGTAATACCTTTGACATCCACTTTCATTTATAGCCAATATAGAATTTCAAGAATCTAGAAACGTAGTATTACATACGAGATTAACTAGTCACTTGGTTATGGAGGATTCTAGAGGTGGCCCCTATAGGCTCAAGAGGTGGCTCCCGTCGTGTAGCACTTTACACCGTACGGCCTCAAGAGGTGGCTCCCACAATGTAGCACTTTGCCCTGCATGGCACTTAGTTTCTACACTCCCAAATGGTAGTTTAAGAGTTTCAAGGTTTGACCATGTAAGGAATAGAATTCAAGAATTTGTGAAAAACTCATGATTATAATCAGGGTTTACGGGTGGCAGTTTTTGCCCATTTTATGTTTAGAACAAGTGTCTATTGTATAGTCATTGTTATAGTGTCCGGGTCATGGGCACACTTCAATTAAAGCTGATTTATGTAAAATTGAGGACATGGACAGATAAGGAAATTTGTGCGATTTACATGCATTCGTTTCATGCTTTACATATCAAATTTGTAACATTTCGTATCATACTAGTTTACATTTTATAGGAAACTTAATGGAGACATAGTTTCTAGATAGTCATAACTCTATCTATACCAAATATGGTGTATAGATTATGTAGACTAACAAGTTAATTAGGTATACTAATTGATGAGTATATCAACTAACATGTTAAGTATTACCCTGGATTGAAGTTAATACATGCTGATTATTACGGGGTATGAGACTAAACTTGCTGGTGTTGACACAAATGTCGATATTAGTTATATATATATATATATTTATCCAATAAGTATATATATATATCCGATTATAAAATTCTGTCCAATATATATATATAATGGAGGTTATAGATATGTATATCTTCTGTCGATATATATATATATATATATATATATATATATATATATGAGTTAGCCAAAATGGTAATTTATTATCATAATCAGAATTTGATTATGAAAATAAGTTTTTATGTTGAAAATAGTTCTAATTTGCTAAAAATAATATTAACATGATGAGAATGAGTTTCATGTGTTACTTTACTGGTAAGATGATAAAAATAAATTTTTCATGTTGGATTTAATTTTTTACATGCTGAAAATTAATTATTAACATGCTAAAATTAATGCTTAACATGCTAAAATAATTAGCTTACTGATAGGATGATAAGATAAGGTTGCCATGCTGATTACAGAAATTTTCTGATAACAACATAATTTTTATCATGCTAAAAATTATTTTTCTACATTTATTTGCTAATTATTTGATAGGGAAATAGAATTATCATGCTGAAAAATAGTTTTAATACACTGAAAATAATAATAACATGCCAAAAATAGTTATAACATGCTGGAATAATTTTACCATACTGGAAGAAATGTTATCATGCTAAAACTTATTTTTTCTACACTTATTTGCTAATTATTTGATAGGAAAATAGAATTATCATGCTGAAAAATAGTTTTAATACACTGAAAATAATTATAACATGCCAAAAATAATTATAACATGCTGGAATAATTTTACCATGCTGGAAGAAATATTATCATGCTGGAAGTAATTTTCATGCATCAATTTACTAATTTATTTAATAGGAAAGTAAGTTTTATATGCACAAAAATAGCTTTAAATAGATTTTAACATGCTGAAAATAATTTTTATATCTCAGTATGTATAAAATAATTCTATCATATTGGAAGTCACTTTAACATGATGGAAATAGTTTTAACATGTTGGAGATAATTTTTAGTATGTATAAACTAATGTTGTGAAAATTAGATTTTTACATAAAAAAAACAATTTCATTCTACAAATATATATATATACTCTGTAAGAATGAAGGACTCTATTTTATATTATAATGTTATCTATATGTTTTGTATATACAATTAATGGAGTATATATATGAATTTATATACATATATAGACATTTATATATATGGAAGTGTCGACACTTTCATTAGGAGGTGTTGACACTTGTATACATAAGTGTCGACACTTTTATATGTAAGTGTCGACACTTGCATATGCAGGTGTCGACACTTGCATTATGCAGGTGTCGAACATTTGACTATAAATCTATATATATTGCTGTTATATATTTAGGTATGGAAGTGTAGGTGTTATATATATAAGGTATAAATTGTTCACATTTTACTTCTGTGGTTTTTCAACATGTTTCTGCATGTGTCGACACCAAGTGTCGACATTTACTGTTCCTTTTTAGTCTCTGTTGTACAGTGTAGTTACACGAAGTGTCGACACCTGTGTAGACACTTAACTATATATATAGACACGAGGGTATAGATTTGGTAGATTAACAGGTTAATTAGGTATGCTAATAGATTAGTCAATGAAACTAATACTTTACTAATTTTACTACTTTTCTAATACATGCTAACTATGAGGTTTTTCTTAGATTAAAGCTAATACATGCTAACTATGAGGCTAACACATGCTGTATAAAAATGAAATATCGCATGGAGATGAGCCTAAGACTAACTGCCTAGACTAATCATCTTAGATTAGCTACTAGTTTAGCTAAAAATTGAGAACACCTACTAAGCATGCTATATAATTACCTAGATTAACTACGGTTTAGCCAAAAATTGAGAAAACCTACTAAGCATGCTATATAATTGCCTAGATTAACTACGGTTTAGCCAAAAATTGAGAAAACCTACCTTGTTGGAAGATCGTAGTAGCAGACCCTTCTTGCGCAATCCCTGCAGAGCTTTGCCCCAACCTTAACTAGCCTAGAATGGGGTAGCTACGGGTATGTTTATAGGGTTTGTCATGACCGAATAGGGGGCAAGATCTGGAATAATGGAGCTTTACAGCTTGTACAGGCTGGAGAGATAAGAGATACTGTTTGTACAGCTAATCCATGGCCCAAATCGTAAGTGCAAGTTTTTCTAGCTTATAACATATAATTATTTGGCAAAAAGGGTAAATGGTGTGGATGCTAGGATTGGAACCCTGGTCACTAGGTTAAAAGACAAGTTACTTAACCAACTACATTAGGAAGCCACTTGTTAAGTGAATAATCTTTACATATGATGACTCCGTGTTCCAACTTCTTACATTAGCTTCCTATAGAGTTTATCTAATATTTTTTTTCTTATTTGGGAAATATTATTAATAAATTTTTTTAATCATTTTTTTTATACGGGGTGCTACACAGTGGGGTGTATTCTGCTTCTGGTGCCCCCAAGATGGGGTGTATTGTTGCTTCTGATGCCCCCAAGGTGGGGTGTAATTCTGTTTCTTATGCCCCCAGGCCAGGGTGTATTCTACTGCTCTTTATGCCCCTATATCGGGGTAGACTTTTCTGCTCCCTCTGTCCCAGGGTGGGGTACATTTCTCTTCGTATTCCCCTAAGCCGGGGTGTGCTTCTTTTGTTTCATGTGCCCCCAAACGGGGTAGGGTCTTGGCTTCTTCCGCCCTCAAGGCGGGGTGGAGTCTGCTGCTTATGCCCCTATGGTGGGCTGTATCTTTTGCTTCTCAGGCCCCCGTGCGGGGTATATGTTTCTTCTTCGGATTCTCCTAAGTCTGGGGTGTATTCTTTATTTCTTATGCCCCTGGGCCGGGGTGAATTCTTTGTTGCTTCCTATGCCCGCCCATGGCGGGGGTACACTTCTTCGTCAAATGCCCCCGAGCCGGGGTATAATTTTTGTTTTGTATGCCCCCAGACCGGGGTAGATTCTCTCTTCATGTACCCCTAGGTCAGGGCGTACCTTCTTGCTTCTTATGCCCCCAGGGTGGGGTGTAGCTTTTCTTGCATCTTATGCCCCCATGGCGGGGTATATTTCTCCTTCTTATTCTCCGTGGCGGGGTATGTGCATGCTCTCTTCGGGAGTGATGGCCGTGCTTGGCCTCATCACTATAAAGCATTCCCCACAACGGGCAGTAATTCATCTAGTTATAATTGTGGTTTGTTGGATCTTCTAACAGCCACTCGAGGGACCATCTTGTGCCGGATAGGGGCAGCAGGAAGGTGGAACGGGCCAAGGAATTGTACCACGGCCTTCGACCCTCCTAGAGCCGGGTAGGATGTCGGCCTTCTTCTCGTTCTCTTGGCCGGCCACGCTTGCCAAAATTTTTGTCCTTTCTTTTCTTCTCTTCTTCTTCTTCTCTTTTTTTGTGTAATAGACCAAGGTGGGTGTGTAGGAGAGCGCTCACCCCCTCAGGGAGGGGATGAGTGGTTCGCTCCACCGCATCATCCCACAGTGGTAATCTTTGTTCAACACGGGTCTCGACGGATATGGCCGTACAACCCTCTCTCGCCGATTCCTTCTCTTCCCTTTTATTTCTTTCTTCTTCTCTCTTCTTTCTTTTTTTCTTTTTTTCTTCTTTTCTTCTTTTCTTTTCTTCTTTTCTTTTTTTTTGCGGAAAGGGGATTTGATTTCCCCTCCCTCTCCTCTTTTCCTCTTCTCTTTTTTTTTAGCGGCCTTCATGATTCCTAGAAGCTGCATATGCCTCGGAGTAGCATCTCTGAGGCCACAAAACACTTTCACCTGGTCTGGCTTTTCGCCCCATAGGGCTGGCGAAGATAACACCTGCAATTCATCAAAGCAGACAAACGTCGTTTATTAGGAGGCCATGAGGCCCCGAATCCCGGCAAAGAGATGAAGGGTGGTTTAAGTCCCACCGGGCGTGCCAGACTTGTGGACGCACTTTTCGACACGCTCGTTCATTCATTTTCTTTAAGTCGGTTTATTCGGTGGGTTTATTCGTTTATTAAGTGCGTGGGCATGCCAGTCACAAAGTGACGATTTATTGTGCGCTTGATCTGACTAATCAGACGACTGTGTGGTTCAGGTCGGGACCAAAATCCACCGTGCCATAAAGGCCACGGCGTTATTTACATCCCCCATACGGGGGAACACCCTTGATTAATCGCCGGGAATCAGTGCCTCATGACCAGGAAATTATATCGAGAGAAACTAGCCGATAGCGGTCTCGAATCAATCGGAAAGTCTGGTGTCTAGGGAAGCAAGCATTCGAAATATGTTGGTCACTCAAGGGACCATTTTGATATTCGGACGAGCGTTCGGCTTCAGAAAATCATGATCGTCACGGGGAAAATCGGAGCATATGTACGCCGGGGTACGACAAATTTATTGTTCAAAGGGACGGAAAACGTTCAGTTAAATCCCGGTTAGAGCAGTCGGAAATCGATAGGTTTGTCGGCCCAGTGCAAAATCAAGCTACGACCATACTGCGGTGGGCCCCCCGCGGTCGAAGTCGGGCTCCCGTGGGCGTCGTCAATATTTCTGGTGCCAAGGGCAGCGAGAAAGTGTCTCGGGACTAGATTCCAAAACAAAGATGTGTATAGAGATAGCTGGCTATAGGCCTAGGATGTGGGTCAGGCGATGACCATGGTTGGGGCGAACCCGAGGTCCAAACGTGACTCACGAAGGTCTTATTGATATTCCCACCCATAGGGTTCAGGGAAGACGAGAGCCGTCTCGTCCCATTCAACTTTTGTTGGTCATTCATGGACCACTTTATGTTCGGACAAAGATCCGTATTGAAGGCACGACGTAAACGGAAATAAACCCGTACAAATGTCTGCCGTGAGTACGGCAAGTTTAATGCAAGTGCGGGATTAGATCCCGGTATATATGTCGGTCACTAACGGACCATTCATTATTTGGACGGAAGTCCGTATTAGTAGCGTCGAGGATGACGATAAAACCGCACGGATGTCTGCCGTAGGTGCGGCAAGTTTAATGTGGGTGCGAGATTAGATCTCGGCACACATGTCGGTCACTAACGGACCATTCATTGTTCGGACGAGAGCCCGCATTTGAAGCATCGAAGACGACCTATGCGAATATCTACCGTAGGTACGGCAAGTTTCATGTGGGTGAGGGATTGGATCCCGGCATATATGTCGGTCACTAACGGACCATTCATTATTCGGATGGAAGTCCGTATTAGTAGCGTCGAGGACGACGATAAAATCGCACGGATGTCTGCCGCAGATACGGCAAGGTTAATGCAGGTGCGGGATTAAATCCTGGTATATATATGTCAGTCACTAACGGACCATTTCTTATTTGGACAGAAGTCCGTGTTTGTAACATAAAAGACGGTGACAAAACCGTACGAATGTCTGCCGCAGATACGGCAAGGTTAATGTGGATGCGGGATTGGATCCCGATGGAGGTGAGTCAAGCTGATGATCTATTGGCCCGAGGTGGTTGCGGACTATTGCTATATCGGGGTTTCCGAGGACCATGTCTGATGCCACGGGGCGTCATTGCTTTTCTCTTCACGCACAGTCCGGGAAGTGAATTGTCAAGTGTGAAGCCCGAACTCGCCAACGTGCGCCCTCGCACGCGGATCGACCTGCGCGGTCAGGTCGCGGGGGTCAAGGGGGCAGCGTCCCTTGCGGGGGTTTCCGGGGGAGGAGCCCCCGGAACAAAAATTTGATTATAAGAGTGATTCATTATGTTGTTTATTCTCATGAGGGTGATTCATGTTCTTTCGTTCTCATTCATTAGTTTAGGTTCCTTCTTTTGTTTTATTCATTAGTTTCAACCCTTTTCTTCTATTTAGCTAACTGATGTTTTCTTTTATGGGGCACGCTGGTTTAAGGAAACAAATGGGCACGCCGGATAAGGGGATGCCAAGGGGCACGCTGGTTTAATGGGTGCAATAGGGCGCACCGGTTAAAGATGTTAAGGGGGGGGGGGGGCGTCGGTTACATGGCAAGAAGGAAGAGGGGCCAGGGGCGCGTCGTAATAGGGTGATGAATAGTGAGGCGCGCCGGTTAAAGGGGGGCTATGCAAGGTGGCGCGCCGGATAAAGGGATGCCAAGGGGCGCGCCGGATAGAGGGATGCCAAGGGGCGCGCCGGTTAATGGCCAAGAAGGAAGAGGGGCACGCCGAATAAGTGTCAGGAAAACGGAGGGAGTTTTGAGTGTGAAGCTAAACCGGCGCGGGGGGGTACCGCGCCGGATTAGCCCACGCCGGATTAGGAGCACGCCGGGATAGGTTCTATGAGGTTTTCTTTCATTCTTTTGTGCTCTGTTTCTTCTTTCTTTCAACTGCAAGTTAATTTGTTGGTTGGTTCGTTCACCGAATTGGTAGATTAAGTTTGTGGAGAGAAAGTTTAAGTGTTTTAGTTGTTTATTAAGGTGGATTAGCATGAAGATTCGAGTTTTTTATTAGAAGAGTTTGTTGTGCAGGGCAGTTCAGTTTACTTCAGAGGCAGCTTCAGAGTTGGGCGGTTCTTGGCAGGAAGGAGTCCAGCTAGTTCATTTATTCATGGCGAAAATTGGGCAGCACCTCCCCCGGACTGAAGCTTGCCAGAGAAGAGTAGGGGAACACCAAACGGATTCCTCCGGGGTGAACCTCAAAATGCAAACCTCACGGCGGTCCGATAACCCATAAGTGAGTGTATGAAGTTCAAGGACTAGCCTTCAAGAACTCCCATAGCTCACGGGTGATTGTTTCGTAAGGGGGGACGAATGTACGCCATGAGAGGCTATGAGTGTTCATCCCTTCGACGGGTTCCTTAGAAGGCCATGCCACGGAGAGGCACGCTTCGAGGACCCTGGATGATCAAGAGACAAGAAGAGGAGAGCGGAGGCTACACGAAGAGCACCGAGCTTGAGAAAGTCCCTATGTTTATTCACCCACCGAAAGGGGGAAAAACCAAAATACAAGAAAAAAGGGGGATTACATCAGAGAGAGAGGAAAAAATACATCGATGGGGGGGTGGAGAATACATTGACGGAGGAGGGGAAGAGATCACAGGCTCTTTCCCCTCCGACTCACCTCTCACCCTCACTCTTTTCTCTTCACCTCTCCGGCGTGGATGGATGGAGCTTCTTTCTCTTCGGGTGGCCTTCTCTTCTCTCTTCAGTCGCCCTCCGGGGGGTTCGAGCTTCTCTTCTTTTTTGTAACGGGCTCCCCATATATATAGGGCGGGTTGCATTTTCTTCGAAGGATGGCCAGTGGGGGGAGGGTTCCCGCCACCTCTGCCTCATTCGCATCAGCGTCGGGAGTCGACTCGTCATGCTGGCTACTGCTAGCTCCAGCCGTACCTTGTCATTCATCCGAGGACGGGATGTTCACAGGTCTGCCGGGAGATCTGCTGCTGCTGCCACCGTCGCTGCTGGCCTCTGCTGCTACCACCGGTGCGCTGGCGAGTTGGGGTGTGCACAGCTCTGCGGTCTTTAAATGGCTATGGGACGGGTATTGAATGCACTGCTCTTCTCCTCTATGGACTTCGCGCGAGATTCATCAGGAAACAGAGCATCGGAGTATAGATGGGATGGCCCTTTGGTTAAAACGGCGCGGAGTTGTGCACGCCGGATTAGCAGCACACAAGGGGGCACGCCGGTTTAAGGCCAAGCAAGGGCGCACCGGTTTAAGGCCAAAGCAAGGGCGCGCCGGTTTAAAGCCAAAGCAAGGGCGAATGGGAAATGGGGCGCGCCGATTTTAGGGGCGCCGGATTAGGATGTTGAAGGGGCGCGCCGGTTTAAGGCCCTTCCGCGCCGTTTTAACCATCAAATGGATTCTTTTCGAAGTCGCAGCCATTTATTCGAATGTTGGCGTTCCCGGAATGTTCTAGTTGCAATGTATGGCCTTCATAATATTCTGTTTGCAGCCTCTGGGGCTCAGTCCCAGACTTTGCGTGACTTTCGATGTATGTCGAGACTGTGCCGGGGTTCCTGACTTTTCTCTGATTCAGCTCTCAGCATGGCCGATTGGAGAGTTGTAGCCGTATCTTCCGCCTGGGGGGGCTTCCTTAACGGGTAGCGGACCACTAAGCGAGTTCTCGTCCTGATCGGGTGAGGCATGATGTTTGTTCAGCATTTCCATCTTCGGCTTGCTCTCGAGTGTCGAGACGTACATGCCGTATGATCCTCATCGACATTTTTGACGTCCACAAACGGTCAAAAACATCTCGAGGGTCATGCTGGACTCACGAGGAAAACGATCTGCCGCTAGGCCTCCACTGGTCCTTAGCGGCCCATCGCCTGACCGCTAAGCCCAACTGAACTAGGGGCCAGAAAACGGTCAATCTAGGGCCGCTTCTAACAAGAAATGGTTCCTGGTAGGACCGTCTTCATTCTGGCAAACCGAGAACGACGGGAATGGCGCAAAAACCCCATTCCACGCTCCATTCACCCCCAAGTGAAGGGGAAACAATGGGGAAACTCTTCCCCATGCCCCAGAGCATCATTTGATGCCCACAAACCACGAAATAACGGATTAAAATGCTAGATCCGGTTCTCGAACCCCGAAACATGGATTTCCCTTCCCGGCTCAAAATAACCCTCTCCCGACCTCCCTACGGCCTAGAAATCACGGGGAAGGTAAAGAACGATCTAAGGATCTGTCACCCTACCTCGGGGTCACCCGAAATGCGACGGATCACCACCGATCTTCAAAACTCCGCTTGAAACTCACGAACACCCCAAAGCTCCCACGAACCACGCGCGCCGTCACGATCGCCACGCCGCCGCCGTCATGATCGCCACTCCGTCGCCGTCGTCGCCGCGCCGTCACCTCGCCTCCGTCTGCAGCTGGAGGGGAGGTCACCGCGATCGTCACCGGACGAGGGGGAGCTCACGGGCAGGAGCACTCACCGGGGAGAAAGAAGAAGAAAGAAGAAGAAGGAAAAAAAGAAAAAGAAAAAGGGTGGGGTATTTATAGAAAATCCAAAATTTATAAAAAATATGAAAAAAATATAAAAATACATTTCCTCGATCCTCGGAACACGTCGGACGCACTGGTACCATCCCGGAGTAGGAGAACACAACAGTTTTCCCTATATAGGGTTCCGTAGGTCCGTTAGGGAAAAATACGTGTAAACCACGAAACACGTTCCGGGACCTCCAAAACTGATCCGAAACCCACGGATCTAAATCCGAAAAGTGTCCGAAAAACTCGGGACATTACAGCCCTCCCCCTTAAACAAATTTCATCCTCAAAATTGAAAATAAAGCACGGGGGACTTACTCGAATATATAAAGGAACTACTGACGTATCTCGTCCTCACGCTCCCAAGACGCCTCGCCACCAGAGTGCCGCTACCACACCACCTTAACCAGGGGAATAACCTTGTTCCACAGGTGTTGCTCTCGCCGATCCTCAATACGGACAGGGAACTTTGGAAGAGACATATTGGGAGTCACCTCGGGCCAAATGGAATCCTCCAAAACATGTGAATCGTCGGGCATGTACTTCCTCAGCATAGAGACATGGAACACATCATGCACCGCAGCTAACTCCGAGGGTAGTTGCAACCAATAAGCAACCTCACCAATGCGTTCCATAATAGGAAAAGGGCCAACATAGCGGGGACTCAACTTCCCACGTTGCCCAAAATGCATTACCCCCTTCATGGGAGAAACCCTAAAAAATACTTGGTCATCGACCGTGAAACTGAGGGGCTGCCTTCTCCGATCAGCATAGCACCTCTGCCGACTCTGCGCCGCCAACATGTTCTGACAGACCAAATGCACCACGTTCATGCACTGCTGCACCAGCTCTGGTCCCGTCATAACACGCTCACCAACCTCAAACCAATCGAGTGGAGTCCGACACGGTCGCCCGTACAACACCTCATAGGGTGCCATCCCAATACTCGAATGATAGCTATTGTTGTAGGCAAACTCCACCAATGGTAAATGGTGAATCCAACTCTCCTGTCATTCCAGGCAACATGACCTCAGCATGTCCTCTAAAGTTCGGATGGTCCTCTCTGACTGACCGTCCGACTGGGGATGGTACGCCAAGCTAAAAGCTAACTTGGTGCCTAGAGCTCTCTGGAAACTCCTCCAGAATCCAGAAGTGAAACACGGATCTCGATATGACACAATGGAAATGGGAATTCCATGTAAAGGTACGATCCACTCCGATAAAGACGTGCCAACTAGGGCGCACTCCAGCTGACTTTGATCGGTAACAACCGAGCCGTCTTCGTCAGCCTATCCACCAGCAACCAAATACAATCCTACCCACTCGGAGTTCTCAGCAATCCCGCCACAAAATCAGTGGTCACGTGGTCCCATTTCCATGCGGGAACCTCCAAGAGCTGAAGCGTACCACCATGTCGCTAATGTTCCGCCTTCACTTGCTGACAGATCAGGCACCTGGCCACAAACTCAACAACATCACGCTTCATGCCAGGCCACCAGAACTGTCTCCTCAAGTTTCGATACATCTTCGTCGCACCCGGGTGGACGGTGTACCTACTCCCATGAGCCTCTAACAACACCCACTACAAGAAAATTGGCATTTACCTACGTTTAAAAATGTAGGTATAAGTCTAAAAAATGCAGATAAAGCCTTTAGCCACGTTTGCTTGCCACGCTTTCAAAGCGAGGTGCTTGCTCGCGTGACTATAGGTTATACCTACGTTTCTATGAAACGTAGGTATAATTTGACCTATCCCTACGCTTTCAAAGCGTAGGAATAGTCTAGCAAAAAGCGTAGGTAGATATCGACTTATACTTACGCTTTGAAAGCGTAGGAATAGTCCAGCAAAAGCGTAGATTAAAAATATATATACACACACATATAATTGGCTATACCTACGATTCTAAAAATGTAGGTATTATTTTTTATCACGTACTAAAAGAAACGTATGAAAAAATATTAGCGTCATTATTTTAAAAACGTAGGAAAAAGAACTAGTCTCATTTTTTTGAAAACGTAGGTATATTGTTCTTTTATTTTTTTTACATATTCATTGTGCAATCATATTACACCTGTATACATTCATATAATGTTTCCTACATGAATCTCCCATTGAACACATCACTATTAACATAAAAACTCACAATCAACACATCAATATAAAGTCACATTCAACACATCAATATTAACATAGATCATACACGGCCTTCGAAACACCACTAACAACTTCAAGAGATTCATTTCTCACCTACGCACAAATTTACTTTCCAATTAGTAACTATTTGCCAAGAGAACAACACATGCACAGATACGTACTACATATATACACATAAACAGATAGTTCCCCTCACTCTAATGTAAAAGTGCAAGAAGGCCATTGATACATACACATACATATCATTGTGCAAGCCTTTGTTCATTCTTTATAGTAAGGTCAGCCTTCTTTGTTCCTTCTTTGAGGGACAGGCAAAAGCTCCTCTCACTCTCTAGCTGGCCTCAGCCCACCATGTTCAAGGAGCACACCATGATTCTTCCCCTTTAAAGGATGGGGAAATATCCCCTCAACCTCACCAGAAATTTCTGCCTCCTCAGCAATGCTATTATTAAGTTCACAAAAGAGCCTCTCAACCCTGCAACATTGTAGCCCCCACAGCATAATTTTTCTACTATCAAAAAAGTTCCCATGACAAAATGAAACTGTATTGCATGAAAGAAAAAAGAAATCTTGCAAAATTTTCCCAGATTTGTACCATAGTCTTCCTTCACCATCAACTATAGAGTGTAATATCTTTTCAGCACTATAATAGCAGTCCTTAATAGCAAATGCCACATATTCATTCTTAGAAATTTAGTTCCATAGGTTAGCCTGTGCGTCCTTGCAGTCAAAAGCCAAGTATATTGCCAAAAATATCTGACAAGGTCAAAAGTAGTAAGCATAAACTAGAGAACTGATGTTGCAAATGTAGGCATGTAAAAGAGCAAGAAGGCTGACCTTACTGCAAAGAAGGAACAAAGGCCACTAAACTAGCCCCAACCACCCACAATTGCTTGGCATGGAAAGCAAGTCCATCTCCCTGCATGCTCAAGGAGTTGAAAACAAGATTAGCAAGTTATATATCCAGTGGTGGACACAACAACAAAGTAATAATTAGATATTTATTTTTCATAGCTAGACAACAACAGAATTAGCTTTTCATCCAAGATTTAAATAGATGTGTGTTACAAACACATGATCTTCAAATTAACAACATTTTTCATCCAATATTAACAACCCAAGGATATACATGGCATTGACAAACACATGATCTTCAAATTAAAAATTTCACAAACTAATGAAAGAACCCCCTTCCATCAAGAGATTTCAGGCCAAGCACGTATCATGATTCCAATCGATGAAACTATATAAACTCTGTTAACTTTTACAGCATTATAATAATCATAGTTATATGAAAGATAAAAACATGCATATTATTGAGGACAAAAGCATGATGGATGTAACACATTTGTTTTTCTATCAATATGATCATAATTGGTATTCATAAGCATAAAGGTTGCATAGCCATCAAATGTATGAACCAATATGAGACAGACCCAGAATCTCCCACCCACCCCAAAAAGAGATAGGAAGAAATAAATAAATTTCTACTTCACAAGGAATCCATATATACTTTGTCCAATGATGATGCAACAGTGGTAAAAGACCTACTGGTCAAACATAAAATCTCAAAAGTGTAGTATATTTAAAATAGAAAATAAGAGATGAGATATTAGAAGAATCAGAATCGTGAAACTTAGTTGTTTTATTTAATGGTTTACTAGGAATCACGTTGCTCGTTGTGACAGAATCATTGCCGCTCACTAGCTCTTCATAAAACGGCACGCATGAATAATAGTCAATCAAATGAAAATACAAAAAAGAAACTTGTTTGTTAACTGTCATTACAAGCAACTTAGAACAAAGAAATATGCCTTAAATATACAATGTCCTAATACAATCAAGTTCAGGCATCAGGTGCCCCACATAATAAATGCAATATTTTAATAGATAGCTATTAAAGATAACAATAGAAGGAAAACCTAAAGTGAAGAATTGCCTATGTATTTACCTCATCTTCAGTTAGATAGATACCAGAGCATTAGTAGGCCTCAGATTCACAAGATTAGGATGATGAAGTAGACTCAACATCAGCACTTCAACAAGGAATTCTCTATTCCCTTGCAAGCCATTGTGATCAAGCTGCTTTATAGCCACAATCTATGCAAAAATAGAATACATCTTTACATCACTATCTTTGCTAGATCAATTACATTATGTCTATAAGATGAAGTTTTATGTGCCTCAGACTAGTGAAATAAAAGGAAAGTAATTGAAGATAAGCAAACATTTTGCCAACTTAAATGATACTTAATAGAAGCAAGCCTACTTAACAGTTTTTTCTGGTACCTTTACTTGGTGAATCTGGGGAAGCACAGTGCAGTGTTAACACTTTTCCCAAGTCCCATGTAGAGGGGTACAAAAACAAGTCCTATGCCTCTTTGTTCATGGAAACAAGAGGACTCGACATCCTTCAAGTTACCAGAAAGAAATAACTTGTTCATGGAAACAAGTCCTATGCCTCTCCAGCTTGGACCATTGGGAAAAGCACTTCATGCCCGTATTATATGATGCCTAACAGAAAGTTAAATACGGCATGCTGAAAGGTGTTCCCATTGGCAAAAGTTTACAAAATATTGGTGGAACATTTGTAGCAGACTGCATCATCAATGTAATCAGAGTCTTCTAAACGAGTGAGATCAGTTGTAACAATCTTGCGGATAACATATTAATCACCTTATCATTGCAGTGTTCAGGAATCACCCTTGAACATGCAGATAAGTGAAAGTTTATATTCATGACAGTATTCTGATTTTATGGCTGTTCAGCATACTCACTATTACCCCGTACTGTAGATGTTTAAAGTTCAACCTATAAAAAGCAGTCGCTCAAATGATTAACACACTGGGTCTGCAACACCAAGTTCCTTTATTTGTGAAAAGAAGTAAAGCCTCATCTAGTTCCCAAGTAACTGGGCATTGACGTGCAACACCAAGTTCCTTTAATGACTAAATTTGTATTTCGTCAATAAAACATGTCATCAACCAAGGAATCATCCAAAAAACTCACTTAAAGCAATTCAAGTTTCTCACTCCAGTGCGGTAGCAGATAAAGCAAAGAAACCAGTGTTCACTAGTTCGTAGCTTTGTAAAAGCTGTTTAAAAACTGTACTAACTGTTGATTGCAGTCTCATGCCCACATACTATCACTCCTGGTAAAAAAAATATTGATCTTAGTATTTTTTGAAAAAAGCCAGCAGTTGAAATCCTTTAGATAATTCGGTTCTTTTCACAACTTCCCCTTGGCCAAATCAATGGAATTATGTAACAAGAAAAACCTTATAAGATCATTTAAGTCATAAAAATACAAGAAGCCTTTAAGTCATTGGAAGTTGGAAGAACTATGTAAACCACTACCAAACAACTCAAACATTCCAGGTTACACCTACGCCTTTCAAGAAAGGTTAGCACATCAGTCAATTTTTCAATCTCATGGAACTCCGACAACCTGTGGGCATCTAAACTCTATCTTTGACCATTGAAATTCTAGCATCCTCCTACAGGGCATGTCAATATACCCATACATACTAATGAAAGCCCCAATTAGACCAACTCTCTTTGGCTTCTAGTTTCAAAGTAACAATAAAAACATGTTGTGGTTCTACTGAGAGGGAACTCATACTAAATAACCTCCCGAAGGAGGTAAAACATTATGCGTTCAGGAAATCTCTAATGAACAAGATTTGCAGGCAGCCAAGGTTTCATTTTTACCCAGTTACTAATACATTGAAGAAGGGAAAGGGAGAGAAGATACTCCTAGTCCATGCATTGTTGTAATGATCTCTCCAGCTCTGCTTGCCGTTGCTGTTGCAACAGGGATCCCTGCTACTTCACCAACTGCTACCACTGAAAATTGCACAATGAAGATAAACGTACAACCTTCTCTTAATATCAACACCTATAAGCATAATTACACATTAACTATTGTTGACCGAAAGAGAAATGCTGAATTTAGTCCATTGAGGACCTTTTCGAAGGCATGAAAAATGCGCCTCACCGTGTTTCTCAAACATGTACATCAGCTTCTGACATCTAGAGAATTGGGGGGGGGGGGGGAGCAGAGATAAGGATATAAGAAGACACATGGAGTGCGATAATGTGCATCTTAATTCCATATACTCATATAATCCACACAAAGCAGACATCAAATATTACTTCAAGAAAAAAGTGAGATAACGGGAGCTTGAACCAGAGGAGTTTGTCCAGCACCCCCCCCCCCCCCAACCGTTAAAAAAAAAAAACTGCGAGATTTGTGGTATGCGGTGAGACAGTGTGCAAGCAAATATAGAAACAGCACGTCGTGCAATGAATTGACCAAAGACAAATAACATCAAATGTGAGGAATACTGGGAACATAGGAGCACAACAATCAACCAGAATGATTCATTGGACTCGGAAAGCAAGGCATTACTCACTAATAGGGTCCAACATTAATTGGCCCAACAGGCTCAGGTTTCATTCAATAGTCTCAACTGACATGAGGAAACACCCACTTAGGTTCTTATGATAGTGGAACTTATATTTTCCCACTACCGGTAAGGAGACAATCTCAACATTGAAGAAAAAAACATGTTAGAGCAATAAGACAATTAAATTGAGGTTTCTAAAAGGCGTCTGCTAAGCACATGACTCACATCAACAAAAACAAAAATCCTGCAATACAATATATGATGTACGCCGTCATCATCTACATTCATCAAACTTGATTCAAATTGAGCGTACCTTAGATGCATGTTAGCCAACCCACAGAGTGCCTAATCGCACATTCCAACCTATAGAGTCAGTATTCTTAATATTTCATTTCCTAACTGAAATCACTACAGAAAAAAGGGCTAAATTAATGCAGCTTTCTCCGCCCTCCAACACTTCATCAAACTTCGTTTTTTGCTCGCTCAGTTCCCACCGCGACCTGATCAATACCACAAAACACAAGCTTTTATAAGTCAGCGCAAAATAGAAGATTAAGCCCCCTGCCAATGAAATATGAGTCTAACATGAAGAGTTGATTATTTTTTAGCCTCCGCAGAATCTGACTCATGTTAATTAAATCTGCATGCTTGCTGTGTGCATCAGTCATTTAATGTGTCACGTAACCTCATCAGTGTCTCATGAGCTTAAGAAGAGAAGATACTTGAAATACGCCAATACTAAATGTTTTTGGCTTGCCCGTTAGTTGAGTCAGAACTGAGACATCTTGTAGAAACAGGAAATGAAATGATTTGCACTCAAAAAAGGATTTTTTTTTTTTTACTGTGTTTTAATCAACAACGACTAATGGACATGAAAGATCCCCTCCCCCCTCTTGTCAGGCGCATGTATGTATGCACAGTAAAGGTACGTGGGGGGTATCTACATATACCCATCGTACGGTGGGTTTCTCACAAATATGCATATTGTAGGGAGTTATGTGCCAAAAAACATAAAAAAAATATAAGCCAAATGAAAAATGAGGGAAAAGAAATAGACAAAGAAGCTTATAATAAGGGGAAAATAAACTTGAAAGTCTCGGTTGGGAAGAACGTTTCTATGAATATATAGTAAAGCTAAAAATCTTTAGTGTCCGATTAAACAACAAAACAGGAAGGGGGGAAAGGAAAAGAATCGTACAAGCAGAGTCTGGGCAGAATCCGTCCCTTCATGCACTGCGCAATATATTACACTGTGTATTCTTCAATACCATATAGTTTAAATCATTAAACAGTTAAAGAAAGATATGTGCAAGGGGGAAGAAAAAAGGACTAAGCATTTAGGGAGCACGGGGAACACGGGACCATGCCACTACAACATGCAACATTTTTATCGCATCAGCTAAGTTGAAAGAATCAAAACTAATTCAACCCTTTTAAAAAGTTCTTGGAAACCTAAGGCACGGGATTTTTTTTCCATGTTAAAAAAAGTGATAATAAGAAAGACACGTGGTTGGCAAGTACATGGCTTAACCACTTGCCAGTTGCAATAAAAATCACAGTTGCCCGTGGCTCTTGTTTGTAGAGTTGCGTCTCAACAGCTTCGTGCCAGGAGTCAGGTGCTCGTCTTGGAAGAGAAGATGACATAGTAAATAGAAAAAGATAGCTAAAAATGAAAATAATGTGATTCCAGCGCAAAGTTTACATATGAACTATATACAATAGAATTTGAAAAGAGTGACACTGAAAACTGTGAAAGCCCATATGCAAAGTTATGCCATGTGTACTTCATGAACATGGAAAAGTACTTAGAATAACGGATCCCGACACCCTCAGATACTCAAAATGGTGGGTGCCAATTTACATTGGGATATGTTATTCAGATGTAATCTAAAACTAAAACAAATGGGCTTGTCAATCAGTGAAATAAAGCAAGATAACAACAGATTGCAACCGTAAGTGTCATTCAAAATGATCAAAGCCCACATAAAATACTCATCAAAGGAGGGGAGACCATCATATCATAAAAATGAAACAATTAGCTTATGGCTCATACAAATCCGGGATAACATCAAGGACAAACGTTACCTTATAGAGAGAAGCTGCAGACTCAGACTCCACATTCTGGTTTGGAATGTGACCAACTGACTAGTATGCATCCAAGGCATCCAATGTGAGCAGCCAGCCACAAAGCGCTGCAGTTGAAGAACTGGAACTTGAACTACTACTGCTGACGCATCCAGCAGCAGCAACATTGGCATTCACCCAAGGACAAAAATGGTTGTGATATTGAATCGGATCAAACTCTCCCGTTTTAACTTCATAATCATTCTCTCCATTCACTGGAACTTAGAAACAAAAAGATATTCAAAGAAACAACATGAGACAGCAAAGGCAAATCTTTACTTTCATGTTCTTCGTTGCAAACCACATTGCTGTTTTCACATCAATTCATAGACGGACAAAAGTCAACTGAAATTAAAGAAAAGAAGTGTGCAACATAGACATTAAATTCAGGGACAATCATATAAAAAATTTTGGGACAATCACATCAAAACAAAGGAAACAGGCATGGATAACTACATCTCTACAGGCCTAATTACAAGACTTTCTAAACACAGTCTCCAGACCAAGTACATGTTCACAAGTAGTTTCAACCAGAGCACATTCTGTCATGCTTTTGAACAGAACATCATCCCTTACTCTTTTTTTTCCAATCTTCTCCCTCTTACCATGGAGATGGAATCAAGGTACAGAAATGTAGGCCACACCAAATGGTTTCCTATAGACAGCCACTCCTACCAACAGGCACCCTAAAACAACAATACCCTGCCAACATGCGCACTCAGGTTGACACAAATTTTAAGGTCGATTGAAGGATGGAACTAGTTAATACAATCTCATGTCTGTTTTGAGTTACAGGATTTATGGATCCAGTTTGAATTGGCCAATCTTGATAGGGATCAGCAGTGGCCAATCCAATTTTGGCCACATTAAAAAAGCAAAAGAAAAAAATCAACAAAACTCAGTCCAACTTAGGCTGAATCAGAACGAAATCAACCAGATCAAACATGGATCAGCCAACTCTTTTATGAATCAGCAAATCTTGGCTGGTTAGGATTTGTTTAAAAGAGAGTTGAAGTTTTATAAATGACACCCTTAGATAATGTCATATTTAAATGTTTTTACTTGTAAATATGCTTTTCATGAAAACACTCTTATTCTTTAAAACCCTTCTTGTGCCTCATTAAACTGTATTGTATTGCTTTCATCAGATCACCTGATCCAGCCAATCTGATCTGACATAGCTTGGGATCGGGTATGCCCGATATACTTCAGAATTCCTTGGAGGTATCGGGCCATCTAGTTGGAGTGGGATCCAGAATTGATCTCGCATTAATGGTATATTGTCATATTTATGCATTTTACTGCACATGCAAACGCTAACACCAAAAAATACAATTCTGGGATGCTTTTAATTTCTTAATCATCACTTGTATAAGGTGACTAGAATGCAGGAAAGAAAAAGAAGCAATAATAGTAAATAAAGGCTAATCACCTTTTTCATTTGCCATACAATCCGACTCTGCTAATGCACAGTCATCGGCGACAGAAGCTTTACCACCCTATGTCACCTCCTCCATGGATATGACAGAAGAAAAAAAATCAAATCTCAGTCATCAGACGAAGAAGAACATGGCTTTGATGAAGGAAAGCGACTCGATCGCCCTCCACACTCCGTAGCCTTGCAGAGGCCGTACGCTAACCCTTCCAAGCGGCCACCTCCGCACGCAACAGGGAACATCCCATTGCAGCATCCGTCGCCCCCGACCACGGCAACGACCTGGATCTGCTGGATCTCGACGTGGCGGGTGTCCCGGGGATCAGCAGCAGCAGCCCCCGGATCCCCTGCACGTTCGAGATGAACAGGTTGGGGAACCCATCCTCGAAAGTCCTGCCAACCAGAGCGATCAAGCTAGAGAGAGAGAGAGAGAGAGAGAGAGAGAGAGAGAGAGAGAGAGAGAGAGATCTGAGTAGCGCCGTGAAATTACGAACCTCCAGTTGACGCTGCGGAGCTCGATGGCGTCGCTCTCCGAGGCGACGCGCTCGACAAGGGCGCGGGTCTCCTCACAGAAGAATACGCAGATGGTCTTCTTCGACCTCTTGGGGAGCAAGGAGACCGCCATCGATGGGGCGCCGGCGACGTGTGCAGGGTGAGGAGGTGGGGAAGAGCAGAGGAGAGGGATAGAAAGAGAGACAAATAGAAGGGTAACGGCCTCGCGGTGGCGAGCTCCGGGACCGCCATTGCTTGGAGGGGGAGTGAGAAGCGGAGAGAGACGAGAAGGTTTTCACTGGAGACTAGGTCGAGAAGGTTTGGGAGGATGGAGTTTTCGTGGGGAAGGAGGTCGAGACAGTGAGGAGTGATTTGAAAAAATAGGGGGAAAATGAAAATCTATCGGACGCCCAAAAGTTATTGTACATTGACGTCGTGCAATTGTTACGTTTTCAGTTTTTTTAAAATATCTTATTCTTACGTTTTATTAAAAGTGAAACAATATATAAGATATACTCTCACGTTTAATGGAAAAACGTAAGAATAAAGTGTCTTTTCCTACGTTTCTCAACGAACCGTTAGAATAGGATGGCCATATAGCTACGCTATAATAAAACGTAGGAAATTTACCAACGTTAATTTAAAAACGTCAGCTTATACCTACGTTTTTCGAAAGCGTAGGTAAAATTCGTGGCTATAGGCCAATTTTCTTGTAGTGACCGCACGTCTCACTTGCTCCTCGGCCGGGACACATAGCCTATCTCGGAATCTCACCGCTCCGTCCTCGCCGAGCTCCACATCGGTCATAGCCAAAATCCGGGGTAACTCAGGGTCTGCATGCTGGGCCTCCGTCACCTGACAACGGATGGCTGGTGTGACAGTTAAGCTCGCAAGCACCGCTGACCCTGGCTCTCGAGGAACCTTAAGCCTAAATGTCACGAATGGCACTTGTTCCCAGAGCCTCCACTTACTCAACATCATTGCACTGACCACGACCTTCCTACTCAGGGCATCGGCCACGACATTCATCCTGCCCGACTGATAAGACATGGTGAAGTCATAATCTTTCATATACTCCATCCATCTCCTCTGCCTGAGGTTAAGGTCCTTCTGAGTGAACACATAGCTCAAACTCTGATGGTCAGTGAACACCTCGAACTTCTCGCCGTACAGATAATGCCTCCAAATCTTCAGTGCAAAGATCACAGCAGCCAACTCGAGGTCATGGGTAGGGTAGTTCTCCTCATGTGACTTCAATTGTCACGATGCATACACCACAACTCTACCGTGCTGCATCAACACAGCACCCAAACCAATCCTGGAAGCATCTGTACACAATACAAAACCTTCTGATCTAGAAGGCAACACCAACACCGGTGCTGAGGTGAGCAACCTCTTAAGCTCCATAAAGCTCTGCTCACACTCATCAGTCCAGAAAAATGGCACATCCTTCCTTGTAAGCCTGGTCATCGGGGCTACAATACGAGCAAAATCCTGGATGAACATCCTATAATAGCCTGCAAGCCCCAAGAAACTCCGAATCTCCATCACGGACCTCGGCCTCGGCCACTGCACCACTGCGTCAACCTTGGTTGGATCCACGGAAATACCATCACCAGAAATCACGTGCCCCAAAAAGTATACCTCACGAAGCCAAAACTCGCACTTGCTGAGCTTCGCATACAACTGGTGATCTCGCAAAGTCTGCAACACAACCCTCAAATGATATACGTGCTCCTCTGCAGACTGCAAATATACAAGGATGTTGTCTACAAACACGACCATGAACTGATCCAAGTAGGGACGAAATACCCTATGCATCAAATCCATGAACGCTATGGGGGCATTGGTGAGCCCAAACGATATCACCAAAAACTCATAATGCCCATACCTCGTGCTAAACGCAGACCTCTCCACGTCAGACTCACGAATCCGCAGCTGATAATAACCGGACCACAAATCAATCCGCGAGAACACTCGAGCAGACTGAAGCTGATCGAACAAGTCATCAATCCGTGGCAACGGATACTTGTTCTTAATGGTCACCTCACCACCTCAGACTACCATACTTCTTCTTCACAAACAATACCGGCGCACCCCAAGGGGAAAAGTTAAGACGAATGTACCCCTTGGCGAGCAACTCCTGCAACTGCACCCTCAACTCTCTCAGCTCAGCGGGAGCCATGCGGTAAGGAGCCTTCAACAAAGGACCCTTACCAAGCACAACCTCGATAACAAAATCGATCTCCTGCTGGGGAGGTAATCCAGGTAAATCCTCGAGAAAAATATCGAGAAACTCGCACACCATCGGAATGTCCTCCACATCCGGGCACTGCTAGTCTACCATAACCACAGAAGTGAGAAAACCTTGACAACCCGCATCAAGCAACCTACGGGCCCTAATAGCCAAAACAAGAAAGCGAGAAGAGGAAGACCTGATACCTTGAAAATAGAAGGTGGGTCCACGAAGTTTCCGGAAATAAACCTTCTTCGAGCCACAATCCACTAAGGCATGATGGGCCTCGAGCCAATCCATGTCCAAAATCACATCAAAGTCCTGAAGTGATAACGCATAAAGCCTGGTCGGCAAGCTCCGCCCTTCCACCCACACAGGCACTTTCTAAAAACAATACGGGTGATCATAAAATCACCGGTAGGTAACTCTACCGCCAAATCATAGGATATCTGGGTTACCGACTCCTCAATACTCAGCGCGAAATCCTCCGAAATAAACGAATGCGACGCGCCAGAATCAAACAAAACTCGAGCTGTGCAACCCAAAACCATAACAGTACCTTCCACGAGCTACGACGAATCTGCCTCTGCCCTGGTCATGTGTGTAATCTTGCGTCGAGACCTCTGCCTGCCCACACTCGCTGACCGGGATAGTGGAGGATACTGCCCCTACTGCTGCTGCTGCTGCTGCTGAGGGTACTGCTGCTGCTGACGCGGCCTCAAAGGATAGTCACGCGCCATATGCCCTGCCTGGTCACATCTGAAAAAAATCACTGGTGCCGTGCACTGCCTGCTAGGTTGCGATTCGCCACATCGGGGACATAACCCCTGCAAACCACCAACTGATCCCTGGCGCTGATAAGGCATCAGCTGCTGAACACTGCCCGCAGACGCCTACCTCTGATCTCTACCCTCCTTACGCTTCTTGCCAAAGTTCTTCCTGAAGAACTTCTTGACCTACGAGCCAAAAGACGCAGATCCTACCGCTGATGCCGCTGGTGCCGATGCTCCCGCACTACCCAAAGAAGGCTGAAAAGTGCTCTGCAGTTGGGTAGCCGTATGCTAGCTGCGGCCTGACTGGATTTGTCCCAGGCCAACCTGTCCTCGGATCTTCTGCATATCCAGCTCCAATGATGCCGCCACACGGGAAGCCGTCTCCAAATCAGTAGCAGCGTTTGCCATCAAGAGGTGCCTCCTGCCTCAAACCCTGGACAAACTGCTCGGTCTTCAGCTCCTCATTCTCCATGATATGGGGAGCATAACGGCCTAACTCAACAAACTGAGCCCAATACTGCAACACTGACATGTCGCCCTGAACCAGCTCCAGAAACTGACGCATCTTCTGCGTACCAATATAGGATGGGCAGTAAGTACGCTCAAAGACCCTAACAAAGTCCTTCCACATGACTTGTTGAAGGGAACATGACTGAAAGGATGTCTTCCACTCCGAAGACCACCAAGCTCGAGCCGTACCCTGCAACTGGTTGCAGGCCAACATCACCTTGTCCTCCTCGGCACAGTTCAAGGAACAGAACACTCTCTCCATCTCATCAAGCCAATCTCTAGACACATCTGGGTCTGGCTGGCCTCCATACTAGGGTGGATGGAACTGCAAAAAGTCCCTCACTGCACGGCTAGGCCCACCACTAGACGACGAGCCCTCACCAGCATCTCCGCCGAACTGCTGAGTCATAAACTGAAACATACTCCGAAAGAAATCTTCTGCCCCCGGAACTCTCGCTGTATCCCCTGCCTCAGTGGCAACTGGTGGCACTCTACTCTGCTCCTCCTGCTCCTCTGTCGACTGTCCCTGCTGCTGAGAGCATGGCCTCCGCCTCGACGCCATACTCGCCTGTTGCAAAAAGACAGAAGACATAGAGAAACGACGAAATCAATAAAACATATGATGCCCTAAGCCAGTGCCGACTGTACATCATCATTGTGTACTAGTGGACCACTGTAATTATTTAAGATTCTTATATATATCCACAACCGCGCACTGATACCAACTGTAACGACCCGAGATCCGAATATCGGGAACGACCCGATAACCCGAATCACGAACCGTCACCCACGAGCCCGAAGACTTGGAAGGGTTAAAGGGATGGTGTGGAAATATACGAGAATCTAGATAATTACAGAACTACACAATTAATATGAATAAGCATGAAATAATAAATAACATTAAACAAATTATATGGTCCACAATATAACAACAACCCAAAATATAACTAGTACAGTCCAGAAAGAAAAGTACAACTACACGGGGCATACCCCGGCTCTGGCGACTGGCAACTAACCCTGGGCACTAGAACCACGTGGAGCCTCAGAAGTGCTCCCCTGAAGCCTTGCCTCACCTGAAACCACGGAAAGACGCAGGGAATGAGCCTCTGAAGCGGGACGGACACGGGAACCGATTCTAAGTGATGCAGACCTCAGACTCTAAATGCGGACACGACCAGCAACATATAACAATGGAGATGCTTTGGCCTGACACTAAGAGTTCCTATGGGCTATACGTCGCTAACAGAAATACAAGCTCACTCGTCGTCCCAAGCGAGGGGAAACGCGGATCCGCGCGGTTGAGAAACCGGTAGAGTCAAGGGTGGTCGACTCACTTCCGTGCTCAGATCGAGCCACGGGACGGGTCACTCTCTCACTCACAGCGGTGACATGGACTCACGGGCTAGATCCCTACGCTCTCACAGCGGCATATGGCCATATACTATCTAAGCAAAGTAATGTCAAGAAGTTACGATCGTACCTCCACGCACCCGGCATGGGGAAGACAACCCCGGCCAAATCCGTACTCCCGGTTAAACAAGTTTTACTACAGTACAAAGTTTTGACCCACTCCACGCAGGGAGATAACAGGTCACATGTGGGGCCCGGGAGTCTCGGGAAGTGGGTTGACGGGCAGCATCTTGATATCGCTCCGACAGTGCCGAAACTCGCGTTTTAGTGCTGTCCGGACGGCGCGATCTGCGGGTATGTGGGGCTCACGTCCTGCTCTGTCCTCCGGACCTGGCGGGGTGGGTCCCGCTGTGATGGTGACACCTGATGGCGCGCTCCCCAGGATGGCGGTTGGGCTGGAACACCGGTCGGAGGCCGATCGGCTCCGATCTCCAAGTCTTGGAGTTGCTGCCCACGGATCTGCTGCTTCTGTTTTATCGTGCGCGATCCGGCGAGATCTGTCGCTGCGATCACTTCCGACGTCAGATCGATGCACAAGAGGTATCGTTGGAAAGCTCTCTCGAAATCCTTTAACCCTCTATGACTCCAGAAAATTCGTGGGGACTGTACTTTTGTTGGCAGATTTATGAACCGGACTGATCTCAGTTTTAGATCTTGCCGGACAGAAAGGAAGTTTCCTAAGAGTTTGCATTGACTGCGAAGTAGACCTCAGATTCAGACCTCGAGCTCTTCATGAAAGTTGTAGAGAGGAGAGAGGGGAAAACGGAAATAATTCTTATGACCGATTTGGTGGAGGTTTGGATGGGGAAAGATATTTTATACTGGTGGGTGGTCGGATCTGGATAGAGGCAGACAGAACTGAGTGAAGATCTGAAAGTGATTTTTAGAAAATAGGTGAAGTCCTTTAGAAATTCCACGAAAATTCTTGGATAGAGGGGGTGTTAGACAAAACCTCCAGTAAAATTAGGGGCTCAAGAAAAAATCAAAAAGTGGTCCGAATAGGGGAAACTCAGAGCTACTGTGAATCTGGACTGAAAGCTGGCAGATCTGGGTAGAAAGGAAGAACGAAAATGGAAAATTACGGAATGGAATCTTGAAGCCCAACCAAATTTTTTGGGACGTGGTGAAGACCCCTGGAATGTACCCTAAAAGTTTGGGCTCCAGATGAACTCGTGGCTGAGAGCTAAAAATCCGAGAATGGCCTGCTGTCACTCGATTGGCAGAATACCGACGGAGGCGGTGGCGGTGCAACGGCGGCTCGATGGCGGCGGCGGCGGCAACGACGAACTCCACACTAGATAGATGAGGCTTCCCACCTCAGAACACAACCTTCCCAGCTGCAAGAAGAAGAGAGGAGAGAGAGAGAGGGGCGGCCCTTGCTCCTTTGGAGGAAATTCAAGATTTTCTTTGCATTAATTCCCTTAAAAATGAAAATACAAGCAATATATATGAAATACAAAAAGACATCAACTAACCCTAGATCTAGGGTTGGGGAGGGGTAAAAGAGGGAGTCCACATTTTATTCCCCCATGTGGTTTGGACCAAATTAAAATAAAAATACAAACCAAATAAAATATATTAAAAGAGGGGCGCCCCCTTGACTTTGGGTGGTTCCACTTTGGACTTTGTTAACCTCTTGTCCCGCCCGTGCTCCAACTCTTCTAGAAGCCCACAATGGAAGGTTGACTGACCCCACATGGGCCCTAGAGGTGAGGTGGATCAATGGGAGAAGGGGTAGGGGGCCCGCGGGACTCAGGTGGTCCCAAATTATAAATAAACCACTGTTACAATCCGAATTACAAACCGAATAAAATACACACTACACACAAACAAGTCCAATGAATACTATAAATACCGAGACTCAAGGGGGAGTCTCTAGGCTGTCTCCGAGCCAGATGGAAGCCAAGGTAGCCCGAGTGGTGCTCAGCGTACGATACCGACGGCTCGCCGGTTCGTTCTTCTCGCTTGCTCTGGTGTCCGCACCAATTCTCCCCGGGTGGGAGAAACTCGACCCTGTCGAGTAAGGGTCAGCATCGCTCTGGTAGCGCTCCAATAGGTCCGGATCTATCCGCTGCAACTCTCCACGGGTAATCTAAGTATCCTCAGTGGTGGGTCGCCCTCTCCAATGCACTAGGTAGCGCGGGTAGGATCCACTCCTGGTAACTGTCACCTGCTCATCCAGTATATGATCAATATGCTCTCGCTGTTGTGGAAATGTGGCTGGTGGTGGACACTCAGGTGAGGGATCACTCTCAATGGGAAGTGATGGCTCAAAAGGCTCACTAGGGATCACCGCTGGGTCTCTATATGCAACTAGATCCGACACATTGAAAGTTGAGCTTATACCATATTCCTCGGGCAGGTCTACAACATACGCATTGGATCCAACACGTTTCAACACTCTAAATGGACCGGCTCCGCGAGCTTGCAATTTCTTTACGGTTCCAAAGGGAAACCGTTCAGGTCTTACCCTGATCATGACATATTCACCCTCTTGGAACTCTCGATGGTGTCGATGGGCATCGGCTAACTCCTTATACCGTGCATTGCTGGCCTCAATGTGACGATGGATGTCGTCATGCAAACTCCTAACATGCCTAGCAAAAGACTCGGCAGACTCAGATGCTCGTGCATGAATGGGCATCGGAACAAGATCCACTGGGTTCCTAAGCCTACGACCTGTGACAATCTCGAATGGACTCATACCGGTAGACCTATTAACCAAATCATTATATGCAAATTCTGCCAGTGGTAGTATGAGATCCCAATCCCCTACACGATCCCTGACAAGACACCTCAAAAGGTCACCCAGACTCCTATTGACCACCTCGGTCTGACCATCTGTCTGGGGATGATATGCAGTGAAAAACTTGAGGTGAGTACCCAACATATGCCACAGTGTCTTCCAAAAATAACTGGTGAATCTAACATCGCGGTCAGACACTATGGTACGAGGCAACCCGAACTTGCACACCACATGAGTAAGGAATAGGCGGGCTACCCTCGAAGCATCCGAAGTCTTCGAGCAGGGAATGAAAAGGGCCATCTTCGAGAATCGGTCAACCACCACATAGACCGAATTGTGCTTCCTAGAGGTACGTGGCAATCCCAAAATAAAGTTCATGCTAACATCATGCCACGAAGCATCAGGCACGGGGAGAGGCGTATAAAGACCCGAGCTTTGCTTCTTCATCTTGGCCGTAGCACATGTACGGCACTGGGCCACAATATGAGTAACATCTCTCTTCAAGCTCGGCCAATAAAATTTATGCTCAACAGCCTCGATAGTCTTGTTCCGACCAAAGTGGCCGGCTAGACCTCCCGCATGTAGCTCCCAGACCAAGAAGTCTCGAACCGAAGTTCGGGGAACACAAAGCCTGTCTCCTCGAAAGAGGTAACCCTCCTGGAGCACATAGTCATCATGATCTCTCAAGGGTCCGGCCTGGAGAGTGGTATAAATCTGACCGAAGTCAGGACAGTCAACATAGGCCTCTCTCATCTTCTCTAACCCTATGACCTCGGCACTCATGGTGGTCAGCAGTCAAGCACACCGACTCAAGGCATCGGCCACCTTGTTCTCCACTCCAGCCTTATGTTTAAGCACAAACGTGTACTGCTGGAGATACTCAACCCATCGGCTGTGACACGCATTAAGCTTCTTTTGGGAATGGAGGTATCTTAAAGCCTCGTGATCGGAGTATAAGACAAACTCCTGATGTAATAGATAGTGCCTCCAATGCCTAAGAGCCTGAACAACTACGTAGAATTCCTTATCATAAGTGGAGTATCACAGTTTCGCGTCATTTAGCTTCTCACTGAAATATGCGATCGGGTGGGCCTCCTGACGCAACACTCCTCCTATCCCAACACCCGACGCATCACAAGAGACCTCAAACACTTTCGAGAAATCTGGCAATCGAAGGATCGGTGTCTGGGTCATGCGCTCCTTGATGTTCTTGAAGGCAGCAGCTGCGGCCTTCGTCCATACAAATGTGCCCTTTTGAATACAGTCCGTGATCGGGGCAGTGACGGAGCTAAATCCGTGGATGAAACGACGATAGAACGTCGCAAGGCCATGGAAGATGCGGACATCATGGACCGTACGGAGTTCCGGTCACTCAACAATGGCCCGGACCTTCTCCGGATCGGCGGAGACCCCAATACTAGACACAGTAAAACCCAAGAAGGTAAGTTGAGGTGTCATGAAGGCACACTTCTATGGGTTCACAAACAACTGCTCTCGCCTCAAAAGCAGACAGACCTGTCTTAGACGGTCCAAGTGGTCCCCTTTAGTGTGACTATATATAAGGATATCATCAAAATACACAACCACAAAGACTCCAATGAAAGGTCGAAGGACCTGAGTCACGAGTCGCATGAAAGTGCTAGGGGCATTGGTCAACCCAAAGGGCATAACCAACCACTCATATAGACCGTCCTTGGTCTTAAATGCGGTCTTCCACTCATCACCTGGCCTAATCCTCACCTGGTGGTAACCACTCTTAAGATCGATCTTCGAGAAGATAGTGGCACCGGCCATCATGTCTAGCATATCATCTAGGCGAGGAATAGGGAACCTGTACTTCACGGTGATTTTGTTGATGGCATGACTATCAATGCACATTCTCCACGTGCCATCCTTCTTTGGGGCGAGTAATGCGGGAACAGCACACGGACTCATGCTGTCCCGAACAGACCCTCTCTGCATCAACTCATCGACCTGCCGTTTTAACTCGGCATGTTCCGTGGGACTCATGCGATAGTGAGGAAGATTGGGCAATGAGGAGCCCGAAATCAGGTCAATAGCATGCTGAATATCCCGCATGGGTGGGAGTCCCTTGGGAAGCTCCTCGGGAAAAATATCATTGAACTTCTGCAGAATAGGAATGACATCGGGTGGGAGTTCACCCTCGGACTTCGGCTCCACCTCTTGGACCGTAATAGCAAACACAGGGCAGCCCCTACTAGCCTCCCGCTCCACTTCCCAGGAGCTAATCATCATCAATCTCCTAGTCGAGGGCTCGCCTGGGCCAGATGTAACGGTCATAGCCCGAGCTGGGGGTGGGGTACTGAGCCCGGGGATGGAAGGCTCCGGAGTACTAGGACCAGTAGGACCCCTAACTGAAGGCTTCTTGGGCTGAGAGGGTTGGAGGAGAATCCGTTGGCCAGCATAGTAGAAGGTACAGGTGTTCGACCGGCCATGAAGTGTGGCATCCCGATCAAATAACCAAGGCCTACCAAGAATAATGATGCCCACCTCCATGGGGAGGACATCACACCAGATCTCGTCACGGTAGGCATGGAATTGCAGTGGGACCAGACACCGTAGCCTGATCGAAATGGAGGTGGAATCCACCCATGATACTCGATAGGGGCAAGGATGATCCACGGGTGTAAGACCAAGACTGGAGACTGTGCCCATGGAGATTGCATTGATGCAACTCCCACTATCGATGATTACCTTACAAACTTGCTTGCCCAGCCTACAGAATGTATGAAAGATAGTGGTCTGACGCCAGTCATCACTGGCCTGTGGCTGGGTGAGAATACACCTGACGACCCCCAAGTGGGTATCATCCGGATGCTGGGCATCCTGGCCATCACCTTCGGCCTCATAATACTCGTCAGCTCGCTCCGGATATGCTTCATAGCTGACTAACACGAGATCCGTAGGGGTGGCGTCCTCGGCCTGTGTGTCCCCAATGACAAGAGATGGGCGAGTGGGACACTGATTGGCGAAATGGCCAAACCCATTATAGCGATAACACTGCTGCCGTGATCCACTAGGCTCCCCAATTAAAGGCCCTTTCCCTTTATCCTCCTAACGGATAGGAGGTGAAGGCAACAAGGGACGAGCAGGAGGTGCGGGTGCCGGTGGACGGGCGATGGGTGCCGTAAGTTGTTGGGGACGAGGAAGGTCCCTCGGAGGTGGAGGGAAAGGCCTAGGAGCGAACGGCTCGGGGCGAGTGGGCTCCTGAGGTCGGGCTATGGGGACCCTCAGGTACGTGCCAGAAGAGCCACGGGGCTCGACACTACGAAGGGGGAAGGAGCCCAACCGATGGGTAGACTCGAACTCAGCCTCGAATTGCTCCAATTCGAGAGCAACCTGATACGCCTATTCCAAAGTGGTCACATTGCGGCAAAAAAGTTCATATTGATAGTTTGGCCGCAGACCTCTCCGAAAGCGTGATATGGTCATGGTGCTCTCTTCCGTAACTCCACACTGCAAATAATACTCATCAAACTCGACGGTGTACTCGGTCACGGATCGGTTCCCTTGGGAGAGACTTTGCCATTTGTCTATGAGACGTTGGCGATATGAGGTAGGAAGGTACTTCTCCCTCAACTTCATTTTCATGTCATCCCAAGTGCTAATCGGGGGTTGACGTCGCTGATTTAGCAGGCTCTCCACATTGGTCCAATAAGTTTGGGCCTGCCCATGCAGCTTCATCTTCGCGTATCGAACTCTCCGGTGGTCTGTCATCTCAAACCACTCGAAGTACCGGTCCATGCCGACCTCCCAATATAAATAGACCTTCGGGTCCAAGGACCCCCTAAAAAGGGGAGGGTCCGCTCCCACGCTCCGAAGAACGCGGTCGTCATCATCGTCATCACGATTCCGTCGTTGGTTACGACGACCATATCCCCCTTGCTCATTATCAGATGCATAGTCAGCCACCTCATGCACATGTTGCCTCCCAACATCTACCGCCTGAGCTCTTGGCGCAGCAAGTTACTGAGCCGGCTCCTGTTGACCATTGGTTGGCACGGGTTGCGCCGCCGCTGGGGCCCTCTCGAGGACGGCAATCCTCCCTACAAGACCCTGGATGGACTGGTCCGAAGCTTCGTCCTGATCTTCGAGGGCTTTCATCCTCCCTTCTAGACGCGTTCCTACGCCATCTAGATGCGTACTAAGGCCATCCATACGCATATCGAGACGATCCATGAGGGCTCGGAACATCTCGGCCGTCGAAGGCTCATCGGAGCTACGGGCTCGGGAATCCGCCATAGGTGGAGGTGGCGAGTATTGGGTACCTCGACGGGTGGGCATGCAAAGACACACGAACTAGGAGACACAGACTAATGCAAACACCGACTAATGCACCTAGACTTAAACCAATATCCGGTACGTGGCGGAGTTAATCGATCTGAAGATCACTCGCGCAAGTGTGCGGCCTTCCCGATAGGCGTAGCCTAACGTTCGGACAACACCTTTTAAAATATCAGATTATCGGGGTGAAATGTAATTTTAAAACATTTTTTTTAAAAAATAATGATGATTCTAGACTCCACTTAGACCGTGCAAGACTTATGCAACGACTACCCTAGACTCGACTCTCTCTGATACCAAACTGATGTGGGATGGACACGGGAATCGATTCTAAGTGATGCGGACCTCGAACTCTAAATGCGGACACGACCAGCAACATACAACAATGGAGACGCTTTGGCCCGACACTAAGAGTTCCTATGGGCTATACATCACTAACAGAAACACAAGCTCACTCGTCGTCCCAAGCGAGGGGAAACGCAGATCCGCGCGGTTGAGAAACCGGCAGAGTCAAGGGTGGTCGACTCACTTCCGTGCTCGGATCGAGCCACGGGACGGGTCACTCTCTCGCTCACAACGGTGACATGGACTCACGGGCTAGATCCCTACGCTCTCACAGTGGCATATGACCATATACTAGCTAAGCAAAGTAATGCCAAGAAGTTACGATCGTACCTCCACGCACCCGGCGTGGGGAAGACAACCCCGGACAAATCCGTACTCCTGGTTAAACAAGTTTTACTGCAGTACAAAGTTTTGACCCACTCCACGCAGGGAGATAACAGGTCACATGTGGGGCCCGGGAGTCTCGGGAAGTGGGTTGACGGGCAGCATCTTGATGTCGCTCCGACGGTGCCGAAACTCACGTTTTAGTGCTGTCCGGACGGCGCGATCTGCGGATACGTGGGGCTCACGTGCTACTCAGTCCTCCGGACCTGGCGGGGTGGGTCCCGCTGTGATGGTGACACCTGGTGGCGCGCTCCCCTGGATGGCGGCCCGGTTGGAACACCGGTCGGAGGCCGATCGGCTCCGATCTCCAAGTCTTGGAGTTGCTGCCCACGGATTTGCTGCTTCTGTTTTGCCGCGCGCGATCCGGTGAGATCTATCGCTGGGATAACTCCCGACGTCGGATCGACGCACAAGAGGTATCGTTGGAAAGCTCTCTCGAAATCCTTTGACCCCCTGTGACTCCAGAAAATTCGTGGGGACTGTACTTTTGTTGGCAGATTTATGAACCGGACTGATCTCTGTTTCAGATCTGGCCGGACAGAAAGAATGTTTCCTGAGAGTTGGAGTTGACCGTGAAGTAGACCTCAGATTCAGACCTCGAGCTCTTCATGAAAGTTGTAGAGGGGAGAGAGGGGAAAATGACATTAATTCGTATGACCGATTTGGTGGAGGTTTGGATGGGGAAAGATATTTTATACTGGTGGGTGGTCGGATCTGGACAGAGGCAGAGAGAACTGAGTGAAGATCTGAAAGTGATTTTTAGAAAGAAGGTGAAGTCCTTTAGAAATTCCATGAAAATTCTTGGATGGAGGGGGTGTTAGAAAAAACCTCCAGTAAAATTAGGGGCTCAAGAAACAATCAAGAAGAGGTCCGAATAGGGGAAACGCAGAGCTACTGTGAATCTGGACTGAAAGCTGGCAGATCTGGGTGGAAAGGAAGAACGAAAATGAAAAATTACGGAATGGAAGCTTGAAGCCCAACCAAATTTTCGGGGACATGGTGAAGACCCCTAGAACTCACCCTGAAAGTTTGGGCTCCAGATGAACTCGTGGCTGAGAGCTAAAAATCCGAGAATGGCCTGCTATCACCCGATTGGCAGAATACCGACGGAGGCAGTGGCGGTGCAACGGCGGCTCGATGGCGGCGGCGGCGACAACGACGAACTCCACACCAGAAAGATGAGGCTTCCCACCTTAGAACACAGCCTTCCCAGCTGCAAGAAGAAGAGAGGAGAGAGAGAGAGGGGCAGCCCTTGCTTCTTTGGAGGAAATTCAAGATTTTCTTTGCATTGATTCCCTTCAAAATGAAAATACAAGCAATATATATGAAATACAAAAAGACATCAACTAACCCTAGATCTAGGGTTGGGGAGGGGTAAAAGAGGGAGTCCACATTTTATTCCCCCATGTGGTTTGGACCAAATTAAAATAAAAATACAAACCAAATAAAATACATTAAAAGAGGGGCGCCCCTTTGACTTTGGGTGGTTCCAGTTTGGACTTTGTTAACCTCTTGTCCCCCCCTTGGTCCAACTCTTCTAGAAGCCCACAATGGAAGGTTGACTGACCCCACATGGGCCCTAGAGGTGAGGTGGATCAATGGGAGAAGGGGTAGGGGGCCCGCGGGACCCAGGTGGTCCCAAATTACAAATAAACCCCTGTTACAATCTGAATTACAAACCGAATAAAATACACACTACACACAATCAAGTCCAATGAATACTATAAATACCGAGACTCAAGGGAGAGTCTCTAGGCTGTCTCCGAGCTAGATGGAAGCCGAGGTAGCCCGAGTGGTGCTCCGCGTACGGTACCGACGGCTCGTCGGTTCGTGCTTCTCGCTCGCTCTGGTGTTCGCACCAGCCTCATAACAAAAGGCTCAGCAGGGATCACCCGGACCCCTACCTCGCAAAATGAGAAACTACACAGAAAGTAGTCTAAGGCTAACACTAACCAACGTAGAGAGAAGGTCAACAAAATAAGTAAACGGGAAAGCTCAGCTATGCCAAGTACCGACCATACGACACAAAAATTGAGACAACCCGACAGAACACCAAGAGTCACTACCTGACAAAGACATGAGTACCACCCACTAGAAGCACAGCCGGATGCATCCCCTGACAACTTACACCCCGTCGCAGTGTCTCCCTACTCGCCCCAGGCGGAAACTGAGACATAAGTAACACTGATAAGGGTCTAGTCGGGGTCGTGCTCATCAGCACGCGTCTGAAGTCCCCAACAACGTGTGCATACACTGACTGACGGCGCTACGTCAGGCCCTTTGGCTGGTTCTTCCTCCCTGCCCGGACTCGAGCCGCCACAGTAGGAGGCCCACGGCAACCAGCCCAAAATCGTCTCGCTCGGGTAGCCTCGCCACCACTCCTAGGTGGGGCCACACGTGTGTCGGAAGGCTACGACTAGTAGAGGGTCACTGAAGGAGTAGACTCTCTAGCTACGGAAAACAATGCCTGAACAGGATAAAGTACAAGGACCGCTCCTTGTACCAACACCGACTCACGGTGACAACAGCCGACTACGCCACTCCCTGGGGTTCCCACGGCACCCACGTACAGTCCCCACACGATGACCAGCGTCAGTTAGACCGCAGGTCAGCATGGGGATTGAGACCTACTCACCCGGAATTGGAATCGGCAAGAAACGGACTCCGGTTGGGCTGAACACAGGTGGCGGTCCACTCTGGACCGTCCCTGGGATAAAACGGTGTAACGCTGGACCGCCCCAAACAAAGACGGTCCTCTTTGGACCGCAATAAGAGGAGAAGAGGTCCTCAGCAGGCTGCCTCTCATAGGGAAGGAAACGATCTCCTTCAGACCGTTTAAAACCAAAGCGGTCTGTTCTGGGCCGCCTCAGGGTATGAAACGGTCCCCTTGGGACCGCCCAGCCCTGGAACTGCAAAACGGTAAAACGGTCACCCTGTGACCGTTGGGACCTAAAACGGTCTCCTTGGGACCGCCAAGAGGGGTGAAACGGTCAGCTCATGACCGCTACTCCCAAAACCTTTTCAACGGTCAGAATACAACGGTCAAAAACTTCTCGAGGGTCACGCTGGCCTCACGAGGAAAACGGTCGGCCGCTAGGCCGCCACTGGGCCTTAGCGGCCCATCGCCTGAGCGCTAAGCCCAACCGACACTAGGGGACAGAAAATGGTCTATCTAGGGCCGCTTGTAACAAGAAACGGTTCCTGGTAGGACCGTCTTCATTCCGACAAACCGAGAACGGCGGGAATGGCCCAAAAACCCCATTCCACACCCCATTCACCCCCAAGTGAAGGGGAAACAAAGGGGAAACTCTTCCCCATGCCCCAGAGCATCATTTGATGCCAACAAACCATGAAATAACGGATTAAAATGCTAGATCCGATGCTCGAACCCCAAAGTATGGATTTCCCTTCTCGACTCAAAATAATCCTCCCTTGACCTCCCTGCGGCCTAGAAATCACAGGGAAGGCAAAGAACGAGCTAAGGATCCGTCACCCTACCTCGGGGTCGCCCGAAATGTGACGGATCGCCGCCGATCTTAAAAACTCCGCTTGAAACTCACGAACACCCCAAAGCTCCCACGAACCACGCACGCCATCACGATCGCCACGCCGCCGCCGTCGTCGCCGCGCCGTCACCTCGTCGCCGTCTGCAGCCGGAGGGGAGGTCGCCGTGGTCGTCACCGGAAGAGGGGGAGCTCACGGGCGGGAGTGCTCACCGGGGAGAAAGAAGAAGAAAGAAGAAGAAGGAAAAAAAGAAAAATAAAAAGGGTGGGGTATTTATAGAAAATCTGAATTTTTCAAAAAAAAATGAAAAAAGTAGAAAAATACATTTCCTCGATCCTCGGAACACGCCGGACGCACTGGTACCATCCCAGAGTAGGAGAACACAATGGTTTGTCCTATACAGGGTTCCATAGGTCCGTCAGGGAAAAATACATGTAATCCGCGAAACACGTTCCGGGACCTCTAAAACTGATCCGAAACCCACGGATCCAGATCTAAAAAGTGTCCGAAAAACTCTGGGCATTACATGAAATTGGAGACCTGACATAGCTGGGCACACCTCTTCCCCAGCTCACTGATGTAGCGGGTGGGAATGTGTCTGCCCCTAGTTTTCTTGAGAGAATGAGCCAAGGAAGAACTAGACTCTTCTAAACCTAGACTCGACCCTACATTACTATGTACAAGAGGAGTGCAAGAGATAGATTTCAAGGTAGAAAGTGTCGGCCCTTGGCCAAGGGATCCTGACTCCAGGGAGGAGGTTTCTTCGATAGTGTGCTCACAAACCCACCTTCCCACATTGGCATTTTTTGTGTGGTCATGGCTAAGAGTGAAGACAGCATGTCTGGTTGTTCCCCGACCGAGTAGGTAAGGAGTGGGGGAAAAGGGGGGTGAAATAGAAATAGGATAAATAAAATAGGTGTCGGCCTATCTAAAGCTAAGAACACGCCCACAGGAGGAGTGTTGTCAGGAGGTTTATCCATATGGAACAGAGAAAGCAGCCGAAAGTCATCCTCCAGCGAGTGATCTTGTTGGATTTCTTTTTCTTTGACCTTGTGACCTTCACCAGGCTCGTCCCGAGTCCCCGGCTACATTGGACCTGTTGCTCCCAAGATTATGATGTGTGGCTTCAAGAATTTTGATGATGTCAAATGAGATATTGCTAAATGGCTTATTGTTTCAATGTGTTTGTCTCATTGAACTTCATGGGTTATGAAATTGGAATGTATTGATTCATTGTTGGTTTGAGATTAGAAATCCTACGTTACTGTGTATTGAACTGTTGACATCTTTGTCAGTTGGATTCAGTATAATCTCAAACTCCTTGGACTTGCTGATTCTTGGCAAACTTATTGGAGTGTTGCTACACTCTTTTGTAACACTTGTCAATGGCTTTTGGTAACCCAAGGTGTGAGGAAAATAATGCTATTCTGTGTAAGTCTTTCACAAGGCTCGGATCAATAAATATATGCACTCAGGGATATGTGCTGACCTGTGCATAAACTCCTCATGGATGGTCAATGAAGTCCATAGATATATGTCTTTCCATCCGATAGGTAAGATCATGGTAAAAGCCATAAGGGTAAGCTTCATTCATCATTCATAGATTCATGACTTAATGAGAAATGCATGAGTGGATTTGTTCTATGAATGCCAATACAAATTAAACCTTCTTGAGGTGTTCTTGCAGGTAAGAAGGACTTCTAATACCCAACTCAAAATGGCAAAACCCCAGTGAGGTTGTTCGATTATATTTCTAATTCATCGGGCATTTTTGAGTTCACAATTGCTTGGTGTCGACACCTGGTGTCGACACCAGTTTCTCTATGTTCTGCCATTTTATTTTTTCTTCTTCTGTCTGAAGCCTGGTGTCGACACCCATTTGTTTTTGTACTGGCCAGTAATTTTCTGCTATAAGCCATATCCTGGTGTCGACACCTGGTGTCGACACCATCTGTGGGTTGCCTTGGCCGGTAGCTTTCTGCTATGGCCATGGGCCTGGTGTCGACACCAGGTGTTGACACCACTGTGCAGCCGCATTTTTTAACTTTCACGTCCTCGCCCCTTTTGTCAAACCTGTCAGGTCCTTCTGCCTCAAATCACTCCTAGATTCGTGGATCTGGTCCCTAGGGTGTCCTATGACCGATCTGGAAGCTTAAAACCATCTCATTGGGTCACAAACCCAAATTAAGAAGTGAGATCTAAAATTTGTGTGTGCTTTCTAACCCTTGTGAGTGCAGGTCGCAGGCAGCAGCTCCAGAGCTTCTTCCACACCATTCTGAGTGTGAATACGAAGGGAAGAGTGAAGTTTCAAGTCCCCAAACGTTCCTCTGCTGCAAGCTGCATAGAAATCCAAGATACAACAAGTGTTCGTGCAAGAATCGATCATCCTCCTTCAAGAATGATCTCCATCCTGCAAAAACAGTTCAAGTACCTTCGAAGAAGAGAAAGGGGGAGCTCTAATCACCGCAAATCTTCCTTATTCTAATCCTCTCAAATCTTTGTTGATTGAGCTTGAATATCTGTTGTAATCTTTGAACTTATTGAACCGCATTTATGTGTGTGTGTGCTCGTGATCCCTGATACGAGTGTGTGGGTGTGTGTGTGGCGGCCAGGTTAGGCTGCCGTGTGTGTGTTAGCTGTTGTTACAGCGTGTGTGTGGCTCAACTCATAGTGGAGCATTACTCCTCACGTGTGAGGGGTGGACGTAGGGGACACAGTTGTGTACCCGAACCACCTATAAATTTCTGTGCCTCCTTTTGTGGTTTGCTCTTCGTGGTTTGGAACGAGTGTGCTTCACGTTTAGCAGAGTGTTCTAAATCTCTGTCTTAGATTTCATACTTTTATCGACGAGCACTCACGAGAGAGATCCTGTTCCGGCAAGGTTGAGTGTTTGCTTAACTTGCCTTCACCCCCACCGCACCGTTGAAACCCCTACTCCTACGCTATATCGCGCCATATAACCCCTATACCTACGCTACCCCGCACCGGTTTTGAATAAAAATGCATATGTCGCGCCGTTTTAACTTCTCTTTCATTCTCAAGCCAACCCTCACCTTCCACGGCTTGTGTCGATCAACGTAATTAACCATAAATCAAATAAAAAAGAAACTCTTCAAGTTAAAATATTTAGTCATTATGCATTCTCCCAATTCATGCATTAGACATAGATATGCATTCTTATGCGCCTCATTAATGCATGCTTGCTTGAACGAGACCTCGGTATATCAAATGGCCTCGACGGAAGGCTAGGTCATGCCCGATCGAAAATCTTGGCTATGCATGATGGTGGTTTCCGGACTTACGTTCTCCACCTCGTATCGAGGGCTCGAACTTAATGAACCATGTCTGCTCTGCATGATTAAGAAAATAACCAATGAATTATTCCATGTTGCCTTAAAGGCTTCATCATCACATGCGCTCTCTTGCATTCTATTTCAGCCTCGAACGGCTCGTTATCTCGGCAATTAATCAGAGGTTTTCCTTCTTATTGGAGGATGTAATTAACGCCATAGCCTTTATGGTATGGCGGACTTTCCGTCCCGACACGAACTTCACTCTCGCCCGACTCGGGTCAGATTGAGCGCATAATAAACTCGTCACCTAGTGACTGGAACGCCCTAAGAAATAATATTTTCTAAATAAAAGATCCCATCTTCACATCCGTGTGACCAAGATTCCTCTGGAATCATCATTATTTTTGATGAAGGGGAACTCAAATTCCAGATCTAGCAAAGCCACAAGGTCCTTGATGTGATCTAGTAGCGTAGATAACATATAGTAAAATGCATACAGGGGGATGGTGATAGCAATAAGCATGAGGAATCTGAGATGAGGTGCAAACACCGTGGGACTTGGATGATGATGCCCGGATGGTGGTACCAAGAGCTTCTTTTCTTGCGCTCAAAGATTTGTTAGCCAAGATATAATGAAGCATAAAGCAATTGCAGTATAGCAGCCATGAGTAAAACCATCATTAGCATGTAAATCATCAAAGCATGGCATCAAAGCAATCAAAGCAATGGCTGTGAAAACATGGCATCAAAGCAGGCAAAGCATGTTCATCATTAGAGCTTTAGCATTATTTCTCGTGAGGAGGACCAACTTGGCTAATCAGTTGATAGATGTGGATTGGAATGATAAAAAATGCCCAGATGAGAATTGGCAGGAATGCCTCGTAGGGGAATGATGCGTAGGGCGGCAGGAGTAATCAGGAGATTTGGTAGTGAATTGCTCAGAATAACAGGAATAATCAGACCCGACATGAATCAGTAAGAATCACGCTGAAGAATCGAGAGTACCCAGAATGGCAAACCATGGAGATCCATGTGAGTTAGCAATGATGTGGGTGAGATGAGGACTCATCCCAAATTCTTGGTCCTTGCAAAAGAAGTGTCCCTGCAAAATAAAACCATCAGAAAATACAATGCACTTTTTTATATTTTTTTTGGAATATGCAAATTTTTATGAGTTTTAGAAATATTCAAAAAATTTATAGATTTTTGAGGATATTTGATTTTTTTGGATTTTGAGAAAATTTGATTTTTTATGGATTTTTAGAAATACTCAATTTTTTTCTTTGGATTTTAATTTTGACTTTACTAATGTAGCATCAAATGATGTTTAAACCACTGGCTAGGGGTCCTCGTTCTTTCCCCTTTCACTAAAAACTGCCCGAAGCAAAACGTGCATTAAGGTGGCCCCCTATAGCCGACTACCCATGGTTAACGGTGCCTCTACCAAGGCTATACCTGAGAAACATTCAGTCTCGGAGGGAGAAGAGAATAAAAATTGGAGATAAGGTTTATGCAGGCTGGGAGATATCGAGACTCGAAATCCTTCCAAGGTACTACCCCTCAAAGAGGTGGTCTGTTGCGCCGGGACTTTGTGCCTTTGATTTTTAGACCCTTGACATGCATACGACCAGGGTTTTTCCTGTGGAGACTTTGCCTCTCTTGAGATGCCTTTATTTCATAATTTATATTGATCGAATTTTGACTTTGATATAGCCCTTTTGGCTAGATATATCATGAAAACTCATTTTGATTTGGGTCAAGACTGCCCCTATTTGAGACTTCTCCCGTATTGGGGATTACCTAGGTTGGTCATCTTATCCGTCAACCTCTTGCCCCTGCACTCGACCGAGTAAGGATGAGAAAAGACTTTCACGCATACCCAAGGCATGGCCGAAGCAGCAACGGTGTTTACCAAAGGAAGCCGGCTGAGGATGCCATGAAGTGTGTGGAGTGTCCAGCTAAGGGTTGCCCTTAACAAGCGGGGAAAGGATGCCAAACTCCCAGCGCGAGGTTCTTAATAACCAAAGGTGCTGCAAAAGTAAGTCTAAAGACTCTTTTTGATTTTTTTAGATGAAATGCAATAAAGATAAAGGCCTTGAAATATCACTCTTAATCGTGTTGAGAAGCACTTCATTTTAAAAATCGTGCGTAAATAATGATGAAATCAAGAAAGCAAATCTTACGCAAAAAAATGTTACCTTGCAACCTTATGAAACAGCTGCCGGAGGCGATCTTCATCATCATGAGATTTGTCCTCAAGTGGCAGATAAAAAGATTGGAAGCCAAGGTTTGAAGTGGCTTAACAAGAAGGAGTGGTACCAAGACCAGACTTAGACTAATAAGGGCAAAAAGAAAAGAGGTGAGGGCTAGAACTCCCTCACTAAGGTGCGAAGACTCTAATCACAAGGAACGGTGTATAGAAGAGGCAAAAAATTAAGGGGAGGAGTGAGGACTGAAGCCTCGAAAGCAATGGGAGAACGGGCAGACGCCCAGAGTGGTGGATGTGGAAGAAGTCGGGTCAGACCCGGGATCAGGTGGAACTAAGAGGAGAAATTGATAGATGGAAAGCGGGGAATCCGGAGGGTTCGGAGGCAAGGGAGGAGAATCATGATGGGAAGAAGAATCCAGAGGTTCCGGAGGGAGAAAATACCATCGGACGCGATGTCCCGGGAAGAGTTATGGAAAAAGATAATTTAGAAGGATGAATAGAACGAAGGACACGATGTCCCGGAGGAGTAGAAAGATAAATCGGAGGAAAGGTAGGAGGTCCGGAGGTTCCGGAGGGAGAAGATAGAAAGGGGCGCGATGCCCTAGGAGATTGGAGGGTAGATAAGATGGAGAATCCGGAGGTTCCGGAGGAATAACGTAGAAATGGGGGTGATGCCCTAGAAAGGATAAGGAGTAGGACAGAGAATCCGGAGGTTCCGGAGGAATGGGATGAGAAGGGACGCAATGCCCCAGAAGAAGGGATAAATTCGGAGGATCTGGATATGGAAGTGTAGAGGGGCACGATGCCTGAAGAGGGAGGTCCGGAGGTTCCGGAGGAAGGAAATAGAAAGGGGCGTGATGCCCGGAAAGGATGTCCGGAGGTTCCGGAGGAAGGAAATAGAAAGGGGCGCGATGCCCAGAGAGAATCAGTGAGAAGCCCGGAGTACCCAGACATGAGGGTGTAGAGGGGCGCGATGCCCAAAGAGGGAGGTCCGGAGGTTCCGGAGGAATAGAATCAGAAGGGATGCGATGCCCCAGGAGGAAGAGGAAAAGATCCAGAGGGTTTGAATGCAAGAGTTGGGACTGGGCGTGATGCCCTGAGAGAAGATTGGAGGGGGCACGATGCCCGGGAAGCAGAGAAAAATCCGAAGGATCCGGATATAAGAGGTGGGAAGGGGCGCGGTGCCCTGAGAGAAGATTGGAGGGGGCTCGATGCCTGGGAAGTGTGAGGGGACCCAGAGATCCCAAGGATAGAGATGAATGAGATGGGAAATGCGGAGGATCCGGAGGTTCCAGAAGGAGGGAAAGATATGGGTTCGGAAACCCGGGAAGGAAAGAATGCAAATGCATGCGAATGCAATGCAATGGATGTGATGGATGCATGCAATGCATGAAATGCAAAGAATGCATGGAATGAGAGGATGAGATCCTCCTCTTCACCCATGGAGTGGCCCAATCAGAAGTTGAATAGAAGATGGATAGGGTAGCGGAAGGCCCCCTCGTAGAAGCATACCCGCCCCTCCATGGCGGTGAAAGTATACAACCAATCGGCCTAACGGATAAAATCAAAGCCCATGACGAAGCTTCAACAATAAATGTCAACTCCCTTGGAGGGCGAAGAGCAATAATGTGAGGGAGTTGGAAAGTTGGAATTGGAAGCATCGTCTTGCCCAAGGATTGTGGTGTATGAAGAGTGTTGAACAGAATGGGCATTTACCCCTTGTATGGAAGAATGGGTTTGAGATTGGAAAGTTGAGACAAGGGGTGCCCTGCTCGGGCCTCGGGCATGGACTTATATGGCATCAAAGCTTGACATTCTCTTTTGATGAGTAGCAGTAGGGACTTGGCCTCTTCAACCATGCTCAGCACAAAAACGCGGATTGGCATCTGGCAAATAAAGTCTTGCATCTTGAATAGCATAGCCGTGGCCAACTTCTTCTTGCCCGGCTCTCGATCATCTTCAACACAAGTACTTGTAGAAGGACACCCATTCCGAGTGGTAACAAAAGGTGAAGCGGAGGCGGAAGGCTCCATGGGTGGCGGAGGTGCAATGGAAGGTGTCGGAGGGAACACGTCGAGCCTCTCCCTTTGCTCGGAAGCTGACGGGGTTGGCTCGAGTGCAAAAAGAATTGGACCCTGCTCAGGATTAGCGACAGGTAAATGTGAAGGGTTAAGTGGTAAAGTAGGTGTAGTTGGGTTAGGGGTTAAAAGAGTAATGGAGGGCCGAGGTGGCGGCAAAAGAGGGTTAGCTGGAGAGGGTTTAGTGGTGGGCTCAGCGGAGGCCGGTGGAGTGGTGCTTAATGAAGGTATAATTGGTGGAGGTTTGGTGGGAGGTTCGGCGGAGGCCGGTGGCATGGAGGTTAATGGTGTGGGGCTTAGAGGAGGTATAATGGGAGGTATAAAAGAAGGAGGTTTGGTGTGTAAGAAACGCCGGATGGGGCGAGAGGTGTTAGGGGTAGTGGAAGACTAATGATGCGTCAGCGTGGGTGATTGGAGTATCGACCCATCGTCGTAACACCAATAAGTCTCAAAAATGGGAGTTGAGTTGGGTACGGTGGCATCGTCCTGAGTAGGAGGTTCATCTGGTGGTAGTGGAGGGAGAGAAAAATGAAGAAAACTCGGAAGGGGTACCTTCGGAACTTCATCTTCACGTGTTGACTTCAATTGCTCACATGTCAGCTCTTCATTGTCAGGCTCAAGTGGACGTCGTGGTGGAGGCACATTAATGGGTGGTGAAATGTAATGGTGTTGCGTATGCGGAGGTGGAGGGCCATATTGATGAACAGAGTGGAAAGGAGGAGGGCAGACGGCGTCCACTCGATCGTTGAAATCTGCCGGCTCTTGCTCACTTGCGTTGATACCGAAGTCGTCTCTCCTATCCTTCCATTCTCTTTCCATCTTCGTAATGTTGTTCAGGAAGGTGTGAAGAGGATTGACTGGAGAAGGAGGAGGAGGAGACCGCGGGCTCGCAACCCTCTTTAGTTGTTCCTCCAACGAAGTGACTTTATCGACGAGAACTTGCAGGGGCATAACATAAGAAGCAGAGGGTTGACAAGGCCTTGAAGGAGGGGCCGCATGAGATGGCCGTGGAGGGGGATTAATGAGCTGACCCAAAAAAGGACCCGATCGAGCCGGGTTATAAAGAATAAAAGGGCCTTGGGGCCGTGAAAGAGGAGGAATAGAAGGAGGCGGGTGATGGGCCACCCGAAGAGGAGTATGTGTAGAAGAGGGAGGCGGGTGGTGGACCACCCGAAGAGGAGTATGTGTGGAAGGAGGCGGGTGATGAGCCACCCGAATGGAATATGAATAGAAGAGGGAGACGGGTGATGGGCCACCCGAATGGGAGTGGAAGGAGGATGAGCAGAATTAGATGTACCCTCAATAACGGCCTTAAGGGCATGGATTTGTTGAGGGGTGAGATGATCTATGGCATGTAAAATTTGGGAGACCTTCTCGTTCTCGGGAGGAGACGGTCCCGTGGGAGTAGTGGCTCGCGATTGAGGCGAGGGACCACAAGATTGAAAATTGCCCATGGGTTGAGCAAGACCATAAGAATTAGGACGTGGTCCCTTGAAAGAATTGTGGTGAGAATTATGAAATTGAGGATTGTAAGATGTGCTAGGTTGTGCATCCTCATGATTGTGAAAATTATTAGACATGTTATCTAAGCCAAACATTATGCAAAAATCAATCAAAGTCCAATCAAAGCACAATTACAAGAATGTCAAGCAAGTGGATGTTTATGCTTGATTTTTTTTATGTTGAACCTTGGTGAATTAAGGATTTTTTACAAATTTTTATATGATCCACTCAAGGTGAAGAACCTAGTTTCAATAAGATTTTCTTCAATGCCAACTAGGTTGATTCTCACCACGTTTTAGGCCAACTAAATCCCAAGACTTCAAAGGGTATAACCTACCCGACGTCCGTGAGGGAATCCACGGGTGCAGGGACTTATGGAGGCCTTGGTTTAGGAATTCCCGATCCAAAGAGACGGAGTGCTCAATGGAGGGTCCTTCCTTAACCAAGAGAGTGGTATGGTCTCCTAAGAAGGGAGAGGAGGTCTCCCAAGCCCAAGATGCTCCTGAATGCAGATGCTAATGCAAGAGAATATGGGAAAACTAAACAGAATGATGCGGATGATGAATAGATAACAAAACAATAGGAAGGGGAATGACTGTGAACAACAATGTGAGGATGCTTTTTACAGAAATGGTAAAATGCAAAATTAATATGCAATGACAGCGAACAATGTATAACAGAAACGCACAACAATGATATGTAATGATAATGCACATAAAATGGTACATGATATGTAGTAAAAAAATGTAACAGGATAACAAATGCAACAGAGAGTGAACGTGGTGATATAACAAATGCACTAAATGTACTGAGGAAGCACAGGATATATAAATATGATATGCAACCAATGAAACAGAGAAAGAATACGATATGCAATATGCAACAATATGCAAATAGGATATGAATGGGATACAACGAATGTAAATGGTGTGAATGATATGCGAAAGGGAAAAAATAGAGAATTAGCGTCTGCTACGGTGGGCGCCCATTTAAGAATGGGCGTCCAGTGAACTGGACGCTGAATTTTTTTTAAATAGAAAATATGAACCCGTCTGGGAAACCAGACGTAATTTTTTTTAACAGGATATCATAGATGGTAATGGGCGTCTGTCAGAGTGGGCGCCCATTGAATGAGCATCCACTACGTTGGACACAACTTTTTTTAAATGAAATAGGGAATAGGAATTTTAAATAAATCTACAAATTACCAATCACTTGGGAGAAAAGGGAGTGATACGTGGATCACTTAAGGAGGTGCACTGTGGGTGCAAAATAGGAGGGGCACACGTGGGTGCCAAAAGAGGAGGGTAATCAAACGAAAAACAGTAGGAAGTCCCACCGTGATTGCCAATCTGTAGATCCTAAGAAATCCAATTCAAATAAAAGAATGTAAAAAAGAAAGATAAATAGATAAAAAGGGGAGGGAGCATGCGTAGGATGCTAATAGGAGGGTGATCGCCAGAGGACACGCGGGCCTCAAAAGATATAATAATGAAAAAGGAGGGATCGCGGAATACCTTTGAAGCAGAGGATTGTGAGTGCCTTCCTTCTCTTCTTATCGGCCGGCCGATGGAGAGAGTCTTCCTTGATTGATTACCCTTGCAAAATAATAAACAACACCAACAAAAGAATGGATTAGCAAACCAAGTGTAGTATCAAATCCAAATGAAATACATATACACTAGGATGCTTTCCTGGAAATCTAATCTTCTGTCCCAGGCGGGTAGAGTGACCCTCATCAACTCGGTGCTGAATTCTATCCCCGTCTACCTCACTGCGGCTGCCTCTATCCCGAAGACAATTGTTAAACAACAAGAGAGGACCATTGCTTCCTTTTTCTGGAGCAGCATGGCCGGCATTCACCGTCGCCACTGGGTTTCCTGGGCCGAAGTTCAACGTCCCCCTGTAGAGGGGGGCCTTGGTGTGAGGAGCCTGACGCATGTCCAACTCTCCCTTACTGCAAAATTGATTTGGTTGGTCCATAATGGTCAATCCCTCTGTGCTAGATATGCACGTGCTAGATATAAGGTGGGCACGGCCTCATCTCCAACTCCTTTCCCTCGTGGCATCTCCAAGGATATCTTTACCCGAGCGTTCCGTGTCTTCAATGACAACTCCCGGTGGATTGTTGGTTCGGGCTCCACGGTTGACGTCCTTGATGATATCTGGATGGGTAATGCCCCCCTGCGTACTATCCTTACAGAGCATTATGATGGTCCTACTGCTACGGTGCAGCAAGTCTTACACTCTGCTAATCACCCCCTCAGACAACTCCTTCCCTCAAATTCCATCTTGGAGGGCCTACAACTCACCGATGCCCGTGACCTCTGTGTATGGACGGCCACCTCGTCTGGGGACTTCTCCGCCAGGTCGGCGTATGACATTGTCAAGATAAGGGGCATTAGAAGACCTTCCATGAAGCGGCTTTGGCACACCTTCTTCCATAGGAGAGCTGCTATTTTCGGGTGGAAGATCCTTCATAGGGCGGTGCCTGTGGATGATCGTATTGCTGATTGCGGTGTTCAAATGGTCTCAAGGTGCGACTGCTGCCACACCCCCCATACTGAAGACATGGACCATCTATTCCTCTCGAGCGAGGTTGCCTCACAGCTCTGGCGGTGGATTTTGCCCATTGTTGATCCTACCATCACACTCCATGCTCACATCACCACCAGATTGTGGTCTTTCTTGGAAAATTGTAACACACATTCGCCCTTTGGCTTCATCTCTCTTTATAGTTTGCTCCTCATGCTTTGGGAAATCTGGAAAGCAAGATGCCTGATGCGCCACAAGCAAGTTCAAACTCTTGTCAAGAAAATTATCCATGACATCCAATCGTTGGTCACCCTGGCTGTTCACAACACTACCTTCCATGTGGCACCCAACACACATCAATTGATGGCTATTTCTTCGTTCGGGTACTATCCTTCCGTCAAGATGAAGGTGCTGACTATAGTGAAGTGGAACCCCCCCACCGAGGGCCGGTGCCTCAATGTCGATGGAGCTTGCAAGGGGAGCCTTGGACCCTATGGGGGAGGCAGATGCATTAGAGACTCCTCGGGCTGCATCATGATCGCGTTCGCACGCTCATATAGCATGGGCACCAGTCTGATCGCAGAAGTCAGGGCGTTATGTGATGGGCTTCGAATGGCCACTGATTATGGGTATAGACTATCCGCCATTCAGTTTGACTCCGCCACCTTGGTATGCTCTATCCAGACCAACGTCACACCCTCATGGGATACCATTCGGTGGTGGCGTTCTGCGGTCGATCTCCTCCAAGCCCATGCTGTCCCACTGGTTCACGTATATAGAGAGGTGAATAATGTCGAGGACAGCCTCGCCACACATGCCTGCCTATCCTCTTCCAGCTCCACTTTTCACTCGTTTGCTGAGCTGCCCAGGACGTGCCGGGGCAATGTTGTGCTTGATAGATCCAGGTCCCCTAGTATTAGACATGTTTAATGTCTATCCTCATGTACTCTCGGGGTTTAGCCTGCCCTATTATGGTTTCATCAATAAAATTTCGGTGACAGATTGAGCGCCTGGGGGAGTGGTTCTCTCCCCTCTACTAGAGGGGGGTGCACTCGACCGGCTGCGCACTCTGTTACCCCCTTGATTTTAAAAAAAACATATAACGTGAGAACATGGATATGAACACACCTTTTGGGTGTTGCCCTTTAAACCCCGTGCAAAGGGTGGGAGATATGATGATATGAATGTAAAAGACGTGCAAGTGTTGCACTGGAGGGAGGCTCAACGTGGTTGAGCTAAGAGGAGATAACAGGATGAAGATGATGCATGCATGCACTGTGAACTAATTCATGCAATAAAAGGAAATAGAAAAGGAGATAGCAAAGCCTGGAAATGTTTTCTCCTGTGATGGCTGGACATGAACGTTCGGGAGGGAGTCTCAGAAGGATGAAGCTTTGGTCGCGGAGAGCTCCCTCCTTCAGCCACGAATCCGGCAGCACCTCCCCCTGTTATTGAAAATTCACCCTTTTGAACAAGAGCCGTAGGGCTCTATTTATAGGGAGAAACTCGTGGGTTTAATCAAAGAACAAGTAGGGTAATCGATTATGGAATGGGATCAACATTGGAAGAGTCCTTCCCATCTTGAAAAGCCACCCGGAGAGCTTACCCAATTGAAACGGACCTCAAAACGAGGAAGGAAGGAGCTGTCGACGAGTTCGGGAAGTTACAGGGAAATGGCGTCAGACCATGTGGTCGCCTATTAAATGGGCGTCCATCCACATAGTCGCACATTCCAAGCCAAATTAGGAATTTCCAAAATTAATAAAGAAATTGTGTCTGGGGTTCTGGACGCGAATTAAAAATTTCACGAATTTTAGGTGCATTTAAAAATATCAAATTTAGGCAAGGGAAGACGCGTCTATGGGCCTGGACGCGTTCAAGAATAGGCGACTAGGTGAGCGGACGCGCTTTCTTGAATTTATTTAGGAAAGTCGATACTTACCAAAAATTGCCAAGGAAATCGCGTCCACATCCGCAGGCACGTTTTATTGAATTTCAAGAATTTTGGTAATTAATAGAAGAAATAGCGTCTTGATTAGAAGACACGTATTCTTGAATTTCAGGAATTTATTAGAAATCACATCCAGACAGAAAGACGCCTCTTCTTGAATTTATGAAATTTCCAAAATGGAAAAAGGAAATAACGTCCTGACGGACAGACGTGTAATCTTGAATTTTGAGAAATTTGGTAATTATCAAAATGAAAAAGGAAATTGCGTCTACTCAACCGATCGCCCAGTAAAAACGCGTCCAAGGGGTCTGATGCGTTCAAAAAGATGTTCCAAAAAATTAAAGAAAAGCCCAGGAAAAATCTAGAAAAATAGGAGAAAGCTAAAGAAACATGAATATTCCAAAAAATAGGGAAAACAATTCGAATAAGTCGATTTGAGGGTCAAATTGGGCATTGCGGTGCGATAAGAGATATGCTCAAAGTAATGTCAATTTTAGCGTGTCTACAACGGACGCCGGGCAGGTCGTACCAAGAAGCATCCCGAAGTTAGCTTTCCCTTAAAAGGTTTAAAAAAATAAAAAACCATCATTTTGCATGCATCATTCATATAGTTGTTGATTTCTTGATTGCCTTACTTTGAAAAAAAACACACAAAAATAAAAACATAAAATCAAAAATACAAAAAAAATAATACACATCCCTTGGGTCCTTTTGCATTGTATGCACGGTAGGAGAACCCTACACCCACACTTGTTAGGACCTATAGGTGAAATAGAGAGGTTAGAGCATCTTAGAAATCCTCATCAACCTAACCTCTTGGCAGATCCTAATCAACAAGAAGCTCTCAAACAAATGAAGGATTATTTCATGCCAAATCAATATCAACCATCCTTCTATGTGCAAGCACCCCAAAACCAAGCTATTCAATATGAGATTAAATCAAGTACCATTCAGATGTTGCCATCCTTCTATGGCAATACTAATGGAGATCCATACAAACATCTTGATGAGTTCCTCCAGATTTGTTCCATAGTCAAAATCCAGAATTTTTCTGACGATGCTCTCAGATTAACTCTCTTCCCATTCCCTCTCAAGGACAAAGCTAAATATTGGTTAGGAGCCTTGAGTAGATCAATTGACAAATGGACTGAAATGTAAAAAGAATTATTGAAGAAATTTTATCCCATTGGGCGAACCAATACCATGAGGAGAGCTATTACTAGATTCACTCAAAATCCTGGAGAACAGATCCATGAAGCTTGGGATAGATTGAAAGATTTATTAAGGAAATACCCACATCATGGTTTATCAAGATGGCAAATATTTTAGGCATTTTATGAGGGTTTAACTGATAATTACCGTCAAATGGTGGATGCATTATGCGGGGGTGCCTTTATGAGCAAAAGCGAGATGAGGCTTATGACTTGTTTGGGATGTTAAGCGAGAATTCTATTAGTCATGCCTCACTCTCCTCTTATGAAAGAATGATTGGGCCCGCTAAGAGGATAGGGCTTTATGAAATTAATAATCAGGGAGAGTCTGAGAATAGGATGGTCATTAATGTCCTTACACAAAAATTGAATAAAATGGGTATGTTGGTGCAAAAGATGGAGAAGGTCGATTTGGTAGCTCAAAAGTTAGATCAATTACTATCTATGAATAGACAAGAACCTTCTTTCTCTTCTACCCCTCAACCTTAACCATTCTCAGATTCTAATCATCAAGAAATTTTTGCTCTTTGCTCAAGCCCAAATCATGCCATTACTGATTACCCCACAGCGGCTCAGCTTCCCTCATTCATCTAGGAACAAATTTTCGCTGCTCAGGGCGTCTCTAAGCCTGCCTACGATCCCTATTCTAACACCTATAATCCAGGCTGGAGAAATCATCCAAACTTTTCTTGGAGAAATCAGCAAGGACAATCCCCGTCATCTTATCCCTCACAACAATTGTAATGCCCTGGATTTTTTGGATAATTATAGGATCAGGATCCGTGGGTTTCGGATCACCATCGTGGGTCCTAGATTGAGTTTTGCGGTTCATGCGTGTTTTTACCTGTCGGACCTTCGAAACCCCGTGTAGGGTGAACCATTACATTTTTTGAGGATCGTGGAGAGTATTTTTCCCTACTTTTGGTATTTTCTAGAAATTTTAGATTTTCTATATATAAAACCTCCTTTTCTCTCTCCCCATCTCTTATTTCTCACTCTCACCCTCTCTCTTCTCACCCTCTCTTCTCTGGCGACCGATGGAGAGAGGTGGGGGCGACACGGAAGAGGAGCGACCGGGCATGGGCGTGGATCGGGAGGCGGTGGATCGCGGTGGAGCTCGTGGCGAGTTTGTGAACCGGCGGAGCTTCAATGGCATTTTCTTGGCCGATCGACGTCCTCGGTGCTCGGAATCTACGGTGGAAGTAGGGGGATGGTTCCCTAGCTTGAGTACCTCATTTCCCGCGAGTTTGGTAGTCCGAGGCGAGCCGAGTGAGTTTATTCCTCCGTCGGGGTGAAAATGCACGATTTTGGGGTGTGAGCCGGATTTGGTGTTTTGACCGTGTTTTTGGGGTTTGAATGGGTCCTCTTGGTGCTAGAGAGGTTGGGGAATGGTTTCCTCTTATCTTCCCTTCACATGGGTGTGAATGAGGCGTGGAATGGGTTTTTTCGCCGGATTCGCCATTTTTGGCCTCGGGTCGAGATTGCGACCATCACAATGGTCGCGTTCTTCGGAGAAGGCGCTGTATCGTGGGGTCACGTTCGTCGGAGGAGATGAACAGTGAGGTGGTTAGGGTCGCGGTGGTGAGACCAACTGCGACCAGGTCACGCCCGTCAGCTCTGGCGCGTTCAGCGTGTTGATGTGCCTAGGGTACCCGTCGCGTTATTTGGAGTCACGGTACTCCTGGGGGTCGCATTATCATCAGATCGCGACCAGGGTGTTGGGCGCGTTATGATCGTGACCCAAGATTGGTGCGCGTTCTGATGTTGATCATGCCCAGTGTGTGGGGCGCGTTCTTCTTGATCACGCTCGTGGTAGTAGGCGCGTTAATGCTTGAACGTGCCTAGGGTCGGTGGCGCGTTCATGTAGGGCTGCGGGTTGGGGGCCGGTGTGAGGGGAATATAGCTTGGTGTGTTCTCCTTTGCCCGTGAGTGTCTCGGACACCCCGGGGGGTTCCGTGACCTTGTTTTTGGGTGTCCAGATGATGCGGGACGAGACACGGACACGACAAGCTCGTGACTGTCCCTTAACGAGGGAAGCGTTGGACGTGCGCGGTTGAGAAATCGGCAATGAGCTAGGGTGATCGGCTCTCTCGTGTGCCCGGATCGGGTCACGGGATGGTAACGCTTTCTCTCGTAGCAGCGATGATATAAATAGAAAGCGAGCTAATTACCCTATCATGCTATCTAGCAGCGGCATAAATAAGCATATATGAAATTAAGCAAAATGCCAAGTAAGGGAGCGAATGCGATATCTCCACGCGCTTAGGTGGGGAAGACGGACCGGGCCGAAAACTCGTACTCCCGGGAAACTTAACACACAATAATTACAGCAATGGGAACATGCCCACTCCACGCAGGGAGGTAAAGGGCTATACAAATGGGGCCGGGAGGACCGAATTCGGGTTGACGGGCAGCTTCGTGTGTTGATTCGGCTACACGCGTGTTCACGACCGTGGGGCCCACGTGCTGTCCGGAGGGGCCGTGTGGGACCCGGTGGTACCTCTGTAGTGGAGACACTTGGAGAAGCGCTCCCCGGGCTGGCGGCACGCTGGTTCGCCGGCCGGAGGCCGGGCGGCTCCGTTCGGCACCGGTCGGAAAAACCGATCGGAAATCTGCCGGTTCTGTATTTCAGCGCGCGCTCCGGTGAGAACGGACGCTGCGATCAGCACCGGTGTCGGAATACGACGAGATCAGAGCCGTTGGAAAGCTGCTTCGAAGTACTACAATCTAGTGGCCTTCAGAAAAATTCACCAGATTTTTACTTTGTGTTGGCGAATTGTATATGCTGCTGTTGTACAGTAACCAAAGACTCAGATCTGCAGAGAACTTTCCTAAGAACTGCCTTTGACCGCTATGAAGACCTCGGATTCAGCCCTTGACCTCTTCATAAACGTTGTAGGAAATTAAGTAAGGAAACCAGGACTATTTTTGGATCTGGATTTGGAGGTGGTGATTATTTGTTCTAATTTTGTAAGTGGAGGGTGGTCGGATCTGGAATCTGACTGAAAATACTGTAGCATAGGAAGAACACAAATTTCTAAAAATAGATAGAAGGCTGATAAAAAATTAAGAAAATTTGTGGAGGTAGGGAGTGATGGATAAAACTCCCATTAAAATTAGGAGGGTTTGGAAAAATCAAAAAGATGGTCGGAGGGGGATAACTCAGAGGTTCTATCACTATAGATAGAAACCTGGAAGATCTGGGATGACAGGTTGGACGAAAATGTAAAAATACTAAACGGTGGATTTTGGGTCTGAAAATTTAGGTGGCACTTGGGATGCAAGGGTAGAACACACCATAAAAAATTCAGATCAATCCAAGCTCGTGGCGGAGACAGAAAATTCGTGTAAGCTGCTGTGGTCGGATGAAGACAGAACTGCAGAGGCGGCTCGATGGCGGCGTGATGGCGGCACGAACGGCGGCGGCGGCGGCACAGACGATCACCAGAGGTTGAGAGGGGATGATAGAAGGTAGAATCACTCTATAACTTGAGGTTGGAGGAGAGGAACCAGAGGGAGAGAGGAGGGGCTCAAGAACACTCTTGATTTTTCAATAATTTTCTCTTCATTTCTTCATTAATCTCTAATGACACTATACATAGGCTTATATAGAAAATGGCAAGGGGTGGGGGGCTGGGAATTTCGTGGGAAATAAGTCATTTTCTTCCCTCATGTGGTCAAAACTCAAAAAAAATAAATTACATATGAATGGAGCACTCCTTTGACTAGGTAGGTAAGGTAGGTGGCCAACCTTTGAAATTTTAACCCCTTTGTCTCCCATATGGTCAATTAGCATTCAAACCTTCTAGATGGCCACCTAGGATGATTGACCAGCCCCACATGGATGAGGTGGACCAATGGGGAAGGGGAGGGGGCCCCCTAACTGGACCTACTACACATTTGCACAAAAACCCACACAATCCTAGGGAATGACACATTGGCTTACAAAGCCTTACAATTGTACATATACTTTCCCAAGGATATAAAAGTAAATAAAAGGACTCAAATGTAAAAATAAAAGTTAATGCTCGGCGTCGATTCCCATCAACTCTCCCCGGGTGGGAGAAACTCGACCCCGTCGAGTAGGGATATGGATGCTCGAGTACTCCAACGGATCCGTCACTGTGCCAAGTAGCGCGGGTATGCTCCGCTCCAAGTGATCGTCACCTGCTCATTCCATATATACTGGATATGCGAACTGCTATGGGCTAAAGGTGGTCACTCCGAAGGGGCACTCTCAAAAGGGAAGAAAACAGCTCGAAGACTCACTAGGAATCACCGCGGAGTCCCTATAGGTGACTGATTCGGGTATAGATGTGGAACCGATCCCATACTTATCAAGTGAGTCCACTCGCCTCTTACTCATAAGAGAACGACAACGAGCTTGCACAAGACGCATGCAGACAAACAACGACATACAAACCAAACAAACCACACAAATAAGAAACTGACTCATGCATGACTCTAGACACACCTATTGTTAGTCCCACCCGTACATAGGTGACGGCGGACCAGGACACCCGAATGTGTGCCATGCATGCATGTTATGTAACCGGAGATGGGTGGTATGGGGAACACCTAAACATCCAAGTATGACCCAGTCATGCATGGACGGCCCTTTGGATTTGGGGGACTTGAGAGGGCTAGGAGGGCCGAATGTTGTTGTATCATGGACGGGCTTGGTGGGTGTAAATGACCCGGCCCGTGGGGTAGGAGTGTGATAGTGGACTCCCTTGAAGAAATGAACTATATAAGGTGGGTCATGCGGTCCACTAAGGAATGGGTCAAAGGGATCGAAGAAGGTATGACCCCTTGTGGTGGGCTCCCCCAAGTCACGGTCCCACGTGTAGAAGTTTTGAAGGTGTGGATAGTCACCTTCTTGCATTGTGAAGGGTGGGACAGGGACCGTAAGCAAGAAGTATGATTCCTCCCTCGGACAAAAGGGTATGGATTCGAGCTCGGCCGGTAAGGGAAGGAGTAAGAGGATCTCCGTGGTGACACAACCCACGGTGCACTCGGAGGTAATGGACCCATAGGCCGGATGGGTGAAGCTAAGACTAGCGGGTTGGTCGAAGCCTCGGGCCAATAAATGTGTAAAGGTCAACTGCCAGTCTAACCCTTTAAGAAGGTCGTCCAATGTGTCCACATAGTGACGAGACCGGAAGGTGGTATGAAATGAGTTGCTTGACACTAGTGGTAGTGTGGGGTCCATTGATGGGAAGGGAGGTGGGACCAAGCCATCCTTGAGCCAACTAAGAAGCGGCTCGGCTATGAAAAGCGTACCTGTTAGAAATACGGGTGGCTCAGGCCTTGGTGGTTCCAAATAAGAGGATCCCGAATCAAATTCGGAAATAGAGATGGATGACATTGGAACTCTCTCGAGTGGTGAAGGCCATGGTGTAGGCGGCTGGGAGGTGGATGCTTGTCGAAAGCCACCATACCGAGAAAAGTGTGACTCAAATGGTTCGACCACTAGAGCGACTGAATAGGATTCAGCTAGAGAGAATGCATTGCGGATAAGACATTCCAATTGGAAGTGAAGGCGCAAACCTCTCCGGAACTGAAATGCGGCCGTGTTGCTCTCCTCTCCCAAGCCATGTTCCAACCAATACTTATGATATGCCCGAATGTACTCGGACACGGACCTATCACCTTGGACGGGTCGACATGGGTTGGCCATAGTTACCAAAATACGGGAATGGATCCCTAGGAATGGATATGCAAGGCCATTTGGGCAAGACACTAGACATGACCCTAAGTAATGCAAAGTTGGAATGCATGCACACTAAGGACCCTAAACGTAAACCAAGACTTGGTACGTGGCGGAGATAATTGACCCGAAAGTCACTCGCGTAAGTGTGCGACCTTCCCGATAGGCGTAGCCTTACGTTCGGACAACACCTTTTGATATACCGAGTAAAGGGATGTAAATGCAAAAAGACACTTTTTTGTGTGTTTTAGAAATATGATGATCCTAGACTCGACTTAAACCGACTAATGACTAGACGTAAATGACACTCTTTTTTTTTCTTTTTGACACCACCCTAGACTCAACCTGGCTCTGATACCAAATTGATGCGGGACGAGACACGGACACGACAAGCTCGTGACTGTCCCTTAACGAGGGAAGCGTTGGACGTGCGCGGTTGAGAAATCGGCAATGAGCTAGGGTGATCGGCTCTCTCGTGTGCCCGGATCGGGTCACGGGACGGTAACGCTCTCTCTCGCAGCAGCGGTGATATAAATAGAAAGCGAGCTAATTACCCTATCATGCTCTCTAGCAGCGGCATAAACAAGCATATATGAAATTAAGCAAAATGTCAAGTAAGGGAGCGAATGCGATACCTCCACGCGCTCAGCGTGGGGAAGACGGACCCGGCCGAAAACTCGTACTCCCGAAAAACTTAACACACAATAATTACAGCAATGGGAATATGCCCACTCCACGCAGGGAGGTAAAGGGCTATACAAATGGGCCCGGGAGGACCGAATTCGGGTTGACGGGCAGCTTCGTGTGTTGATTCGGCTACACGCGTGTTCACGACCGTGGGGCCCACGTGCTGTCCGGAGGGGCCGTGTGGGACCCGGTGGTACCTCTGTAGTGGAGACACTTGGAGAAGCGCTCCCCGGGCTGGCGGCACGCTGGTTCGCCGGTCGGAGGCCGGGCGGCTCCGTTCGGCACCGGTCGGAAAAACCGGTCAGAAATCTGCCGGTTCTGTATTTCAGCGCGCGCTCCGGCGAGAACGGACGCTGCGATCAGCACCGGTGTCGGAATACGACGAGATCAGAGCCGTTGGAAAGCTGCTTCGAAGTACTACAATCTAGTGGCCTTCAGAAAAATTCACCAGATTTTTACTTTGTGTTGGCGAATTTTATATGCTGCTGTTGTACAGTAACCGAAGACTCAGATCTGCAGAGAACTTTCCTGAGAACTGCCTTTGACCGCTATGAAGACCTCAGATTCAGCCCTTGACCTCTTCATAAAAGTTGTAGGAATTTAAGTAAGAAAACCAGGACTATTTTTGGATCTGGCTTTGGAGGTGGTGATGAGTTGTTCTGATTTTGGAAGTGGAGGGTGGTCGGATCTGGAATCTGACTGAAAACACTATAGCAGAGGAAGAACACGAATTTCTAAAAATAGATAGAAGGCTGATAAAAAATTAAGAAAATTTTTGGAGGTAGGGAGTGATGGACAGAACTCCCATTAAAATTAGGAGGGTTTGGACAAATCAAAAAGATGGTCGGAGGGGGATAACTCAGAGATTCTGTCACTATAGACAGAAACCTGGCAGATCTGGGATGACAGGTTGGACGAAAATGTAAAAATACTAAACGGTGGATTTTGGGTGAGAAAAGTTAGGTGGCACTTGGGATGCAAGGGTAGAACAAACCATAAAAAATTCAGATCAATCCAAGCTCGTGGCTGAGACAGACAATTCGTGGAAGCTGCTGTGGTCGGACGAAGATAGAACTGCAGAGGCGGCTCGACGCCGGCGGCGGCGGCACAGACGATCACCAGAGGTTGAGAGGAGATGATAGAAGGTAGAATCACTCTAGAACTTGAGGTTGAGGAGAGGAACCAGAGGGAGAGAGGAGGGGCTCAAGAACACTCTTGATTTTCCAATAATTTTCTCTTCATTTCTTCATTAATCTCTAATGACACTATACATAGGCTTATATAGAAAATGGCAAGGGGTGGGGGGCTGGGAATTTCGTGGGAAATAAGTCATTTTCTTCCCCCATGTGGTCAAAACTCAAAAAAAATAAATTACATATGAATGGAGCACTCCTTTGACTAGGTAGGTAAGGTAGGTGGCCAACCTTTGAAATTTTAACCCCTTTGTCTCCCATGTGGTCAATTAGCATTCAAACCTTCTAGATGGCCACCTAGGATGGTTGACTAACCCCACATGGATGAGGTGGACCAATGGGGAAGGGGAGGGGGCCCCCTAACTGGACCTACTACACATTTGCACAAAAACTCACACAATCTTAGGGAATGACACATTGGCTTACAAAGCCTTACAATTGTACATATACTTTCCCAAGGATATACAAGTAAATAAAAGGACTCAAATATAAAAATAAAAGTTAATGCTCGGCGTCAATTCCCATCACCAGAGCTACCATGTTATCTCGATTAGCGTGCTCATGTGTTTAGAGGGTCCCGGTGACCATGTGTGTGTTTCGGGCTTCCGTGTATTCGCTAGATCGAGTCGCTGTGAGTCGGCATGAGAGCAGAGGGCTGCTCCCATACATCATTGGCTTTCCAAAAAGTGTTTTCCGTGTGGGCCGTGAGTTAGGCCCTGGGACTGTGAGTCCAGTTACCCAACTTGGGTCTGGAGGTCTCTTGAGTTCCCTTGTGGAATGGTCTTGGCGGCTTGTGAGCTACCTTGAGAATCATGCTACCATGATTTCAGACCTAGGGATTAGGCTAGATTAACGGCGCTGTGCCATTGTGTACGACGGTCTTGACCCAAGTCTGTGACTCAAGGACCATTGGATTTAGTAGGTCTAGTGGACTATCCATAGTCTGGTGGCGTCGTGCCACCTGTTACTCCGCGTTACTCGCAATGGGTGCGTGCATGGCTTTCTGTGTTTATGTTTAGTGACCTCCCACTGGTCGTAGCCTTCTTACAGTACGCGTGTGCTGACCCACCCGGGAGTGGTGGAGCGGCTTACCCGAGAGGGACGATTTTTAGGCTGGTTACCATAGGGCCCCCACGCGCAGCCTGATTCGGGCTTCGAGGGAAGAACCAGCTAGAGGATCTCACCTAGGGCGCATGGTCTGTGTGTGCACACTTAGTTGGGGGCAGTCAGACCCGTGCTGACGAGCGCGACCCCAGCTAGTCCTTGTTCATGGTACCGGTTACTGTACAGTGTCTCTGTCTCTGCCTGGGGCGTCGCAGCGAGACACCTGAGGCCGCAGACTAAGTTGTTAGTGGACGCATCCGGCTTTGCTTCTGGCGGGCAGTGCTCCCGTCACGTGACATGAGTTTCTTGTGACTTGATTTTTTGCTTCCCATCTGCGAGACGTGGTTTTACGTGCAGTTTTTGGGTGTGTTCCCGAGATAGAGGTCTAGGGTTCCGGTGAGCGTCACCGGGGTCCTCCCTAGACGGTGTTAGGTCCACGACAGCATTATCATGATGTCTCTTCTGGTAGCATAGCCAGAGGTTTCCCCGTTAGTTCGGTGGTCCCCTGACTGTCAGATCGGGGCGTGTTTTCGTGTACAGTAGGAGTAGCTATAGTGCCGAGTTTTACCGGCCACCGAGTGTTGTTCCTGCTATAGTTACTGCTTTCAGCTACTGCCATTGTTTATGGTTGGGATTCTGCGGGACCCCTACTAAGCCAGTGATAGGAGGCTTACCCCTACTTTTCAGGTGCGGCGGTTCTTCCTCGTGGTTTGAGGGTGCTGCGTGGAGGTTCTTAGTCACCAGCTTGCCGGGCCAAGTGTTCACTTGGCGTTAGGTACGTTCTTCTGCCCTAGACTGTACTTTTGTTGGACTGGACTCCGTTGTAGTTGTTTATTTATTTCTGTTAAATGTTGAATTGTCCTACTTTATCTCCTATTTCTTTGTGCCTCCACACTCCTTTTAGCCCTTCTGAGTCCTCCCGGCTCGTGGGCGGCGGGCCAGGATTCAAATGGTATCGGGTTCTTCCCGGTATCCGGATCTTGGGTCATTACAGTTGGTATCAGAGCGTGGTTGTAGACGTACATGGGAATTCAAGATATTGCAGTGATTAGAGTCCGAAAGGTCCAGTACAGTCGGTAGCTGGCATAGGGTTTTGTGTTTGTTTTCCTTTTGGTTTCTCGCGTAAGAGCTTGAGTGCGCGGCGTTGGCGCTGTGAAGGTGGTTGCTGTTCTCGTGAAGTGCCGGTGTAGGGCCCAAGGGATGTGATAGAGAGATTTCTTCCCGATGAGTGGTGGCCCCAGTGATGCTGCGTTGGGTAGAGGTTGCTGGCAGACGTGTGTCACTGTGGTGCTATTTTCGAGGAATTTGTAGCGAGGTCAGGTGGCTGGCAAGGATTGTTCGTTGTCAAGTGGCCACGAGCGTGCTCTGAAGGAGTTATTGTTGTTTTGGCCACTCCAGATCAAGATTTATCCAGCCCCTGAGGTTTGAGGTGGCAGAGCGGGTGTTCTGATCGAGAATTGTGCTCGGGTGAGTGGAGGATCTTCTGTTGAGCTGCTGATTGTCGGGCCGATGTTCTTGTTATGCTCTGTGGCATCAGAGATGACGTGTTAGTCCCGATTATTTTTACGGATTTTGAGGTAGGATTGGACAGAGTTGTCCCAGTAAGTTCTTGCTCCTACGCTTTTGCGTGTGAATGGGTTGTGTTCGCCCTAGATTTGGCTCGAGATGTGAAGGTTCCGCGGCGAGCTCGGGACTCGAGGATGAGCGTTGGTGGTTACCAATTATGACTCGTGTTGTGGCTCTTGGCATGACATGTTGCAGTTTGAGAAATTGCGGTGGTGCATCGCGAGATGCTGTGAATGTGGTCCGACGAAACACTCGGCGAGTGTGTCGGAGGAGCTGACCTGACGGAAGTGATGGTTTCTTGGTGCTGGAAGGCGCTGTTCCCAACGTGTGCAAAGTTCGAGGTCAGGTTAAGCGTGGAGACCTTCCGTTGGTCGGAGGTATATTGGGTTTTTCCCTTGGTTGGGGAAGATCGTGTTTTGCCAAGGTTCATCGTCTTGCATTGTGTGTTTGGATTGGTTGGACTTTGTTTGCCATGAAGTCCGTGCGAGATGAGTCCTGTGTTTTGGCAAGGTGGTTGCCCGTGAGAAGCGTTGCCCGTTCCTTGATGCGTAAGGGTGGGTTGGCAATGTTTCGGAAGGACGAGTGCCGGTTGGGCGGTGTTCGTGAGAATTTGTGGTTGGCTGTGCATGTGGATCAAAGTGCGCAGCGGAAGCCTGGTGGGCCCATAACCCATCGGTCTAGGATCGTAGCGTTGGTTACTACGGGCGGATTGCTGAGGATGTATAGAGATTTAGAGGATTGGTTCCTTGGTGTGAGATGTGTTGTTGCCATGCCGTTGCTTGAGATCTTGTGGTTCACGGCACTGGCAGGATGAAGCGTTGGGGAAATATGTTGGCAAGTGCACCGCATGAGTACCCTGTTCGTGTGTTGAAAGTGTGTTCTCAGATGAGATCATGTTCGGGAGAAGCGATCTCTGACAGATTATGGGTCCCAATTGGTGGCTGCGAGCGGCTGGTGTGGTTGACCGAGTGGTCGACCATGGTAAGATGTGTATTGTCCGGGGACCTGTGTGCATTGGTCATGGCGTTGTCGACCAGGTTGCTATGGTGGCATGTGGCACTTGGTTGCCTTGGAGTTGTGTGCCGTGAATTGCTCAGGTTGTGTCCTGTGGCTCTGTGGTAAGAGCGGAACCGGGATTGGCAGGCGTCCATTTGGAGTAATTGAGATGAGATAGGATTTGATGAGACAGGACGGTGGTCGATGCCTGTGCTAGGTCCTTGAAGAGAAGCTGAGTAAGCCAAGGGTTTCCCATTGGGGAGTGTCTGGTGACCGGTGATTGGTCTTTCATAGACAGAAGATGCTGGTGGTTGCGTATCGAGAATGGTGAGAGCCGTGTGGAAGCGAGGCCTTTGGTGGCCATCTCCGTGATGTGTTTTTTTTCCTGGATTGGATCTAGGAATTGTGGAAGTTTATCTTCTGGCAGAGTTGGTTTCTGTGCAGCTGAGGTGATACCAGACTTGTGTTTTGGTGTTATGCCTACTCTGATGATCGATGTGTGTATGGTGTGCGGAGCGTGGCGTTGTCCGTGGTTAAGGTCTGACGGTATCCCTCATGATCGGTGCTTTCATGAGAATCGAGGTTTTCTGTGCTGGGGTTCTGACAGTGTTGTCAGTTGGTTCGGGGTGTTCTTCCCCTATGGCTTAGTGGTAATCCTGAGTTTCGAGGCTGAAATTTCTTTAAGGGGGGAGGGCTGTAACGCCCAGGATTTTTTGGATAATTATAGGATTAGGATCCGTGGGTTTCGGATCACCTTCGTGGGTCCCGGATTGAGTTTTACGGTTCACGCGTGTTTTTGCCTGTCGGACCTTCGGAATCCTGTGTAGGGTGAACCATTGCGTTCTCCGACTCCGGGACGCTACCAACACATTGTGCATTTTTCAAGGATCGTGGGGAGTATTTTTTCCCTATTTTTGGTATTTTATGGAAATTATGAATTTCCTATTTATAAAACCTCTTTTTCTCTCTCCCCATCTCTCATTTCTCACTCTCACCCTCTCTCTTCTCTCACGCTCTCTCTTCTCACCCTCTCTTCTTCGGCGGCCAACGGAGCGAGGCGGGGGCGACGCGGGGTGATGCGGGCGAGGAGCGGCCAGGCATGGGTGAGGATCGGGAGGCGGTGGCTGGCGGTGGAGCTCATGGCGAGTTCGTGAACTGGCAGAGCTTCAACGGCATTTTCTTGGCTGATCGGCGTCCTCAGTGCGTTGAATCTTCAGTGGAAGTAGGGGGATGGTTCCCTAGCTTGAGTGCCTCATTTCCCACGAGTTTGGTAGTCCAAGGCGAGCCGAGTGGGTTTATTTCTCTGCCGGGGTGAAAATGCACGATTTTGGGGTGTGAGCCGGATTTGGTGTTTTGATCGTATTTTTGGGGTTTGAATGGGTCCTCTCGGTGTTAGAGAGGTTGGGGAATGGTTTCCCCTTGTCTTCCCCTTCACATGGGTGTGAATGGGGTGTGGAATGGGTTTTTCTGCCAGATTCGTCGTTTTTGACCTCGGGTCGAGATCGCGACCATCACAGTGGTCGCGTTCTTCTGAGAAGGTGCCGTATCGCGGGGTCGCGTTCGTCGGAGGAGATGAACAATGAGGCGGTTAGGGTCGCGTCGGTGAGACCAACCGTGACCAGGTCACGCCCATCAGCTCTGGCGCGTTCAGCGTGTTGACGCACCCAGGGGACCCGTTGCGTTATTAGGAGTCGCGATACTTTTAAGGGTAGCATTATCATCAGATCGCGGCCAGGGTGTTGGGCACGTTATCATCGCGACCCAAGATTGGTGCACGTTCCGATGTTGATGGCGCCCAGTGTGTGTGGCGCATTCTTCTTGATCGCGCCCGTGGTAGTAGGTGCGTTAATGCTTGAACGCGCGCAGGGTCGGTGGCGTGTTCATGTAGGGCTGCGGGTTAGGGGCCGGTGCGAGGAGAAGACGGCTTGGTGTGTTCTCCTTGGCCCGTGAGTGTCCCAGACACCCCGGGGAGTTCTGTGATCATGTTTTTAGGTGTACGAAGGTACCATGTTACCTCGATTAGCGTGCCCATATATTTAGAGGGTCTGAGTGACCCTGTGTGTGTTCCGGGCTTCTGTGTATTCGCTAGATCGAGTCGCCATGAGTCGGAATGAGTGCGGAGGGCTGCTCGCGTACGTCATTGGCTTTCCAGAAAGTGTTTCCCATGTGGGCCGTGAGTTAGGCCCTTGGACTGTGAGTCCAGTCACCCTGCTTGGGGCTGGAGGTCTCTTCAGTTCCCTTATTGAGGGAATGGTCTTGGCGGCTTGTGAGCTACCTTGGGAATCATGCTACCATGGTTTCAGACATAGGGATTAGGCTAGATTAACGGCGCCGTGCCGTTGTGTACGACAGTCTTGACCCGAGTCTATGACTCAAGGACCGTTGGATTTAGTAGGTCTAGTGGACTGCCCAGAGTCTGGTGGCGTCGTGCCACCTGTTACTCCGCGTTACTCGCAATGGGTGCGTACATGGCTTTCCGTGTTCACGTTTAGTGACCTCCCACTGGTCGTAGCCTTCTTACAGCACGCGTGTGCTGACCCACCCAGGAGTGGTGGAGCGGCTTACCCGAGAGAGACGATTTTTAGGTTAGTTACCATAGGGCCCCCATGGGCAACCCGAGTCCTGGCTTCAGGGGTAGAACCAGCTAGAGGATCTAACCTAGGACGCATGGTCTGTGTGTGCATACTTAGTTGGGGGCAGTCAAACCCACGCTGATAAGCGTGACCCAGCTAGTCCTTGTTCGTGGTACTAGGTACTATACGATGTCTCTGTCTCCGCCTGGGGCATCGCAGCGAGACACCTGAGGCTACGGACTAAGTCGTCAGTGGGCGCATCCAGCTTTGCTTCTGGTGGGCAGTGCTCCCGTCACGTGATGTGAGTTTCTTGTTACTTGAGTTTCCGCCTCCTATCTGCGAGATGTGGTTTTACGTGCAGTTTTCGGGTGTGTTCCCGAGGTACAGGTCTAGGGTTCCGGTGAGCGTCACTGAGGGTCCTCCCTAGATGGTGTTAGGTCCACGACAACGTTGTCATGATGTCTCTTCTTGTAGAGTAGCCAGAGGTTTCCCTGTTAGTTCGGTGGTCCCCTGACTGTGAGATCGGGGCGTGTTTTCGTGTACAGTAGGAGTAGCTATAGTGCCGAGTTTTACTGGCCACCGAGTGCTGTTCTTGCTGTAGTTACTGCTTTCCGCTACCGCCGTTGTTTACGGTTTGGGTTCCATGGGACCCCTACTGAGCCAGTGATAGGAGGCCCACCCCTGTTTTTTAGGTGCGGCAGTTCTTCCTTGTGGTTTGAGGGTGCTGCGCGGAGTTTCTTAGTCGCCAGCTTGCTGGGCCGAGTGTTCACTTGGTGTTGGGTACATTCTTCTACCCTAGACTATACTTTTGTTGGACTGGACTCTATTGTAGTTATTTATTTATTTCTGTTAATTATTGAATTATCCTGCTTTATCTACTATTTCTTTGTGCCTCCACACTTCTTTTAGCCCTTCCGAGTCCTCCCAGCTCGTGGGCGGCGGGCCAGGATTCGAATGGTATCAGGTTCTTCCCGGTATCCGGATCTTGGGTCGTTACAACAACCAATTCAAAGACAACCCTTTCAAGTTCCCGATCAATCTCAATAAAGCTTTTCTTATGCACCCTTTCAACAACATCAACAATCTCAACCTCCATTTTAGCATTCTTAGGCCCTGTATCATCAAGCTCAGTTATTTCAGGGCCAATATCATCAGCATAACCGTTTCAATCAAGCTCAAGTTCCTTTCCAACCTTAACCTCCTCAGCCTCCTCAGCCCAACTTCGATGAAAAAGTTGATCAACTCCAACAACTTATTCTCTCTTAGCAACAATCAATATGTAAGTTGGAAGGTCAAATAGGGCAATTATGATGCGGGACGGGTGACGCGACCGGGCTAAGACCTATGACCAACTCGACGTGCGGCCAGCACTAGCACGCTAAGAAAAGTCGGGCGGCTGACCTCCGTGGTGTTCTCCGGGTGGAGACATCTCTCAACAAGAAATTCACTCTAGCCCGACGATCGTCCCTGCGAGGGAAACGCGGGATCACAATAATTAAGAAACCATTGTCGCCTAGGGTGTTCAATTCAAGCTCGATGCTCGACTGGACTAAGGGACGGGCGCTCACACTCACAAACGCGGTGATTTTCAATTTGGCTACGGCCCTATTATCACAAACGCAGCATATAAGAAATAATCCAAATAAGCAAAAGCGCGTGTAGGGAACGTCGCGTACCTCCACGACTAGCGCGTGGGGAAGAAACCCCGGCCGAATCCGACAACCCCGATACAAAATAAACAAATATTATTACAATTCCAAAAATATGGCCCACTCCACGCAGGGAGGTAAAGGGCTACAACAACAAATTTTGGGGCTGCTGGAACATGGGTTAACGGGCCGCACTCTTAGGAGATGAGGGAGGCGTGTCGGGGCCGATCGGGTGAGCCGATTGGAAGCCGAGTGGTTCTGCCCGCGCTGGTTGCCCGGCGCAGCAAAGTTGCGGAGGTCGGTACGGCTAGATCCGACGTCCGATCAGGGTGCTGTTTATTGGAGAATGTTGGTGACTGGATGAAGAATGCCTCGGCCAAGTGGCGCGATCAGATCTGGATGTGACGGCAATTGCACTAGGCCTCTGGTTCTCCTCGCATAGAACTGCATAGGCAGACAAATAATTGAGGGAAAAATAGTTCTCAGTGTCAGAGTGGATCGTCGTTTGTTGCAGATCGTCGGCAACGTCCAGAGGAAGTCCCATACCAAAGGGCTTGGTCAGATCTGAGAGGAGGGAGATGGGCAGTTTCTGCAAGTTGCTTCTGGTTCTAGATCAGATCTGCGTAGGGTGGTCGGTGTAGTCCCACGAAAATATTCACCACGATTAGCACGGATCTCCGAACGATGCGAGGTTGGCGGTGTTGTGAAAAAGATAGGGAGAGGTGTGACCTATCCAGATTTTAAATCCAAAGGAGTTGAGGGAAGATCTGGGGGATTTTTGTATCAGGGATGAGTGGATTTGGCTCGTAGGAACATGCGCCAATGCGTAGCTTCACCGTCAGAATTGTTGCCGGCGATCCTGAGCTTTGATTAACATGAAATCAGAGCCGAATCGTTCCTGACTATCAGACCTTCCTCTGGTAAAATCACCATCTTCAGATCTGAAGAGGAGATGACTATAGGAGGTTTGTGAGTTGGAGATGAGATCGGGGTGGATAGACTCGGAAGCAGCACTCGAACGTAGCGATAATGGAGTCTCGGCGTCGCACCTCGGCAAGGGGAGTTGCACCCCGGCTAGATCCCGTCGCAGGACTAGCTCTTGAGCATCACACTCAAGGGGGAACACCAAGAGAATCACTCTCTCAAGAACACTCAATTTTCATTCAAAACTTCAAAATTTCATTAGCTTCTTCACTAGCTTACATGGGGGGTTTATATAGAATGGAAGGGAGGGAAAGGGGAATGGCATGGGGAGAGAAGAGAGAGGGGGGGCCACCTCTCATTGTCATGAGAGGTGGTCGACCAAGCAAAGGGGGAGGGGGAAGGGAAGCCAAGTTTGATGGACATGGGGGAGGTGGCCAGAAGTCAAGGAAGGAAGGTGGGAATTCCACCCTTGGACCAAGGAAAGGTGGGGGTGCCCCCTTCCACTTTCCTAGCCATCCAAAGTGTGTTTTCACACTTAAACCATGGGCCTTTCACACCTAGCCATGACCTAGACATAACCCTTTCACACTTTGGTAACCCATTCACACTTGTGACCCATTCACACTTGTGGACCCATTCACACTAGCACACCTATTCACACTATGCCCCTTTCACACTTGTCCACTCTTGGCCCATTACAATAGTAATTGTCCACATAGACTAAATAGGGCCCACACAAGGCTAAAAAAATGTGGAATCAAGGTGAAAGCTAGCTCGATGCCTCCACGTCCTCCTCGAGCTAGAGGGCTCCGGCATGTCCTCATCCACGGGTGTGTACTGTGGCGCGTGTCCGCACCAATTCTCCCCAGGTGGGAGGAACTCGACCCCGTCGAGTAAGGGTCCCAATGCTTGAGCTCTCCTCATGTGATCAAGGCGTTGTTCATCGCAGAGCGTCTTCGCCAATGCACTGAGAAGTGTTGGTAGGCTCCGTTCCTGGTGGTGGTCACCTGCTCATCCAGTATACAATCTATATGCTTGCGTTGTTGTAATAGGGATGGAAGAGGTGGACTCTCGGGTGGTGTGTCACTCACAATAGAAGGAGAAAGCCCAAAAACTCACTAGGGATCACCGCGGGGTTCCGATATGCTACCAGATCTGAAACATTGAGCATCGAACTGATACCATAATCATCTGGTAGTTCCATAATGTACGCATTAGAACCCACTCGCTTCACTACTCGGAATGGGCTGGCACCGCGGGCCTGGTGTTTCGTTTTAGTCCCCGAGGGGAACCGTTCAGGTCTAACCTTGATCATGACATACTCTGCCTTTCGAAACTCATGGGCGCGTCGATGTGCGTCAGCTAACTCCTTGTAATGTACGTTACTGGCCTCAACAAAACTATGCATATACTGACCTCTAGATGACTGAACAAATAACTAGACAGACTCGTTGACTCTAGAATGTGGACAGACGGAGAGACAAAACCTAACGACTTCCTATGACTGATGACAAACACAAGGGATGCACTAAGGAAGACTTGGTAAGAATGATGGACACCGTCTGCATACTCCAAGTGTAAAGATAGGCTGACCCACAACTTGATGTCGTGAGTCTCAACCCTCGCCAACCATCTCTGGTTCGAGAAGACTCGCCCGCAGGTATGGAAGTGCGGGAGGATCAGGAGGCGGGTAATCAGGAGGCAGGTGACGGGAAGGTAATCCAGACATCCAGTGTGGAGCATGAAAAGGGGGAAGTCTGGATGCTGTCTCTCGTACCTGTAGCAGAAATTAGACCATACCGTGTCAACATAGGGCGCTGACAGCGGTACGATAGTCACAAGCGGTTGCGCTACCATAGGAGAGATAGGTAAAAGAGGGTCGGCTGACTGGATGGGGTCGGCAGATGGCACATCCACCATGGACAAGGTAGGCGGGGCAAATAGCTCCAGGATGACCGGTGATATAGGGGTGACTAACAGGATGGAGTTGCTGGCTGGCGTCTCACCCTGGCCCACTAGGCACTCTTTGGGATCGCTCTCTAACCCTTCAGCCTTAGCGAGGTACTCTGTTGGGCATGTATGCAACATGCTTAAATTCTATTATTTTGATGATGTCTACTTATAAGTCATTAATATATTTAACCTGCATTTAATAAATGTCAACATTCATGTATTTCAGGTCAAGCCACCACTGGCAACACAAGGCAACTGGTTTCACATAATTCCATGTAGTCAAGGTCAGTGCAACCGTTGAAGTTGAGCAATTGCTGAAGAAAGAAGGCGTCACAAGAGAAGTATCGACACCTACTACAAAAGTGTCAACACCACAGCCATTCCTCAGCAGACCAAGGTCAATGCTTGTCCAGGCAACATACAACTGAGGTTGACGCTAGTTTCGGCCACTTCACATTAAGGTCGATGCTAGTTTCGCCTTCAAGCATTCAAGGTCAGTGCAACTGCTGTAGTCTATATACATGCTGAAGAGAGAAGTGTCGACACCAACTACTGAAGTGTCGACACCAACTAGAGAAGTGTCGACACCACAGTCATCCCTCAGCCAACTAAGGTCGATGCTAGCTATGCTCTCAAGGAACTGAGGTCGATGCCACTTCAGTGTTCCAGCAACGGAAGGTCGGTGCACGTTTGATGGCAAGCTTCCAAGGATGATGCCATTTTTGCCTTCAAGCAACTAAGGTTGGTGCAATCCTTATTAAGTATAGATGAAGGTCCGTGCACATCTGTCACAAGGTCGGTGCAGCAAGCGCGAGACTAGGTCGGTGCAAGTCCTGCCTTCAAGACCAAGGTCCGTGCAACTTCTGGCTAAGCACGCTCCAAGGTCTTTTGCACATTTCTGTACAAGGTCCGTGCACATTTAAGGCCAAACGAAGACTAGGTCTGTGTACGTCTACCTTCAACACAAGACCAAGGTCGGTGCATGTATGGGATTCAAAGACAAGGTCGGTGCAAGTTTCTGTTCCTATAAACCAAGGGCTGAGCACTTATAAAGATCAAGGTTGGTACAACCTCCGGCCAGCACATAAGAAGGTCCGTGCATGTCTGTCATCCATGCGATACAAGGTCGGTGCACATTCTTCCTTCAACACTAGAAGGTCAGTGCACATATGAAGACAAAGTCTAAGCACGTTGATGAAGGTCTGTGCAATGCTTCCTTCAAACAAGTAAGGTCTGTGCATATTCACTTTCTGGCACGACAAGGTCCATGCAAGCCGCTAAAGGTTCAAGCTCAAATCAAGTCTGAGCATTTCTCAAGGTCCGAGCATCAAGGTCTGAGCATATTCAAGTCAAGGTCGGTGCACGCAGTTCCCAAGCACCATCTATCCAAAGAAGGTCAAAGGAATGTGTCGACCTGTCTCTCTCAAGAGGTCGACCTGTGACCATTCCTGAAAGTGTAACATTGGCTGTCTCACTAAGTAGTGTTGACACTTTTCAAGCAGGAGGTCGACACCTTTGTTCATTCCAGAAGCACTCAAGCCAAAAGTCTGTCAGATCTAGTGGGCCATCCAGAGAGAGAAAAAGGTACCGTAACTGTCCAATCTCACGGGTTTCGAGGTCCGGATGGGGTACCCAAGTTTAACTTGTGTCCCTACCAACATGTCATTGACTTTAAAACACTTCTGTCAGTAATCCAGCTGCAGGAGGATTCTTTATAGTCTGCCACTGAGATAGTCTTCACTGTCTGCCAATCTTTACAGTCTGCCATTGGGGAATAGGACACTTCACAGTCTCCCACTAACGTGCTGTCAACCAATGGGCTGTCTGACCAGGCAGAGTTCACAGAAATGTACACTTCAAGTAGAATGAGAAGACTACATGTCTGAAGGATATTGAATGTAAAGATCTGGAACTGACCAAAAGGAAATCTGCTCTACCTCTTTACACAGTCTGCCACCGTCCCATCCTTGTATCTAAACAAAGTCAGCTCAAGCCAAATCTTACAGAGTATCTTCTTCAAAGTAAGGGAATGCTCTTAGAGGGAAAACTTAGAGGGAAAAGATTCCTCACCATTTGTCCGTGTGGCTCACTATATATATAATATCTAGCTTCCTATGAAAGAGCCTGCCGCTGCTGTCCACACAGTGTCACGCTCTAGAGCATCTACCAAAAACATTCCTGAGAAAGCGTGAGAGTAGCCCCAGCACTTGGTTGACTTAGTCCAGTGCTGTTAGAAGATGAAAAGAGAGAGCAGCCTTGAGAGAAGAAGAGAGAGCGGCCTTGAGAGAGAAGGCCATCCTGTAGTCTACCGGAGCATGAGAAGATAAATCTTTGGATCTGACATTGTAGCTGTAGTTATGTCACGCCCCGAGCCTTTATTACAGCGGAAGACTAACTCGAGAAACGTGAACATCCGGCATGGTAAGTCTCATACGAGTAAGAACGATTAGAGAGCAAGACAATCACACATAAAAAGGTAATTGCACAATAACTTACTCAAACTCCAACTTATTTCATTAATAAGCGAAATATTCCAATACAATAACTTTTCAACCTTCTTCAATCCATCAGACTCAAGAAAAAAGGAAAAATTATAAGACTCGATCTAAACAATATTGACTTTCCTAAGTCTTCACTCTCATTTTGATATGACTTTCATTCGCTCTCGGACCCGCTACTTGTATAACTCGAATCCAAATTCAAATCACTTCCATCTCCTGAAAAAGATTAGAAATAGGTAATGAGCACACTTGCCCAGTAGGTATCTTCGCATCAACATGAAGGCACTATTAAAGTGATTAGCAATTTAGCTCTAAAGAAAATAAAGTGAAATCATGCGAATGCGATAAATCATATGTAAATAACCAAGGTAACAAGACGATCATGTAAGATAGAATGAACAAGTATGAATTAGCAAGAATGTATCAAGAACATGATATGGCATTTCATGAACAAGAATGTACTAGCAAACCACGTAATCATCACACAAACATCTTTTGCTTATGAGCAAGTATTTGGTGAATTTTTGTGGAATATCATGTAACAAGCAAAAAAGTCATGTACATATATATGTCGTGTCTTGTGGATTTTCACTTCACGAGCCATGGATTTTCACTTATTTATAGAGAAAGTACTCCCAGCACAATGCATAGCATCATACCCCATGGTTTACAGTATGTTTCCGACAATCAGTTGAGGGGACTAGCATCGAGCCCTTGAACACAATCAGTGCCCGATCGCATCTTCAAGTATAAATCAAGCTACTTCCACATTTCAAGTAATAAAATATGGCCAGTAATATAACAAGTTCAATAAGTTTCAATGAATGAACGCTTCAATTTAAGAATGCGAGGGATTAAGAATTACTTAAAACAAGGTTATGCTCATGGAAATAATTTGACAACATAACAGTACATTCCTTATCTTTCATAATTTAAAATTAAGTATCTTGAACAATATTACAAGTCCTAGACCATCAATAATCCATCTAGGAACTTTGAAATATCAACCCTTAGGTCAAACCTCGGGTTAAAGTACTCAGAAACTGTGACGGTCAATTAATGGGTCGTTACATGAACATGACGATCTATAATTGGGCTGTTAGATCGGGTTGAATCCAGAAAGAATAAATTGGACTCAGTAAATGTGATGGTTGTATACTGGACCGTTAGATGGGCCTGACGGTCGAGTAATAGGCCGTTACATAGTCAAAACCAAAAAACAGCAATAGTGCTTTCTAAACAATTGGGTTTTAATGATATAACCAACTCGGCGTCCTAGTGGGAATTCCAGGCTCGCGGAGAATTACGGAGGCCTTGAAACAAGATTTCCTAGTCCATTGGAAGGAATATCCAATAGAGAGGTCCTCAAGTCCAAGAAGATGTTCCTATGTGCAAAGTGTGAACTAATGGTCATATACCGGAATATATGCCATGCACTTAGAGAAATTGACTCTATAGATGGAAAAGAATGTGTAACAATGTGAAACCATGATAAAACTTCGTCAATACATCAGTTAAAATCATGTTTTTTAATATAAAACTATAGAGTTTTAGCAAATGAAATTAACATGTACTTAAAATAACTCAAAGTGCTTTAGACATGCATGAATCAATTTATAAACTCAAAGTTCATGAAGATAGGTCAAAACTTAGATAACTAGGCTTATTTATAAGCTACTTTGACTATTCTCGATTCTGTCCCGAATAGACAGAACACATCACTCTGGCGGTCTAAGACAGGCGCGTCATATGGCTGTGACGGTTTATCGTGGAGCCGTCAGAGTGTTGTAACACTCTGATCCTGGTCCGTCAGAGATTACAGAGAAATTTAAGTACAACAGGCGGTGTGATGGCTCATCATAAGGTCGTCAGAGTCATGTGACGGTCTAACTATAATCCATCAGAGCACTACTGACAGTAAGTAAAAGATCTATGGTTTAAAATATTTCATGCAAGAAGAATCAAAATAAATAACTACTCTAGTCATGACAGAACGAAGAATCAGCCATCTAGATGCATTGGTCGTAGTGGATGAACAAGAGAATATCTTTTATCTTTAAATTAGGCTAAGGACATGCATGTATGCATAGACCTACTAAAACATGAAATTCATGGTCTATAGTGCATGGAATCAAGTAAAACCAGAGGGCTTTTATCCCTAACATGATATTCTTTCCGTTCATGAGATAACCTACCTCTTTATTGGGCTTTCAACTTCTAATTTGTGACTGCAAGACATGCCCTAGTTCTTCCCTTCCTGTGAGTTTTCAGCAACTTCACGTCGCTCTAACTCCTCAATCTCTTAACCTAAGGACGTAAAATTTGGAGGGTAAGAAGATGAAACTAAGGGGAACAGAAAGTTCTAAAGACACTTTAGGCTAATTACCTCGATTTGGTGTTCTAATCTCCTGATCTTCAGTGGACTTTCGCTCAGGTTCCTAGGTTGCTATGGTCGAACCAGCAACTTTGGAAGCTTCAAACTCCTTGTGTAGTTGATCTCCTAGCACGAAATTTTGAGGAAGATTAGTCCTATGTATTAACAACAAAAAGTTCTAAAGAACATACCCAAAATACTATATCCTCACCTTAGTTTCACGCAAGCCAATGTAGGGGTCGTGCAGGTCAAAACTAGGGTCTATTTATACGTTCTAGCTAGGGTTTTGAGGATTAGATCGATTCTAGAGTCCTTAGATCGACTTCTGAGTGTCCTTAACACGTTTACTAGTCCTCCCATCTCGATCCGTAAGAGATAGACTAGTAAAAATCTAATCTTTTTACTCTTTCTTCCATTCACGGAACTGACAGAGCGTGACGATCGACTCTTGGTGCGTTACATGCCTGTGACGGTCGCACGATAGACCGCTACAGATACTGTGCGCAGAATTCAACTTAATTCAAACTCTTTTATTTGTTTTATCCGCATAATTATCTATAAAAGGATATTTATCCTTAAAATTCGTGAATAGGCTAAATAACCTTCTAGAATATGGGCCAAACTTAATGGGCTTGGTCCTTAAACCTTTTGGGCTTCAATTAAATAGGCTAGATTAATCGTTTACCATAATTGGGCCTTAATGAATTTCTAATAAATTCCAGAAAATCATTAACTAATACCTGAAATAATATAAATATTATGGGTCATTACAACCTCCCCCACTTAAAAGAATTTGGTCCCCAAATTCAATACATGGATTAGATGGAGAGTTTACTTACAATTGAATAATTTCGAGAATCTTTTCCGCATGGCTTCTTCCGTTTTCCCATGTTGCTTCGGACGGCCATGATTTCTTCCATTGAATTTTGACCATAGGAATAGCTTTATTCCTTAGTTGACGCACTTCCCGTTCCAGAATCCTTATTGGTGTTTGCTCGTACGTCATATCCTTCTGAATCTCCAAATTATAATAAGTGATAACATGGTAAGTATCTTATACATACTTTTCAGTATAGAGACATGAAATACATCATGAACTCTTACTAATTGTGGAGGTAAGGCTAATCTATATGCCACTTCACCGACCCTTTCGAGAATTTTAAATGGGTCATTGAACCTTGGAGTTAGCTTGCCTTTGATGCCAAATCTTTGAATACCACAACCCGGAGAAACCTTTAGATACACATGATCACCTACCTAAAACTCCAAGTCACGCCTTCGATTATCAACATAGGATTTTTGCCTATCTTGTGCCACCTGCAATCTTTCTCGAATGAGCTTAATTTTCTCTGAAGAATTCCTAATAATGTCGGGGGCTAGAATTTGCCTTTCCCCTATTTCATTCCAACATATCGGTGATCTATAGCTTTTTACATATAAAGCTTCAAAATGTGCCATCTGTATGCTGGCCTGATAACTGTTGTTATATGGAAATTCTACCAGAGGCAAGTGATCGTGCCAACTTCCTCTAAAATCAATAGCACAAGCCCTGAGCATATCTTCTACCACCTGATTTGTTCTTTCAGTCTGACCATCCATTTGTGGATGAAATGCTGTGCTAAAATTCAATCTAGTCTCTAGTGAATGTTGTAGACCCTTCCAAAATTATGATGTGAATCTAGGATATCTATCAGATATAATAGTGATAGGGACGCCATGTAGCTTGACAATTTCCTTCATGTATAAGGCTGCTAGAATATCCACAGACCATCAACTTTTGATTGGTATGAAATGTACAGATTTTATCAATCGCTCTATGATTACCCAGATACCGTCGTGTCCACCTCTTGTCTTTGGTAAACCCATAATGAAATCCATTCCTATACTCTCCCATTTTCATGCTGGAATATCTAAGGGATGTAATTTACCTGCGGGTCAAAAATATTCTGCCTTTACTTGTTGACAAGTGAGACAGCGGGACACGAAATTAGCTATTTCTCACTTCATATTGGGCCACCAGAAATTTCTTTTGAGATCTTGATGCATTTTTGTACCACCTAGATGAATGGTGTACTTGGATTTATGTGCTTCTTCTAGGATCAGTTTCTTCATATCCTCATGATCTGGTACACACACTCGGCCCTTAAATAGCAATCTTCCGTCATTGGAAATAGAAAAATCCGGCCTCTGTTCCATGTTGGCATTAATCTCTAATAATACGGGATCATCATTTTGTAGCTTGACCAGATCTTCTATTAATGTAGGTTGAGCTTGAATATTAGCTATGAAATAATCTTCTTCCTTCATGTCAATATCTAAGTTCAACTGAGTAAATTGAGAATTAAGATTAGTCATACTAATCATAAGACTTGATAGCTTTCCCATTGGTTTTTTGCTGAGTGCATATGCTACAGCATTAGCCTTACTAGGATGATATTGAATAGCAAAATCAAAGTCTTTGAGATATTCTAACCATCTCCTCTGCCTCATATTTAACTCCTTTTGAGAGAATAAATATTTCAAGCTTTTATGGTCCGAGTAGATCATGAATTTCTCTCCATAGAGATAATGACGCCAAATTTTTAAGGCGAAAATGACAACAGCCAATTCCAAATCATGCACAGGGTAATTTTTCTCGTGACGTTTCAATTGTCTTGAAGAATAACAGATTACCTTTCCATTTTGCATAAGGACGCACCCTATGCCAATGCCAGACGCATCCGTATATACTTCAAATCCACCATCTTCCACCGGTAGTGATAGAATAGGAGCTGTAGTAAGATAGTTCTTAAGAGTTTAAAAACTTTCTTTACATTCCTCTGACCAAACAAAAGGATTTTCTTTTCTTGTGAGTCTAGTTAAAGGAACAACAATTTTTGAGAGGTCCTTAATGAACCTCCTATAATAACCAGCTAGACCCAGAAAGTTCCTTATTTCTGATACAGTCGTTGGCCGGCTCCAGTTTCTGACAGCTTCTACTTTAGAAGGATCCACAGCGATACCCTCTCTTGAAATAATGTGGCCTAGGAATGAAACTTCATTGAGCCAGAACTCACACTTGTTAAGCTTGGCATAAAGTTTATGTTATCTAAGTGTTTGCAAAGCTATCCTCAGATGTCCTTCATGTTCCTCTTTTATCTTGGAATATACTAGGATGTCATCAATGAAGACAATGATGAACTGGTCCAGATATGGATGGAAAACATTGTTCATAAATTGCATAAATGCTGCTGGGGCATTTGTTAACCCGAACGGCATTACCACGAATTCATAGTGGCCATAACGACTTCGAAAAGCCGATTTATAGATGTCTTCTTCTTTAATTCTAAGCTGATGATAACCTGATCTGAGGTCAATCTTGGAGAAATACTATGCTCCTGAAAGCTGATCGAAGAGCTCATCAATACGCGGCAACGGATACTTGCTTTTGATTGTAAGTTGATTCAGTCACCGATAGTCTATGCATAACCTGAGAGAGCCATCCTTCTTCTTGACGAATAGAACCGGCGCACCCCAGGGGGATGTGCTAGGTCTGATGAAACCCTTATCTAATAGTTCATGCAACTGCCTCTTTAAGTTCCGTGGGGGACATCCTGTAAGGGGCTATAGAAACAGGTGCTGCTCCTGGAATGAGTTCAATAGTGAAGTTTACTTCCCTCTCGGGTAGTAAGCTGGGTAATTCGGGTGGAAACACATCTGGAAACTCATTTACAATAGGAATGTCTGCTAGGATGATTTCCTTGGACTCGGTAACAATGACAAAAGCAAGAAAAGCTTCACATCCTTGCGAGATAAGTTTGCAAGCGTGAAGAGAGGATATGATAGTGGGATGTTTTCTATACTTGATGCCAAGAAAATAAAATCTTGGAAGACCGGGTTTTCAAAAGGATATAATCCTATTTCGGTAGTTAATATCAGCATCATGATCTATAAGCCAATCTACCTCTAAGATGGCATCATAACCTTTCATGTCAAGGCATACTAAGTTTGCGGGGAGATTGTGACCTTCTACTATTACCTCACTATCAGGATAATACTCGGTAAGCTTTGTTCCAGAACCTAAAGGTGTGGTAATAGCAAGATCTGAAGGTAGGGGAACTGATGCAATTGGTAATATTTGTGCAAAAGTAGTGGAGATAAAAGAATGAGAGGCACCAGTATCAAATAGCACAAATACATGACGGGAACAAATTTGTAGGGTAACTTCCATAAGCCCACCATCCCTGGGCGCTTCTTCTTCTTCTAGAACAGCATTGAGGCGAGCCTGCCTCCTACGTCCACCACCAGACGATTGATCCTTCATAAGGGGGCAATCTGGCATACGATGCTCCCTGCTTCCACAATGTAGACAAGCACCAAGGCGCTTCCAACATTCTTCAGCAGAATGGCCGAACTTCTCACAAAATGTGCAAGCCGCCATGACTTGCGCCTTCTCCTCCTTGACATTCTTGTTCTTCTGGAAACTTCCACTGTTCTCGCTCCTGCATCTTTTCTTACTATCACGGCTTTTATAAGGTTCCGTGATGCTGAATTTTTCTTTCTTATAATGCCGATCAGATCGTCGGCTGGACTCTTCTCCCTTTCCTTTCAATTTCTCGACCTTCTCTAAGGTCCTCTCACATAAATATGTCCGCTGAACCATCTCCGCATAGGTACGGATGTTTTGGGTCACGAGCTGCTAAATGAATCGGGTCGTAACCCGTCCATAAACCGATTAGCCTTCAATAAATCTATACTGATTAAATGCGGTGCATAGGGTGCTAGCCTGGAGAATTGAAGTTTATACTCCACGACTGTCATCATTCCCTGATGAAGAGAGGCGAACTCCATAGCCTTTCTTTCTTTAACATGTTCAGAAAAGTACTTAGCACGGATTAGAATAAGAAAACTGTCCCATGTATGAGGTGCATCTGCCGGAGGTGTAGGTACTGATTTCCACCATGTGCGTGCATCTTTATTGAGTTGAAATGTTACAAGATGCACTTTTTCTTGGTCCGTGCATTGGATAACATCGAAGATATGATTCATCTCATCTATCCAATTTTCTGTCTCATCTGGGTTGGAAGAACCGTAGAAACGCGGAGTGTTTAAGCTCCAAAAATTGCGATGCAAGTCACCAGCCCTCGCCCCTGCGCCTGCCTGGGCCATAGTTTGTAATGCCAGAGTAAGGCCGGCAACCGTTTGTTGCATGCCATCCCAATCTACGCGATGAGCCATTGTAATAGTGAGGTACCTGAGAGAAATAACAATTTGTTAATTCTCATGGAATTAGAAAGAGATAAATCTTAAAACTAATTAACTATCTTATCCCGGGCTCTACCCAATTCTCGCATGGGTGAGAAAATTTCTTCCTTAGTTCATAGGTATGGGTCCTTAAGCATAGGACTTATCCTATGACGTGACTCTTTTCCCTAAGTCCTGAGACTTAGGCTCTGATACCAACTTAACTGTCACGCCCCGAGCCTATATTACAGCGGAAGACTAACTCGAGGAATGTGAACAGCCGGCATGGTAAGCCTCTTGCGAGCAAGAACGATCAGAGCGCAAGACAATCGCACATAAAAATGCAATTGCACAATAACTTACTTAAACTCCAACTTATTTCATTAATAAGTGAAATATTCCAATACAATAACTTTTCAACCTTCTTCAATCCATCAGACTCAAGAAAAAAGGAAAAATTATAAGACTCGATCTAAATAATATTGACTTTCCTAAGTCTTCACTCTCATTTTGATATGACTTTCATTCGCTCTCGGACCCACTACTTGAATAACTCGAATCTAAATTCAAATCACTTCCATCTCCTGAAAAAGATTGGAAATAGGTAATGAGCACACTTGCCCAGTAGGTATCTTCGCATCAACATGAAGGCACTATTAAAGTGATTAGTAATTTAGCTCTAAAAAAATAAAGTGAAATCATGTGAATGCGATAAATCATATGTAAATAACCAAGGTAACAAGACGATCATGTAAGATAGAATGAACAAATATGAATTAGCAAGAATGTATCAAGAACATGATATGGCCTTTCATGAACAAGAATGTATCAAGAATGTACTAGCAAACCACGTAATCATCACACAAACATCTTTTGCTTATGAGCAAGTATTTGGTGAATTTCTGTGGAATATCATGTAACAAGCAAGAAAGTCATGTACGTATATATGTCGTGTCTTGTGGATTTTCACTTCACGAGCCGTGGATTTTCACTTATTTATAAAGAAAGTACTCCCAGCGTAATGCGATGCCAATATCATCATACCCCATGGTTTACAATATGTTTTCGACAATCAGCCGAGGGGACTAGCATAGAGCCCTTGAACACAATCAGTGCTCGATCACATCTTCAAGTATAAATCAAGCTACTTCCACGTTTCAAGCAATAAAATATGGCCATTAATATAACAAGTTCAATAAGTTTCAATGAATGAACGCTTCAATTTAAGAATGCGAGGGATCACGAATGACTTAAAACAAGGTTATGCTCATGGAAACAATTTGACAGCATAACAGTACATTCCTTATCTTTCATAATTTAAAATTAAGTATCTTGAACAATATGACAAGTCCTAGACCATCAATAATCCATCTAGAAACTTTGAAATATCAACCCTTAGGTCAAACCTCGGGTTAAAGTACTCAGGAATTGTGACGGTCAATTAATGGGCCGTTACATGATCATGACGGTCTATAATTGGGCCATTAGATCGGGCTGAATCTAGAAAGAATAAATTGGACTCAGTAAATGTGACAGTTGTATATTAGATCGTTAGATGGGCCTGACGGTCTAGTAATAGGCCGTTACATAGTCAAAACCAAAAAATAGCAATAGTGCTTTCTAAACAATTGGGCTTTAATGGTACAACCAACTAGGCGTCCTAGTGGGAATCCCAGGCTCGCGAAGAATTACAGAGGCCTTGAAACAAGATTTCCTAGTCCATTGGAAGGAATATCCAATAGAGAGGTCCTCAAGTCCAAGAAGATGTTCCTATGTGCAAAGTGTGAAATAATGGTCATATACCGGAATATATGCCATGCACTTAGAGAAATTGACTCTATAGACGGAAAAGAATGTGTAACGATGTGAAACCATGATAAAACTCCATCAATACATCAGTTAAAATCATGTTTTTAATACAAAACTATAGAGTTTTAGCAAATGAAATTAACATGTACTTAAAATAACTCAAAGTGCTTTAGACATGCATGAATCAATTTATAAACTCAAAGTTCATGAAGATAGGTCAAAACTTAGATAACTAGGCTTATTTATAAGCTACTTTGACTGTTCTCAATTCTATCCCGAATAGATAGAACACAGTACTCTGGCGGTTTAAGACAGGCACGTCATATGGCTGTGACAGTTTATCATGGAGCCGTCAGAGTGTTGTAACGCTCTGATCTTGGTCCGTCAGAGATTACAGAGAAATTTAAGTACAACAGGCGGTGTGATGGCTCATCGTAAGGCCATCAGAGTCATGTGACGGTCTAACTATAATCCGTCAGAGCACTACTGACAGTAAGTAAAAGATCTATGGTTTAAAATATTTCATGCAAGAAGAATCAAAATAAATAACTACTCTAGTCATGACAAAACGAAGAATCAGCCATCTAGATGCATAGGTCGTAGTGGATGAACAAGAGAATATCTTTTATCTTTAAATTAGGCTTAAGGACATGCATGTATGCATAGACCTACTAAAACATGAAATTCATGGTCTATAGTGCATGGAATCAAGTAAAACCAGAGGGCTTTTATCCCTAACATGATATTCTTTCCGTTCATGAGATAACCTACCTCTTTATTGGGCTTTCAACTTCTAATTTGTGACTGCAAGACATGCCCTAGTTCTTCCCTTCCTGTGAGTTTTCAGCAACTTCACGTCGCTCTAACTCCTCAATCTCTTAACCTAAGGACGTAAAATTTGGAGGGTAAGAAGATGAAACTAAGGGGAACAGAAAGTTCTAAAGACACTTAGGCTAATTACCTCGATTTGGTGTTCTAATCTCCTGATCTTCAGTGGACTTTCGCTCAGGTTCCTAGGTTGCTATGGTCGAACCAGCAACTTTGGAAGCTTCAAACTCCTTGTGTAGTTGATCTCCTAGCACGAAATTTTGAGGAAGATTAGTCCTATGTATTAACAACAAAAAGTTCTAAAGAACATACCCAAAATACTATATCCTCACCTTAGTTCCACGCAAGCCAATGTAGGGGTCGCGCAGGTCAAAACTAGGGTCTTTTTATAGGTTCTAGCTAGGGTTTTGAGGATTAGATCGATTCTAGAGTCCTTAGATCGACTTCTGAGTGTCCTTAACACGTTTACTAGTCCTCCCATCTCGATCCGTAAGAGATAGACTAGTAAAAATCTAATCTTTTTACTCTTTCTTCCATTCACGGAACTGACAGAGCGTGACGATCGACTCTTGGTGCGTTACATGCCTGTGGCGGTCGCACGATAGACCGCTACAGATACTATGCGCAGAATTCAACTTAATTCAAACTCTTTTATTTGTTTTATCCGCATAATTATCTATAAAAGGATATTTATCCTTAAAATTCATGAATAGGCTAAATAACCTTCTAGAATATGGGCCAAACTTAATGGGCTTGATCCTTAAACCTTTTGGACTTTAATTAAATAGGCTAGATTAATTGTTTACCATAATTGGGCCTTACTGAATTTCTAATAAATTCCAGAAAATCATTAAATATTTTCTAAAATAATAAAAATATTCTGGGTCATTACAGGTTACCAACTTGTTGATCACTATATGTAGTTTAAGTTGGTGCTTACATCTCTTCTGTTCTTGTCATTTATACTGCACTTGCAGTTTTCCCTTCTTTTGTTTTGGTTCGATCAACCATCTCTTCATCCTGTTTGTCCGATCCCCTATTTAGGGACCGGATTCCCTCTGTGGTTTCAGAGGAAGAGAGGATCTGATCCTCTAGGTGAATTGCAAGCTGTTAGTCAGCGGGTCAAGCTGTTAGTCAGCGGATAGCAAGCTGTGTTGCTCAACTATGCAAGCAAGCTGTGTTGCTCAGCAGATCAAGCTGTGTGTCAGCCGGAAAGCCTCACCGGGTTTGGTGAGGGGTGGATGTAGGTTGTGGATTTACAACTGAATCACCTTAAAATCCCTGTGTTGTGGGTTGAATCATTTGTGGGCTTATTCCATATCTTCTATCCCCTTTCACAGGTCGGTGTGCTTGTTTCATTGCATGCAGTTTGTGCTACCTCACTCTCACTTCTGAGTGTTTTTTTTTGCAGTCTCACCCGTACACCGTTTATCTGTTGCTACCAATCTTATCTCCTTGAGTGCCTGCTGCACTCTTGCACACAGGCATAAGGGAGAATTCTCCAGTTAATGGAGATCATCTTGCGTGCACACATACGCCTTGGCTGATCACCATTGCATACACTCCAGTTGACTCGGTTGGGCTCCAAGCATACACTTTGTCTACACTGGTCAACCTGTGTAATATTTGAACTACCGTTTCATCTTAAGCCATTCCATTTAAACTCCACTGTACAATGTGCCTAAGTAATTCAATTGCTTTACAGGAGTGGTTCATGCTTTCAGTAGCCTAAGAGTCTTTAAATAGGCTAGGGTTCTTGAAAGGATCTATTCAACCCCCCTTCTAGATCCGACTGCACTACATGGGACCTATTCATTGGTATCAAAGCATACCATTGTTCCCAACAATTGGTATCAGACCCAAGCTCTGTCATTCTCAGATCCAACGATCTACAGGGAAAGATCCTGATGCATCTTGGTTAAATGGCTTCACTTGCAACACATGCTTGGATGTCGTCGCCTCCTATTTTCGATGGTTCAAATTTTTCTATATGGCTAAGAAGAATGTTTCTCTATGTCAAATCCATAGATCCACAATTGTGGAACCTTATATACATTGGTTTCAAATGAATGGTCAACTGAACGCAAGATCAAACATAATGATAACCTTGCTGCACTCAACTTAATAAAAGCTGCAGTTGATGAAGAGTTACTCAATCTTGTATCTACCTGCAGCACAGCTAAGCAAGTTCTGGAGGTGTTGATGAATATCCATGAGAAAGAAGATCAAGAGCATGAATGCCTCATGGCTGACCGATCAGAGCAATCAAGCAATCCATCCTCATCGCAGGTAAGCTCTGATTCTGAAGATTTCATTTTTGAAGAGCTTATGGAAGCGTATGATCAGTTGATCGAGCAGTACAAAAAGATGAAATCTGAAAACAAAAGATTGAAAAAGGATTTGAAGAAAAATAGTCAAGGTAAGAGTCGTGTTTGTGAAAATTGTTCCAACCTTGAAGAGCTCAACAATACTCTTGCCATTGATTTGGATCTGAACAAACAAAACATTGTTTGTCTAAAAGATGAAATCAGAATCCTTCAAGAAGAAATCATAAGGTTGGAAGAGACTGTTCGAAAACTTAAAATCCAACCAAACTGTCAGAATGAAAGTTCTTTCTGTAACAATTGTTCAGCTTTTGAAGAGCTAAATGACACTCTCACCTCTGACTTGGATGTGAATAAGCAAACCATTACATGTCTAACAGATGAAAATGGAATCCTTCAAGCTGAAATCATTAGGTTGGAAGAAATCATAAGACAACTTCAAAACCAACCTAAATCAATCTCTAATGAACAAACCATGTCGGACAAGCTAATCCCTAATGAGAGGTTGATTGAAGAAATGAAAATGGTAAAAGAACAAAACGACATGTTGCTTGAAAGATTGTCCATTCATGAGAAAGGCAAGGGTATTGCCAATGACAGTTCTGAAAAACTGAATGAACTTCAAATGGAGATTGAAAATTACAAGGGGGTTAATACTATGCTCAATGAGCAATTGGCTGTGTATGAGGAGGACCTCGCTGAAACCAAGCTACACGTCTCCTCATTGGAGAATGAAATCAAAGATTTAAATGACTCTCTGTCTAAGTGTATGCAGGATAAGGAAAGCATGGATAGACTCTTGGTAACAAGAGTGAGTCATCATGAGGGAGATTTGGGTTACAAACTCGAAAACCAACAACCCTTCGGAAGCAAGGCCTACATCACTTCTGTCAAGGGTAAGAATGAAGCTAGCACTTCTTACTGCCTCCCAATACCGCATGCTGCTCTGAAAAACCAAAAACAGAATGGTAAGCAGAAAGGTAAGGCTCTCATGCAAAAACAAAAAATTGAATTTGCTAGTCTTGACATGCATACCAGGAAAGGCCACGATAACTATCATGCCTCCCATGAAATGAATGTTTATTCCTTCTATTGCGGTATGCTTGGTCACACCGTGCATGATTGTCTCACCTTGAATAATGATGGACTAAGAGCAGGCAAGGATGCAGGAATTGTTGTTGAAATCAAGGGCAAAAGATAGGTCAACTCTGGCAGAGGACGTGCACAGCAGAACTCTGTACAGAACCGCATGGGGATTCAGAAGAGTCTACACTTCCATTCGGACAGGTCGACACTCCCCATGGCCTTCAACAGAAATCACCCTCCCTGCTGCTACCATTATGGAAAGATTAGACATACAGTCCAGAACTATTGGCGTCTGAGAGGTAGGAGCCACTCTCATTATCAACATAGCAGTGTACATGATCATTTTCAATGGAACAATGCACCTGCGCATAGAAAGAATGGTAAAATCTTTGGATGATGCTTCTATTGTGGTGAATATGGACACATATCCAATCACTGTCCTTAGAAGAGAGTGAGTGATCAGAAAGCAGTAAAGAAAACAAAGATTTTTGCTAAAATTGCTGCGAACCAACCAGGACCCAAGCAAGCTTGGGTACCTAAAAATTTCAAATGAGAATTTTAGGTGTAGAGTGCCTTGGAGCTGAACGCTGGATGCTCACGTAAATAAAAGCTCAAGACACAGGTATGTAAGTAATGTTATTTGTTTAATTGTTGCATGATGGGCTTGCATTGTAAATCATTGCATAATAAGGCTACTTTTCTGTCAATAAATCCTGCATGCTGAGAGTTGTCTCCCTGAACTGCTGAAATATCCTCTTGGTGTGAGATGAGCTTCTAAGCTAGATTATTTGCTTGCACCTTGCTTGACCTCTGGTATATCAAATAATGAAGAGTAGAAAGGCAAGTCAAGCTTACCCGGAGCTCTCACTATGCGTGAGCAGGATCTCAGATCCAAACCTCCGCCTTGTACCAATGATCAATTAACTCAGCTGCTCAATTCATGAAATTTTTTTTATCTTGCTGATGGAATTGCCATGATGATGAGTTATTGCTTGATCTGTTCTACTACCTTGTAGCAGCCATGTGAACTTCTTCCTTAGGATTGTTGATTATTGTTTTTGATGATGTCTTCCATGGCTGCATATATTACAACTCATCACTTATGTGGACAAATGACATGTTGATTGTCTTAACTTCCATGAGCATTCAATAAAAGGGGAGTTTAAATGTTTGCACCGTAGTGTAGAAATGCATTGCATATGGTTGACTCTACATGCGTTGTGGTTATTAAGCATCATCTTGATAATTCATGCATTTTCATGCATTACATGATCAAAGGACCCAACTATGCATGACTCGTTGGTATATAAAATACTGAGTTGTGGAAAGGCAGGTTGTGTTTGCCTGAAAGCACTCACTATGCGTGAGGTGGTCTTAGGACCCATGATTCTCCGCCAGGTACCAAGGGTCAACCCATCATTAGAATTGTCTAGATTTTCATGAGAATAATTCATTGAGCTCCCTTCATTGACTTCATTGCATGTGCTATACTCAGAACTCAGATATCCAGTGCATAAAGTCAGGGGGAGTGTCTACATTTCATAGCTCACCCATGTGCACTTACTTTCTTGCATATACTGATTTCAGAATTGATTGCATACAATTTTTTGAAAACTTCAAAAAAAGGGGGGGGAGTAAGTAGCATGCATGCATCTGCACACTGAAGCATCCAGTCTGCATTATAGTTCAGAATGCATTGCAAATCATCCATGATTATATCATTTTGTGGTCTCATACACGCCGATGCAAACCTGTTGAGTACGGACTGACTAGATCTAGAGGGGGGGTGAATAGATCTTGTCCCCCTTTTTCGATTTATCAAACAAAGACTAATTGGATCACGAGAAATCAATGAAGTATAGAACTAACGCTGATAGCAAGAATGACAGTAAACACACAAAGAGACACACACACACAACAAGCAAACCACAAGACAATACTTTTTAGGTGGTTCAGTCCCTTCCCGAGACTTACGTCCACCCCTTGCTCAATTTGAGCAAGGCTTCACTATATGAGAATTTCTGATCTCACACAAACACCGCTGTCACACAGCTTGTTCCTGCTGACACACAGCTTGAATCCGCTGCCTCACAGCTTGACACTAGTTGTAAAGATGAATAGAAAAGATGTAACAGGCTGAACATGGACTTTTGTAGCAGAGTAATTAAAGAGTTCAGCTTGGGACTCAATCACATAGGTAACAAGGCAAGACTCCCTGTAGGACTTCCAGCAGGATGTCTTCAGCTGCCTTGCTGCTGGAGCTTGCAACGCCTTGAGCCAGATCTTCCTTCTGCAGCACCGACGAACACTTCTATCTTCTGCAGCTTTTTGATTGCGGGAGAGCCACTCTTCCTTTTCTGGTTAGAGAAACTTCTGATGCTGATCTTCCTTAGCTTCTTCTCTATATTCCCATATTCAGTTCTCTATGCATCGTGTAGCCTCTCTTTTCTTTTTGCACCAGTTCATATCAAGCCCGAAGCTGTTTCCCGCGCTTAGTGCAAAACCTATTCGGTTACTCGCTAAAAAATAGGGAGAAGATTAAAGATAATCTTAAAAAAAGGTTTGACCGGTTCTTAGCAAGATTCTCTCCTTGAATACCGTGCGGAATCTTATCCTCTGAACAGCCCAACAACCTGCAACAACAACCTGCAGGTTTCAAGGAACCGAAACTGAATTCGGTTGGATTTCGGTTCTGGACGCTGAACCGCTTGTGGTCGACAACGACCCTGTCTCTGGTCAACAATGAGCAGTGTCCAGACGGCTGGTTCTTCAGGCTGATGCTCATATCGCTCATTGTTGACAATAGCCCTGTCGCTGGTCGACAAGGGGCAATGTCCAGATGACTGGCAGTTCTGTCTGATGCTCTGTCTGTTCCGTGGTCGACAACGAGCAGGGCTCTGGTCGACAACCAGAGCGCGTACAGAGGAAAAATGACTTGAGCTGTGTTTGGTTGGATTCGTTGGTCGACAATGACCACTTCTCTGGTCGACAAGCAACCTTTGACATTTCTTCTGATTTGTTGATTTCATTAGTACTTCAGTAAACCTGAAATAACTTGAACTATCAGATTTGCATTGAATTGGACACATCCATCATGTGAAGATGCAATCAATCAATCTTGCATGTGTTGTGTTATTAAAATAGATTAATCACACATATCCTTTGTCATCATCAAAACTAAAGGGATGCACAACATTCTCCCCCTTTTTGATGATGACAACCATGAGTCATTGTGACAATCAGGAGATTATTTCAACCAGAAAATGCATTTGATATGCCATTCAGAAACTATCATAACATATATCATTATCACAGATTTCAGCCAGAAAGTTCATTTGATATGCCTTTCAAAAGTATCATAACACGAATTACATGAATGAAAACAAAGACAAAGACTTGACATCTAGACACACCTAGACAGACAATGACACACATAGACTCTCTCCCCCTTTGTCAACAGCAAAAAGAGGAGTATCCAGACATTCACTCCGAGGAGGACGAAGAAGTCTCGGGCTTCACGTTCTCTGCCATCCGATCCAGCTTGTCAACTATGTGTGCATAAGAAAGCCTTAGCTTCTGGATCTCGGAGATAGTAGCATGGTGATTCTATTTAATCTGCTGGTTTGTGAACTCAATGCGTGTACCCATCTCTGCTGACACTTCAGCTAATGTGGCAACCAGTCTGTTAAACCGAGAGCTAGCATGTTCTGAGTGTTCCTGTTGCTTGATGAACCTGGTCTCCATCTGCTGCTCTAGTCTTTGGACTTTCAGCTCCAAGCGCCCGGTTGCAGCATTCATACTTTCTTGAAAGGATGGGAATTGAGTTGTGAGTGAGGTCAGCTGAGATGCTATCTGGAGAAGCACTCCGTGAGACTCAGTGTTGGAGGTGGAAGGAGGTGGTGGAGCAGAAGTAGACGGAGGTGGAACAGACGTAGATGGAACATGAGTGGCTGCAGTGCCTGGTTGCCATGGCACAATAGCGAGTGAAGGTGGAGGATGGGTAGCAGTGGTGGTAAAAGTGGGAGTGTGAGTGGGAATCACCACAGGTGGAGGGGTTGCAGCAGGGCTAACATGAATTGGTGTCTGTGGTGGAGAAGAGGGAGGCAACGGTGCTTTGGATTTACCCTTGGATGGTAGGGTGTGCTGGACTTGATCTCCTACCTTCTTATAGCCCAAAAATGTGGTCACGTAATGGAATGAGTATACGTGCCGTTTGGGAATGACAACGCGCGGAGCGTGAGGAATGGGTATAGTTGCTGCTTCCAAAATGGCAGTTATGTGGGCAGCATAAGGAAGAGAGTTCAGGGGATAATGCAAGAGGGTTTTGAAAGTGTTCTGCATGAGCTTGGGAAGGCAGATGGGTTGGCGTGTGATGAGGCCATGGAGAAGAAATAGGTGAAGTCGACTTACATGTTCCCTGGCGCCTCCTCTTGGTTGGATTATGGTGGTAAGAAGGTGATGGAGCAATCGATGAAGAGGAGGGAAAGTGTTGGCATTGAGGGATTTTGGAAGGACCTCAGGGACTAGTTGGCCAGTGACCACGGCGTATGCAGCTTTGAAGTCAAAATCCTCAGGATTGAAGGCAGTACCATTCCGGGAAATATTCAGCGCCTTGTGGAGTAGCTTGAAGTCGAGGCTGACGACGACACCCTGAACTACTGTATAGACCTTGTCATCCACGACTTGCAGATTGTGGTAGAACTCTTGCACAAGCTGTGGGGAATACATAGTATGTGCAGAGATAAACTCTATCCAGCCTTGGGCGTCCAAAACTTCCAGCAGCTCTGGGAACATCTCCACCAGCTTCTGATCGGAGAAATCTACTATTCTCGGTGGCAGGATGGTCCGGGGCTTCAGTGATCCAGAGACTGGATGGACGATGGGCATATCAAAAGTTGCTGTCTTATCCGTTGTCGACCGCCGAGTGGTCGATGGCTGACCCTGCGTGGCCTGCTGCTTGGAGTGCTTGGACGGCGGCGACAATTTGGCAGGAACCCGATCCCTTGCTCGCTTGGACGACCTCTGAGCACGCGACGGATTCATGGTGGAAGGTAGCGAGAGAGTGTGTTGAGGCGAGAGAGAGGGATGCACAAGGGGTCGAAAGGGGACTGGAGATGGAGGACGACCGTGAAGGGTGAAAACGGCGAGGGTGAGAAGAGTAGGGACCCAGTTGGTTCAATTTATAGGGCAGGATATTAGTGAATGAGATCTGGGTCATAGATTCTAGGGTAGTGGAACCAGCGCAATGCTGAAAACGAAGGGCCAGGATTAAATCAGCCGAATTAAATTTGGGGGATTTATTGAAGTGTACATCCGTTCCTTAATGAAGCATTTATGTAACCTCTCCACCCTTATGCAAAGACCACCTTATAAACTAGTAGAGTGGGCTTAGTGATTCACTTGAATTTGAAAGTATTGCACCAATAAGCTTACGCCCCATATCTAATTTCCTCCACATGACCTCTTAAACTTATAATAGATTTCATGAGATGATTTTAATAGCTGTGCTTGCTGAACAGTGTTTTCAACTTTTCTTTGCATGCCATACCTTTGGTCAACCATTTTCCTCTGCCTTTTAGATAATTTTGAGTGTTTCCTTTTGGAATCATTTTGAAAGCTGTGGTCAGGTTTATCACATGCTTTTCTACACGAGGAGACACGCTTTTTACACGCCAGAAACCTCGGCTACTTAGCATGCCTAACCATTCCACTTTTAACTGGGACACACCTTTGATCCGTGAGGATATACGTTTATCAGACGCCAATATCCCCAGTTACTCAGTATGCCCAGTTTCAATAATTTTTGATAGTAGCAGAGATAGATTGATTCTTCATGACACACATGCCTCTCACTTATTTTTCATCCATTTTTTCTTAAGATGGGAGGCAGTAGTTTCTCAGAATCCAATCTATTGCTCTACCATGAAGACAGAGTTATGGCGTATTCCACGTGCATTCATGCTATATTTTTGGATTTATATTAACTGTTCAGAACGGGCACAGATAGAGAAACCGACTTACTACTAACAATCATAAGTCTCCAAAATCATGTGACATAATCATAGTTATGGTTTGAATTTATTGAAGTAGTACAGTCCAAATCCTCATTACTACACTCAACCTCTACTCTTATGGAATACATTGGTGATTTTATAGGAAGATATGGTTACGTTATTCAATGTTTTATCAAGGAATGAGTTTACACTTTTTCTCCCCCTCAATTTGATAATCCATGCTGAATTAAGAAGTAATGTTGGCCAGGATGAGATAGAAAGACACAGGGAATGGGAAGTATGGATGATGGTGAATGAGTGAAGATGAATCTGAGCTCAAACAGTTTAAACAATCCAGAAGATTTCCTACCAGAACTAGTGTTAACCAGGAACCTGTTTAAAGTGGACATTTGCTTCCTTATAGATCCATTGTCGACCATGGGGCTGTCTCTGGTCGACATCTGCGCAGTCACAGACCCTGCCTGATGTTGACATCTGCTTTCTTATAAATCTATTGTCGACTATGGGACTGTCTATTGTCGACATCTGCGTAGTCACAGAACCAAACAGTTTCCTGCCTTGATGCCTTGGTCGACCAGTGCCCTGTCTTGGGTCGACCACCAGAGCTAGCCAGTAGCATTGCCAGGAATTTGCAGAAAGTTGCTTGAGTAACAGCCGACACCAGAGCTTCCAAACACAATCAGTACCAGAGATCTAACTGACATATCTAATTACAGAAATGACAGAAAGCTATACAGAGAACACATGAATATGAGCATTTCAAGAATTTTCAGGAGATATTCTACATATCCCCAACTCCCTTCTTAGAGTTGAAAATCTGTCATTGTTAAGGGGTTTAGTGAAAATATCTGCCAATTGTTTTTCAGTTTCTACAAATTGAAGCATGAAATTTCCTTTGGATACCTCATCTCTCAGAAAATGATGACGGATCTCAATGTGTTTTGTCCTAGAATGTTGAATGGGGTTTTTAGACAAGTTAATAGCACTAGTGTTGTCACATAAAATGGGTGCACAACCAAGATCTACATTGTAGTCTTGGAGTTGATGTTTTATCCAAAGAACTTGTGTACCACAACTCCCTACTGCGACATACTCAGCCTCAGCAGTGGAGAGTGCTACAGAATGTTGCTTTTTAGAAGCCCATGAAATTAAACATCCACCTAAGAATTGACAATATCCACTAGTACTCTTCCTATCAATTTTGCAACCAGCATAATCAGCATCCGAATATGAGATCAGATCTAGTTTGCAATAAGTAGGATACCACAAACCCAATTCTTGGGTGCCGGCAAGGTATCGAAAGATACGCTTGACAGCTCCTAAATGTGATTCCCTAGGACTAGACTGATATCTAGCACACATGCATACACTGAACTGAATATCTGGCCTTGATGCAGTTAAGTATAGTAGGGATCCGATCATACCTCTGTATTTCTTGGCATCTACCATGTTACCTTTTATATCTGCTTCCAAGGTTGCACTTGTACCCATGGGTGACTCGATTGGCTTGCAGCTTTCCATGCCAAATTTCTTCAACATTTCTTTTATGTACTTGGATTGATTTATGAAATATCCTTCTCTGCATTGTGAGATCTGCAATCCAAGAAAGAATTGTAAATCATCCATTAGGCTCATTTCAAACTCATTAGTCATTAAATTTGTAAATTCAGTACACAAAGAGGTTTCAGTAGATCCAAACACGATATCATCCACATAGATTTGTACAATCAGTATATCCTTACCATGGGTCTTGGAAAATAATGTTTGATCAATTTTACCTCTTGTGTATCCCTTTTTAGTGAGGAAGGAGCTCAACCTTTCGTACCAAGCCCGAGGAGCCTGCTTTAATCCATACAAAGCTTTATGCAATTTGAACACATGATTAGTAAGTTCATCATTTTCAAAACCAGGGGGTTGTTTCACATAGACCTCTTCTTTTATAATACCATTTAGAAATGCACTTTTTACATCCATTTGTTGTAGTTTAATTCCATGAGAAGATGCAAAGGCTAATAATATCCTGATGGCTTCTAATCTAGCAACTGGAGCATATGATTCTTCAAAGTCAACTCCAAGTTCCTGGTTGTACCCTTTAGCCACCAGCCGAGCCTTGTTTCTCATTACAACCCCTTCTTCATTCAACTTGTTTTTATATACCCATTTGGTTCCAATTACAGGGTGAGATGAAGGTCTAGGGACAAGTCTCCACACCTGATTTCTTTCAAACTGATTTAGTTCTTCATGCATAGCATTTATCCATGATTCATCTTTTAAGGCTTCCTCTACAGATTTGGGCTCTATTTGGGACACAAGAGCAAGTTGATCCAGTTCATTAATGGCCTTAATCTGAGATCTAGTCTTCCTAGGATCATGTATTCCACCAATAATGTTATCTAAGGGATGATCTCTAAGAAGTCTCAAGTTTTCAAGATTGTTACCTGAGATGATCTCTCCTTCGATCTGATCATTGGAATTACCTTGGTTTCTTTCTTGATTCTGTGCTTCTTCATTCTCCATCGGTTCTTCTTTGTCTTTCAGAAATTCTCCATCTTCTTCTTCCTTGCTGACCTGTTCCTTTTTAATAAGATCATTAACTTCATCAAATGAGATATGAGGGGATTCTTCAACAATTTGATCTTTGGTGTTAAAAACCCGATAGGCTCTTGATCGGTCAGAATAGCCCAAGAATATTCCTGAGTCACTCTTTGGTTCAAATTTGTCCAAGACTCTCTTATCATTGTTATGAATGAAACATCTTGCACCAAAGATTCTAAGATGAGCTAGAGATGGTTTCTTACCTTTGAGCATTTCATATGGAGTTTTTGCACTAGATGGTCTTACCATTGCCCGGTTTACAATGTAGCATGCTGTGTTGACCGCCTCAGCCCAAAACTTCCTTGGAAGATTAGCTTCAACCAACATGGTTCTAGCCATCTCGACAAGAGTGCGGTTCCTTCTCTCTACAACTCCATTTTGCTCCGGTGTCCTTGGTGAGGAGAATCTGTGGGTTATGCCCTTGTTTCTGCAGAATACATCAAAATCAGAATTTTCAAACTCCCCCCCATGGTCAGATATGATTGTACACACTTTGGACTTACCATCCTGCTTCATTCTTTTGTAAAATTCCTGAAATTCATGAAAAGCATCACTTTTATGTGATAAGAACATTACCCATGTAAATCTGGAAAAATCATCCACTAGAACATAACCATATCTCTTACCACTAAGACTGGCAATTCTTGTTGGGCCAAAAAGGTCCATGTGTACAAGTTCTAGGGGTCTAGATGACTGACTTTCAGTTCTACCTTTGAATGATTTTCTTGTTTGCTTTCCTTGGGTGCATGCTTTACATACTTTGACATTTTGAGCAAACGAAATTTCAGGCAAACCAAGGACCATTTTATTTTTCACAAGTTTGTGCAGCACCCTATAGCTAACATGCCCTAGCCTTCGGTGCCACAACCAGGTCAAGTCCTCCTTCTTGGCGGTTAGGCACAAGTTGGAGTGGGCTGGATCATCCAAGTCTATCATGTAGACATTGTTCACTCTCTCACCCATAAACTTGACTGCATCTGAATTTGGTTCAATAATCTTGCAGGACTTGGAGTCAAATACTACTTTATGGCCTTTGTCGCATAGTTGACTGATGCTCAATAAATTATATTCCAGTCCATCCACCAGCAAAACATTGTCAATACAGTTTGAAGGTTTCTTACCTATCTTACCTCTTCCGATAATCTTGCCTTTGTTATTTCCTCCAAACGTCACATAACCTCCATCTTTTGAGCTTAGCTGGGAGAACTTGGTCTTGTCTCCTGTCATGTGTCTTGAGCAATCACTATCTAAGTACCACTTGTTGTGCATGGCTGCCAGACATTCCTGCATCACGAATTACACAGAAACTTTTGGACCCCAATGGTACCCGGGTCCCAGATAGCTTGTGAAATCATGAAACTGCTGTAACAACATCTTGGGAACCCAAATTTTGTTAGAACAGTTTGTCTTTTTGTTTCTTAACTTGTTCAGGTTGTGTTCCTTTTGATTTAATGTTCCTCTATTTTGAGTCCATTTTCTTAAATTCCAATTTCCATTCTGTTTCAGCTGAGAGAAGTTGTGAGTTCTGTTTGTGTGTCTGGTCGACATCTGGTATGTCTGTGGTCGACCAGGGTTTCTCCAGAAGCCAGCACCTGTTCTGGCAGATCCTCTGGTCGACATAGGAGGAGTCTGTTGTCGACCAGCCTGTTTCCAGACACCTTGTTTTACAGGTTTGGGTTTATTAACATGATTTAATGCTCTGTTTGTCTGGTTACTTCTGTGAATTTGACCTTCTCGTCTGATATGGCTGTTGTTTTTAAGCTGATGTAGATTGACCATTTTCCCTTTAGAGTTCCTCTCTTCCAAGGTGACATTAGTCTGTTTAGAGGAACTTTCAGCTATGTCCTTTTGTTTGTTTTGATATAGGTTTATCAAGGGGCCTTTTCCTTTTGTGTCAGCTTTTTCATTTAATGGTTTTAGTTGGAATTCCTTTTTAGCTGTTGGGTTGTATCCTAACCCCTCTTTCTGAAAATTTTCTTTTATTCCCAACACAGCGTTCAAGTTTTCTTCACCCTTAGTCATTTTTTCCAATGTTTCCTGTTTGTTTTTCAGTTCACTTTGGATTCTTTCTATTTCTTTCAGAAGTTGACTGTTTTCTTCCTTGAGTGAGTTGTTTCTTTCTTGAGTTAGCTTAGTTTCCTGTTCATATTCTTGAGTCTTTAGTTTTAACTCATCAATTGTGTTTTTTAGTATCTCATTTTCTTCTAATAGCTCTTTGACATTTTCTTCATCTGTCTTGTGTTGATTCAGCTTCTTTTGCAAGGTGGTGATTTCCAATTCTAGTTTAGTTCTGTTAGCAATTAAGTTGCTGTCATTATTGAGCTGATTGACTTTCTTCTTCAACCTTTTGTTTTCCTTTCTTGTTGTTTCATATGTATCAAGTAAGTCTGAATAGGCTTCTTCCCAATCTGAGCTAGAAAAGTCTTGAAACTGGGAGGTTACCTCAAGATCGTTGCTGTCTCCTTCGGCCATTAAACATGTGTTTCCTTCTTCTTCTTCGGAGGTTGTTTCCTCTTCGCTGCTTTCCTCCTCCTCGCTCCATGTGCTTATCATTGCCTTTGGTCTCTTGCCTTTCCACTTGAAGCTTGATTTCTTAGGAGCCTCTGGACATTCAGCCTTCATGTGTCCTGGTTTCCTGCAGTTGTAGCAAACAAGCTTGTTGGATGAAGCTTTGTTTTTGTCAAACTTAAACTGGGATGATTTCCTTACCGTGCCCTTAGGATTTTTAAATCCCTTACCTTCCTTCCGCAAGAACCTTCTGAACTTTCTTGTTAGCATGGCTAGCTCGCCAGTTTCCTCACCTGTGCTAGATGAGTTATCAGTGTCAGATAATTCAGAGGTGCCTATTTTAGTCTTCAGGGCGAGCTGCTTCTTTTTCTTGCCCTCATCTTCGTTTCTCTTTAGGTTGACCTCATATGCCATTAGGGAACCTACCAGTTCATCCACAGTCATAGTTGTGAGGTTTTTTGAGTCCTCAATTACTGTGGCCTTGGTATGCCACATAGGAGTGAGGGACCTTAAGATTTTCCTCACAAGCTCCTGCTCTTTGTAGGTCTTCCCTAGACTCTTTAAGCTATTTGTTAGTTGTACTAGTCTGGCATACATCTCAGAAATGTTTTCATCAGTTTTCATTCTAAACATTTCGTATTCTGAGACTAGCATATTTGCTTTGGACTCTCTTACCTCTGAAGTACCTTCATAGATGACCTTGAGTCGATCCCACATCTCCTTGGCTGTTGCACATTGTGAGACTCTTGAGAACTCCGTGGGGTGAAGCGCACATTGCATCACGTTCATTGCTCCCCAGTTGATGGTTGATTTTCTGACCTGTTCTCTGGTCCAGGTATCCTCGTCGTCGGGCAGATCATAGGGTCCGCGGCTTACCACTCTCCACATCTCATGATCTTGTGCTCTCAAGAACACCTGCATACGATTTTTCCAGTATGAATAATCATTTCCATCAAAATATGGTGGTCTAGTTACTGAGTGTCCCTCAGCCATTAGACTTCTAGAGTTCAGTCCGCCAGCTTTCTCCTGGTTGTTAGACCACATTTTTGGAGAACCTGCTCTGATACCACGTGTTGAGTACGGACTGACTAGATCTAGAGGGGGGGTGAATAGATCTTGTCCCCCTTTTTCGATTTATCAAACAAAGACTAATTGGATCACGAGAAATCAATGAAGTATAGAACTAACGCTGATAGCAAGAATGACAGTAAACACACAAAGAGACACACACACAACAAGCAAACCACAAGACAATACTTTTTAGGTGGTTCAGTCCCTTCCCGAGACTTACGTCCACCCCTTGCTCAATTTGAGCAAGGCTTCACTATATGAGAATTTCTGATCTTACACAAACACCGCTGTCACACAGCTTGTTCCTGCTGACACACAGCTTGAATCCGCTGCCTCACAGCTTGACACTAGTTGTAAAGATGAATAGAAAAGATGTAACAGGCTGAACATGGACTTTTGTAGCAGAGTAATTAAAGAGTTCAGCTTGGGACTCAATCACATAGGTAACAAGGCAAGACTCCCTGTAGGACTTCCAGCAGGATGTCTTCAGCTGCCTTGCTGCTGGAGCTTGCAACGCCTTGAGCCAGATCTTCCTTCTGCAGCACCGACGAACACTTCTGTCTTCTGCAGCTTTTTGATTGCGGGAGAGCCACTCTTCCTTTTCTGGTTAGAGAAACTTCTGATGCTGATCTTCCTTAGCTTCTTCTCTATATTCCCATATTCAGTTCTCTATGCATCGTGTAGCCTCTCTTTTCTTTTTGCACCAGTTCATATCAAGCCCGAAGCTGTTTCCCGTGCTTAGTGCAAAACCTGTTCGGTTACTCGCTAAAAAATAGGGAGAAGATTAAAGATAATCTTAAAAAAAGGTTTGACCGGTTCTTAGCAAGATTCTCTCCTTGAATCCCGTGCGGAATCTTATCCTCTGAACAGCCCAACAACCTGCAACAACAACCTGCAGGTTTCAAGGAACCGAAACTGAATTCGGTTGGATTTCGATTCTGGACGCTGAACCGCTTGTGGTCGACAACGACCCTGTCTCTGGTCGACAATGAGCAGTGTCCAGACGGCTGGTTCTTCAGGCTGATGCTCGTATCGCTCATTGTTGACAATAGCCCTGTCGCTGGTCGACAAGGGGCAATGTCCAGATGACTGGCAGTTCTGTCTGATGCTCTGTCTGTTCCGTGGTCGACAACGAGCAGGGCTCTGGTCGACAACCAGAGCGCGTACAGAGGAAAAATGACTTGAGCTGTGTTTGGTTGGATTCGTTGGTCGACAATGACCACTTCTCTGGTCGACAAGCAACCTTTGACATTTCTTCTGATTTGTTGATTTCATTAGTACTTCAGTAAACCTGAAATAACTTGAACTATCAGATTTGCATTGAATTGGACACATCCATCATGTGAAGACGCAATCAATCAATCTTGCATGTGTTGTGTTATTAAAATAGATTAATCACACATATCCTTTGTCATCATCAAAACTAAAGGGATGCACAACAAAACCATGTTAAAAGGGACCCAATAATGGTATCATTTTTAATGCATCATGTGTTCACTTAATTCATAGGTTGCATACTCCATTGTGAACCCATGCACATGTTTAGGGGGAGTCAACATCAGAAATTAAGTTTGCACTCTTGCATTCATTCATGTTGACACCCGCATGGAATGCACCATCTTAGGGGGAGCATGCTCAACCCTTGAAAATCTTTAAAATCCTTATAAATTCCTTGACATTGATGAAGTAGACCTCAGACCTTCCACGGTCAAACTCTCTACTCATTCTGTTCGAGAACTGCTCTCTGTCTGAGCTCAGTGTGTCGACACCATCCAGTGTAAGTGTCGACACTTCCTTGCACATGTTGAATAAATTTCATCCATTTCAATCTGAGCTCAATCAATTACCTCAGGGGGAGTGTTCACCATCCATTCTAGATTTATAATCAAACAACACTCTCTTCTTCTTCTTCAACCAAGCCACTGCTCGATATTGCTCATATCCTTTTATGGTTCAACTTGAAATTGAATTGCTTTGAACTTCTTGGAGGATGATCTATCTGTTGATTAAGTTTACTTATCAGAGTAAATCTTCAAGAAGAATCTTCCTTTATAAAGTTTTGTGACTGCATTGAACATGAATGACTTTGGTTCAACATTAATGACTTCTTAAGTCTTGAAGTTTAATGGTCTTGAAAATGTTTGTACTCAGGCTTAATAGACTTAAACTAGCTATTCATGTTTTAATAAGTTATGCCTTCTTGAATCTGAAAGTTTGTTTTAAGTATAAAGACATCTTTGTTCAAGAAACCTCAGTGAAGTATTATTTTTAAACAATCTAATCCTCTGGATTCCATAAAAGTTAAAAGTGTGTCAGAGCAATGACATTGGTTCACTGAGAAATATATCTCCTCATAAATAAATTGAGATAAGATATGTCATGAAGTGCCCTTGTTAACTCTGTAAAGTTATAAAAAGAAAAATCAAGGCAGAGCAATGGCCAAGTTGCTGAGAAATATGTTCCCTCATCAAAGAAATGAGGTCCGATATGTCATGAGGTGATATTGCTATCTCTGTTCAATCCGAGACATGACAGTCAGTCATACCAAGTACCTAGGGATACTGGCGTCTAATCAACGTGTGTCCTTACGGATATGAGGCATGCACTGCACTTAATTGCTCGTAAAAATCATCTTGTGCTCTATGAAAACTATGAGTGTGTAGCAAAAGATAAAAGTAGGTTTACTGAAACTCCATAATTCCATTTAGTTTTCATACTTGTTTAATCTCAATACTTATCGTAGTAACTCTCAAAGGAGCTAATGGAATTAAATAAGTAAGGTAAGAGGAGGTTAACCTTGTTTTGGTATGAATTTCTGGTTCACTTCTATTAATCTTGAATATAGATGTTTTCAAGCGTTCTTGTTGAGAAGTTAAGAATTCATTAGAGTTAAACCAATCCTACTAAGGGCTACTTCATTAGAATTTTATAATTGAAGATTCTGAAAAACTTATAACTCTACATTTATGAACTTGGTTTCAGATTTAAGAACCTCTATCTCTCCTAAAGATAAACTGTCTTTTGATGTCCTTTGACGTTTGCCCTCACTATACAAATGGTATCAATGCTCATTGATGACTTCTAACATTTGGTACCATTGCCCTCCTATTCATGTGTATCAGGATACTTCTGCTCCATGCTCTCCATGCAACTAGCTAGCTTAAGTCTTCACATACATTGGTGGTCTGCATTTTTCATGCATTGCATAGAAAATCCTCAAAATTTGAAAAATAGAAAACACCAGTAAAAAGCTGAAAATCTGAAAATCCTAAACATCTGAAAAATAAGAAAACCAAAATTATGGCTGTTGTTTTTTGCTTTCTAAACTGGATCATGTTGCATGATTAATCTTCTTGCATGAATGAGTCCTTGTTGTGTTGTTATAATTTCATATCTGTTAATGGCTATTTGGTTCTTTCTGGCCTAGAAACCCAACATGAACTTGGATCCCAACAGATCCGTTTGCACCGCTCGAGACACTTCAATTGGTATCACAGAATACCATGGAACCTAACGATAATTTGCACATGATTGCTCTATGTCTCTTTCTCTGCATCATACTGCCATGATTAAATGTCTTGCTATCATTGTGCTGTCATCAATGATTGGTATCACTTGTTTACTGAACATTGATCATCACTCTCTAACAAGTGGTATCATCTCCCTATCTGCACGGTTTTCTCTCTGCATTCTACATGCTTTACCTTCATTTACGAGAGACCATGCACCATCTCAGGGTATCAACATGTGGTATACTGACTGTACAATCATTGGTATGTATTTCCACATCAGTTTCTGAACACTGAGAAGACGTCTCAGGGTGACTGCACTTTTAGTTACTTCCTCCAAGTAAATACACATTTTTACATTGTACATCCTGTGCTAATAATCTCCTTTACTCCTAACTTCCTAATTATGCCATATATTCTCTCTAGTATGTTATTTTGATGATGTCAAAGGGGGAGAGAATTATATGTGTCATTAACTAGAGCATGGGGGAGAATTTATATGTGTCATGGGTATGGGGGAAAGTCTTGAATTATTGCATAAAGGGGAGAGATTTATCTGGGGAGAGAAAATCATTGAAAGTCTTTGTGCTTCAATTCATGATTACATTTCATTGCACCTTGACTTACAGAGTACTCTGAATGACTCATAGTTGCCATCATCAAAAAGGGGGAGAATGTTGGGCATGTATGCAACATGCTTAAATTCTATTATTTTGATGATGTCTACTTATAAGTCATTAATATGTTTGACCTGCAATTAATAAATGCCAACATTCATGTATTTCAGGTCAAGCCACCACTGGCAACACAAGGCAACAGGTTTCACATAATTCCATGTAGTCAAGGTCAGTGCAACCGTTGAAGTTGAGCAATTGCTGAAGAAAGAAGGCGTCACAAGAGAAGTATCGACACCTACTACAGAAGTGTCAACACCACAACCATTCCTCAACAGACCAAGGTCAATGCTAGTCCAGGCAACATACAACTGAGGTCGATGCTAGTTTCCGCCACTTCACATTAAGGTCGATGCTAGTTTCGCCTTCAAGCATTCAAGGTCAGTGCAACTGCTGTAGTCTATATACATGCTGAAGAGAGAAGTGCCGACACCAACTACTGAAGTGTCGACACCAACTAGAGAAGTGTCGACACCACAGTCATCCCTTAGCCAACTAAGGTCGATGCTAGCTATGCTCTCAAGCAACTGAGGTCGATGCCACTTCAGTGTTCCAGCAACGGAAGGTCGGTGCACGTTTGATGGCAAGCTTCCAAGGACGATGCCATTTTTGCCTTCAAGCAACTAAGGTCGGTGCAATCCTTATTAAGTATAGATGAAGGTCCGTGCACATCTGTCACAAGGTCGGTGCAACAAGCGCAAGACTAGGTTGGTGCAAGTCCTGCCTTCAAGACCAAGGTCGGTGCAACTTCTGGCTAAGCACGCTCCAAGGTCTTTTGCACGTTACTGTACAAGGTCCGTGCACATTTAAGGCCAAATGAAGACTAGGTCCGTGTACGTCTACCTTCAACACAAGACCAAGGTCGGTGCATGTATGGGATTCAAAGACAAGGTTGGTGCAAGTTTCTATTCCTATGAACCAAGGGCTGAGCACTTATAAAGATCAAGGTCGGTGCAACCTCCGGCCAGCACATAAGAAGGTCTGTGCACGTCTGTCATCCATGCGATACAAGGTCGGTGCACATTCTTCCTTCAACACTAGAAGGTCCGTGCACATATGAAGACAAAGCCTAAGCACATTGATGAAGGTCTGTGCAATGCTTCCTTCAAACAAGTAAGGTATGTGCATATTCACCTTCTGGCAAGACAAGGTCCATGCAAGCCGCTACAGGTTCAAGCTCAAATCAACTCTGAGCATTTCTCAAGGTCCGAGCATCAAGGTCTGAGCATATTCAAGTGAAGGTCGGTGCACGTAGTTCCCAAGCACCATCTATCCAAAGAAGGTCAAAGGAATGTGTCGACCTGTCTCTCTCAAGAGGTCGACCTGTGACCATTACTGAAAGTGTAACATTGGCTATCTCACTAAGTAGTGTCAACACTTTCCAAGTAGGAGGTCGACACCTTTGTTCTTCCAGAAGCACTCAAGCCAAAAGTCTGTCAGATCTAGTGGGCCATCTAGAGAGAGAAAAAGGTACCACAACTGTCCAATCTCATGGATTTCGAGGTCCAGATGGGGTACCCAGGTTTGACTTGTGTCCCTACCAACATGTCATTGACTTTAAGACACTTCTGTTAGTAATCCAGCTGCAGGAGGATTCTTTACAGTCTGCCACTGAGATAGTCTTCATTGTCTGCCAATCTTTACAGTCTGCCATTGGGGAATAGGACACTTCACAGTCTCCCACTAACGTGCTGTCAACCAATGGGCCGTCTGACCAGGCAGAGTTCACAGAAATGTACACTTCAAGCAGAATGAGAAGACTACATGTCTGAAGGACATTGAATGTAAAGATCTGGAACTGACCAAAAGGAAATCTGCTCTACCTCTTTACACAGTCTGCCACCGTCCCATCCTTGTACCTAAACAAAGTCAGCTCAAGCCAAATCTTGCAGAGTATCTTCTTCAAAGTAAGGGAACGCTCTTGGAGGGAAAACTTGGAGGGAAAAGATTCCTCACCATTTGTCCGCGTGGCTCACTATATATATAATATCTAGCTTCCTATGAAAGAGCCTACTGCTGTCGTTCACACAGTGCCATGCTCTAGAGCATCTACCAAAAACATTCCTGAGAAAGTGTGATAGTAGCCCCAGCACTTGGTTGACTTAGTCTAGTGCTGTTAGAAGATGAAAAGAGAGAGCAGCCTTAAGAGAAGAAGAGAGAGCGGCCTTGAGAGAGAAGGCCATCCTGCAGTCTACCGGAGCAAGAGAAGATAGATCTTTGGATTTGACATTGTAGCTGCGGTTACCAACTTGCTGATCACTATATGTAGTTTAAGTTGGTTCTTACATCTCTTCTGTTCTTGTCATTTATACTACACTTGCTGTTTTCCCTTCTTTTGTTTTGGTTCGATCAACCATCTCTTCATCTTGTTTGTCCGATCCCCTGTTTAGGGACCCGGTTCCCTCTGTGGTTTCAGAGGAAGAGAGGATCTAATCCTCTAGGTGAATTGTAAGCTATTAGTCAGCGGGTCAGTTGTTAGTCAGCGGATAGTAAGTTGTGTTGCTCAGCTGTGTAAGCAAGCTGTGTTGCTCAGCGGATCAAGCTGTGTGTCAGCCAGAAAGCCTCACCGGGTTTGGTGAGGGGTGGATGTAGGTTATGGATTTACAACCGAACGACCTTAAAATCCCTGTGTTGTGGGTTGAATCATTTGTGGGCTTATTCCATATCTTCTATCCCCTTTCACAGGTCGGTGTGCTTGTTTCATTGCATGCAGTTTATGCTACCTCACTCTCACTTCTGAGTGTTATTTCTGTAGTCTCACCCGTACACCGTTTATCTGTTGCTACCAATCTTATCTCCTTGAGTGCCTACTGCACTCTTGCACACAGGTATAAGGGAGCATTCTCCAGTTAATGTGGATCATCTTGCGTGCACACATATGCCTTGGCTGATCACCATTACATACACTCCAGTTGACTCGGTTGGGCTCCAAGCATACACTTTGTCTACACTGGTCAACCTATGTAATATCTGAACTACCATTTCATCTTAAGCCATTCCATTTAAACTATGTTGTACAATGTGCCTAAGTAATTCAATTGCTTTACAGGAGTGGTTCATGCTTTCAGTAGCCTAAGAGTCTTTAAATAGGGGAACGCGAAGGACACGGGTCAGAGAAATGGCTACTCCCACTACAGGGAGCCACAGGGGTGGTTGGCTGTATGCCGTCATGGAAGACGAACTCGCCGGGTTGGTGAGGTGGGTGTAAGGTGCCAGTTCTCCTATCCAGGTCGATGGTCGCTCTCCTCTCTTCCAACCAAGTTTTTCCTAAAATGATGCATGGGCTAGCAAGTGTGCCGATCTTGCACCATGCTCTATCGTCAAACAGAATGGGGCTAAACCTCCATTGGAAGTCTATGAAAGCTAAGCCACAGTTGAGAACAATCTCTCAAGTTTTAGAAATAGACTCGACAATGTCCTGTGAGACACAATTAGACGATGCCCTACTGATGAAGTCGATCTCCGTACGTGACCCATTAGGTAGAATGGCAGTGGACACGAGAGGGCGCTGGAACGACTCGATCGTCGGCATAGGGATCAAGTCAACCGGCGGTTGAATAGTAGGGGCGAGACCGGGGGTTCGGGCCATAAGAGCCTCGAATTGGGCCACCAGGGATGATCAATCTGACACATGGTCTCTGGGAACGGCCATGGGGCTGGCGGGTAGTTGGACATGCAGACATAGAGATTGGAGTGCACTGACTCATGCGAAATGAAGAACCTAGACTCAACCCATATCCAGTACGTGGCGGCGATATGATCCGAAGATCGAACTCACGCAAGTGTGCTACCTTCACAATAGGCATAGCCTATCATTCCGATAACACCTTTTGATATACCAGATATAGGAATGGAATGTAAACCTAGGACAAGACGACCCTAGACTTAAACCATTCTCTGATACCAATTTGATGCGGGACGGGTGACGCGATCGGGCTAAGACCTATGACTGACTCGACGTGCGGCCTGTACTAGCACACTAAGGAAAGCAGGGCGGTTGACCTCCGTGGTGGTCTCCGGGTGGAGACGTCTCTCAACAAGAAATTCACTCTAGCTCTATGATCGTCCCTACGAGGGAAACATGGGATCACAACGATTAAGAAACCACTGTCGCCTAGGGTGTTCAATTCAAGCTCGATGCTCGACTGGACTAAAGGGCGGGCGCTCACACTCACAAACGCGGTGATTTGCAATTTGGATATGGCCCTATTCTCACAAACGCATCATATAAGAAATATACCAAATAAGCAAAGGTGTGTGTAAGGAACATCGGGTATCTCCACGACTAGCGCGTGGGGAAGAAACCCCAGCCGAATCCGACAACCCCGATACGCAATAAACGAATATTATTATAATTCCAAAAATATGACCCACTCTACATAGGGAGGTAAAGGGTTACAGCAACAAATTTTGGGGCTGCTGGAACACGGGTTGACGGGCGGCACTCATAGGAGACGAGGGAGGCGAGTCGGGGCCGATCGGGTGAGCCGAGTGGTTCTGCCCGTGCTGGTCACCCGGCGTAGCAAGATTGCGGAGGTCGGTACGGTTAGATCCGACGTCCAATCAGGGTACCGTTTGTTGGAGAATGTCGACGACTGGATGAAGAAAGCCCTGGCCAAATAGCACGATCAGATCTTGTCAGATCTGGATGTGATAGAAACTGTACTAGACCTCTAGTTCTACTCGCACAGAACTACACAAGTAGATAAATAATTGAGGGAAAAATAGTTTCTGGTGTCAGAATGGATCGCCATTTGTTGCTGATCGTCGGTGACGTCGAGAGGAAGACCCAGACCAAAGAGCTTGGTCAGATCTGAGAGGAGTGAGACGGGCAGCTTCTGTAAGTTGCTTCTGGTTCTGGATCAGATCTACGCAGGGTGGTCGGCATAGTCCCACGAAAATATTCACCACGATCAGTACGGATCTCCGAACGATGCGAGGTTGGTGGCGTTGCGAGGAAGACAGGGAGAGGTATGACCTCTCCAGATTTCAGATCCAAAGGAGTTGAGGGCAGATCTGGGAGATTTTCGTATCAGGGAAGAGTGGATCTGGCTCACAGGAACAGGTGGCGATGCGTAGCTTCACCGTCAAAATTGTTGCCAGCGATCTTGAGCTCCGATTGATGCGAAATTGGCGCCGGATCGTTCCTGACTTGCATACCGTCCTCTGGTAAAATCACCAGCTTCATATCTGAAGAGGAGACGACTGTGGGAGGTTTGTGATTTGGATACGAGATCTGGGTGGATAGACTCAGAAGCAGCACTCGAACGTAGCGATAACGGAGCCTCGGCGTCGCACCTCGGCAAGGGGAGTCCCACCCTGGCTAGATCCCACGTAGGGCTAGCTCTTGAGCATCACACTCAAGAGAGAACACCAAAAGAATCACTCTCTCAAGAACACTCAATTTTCATTCAAAACTTCAAAATTTCATTAGCTTCTTCACTAGCTTACATGGGGGGTTTATATAGAATGGAAGGGAGGGAGATGGGAATGCCATGGGAAGAAGAGAGAGAGGGGGGGCGGCCACCTCTCATTATCATGAGAGGTGGTCGACCAAGCAAAGGGGGAGGGGGGAAGGAAGCCAAGTTTGAATGGACATGGGGGAGGTGGCCAAGAAGTCAAGGAAGGAAGGTGGGAATTCCACCCTTGGACCAAGGAAAGGGGAGGGGGGGCGCCCCCTTCCACTTGCCTAGCCATCCAAAATGTGTTTTCACACTTAAACCATGGGCCTTTCACATCGAGCCATGACCTAGACATAACCCCTTTCACACTTTGGTAACCCATTCACACTTGTGACCCATTCACACTAGCACACCTATTCACACTATGCCCCTTTCACACTTGTCCACTCTTAGCCCATTACAATAGTAATTGTCCACATGGACTAATGTTGTCACCCAAAATGTGATTGATGGCAATCATGCCAAATAGTAAAAAGAACACGGCCGGCCAAAGAGCAAAAATCGAAGGAAATTAATGCAAAAGGGTCCCCTCGGACTGCTGAAGCCCCAGGTCATCTAGCGAGAGTGTCAGGGACTGCACCTCAGGATGGTCAAAAGAAATCCGTCACAAATCGGTAGTGTCATTCGTCCTGCCCAATGAACCAGTATCGACTCAGTCGTGCCGAACAAGCCCCGTCTGTCGTCTGATTAGGGTGAGAATGTACCTGGTGGTTCGCCACTTAACAAGAAACCCTCCTGAGGTGGAGAAATGTCTCTGGCCCCTTGGAATAAGGTGTCGAAGGCCACATCAGTAGAAGACCCGGGTAACCCAACACAGGTACGTCTTCTTACCAGAAGGGTCCCTTAGTGACCGAATAGCTGCCCGATCGTGGCGAAAGTACTCCGGGTGGTGGCCCACCCCCTGGGAATAGTGCAAATATAGACACAGCCGGTCCGACAGTTCAAATCACAGTGTCAAAGGCCATGTCAGTGGAAAACCTAAGAATCTGAACTAAGGACACGACGACGTCGAAATTGGCCAGTCAGCGGCCCAAATGCTTCCCCGATACTTCTCATGCTGGTCTCACAGGGCCACGACGAGAAGAAAGTTCAAGTTGACTCTCGGAGCCAGTTCGAGATCCACAAGCCGAGGCCCGGCTTAACAAACACGTTAAGGGGATAAATCGGCGTGCCCCTTGAACTGGCGAGCACATGGCCATATGCTAATCCAGCACGCTCTTTGATCCCCCGCACCAGATTAGGTTGACACTCCTGCTTGTCCTATAAGAAGGCCCATTGGCGAACAAGAAAAGAAAAAAAGGTGAATGAAAAGCATAGAAGAGAGGTGCATGCAAAAGGCGTGAAAGGAACAGAGAGAGGGGAGACTTGGGAAGGAAGAAAGGAGTTGAGAGGGACTTCCTGCGGAGTGATCCACCGTTCGCCACCAGAGAGAAGAGCCTCAGAGTGAGAGAAGGGGGCGATATTCCGATACTCTATTTTTGTGAAATAGATTAGAGGTGGGTGTGTGGAATGCCATCTCCATTCATCTTCTAACCCCACCTCTCTATCAGTATTTCTCCTGCGCCTTGTGATGAAATGGGCGATGATATGAGCCCGCATCTCCTTTTATTTCCTCTTAGTTTAAGCCTATGGCTATTTTCTTTCTCCTTCATCTTCCGATGTAAAATAATGTAATGTGACGGTCTCGTGCGGCAACGCCGGGCCGAATGCAATATATATGATTTCCTTCTTTTGATCAGGTCTTAATCTATATCTGAATACCTCTCTGGCTTTGCTGCGTTTATTTCCGTGTCTAATATTTGGTTTCTTCGACTGGTAACGAGCATGCCCTAGGGTAACCCAGGGCTACATTAACGATTATCCCCCTCCCCGGGGTTCTCTTTCAGTATGGTAGCTATGTTGAATGCACCATGTGCTCGTCATTGGTTTCACCGCAGGAGACATACATGTGTGTGCATCTCCGTCTTTTTTGGGAGTGGCCTCCCTATCATCTCTCCGCTCACAGTCATGAGTTGGAGAGAACAGGGTCATCCCCACAGTCTCGGTGTGGGGCCTATGGTTGTGACCATTCTCCCATACGGCACCTGCCAGTCGTTCGAGCATTTGTGTCTCACATCCTCCGTGGCTCCCTGGCTCATATTAACTTTCTTCCATGACCAGCCTACCATTGGCAGTGTCGTGGATGAATGGCATTGCACTGTGACTTCTTTGCCCCATGCAGGGTGGGGAAATGTTCAGTTAATATGATTTGTTCCCCATTTCAGTTCACGAGCGAAATGGGAGGTTTAATGTAAAGGTTTGCTCCGCCTCGACCGTCAAGACTTACTGACTGGGGAGGGGGAACATCCCCATCGAACGTTCATGTCGTTTCTTTCTGAATCGCCACTGGGATACATGGTCCCGTCCGTCTGTGGTGCAGACTCCTGCAAGCTATCTATGGTGAATAGCAATGGGTCCGTTGACCTAACATCAAATCCACATTACCTAGGGAATGGTTGTGGCTGTGGGTAGTAGACCTCTTGCAGGCTAGTCCTTGAGGTTTTCCCCCATTTTAGCCGTCTCTGTTGATCAATATCTCTGGCCCGTGGAGTATTGGTGCCCCTCGTAGGCTAGTCCTCGGGGTTTCCGTCCATCTGGGTTTGCCGATCACCGTTTGGAATTCCCGACTTTAAGGAGCGTACCCCAATTTCTATGGGACTATCTCCGCTTCCCCCCCGCAACCTTTTGGGTATGGGGAGGTGCTGCCAATTTTTTGATTGAGCATTTAGTCTGGATTTGTGATGGAACCTCAGTTCTGGGGATTGCAAGTTTGCTGAGGACTGTGCTTGAGTAGGAACCTCGCACGAGTCTTGATTTGCCTCGTCTGCAGAGCAATTAAAAAATGTGAATTCACTCATTGATCAATCTTAACCAATCTGTAAGACAATTAAAACTGAACTCACTTAATGAATAAACCGTTAATCAGCATCAAAAGGGCTGAACAAATTGCATTGAAGCTAAATGGTTCAGAAAAATCAAACTCCCCCCTGAAAATCGGCACGGTCCTAATCTGACGCCCCCTAAAACAGCGCCTACCCCCCGCCATTTTAGCACCACACTCAGAACTCAATTCAACTCTCTGAGCCCTCATCCGATGCGGCCTGAGCGTGCCGTTTTACCCCCAACAATGTCGCCCGCCATTTTAAGCCCCCATATATACACCGACCTTCGTCCCCCATATGCATCGGCCCTCCAACATGCACCGACCCCAGCAACCAGTATGCACCGACTTCAGCCCTATGTACGCCGACCTCAGCTGCAGCCTACATGGACTTCGCCCAAACGTGCACCGACCTCATCCCCAGCTGCTCAGACCTCCAACCCGAGTTGTTCTGACCTTCAACCCCAGCTGCTCAGACCCTCACCCCAGCTGCACCGGCCTCATCTCCCGCTTGCTCTGATTTCAGCCCAATGTGCACTGACTTCATAATAATAAAAAGGGGGAGATAAAAAAAACGTAACAATAAATCATTATGAGGGAAATAACGTATAAAAAAATTATTAATAAATCATCATAAATAAAAATTAATAAATCATCATAAAAATCAATAAATCATCTTAAAAATTAGTAAATCATCATAAAAAATGATAAATCATCATAAAACTTGATAAACCATCTTAAAAATTAATAAATCATCATACAAAGTTTAATAAATCACCATGAAGAAATTAATAAACCATCAAAAAAATAATAAATAATAAATCATCATAAAAAGGTTGTTGTTAATTGATTGGGGAATACATATCGACAACAATAAATCAATCAGCTGAGCCTGCTCTTCCCCTTTATTTATTTATTTGAATGTGCGAATTGTCTTTGAATACACTTATCTTTGCTACCTCGCTTGCCTATCCCCATGCATGCTTGCTGAATATTTGTTATCACCTTGGGCCTCGGTATATCAAATGGTGATCTACCGAAGGTCAGACGAGTTCTAACCAGACGCTCTCACTATGCGCGATGGTGGTCTTCGGACCTTCATTCTCCGCCACGTACCGAGCGCTCCCGGCTCATGAATGAATGTGAAATGCATGTTCGTGTTTACTCTTTTGTTCCCGCATTATAATTATCATTCTCGATGGTTCATTTATGTTTGCACATTTACGTAGCCCCCATGGCCCATTATCTTGGCAATTAATCAAGGGTTTTTCTCTTCTTGGAGGATGTAATTAACGTCATCGCCTTCATGGTGTGATGGACTGCCGGTCCCGACACGGACCTCACAATCGACTGACTGCGTCAGATCGAGCACATAATAAATTTGTCACCTCGGTGACTGGCACGCCTACGTAAATAAACCGATAAAAAAATAAATAAAAATAAATCCTTTAAAGAAAAAAAATGAGTGAATCCTATTCCACCAACCAAATAGGGCCCACACAAGGCTAAAGAAATGTGGATTCAAGGTGAAAGCTTGCTCGATGCGTCCACGTCCTCCTCGAGCTAGAGGGCTCCGACGTGTCCTCGTCCACGGGCGTGTACTGCGGCACGTGTCCGCACCAAATTAGCTGTAAATAGTATGAGGAGAGAGGTAGGTCAGCTTCCTACCCAACTAGTGGATAACCCCAAGAATCAACCTCCAGGCTTTCCTCAAAGAGCTCCGCTTCTTCCTCAACTAAACCAACCTTAGCCTCCCCCTCCGATGGGTCCCCAATTTGAGAACGCTAAGGCTATATCTACCCTTAGGAGCAGAAAGATTTTAGATGATCCTTATAAGGCTAGGGGAGTTGGAAGTAGCTCGGCCCCCAAGATGAGAGTGATAGTGAGGAGGAGGAGCCCACGATCGTTAAGGAAAAGAAGAAGCTGGACGTTGAGAAAAAGGAGCTTTACAAAGGAAAAATCAAGATTGACGAGAAACCCCAAGGATACATGCCAAAGGTCCCCTTTCCGAATGCACTAAAGTCAAAAGCCAATAAGAAACAGTCGGTTCAGCAGGAAGAATTGTTGGAATTATTTAAATAAGTGAATATCAATATTCCACTTTTAGATGTAATCAAGCATGTGCTGGCATATGCAAAATTTCTCAAGGAGCTATGTACACCGAAGAGGGAACCGAAGGCGATAACTCAAAAGATCCGTCTATCCGAGGATGTTAGTGCTGTGGTAATGAATCATCTTCCTAAAAAGTTGAAGGATCCCAGAGTTCCGTTATTTCATGTGACATAGGTGGAGTTACTTTTGATCGGGCATTACTAGACTTAGAAGCAAGTGTGAATTTATTGCCCACCATTATTTATGAGAAGTTTGATCTGGGAGAACTAAATCCTACATCAATAATCCTTCAATTAGCGGATCGATCTGTAAAGACACCAAAGGGTTTATTGGAGGACGTGATTGTTAAGGTTCATGAATGCTACTTTCCTGTGGACTTTTTAATCTTGGATATGGCCTCATCTCCAGATTCGAAACACACGATGATTATTTTAGGATGTCTTTTTGTAGCTACGGCTAAGGCCAATATCAATTGCGCCACTGGAATAATGGATATATCTTTTGGAGGTGAGAAAGTTTCTTTAAATATTTTTAAGGCATCACAATACCCAGACCAAGAGGAGGAATGCAATGTCGTTGATATATTTAAGGATGTGATTGATGATAGTCCGGAAGATGTCGAGGACACCTTAGAAGAGGGTAGCATTCTTCAAGATTCTCCTCTCTCTTTTGCACCCTACTCTAGGGTAGAGCCACTTTCTACATTGCAATCTGAACCTGTCCTTCCATGTCTGGAACGTCCTCCTGTTCTTGAACTTAAACCTCTCCTGGACTCCCTGAAATATGCATATCTGGGCCCTGATCAAACCTTGCGTGTTATCATTGCCTCCAACCTTACTTCTGCTCAAGAATCTCAACTCTTAGCTGTTCTAAAGGAGCATAGAGGGGCAATAGGTTGGTCAGTAGCTGATTTGAAGGGAATTAGTCCGGATGTTTGCATGCACTACATTTACTTAGAGGATAATGCCAAGCTGTATAGGGAGATGCAGCGCAGGCTAAATCCAAACATGAAAGAGGTAGTTAAGAAGGAAGTGGTAAAGTGGCTGGATGCCGTGATCATATATCCTATCTCTGATAGTAAGTGGGTTAGCCCCACATAAGTAGTTTCAAATAAATCAGGATTGATTGTTGTTAAGAGTGAACAAGAAGAAGAGGTGCCGATGAGACTACAAACGGGGTGGAGAGTATGTATTGATTATAGAAAGCTAAATTCAATGACAAAGAAGTATCATTTTCCTCTCCCCTTTGTAGATCAGATTTTGGAGAGATTGACTAGACAAAAATATTTTTACTTTCTGGATGGATACTTCGGGTATAATCAGGTTGCAATTTACTCGGACGATCAGGAAAAGACTATATTCACGTGCCCTTACAGCACGTTTGCATTTAGAAAAATGCCGTTTGGGCTTTGTAATGTCCCTGCTACCTTTCAACGGTGTATGATGGTGATCTTTTTTGAAATGGTGGGAGAATTTTTAGAAGTTTTTATGGATGATTTTTTAGTATTTAGCGCATCGTTTGAAGAATGCTTGGGACATCTGAAGAAAGTTCTAGAAAGGTGCATAGAATCTAATCTAGTGCTTAGCTGGGAGAAAAGCCACTTTATGGTTAGAAAAGGGATAGTGCTAGGCCATGTTGTTTCTGAAAGGGGAATAGAGGTCGATAAAGATAAAATTGATTTGGTTTCCAATCTTCCTGCCCCTATATCTGTTAAGTAAATCTATTCTTTTCTTGGCCATGCCGGATTCTATAGAAGATTCATCAAAAACTTCTCTGCCATTGCTCGCCCTCTAACTCAACTTCTAGCCAAAGACACTCCATTCCTACTAGATGATTCTTGTTTAAAGGCATTCCAATCTGTGAAAGCGGCCCTCACTCAAGCCCCAATTCTTCAATCCCCTAATTGGTCGCTGTCCTTTGAAATAATGTGTGATGCCTCAAATTATGTCATAGGAACTATCTTAGGACAAAGAATTGATAAGAAACCTGTGGTGATTTACTATGCGAGCCGCACCCTCGCTGACGCTCAGATGAATTACACTACCATAGAGAAGGAATTGTTAGCTGTTGCTTTTGCCCTAGAGAAATTAGGGGCGAAGGTTATTGTGTATTCTGATCACTCAGCTTTGAAATATCTGCTCTCCAAGAAGGATGCTAAACCCAGTCTCATTCGATGGATTTTATTGCTTCAAGAATTTGATTTGGAGATTAAGGACAAGAAGGGGTTAGAAAATGTCGTGGCTGACCATCTGTCTCGTATTATTATATCTGCTAGCACTCCCATGAATGACTCTTTTCCTGATGAGCATCTTCTTGCTATCTCTCACACTTCAACCCCTTGGTACGCTCACATTGTTAACTACTTGGCAGTAGGATAGATTCCGGGTGGGTGGAATAAACAGGAAAAAGATTATTTCTTCTCTATGGTCAAGCACTATTTTTGGGAGGACCCAGAGCTATTCCATATGGGTCCCGATCAAATTATCAGAAGATGTGTCCCTGAAGAAAAGCAATAGTCTATCTTGAATTTTTATCACAGTTTAGCTTGCAGGGGACACTTTTCCGGTAAAAAGACCGCGGCAAAAGTGTTGTAAAGTGAATTTTATTGGCCCACTTTATTTAAGGATGCTTATGAATATGCAAAAACTTGTTTGAGATGCCAAGTTGTAGGCAGTAATTCAAAAAAAGATATGATGCCGTTAAATCCCATTCTGGTTGTAGAAATTTTTGATGTTTGGGATATAGATTTCATGAAACCGTTTCTACCATCTTTTGGGAATGAATATATCTTGGTGGCGGTTGACTATGTTTCAAAATGGATTGAAGCTATGGCCACGAGGACTAATGATCATAAGGTTGTCATGAAATTGGTAAAGAAGAATATTTTCTCTAGATTTGGTTGTCCCAGGGCTATCATAAGTGATAGGGGTTCTCATTTTACAAATTCTCAATTCCGAGCCTTACTCCGTAAATATGGAATTACCCATAAGCTCTCCACCCCCTATCATCCCCAAACCAGTGGTTAGGTAGAAGTTTCCAATAAGGAGATAAAGAACATTCTGCATAAGAGAGTTAGGCCTGATAAAAAAGGCTGTTCTGATAGACTAGATGATACATTATGGGCTTATAGAACTGCATTCAAGACTCCTATTGGCATATCACCATATCATCTCATCTTTAGAAAAGCCTGCCACCTACCTTTAGACTTAGAGCATAGAGCATATTGGGCCATTAAACAAGTTAACTTTGATCTCCTTCAAGCTGGATTATAATGCCCCAGATTTTTCAGACATTTTTTGGATCTGGATCCGAGAGTTTCGGGTCACTTTCGGGGGTCCCGGAGCGCGTTTTGTGGTTTACGCGTGTTTTTCCCTGATGAGCCTTCAGAACCTTGTGCAGGGTGAACCGTTGTGTTCTCCTACTCTTGGATGGTACCAGTGCGTTGAGCATGTTCTGAGGATCTACGAAATGATTTTCTTAATTTTTCTCAATTTTTTATATTTTTTGGATTTTCTATAAATAACCGTTTTCTTTTCCCCCTTTCCCCTTCTTCTTCTTTCTTCTTCTTTTTCTCCCCCATGAGCCGGCCGACCGTTGCCCCCTCTTCCTGTGCATGGCCTGAGACGTCCCCTTTCTTCTCCGGTTGAGGTCGGCGAGCTGAGGTGGCGGCGCGGTGACGACGGCGGTGGCAAGGTGATCGAGGCGGTGCCATTCTCATGGCGTGGGGAGTGGAGATCGTGTTCGGCCAAGATTTGGAGATTGGTGGCAATCCAGCAGATTTTGAGCTTCCTTGAGATAGGGGGATGGATCCTTACCCTCTTTCCCGCATTCCCCGTGATTTGTAGGCCGAGGAGAGGCCGAGAGGGGTGTATTTGAGCCGGGAGGGTGAAAATGCATGTTTGGGGTTAGAGCGTCAGATCTCTTATTTCTTTAGGTTTTTGACTGATCTATGGGCATAGAATCATGCTAGGAGGGTTGGAGATGGATTCCCCTTTGTTTCCCCATCATCGGGGGATGATCGGGGCGTGGATCGGGTTTTTTTGGATGTTCACGCCATTTTTGTGTTCACACTGAAGTTGTGGTCCTACCAGAAACTGCCATACCCTAGGGCGGTCCTCTGGGGGCTGCTATTCAGTTTCGAATGTCGGTTGGGAATGGTGGTCCCGGTGAGACCGCAAAACCTAGTTGCGGTCTTGCGACTGATCGCTACTGTTGGGGTAGCGGCCAGCTACGGACCGTTTCTATGGTTCGCTCAACGCACCCTCGGGGCACGTGTTTTTGACCGTTGGGGGACCCCTGCCAAATGGCGGTCAAGGTACGACCGTTTCTTGGTGGTTGTGGTCAACTGATGACCGCCAAAGAGGGATTAGCGGCCCTGCGATGGACCGCCATTCAACCTCGTGGTCAGCCTATTTGCGGTCCTAGGTTGGCTGCCTTTGTGTTTGACGGTCTCGAGGGGACCGTCAGGCCCGTTTTGCGGTCCTGGGATGGCCGCCATTTGGAGAAACGGTCCTGGGAGGACCGCCACTCCGTTTCCTTCGAGCAGTGGTTTCCGTGAGTCAGAGTCTTACCTCCAGTGACATGTCCACTAGTCGTAGCCTTCTTACAGCACGCATGTGCTGACCCACCCAAGGGTGGCGGAGCGGCTTACTCGAGAGAGACGGTTGTTAGGCTGGTTACCGTAGGGCCCCTTCGCGTAGCTTGAGTCCGGGCTTTGGAGAAGAACTAGCTAGAGGATCTGACCTTGGGCGCATGGTCTGTGTGTGCACACTTGGTTGGCGGCGTCGGACCCGCGCTGAACTTTACTCAACAAGACAAGGGGCTGATGAAACATCCCTTAAATATATTAAGAGGTGGAGGAACCTCGGAATGAGATTCAACCGGCCCCCGCATCAGGAGGACGCTGTACAGATTTGTAAGCAGAACCTCAGGAGGGAGGTCCTAGAAAATATGATTGGTATGGAAATCCGATCGTTTGACTGCTTGAACAATGTAGTGGCTGAAGTGGAATCTTTCTTGGCAAGGCCTGCCCCTACGTTAACCGCAGCCACCGCACATAAGCCAAAGGCAGTAGACCGGCGCCCGACGCCTAAAGAAGCAAATGCTCTTAATATCAAAGCATTTGAACAACAAAGAGAGAAGGGCAAGAAGGTAGCTGAGCCTCAGCCTGACAAAGTAGAAGAGAAGAAAGATGGTCCCTCACTTAGGGATAAGATGAAGAAGGCTTACTCTTTTCCAAAGGAGAAGAGCAAAGTTCTCTTCGACTGGGTTACCCAGTACAACAAGGTCACCCTGCCTGAGCCCAGAAGGCCTGTGGACCTGAAAAGAAGAGACAATCCGAGATTTTGCTCTTACCATCAGATGTTGGGGCACCCAATTGAAGATTGTTATATATTCAAGGATGTCATTGAAGGCATGATAAGAAAGGAAGAAATAGAACTGGGAGAGTACAAAGTTGCCCCTCCGCAACACCATGAAGCACCTATGAGAAGGCCTGTAGCCAACATGGTTTCTCTATACCAGGTACTGCCTGAAGAAGTCGCAGAAGCCAGCACTCAGCATACTTATGAGACTTGTCTCTTGACACCAATGAAAGAGCAACAGGGATGGTAGCAGGTCCCTGCAAACACCAAGAAGGGGGCTGTATCCCGCCTAAAAGCGGGAGCACACGTCCGTGACATCACACCGTGACCCACCCCTCTGACGCCAGCATTAATCTGGACCAGCCCACCTGCGGCAATCAGAATACACACCCACAACCGGAGGAGACAAACTCTGTTGCCGGCAGTCAAAGAAATCAGTTTGGAGGCTCGGCGGCTTGAAGACTACATAAATGGGCTAGACGAATATGAACAGCCCGAACTGAAGCCCTTGCTGATAAGGGATCATGTCCCATGGCAAGAGCTGGAACAGCTCTCATTGGAGAAAAAAGAAGAGACCAATGAAATAGCAGAAAAGAACGACAGCCTGTTCTGGGGGCATGCACCATCGAAGAGAAAGTAAAGAAAGAAAAGAAAGGTTGGCGAGGCAAAGAGGGAGACAGTGCTCTCCTGCAACACCCTGTCAACCCTCTTCAACCTGCTAGTGATGAAGATGGGGAAGAAATATGCTTTACACCCACGACTGAGGCAAGCCAGGCCGAAGCCACGATCGCTGCTCATGCAACTGGGTCAGGCCAAAAATGGGGCCGCCAGCCGCCCGCTAATCACAACATTATTTTTAGAGGGAGCAACCCTATAAAATACCCCCTCTAGAGGTCAAGGGAGTTCAAATCCCTCCTCCATCAAGGCTATACGATCAAAGTGGGGGTAGTAGCGGTGTCCCTTCCTTCTTCGAATTTTTGAAGATGTCCAAGGGCAGGCAGCCATGTCGGGATGTCGGCCCTGCAGTAGGGGGCACTTCCCCGCAACTTCAACAACCCTCTGATACTCCAGATGAAGATGAGGCCGGCCTGATGGCAGGTGACAAGGGACAACAACAGGATGACACCGAGCAGAAAGGTGCAGAATCGGGTTCCGATGAAGCAGGCCCATCAGGGGCCGCGGTACAAGGCTCTTCCAAGCCAAGATGGGTAGAAGAAATGAAGCTGTCCAATGTCCAGGCAGGAAGCCGGGTGGTTAAATTGCTAAAGAAGCTCCCGGCAAGATTCACTCTTTGGGAAATCCTCTCCCTGAGTGAAAAAACCCGGCATACGATTATTACTGCTTTGCAAACGCCTGCTCAATACGAGAGCTGCTTGGCTGAAATACTGCCACGGACAAATATAGCTGTCACTGAAGAAGATATGATGTTGCCTACCACCAGCCATAATAGACCCTTATATATGAGGGGGTAATTAAATACCCAGCAGCTGAACAAGATTCTAATAGACTCGGGTGCAGCTGTTAATATACTTCCCTACAGGGTGTACCAGAAGTACTACTTCAATGTCCATCTGCACAAAGTCGGGGATATGCGTATCGTCGGCTTCAACCAGAAATGTGATGTCCCGCTTGGGGTGGCAGAATTTACCCTCACTATGGCAGACCTCACTACTGAAGCTCAATTCCATGTTATCAACTCCAACACCTCATACAAGGCGTTGCTTGGCCGTCCTTGGCTGCATGAAAACCTGGTGGTGCCATCTACTTTACACTAGTGCATTAAGTATAACCATGATGGAAAGGAGGGGAGGATATATGCTGACCTCCACCCATTCAAAGTATTTCAGTGCCATCTACTGGATGCTCCTTTATATGTGGATCAACCACTAAAAATTCCCAAGATGAAGGCGCCCGCAAAGTCCACAAAAAGAACCTCTGGTGATGACCGGTTCCCACCGCCACCTCCAGGATATGTAAATCCCAGGGCAGTGCTGCACATTGCCACCACAGGGAACGTGGGTAGGGTTGCACCTCCCACCATTTACCCCGAAGCTAATGAGGCCAAGATCGACCAGCATCATGGCCATATCAAGATCCCTCAGGGTCTCATCAAACCAATAGCCGGCCTCGACCCCCTCACTGTTGAACCTCTTAAGACATTGGAGGTGGCACAAGCCGAAGGCCCCAACAGCATATTCTATACAGCTGAAGAACACCCTACACAGGAGGATACCAATTGTCATCTCCCTGAAGATATAGAGAACCCGTTGGTCCCCATTCAAGGGCTAACATTCACAACGGATCGAGTGGCTAAGATGTTCCGGAAGCAGCACATCCCCTCTGGCCAGCCTCGCAAAGAGAAAGAAGCGTTCAAAAGGCTTTGGTATCTGGCCAGCCTGGACAAAGAATTAAGGCGTGTCTCCGAACACTAGGGGTGAGCATAATTCGGGTTCAACCCGAAAACCAAACCGAACTGGTAGATTTGGTTTTGTTTGGTTCGGGTTAAAATTTTAAAAAATTTGGTTTGGTTTAAAACTGAACCGTATTTAAAAAATTCGGTTTGTATGGATAAACTGATTTATCAAGGATAATTTCGTATATTTATTAAAACACTAAAACTCACCCCAATTTCTTAACCCAAATACCCACTCGCCGCCCTCGTCCGACACGGTGAATCAAAATTTCCATTTTCAATTTTTCACAACACCCCACCCATCGCCACCCCGCTCACTGCCACCACGCAACACACCAATACGCCACGGCCATGCTCCAGTCCCCAAGAGTCCAAGACCTCTCCCTTACGGCCTCACCGCCGGCTCACCAGGCAGCGCCGCAGCGGCATCCCACTGTCATGCGAGCGCGACCCCTCTGGCCCTCCCTGATGGGGACATCGCTTACCACTTCCCATTTCTCCATGGGTCCCGATGATCGCCATTGTGTTCGTCTTGATTTCTTGAGTCGAGTTATGTAATTTTCATATTTTTCTGGAGTCATATCATTGTAATTTTTCTTTTATTTGAGTCAAGTCCCTAGGTTAATGAGTCATCTACCTAAGTTTATTATCATTATGTCAGTTAGATTGGTTAATGGGCCCAGTTATATGGGCTTGGCCCAGGGGCGCCCCTTTCCCCCTTGGTTAGTTGTCATTAGTCCAAAAGTCAGGGACTTATGTTGAACTGTGGGATTCCTATAAATAGGACCCCAATCCCACCAGTTGAAGCTAATGAAGTATTGAAGAAATTTAGCCACTTGAATTGCCTTTCTCTCTCTCTCTATCTCTCTCTCTCTCTCAAGAAGGGGCGACCCTTTCTCTCTCCTCTCCCCTCTCTCTCTCTAGGTCGACCATCTCTCTCTCTCCTCCCCTTGCCACCTCATCCTCCACATCAGCCCTGCCCACCCTTTCACCTTCCCAAGGTCATTAACCCCCCCTTTACTCCCACCACTCCCCAAGCAACCCTTCCCATTCCCCATACACCCCTTCACCCTCCCAAGGGAGACTCCCTTCTCCTAGACACCCCTTCCTATCCCCAAAGCAACCCCTTCCCATCCCCAAGGCTTCCATTAACACCACCATTAACCCATCTCACCAATTCCAAAGGAAGTCCTCCCTATTCCCCAAGCTACTTGCGCCCCCATCACCCCACCACCTCCCCCTTGGCCATTTGCGCACCCAGCCCCTCTCCCTGCTAGCTCCGCCCCTGGCCTCCACCTCATCACCCCTCCCACCTCCCAAACCACTCCCCTCCACCAAAGCATCCATCTCCCTCACCCCTCCACCAAAGAAACCACCCCCCCACCCTTTTCTCTCTTCTAGTTTGCATACAGCTGAAGACTTGCAGATCAGCACCCTGTTGCAGCGTCGCCCACGACCTCATCCCGGATCTTCTGGGGGCGTGGCCTACATCAACAGAAAGCTCTGCCAGTCTGCTTCGCCACCGCATTGGTCTTGTCCCCATCCGAGGTCCGGGCTGCCCGGGAGGCCCGATCTCCCCCAACTGTGCAGAATTCCTCACACCGAGTTCCTAAACCGGAAGAGAAGCTGTACCACGAAGAACCGCAGAAGAATCAGGCCACAAGCTCTTCTCCAAAGTTCTTCCTCGTCCAGCCCACCTTCAGAATCAAGAAGCGGAACTTCGTTCAGCATCCGTGGGCCGAAGTTACCATTTTTCCCCCTCGGCTGCGCGGGTCTGCCTCCCACAGTCTGCAACGACCATCCTTCACTATTCTGCGTCCCCCAGTCCTCTCTGACATCAGACGGCTTCCCCGTCAGTTTTTCTGGGAAGAGGGATTGTCCACGGTTCTAGAAACGCCGGCGGTTCGTGAATCGGAGTCCGGGAGTTGTCGGGGCAGCCTCTGCATCCTGCTATTAGGAACCTGAAGTCACCTTCCCCAGATTCTATCACTCTGTTCGACTCCCCACCCGGACCAGATGCGACACCAGAAGAATTCTAAACAATTCTGAGGCATCCTAGCTCCAGTTACAAAGATTTCCCCTCTGGTCTCATCATCAGCAGAATTCTGGACTAGAAGTTACGACCTCAACAGTGACTGTCAGTCATTCGTCGCAGAGTGCAGGCAGATTCGACATCAGCTTCTCCGCTCGAGTTTTCGGCGACTCTCCCCTTCCCGCCTGGCCGGCTTATCGCCCCTCCCTGCGCGGAGGTAGTGTTTGAATTGTAACTCTAAGTTCCCCACCCCAAGTCCACCTTCCTGCGAGAGGTGTAGTGAGTGTAACTAATTAAACAGGATTCAAGCTTCACCGGCGCAGTGTGCGGGGAACCCACACTTCCCCGCTCGCCCATCGTCTCCGACCGGGGTTGGTTTCTTCAAACCAACCAGGTGAGCTCCTGCCCTTGCTCCATTTACTTCTGTTTGTTTAATATCCGTCAAGCTAGTCCGCTGGCTAGTAAGAGAGTGCCTGTTCCCGGATCCACCATCTTGAGTGGTCATCGTGGATAATAGTGAGTGAGTGACCTTGTGCCCCCAAGGCACCCGGTCGCCCTTGATCGTGGGAATCCTACCTTCGAAAGGAAAAATCTTAGTTGTGCTGGCCCTCTACCAGCAAGGGTCCTTCTCCCCCACCTCGACTCGGCATCATCGAGTCACCACAGGTAACGGGTGCGCACGGTGAGACGGCGTCTTCCAAGCTTTCTCGACTTTTGTGAATGCGTTTGCGAATTAAGTCCAAGGGATCATTGTCACTTGCTGCATTCCCGTCATTGTGTCACATCAAATTGGTATCAGAGCAAGTTCTAGACTTATCTCTACTAAGTCTTGTCCTAGGGCGCATAAGCATTTAGAGTCATTCGGTTCATCAACATGGCTACCTCTCTTTGGTCCCACTCGGCCCTCCACAAAGGTCCGATCGACCACCCATTTTCGGACATCTTTATAGATGAGAGTATCACCTTTGATGGGTCACATCCTAGTGATTATGTTAGGTTTCATGACCAAACACTTTGATAGGACTAGGGTCTATGGACACCCTAGAGTCCGCAGGGCCACAGGGTGACTTCGGGGACAAGCCAAGAAGGAGTGGGAACGCATAGTGAGCTTAAGAAAGATTCGGAGGCAAGAACCCATAGGATCATGGGAAGAGATAAAAAGTGAGCTTAGGAAGATCTACGCCCCCCGACCCTCCCACTCCTACCGTGAGGACCATAACCCGTTGAGCACTCCCACTCCCCCTTTTCCTCCCAGTCAACCCAAAATCTCTATTAGGACCCAAACCCCACCACCCAAAGGACCCCTAGATTTATTGGAAGAGATAAGGATTGAGATCAGGAAGATCTTCACTCCCCAACCTTCCCACTCCTACCCTAGGAACCATAACCCGAGGAGCACTCCCACTCCTCCTTTCCCCACCACCCAACCCAAAATTCTCCATCAAACCCACACCCCACAAACTTCCAAAAATCCTCCTTCCACCCCTTTCCAAAAGGAACTTAAAGAGGTAACCGAAGACTATGAGGCTCCACTAGATTGGGAAGAAGAATATGAATCACAATGTCATGGGTTAGGCCGAGAAGTTCCCATCCCAGGTGGAAGAAGCATCATGGCTCACTCCAGCCTCACCACTCAAACCCACGTGGACCCCATGTCCACCCCTCCACCTAGGCCCGTGACAGCCACCATTCCCCAATCCAAAGTTACTCACCCAACCCACCTTCCACTTCCAACTCCTATCCTATCCAAACCTAGTCCCCCGCTACTTCCACTCCCAACCCCAACCCAAGTCCGGCCTCACTCACCACCCCAGGTACACCATGCACCAACCATCATCACCCCTCCCCCAATAGATCTTCCCATTCCCTTGAGAGAGGAGACCACAACCATCCACATGGGAGTAGATGCTAGTCCGGAACCAATCCCCATCCTTGAGGAAACTCAAGTTCATATCTGTGGTGAGGAAGAATCACAAATGTCCCCTTCACATAGCTTGGACCCCCAAGAGCCACAAGCCTTCACAAGTAGCACCGTAATCATAGAGGGGCCCCTAGCTAGATGGCTAAAGGAGAGACCACTTCACCCCATCGTGTCCTATGTTTACCCACCCATGGAGCAAAACCTTCCCATTGTACCCTTATCCACCTATCACACCACAATCTAATCATCCTATCAAGTGGAAACATTAGGGGATCTTCTTAAGGGTATAGTTTGGCAAATGGAACTAACTGGCATAATGACTACAATAGCCGACCGACCTAGGAGCCTTGACCTCCTACACCTATGTGTCGGATCCATCTCCTCCATTTACACTGTGGGTTGCTACACTAGTGACCTTCTGTTACTCCTCCCTACACCCGACGAGCCCGATGCTATTCGTAAATTAGAGTTGCTTATTTCGGGTAGGATACCAAGCCCTCCATTCATGGCCAACCAACCCGCCAAGGACTTCGGTTCAATTACTTCATTTGAGGAGGAGGACTCACCATCATTTGAAGACCTTGAGAAGATAGAATACCCCTTCCTTGGTAACACCTTCCATGACCCATTTGATCCCTCCCTATGCAAGACATTGAACCCATGGGACCTAGCCGCCTTACCCACCACCCACTCCCTCCTACCCTCACCCACCATGTTGAACCCAACCCACCCATTCCACTACTTAGTTCACACTATGAGAGCCATGACCGAGGGTGACATCCACCTAGGAAATGAGGAAGTGTCCTATCCCAAAATGTCCACCTTCTTGGACCCCTTCGACCCCCATGAGTGGAAACCCCCGAATCAACCCCCACCTAAAGATGGGACCATCTTGATAGGAATGCATGTGTCACAATATTCATCATATGGTGAGGCTAGTCACGTCATTGGTGTCACATACACACTAGGTCCAGTGCACGACAGGTTTACATTTGGACAAGCTGATCTTCCCCCACTCTTCATCCGTCTCATGCATGATAGGGCCACTTGTGGCTGCCCCGGTCCACCTAAGTGCATCAAGGTCCACATGGTTTCTAAGCATGATAGGTCAATTCATGGGTGCCCTGGTCCTCCTAAGTCTGTCAAAACCAATCTAACACTTGATAGGGCTGGATTTGGTTGTCCAGGTCCTCCCTTCATCCCTATAGGATCATCATTCATAACATTGCATGGTAACATTCGCAAACACAAAAACATGAGCAGCAAGGTTCTTAAGGAATTAGCCGATTCCCACTGTCGCCACCAAGAAATCCATGTCGGTGATTTTGTGATGGTGAGGACTGAGATTGTCTCAAAACTGAGGTCTCGTGGAGCAGGCTCCTTTCAGGTATTGAGGCGCCTTGACACAAATGCTTATGTGTTCGACCTCCCCGAAGGTTACGGAGTAAGCCCCACTTTCAATGTGGCTGACCTGGTGCCCTACAAGGGTCCCACGGTGACACCCAGTGAGGAGATCCAGCCTATCCACCCCTTGAGAGAGCCCCCACACCAACGAGAGCTCCATCTGGCCAGAGAAACCAGCGTGATCAAGTGGAGCAGATATTAGATGAACAGATCACTACCATACGGAGCAAGGCGTATGAGCGATATCTGGTTAGGTGGAAGGGACGACCACCTTCGGTTGACGCCTGGGTGATTCGGGAGGATCTCCAGCAGCTGGATCCTGACCTATCGGAGCAGTACCGCAGCAGGGTGGACCCTTACTCGATAGAGTCGAGTTCTCTGCACCTCGGGAGTATGATGGGGACATCGCTTACCACTTCCCATTTCTCCATGGGTCCCGATGATCGCCATTGTGTTCGTCTTGATTTCTTGAGTGGAGTTATGTAATTTTCATATTTTTCTGGAGTCATATCATTGTAATTTTTCTTTTATTTGAGTCAAGTCCCTAGGTTAATGAGTCATCTACCTAAGTTTATTATCATTATGTCAGTTAGATTGGTTAATGGGCCCAGTTATATGGGCTTGGCCCAGGGGCGCCCCTTTCCCCCTTGGTTAGTTTTCATTAGTCCAAAAGTCAGGGACTTATGTTGAATTGTGGGATTCCTATAAATAGGACCCCAATCCCACCAGTTGAAGCTAATGAAGTATTGAAGAAATTTAGCCACTTGAATTGCCTTTCTCTCTCTCTCTCTAGCTCTCTCTCTCTCTCTCTCTCTCTCAAGAAGGGGCGACCCTTTCTCTCTCCTCTCCCCTCTCTCTCTCTAGGTCGACCATCTCTCTCTCTCCTCCCCTTGCCACCTCATCCTCCACATCAGCCCTCCCCACCCTTTCACCTTCCCAAGGTCATTAACCCCCCCTTTACTCCCACCACTCCCCAAGCAACCCTTCCCATTCCCCATACACCCCTTCACCCTCCCAAGGGAGACTCCCTTCTCCTAGACACCCCTTCCTATCCCCAAAGCAACCCCTTCCCATCCCCAAGGCTTCCATTAACACCACCATTAACCCATCTCACCAATTCCAAAGGAAGTCCTCCCTATTCCCCAAGCTACTTGCGCCCCCATCACCCCACCACCTCCCCCTTGGCCATTTGCACACCCAGCCCCTCTCCCTGCTAGCTCCGCCCCTGGCCTCCACCTCACCACCCCTCCCACCTCCCAAACCACTCCCCTCCACCAAAGCATCCATCTCCCTCACCCCTCCACCAAAGAAACCACCCCCCCACCCTTTTCTCTCTTCTAGTTTGCATACAGCTGAAGACTTGCAGATCAGCACCCTGTTGCAGTGTCACCCACGACCTCATCCCGGATCTTCTGGGGGCGTGGCCTACATCAACGGAAAGCTCTGCCAGTCTGCTTCACCACCGTGTTGGTCTTGTCCCCATCCGAGGTCCGGGCTGCCCGGGAGGCCCGATCTCCCCCAACTGTGCAGAATTCCTTACACCGATTTCCTGAACCGGAAGAGAAGCTGTACCACGAAGAACCGCAGAAGAATCAGGCCATGAGCTCTTCTCCAAAGTTCTTCCTCGTCCAGTCCACCTTCAGAATCAAGAAGCGGAACTTCGTTCAGCATCCGTGGGCCGAAGTTACCATTTTTCCCCCTCGGCTGCGCGGGTCTGCCTCCCACAGTCTGCAACGACCATTCTTCACTATTCTGCGTCCCCCAGTCCTCTCCGACATCAGACGGCTTCCCCGTCAGTTTTTCTGGGAAGAGGGCTCGTCCACAGTTCCAGAAACTCCAGCGGTTTGTGAATCGGAGTCCGGGAGCTATCGGGGCAGCCTCTGCATCCTGCTGTTAGGAACCTGAAGTCACCTTCCCCAGATTCTGTCACTCTGTTCGACTCCCCACCCGGACCAGCTGCGACACCAGAAGAATTCTAAAAAATTCTGAGGCATCCTAGCTCTAGTTACGAAGATTTCCCCTCTGGTCTCATCATCAGCAGAATTCCGGAATAGAAGTTACGACCTCAACAGTGACTGTCAGTCATTCGTCACAGAGTGCAGGCAGATTCGACATCAGCTTCTCCGCTCGAGTTTTCGGCGACTCTCCCCTTCCCGCCTGGCCGGCTTATCGCCCCTCCCTGTGCGGAGGTAGTGTTTGAATTGTAACTCTAAGTTCCCCACCCCAAGTCCACCCTCCTGCGAGAGGTGTAGTGAGTGTAACTAATTAAACAGGATTCAAGCTTCACCGGCACAGTGTGCGGGGAACCCACACTTCCCCGCTCGCCCATCGTCTCCGACCGGGGTTGGTTTCTTCAAACCAACCAAGTGAGCTCCTGCCCTTGCTCCATTTACTTCTGTTTGTTTAATATCCGTCAAGCTAGTCCGCTGGCTAGTAAGAGAGTGCCCGTTCCCGGATCCACCATCTTGAGTGGTCATCGTGGACAATAGTGAGTGAGTGACCTTGTGCCCCCAAGGCACCCGGTCGCCCTTGATCGTGGGAATCCTACCTTCAGGAGGGAAAACCTTAGTTGTGCTGGCCCTCTACCAGCAAGGGTCCTTCTCCCCCACCTCGACTCGGCATCATCGAGTCACCACGGGTAACGGGTGCGCACGGTGAGACGGCGTCTTCCAAGCTTTCTCGACTTTTGTGAATGTGTTTGCGAATTAAGTCCAAGGGATCATTGTCACTTGTTGCATTTCCGTCATTGTGTCACATCACTCCCTCACCCTGTAGTGATGCCCCACGCCGGTGACGTTGCCACCTGACCCCTCCCTCACCCTGCCACGGGCCACGGCGTGACATGCGGACAAGGCCACCGGGCCACGCCTCATGCCACGAGTCATCTTCCTCTCTGGCTCACCCCGCAGGCTGCAGTTGTGCCCCACGTGTCTTCCTCTCCGGTGAGTCCTCTCCGGCTCACCCGCAGGCCGTAGCGGCGCCCCACGGCCCACGCATCTTCCTCTCCGGTGAGTCCTCTCTTGCTCACCCCGTAGGCCGTAGACGCGACCCCTCCGCTCCGGCTGTAGTTCTCTGAGGGCCCTTTTAGTTCCTCCTTGTCTATTCTGTGCTTCATTTGATGGCTTTGTCAGGACATCTGTTGATTGATCAGTATCTGTTAGGAAAAGCCAGAGCAATCTATAGATCATTCATCTGATAGAGGTCCTAGATCTGCTCTTGTTTACAATGGTTATATTCCATGTTCATTTGAATGTTGGTTAACTTAAGAGTGCCAATAATCAGATACATGGTTTTACTTTGTGAAGCACTTAAGCTTCCCTGAAGGATTTAGTGTCATATTAGTGCCGTCAGAACATGCAACTATTTATGGTACAAGATTCATACATCATACATGTTATGCACTTGATACCTTGGCATTTGGGTCTTGTTCCTTTGCTTCTGTACATTCATTCAGGAAGTAGTCATGTGGGGGACACTTTCCATAACTATTCATGTAGGGATCTTGTTTTCCATGGTTCCACTTGTGGGCCTTCGAGACTATATATCTTTGACTCTTCATCTTTCACTTTTAGCATGATTCTACGTCGCATCCTTTTCACATGACATACCACACACAGAGGAAGAATGGACTTCATTAGTTAAGTATACCACACACAGTATGGACTTACATTTGCTCATTGTATTTGTCTTTATCTTCAAATGCCATATATTGAATCTCCAATTTAAATTATATTTTCATGTAGAAAAGTGAGATGGAAGTAGTTATATAGTACAAATATCAAGCATGGAACGATAATTATGGTTCAAACCAAACCAAATTGAAACAAACCGAATTAATTCGGTTTGGTTTGGTTTGGTTTCAAAGTCGTTCGGTTTGGTTTGGTTCGGGTTAATCCTTTAATTCGGTTTGGTTTGGTTTGAGAAAAAATCTCTTCAAGCCAAACCAAACCAAACCGTGCTCACCCCTACCCAACACCCAGGACTGGGCTTCACCCTAAAAGAATATTATTATAGTGGGCGCTATGAGGTGGATACCATCTCCGCTTTCTTCCCAACAAAAGATAGTCCGTCGGGGGCAACATACGATGAATACCCGATGGAGAATGAACATTCTAGGTCAGTTCAATTGAGAGACCCAGAATCAGAAGCCATAGCCCCTTGCAGATGCTGGGAGCAGGTTTATCTTGAAGAAACGGCCTTTCAAGCCAGATTCGACACGGCCAACAACAACGAAGCCGAAGACACTGAGGGAATATGACTCTCCTCTTCCTACAACCCTTCTTTAGCAACGACTTTAGCCCCCCCGGGGCCAATGAAGGAAGTTGCCTTTGACACCGATCGGGGAATACCTGCCAAAAGAGAACAAGCCACCTCTGCTAAGATTGCAGCAATTTGAAGCAACATGAGGTCAGGATCGTCCGTACCCATTGCAAGGCCAGAACACCATCCCTCCGAGTCAATAATGAATAGATGTCATCCTCTCCAGATTACTAACTCATCAGCTGAAGCTGGAACTGTAAAAAGTCTACTGCCAGAACAATTCACGCAGCTGTCACCGGTTGAACTGGAAGCTCCTAATAAGGTCCGAAGGCAACACAGTGAGAAGGTTGAAGTTTTTGAACTTGAGGATGATGTTCTAGACTTCATTGACCTCTAGCTGGCTCCCTCGAAAATAGAAGACGGAGGCCAAGCCACGGTCGACGAGCTAATAGAAGTCAATTTGGGAAGTGAGGATGACCCCAAGGTAACCTTCCTCAGTGCTCAACTATCTTCTGAAGAGTAGGAGCTGTACGTCTAGTTGCTGCAAGAATATCAGGATTGCTTCACCTGGAGTTACAAAGAAATGCCAGGGCTTAGCCCCGCAGTTTCACAACATCAGCTGGCCATAAATCCTGAAGCAGAGCCAGTAAAGCAGTCACCACGGCGCATGAGACCCGAGCTCATCACTCAAATATGAAATGAAGTGGACAAGCTCATTGATGTGGGTTTCGTCGAAGAGAATCAATATACCATGTGGCTGGCCAATATTGTGCCCGTGAGAAAGAAGAATGGGCAGATCCAGATATGTGTAGACTTTCGAGATCTGAATAAGGCATGCCCTAAAGATGACATTCCGGTGCCAATAACGGAAGTCATGATTGATGCCACAACCGGCCACGAGGCCCTATCATTCATGGATGGGTCGTCTGGTTATAATCAAATATAGATCACAGAGCATGACCAGGTCCATACTGCCTTCCGAACCCCCAAGGGTATCTACCACTACAAAAGAATGATGTTCGGTCTAAAGAATGCTGGTGCGACCTACCAGCGAGCAATGACCAGAATCTTTGATGAGCTGCTCTACCAAAAAGTCGAGTGCTACATAGATGATATGGTAGTCAAGACTAGAAGAAAAGAAGATCATTTGCTAGACCTCTGAGTCATATTTCAGAGGCTTAGGCAGTATGAATAAAAAATGAACCCCATGAAGTGCACCTTTGGAGTGTCAAGCGGCAAGTTTTTAGGCTTTATTGTCAAATATCGGGGAATTAAAATAGACCCCGCAAAGATCAAGGCAATCCAAAGGTTACCTCCGCCAACGAATATCTCTGAGCTAAGATCTCCCCAAGGCTGTCTGGCATATATCCAGCGGTTTATATCCAACTTGTCAGGCTGGTGCCACCCCTTTCACAAGTTGATGATGAAAGATGTTCCCTTTTATTGGGATGGAGAATGTCAAATAGCTCTGGACAAGCTGAAATATTACCTGAAAACTCCTCCAGTGCTTGGCGCACCGGTGAAAGGATGGCCGCTGATTCTGTATATAGCAGCCACCTACTACTCTCTGGGGGCAATGCTGGCCCAGAATAATGAGGAAGGAAAAGAACAAGTCCTCTACTATCTCAGTCGAAGACTGGTTAGAACCGAAGAAAAATATACTTTCATTGAGAAGGTCTGCTTGGCGCTGGTCTTCGCCGCCAAGAAACTCCAGCACTACATGCTATCGCATGAAATAAGGCTGATATCTAAGGCGGATCCGCTGAAGTATATCCTATCCCAACCGGCACTCAAAGGCCGCTTGGGCAAATGGGCTGTAATTCTCAAGGAGTTTGACATCTCCTATGTGCCACGGAAAGCTGTTAAAGGCTAGGCCATCGCAGATTTCTTTGCTGTGCATCCAACACCTGAAGACTGTCCGCTGGAGACAGAACTCCTTGAAGATGAGACCCTGGAGGTAGATCAAGTACAACACACCCTGTGGCAGTTGTATTTTGACGGCACATCCATAATTGATACTCCGACAACCGGGTCGGCTAAAGTCAGAGCCGGCGCTGGTATAGTCCTGAAGTCTCCTGAGGGGGAAGTTATATATACCTCTTGCTTGATAAACAAGCCTTGCACAAACAATGAAGCAGAATATGAGGCCCTGATTATTGGGCTGCAGACTGCTCTGTCTATGGAGATTCGAATGCTTGAGGCGTTCGGAGATTCCATGCTAGTTGTAAAACAAGTGGGAGGAGAGTTCGATGTGCGGAAGTAGGAGCTTCTCCTTTACCACCAACGGGCGCTGCGCCTAATGGTGAAATTCTACTTCATTAAAGTAGAGCACATCAATTGAGGATAGAATACCCAGGCTGATGCCCTCGCAAAGCTGGCTAGTTCCCTGTCTGTCCCACCAGACACAAGCCTGAATATAAATGTCATCAATAGACGTCAGGTCCCCAATATGATCGAGGTCCTGCCCAATGAAGAAGAAAATGAGGTGACAGCAGTGGAGGAAGTCCAACAGCCCAATTGGCGGGAGCACCTCCTACACTGGTTCCAGTGCCAACAACTCCCGAAAGAGAAAGAACAAAGAATGAAGCTCCTCAGGATCAAGGATTCTTATGAGATGAGAAACATGGCTTTATTCCGAATAATGGTAGATGCCCAAAAGAAGATTCTACTATGTTGTTTGTCTATGGCAGAAGCATGGCAGGTGATGAAAGAAGTGTGCCGGGTCGGCCGGAGCCCATGAGGCTGGTTTGAAAATGAAAATCGAGATAAAGAAATTTGGCTACTATTGGCCCACTATATTTGACGACTGCTGTAAGTTTGCTAAGTCATGTCAGAAATGTCAAGAGCACGCTACCGTGTCTCGGAGGCCTCCAGTGCCACTGCACCCCACTATCCCAAGATGGCCTTTTGCCCAATGAGGCACGGATGTAGTGGGACCTTTACCATCGTCATCATCAGGGTGCAAGTATATTTTATCAGCCACAGACTATTTCTCCAGATGGGCGGAGGCAGTGGCATTAAGAGAAGTGACAGGGGAGCTGGTCGCTAGGTTCTTCCGTCAGAATATAATATTCTAGTTCGGGGTCCCCGTCCGAATTATTTCCGACAATGGCAGGCATTTCAGAAACCAGAAGGTATACCAGTTAGCCGACAAGTACAAAATTGATTGGAGGACATCACCCCCCTACAATCCGCAGGCCAACGGATTGGCAGAAGCGTTCAACAAAACTCTCTACACCCTGCTTGCCTAGATCATCAACTCTAGCAAGAGAGACTGGGAAGAGAAGATGTACGAGGCACTATGGGCTTATTGCAAAGTCTACAAAACTCCAACCGACTATTCACCCTTCTCCCTGGTTTACGGATCGGAGGCGGTGGTGCCAATAGAGCTGGAAGTGCCGTCACTGAGAGTCGCCATACAACACGGCTTGACAAACGGCGAACAGAAAAATATAGAATGAAGACTAGAAGAGCTCGCTGAGCTCGAAGGAAGGCAACTCCGAGCACAACAAAACATTCAATTATATCAGGCTCGCATGGCCCGTGCTTTTGATAAGCTGGTCAAAGAGCGAGAATTCAAGAAAGGTGACCTTGTCATGGTCAAAAGAAAAGAAGTAATGGCAGCTAACCCCAGAGGGAAGTTGATTAAAAATTGGGTATGCCCGTATGTTGTGCATCAGGTCTACGAAGGAGGCGCTTACATCCTGGTGGATCACAAGGGCATAGTTCCATTTCCCCCTCTCATTGGGAAGCATATGAAGTCATATCGGGTGGCCGCGCCAGCACCTGAAGATTAAATAAACTCAACAAAAAGAAACCTTTAGAGTTCGAACACAGTCCCACCGGGTCACAACTCCCCGACAGACCTTACATCCGTACGAGTAAAGACCACCTTTCTTTGCACAGGCATTGACCCCATGCCTGCGAATACCCCTCAACAATGCCCCCCGACGGACCTTATGTCCGCACGGGTGAGGAGAACCTTCCCCTTGCACGGGCATTAACCCCATGCCCGCGAATGCAGCCATACGGTGACAAGCTTTATGCCTCAGTCGAATGTTGCTCGACAACGCCCCGACGGGCCTTACGTCCGCGCGGGTGAGTAGGCTCTCTCGTTGCGTTGACATTATCTTCTTGCCAACAAATAAACCCCTTTCTGGTGCAAGGCTTTGTGCCCTAGCCAACTCTTATACAATATAGCCATCATAGGCCTTACGCCTGAATCGATGCAGAAACTCTCCCCTTGCTTTGGTATTTGTCCTTACCAATGAACAAATCCCTTTCTGGCGTAAGGCTTCGTGCCCTAGCCAACTCTTATACAATATCGCCATCGCGGGCCTTACGCCCTAATCGACGCAGAAACTCTCCCCTTGCGTTGGTATTTATCCTTACCAACGAACAAACCCCTTTCTGGCGCAAGACTTCATACCCTATCCAACTCTTATACAATATTGCCATCCCGGGTCTTACGCCCGAATCACCGCAGAAACTCTCCCCTTGCGTTGGTATTTGTCCTTACCAACGAACAAACCGCTTTCTGGCGCAAGGCTTCGTGCCCTAGCCAACTCTTATACAATATCGCCATCGCGGGCCTTACGCCCGAATCAGTGCAGAAACTCTCCCCTTGCGTTGGTATTTGTACTTACCAACGAACAAATCCCTTTCTGGCGCAAGGCTTCGTGCCCTAGCCAACTCTTATACAATATCTCCATCGCGGGCCTTACGCCCGAATCGACGCAGAAACTCTCCCCTTGCGTTGGTATTTGTACTTACCAATGAATAAACCCTTTTTCTAGCGCAAGACTTCATGCCCTAGCCAACTTTTACACAACATTGCCATTACGGACCTTACGTCCTAATCGGCAGAAATTCTTCCTTTGCGTTGACATTATCTTCTTGCCAACGAACAAACCCTCTCTATCGGTGCAAGGCCCCATGCCCCAGCCAACAGTCACATGCCACCACTCAGGGTCAAACGTTGCATATTGACCCATCATCATTCTCTTACCTTTTGTTACAAAAAAAAGAAAAAATGGGGCTTAAAATACAGGTGCCCCGCTAGTCTTGTTCAGATATTCTGGACAAAGGCAAAAATGGCTATAACCCAGCTGAGGTGAAAACCCGAAAGGGCGCCACAGGCAAAAATGGGTACCCCGCCACGTGAAAACCCGAAGGGGCACGTGGGCAAAAGCAAGAGGGGGCTGACTCCGGTGGAAACCCGAAAGGGCACTTGAGTCAGTAATGTGGTAATTAACAGTTCCTCTTCGCCTTCACCCCTTTAAAACCCTAGATAGAACATTCATCATAGTCCCACCGGAGGTCTACCTATTTCAAAAACCATTGACCCGAACCTTCCGTCCCTGTCAATAAACAAACCCCTTTTTCCTTCGGCATTTATCCAATGTCGATGAACAAACCAACGCTGATTCTTGCCATCATCGGCAGGATCAGTCAATGAACTGGGTACCCAGACCTTTCATCCTCGTTAATGAACAAACCCCTTTTTGCTTCGGTATTTATCCAATGTCGATGAACAAACCAACGCTGATTCTTGCCATCATCGACAGGATCAGTCAATGAACCATCGACCCGTACCTTTCGTCCTTGTTAATGAACAAACTCCCTTTTACTTCGGCATTTATCCAATGTCGATGAACAAACCAACGCTGATTCTTATCATCATCGACAGGATCAGTCAATGAACCGTTAACCCGGACCTTTCATCCTCGTTAATGAATAAACCCCCTTTTACTTCGGCATTTATCCAATGTCGATGAACAAACCAACGTTGATTCTTGTCATCATCGGTAGGATCAGTCAATGAACTGTTAAATCGGATCTTTCGTCCTCGTTAATGAATAAACCCATTTTTGCTTCAGCATTTATCTAATGTCGATGAACAAACCAACGTTGATTCTTGCCATCATCGACAGTAACAGTCAACGAACTGTTAACCCGGACCTTTCATCCTCGTTAATGAACAAACCCCTTTTTTGCTTCGACATTTATCCAATGTCGATGAACAAATCAACGCTGATTCTTGTCATCATCGGCAGGATCAATCAACAAACCGTTAACCTGGACCTTTCATCCTTGTTAATGAACAAACCCCTTTTTGCTTCGACATTTATCCAATATCGATGAACAAACCAACGTTGATTCTTGTCATCATCGGCAGGATCAGTCAGCAAATCGTTAACTCGGACCTTTCATCCTTGTTAATGAACAAACCCCTTTTTATTTCGACATTTATCCAATGTCAATGAACAAACCAACGCTGATTCTTGTCATCATTGGCAAGATCAGTCAACGAACCGTTAACTCGGACCTTTCATCCTCGTTAATGAACAAACCCCTTTTTGCTTCGGCATTTATCCAATGTCGATGAACAAACCAATACTGATTCTTGTCATCATCGGCAGGATCAGTCAACGAATCGTTAACCCAGACCTTTCATCCTCGTTAATGAACAACCCCCCCTTTTTTTTGCTTCGGCATTTACCCAATGTCGATGAACAAACCAATGCTGATTCTTGTCATCATCAGCAAGATCAGTCGATGAACCGTTAACCTGGACCTTTCGTCCTCGTTAATAACTAAACCTATCTTTTGCTTCGGCATTTACCCAATGCCGATGAATAAACCAATGCTGATTCTTGTCATCATCGGCAGGATCAGTCAATGAACCATTAACACGGATCCTTCATCCTCGTTAATGACAAAACCTCTCTTTGCTTCGGCATTCATCTAATGTCAATGAACAAACCCCCGCTCATCTTAGCATCAATCCGGCTAATCAACTCGTCGCCCTTGCCAAAGGCAAGCAATCACGTTTCAAAAAAAAATGAGACTTAAAATAGAGGTGCCTCGCCAGACTTATCCCGATATTCTGGATAAGGGCAAAAATAGCTATAACGCAACTGAGGTGAAAACCTGAAAGGGCGCCACAGGCAAAATTGGGTACCCCGTCACGTGAAAATCCGAAAGGGGGGGGGGTGGGTAAAAGCAAGAGAGGGCTGGCTTCGGTGAAAACCCGAAAGGGCGCTTAGGTCAGTAATGTGTTTCAAAAAAAATGAAATGATGATGAAAATGACGAATGATGATGATGATGACGAGGACACTGCCTCATTTATCATTCGTGTCCCACAAGGAATCCTTGCATGTGGTAGACATACCATTCCCACCGGTACAAGCCTTACGCTTGTGCTGCGATAAACCTTTTTACTTCGGCATTTAACCCATGCCGACGAACAAACCTACCTTCGATCTTCGACACCATCGGCGAAATCGATGAGCAAACCATCAGCTCGGACCCTTCGTCCTTGTCGAGTAATAAACTCACCTCTTGTCTCTGGCACTTAAGACTGCCAACACATATGTCATTTCCAAGCCTCTTTGTTATATATGCCATGCATATGTTTTTGATGATAACTAAACTTTATGTTTGCTTGCACATGTTCTTGATGTCAGTGTGCATTCATGTTGTTGTTCAAATATGGTTGAGATGGCAAATGACTTTTGAGGCAGGCTCACACATGTTGGTTAAATGCATGGCTATATGGTCTTGATCCTTGGTTGAAATTGTTAGTTTTACAAGAGATTTCAAAGCCTACTTTGAATGAACAAAGTCCTTGTGCAACTCATGATGTATTAACTTTGACTATTTTGAATTGTAGGATCAAATCTCATGGCGATCGCTTGGAAGGTAAAATAAACGTGTGGATAAGCACCTTGCTTTCTACAATCTAAAACAAGTGGTATATATCATGTCTAATCTGTCAAGAACCATTGGTAAAATTCTTGCTTTGTCATAACATCAATCTCACCATGTGCATTTCACGTAGCTCTCCTCAATACACTTCATTCATGGCATTTGAGGTTCACAATGTGCTTAAGAATTTCACATAAGTCTTGGTAGAAACCGGTTTAGAAGATGCTCTTTCATTGAAATGGGTGCATGGCTTGACAGCTCAATCGTTTTGGTTGAATGCATGGTTTTTCATTCCAATACTTAATTGTGTGAAATTGAGTAGCATACATCTTGATGGGTTGAGAATGTAATTCATGCATTTTTAACATGAAGCCTTTTGGCTTGAATGTGATTTGCAAATGAAGGTCTTTTGTATTGTTCATAAATGCATTCCATGTATAATCTTCAAGAGCGAGCATTAAATGTATTTAAGTCCATTTTATGTAATGATAAATGCTCAAATATTTTGAGCCTTCCAAATGCATAAACTTAGCTAAATCAAACCCAAAAATGATTGGATTAAATTATGACACAAAGATCTTGTCATATGGATATGTTTCACTGGGCTAACAACTCGTTTTTGCAGGTTTTCAACAGTCCGGTCGACCAACGGACAAGGGCCGGTCGACCAGTTTTTCCAGCAATAAAAAATGAACAATTTTGTTACAGTCCGGTCGACCTAAGGGTATGGGTCGATCGACCGGAATTTCCAGGGATGAAATATCAACAGTTTTTTATAGTCCGATCGACCGATCGCCTACCTCCGGTCGACCGAACTCCCCGATGTAGCCTTCTTTGACCTTATTTTTCACCAACGTGTTCAAGCCCCCTTTGTGGACTTTTCAGTCCTTTAGCCTCCTAATCCGGCAGGATTCGTGGATCTATGTCTGGGGAGGTTCCTTGACCAACCCAAGACATATAAAAACACTTCTTAAGGGTAAGAAACCCTAAGGGGATCACAAGAAGGATTGAAGGAGGGGCTACCAAGGGAAGGAAGAACCACTGTAGCTCCGTGAATAGTAATTCGTGGAAGATTTCTTCATCCATCCTCAAGCTCTTCAAGCTCTATCTGAAGCCATTTAATCTCCATTCAAGTGAAGAAGGAAGTCTTGTTCAAGATCTGCATCATACACTCAAGGGGAACCTAAATCAGAAGTTTTCTCAACTGTGTTTCATTTGTCTTTGTGTTTTAAGCTTCAAGTCTTGTTCCTTGTAATCTGTAAACATTTGTGTGTGTGTGGATCGATTCAGATCCGTGGTAGTGTGAGGTTGTCTAGTTCAGATCCTTGTGTGTGTGTGGATCTTCATAGATCTGCATGTGTGTGTGTGGATCTATCCAGATCTGATTATTCTAGTGTGTAGAGTGCTACATATGTCGCAGCGTGTGTGTGTGTTGTTGATCCGGTTGTTGGATCGTGTTGGGGACTTCGTCTTCATGTGTGTGTGTGTGTAGGCGTCGCCCTGCGTGTGTGGTTGGAGTGTGTCTCCGTGTTGGGGATTTATCCCTGTGCTGGTTTACAACAGTGAAGCCTCACTGGGTTTTGGTGAGGGGTGGACGTAGGTTACCGTCGTTGCATCTGAACCACCTTAAAAATCATCGTGCATTGTGGTTTGAATTGTGTGGTTTGGCTAATTTCTTCTACCTCCATTCCGTGTGTTTGTTAGTGCATATTGTTGTTTTGGGTTTGATCTTTCAGATTTAGCATAATCGGTTATTTATTTAAATAGATCTTTGGTATATCAAAAGGTGTTTTTGAATCGACAAGATCACTCTTGTCAGGACAATAGCATCTTGCGTGAGTAGAATCCATGGATTCACACCTCCGCCTTGTACCAAGGAACTATCGTGGAGATAGATTTTGATAAATCTAGCTTGTGGTTAAACAGATTTGAATTCCTAGTTGATGTTTCATCATATTCTTTTAAATCAGGTAAAAGTTTTCTATTTTTTTTAATCACCCAATTCACCCCCCTCTTGGGTGTCATTGATCTCGGGACTTCAATTGGTATCAGAGCTAAGGCTCAATTTTTCATAGATCTAACAATCTAGAGAGATCTAGATCAATGACTACCAAAATATACACCTTGAATTCTCCACCGGTGTATGATGGTTCTAACTTTGATTTGTGGTTAGGAAGAATGTGCAGTCTTGTCAACTCATATGACCCTGAGCTATGGAAGCTTATCTCACATGGTCCTTATGAGTTGCCTAAAGACAAATCAGTCTGGACTATAGATTATGAGTATAAACATGATCAAAATTGCTTAGTTCTAAACTTGCTCACTGCTGTAGTTAATTCTAATAGTTTTCCCTTTGTCTTCAGTTGCAGCTCCGCAAAGGACATACTGGATGGCTTAGCAGGCTTCCATGAAGAGAATGATGAAAAATGTCTTATGGCAGGCACTAGTGATCACGGCAGTGATCAACAGAATGGATCACCCTTGGAGGTAAATTCAGATTCTAAAAATATATCTCTTGATGATCTATTGGTTGCATACGATGAGCTTGCAAATAAATATAAGAAGCTAAAATCTGAAAATAAAAAATTGAAAAAGAATGTTGAACAAAATAACTGTGATTCCTCCTGTAAAAAATACTTATATTTAGAGGAATTGATTGAGGCTCATGTCTTCGACATTGAATTTCACAAAGATCAAATTTTCTCCTTGAGAAATGAAAATAAAGAGCTGAGAGAGAAAATAAGTTCAATGGACAATGGTCAAAATGAACTTGTTCATGATAAAAAGCTTGCAAAAGAAAATGAGAAACTGAAAGAATTGAACACATCCATTTCTGAAAGATTGTTGGTTCTAGAAAAAGGAAAATCTGTGGTTTTGGATGAGTGTGAAGATGTGGATGAAATAAAACAAGAAGTTGAATGTCTTAGGAAAATCAATGATGTGTTGAATGTCAGTCTTGCTACTTGTGAAAAAGAACTCGCCAACACTCAGCTACACATCACATCTTTAGAAAGTGGAATCCAGGACTTACAAAATTCATTGTCTAGATTCTTGGATGGTCAAGAAAATCTAGACAAATTATTGGGGATGAAAGTGAACTTTCAAAGAGAAGGACTGAGATTTAATCCTATGAACAGAAAGAAATTTGAAATTAAGTTACACACTTCATTTGTTCATAGCACATGTACACCCAGCACCTCAAAATCTAACTCCCAGCAACACACTATGCCAAGAACTTAGCAAAATTCAAAAAACAGTGTGAATGTCCCAACTGTGTATGCTAGAAACATTCATGTAAAACCCCATGCACCTGAGAAAAGAAATGTTTCTTGTCTCTACTATGAAAAACTTAGACACATGATGCATGATTGTTTCATTATGAAAAATGATGATTTGAAAGCTTGCAGGAACAGAACTGGCTTCAAAAATTCAAAGCAATCGTTTACCACAAAACCTTTCATGCATTGCAATCACTGTGGTAAAAGAGGTCATACAACCTCACACTGCTGGCTACTGATGAATAAAATGAATTTTTATGCTGGCCAAAATAAAGTTTCTTCATCCACATGGAAGCATGCTACTAATCTGAATAAAAACTCTCTCATGTCATATGTCAATTGTGACTACTGTGGTAAAGTAGGTCGCAAGTTGAATGATTGTTTCATGATAAAGCATGATGACAAGTTTGCCTTCAGTAAACCTGTTAATCCATCAATAATCAAGAAAATAAGTTTTCATTCAACACATCATGCCAACACACACAAAATGGTCAAGCAAATGAGAAGAAGGAATGTGATGTCACATGCTTCAAATAATCTTCATGCTTTTAAGTTTTCAAAGTCATGTTGTCATTACTGTGGTAAATCTGGGCATAACATGCATGATTGTTTTCTGAAGAAAAATGATGAATTGAATGTTTTCAAGAAGTGGAAGCCAAGTGCCAAGAGTGCTCCTAACCCACAAGGACCCAAGATGATTTGGGTACCTAAGAATGTAAAATGAGAAATCTGTTTTGCAGGTGTGTCTTGGGAATAAAAAAGCATGAAATATGCCTTCAGTCAAGAAGGTAAGGCACACGGGCCTAGTGGCATAAGTCAGGTTAAAAGAAAATCCAAAAACTGAAATCTGAATGCTCAAGTGATATCCCTCTTACTTCTCTAGAAAAGGTGTTATGTCTTATTTTGCTTTGTGCTGAATCTCATGTGCTAATGCATATGTCGGTACATGCATTTCATCCGTAGTTAGTTGCATATCTCTGTGCATATCACTTGTCACATATCATATTGTTGAAGAAGAGTTTGGAAACCTTCAATTAACCTTCACTGCATACATTGAGTTTATCATATGCCTTCACATCCTGTCTTGCAAAAGTTCAACAATGACAACCCATGTCATAATGCATTGCAATTCTCTTCCCTTCATCACATCCATGACTGCATAGTATATCGAATGGTGACATGTGAAAAGACAGGTTAAGCTTGTCTGGAAACTATCACCATGCGTGAGGTGATCTTCGGATCTAAGTTCTCCGTCCAGTACTATGAGTCAAGTACTTAAAGGCTGCATATGGCATTAAAATTTTACTGAACATCTCACAGGCATGCACACATTGAGGGGGAGTCACCAGATTCGTCATATGAACTTAGTATTTAGGTTCACACCTGAGTCATGCATTAAGTCTAGAGCTTCTTAAGGGGATGTTGGTTGTTAAGGGAACTCTTCATGTCATTGTTAATAAATCCGAATCGAAACTAATAAATCAACTTCTTCACTCTTGGACGCAGATCACACTCCCAAAAATCTAAGTGAAGCTGGGCCAGCTAAGGCCAAGGTTGAGTCAAATTAAGGAACATCTTGCGAGGATGAAGATGATGAGATTTCTCAAAATTGCTACCAGGAGATAGATGGATGTTAAATCTGCCACTCTTAATGGGAACACCAAGAAGATGTTCTTGTAAAACAACCTCCAGGATCCAAAACATCCACAACATGTGTACATGCAGCAGAAGGCCTTGTACGGACTAAAACAAGCACCAAGGGCATGGTATGAGAGGCTCATCTCATTCTTACCTGAAAATTGACTCACGAGAGGTAAGGTTGATTAGACACCATTCACAAGAAATTAAGGTAAAGACATGCTAGTGGTTCAGGCTTATGTAGACGATATCATCTCTTGAACAATTAACAATGTCTCACTGGTGAAGATGTCTAAATCTGTTTTTGAACAATTATGTATTGGAACTGTATGTTCAATGGCTAATTTGAACTTAACTGCATTTCTGGTATATCAAATACTGGGTAGTGAAAAGGTGGACGTCCACCTAGAAACTCTCACTATGTGTGAGTTGGTTTTTAGACCAAAGTTCTCCGCCTCGTATCAGAACTCGAAGAAATCAAATGATTGGCCTTGAATAAATTTTCTGATGCTATTCTATGTTCCTTTGTTTGCTAGCCCCATGTCATAAGAGAACACATTGCACCTTCACTGAATCTTTCTAAAATTCATGTATTTGTCAAGGGGGAGTCTTACTAGCTAAATAATTTGAAATGAATGTTGTTTCATTTTCTATTGACTGAGCAACCTCCAATTGTAACATGCAACATGCTTATGATGAATTACTTCAAATTTTCTAAAATTGATCCTTAATGATGTGAAAAGTTCTGCAATGAAAATGTCAATTCCTGAATGGCTTGTGAATGTCTTCAAAACCTTTAAAAAATGATTAAAAATCTACTTTTGAATAATTTTTGAAAAATAATTGACATCAAATAAAAAAAATGGGTTGCATTGCTTAATTTTGATCATTTCTGCACGCCTGCTCATATAAGTCATGAAATTGAACATGCTTGTGGTTCATCATTTGAAACTAAATGCCTTCTTGTGGAATCTATCAAATGGTCTGAAAAATAAACTTTCCCATCTTATTTTTGCATCTTGCATTCCATCATCATATAGTTATAGGTTGCATGCATTAGAATTCAATGCATTAGGTGCATTTAGATCATCCAAATGAAAAACTAAAAATTTATAATTTGTATCCATGCTATGTCTTGCACTTTGCATTGCACTCAGGACATTCAAATAAAAATCTAAAATTTTGCATTCATGATGTATTCTGTACTTACATTGCACATTGCATAACTTTTAAGTTGTGTGCTTGCATGTTATTATATGCTATTCACCCTCATCCTTAAAATTTCTAAGACCTCATAATTCTTGCTAAATAATGTTGCATTTGAGTCGTCACTGGTGTGTTTCTTGTCGATACACTCAGGAGGAGTAAACTTTTGATAAGTGCATCTATTTAGGGGGAGCTGCACTGTTATGTGTTCATAATATTTTCGGTGTACATGCTGAATCAAATTCGCACACATCATGCACAAAATGTGAAAAAGAGTATTAAAGATAAGGATATAGGAATTTCTTTTCAACACTCTAGAGATATTAAACTTGCTGCATGTATGTTGTAGAGACAGTTGAGAAAAAACCTGCCTACCTATCTTTGTTGAAAAGAATTTATGATAAGATGAAAGGCAGAGCAATGCTTAGCTTCACTGAGTAAATTGGATGCACGTCACCTGAGACGTGATGTGGTTCATTTCTGAAAAGTGTTGACTAAAGTACCTCTGTTCAAAATGAAGTGAAATGGTTCAATATTCTGAGTAACCGGGGATTCTAGCATGAGCTCCATGCGTCTACTCGCGTAAAAAAGAATTATTTGAACCTGATCATTCTTGAAAAATTCTGATTGTCATTGTGATATAAATGAAACATTGATGTGAAAAAAAATGATAAGGTAGAGTGTAGCCTCCAATACATTGTTCTCTTAAAATGAAGTGCAGTCTGAATAATCTCTCATTGTGTTGATTTAAAAATCTGAATATCTATATGGCTACAATCTATTTTCATGTTATTCACTTACACCTATGAAAATTTGATTTATTATGTATTCAAAAAATTGATTGACTACATTGACTATTGCATAATTCTCCTATGTGATTGCACAATCTCCTAGGTGCTATACATGAACATTGTCATGACTCTCATGTACCCTTCCTATACGTATTCCCTTCCTAGATAAGTAAGGTGGAGATATGTTGCATGCATACATATATATATATAGATTGCACAATCTCCTAGGTGCTATACATGAACATTGTCATGACTCTCATGTACCCTTCCTATACGTATTCCCTTCCTAGATAAGTAAGGTGGAGATATGTTGCATGCATATATATATATATATGTATATATATATATATATATATATATATATATATATATATATATATATATATATATATATATATATATATATATATATATTTGCTTGGTTGCATTAAATGCATATCATTTGTCATCATTTCTATGCATTTAGCTTCATGCATTTCACTAGAAAACTAAAAATCTGAAAATCAATAACATTTCAAAAATTTAGACTTCAAATTCTTTACACTTGCTACATGGGCTGTTGGCTTTGAATGGTATCATCTTGATTTGTGAATCTTGGTCTGCAACTCTTAAGACTACACACCTTCCTGTCTCCATAATCAACAGTTGGAATCACAAAGAATCAACATGTTTTTGTTCCCCATATCCTTGCCTTGCTATTGCCTCATTTGAACTTCTGAAGTGGGCTCTTATTGATTTATGAATCTGCTTGCTGAAATTTGAACCTCATTGCCTTCCTCCCACTTTTTGATCATGTCAAAGGGGGAGAAGAATATGATCTTGTCTGTGTCAGCCATAAAGATTATCATCATCAAAAATGGGGAGATTATTGTATGTGCCTTGCATATGTTTTTGATGATAACTAAACTTTATGTGTACTTTACACCTGGCTGTTCCGGTTGACTGTGTTATCAGGAAAGTTGGAATAAGCTTCCCTTTCAAATGTGTTTGCTGTAAGGAAAATAACCAAGAAGAGTGTCTGAATTATCTTCTTATGGAGAGTCAACTTGCTAAACCTCTGTGGAGGTTCTTCAGGCTTCTTTTTGATTCTAGCTGCAGATCTACTAATTCTATTACCGGATTTTGCTGGGACATTCTTTGTACAGCTGACAACAAATCACCATTTGGCTTTGCATCCATTCTCACCATGATGCTCATACTCTGGGAGACCTGGAAAGCCCGATGCAAATTTAAATATGAAGATAAGGGGCCTTCCATCATTATCTTGCAACAACAGATCATTAGGCAGGTTGAGTTCTCAATGCAACAGGCCACTTTCAGCAGGGCCCCTTCAGAGAGCAAAAGGCACATACTAGACCAGTATAACTTTACATACAAGTTGATTGAGAAACCTCCTAAGATCATTAAATGGTCCTGTCCCAACTCAGGGTATGCGTTAAATGCTGATGGGGCAGCTAAAGGTAACCCGGGGCATGCTGGTGGAGGTGGCTGCATCAGGGGCAGCAGGGGAGAATTTATCTTTGGGTTCTCTTATTATTATGGAGTGGGGACTAATATGGTGGCTGAGGCAAGAGCATTACTTGATGGGATGAGACTTCTGGCTAAGAGTGGCCTTCCTATAGCCATTATATACTCAGACTCTAAGGCCCTAATCACCTTGATCGAGTCCAACATCCATCCGCCTTGGAGGATATGCAAATGGTGAGATGAAATTAAAGATACCATCGCAAGGAACAACTGGAACCTTCAGCACATCTATAGAGAAGGGAATTCAGTTGTTGATGCATTAGCATCCCTAGCATGTACCACCCGAATCAATAAGGACTTTTGGCGTTGGCTAGACCTCCGTAGCAGAGTGCGGGGACTTGCTATAGTGGATGCATCCGGCCTTCCTAGCTGGAGGAGATAAAGAGTTATGCATGTTTTCTCTTCTTTGGTTCTTTTTTGCTCATACTCAAGGGTATGCCCCGTGGATACTTGTACATGAATTGTTCCAATATCAATAAAATTTGGGCCGGATACTATTGGTGGAAGTAGCACATATTGTGCAATCCTCCAATAGTCATCCTTGGTCTCGTTTATAAAAAAAAAAATTGATGTCAGTCTGCATTCATGTTGTTGTTTAAATATGGTTGAGATGGCAAATGGCTTTTGAGACAGGCTCACACATGTTGGTTAAATGCATTGCTATATGGTCTTGATCCTTGGTTGAAATTGTTAGTTTTACAAGAGGTTTCAAAGCCTACTCTGAATGAACAAAGTCCTTGTACAACTCATGATGTATTAACTTTGACTATTTCGAATTATAGGATCAAATCTCATGACGATCACTTAGAAGGTAAAATAAACGTGTGGATAAGCACCTTACTTTCTACAATCTAAAACAGGTGGTATATGTTATGTCCAATCTGTCAAAAACCATTGGTAAGATTCTTGCTTTGTCATAACATCAATCTCACCATGTGCATTTCACATAGCTCTCCTCAATACACTTCATTCATGGCATTTGAGGTTCACAATGTGCTTAAGAATTTCACATAAGTCTTGGTAGAAATCGGTTTGGAAGATGCTCTTTCATTGAAATGGGTGCATGGCTTGATAGCTCAATCGTTTTGGTTGAATGCATGATTTTTCATTCCAATACTTAATTGTGTGAAATTGAGTAGCATACATCTTGATGGGTTGAGAATGTAATTCATGCATTATTAATATGAAGCCTTTTGGCTTGAATGTGATTTGCAAATGAAGGTCTTTTGTATTGTTCATAAATGCATTCCATGTATAATCTTCAAGAGCGAGCATTGAACATGTTTAAGGCCATTTTATGTAATGACAAATGCTCAAATATTTTGAGCCTTCCAAATGCATAAACTAAGCTAAATGAAACCCAAAAATGATTGGATTAAATTATGACACAAAGCTCTTGTCATATGGATATGTTTCACTGGGCTAACAACTCATTTTTGCAGATTTTCAACAGTACGGTCGACCAACGGACAAGGGCCGGTCGACCAATTTTTCCAGAAATAAAAAATGAACAGTTTTGTTACAGTCCGGTCGACCTAAGGGTATGGGTCGGTCGACCGAAATTTCCAAGGATGAAATATCAACAGTTTTTTACAGTCCGGTCGATCGACCGCCTACCTCCGGTCGACCGAACTTCCCGATGCAGCCTTCTTTGACCTTGTTTTTCACCAACGTGTTCAAGCCCCCTTTGTGGACTTTTCAGTCCTTTAGCATCCTAATCCGGCAGGATTCGTGGATCCATGTCTGGGGAGGTTCCTTGACCAACCCAAGACATATAAAAACACTTCTTAAAGGTAAGAAACCCTAAGGGGATCACAAGAAGGATTGAAGGAGAGGCTACCAAGGGAAGGAAGAACTATTGTAGCTCCGTGAACAGTAATTCGTGGAAGATATCTTCATCCATCCTCAAGCTCTTCAAGCTCTATCTGAAGCCATTTAATCTCCATTCAAGTGAAGAAGGAAGCCTTGTTTAGGATCTACATCATACACTCAAGGGGAGCCTAAATCAGGAGTTTTCTCAACTGTGTTTCATTTGTCTTCGTGTTTTGAGCTTCAAGTCTTGTTCCTTGTAATATGCAAATATTTATGTGTGTATGGATTGATTCAGATCCATGGTAGTGTGAGGTTGCCTAGTTCAGATCCTTATGTGTGTGTGGATCTTCATAGATCTGCATGTGTATGTGGATCGATCCAGATCCGGTTATTCTAGTGTGTAGAGTGTTGCATCTGTCGCAGTGTGTGTGTGTGTGTTGTTGATCCGATTGTCAGATCGTGTTGGGGACTTCATCTCCGTGTGTGTGTGTGCAGGCGTCACCCTGTGTGTGTGGTTGGAGTGTGTCTCCGTGTTGGGGATTTATCCCCGTGTTGGTTTACAGTAGTGAAGCCTCACCGGGTTTTGGTGAGGGGTGGATGTAGGTTACTGTCGTTGCATCCGAACCACCTTAAAAATCATTGTGCATTGTGGTTTGAATTGTGTGGTTTGGCTCATTTCTTCTACCTCCATTCCGTGTGTTTGTTAGTGCATATTGTTGTTTCGGGTTTGATCTTTCAGATTTAGCATAATCGGTCTTTTATCTAAATAGATCTTTGGTATATCAAAAGGTGTTTTTGAATCGACAAGATCACTCTTGTCAGGACAATAGCATCTTGTGTGAGTAGAATCTCTGGATTCACACCTCCGCCTTGTACCAAGGAACTATCGTGGAGATAGATTTTGATAAATCTAGCTTGTGGTTAAACATATTTGAATTCCTAGTTGATGTTTCATCATATTCTTTTAAATCGGGTAAAAGTTTTCTAAAAGTTATAATCAACCAATTCACCCCCCCTCTTGGGTGTCATTGATCTCGGGACTTCACTCGTAACCATCGGCGAGATTTGTGAACAAACTATTGGCTTCGCCCTCCGGCCCTTCTTGGCCCACAAACCCTTTTTGTCCCCCGGCACTCAACCGAGGGAGGTCAAAGTTTGGCCTCAAGAAAAGTTACGCCGTGGTGGAGCGAACCCCTCATTCCTTCCCTAAAGTTGTGAGCCCTCCCCCACCGAAGCAGCTAACATACCCCGGGCTATATAAATTGGTGACGCGTCGATGTCTAAATTAGTGAAAAAGGGGGGAATGAAAGAAAGGAAGGAAAGCTGTAGCTCAACAGAAAAAATGTGAAGCAGGTGATAAAGAAATTTCACTTTGCATAGAAAGAAGAGTACACAGTACTCGGGGCATTCCCCGTCATATATTCAAAAAAAAGGACAAAAGAACTACTGCAACGAGTGACGAAAAATGTCCTCGAACTCTAAAATCCCTAGGGAGGGATGACGGCTCAGTTCCTGTAGACGGGATTCTTCAGCCTGCAGCCGCACCAACTTCTCCTCAAGCGACGCTGCTTGCCCCTCTGCCAGCTCCGCCTCTTCCATGCTCTGGACCTGCAACTGCTCAATCAACTCCAACTCCACTTCAGCCCGAGTGAGTTCAGCACGCAATTCAGCTATCCCGGCTTCCAAAGAAATGCATTGCTGAGTGGAATCATCGGCCACATCCCGCATCTGTCAGGCAGTCCCCCTCAAAGACTGAACGGAAGCCTGACACTCTGCCCCTTTCCAATTTTAAGGCCGCCAGCTGGTCCACCAAACCGTGGCTGATGAACTCCCTTCTATTGATATGCTTCAGAAGCAGGGTTACTCACTGCGTCCAATCCTCTATGGGGCAGCCCAAGGCTAGCAGTGGACGGGATAGGTGTTCCGCCAGGTCCCTCAGCAGCGCATAAGACAAGTCAAGACAGGTCGTCACGGTCTGCCTCAGTGTCTCCAGATATTGCCACACTAGATCGTTGGATGAGTGCAAACCAAGTGATGGCGTATCAGGAAGGTGAAATTCTACTCGGTTGTCAACTGTGGCCCAAATGTCATCATTCAGCTCTGAAGACGATGATGGTATGTCTTGTACAGCACTTCCACCAGGACCGGCCCCGGTGATTAATGCAGCATGGGGACTATCAACAACGGCAATTTCCCTCCCAACCTTCGGTAAAGGCATCGCATCGTGAGTCTCGATAGCGGGGAGGGATTGGTCACCATCTCCGGCCAACCCAGCCTCCACCAATGATGATTCAGTGGCAAGAGCTAAAATGGTGGAGGCGCTAGCAGCTTCTTCCACAATTTCTACCGCTTCTATGGCAGGAAGGCCCCCCTAGCCCTGAAGTGGTTCGGCACCAACGCTGCGTGGCTGTTCTAAGGCCGCAATCGTTCGTTCATGCCCGACAATTACTCCTGGCATCTCCAAGCCCGCTATCGTTATATAGTCCTTTGAATAACGCAAGGCTTTGGGCCTCAAGATAGGCGAAAATACTGGCGGACCCATGTCGAGGGATGGAATGGGTATCCTTACAGTCACGACCGGTAGGGTCCCTCCGGTCGGAACAACAGCAGCCTTCAAAAGAAATCAGCATAAAACTTCTCAGAAGGCTGACATAATAAGCAATAAGAGTAAGTGCAAGATGAAACGGGAGACCTTTACCTCAGCTGGTACCAAGCTCAATTCCCCGGCAGCAGAGACCGTCATCTCCATCGTCCATGCCCCCTCTCCTATGGAAGGTCCAGGTGGCCCGAAACTGCTCCACGTCAACCGTGGAGGACTGAAGGCCGTAAAGTCACTTTCATAAGCGGAAGACGCCCCAGCATCGTCAGTCTTTGCTCCCACCATCAGGAGCTCCTCGTCACTAGAACCGCCACCGCAATCCACCTGCTCTGATGAAGATGAGCTTTGAAGTAGCGCTGGGTCTTTCCCTTTAAGAGCGGGCGGCTCCTCACCCGAATGGCCTACCGAAGGAGCATCTTGCTTAATAAAAACCTGCTCGGCCAGCTCTGTAGCCGGAATAACAGGCAAGGGAACTTCAGGGATAAGCTGACTTCCTGGAATTATCTCCTACTCAACATAAACTCCCTCTGTCGACTCCACGACAGGGGGAGAAGGCGGTCGGATGTCGACTGAAGTTAAATCAACAAGCACTCATGTGAGCCCCAAGGGTGATAAATTATGAAAATCCGCAAGGGGATAGACCGTGAATTACCTTCTATCCCATGGCTGGGCATAGGAGAAGGTAGGTCTTCTTCAAGGAGAGCTGTTTGCACTCCATCCCCTCTCTCTTTAGCTCCCACAGGGACGACAGCCACTTACACAGCCATTGCAGACGAGGTAGCTGCACTTACAAAATAGGAATCAACCGATACTACCAAAATAGAGGCGGGGTGCAGAATGGAAGATATATCCCGGGTTACGCGTGTCGGCATACGAGAACCCTCAAATTCTTCAAATGAAGCCACGGTCGGAGGGACAACGGCTAGTTCCGGGTCTACGGTCTTCCTCCGGTGGGCCCTCTTCGCTCGAGTAACCGCTTCCCTGACCTGGGACCTTGTCCGCTTCCGCAAATCACTCGGGGGAAGAGGTGTCGTAGTCGGTGCCGCCTCTGGAATTTCAAAATAAGTCGGCTTCTAAGCCTTTATAATCAACTCCTTGAAGTGCCTGGTCTCCTCCGAAGTGAGCCGAACTACGCATATACAAGGGCGAAAAAGAATGATATACTCTACAACAAGAAAGGGACCGAAAATTGAAAGCAAAAGAACAAAAGATACATGCTGGCCCTATATAAAAAGAAGAGAGTGGCCAATAGAATAGCGAAGGCTCTTTGTCCCTTGAAGTAGCCTCGCGAATCAACCAACATATGTCCCCTATCATCTCGCACTGTTCAGCCAGCGACGCCAGATCCGAATGGCTGCGAGAAGATAGATGATAATACAAATCGAGGTGGTCTAGTCCCCATCCGTCGGCATACTTAAAAGAAAGAACGGGCTGGCCCAATATGGCTTCGCTAGGGCCACCTATTGAAAGCCCATGTGAGCGCAGCAATGCAAACGGCCAAGGGGTATTGCTGTACAGTGTCGGCTGTCGGTCCTCCTTCCTAATGAAAGTCCTATAGGGATATAGCTGATCACTCTCAGAACGCCAGGAAGCTGTAGAGGGAAGAGGCTCCTCCACTGGCAGTGGGATCTGCTGAAGAGTTAGTCGCTCACAGCTCACACGGCATTAGCCTTGAAGTGTCTTCAAAAAACCATCCTTGCTGATCTCAGGCAGTTTTGGCTCAATCTTAGAGGAGCGTTGCTTGGCAGCCTTATGTGCCTCCAGATAAGCCGCCACAGCAGTATGTGTGTGGAACTTCAATTTCTTCAGATAAATCAGGTCAGCATCTAGAGCCGGCACTGGCTGGGAGTCCAGGAATTTGCATTTAATGACAGCCCAGCATTCTCTTCTTGTGCTCCTATAGAAGTCGGTGCACGCATTCCACCATTTGATATATTCTGGGGTCACACGGGGAAAGCGTGCAGGCGCCGGAACTCTAAATGAAATCGCCTCTCGACGATGAAAATAGTCCCACCATATGCGAGCTTCATCATTCAATACTTGGCTAGCCCGGGCCCTGTTCGATAGTGCAAACTGAGTGGAGGTAGCAGGAATATGCTGGTCATAACCAAAATTCCGACTGAATCGGAATGGGTAGTAAGGCTCCAACCATAAGATACCGCTCTTGCGGAAAACCAAGACACTCGGCCTTATTGACAGTGCCCAATCAATCAGCTCTGGCTCCAAGATGGGCCTCGTGCATTTAGCATCAGAAAGGGGGTGAGTATACTCCTCTGTTTCATAGAGGCTGCACTCCCGCATATTGTTCACCAGCGGGCTTGAGTGGGCAGCCAAGCTCCAGAAATGTAGAACCCCGGGAGAGTCCATGAGAATTTTGGTCAATTTTCCCCGAATGGCAAAGAGCTGGTCTGATGTCTGGGTTGGCTCAACGCTGGCAAATTCTATCATCCTCGGGATTAGTTGTGCCGACTGAAGTGACCGAGGAGCAGCTTCTGGGAATAGAGTGCAAACCCAGGCATTGAAAAGTGCAGCGGGCCAACCATCTGCAGATTCCTGGGAAGACGAGATTGGTGCAAGTCCCCCAACATCTTGTATATCAAGCACAATGCAACCGGGCAGAGTGAAAGCTTCATGCCCCAAGCCATTAAGCAAGCAGGATAGATGGCCTCGGCCCTGATCACGCTCTTGTCACCCTGTGGGAGAGTGAAAGAACAAATCCAATAAGTCAGATACACAGCACAATGAGTGACTGCGTCAACCCCAGTAGGGTTTGGACCTCCTTGTTGTCCTCCCTTCAATGCGGATGGAAAAGTAGCCTGTCGCCGAACCCTCTTCTTCTGCTGCACGGGAGCCAGCACTATCGAGGGGAAGTCTTTGTATTTCTGCTCCCCTCTGAAGAAATACTGGAACCAGGTCCCCATCCTCATGTGCCACTTCTCTCCAGGCTTGCGTGCTTCCCTGGTATCATATGAGGAGTGGCAGAGGGTTCGATACGCTTTCATCAGATAGCGGTAGGGGAAACCAGTTAAATATCGCCCCTTGCCGTCTGTCTGATCCTTCAGCCAATCTGGCCAGCAGACCTCTTCGTATGGTTCACCGTCGATCGGGAGGCCACTTAACTGAGAGAGACTCCACAGGTCCAGCGACATCTCTCCTTCTGAAGTATAAAAGGTGTTGTACTCAATATAAAACACCTCAATCATGCCGCAGCACAAGCCCTTGGAAATAGGGTAGCGGTACCTCGACGCATACACGATGTGGTATACTTCTGCCTTGATCAGAATGGGAGCGTAATGCTGCAGAACATAGTCTGTGAACTCCACTACTCCTGGCCGGAAGGCATGGGCGTCAGTAGCCTTCAAGTCGGCAAACCAGCCTACCGAAATCTGGTGCTTGAAGGGCACGGCTAGGCAATCCAGCAGGAAAGGTTCCTCTCTGTACCCCCATCTTAGCGGGGGCAATAATAAACCAAAAGATGGCTTCTCCCAGTCAACGCGGCCCGCAGTATCATTCCACCTGGCCGAAACATACTTCGGAGCTCTGGTCAACAATCCATCCTGTGGAGTTAACTTCTGGAGCCCCAGCACGACCCCCCACTTCCTGGGCTCATCAGGTAGATAAATGGGTCTTCCCCACACAATGCAGTCGGTTAGACTATCCCGCTGGGCAAGTAGCACCACCTCGGCCTCCCGAACGAGGAACAAATCCCACTTTCCCTGAAGATTGAACCACTTCAGGAAAGACACCAAATGCTTGTCCTTGGGATGATCCACTGTATAGCCGTCGGGGTGATCATACTTGAAGGAGTTGCTCCCAATGATTAGTAGATGGTCAGTGTCCACTATCTCAGTCTCAGAATCAGAAGACTCTGCAACTATGGCCAGTTTGTTGTGGCCTCTGTCCAGAGAATCGACGTCCCTCTAGGTTACCACAACTTGGGAGGAGGAAGAAGAACCAGATGCCATAGTATCTGCATCAAAGCAAACGCAAAGAAAATAAACAAAGTCAGAAAAGAGTTGTTGGGGACAAAAAAATTTCTGACAAAAATCTGGCAGTCTCCCTAGCCCGGAAGCTTTCCAGAAGAATGCGGGAACGCGCCCACTAAGGGATGGTCCCTGAAACAGGCCGTGGGTGTCGCACCGGGGCCAAACAGGACACCCAGGGTGGTAGCTCCGAGGACAAGCCTACTAGGAGCCTCCTTGGGCCTGAAAAGAAAGGGGGGTTTGAATCTCCTGAATCAAAGGAATGGAGTTCGCCCTCACCAAAATCTCACCGCCGCTGCCGCTACCGCTGCCGCCGTCGCGAGGCTCAGGAAGGAGATTGCTCGCCGCTGAGGGAAGATAGGAGGAAAGGAGAGAGAAATCCAGGTTGCAAATGAATTGGGAATGAGGAGAGAAAGAAGAAAAAGAGAATATATGGAGGTGCTGCGAGGGCTCTAATCCGGCGTGCTAAAATGCGCACTGTTTTAGCTCCTCCCACCGGAATTCAAACTTCAAAGGGCGTGCCTGATTAATGTAGATAAGGGACCATGCCAGAATGATAAGGCTAAAGGGGGGCACGTCGTTTTAGCAGATGATCACGGCGCGCCGTTTTAAAGACCAAAGGGCTATCCCCGCGCCGTTTTAATGCCGCTATGGGGGTTGTGCTCCTCCAACGACATTTTGACCGCACCAAGCAAATACTCTGTGCTGACCAGACAGAGGATACACCCAGTCTAGGTACATCCGCTAGTCCCGCGCCGCTCGTTCCTCACTTGCGACACTAGCGGCTGGGGGGCATTTGTTGACACCCAAAATGTGATCGATGGCAATCACGCAAAACAACAAAAAGAACACGGCCGACCAAAGAGCAAAAGCCGAAGGAAATTAATGCACAAGGGTCCCCTCGGACTGCTGAAGCCCCAGGTCATCTGGCGAGAGTGTCAGGGACTCCACCTCAGGATGGTCAGAAGAAATCCGCCATAAACTGGCAATGTCATTCGTCTTGCCCAATGAACTGGTATCGACTCAGTCGTGCCGAACAAGCCCCGACTGTCATCCGATCAGGGTGAGAATGTACCTTGTGGTTCATCACCTAACAAGAAACCCTCCTGAGGTGGAGAAATATCTCTGGCCCCTTGGAACAAGGTGCCGAAGGCCACATCAGCAGAAGACCTGGGTAACCCGACACGGGTACGTCTTCTTACCAGAAAGGTCCCTTAGTGACCGAATAGCTGCCCGACCATGGCGAAAGTACTCTGGATGGCGGCCCACGCCCTGGGAATATTACAAATATAGACAGAGCCGGTCCGGCAACGTAAATCGCAGTGCCGAAGGCCATGACAGTGAAAAATCAGAGAATCTGAACTAAGGACACGGACTGCGTCAGAATTGGCCAGTCAGCGGCCCAAATGCTTCCCCGATACTTCTAATGTTGGTCTCACAGGGCCACGATGAGATGAAAGTTCAAGTTGACTCTCGGAGCCAGTCCGAGATCCACAAGGCGAGGCCCGACGTAACAAACAAGTTAAGGGAAAAAACCAGCGCGCCACTTGAACCGACGCGCACATGGCCATATGCTAATCCGGCATGCTCTTTGATCCCCCGCGCCGGATTAGGTTGACACACCTGCTTGGCCTATAAGAAGGCCCATTGGCGAAAAAAAAAAGAAAAAAAGGCGAATGAAAAGCATAGAAGAGAGGCGCATGCAAAAGGCATGAAAGGAATAGAGAGAGGGGAGACTTGGGAAAGAAGAAAGGAGCTGAGAGGGACTTCCTGCGGAGTGATCCACCGTTCGCTACTAGAGAGAAGAGCCTCAGAGCGAGAGAAGGGAGCGATAATCTGATACTCTATTTCTGTGAAATAGATTAGAGGTGGGTGTGTGGAATGCCATCTCCATTCATCTTCTAACCCCACCCCTCTATCAGTGTTTCTCCTGCACCTTGTAATGAAACGGGCGATGATATAAACCCGCATCTCCTTTTATTTCCTCTTAGTTTAAGCCTCTGGCTATTTTATTTCTCCTTCATCTTTCGATGTAAAAGAATGTAATGGGATGGTCTCGTGCGGCAACGTTGGGCCAAATGCAATATATATGTTTTCCTTCTTTTGAATAGGTCTTAATCTGTATCTGAATACCTCTCTGGCTTTGCTGCGTTTATTTCCGTGTCTAATATTTGGATTCTTCGACTCGTACCGAGCATGCCCTGGGGTAACCCAGGGCTACATTAACGATTATCCCCCTCCCTGAGGTTCTCTTTCAGTGTGGTAGCTATGTTGAATGCACCATGTGCTCGTCGTTGGTTTCACCGCAGGAGACATACATGTGTGTGCATCTCCGTCTTTTTTGGGAGTGGCCTCCCTATCATCTCTCCGCTCACAGTCATGAGTTGGAGAGAACAGGGTCATCCCCATAGTCTGGGTGCGAGGCCTATGGTTGTGAACATTCTCCCATATGGCACCCGCCAGTCATTTGAGCGTTTGTGTCTCACATCCTCCATGGCTCCCTAGCACATATTAACTTTCTTCCATGACCAGCCTACCATTGGCAGTGTCGTGGATGAATGGCATCACACTGTGACTTCTTTCCCCCAAGCAGGGTGGGGAAAGGTTTAGTTAATACGATCTGTTCCCCATTTCAGTTCACAGGCGAAATGGGAGGTTTAATGTAAAGGTTTGCTCCCTCTCGTCCGTCAAGACTTACTGACCGGGGAGGGGGAACATCCCCATTGAGCGTTCATGTCGTTTCTTTCTGAATCGCCACCGGGTTACAGGGTCCCATCCGTCTGTGGCGTAGACTCCTGCAAGCTATCTAAGGTGAATAGCAATGGGTCCGTTGACCCAACATCAAATCCACATTCCCTAGGGAATGGTGGTGGCTGTGGATAAGAGACCTCTTGTAGGCTAGTCCTCGAGATTTTCCCCCATTTTAGCCGTCCCTGTTGATCAATATCTCTAGCCCGTGGAGTATTGGTGCCCCTCGTAGGCTAGTCCTCGGGGTTTCTGTCCATCTGGGTCTGCCGGTCACTGTTTGGAATTCCCGGCTTCAAGGAGTGTACCCCAGTTTCTATGGGACTGTCTCTGCTTTCCCCCCGCAACCCTCTGGGTATGGGGAGGTGCTGCCAAATTTTTGATTGAGCATTTAGTCTGGATTTGTGACGGAACCTCAATTCTAGGGATTGCAAGTTTGCTGAGGACTGTGCTTGAGTAGGAACCTCGCGCGAGTCTTTATTTGCCACGTCTGCAGAGCAATTAAAAAAATGTGAATTCACTCATTGATCAATCTTAACCAATCTATAGGACAATTAAAACTGAACTCACTTAATGAATAAACTGTTAATCAGCATCAAAAGGGCTGAACAAATTGCATTGAAGCTAAACGGTTCAGAAAAATCAAACTCCCCCCCTGAAAATCGGCACGGTCCTAATCCGACGGGCCCTAAAACGGCGCCTACCCCCCCTTCCGCCGCGCCGTTTTAGCCCCACACTCAGAACTCAATTCAACTCTCTGAGCCCTCATCCGGTGCGGCCTGAGCGCGCCGTTTTACCACCAACAATGTCGCGCGCTGTTTTAAGCCCCCATAGATGCACCGACCTTAGTCCCCCATATGCATCGACCCTCCAACGTGCACCGACCCCAGCAACCAGTATGCACCGACTTCAGCCCTATGCACACCGACCTCAGTTGCAGCCTGCATGGACTTCGCCCAAACGTGCACCGACCTCATCACCAGCTGCTCAGACCTCCAACCCCAGTTGTTCTGACCTTCAACCCCAGCTGCTCAGACCCTCAGCCCAGCTGCACCGGCCTCATCTCCCGCTTGCTCTGACTTTAGCCCAATGTGCACTGACTTCATAATAATAAAAAGGGGGAAATAAAAAAAAACGTAACAATAAATCATTATGAGAGAAATAACGTATAAAAAATTATTAATAAATCATCATAAATAAAAATTAATAAATCATCATAAAAATCAATAAATCATCTTAAAAATGAGTAAATCATCATAAAAAATGATAAATCATCATAAAAATTGATAAACCATCTTAAAAATTAAGAAATCATCAAAAAAAGTTTAATAAATCACCTTGAAGAAATTAATAAACCATCAAAAAAATAATAAATAATACATCATCATAAAAATGTTGTTGTTAATTGATTGGGGAATACATATCGACAACAATAAATCAATCAGCTGAGCTTGCTCTTTCCCTTTATTTATTTATTTAAATTGTGTTTGAATACACTTATCTTTGCTACCTCGCTTGCCTGTCCGCATGCATGCTTGCTGAATATTTGTTATCACCTTGGGCCTCGATATATCAAATGGTGATCTGCCGAAGGTCAGACGAGTTCTGACCAGAAGCTCTCACTATACGCGATGGTGGTCTTCGGACCTTCGTTCTGCGCCACGTACCGAGCGCTCCCGGCTCATGAATGAATGTGAAATGCATGTTCGTGTTTACTCTTTTGTTCCCGCATTATGAATTATCATTCTCGATGGTTCATTTATGTTTGCACATTTACGTAGCCCCCGTGCCCCATTATCTTGACAATTAATCAAGGGTTTTCTTCTTCTTGGAGGATGTAATTAACGTCATAGTCTTCACGGGGTGACGGACTGCCGGTCCCGACACGGACCTCACAATCGACTGACTGAGTCAGATCGAGTGCACAATAAATTTATCACCTCGATGACTGGCACGCCTACGCAAATAAATCGATAAAAAACAAATCCTTTAAAGAAAAAAAATGAGTGAATACTGTTCCACCAACTAAATAGGGCCCACACATGGCTAAAAAAATGTGAAATCAAGGTGAAAGCTTGCTCGATGCGTCCACGTCCTCCTCAAGCTAGAGGGCTCCTGCGTGTCCTCGTCCACGGGCGTGTACTGTGACACGTGTCCGCACCAAATTAGCTGCAAATAGTATGAGGAGAGAGGTAGGTCAGCTTCCTAGCCAATTAGTGGCTAACCCCAAGAATCAGCCTCCAGGCTTTTCTCAAAGAGCTCCGCTTCTTCCTCAACCAAACCAACCTCAGCCTCCCCCTCCGGTGGGTCCCCAATTTGAGAACGCTAAGGCTATAAATACCCTTAGGAGCAAAAATATTTTAGATGATCCTTATAAGGCTAGGGAGTTGGAAGTAGCTCGGCCCAAGAGGCCCAAGATGAGAGTGATAGTGAGGAGGAGGAGCCCACGATCGTTAAGGAAAAGAAGCTGGATGTTGAGAAAAAGGAGCTTGATAAAGAAAAAATCAAGATTAACGAGAAGCCCCAAGAATACATGCCAAAGGTCTCCTTCTTGGATGCACTAAAGTCAAAAGCCAAAAAGAAATAGCCGGTTCAATAGGAAGAATTGTTGGAATTATTTAAACAAGTGAATATCAATATTCCACTTTTGGATGTAATCAAGCACGTGCCGGCATATGCAAAATTTCTCAAGGAGCTATGTACACCGAAGAGGGAACCGAAGGCGATAACTCAAAAGATCCGTCTATCGAGGACGTTAGTGCTGTGGTAATGAATCATCTTCCTAAAAAGTTGAAGGATCCCGGAGCTCCATTGATTTCATGTGACATAGGTGGAGTTACTTTTGATCGGGCATTACTAGACTTAGGAGCAAGTGTGAATTTATTGGCCACCTTTATTTATGAGTAGTTTGATCTGGGAGAACTAAATCCTACATCAATAATCCTTCAATTAGCGGATCGATCTATAAAGACGCCAAAAGGTTTATTGGAGGACGTGATTGTTAAGGTTCATGAATGCTACTTTCTTGTGGACTTTTTAATCTTGGATATGGCCTCATCTCTGGAATTGAAACACACACCGATTATTTTAGGACGTATTTTTCTAGCTACGGCTAAGGCCAATATCAATTGTGCCACATGAATAAGGGATATATCTTTTGGAGGTGAGAAAGTTTCTTTAAATGTTTTTAAGGCATCCCAATACCCGGACCAAGAGGAGGAATGTAATGTCGTTGATATATTTGAGGATGTGATTGATGAAAGTCCAGAAAATGTCGAGGACACCTTAGAAGAGGGTATGATGGGAATCAAGTCCACTGGCAGGCCAAAGATCATCTCGGCAACTGCCTACCCAGGGATGAAGGCGCTAGCTTTACCTAGCGCCATCTGAAGATGAAGGCGCCAGCCTTCCCTAGCGCAACATGAAGAACGTGCTGGGTTTCCCTAGCGCGATCTCAGGCAGAAACGTGTTTAAAGCTAGTCCAACTTCCCGGCGCCGAAATCCTCAAAGTCTTCGATGTTAGCTATCTTCCATGGTTGTAAATCGACGTGTTAGCGTCGTGTTGTCTTCCCCATTCCTATATATGTACCCCTTTCGTTTGATTGAAATAATATAATCGAAGTATGAATCAATGAATTGAAGCATGAGTGTTCTTGAGGAAGCCCATGGCTATTCCTCCAAATCTTTGGAAACCCCCCCCCTTCGTCCGTTCCTCTATGGGCACGAGGCCCAATTCTATCTCCCTGATCCCAGATCCGACCTTCGTCCACTAAACAAATCACAGCAAATCATAGACACATCCAAACGGATCCAAACCACTTTTTCCGTCTTCCCAGCTCAATTTCCCACAACTTTTCTGAAGAATACAACCCCAGATTCGAACGTCTACCTCACGGTCAAAGGCAATCCACAGTCAAGTTCTCTGCAGGTCTGAGTCTTCGGTTACTGTACAACAGGAGATTGAAAATTCCATAAGTCAAGATCCAAGCAGATCCAGGCCAGATCTTTGGGCCTAGGTTGAATAACTTCAAGCTAGCTTTCCAACGGCGCCAGTCTCGTGTCGATCCGACATTGGGGCTGATCGCAGCGCCCATTCTCACCGGAGCGCGCGCCGAAATACAGAACCGGCAGATTTCCGATCGGGTTTTCCGACCGGTGCCGAACGGAGCCGCCGGGCCTCCGGCCGGTGAACCAGCGTGCCGCCATCCCAAGGAGCGACCCTCCGGGCATCCACCACTATAGCGGTGCCACCGGGTCCCACACGGCCCTTCCGGACAGCACGTGGGCCCCACCGTCACGTGTTCGGGTGTTGCCGAATCAACGTGAGAAGCTGCCCGTCAACCCGAATTCGGTCCTCCCGGACCCCATTGTGTAGCCCTTTACCTCCCTCCGTGGAGTGGGCAACGAGTTGCATTTCTGTAATATCCGTGTATAATTGTTCCGGGAGTACGACTTCGGCCAGGCCCGTCGTCCCCACGCCGAGCACGTGGAGGTATCGCATTCGCTCCCTTACTTGGCATTTTGCTTAATTTTCATATATACTTGCTTATGCCACTGCTAGAGAGCATGATAGGGTAATTAGCTCGCTTTCTATTTATATCACCGCTACTGTGAGAGAGAGCGTTACCGTCCCGTGACCCGATCCGGGCACAAGTGAGAGCCGACCACCCTAGCTCACAGCCGGTTTCTCAACCGCGCACATCCGACGCTTCCCTCGTTAAGGGGCAGTCACGAGCTTGTCGTATCCGTGGTCTCGTCCCTCATCAAATTGGTATCAGAGCTTAGGGAACTAGGCTGTTCTCACAGTCTGGGGTCTTGAGCTACGAGGTTCGAGGATGAACCTTCCAAAGTGGAGGGGTTTTGATGGGAATCAAGTCCACTGGCAGGCCAAAGATCATCTCGGCAACTGCCTACCCAGGGATGAAGGCGCTAGCTTTACCTAGCGCCATCTGAAGATGAAGGCGCCAGCCTTCCCTAGCGCAACATGAAGAACGTGCTGGGTTTCCCTAGCGCGATCTCAGGCAGAAATGTGTTTAAAGCTAGTCCAACTTCCCGGCGCCGAAATCCTCAAAGTCTTCGATGTTAGCTGTCTTCCATGGTTGTAAATCGACGTGTTAGCGTCGTGTTGTCTTCCCCTTTCCTATATATGTACCCCTTTCGTTTGATTGAAATAATATAATCAAAGTATGAATCAATGAATTGAAGTATGAGTGTTCTTGAGGAAGCCCATGGCTATTCCTCCAAATCTTTGGAAACCCCCCCTTCGTCCGTTCCTCTATGGGCACGAGGCCCAATTCTATCTCCCTGATCCTCTCTATTTCCCCTTCAATGGAGGATGATCGAAGCCCCGGGTGCATCGGCTCTAAGATGGGGTCGAGTGTGAGGCTCCATTCGGAGCTTTGATCTTCGTCCAACCACGATTTCACCACCCCACCTCCGCCAAAGATGTTGTTAAGGTCGGGACGGAGCTCGGCTGCATCGTACCTATGAAGGGTTCGGGTGGGAGGCCCCAGCCAAGCCTCATCTAGGCCCTAACTTCATCCACGTCCACCCTCCTTCCCTTGCCATTCACCCCCACATCCGCCTTCACAAAAGTTATCCTAGATAGTATTTGCTTGGTTTGATTTCATTTTAAGCATCCCATGTGTGTTACCCATCGTCCTATGTGTTTTCCCCTTGTGTTTTGAGCCCCCAGAATCGTCCACGGGAGCCCCAACGTCGAGGTTCTTCGTTCTGCTGCTGTCTGTGAACGCATGTAAACGATATAGCGCGTTCTTCAGAACGCGCGTAATGGGTATAGCGCGACTATGATCAGAAGGAAGAAGAAGACCCCCCACTTCCGTCCCGCATCAGGGTAGCATCCTTCAAGATTCTCCTCTCTCTTTTGCACCCTACTCTAGGGTAGAGCCACTTGCTACATTGCAATCTGAACCTGTCCTTCCATCTCTGGAACATCCTCTTGTTCTTGAACTTAAACCTCTCCCGGACTCCCTGAAATATGCAAATCTGGGCCTTGATCAAACCTTGCCTGTTATCATTGCCTCCAACCTTATTTCTGCTCAAGAATCTTAACTCTTAGCTATTCTAAAGGAGCATAGAGGGGCAATAGGTTGGTCAGTAGTTGATTTGAAGCGAATTAGTCAGGATGTTTGCATGCACTACATTTACTTAGAGGATAATACCAAGCTGAGTAGGGAGATGCAGTGCAGGCTAAATCCAAACATGAAAGAGGTAGTTAAGAAGGAAGTGGTAAAGTGGCTGGATGCCGGATCATATATCCTATCTCTGATAGTAAGTGGGTCAGCCCCACACAAGTAATTCCAAAGAAATCAGGATTGACTATTGTTAAGAATGAACAAGGAGAAGAGGTGCCGACGAGACTACAAATGGGGTAGAGAGTATGTATTGATTATAGAAAGCTAAATTCAATGACAAAGAAGGATCATTTCCCTCTCCCCTTTGTAGATCAGATTTTGGAGAGATTTACTAGACAAAAATAGTTTTACTCTCTGGATGGATACTCCGGGTATAATCAGGTTACAATTTACTCGGACGATCAGGAAAAGACTACATTCACATGCCCTTACGACACGTTTGCATTTAGAAGAATGCCATTTGGGATTTGTAATGTCCCTGCTACCTTTCAGCAGTGTATGATGGTGATCTTTTTTGAAATGGTGGGAGAATTTTTAGAAGTTTTTATGGATGATTTTTCAGTGTTTGGTGCATCGTTTGAAGAATGCTTGGGACATCTGAAGAAAGTTCTAGAAAGGTGCATAGAATCTAATCTAGTGCTTATTAGAGAAGGGATAGTGCTAGGCCCTGTTGTTTCTAAAAGGGGAATAGAGGTCGACAAAGCTAAAATTGATTTGATTTCCAATCTTCCTCCCCCTATATCTGTTATGCAAATCTGTCCTTTTCTTGGCCATGTCGGATTCTATAGAAGATTCATCAAAAACTTCTCTGCCATTGCTCGCCCTCTAACTCGGCTTCTAGCCAAAGACACTGCGTTCCTACTAGATGATTCTTGTTTAAAGGCATTCCATTCTCTGAAAGTGGCCCTCACTCAAGCCCCAATTCTTCAATCTCCTAATGTGATGCCTCAGATTATGCCATAGGAACTGTCTTAGGACAAAGAATTGATAAGAAACCTATGATGATTTGCTATGCGAGCCGCACCCTCGCTGACGCTCAGATGAATTACACTACCATAGAGAAGGAATTATTAACTGTTGTTTTTGCCCTAGAGAAATTAGGGGCTAAGGTTATTGTGTATTCTGATCACTCAGCTTTGAAATATCTGCTTTCCAAGAAGGATGCTAAACCCCATCTCATTCGATGGATTTTATTGCTTCAAGAATTTGATTTGGAGATTAAGGACAAGAAGGGGTTAGAAAATGCCGTGGCTGACCATTTGTCTCGTATTATTATATCTGCTAGCACTCCCATGAATGACTCTTTTCCTGATGAGCATCTTCTTGCTATCTCTCACACTGCAACCCCTTGGTACGCTCACATTGTTAACTACTTAGCAGTAGGATAGATTCCGGGTGGGTGGAATAAACAGGAAAAAGATCGTTTCTTTTCTATGGTCAAGCACTATTTTTGGGAGGACCCAGAGCTGTTCCATATGGGTCCCGATCAAATTACCAGAAGATGTGTCCCTGAAGAAGAGGAACAGTCTGTCTTGAATTTTTGTCACAATTTAGCTTGCAGGGGACACTTTTCCGGTAAAAAGACTGCGTCTAAAGTGTTGCAAAGTGGATTTTATTGGCCCACTTTATTTAAGGATTCTTATAAATTTGCAAAAACTTGTTTGAGATGCCAAGCTGTGGGCAGTAATTCAAAAAAAGATATGATGCCGTTAAATTCTATTCTGGTTGTAGAAATTTTTGATGTTTGGGGAATAGATTTAATGGAACCATTTCCACCATCTTTTGGGAATGAATATATCTTGGTGGCGGTTGACTATGTTTCAAAATGGATTTAAGCTATAGCCACGAGGACCAATGATCATAAGGTTGTCATGAAATTTGTAAAGAAGAATATTTTCTCTAGATTTGGTTGTCCCAGGGCTATCATAAGTGATGGGGGTTCTCATTTTATAAATTCTCAATTCTGAGCCTTACTCCGCAAATATGGAATTACCCATAAGCTCTCCACCCCCTATCATCCCTAAACCAGTGGTCAGGTAGAAGTTTCCAATAAGGAGATAAAGAACATTCTGATAAGAGAGTTAGGCCTGATAAAAAAGACTGTTCTGATAGACTAGATGATGCATTATGGGCCTATAGAACTGCATTCAAGACTGCTATTGACACGTCACCATATCATCTCATCTTTTGAAAAGCCTGCCACCTACCTGTAGAATTAGAGCAAGAGCATATTAGGCCGTTAAACAAGCTAACTTTGATCTTATTCAAGCTGGATTGTAATGTCCCGGGTTTTTCAGACATTTTTTGGATCTGGATCGAAGAGTTTCGGGTCACTTTCGGGGGTCCCTAACGAGCCTTCAAAACCTTGTGTAGGGTGAACCGTTGTGTTCTCCTACTCTGGGATGGTACTAGTGTATTGAGCGTGTTTCGAGGATCGGGGAAATAATTTTTTCCATTTTTTCCAATTTTTTGTATTTTTTGGATTTTCTATAAAAAACCCATTTCTTTTCCCCCCTTTCCCTTCTTCTTCTTTCTTCTTCTTTTTCTCCCTCGTAAGCCGGCCGACCATTGCCCCCTCTTCCTGTGCGCGGCCTGACGCATCCCCATTCCTCTCCAGTTGAGGATGGCGAGCTGAGGCGGCTGTGCGGTGACGACGGCGGTGGCGAGGTGATCGAGTCGATGCAATTCTTGCGGCGTGGGGAGTGGAGATCATGTTCGACCAAGATTTGGAGATCGGTGGCGATCCGGTGGATTTTGAGCTTCCTTGAGATAGGGGGACGAATCCTTACCCTCTTTCCCGCATTCCCCATGATTTGTTGATGGATGATCGGGGCGTGGATCGGGTTTTTTTGGATGTTCACGTCATTTTTGTGTTTGGACTAAAGTTACGGTCCTACCAGAAACCGCCATACCCTTGGGCGGTCCTCTGGGGGCTGCTATTCGGTTTCGAATGTCGGTTGGGAATCGCGGTCCCGGTGAGACTGCCAAACCTAGTTGCGGTCTTGCAACTGACCGCTACCCTTGGGGTAGCGGCCAGTTGCGGACCGTTTCTATGGTCCGGTCAACGCACCCTCGGGGCACGTGTTTTCGATTATTGGGGGACCCCTGCCAAATGGTGGTCAAGGTACGGCCGTTTCTTGGTGGTTGCGGTTAGCTAATGACCACCAAAGGGGGATTAGCGACCTTGCGATGGACCGCCATTCAACCCCGTGGTCAGCCTGCTTGCGGTCCTAGGTTGGCCGCCTTTGTGTTTGAGGGTCTCGAGGGGACCGTCAGGCCCGTTTTACGGTCCAGAGATGGCCGCCATTTGGAGAAACGGTCCTGGGAGGACCGCCACTCCGTTTCCTTCGAGCAATGGTTTCCGTGAGTCAGAGTCTTACCTCCAGTGACACGTCCACTAGTCGTAGCCTTCTTACAGCACGCGTGTGCTGACCCACTCGAGGGTGGCGGAGCGGCTTACTCGAGAGAGATGGTTGTTAGGCTGGTTACCGTAGGGCCCCTTCGCGCAGCTTGAGTCCGGGCTTTAGGTAAGAACTTGCTAGAGGATCTGACCTTGGGCGCATGGTCTGTGTGTGCACACTTGGTTGGGGGCGTCGGACCCGCGCTGACGAGCGCGACCCCAGCTAGTCCTTGTTCATGATACTTGTTGTGTGTCTCAGTCTCCGCTTGGGGTGTCTTAGGGAGACACTGAGGCACGGTGTAAGACGTCAGAGGATGCATTCGGTTTTGCTTCTAGTGGGTGGTGCTCCTGTCTCCTGGCAGGTACGCACTTGTTTTCCCACTGGTTCGAGGTCTGTATGTTCGGTACGGTTAGTTGTAGTGAGCTTTTCTGTTTATTTATTATTGCTTGTTGCTTTTACCGTACTCCCGCTAGGTAGCGTTACCTTTCGTGCTTGTTCGTGCTTTGTTGTCTTGTTTCTCTCGTGCGAGGTGGGGGTCCGCGGGATCCCTACTGAGCCTATGAAATGAGGCTCACCCCTGTGTTTTCAGGTGAGGCGGGGTCGTCGAGATGCGTGGCGGAGTTTCAGCATGGTTCCAGTAGACAGGGTTAGTCACCAGTTGCCAAAGCCAGGGTATGCCTGATGCGGGACGGAACTGACAAATGGACTAAACCTATGATGAAGACCAAGTGCGGCCAGCACTCACACGTGACAAGGCATGCCGAGAGATCGACCTCCGTACTATTCCTCCGAAGAGAGGCGTCTCTCAACAAGAAACCCAAGTCCACGGTCGTCCCTATGAGGGAAGCGAGTGGATCAAAGCGGCAAAGGAGCCGACGCGCAACTATAGGAGTCTAGTCCGAGCTCGGTGCTCGACTAGGGCCACGGAATGGGATACTCTCACTCACGATCTCGCGGTGTTGAATGCTAGCTAGGATCCCTACACTCTCACGCGGCATACAAGATCACATACTAGTAAAGCAAAATGCCAAGGGGGGGAGCGTCGCACGTACCTCCACGCCTAGGCGTGGGGAAAGAACCCCGGCCGAGACCGACAACCCCGATACACACAATGAAAGAATAGGTACAAGCCAGCAATGGTGCCCACTCCTCGCAGGGAGATAACATGCTACAACAATTCCATTCGGGGCGGCCGATACACGGGCTGACGGGCGGCACTCGGTGAAGGGTTGGCCACGAGGAGGGTCCGGATGACGATCGGCAGAATCGCAGCAACGCGCGACTCGGTGGTAAACGTTCCCACGAATGGATCCGGAGTCCGATTGGGGCGCCGTCAGCGAGGGCACGTAGTTAGGTCGCAGGAGGAAGCCTCGGCCAAAAGGCGTGCTCAGATTCCATCCGTGGAAGCCGTGGCCGCACCTGCAAGTGGGGCAAGGAATTTGCTCCCAGAACTACGCTGTCGAGTGGGGAAAATGGTAACTCACTGCTCCGGTAGGTGAACGAGGCCCCGCTTGTGGGAGGACGTTGGGGACGCAGAGCAGCAGGTCCGGACCAAAGAGCTCGATCAGATCTGGTTGTGGTTGGACGCTGTGAACTTTGGAAATCGCCGGTTGTCCTGGCACCGGGTGGACTGGGCAGACCCGCGCGACCTCACGGGAACGGACGCCACGAACAGCTCGGACGTCGGAACGAGACGAGGTTGGCGGCGTTGGAAAGAGGACGACGAGAGGTACAAACCCTGAAGAAATCAACTCCAAACTCGGAGTTGTCCGTCCTGTGGGATTTTCGCAAGAAGGAGGGTGGATCTGGGCGCGCAGAGAGGGAGGCTCCTGCGCTAGCTCACGAGAAAACTCGCCACGGGTGGTGCCGACCTCGGATCGAGGCGAAACCAAAGCCCACGCGCTGCCGACTCGTAGAAGTATCCACCAAAAAAAGGAGGGGCTCAGATTCGACCCTCACCGGATGGGGACGCCGCTGCAACTCGGGGCCGAATCTGGAACACGCGAACTCGAACCGGAGACGAAGTAGAAGGGAGGAAGAACCTCGGCGTCGCACCGAGGGGATGGGGAGTCGCACCCCGGGGTTGCTCCTGTCGCAGGAGCAGAGGAGGAAGAGAGGGTCGCCCTCTCCAAGGGGTGGCTGCGCAAATGGCCGCTCAATCAAAATATTTCATTCATTAATTAATTTCCTCCAAAGAAAATGCTAAGACTATATAGTTGGGGAGGGGAGCTAGGGTTTCTACCACCAAATGGGGAGATGGGGGCGCAAATGGGAGGGGGTAGGGGCGGCCAGCTCTCCTCCCATCAAGGAGGGAATCTCTCCTTCAATCAAGGAGGTTCCTCCAATCAAGGAGGGATCAAAGGAAGGGGCGGCCAAAGGAGGGAGTGGAGAAAGGGGAAGGCGGCTGCCACCTCTTCCACTTGGAGGAGGTGAGAGGTGCGCCCAAAACCCTAACCCTAGGGGTTGGGTGCGCAAACCCCAAATGGGCCAAGAGAAGTGGAGCACAAGATGGCCCACTAACCCCTTTGCCCTCTAAATAAGCCTACAAAGCACAAAAGATGTCTAATTGGCCTACAAAGGCCTACAACTAGATAGAAGTGTCCACGCAGGGACTAATCCAAGGCCCAACATGGCCTAAAGCATGAAATAAATGGGGATAACTCTGCTAGTCTGCTAAATGATCGCCGAGCCAAAGGGATGCCGGCGTGCTCCGTGTGCTCCGTCGAGTGAAGCGGCGCGTGTCCTCACCAATTCTCCCCGGGTGGGAAGAACTCGACCCCGTCGAGTAAGGGTCACGGTCGCTCAAGTAACGCTCCAGCAGGTCCGGGTCGATCTGCTCCAGCTCTCCACGTGTGATCCAGGTGTCGTCTGTCGCAGGGTGCCCTCTCCAACGCACTAGAAAGCGCTGGTAGGCTCCGCTCCTGGTCGTGGTCACCTGCTCATCCAGTATGCAATCTATATGCTCGCGTGTCTGTAATGGGGCTGGAGGAGGTGGACGCTCAGATGGTGTAATGCTCTCAACAGGAGGGGTAGGCCCAAAAAGCTCACTGGGAATCACCGCGGGATCCCGATATGCCACCAGATCAGAGACATTGAACGTCGAACTGATCCCATAGTCGTCTGGTAGCTTAATCTCATACGCATTCGACCCTATTCGCTTCAGAACTCGGAAGGGTCCTGCACCGCGGTCCTGGAGTTTCTTCACGGCCCCCGAAGGGAACCGTTCAGGTCTAACCCTGATCATGACGTACTCTCCCACTTGGAACTCACGGGTGCGTCGATGCGCATCAGCTAGATCCTTATAACGTGCGTTGCTGGCCTCGAGGGGGTGATGATGATGTAGACTCCAAACTAGTGGCGTGGACTCATATCGATATGAATGCATGGGTGGCCCAGGGCATCCAAACATAGACCCAGCATGTCTATGACGCCTACATGACTGGACAACACGGGGAGGACCAGGACAACCAAAGTTGTATCTATCATGCATGGGTGTCCTACGTAATGTGGTAGACTCATGGGGACTAAATTGCCCAAACTCACTCATGACATTCCCTATATGAGACAAACCCCTATATGATGGTGGACATGAAGAAACATGGGGAAGAGACATGTGTCCCTGGCCTCCTAAGCTCGGGCATCTGGATGCCGGTAAGGTGAGGTGTTGACTAGAAGGCCTAGGTGGTGTATGATAGTGGACCTCCTCGACAAGGTGGGGAAAAGAATATGGGTCGAGAGGCTCACTAGGGAGGGGATCGAAAGGGTCAAAGAAATGATGACCCCTCCCGACAGGTCCCTTCACTATACTTGCCCATGTGCGACATTCGCCCAGGTGCAGATAATCACCTTCAGGCACTCTCATGTATGGGGCAAGAGGCTCATGAGGAAGGCAATGAAGGCAAGGTTCCTCCCTCGGGACCGTGAAACCATAAGCGGGGACAAAATCAACCTCCACGGGTATGGGAAATAATAAAAGGACCTCGGATGTGATATGTCCTATGGTGTAGACCGAGGTAATAGACCCCAAGGCAGGGAGTGTAAAGCTATGACTATAGGGTTGGTCAGACCCTAAGATCAACATATAAGTCAACTCCCATTGATAATCTAAACTCCTAAGGAAGTCCTTCACATTTTCAAGAAAGCAGAAGGACCGAAAAGTGGTGTGAAAGGAGTTAAGGGATATTATTGGGAGGGCTGGTCCCATGGGTGTATAGCAAGGAATGGAGACATCTAGAAGTGGACCCTCCCTTAGCCAGCTAGCTAAAGACTCACCAATGACCAGTTCACCCTCGGAAGGTAAGAATGTCTCTATATGAGCGTCTAAGGGTGAAGCCTCTCTCTCGGGAGGGGAAACGGAGTCCTCTATGATGTGGAGGGGATCACTCCCTAACTCCTCAACCTTAGTTAGGTACTCCTCAATCAACTCCTGTTCAGCCTCGTAACTCACTGGAACAAACCCAGGTGATGACATGGAGGTGGTCGGCGTAACGCCGTCATGGAAGACAAACTCACCGGGAAGGTGAGATGGGTGTAAGGTGCAGGTCCTCCTATCCAGGTCGATGGTCGCACTTCTTTCCTCCAACCAAGTTCGCCCTAAAATGATGCATGGACTAGCAAGTGTGCTGATCTTGCACCAAGCGCCATCGGAATATTTAACGGGGCCAAACCACCGTTGAAACTCGATAAAAGCTAAACCATCACGGAGAACAATCTCCCCAGTCTTAGAGAGTGACTCAATAATGTCTTGTGAGACACAGTTAGACGACACCCTACTGATGAAGTCGATCTCCGTATGCTTCCCATTAGGTAGGATGGCAGTGGACATGACAGGGCGCTGGAATGACTCGGTCATCGGTATAGGGATCGGGTCTCCCGACGACTGAGTGGTAGGGGCGACACTTAGGGGTCGTACCATAAGAGCATCGAATCGGGCCAATAGGGATGACTAATCTGACATGTGGGCTCGAGGAACCACCATGGGGTTGGCGCGGAGCTGGACATGCAAGACTCAACGAGACAAGGACAAAACTCTAACTAGACACAAACCTAACATTACAATGCAATGGTGGGTTACCTAGATGAACTAAGGGACTCAATGCAACCTAGATAACTCTACGGCCTCAATGACCTAAGACCCCAATTTGTTAGAACAAACTGGTTCCCTAAGCTCTGATACCAAATTTGATGCGGGACGGAACTGACAAATGGACTAAACCTATGATGAAGACCAAGTGCGGCCAGCACTCACACGTGACAAGGCAAGCCGAGAGATCGACCTCCGTACTATTCCTCCGAAGAGAGGCGTCTCTCAACAAGAAACCCAAGTCCACGGTCGTCCCTATGAGGGAAGCGAGTGGATCAAAGCGGCAAAGGAGCCGACGCGCAACTATAGGAGTCTAGTCCGAGCTCGGTGCTCGACTAGGGCCACGGAATGGGATACTCTCACTCACGATCTCGCGGTGTTGAATGCTAGCTAGGATCCCTACACTCTCACGCGGCATACAAGATCACATACTAGTAAAGCAAAATGCCAAGGGGGGGAGCGTCGCACGTACCTCCACGCCTAGGCGTGGGGAAGGAACCCCGGCCGAGACCGACAACCCCGATACACACAATGAAAGAATAGGTACAAGCCAGAAATGGTGCCCACTCCTCGCAGGGAGATAACAGGCTACAACAATTCCATTCGGGGCGGCCGATACACGGGCTGACGGGCGGCACTCGGTGAAGGGTTGGCCACGAGGAGGGTCCGGATGATGATCGGCAGAATCGCAGCAACGCGCGACTCGATGGTAAACGTTCCCACGAATGGATCTGGAGTCCGATTGGGGCGCCGTCAGCGAGGGCACGTAGTTAGGTCGCAGGAGGAAGCCTCGGCCAAAAGGCGTGCTCAGATTCCGTCCGTGGAAGCCGTGGCCGCACCTGCAAGTGGGGACAAAGAATCTGCTCCCAGAACTGCACTGTCGGGCGGGGAAAATGGTAACTCACTGCTCCGGTAGGCGAACGAGGCCCCGCTTGTGGGAGGACGTCGGGGACGCAGAGCAGCAGGTCCGGACCAAAGAGCTCGATCAGATCTGGTCGTGGTTGGACGCTGTGAACTTTGGAAATCGCCGGTTGTCCTGGCACCGGGTGGACTGGGCAGACCCGCGCGACCTCACGGGAACGGACGCCACGAACAGCTCGGACGTCGGAACGAGACGAGGTTGGCGGCGTTGGAAAGAGGACGACGAGAGGTACAAACCCTGAATAAATCAGCTCCAAACTCGGAGTTTTCCGTCCTGTGGGATTTTCGCAAGAAGGAGGGTGGATCTGGGCGCGCAGAGAGGGAAGCTCCTGCGCTAGCTCACGAGAAAACTCGCCACAGGTGGTGCCAACCTCGGATCGAGGCGAAACCAAAGCCCACGCTCTGCCGACTCGTAGAAGTATCCACCAAAAAAAGGAGGGGCTCGGATTGGACCCGCACCGGATGGGGACGCCGCTGCAACTCGGGGCCGAATCTGGAACACGCGAACTCGAACCGGAGACGAAGTAGAAGGGAGGAAGAACCTCGGCGTCGCACCGAGGGGATGGGGAGTCGCACCCCGGGGTTGCTCCCGTCGCAGGAGCAGAGGAGGAAGAGAGGGTCGCCCTCTCCAAGGGGTGGCTGCGCAAATGGCTGCTCAATCAAAATATTTCATTCATTAATTAATTTCCTCCAAAGAAAATGCTAAGACTATATAGTTGGGGAGGGGAGCTAGGGTTTCTACCACCAAATGGGGAGATGGGGGCGCAAATGGGAGGGGGTAGGGGCGGCCAGCTCTCCTCCCATCAAGGAGGGAATCTCTCCTTCAATCAAGGAGGTTCCTCCAATCAAGGAGGGATCAAAGGAAGGGGCGGCCAAAGGAGGGAGTGGAGAAAGGGGAAGGCGGCTGCCACCTCTTCCACTTGGAGGAGGTGAGAGGTGCGCCCAAAACCCTAACCCTAGGGGTTGGGTGCGCAAACCCCAAATGGGCCAAGAGAAGTGGAGCACAAGATGGCCCACTAACCCCTTTGCCCTCTAAATAAGCCTACAAAGCACAAAAGATGTCTAATTGGCCTACAAAGGCCTACAACTAGATAGAAGTGTCCACGCAGGGACTAATCCAAGGCCCAACATGGCCTAAAGCATGAAATAAATGGGGATAACTCTGCTAGTCTGCTGATCGCCGAGCCAAAGGGATGCCGGCGTGCTCCGTGTGCTCCGTCGAGTGAAGCGGCGCGTGTCCTCACCAATGCCCCGTGTACTTACACTTTTTCTTTCTGTTGACTGTACTTATATTGGACATGAGATACTTTGGACCTTGCAGCTGTTTAGTGATTATTTATCATAATTTCTACATTCTTTTTAGATTATTGTGCTAGCTTTGCAGTTATTTTAGATTCTCTTGTACCCTCACACCATCCTTTAACCCTTCCGATTCTTCGGGCTCGTGGGTGGCGAGCCGAGGTTCGAGTCGCGCCAGTTCCTTTCCGACACTCGGATCTCGGGTTGTTATAGTTGGTATCAGAGCGGGGTTGTGGAGGTACATAAGAACCTGAGATGATTGCAGTGGTCCAGAAGGTCTATGAATGTCCTGTACAGTTTGTGACTGGTGTAGGGCTCCGTGTGTTTTATTAATTCTGCTGGTTGTTTTTGTTAATCGGGGGGTTATGGTGCCCAGAAGAGGGACTGGTTCCCAACAGGGAGAGTCCGGTGGGGGCCAGGAAGGGCAGAGCAGAGCAGCACTTCCGGAAGATGCAGCTGGAGAGGCGAGAGTCCCCGGAGTAGAGGAGTTCTTCCAGGGCATGTACCAGTATGTTCTTCAGTAGCAGGGCGGTGATGGTGGTGAGGGTTCGTCATCTCGAGGTGGCCATGGTCATGTGCTGAGGGATTTCTTGCAGTTCCGACTAGCGCTTTACAACGGGTAGCCAGATCCAGAGGTGGCCAGGGAGTGGCTAGATGACTTGGAGAGGGTATTCAGTTCGACGGAGTGTGCTATGGAGGAGAAGGTGGTGTTGGCTATGCATCGATTGCAGGGGTCAGCCCGGACATGGTGGACATCGGAGTTGGGGGGTAGCATTCTAATCCCGTCCACTTCTGCAGATCATGTGGCGGGAGTTCGTCACGGCTTTTGAGCGTGTTTCTGTCTGCCCTTCATCAAATCGCAGAGGATGCGTGAGTTTCTAGAGTTGGTCTAGGGTGACATGATAGTGATGCAGTATAGATCCAGATTCATTGAGCTGGGCCGTTATGCACCGCAAATCATGACATCTGAGGAGCTAAAGACCGAGCAGTTTGTCGGGGGTTTGAGGCCAGAGTTGAGGAAACCCCTACTTGCGTCGAGTTTGGCCAACCTGGATGCAGCTTGTAGAGCAGCAGCGGTGTTGGAGAGAGACTTGCAGAGGACCCGAGGACAGGGCAGTGCAGGCTAGGCACATATGGGTTTTAATCAGCCGATGGCCGTGTAGCAGCACGGTACTATCCATCCCTCAGCAGGCAGTTCAGGGGCATCTCCGTCCGTAGCTTTAGCAGTAGATTCATCATCCCTTGGATCAAAGCTTGTGGACACATTAAATTTCATGCTCGCACTTCTCGGGGGCTCCGAATCAGGAACAGAGCTGAAGATAGAAGGCTCGGAGAGACTGGCCACCCAGGGCTCCAGAGAATACTACCGTCCGACAAATCCTCACATTTGCACGGGCGAATTATATGACAAAGAAAAGGTAGGATACCCTCTTAAATTTATACACTGCTATGGATCCACCCTCGGGTCCCTGGCGGTGAAGGATGTCCTAGGAAGCTCACAATTTCTGAGTTCCTGAAGAAAAGATAAAGCCCCTTCGACGGTGCACTATTTAAGCCCTCCAGCGGCACACTTCCTAGTGCCCTCCAGCGGCACACTCCCTACAAGTGCCCCTAGCGGCACACCCTCAAAAGCCCTCCAGTGGCACACTCCCTGGTGCCCTCCAGCGGCACACTCCTGTTGCCCTCCAACGGCACACCCCCCTCGTTCCCCTTCAACGGCACACTCCAGTTGCCCTCCAATGGCACGCTTTAACCAACCCTTCCAACGGCACAACAGCCTACGCGCTCCAGCGGCACACTCCAAACGCCAGCTCCAGCGGCACCCTTCTCAGCCCCCAGCGGCACACACACCTTCTCAGCCTCCAGCGGCACACCCTGCCAACTACTCCACCTGGTGCAGCGTTGATTCCTCCACACCCGGCACAGCGCTATGACCCTCAAACCGGCACAAATCAGCAGGAAACACAACGGTCATTACCTATGACCCTTGGCGCGCAGTGAGAGCACGTCGGACTGGACTGGGCTTAGCTGAGGTGTCACCCTTCGGTGTAAGCACGCAAGCATCCCTCTGTCGGGAGACAAGACCGGAGTCAATCTCCATTGACTCCCCTCGTCAATGGATGTCAACGCCACTGGACCTATATAACCTCTCACGAAAGGGGGATCGAGGAGAGAGCTCTCTCCGGTAGGCTGGCTCTCCACAGAGGCAGAACGAGGAAGATAGAAGAGAAGAAGAGAAGAATAGGGAAGGGCCTACTGTTCGACCACCACCGTCTATGTGAAGAGAGAAGAGAAGAAGAGAAAGGGGGGGTGAGCGAGAGAGGAGTGTAGCCTGGGAGGGAAGGAGCTAGTACTCCGTCTCCCTCCCCCCACTATGTAGCATCCCTTTCCCTCTTCCCGTTTTGTTTCCTTTGTTCGCCATGAACTTCTGTACATTTCTTTCGCAAGGAATAAAAGAAGGGTTTTGAGATGTGTTCATGCTTTGCATTTGTGTCTCCCCTCTGTCCATCTTCCTCTGTGTTTCCTTGTGAACTTGATTTCCGGAGCATCTCAGCTGGCCTTAGCTATGCCCTGTGTCCCTGCAAAAGTTTCATTCTCAGCACACTCCAACTAGCCTGTTGGAGGGGTCCATGAGACCCTGTCTGAACCCCCTCTAACTACCCACGGTTTTCTGAAGTGTTGACGCCTCTGTCGGTCTCCGGTGCACCCGTTGCGCCCTTCGCGCGGCATACTCGTGCCCTAGCTACCCGGCACACTCGTGCCCGCGCTCACACGGCACACCCTGTGCTACCTTACCCCGGCACACCCGCAGGGTGCCCCACCCGGCACACTCCCAATAGTCTTTGGCCGGTGCACTCCTCATGTGCCTTGCCCGGCACACCTCCCAATCTTCCCTCTGCCCGATGCACCCTCAGCCTGTTCTTTAGCTCGATGTTTTCCCGCTCGTTGATTTCTGGGTTTTTCAAAATTTTCCTAAAGGCGTTGCTGCCCTGGCACGCACCTCGAGTTGTTGGGTCAAGCCACTCCTTGTGGACGTGTTCCCCTTTCACTCCCTTACCATCCGGGTCAAGGGGAGATGTTGCCGAATTTTTATTAGAAATAATTACATATTAAAAAGACAAAAGGAAGCAACAAACAAATAAAATAAACAATAATAAAAGATTCCAACCAAGACAGGGGAGCCATGCAAGACTCAAAGAGCTAGACTGCCGAATATGACCGTGGACTTAATCACATAACAGCAGATTGAGAGCTTGCCATTCAAAACCCTCCATCTGAACTCCACAAGCTAGAGACCTCCTCTCAGACCTTATCCCATTTATGTGGGCTTTGCCCCAGCTACATTGCCCCCTTCGGTCCACTCCTCTTTCGGCACACTCTGCCTTCGTTCTTTCTGGCTCACTCTCACGTCTCCCTGCCGACACAACCCTGCCCAATTTCTCCCGGCACACTCGTGCCTTCCTCACTCTCTCTCTCTCCGGCACACTTTCTATGCCTTCACCAGGCACAGTCTTGGCGCAACCTCCATCCGGTACACCCTCTAACACCCTAGCCCGGCACACTCCTAGCCTGTCCATCCCGGCGCACTCTAGCCTTCGCCAGCCCGACACACTTCAGTCCATCTTAGCCCGGCACACTCGTACCCACCTCCACCCAGCACACTCGTTGGTGCCTTATCCGGTGCACTCTTACCCCGCCTCCACCCGGTACACTATCAACTCCCCTACCCGGTGCACTCCTGCCCTCTTCCAGCGGCACACCACCTAACCCAGCCTACATAGACCCTTCTCCAACCCTTTTGGCTCGTCTTCCCACACATGCCCCAGATGCAACAAATAATAATAATGACAACAAACTTAATAAATAAATAAATAATTAATTAATAATAAAAACAAAAATAAAATAAGTAATAATAATAACAAACTCACCTCAAAAAAATATAAAAATAACAAAATAATAATAAAATTTTCAAACAATAATAAAATTGATGAGATCTGCTCCGCAGCCTCGTTTCTCCTCGGGACCCGGTGTAAAGGGAATATTAATGCCGCCCCTCCAGGTCGGACTCAGACCTTGGGAACCACCCCAACATGGCGGAGATCTGATATTGCACCGGGCCAATAAACTTACAGATTTCCGACCACTCTAAACGGGATTTAACCGAATGTTTCTCACCCCTCTGAACAATAAATTTGCCGTCCCCGACATACATATGCTTCGGCTTGCCCATAACAATTCTAACCGGGATTTAACCGAATGTTTCTCATCCCTCTGAACAATAAATTTGCCGTACCTCGGCATACATGTGCTCCGACTTTCCTGTGACAAAATAATAAATTTGCCGTGCTCTGGCATACATATGCTCCGGCTTTCCCGTGACGATTACGATATTCTGAAACCGGACACTCATCCAAATATTAAAATGGTCCACTTGAGTGGCCGACATGTTTCGAACACTTGTTTCCCTAGACATAGGGCTTTCCAGCTGATTCAAGATCGCTATTGTCTTGTTTCTCCCGATATAATTTTTTAGGCCATAAGGCCCTTATTCCCGGCGATTAATCAAGGGTGTCCCCCTCTCCGAGGGGATGTAAATGACGCCGTGGCCTTTATGGCGTGGCGGGTTTTGATCTCGACCTGAACTACACAATTGTCTGATCAGTCAGATCGAGCGCACCGAGGGCTTCCTCGAAGCCCGAATAAATTGTCACTTTGTGACTGACATGCCCACGCACTTAATAAACCTGATAAACGAATAAATCCATCAAATAAACCGGCTTTAAAGAACAAACGAATGAGCGTGTCGAAAAGTGCATCCACAAGTCTGGCACGCCCGGTGGGACGTAAACCACCCTTCATCTCTTCGCTGGGATTTGGGGCCTCATGGCCTCCTAATAAACGATGTTTGTCTACTTTGATGAATTGCAAATGCTGCCTTTGTTAGCCCTATGGGGAGGAAAGCCGGACTAGGCGAAATTATCTTTGTGGCCTCGAAGATGCTACTCCGAGGTACCTACAGCTTCCAGGGATCATGAAGGCCACAGGAGAAAGAGAAAGAAAGAAGAAGGGAGAGAAAATCAACCCCCCCATCCCTAAGAAGAAGAAAAGGAGAAAAGAAGAAAAGAAAGAAGCAAAAAAGGAGAAGAGAGAGAATTGGCGAGAGAGGGTTGTACGGCCATATCCGTCGACACCCGTGCTGAACAAAGATTACCACTGTGGGATTGACGCGGTGGAGCGAACCACTCATCCCCTCCTCGAGGGGGTGAGCGCTCTCCTGTGCACCTACCTTGGTCTATTACACAAAAAAGGAAGAAGAGAAGAAAAGAAAGGATACAAAGAAAAGTTGGCAATCATCGCCGACCAAAAGGACAAGAAGAAGGCCGACATCCTGCCTGACTCTAGGAGGGTCCAAGTCCATGGTGCAATGCCCCCGTCCGTTCCACCTTCTTGTTGCCTCTATCCGGCACAAGACGCCCCCTCGAGTGGCTATTCGAAGATCCAACAAGTCGCAACTACAGCTTAATGAATTCCTACCCGCTGTGGGGAATGCTTTATAGCAATGAGGCCAAGCACGGCCACCACTCCCGAAGAGAGCATGCATATACCCCGCCATGGGGAATAAGAAGAAGAAATATATCTCGCCATGGGGGCATAAGAGGCAAGAAAGAATACACCCCGCTCCTGGGGGCACATGAAGAGAATACACCCCGACTCGGGGGCACGTGAGAAGAATCTACTCCGACCTGGGGGCATAAGAAGAAACAGAGTTGCACCCCGGCTTAGGGGCATTTGAAGAAGAAATGTACCCCGCCATGGGGGCGTATGAAGCAAAAAAAAATACCCCGCATAGGGTCATGAAAACAAGAAGCTACACCCTGTTCCGGGGGCATTTGAAGAAGAAACACACCCCGTCATGGGGGCATATGAAGAGAATCCACCCCGACTCGGGGGCACATAAAGCAAAAGTTACACCCCGGCTTAGGGGCATTTAACGAAGACATGTACCCCGCCATTGGGGCATAAGAAGCAATAGAGTTTCACCCGGACCTAGGGGCATATGAAGAGAAGTATACCACGATCTAGGGGCATAAAGAGTAAAAGAATACACCATAAAGAGTAAAAGAATACACCTTGGCTTAAAGGCTTTTGAAGAAGAAACGTACCCCGCCATGGGGAGATAAGAAGCAGGAGATGCACCCTGGCCTAGGGGCATATAAAGAGAAGTATACCCCCGCTCTGGGGCATAAGAAGTAGCAAAATCCACCCCCGCCATGGGGGCATAAGAAGCAACATACCCCGCCACGGGGGGGCATGGAAGCCATGAAGAATTCACCTCGGCTTAGGGGTATTCGAAAAAATCTACCCCGGTTTAGGGGCACTTGAAGAAGAACTACACCCTCAACCTGGGGGCATGAGAAGCAAAGAATACACCCCGCTCCTGGGGGCACATGAAGAGAATACACTCAGCCTGGGGTGCACGAGAAGCAAAACACACCCCGACTCGGGGGACATATGAGACAAAGAATACACCCCGGTTTAGGGGTATTTTAGGAAGAAATATACCCCGGTCTAGGGGCACATGGAGCATGCATCCACCTCACCATGGGGGCGTAGGAAGCAAAGACCACACCCCACCACAGGGAGTAAGGGACAAGAATTCACCCCTACTTAGGGACATGCAAAGAAAGAAGCACACCCCGACTTAGGGGCATTTGAAGAAGAAACACACCCCGCCATGGGGGCATACGGAGAAAAGAATACACCCCGCCTTGGGGGCACAAGAAGCGGAAGAATCTATCCCAACCTGGGGGCACAACAAGCAACATAGTCACACCCTGACTCAGAGGCACGTGAAGAAAAGACACGCCCTGCCTTGGGTGCACAAAAAGTGAAACACACCTCGGCCTGGGGGCATACAAAAAAAACACACACTCCGCCCGGGATGCACAAGAATCAAATACACCCCGCCTAGGGGCACAGAAGCAAAGAGACATACATCTCAACCTGGGAGTATATGAAGAAAGGTATACCCCGCCCAAGGGGCATTTGAAGAAGCAACGTACCCCGCCACGGGGGCATGGAAGTCGTGAAGAATTCACCCCAGCTTAGGGGTATTCGAAAAATCTACCCCGACCTAGGGGCATTTGAAGAAGAACTACACCCCGCTATGGGGGCATGAGAAGCAAAGACTATACCCTTCTTAGGGGCATTCGAAGAGAAACATACCCCGCTCTGGGGCATAAGAAGCAGAAGTTACACCCCGTCTGGGGGCCTAGAAGCCATGAAAGATACACCCCACTTGGGGGCACAGAAGAAAAGTCATACCCCGCCTGGGGGCATGTTAAGAGAAATACACCCCAGTACGGAAGCATTAATGAGAAAAGAAGAGCAGAACAAAAAAGGAGACATGAGGCAGACGTGGTCTTTGAACCCGCCTCTTCACACAAGAGAAGAAGAGAAAAAAAAGAAGAGAAAAGAGACATGAGGCAGACGTGGTCTTCAAACCCGCCTCTTCACAATAAAAGAAGAGCAGAAAAGAAAAGAACAATCATCAGGCACACGTGGTCTTTCCACTCGCTCCTCCACATAAAAGAAGAAGAGAAGAAAAGAAAGTGAGCCTTGAGACAGACATGGTCTTTCACCCTCTACCTTCAGCCATCCAACAAATAGACTTCTCATGTGGTCGGCGTCACGACCTTTTGTCTAACCCGACAAACATTCAGCCATCGGGGCTTCAAATCGATAGATATTTAGTCATTGGGGCTTCAAGCCGACAGATATTTAGCCATCGGGGCGTTAAATAGAAAGATATTCAGCCATGGGGATTCAAGCCGACAGATACTCCGCCAACGGGGCGTTAAACCGACAAAACACTCAGCCATCGAGGCTTCAAACCGACAGATATTCAGCCATCGGGGTTTCAATCTGACAGATACTCAGCCATCGGAGCTTCAATCCGACTGACACTCAGCCATCGGGGCTTCAAACCGACAGATATTCAGCCATCGGGGCTTCAATCCGACAAATACTCAGCCATCGGGGCTTCAAGCCGACAAGCACTCCGCCAACGGGGCGTTAAACCGACAAGAGGATCAGCCATCGGGGCTTCAATCCAACAGATACTCAGCCATCAGGGCTTCAATCTGATAGATACTCAGCCATCGGGGCTTCAAGCCGAAAAATATTCTGCCATCAGGGCGTCAAACCGACATATGTCCAGCCATCGGGGCTTCAACCGAAAGATGTCCAGCCATCGAGGCTTCAACCGAAGGATGTTCTAATCATCGGCCTCCGAGCCGACAGCTATCTAATCATCAGCCTCCGAGCCGACAGCTATTCATTCATCGGCCTCCCAGCAGACAGCTATCCAATTATCAGCCTCCGGGTCGACAGATATTCACTTATCGGCCTCCGAGCCGACAGCTATCCAATCATCGTCCCCTGAGCCGACAGCTACTCCATTATCGGCCTTCGGGTCGACAGCTATCCGGTTATCGGCCTCCTGGCCGATAGCTTCCTAATCATCGGCCCCTGAGCTGACAGCTACCCCATCATCGACTCCTAGCCGATAACTTCCTAATTAAAAAAAGAGAGAAAGAAACCCTTTCACTTTGGTTCGGATCCTTCCCCGACCAGAGAATCAAAGAATCAACCCTTTCACTTTGGTTCGGATCCTTCCTCGGCCAGAGAATTAAAAGAAGAAACCCTTTCACTTTGGTTCGGATCCTCCCTCGGCCAGATAATCAAAGAATCAACCCCCCACTTTGGTCCGGATCCTTCCCCGACTAGAGAATCAAAAAATAAATCTTCCACTTTGGTCCGAATCCTTCCCCGGCCAGAGAATCAAAGAATCAACCTTCCACTTTGGTCCGGATCCTTCCCCGGCTAGAGAATCAAAGAATAAATATTCCGCTTTGGTCCGGATCCTTCCCCGGCCAGAGAATCAAAGAATAAACCTTTCACTTTGGTCCGGATCCTTCCCCGGCTAGAGAATCAAAGAACAAACATTTTACTTTGGTTCGGATCCTTCCCCAGCCAGAGAATTAAAGAATCAACCTTCCACTTTGGTTCAGATCCTTTCACGGCCAGAGAATCAAAGAATAGACCTTTCACTCTAGTTCGGATCCTTCCCCGGGCCAGAGAACAAAAAGAGACCCTTCTCTTCAGCTCTCACATCCCGCTACCCCGCGCCCTTTGGCTCAGCCATTTCGGCCAAGGCCCACTATCAGGATCAATCCATCCGTCCCACTGCGCTCTCCGATATCTTTCGGCTCCATAGCTGGCTTCTAATATCTCTCGGCTTGTTAGCCCACTCCCAATATCTCTTGGCTTTTTAGCCTACTTTTCAATATCTCAACTTCAGCTCTCGTAGCCCGCTCCCCCAACCTTTGGCCTGTGTAGCCCGCTGCCAAGCATCTCCCGGCTTCTATGGCCTACTTCCCGAATGTCCCTTGGCTTCTATAGCCCTCTTTCCTAATGTCCTTTCGGCCCTTCGTGGTCTGCTTCCCTAATACCTTTACTACCACTACACTTATACGTTACAACAATATGTTCTTATGCAAAAAAAAAAAGAACAAACAAGAAACGAACAAAAAAAAAGTTTTCTGATGCTTGGCTGCCTTGCTTGCATGCTTACTTATAATATAGAATAATACACCTCCTTGGATTTTTCTAGGACCTTACTTCCTTGCTAAATAATATCGCCTCGATTCCGGATGCACGTGCGTCACAGCATACGCTCAAAGGGAACCCAATTATGACGAGTGCACACGTCAAGGGGAAGAGTCATGGCTAAACTGCTAAGCCCAACTCACAAAATAAACCTGAGGCAACACTCCCACACTTCACATTTAGTGTGTTCAATGCTCTTCAACCATAGGGATTGCCCGACTTTCTTCTTAGCACTCTACGGTTGCTTGAATTTCTGCACTCGCGTGAAAGGTAATCGTGAGGAAAAAGTTGCCTACCCCCACTTAAAAAAAAGAGAAACGTGAATCTGAGTAGCCGAGAATCCCCATTGAGACACATGAGGAGACTCGCACGAAAGGTGAAGCGAATTTTAATAAGGATGAAGCATAATAGCCGGGAATCCCCATTGAGACACATGAGGAAACTCACGTCAAACGGTGGAATCCGCAATATACTTATAATAAGGATGAAGCCTAGTAGTCGGGAATCCTCATTGAGACATATGAGGAGACTCGCGCCGAACGGTAAAATCCGCTACCAAACTAAATAAATGGGGCTGTGCGAAGCTATCGAAAATCGAGAGCCTGAAACCTATGTGTAGGCACTATAGTAATCCTCGAGTGTCACTCGGAAAACCTGCATATCCCTATGGTTAAGGCTCTTTGTTCACTTATTTGTGTTCGCTCCTCTGCGCCACAGAGAGTTACCTCGGGTGAAATGCGTGAATTTAAGCTGTGCATGTAAGACATGCGATATCCTCTTGACGGGTGCACCACCCCTTAGTTGTGCTTCGTGGCCCGCACCATGTCTGTGAATTATGGGTGATGTCCCTATCCCATCCCCTATAGAGGGAGCTACCTTATGCGTATTTTTATGTTATGCTTGCTGATGAAAGCCTGCATGCTTGAATAAAGGAAATAATAATAATAATAATAATAATAATAACTCAATTTCGGCTCTCACAGCCTGCTTTCCTAGTTCTGGCTCATAGAACCCAACCATGGGTCCCCACAGCCTACTTCCTGCCCTTGCGGCTTGCTAATCTCCCAACTGCAACTCTCCTAGTCCGCTTCCTCAATTTTGACTCTTGTAGCCTGCTCCCCAATTTTAGCTTTTGTAGCCGGCTTCCCGATTGCGGCTCTTGTTGGCCGTTTCCCCGATTTTGGTCTTCACGGCCTACTCCCGCAACACCGATTCTGGCCCTTGCGGTCCATTTTCCTGGGTTCAGATTTTGCAGCCGGTACTCCTGGCGCATTAAAGAACAAAAATCCCCTCACTTTGGTTTGGGCATGTCGCCCAACTAGAGAACAAAAAGACTCTCACCACTCTAGATCAGACCTTCCGTCCAGCTAGAGAACAAAAGAATCCCTTTACTCAAGATTGGACCGTCCGCCCGACTGGAGAACCAAAAGATCCTTTCACTGTGGTTCGGACCTGTCGTCTAGCTAGAGAACAAAAACACTCTCTCCACTCTAGATCAGACCTTCTGTCCGGTTAGAGAACAAAAAGACTTTCCGCACTAGGTCGGATCTCCCATCCGGCTAGAGAACTAAAAGATTCCCTCCACTCTAGATCGGATCTCCCGTCCGACTAGAGAACAAAAAGATTCTCTCCACTCTGGTTCGGACCTTCCGTCCAGCCAAAGGATTAAAAGACCCTTCATACAGCCGGTGCCCCTCGGCGCATTAAAGAATAAAACACCCCTTCACCTTGGCCCGAGCCTACCGTTCGGGTGAGGAATCAACCCTCTTACTTTGCACTGACACTAGCCCGTGTCAATGACTTGACCATCTCTCCGTCCCCTCGGGTGACGAACATTTCTTCTGAATTAACAAACTCTTCTCTCCATCCCTTCGGGCGACAAGTACGTCATTGAATCAACAAACTCTTCTCTCCGTCCCTTCGGGTGACGAATAACCCATTCGATCCGGACCTCTTGTCCAGATCATTGAATCAACAAACTCTTCTCTCAGTCCCTTCGAGCAACGACTAACCCATTCGATCCGGACCTCCTATCCAGATCATTGAATCAACAAACTCTTCTCTCTGTCCCTTCGGGTGACGAATAACCCATTCAATTCGGACCTCCTGTCCAAATCATTGAATCAAGAAACTCTTATCTCCGTCCCTTCGGGCGACGAATATCCCTTTTGAATCAACAAACTCTTCTCTCCGTCCCTTCGGGCGACGAATATTCCTTTCGAATCAATGAACCCTTCTCTTTGCCCTCGTGGCTTGCCTTTCACAACTTCAACTTTTGAAGCCCGCTTTCGGCCTTGGCTGTTATGGCCTGCCCCATTGGCTCCTGAGCCAACAGCTATTTAATTATCGGCCTCGTAGCCGACAGCTATTCACTTATGGGCCTCTGAGCCGACAGCTATTCAATTATCGGCCTCTGAGCCGACATCTATTCACTTATCGGCATCTAAGCCGACAGTTATTCATTATCAGCTCCGAGTCGACAGCTATTCAATTATCAGCTCCGAACCGATAACTATTCAATTATCGCCTCCGAGCCGACATCTATTCAATTATCGGCCTCTGAGCCGACAGCTATTCACTTATCGGCCTCTGAGCCGATAGCTATTCACTTATCGACCTCTGAGCCGACAGCTATCCAATTATCGGCTCCGAGCCGACAGCTATTCACTTATCGGCCTCTGAGCCGACAGCTATTCACTTATCGGCCTCTGAGCCGACAGCTATCCAATCATCGGCCTCTGAGCCGACAGCTATCTGAAGAGTGATCTAGAGGGGGGTGAATAGATCAATCACCCAATAAAAATTACCACAACAGCTACTAGTGCGGAATTAAAACATGCTACTGTAGGATGGTCTGAAAGCACTCAATCGTAACCAAAATATACCTAATCAAATAGACCAGTCCTTATGCGATCCTAAACAACCATCTACTGAGCGATGATCAGAATGCCACGATGAACACAAGTCACAAAGCAATCGCACAGAAGACAGAGGGTTTTAGATGGTTCAACCTCAATCGAGTGGTCTACGTTCACCCCACACTCAAACCAGAGTGTGGCTTCACTGCTGACTCACAGCTTGCCGCTGATCCACAACTTCGGGGACGGATCCCTACAACCCGCTGAGCTTCACAGCTTGCTATCCAGAGGAATCCTCCTCTCCAACTGCTGAGGATTACAGCTTAACCTGTCCAGAGGAATCCACCTCTGCCCGCTGAGGATTACAGCTTAACCTCTGCTGACACACAGCTTGAACAAGAGTTTCAAAAACGAAATGAAACAAAGCAAAAATCAGGAAACCCAAACGGGAATGTAGCTCAACAACGAGCAAGATCAGCTTCGGTTCTGAACTTGGAGACTGATGACAGACACTCTCTAAAAGTGTTCTCTCCATACTCTTTCCTTTTTCTCTTCTCAGATTTGCTCTCTATCAATCTGGATCGGGCTTGCTCTTGTTCTCACTCAGCTTCTTCTCCCAATATTTCACTCAACACTTCTACCGCGATCAGTTCTTCTTTTGAATGAGCATCTCCTTATTCATGGGCAGCAACAGAGAGGTAGGGCGCGTGCTCACCACGGTTCTCGCCCAATTGCCTTATCCAGATCTGACGTTCCTAGGCCACGTGGCAGCATCCCAGCTTGACTACTTTCCACGTGTCACGATCCTGGCACATCTTCCATTCTTGGATCACGTGCCTTTCTTAACTTCCTCGAACAAGTATCCTGTCAAAGTATCAGACTCAATGTCAGCTTATGACAGTTTTATAAGAGATAAAGAGATTGCACGGAGTTGAAATATAGTCAGAACTGAAGTGCACAGACTCAACACAGCATTTGATTATATGTGCACGGACTTAATGTACACGTAGCAAACATATGCACAGACATGATCCCAGCGCAGGACAACAAAGTGCACATACTACGTGTATGCGAAGCACAAACACTGTACTGATTAAATGTGCCGTGAGCAACCTTGCACAGACTTACGACTCATAGACTACTCATGCACACACAAGCCAACGAAGTGTGTATAGACTTTATGTGCACGGTGCAAAGGTTGCACCGACTTGATGGCGTGCGACAACAATTGTTGCACCGACTTGCTGTGCCTAGAGCTCAACATGCACGGACTTAGTCACGTCTATCAATGAAGATTGCACTGACTTAACTAGTGCACTGATCTAGATATGGACTAACAGAGACATGCACTGAGGTCCCATGAATGTAAGGCAGAACGTGCACTGACTGTGTGCAAGCGTGCAGCAGTAAAAACTGCACCGACCTTGTACTCCCTAAGACAAGACATGCACCGACCCTTGCGTCGATATGCACCGACCTTAGTCAGCCTAAAGCTGAACTAGCATCGGTTGGAACAGTGAATTGCACAAATCTTATACGCATGAGATGCACCCTATGCATGGACTTAATACAGAATGAACTAAGTGTTGCACTGACTCTGTTCTTATGCAAAGACTACGTATAAAATGCCAACAACATTTATGATCAATTGACATAAAAGAGTCATCAAAATGCATATCAAAATACACATATCATCATGTCAAGATAAAGTTGACAAAGTCAACACTTTAGTCAACTAGGTCAAGCTAGACTGTTGCCATCACTCAAAACTATTCATCATGTTGCCAATCATTTAAAATAATTCAGCCCAAAGCAGTACACATACTGCTTATCAATCGAGAGGAGATTCAGCATTCTTCGCCATCATACCATCTTAGAGGAGAACCAACATTCTCCCCCTTTTTGATGATGGTAACCCTAATGGCCTCAATGGTAATCCAAAAATAAATGCCATAAAGATGATGCATTGTGATGAGACATGAAGCATAGTCCAATGATATGATGTAGACTCTATTAAGATGCTCCTCCTCCTTAATCAAAATAGCATGAACTCTTTCTCTTCCCTTCTCGTACCTATTTCCATTAAGAACTCCCCATTAAGAAATCTTTGAACTCTCCCCTAACTGCATAGACTCTCCCCCTCTACCATCAGAATGCTATCTTTTCAATCCTCTCCATTAGAAAAAAGAAGGAGACAATAAACTCTCCCCCTTTGCCATCATCAAATAAGGAGGATAGAAGAAGACTGAACAACATTTTATGTAAAGATTCAGAATATGAGCAAATTATGGAACAATTCTTTAGGTATACGAATCAAGCAATGTGCATTCTTGATATCATTCAGGTTTAACAGTTATAGAAAGTAGAGTGAATTCACTGACTCTCTGAAATAGGGCTATAGCATCCGTTTATAGCAAAGAACCTAAGTCACATAACCATAATAGACTAGTTCAAGACTATATCTTACTGATTTCAGAATCAATGAATATCAAGAGGAGTTACCTAAATTTGTATTGAGGTTAAACAGTTGACACTTCATAACAATTTGAACTTGAAGGGTTACAGCATACTATTTCACTTTTGATTTTTAATCTAAACTCGGTGAACAGACAAGTGTCATTTATGCCGTTGACATTAAGGGTACACGTGTGTTAGACACAAGTACCCCCAGTTACTAAGCATAAACTACTATATCTACCACGGATCAAAAACTACCAAGATGATTTGCACCTTTGACATTAAGGTACACGTTTATCAAACGCCAGCACCCCCAGTTACTCAGTGAAACCAGCCCTATATATTTGACCATGTAATCAGAGATAACATGAAGCACTTCATGACACGAGGTCCTCTCCACTTCTTTATTAGAGGGTTCAGTTTCTTAGTGCAGTTCAGTCATTGCTCTGCCACTTTGTTCATCTCTTTCATTACAAATTTCATTTTAGCTGCCCTTTTTTACTTTTCAAAGTGACTTGTTTAAAAACAATACCCATTCTAGTCGACCCAATCTAGACATCACTAAAACTGTAATGTTCAGATACTGTAAAGATCTTTCCTATTAAAATCATGGAAGAAATGTTAAGAGCTATAAATGTTTTCTATCACCTTATTTTCTGAGGAGCAGTCTTTTGACTTTACAGTCTATTAAAATTAAACCTTTAGTTCATTCAAGGAGCAAATGAGATTCTTATAAAAGAAGACTTGAAATAATTCATACTCATGACAATGAACCAATTACTAGACTATCATCCATTTTGAGTGAGAGAAGTAGACGATAAAGTGCAGAATTAGCTCAAGGGAATTTCAAGGAGAGAGAAGTTCCATGCAAGGCCCATTGATAGCAAATGTACATAATGCCATGTGATAATAGCTTCTGAGAATTAGAAGAGAGTAGAAAGGGTTGAACTCAGATCAGACTCTACTTAACTCCCCCTGACATCATGATGCATCGACTTTGATATGCAAAAAGCAGACCTTGCACCGACCTTAACAAGCAGGACGTAGACAATGCACCGACTATATATGCGAATGATGTGAAGATGCATCGACTATGACATGTGAAGACACGAGGTGCACAAACTTTCATGTGGCTTAAACACATGATGCACCGACCTTGCATGCAAAAAACTCACATTATGCATCGACTATGTGCAAAATATGCAACGACTTATACTTCGTGCAAGAGTATGCATTGAACTTAAAAACTCAACAGTGCAAGGTAAGCATATGACATTTCAACTATGCGAAGTAATTGTTCAGACATCAGAAACTGTGTATTCAAAATTCAGAAATAGGTTGACACAGAATTATTCCCAAAGTAATTCAAGTCAAGTCAAGAATGAAATAAAAAATCATCTTCATGTTGAAATTTACATAGCCCCAATTCTCTTCTTAGATATTTAAATCTTTCATTTCCAAGATACTTAGTAAAAATATCAGCAATCTATTTTTTGATTTCAACAAAATGTAATTCAATTTCATTCTTGCTTACTGCATCTCTAAGAAAATGGTGTTTGATTTCAATGTGCTTAGTCCTAGAGTGATAAACATGATTTTTGATAAGGCAAATAACACTAGTATTATCACATAAAATTAGAATACATCCCAAATTTTATCTGATAATCTGAAAGTTGGTGCTTGATTCATAGTACCTGAGCTGTACAATTCCCTGCAACGACATATTCTGCCTCTACAATGGACAAGGTAACTATGTGTTGCTTCTTGGAAGCCCAGGATACTAGGCAACCACCTAGAAATTGACAGTAGCCACTAGTGCTTTTCCTATCTACCCGACACCCAACATAGTCTGCATCAGTGTATGCTATAAGCTCTAGCTCACACTTGGCAGGGTACCAAAGCCCAAGCTCTCGAGTGCCTGATAGATACCTAAAAATTCTTTTTACTGCACTAAAGTGAGACTCCTTAGGACTAGCCTGAAATCTAGCACATAAACACACTGCAAACTGTATATCAGGCCTAGATGCAGTAATGTAAAGAAGGGATCCGATCACACCTCTATACAACTTGTTATCAATTGTTTTACCTTTGGAGTCTTCATCAAGACTTGTTGAAGTACCCATTGGTGCTGTAATTTCCTTGAGGTTTTTAAATTTGAACTTCTTCAGCAGGTCCCTTATGTACTTAGATTGGGTGATGAATGTTCCATCTTTGGTTTGTGTCACCTACAGTCCAAGAAACAATTTTAGCTCACCCATTGAGCTCATCTCAAATTCTTGTGTCATCAAATCAGAAAATTCCTTACATATCTTCGGGTTAGTTGAACCGAAAATTATATCATCCACATATATTTGAACTATGAGAATGTCTGGATGACATACCTTGGTAAATAGTGTTTGGTCAATCTCACTTCTTGAAAATTTCTTTTCAGTAAGGAATTTGCTAAGCCTGTCATACCAAGCTCTAGGAGCTTGCTTCAAACCATAGAGAGCTTTATTCAATTTATAAATATGACTAGGGAAATCTAAACATTCAAAACCAGGAGGTTGTCTTACAAAGACATCATCTTTTATTTCCCCATTTAAGAAGGCAGATTTTGCATCCATCTGCTGGAGAGTTATTCCTAGAGAGCATGCATAAGCAAGTAAAATCCTAATTGCCTTTAACCTAGCTACAGGGGCAAAAGACTCTTCGAAGTCAATTCCAAATTCTTGATTGTACCCCTGAGCTACAAGTCTGGCTTTATTCTTAACCAAATTTACCTGCTCATCAGTTTTATTTCTAAAAACTCATTTAGTCCCAATGATAGTCCCATGATCAGGAGGTGGGACTAGGTGCCACACCTTGTTCCTGTCAAACTGATTCAACTCCTCGTGCTTGGCATTGATCCAATGCACATCATTTAGGGCACTGTCAATGGTCTTTGGTTCTACATGAGAAACTAATGCAAAGGCATTCAATTCATTTTGAGCTCGAAAGTAACCTCTGGTCCTAGGGGGTTCATGCAAGTTACCAATGACATTATCTACAGGATGGTCTTTAAGAAATCTAACATTGATAACTTGGTTACCTTGACCTTCATTTACCTCCCCCTGAACAGTAGGCTTTTCTGCATTGTTATCTTCAGGTTCATCTTCCTGATCTGATTGGTGTGCAGACTTTCCTTCCTTCAGAATTTCTCCATCATCTTCTTTCCTGCACAGACCATTATCAGATTTAGTTAGGGTTTCATCGAAGACTACATGTGGAGACTCTTCAATAGTTTTGGAATTTAGATTGTACACCCTATATGCTCTAGTAGTTTTAGAATATCCTAAGAAAATTCCTGGATCACTTTTAGGTTCAAACTTATCAAGGTCTCTTTTATCATTGACATGAATAAAACACCTACAGCCAAAGACCTTGAAGTGAGCAAGTGAAGATTTCTTACCCTTGAGGATTTCATATGGAGTTTTCTGGGTAAACGGCCTTACCATGGCTCTGTTAATTACATGACATGTAGTATTGACTGCCTTTGCCCAAAACTTCCTTGGTAGGCTACCTTCCACTAGCAGAGTACGGGCCATCTCCACAAGAGTTCGGTTCCTCCTTTCCACTACTCCATTTTGCTATGGTGTTCTAGGGGAGAAGAACCGATGAGTGATGCCATTGTCCCTGCAAAAATCATCAAATTGTGAGTTTTCAAACTCACCGCCATGATCAGATAAAATATTTTCAATTGGATTTTTATTTTTCTGTTTGATTTTCAAATAGAACTCCTGAAATTCTGTGAATGCATCATTTTTATGAGTAAAGAAAAATACTCAAGTAAACCTAAAGAAGTCATCAACAAGTACATATCCATATCTCCTACCTGACAAGCTGACAGATCTTGTGGGTCCAAAAAGGTCCATATGAATCAGCTCATAAGGTTTGGAAGACATATTTTCAATTCTAGATTTAAATGACTTCCTAGTTTGCTTGGACTGTGTGCATGCATCATAAACTTTATTTTCCTTTTTTAATAAAATTTCAGGGAGTCCTCTAACCATGCTATGTTTATTCAATTTATGCAAAATAGTATAGCTAGCATGGCCTAATCTGTGATGCCACAAATATGCTAAATCATCTTTATTTGCATTGAGGCACAGATTAGAGTGAGCAATGTCATCTAAATCTACCAAGTAGATGTTATTTACTCTTTTTCCATAAAACTTAACTACATTGGAATCTGGTTCAAAAATTTTGCGATTATGAGAATCGAAGACTACCTTATGTCCTTTATCACATAGCTGGCTGATACTAAGTAAATTGTATGCAAGACCATCAACTAGCAACACCTCCTCAATGCAGCAGGTAGTACACTTATCTATCTTATCTAACCCGATGATTTTACCCTTAGTATTTCCTCCGAAGGTGACAAGGCCTCCATTCTTCTCAGTCAGCATGCAAAATTTAGCCTTGTCTTCTGTCATATGCCTGGAGCAGCCACTATCCAGATACCACATGTTGTACTTGGCTGCCATGCATACCTGTAATCACAATCACGGAGAAAAGTTTGGAACCCAAAAATGTTTGGGCTCCAGAGCAGATGCAGAGCTATTCAAACAAGATAACAAATTCCTTGGAATCCACATCTGTTGAAACCTTATTTGTTTGGTGGATTTTTCAACATTCTTTTTATTGTTTCTCTTCCTTTCAGCATTGACAAATTGAGTTTTTCCTTTCTTCTTTTGTGTCCTGGCACCATGGTTATTAGCAGTGCAAGTTTGTTTATGCCAGTGCCTAGGCCAATGAGCATTCAGAAAGTTGTGGCCAGTGTTGGTCCTAGGCTGACCGAAAGGAGTTTGTCTGCTAGGAGCCCATGTCCTAGACTTCCTAACTCAGTTCATGGATTGAGGTCTGTAACTCTGAGTCAGATATAGATGAAATTCAGACCTCCCTTGTATTCTATTCCATCCAGACTTATTGATATGATGTGACTGTGCATGATAATGGGTGTGATAGGTCTGAACTCTGGGTTGGTAGAACTGACTCGATTGACCCCTAATCTGAGCCCTTCCCTGAGGAGTGGGACAGTGTGTACTAACATGGCTGGACTCACCAACTTTCTGCTTGCCCTTGTCTTTGGCACTGGGTATTTTGGAATTAGCATTTTTAATTGCAGAATTTCCACAGTTCATCTTAATAAGAGGTCTCTTCTCCTTCTCAGTCACAAATGAGATTATTTTCAGTTCAAGGCTTTTCTTGGCTGTGGAATTACAGCCGAGACCCTCTTTTCTGTAATTAACTTTAGACCCCAATAGAGCATTCAAATTTTCTGTACCTTGGGTCATGCTTTCAATGATTTTCTATTTGTCCTGATTATCTTTTTCAGATTTTTCTATCGTTTTCTTCAATTCACCATTAACACACAACACAACATCATATTTCTCATTTACAACTTTCATTTCATTCTCACATTTCTGCAATTTAAGTTTCAATTCATCAATGTCATTTTTCAGCATTTCATTTTCTTCTCTAGCATCAGTCAAGGTAATTTTCATGTCATTAGATTCAGCACAAGTTTTCTTTTGCATGTCATTCTCAGTTTCAAGATAGGCAACTCTATCAGACAAAGTAGTATCATTCATGAGAGAATTAACTTTCTTCCTTAAATGTCTATTTTCTTTTCTGATGTCATCAGCTTTATCTAACAAATCACCATATACATCCTCCCAATCAGCAATAGTATAATGTTCAAAGAGAGAGGATACCTCATCAGCTTCTTCTTCATTGTCACCATCTTTAGCCATCAGGCAGATTGGCTTTTCTTCATCTTCACTTTCTGAGGTACAGCTCAAGGTGCCCTTGTCCTCATTGCTCCAGGTACTCACCATGGCTTTCCTATTAGGATTCTTCTTCTTGGCTTTCTCCTTAACCTTCTGGAGCTCCGGGCAATCTGCCTTTATATGGCCCGCCTTCCTGCAGTGATAGCAAACATTAGTATCAATTTTATTTGCAGGATTAGATTTATACCTTATTTGCCTTCGGCCACCATACTGTCTTCGGCCGAAATTTCTTCCTTTCTTTCTCATAAACCTTCTGAACTTTCTGGTCATCATTGCTAATTGATCTCCTTCGGACTCTGACATAGAGAGACTCTGATCGCTTGACGATCCACTGTAACTAGATCGACTGGAACTAGCCTTCAGTGCTATAGGCTTCTTCTTCTTCTCCAGCTCTTCGACCTTGGGCAGATTCATCTCGTAAGTCATCAATGAACCGATAAGCTCGTCTACCTTGGTGTTCTGAAGATCACTGGACTCTTCAATCACAGTTTCTTTGGTGTGCCAAATCAGAGTCAAAGATCACAGTATCTTCCTCACTATCTCATAATCAGAATATTTTTTTCCCAAGCTTCTGAGACCATTGGTGATTATCGTGAGGCGTACGTACATCTCTGTAATGGTCTCGCTGGGCTTCATTCTGAACGCTTCATATTCTGAGACCAGCAGATTCGCCTTGGTCTCCCTCACCTGCATGGTTCCTTCATATATAACCTCTAGTTTATCCCACATTTCCTTTGCAGTTGAGCATGATGAAATCCTGGAGAACTCTGTGGGGTAAAGAGCGGACTGAATTGCATTGATGGCGCTCCAGTTGAGAGTGGACTTTCTGATTTCCTCTCTCATCCAAACATCCTCGTTCGGGTGCAGCTCGAACGGTCCTTTGCTTACCACCTTCCAGATTTCATAGTCCTTCGCCCTCAGAAAAACTTGCATACGGTTCTTCCAGTATGCGTAGTTAGATCCATCGAAGTATGGGGGCTTGGTGGTAGAATGTCCCTTAGCCGTCATCCCTCTAGCGTCCATGGCCGTTTCCCCTTTAGGATGTTGATCCCTGGAAAAGAGTTAGGCTCTGATACCAACTGAAGAGTGATCTAGAGGGGGGGGATAGATCAATCACCCAATAAAAATTACCACAGCAGCTACTAGTGCGAAATTAAAACAAGATACTGCAGGATGGTCTGAAAGCACTTAATCGCAACCAAAATATACCTAATCAAGTAGATCAGTCCTTATGCGATCTTAAACAACCATCTACTGAGCGATGATCAGAATGCCACGATGAACACAAGTCACAAAGCAATCGCACAGAAGACAAGGGGTTTTAGGTGGTTCAACCTTAATCCAGAGGTCTACGTCCACCCCACACTCAAACTAGAGTGTGGCTTCACTGCTGACTCACAGCTTGCCGCTGATCTACAGCTTCGGGGACGGATCCCTATAACCCGCTGAGCTTCACAGCTTGCTGTCCAGAAAAATTCTCCTCTGCAACCGCTGAGGATTACAGCTTAACCTGTCCAGAGGAATCCACCTCTACCCGCTGAGGATTACAGCTTAACCTCTGGTGACACACAGCTTGAACAAGAGTTTCAAAAATGAAATGAAACAAAGCAAAAATCAGGAAACCCAAACGGGAATGTAGCTCAACAACGAGCAAGATCAGCTCCGGTTCTGAACTTGGAGACTGATGATAGACACTCTCTAAAAGTCTTCTGTCCAAACTCTCTTCCTTTTTCTCTTCTCAGATTTGCTCTCTATCAATTTGGATTGGGCTTGCTCTTGTTCTCACTCAGCTTCTTCTCCCAATATTTCACTCAACTCTTCTACCGCGATCAGTTCTTCTTTTGAACGAGCATCTCCTTATTCAGGGGCAGCAACAGAGAGGTAGGGTGTGTGCTCACCACGGTTCCCACCCATTTGCCTTATCCAGATCTGACGTTCCTAGGCCATGTGGCAGCATCCCAGCTCGACTACTTTCCATGTGTCACAATCCTGGCACATCTTCCATTCTTGGATCACGTGCCTTTCTTAACTTCCTCGAACAAGTATCCTGTCAAAGTATCAGACTCAATGTGAGCTTATGACAGTTTTATAAGAGATAAAGAGATTGCACGGAGTTGAAATATAGTCAGAACTGAAGTGCACAGACTCAACACAGCATTTGATTATATGTGCACGGACTTAATGTACACGTAGCAAACATATGCACAGACATGATCCCAGCGCAGTACTACAAAGTGCACATACTACGTGTGTGTGAAGCACAAACACTGTACTGATTAAATGTGCCGTTAGCAACCTTGCACAGACTTATGACTCATAGACTACTCATGCACAGACAAGCCAACGAAGTGTGTACAGACTTTATGTGCACGGTGCAAAGGTTGCACCGACTTGATGGCGTGCGACAATAATTGTTGCACTGACTTGCTGTGCCTAGAGCTCAACATGCACGGACTTAGTCGCGTCTATCAACGAAGATTGCACCGACTTAACTAGTGCACTGATCTAGATATGGACTAACAGAGACATGCACTGAGGTCCCATGAATGTAAGGCAGAACGTGCACCGACTATGTGCAAGCGTGCAGCAGCAAAAACTGCACCGACCTTGTACTTCCTAAGACAAGACATGCACCGACCCTTGGGTCGATATGCACCGACCTTAGTTAGCCTAAAGCTGAACTAGCATCGGTTGGAACAGTGAATGGCACAGATCTTATACGCATGAGATGCACCCTATGCACGGACTTAATACAGAATGAACTAAGTGTTGCACTGACTCTGTTCTTATGCAAAGACTACGTATAAAATGCCAACAACATTTATGATCAACTGACATAAAAGAGTCATCAAAATGCATATCAAAATACACATATCATCATGTCAAGATAAAGTTGACAAAGTCAACACTTTAGTCAACCAGGTCAAGCTAGACGGTTGCCATCACTCAAAACTATTCATCATGTTGCCAATCATTTAAAATAATTCAGCCCAAAGCAGTACACATACTGCTTATCAATCCAGAGGAGATTCAGCATTCTTCCACATCATACCATCTTAGAGGAGACCCAACACTATCCACTTATCGACCTCTGAGCCGACAACTATTCACTCATCGGTTTCTCAGCTGACAGCTATCCTCTATCGACCTCTGAGCCGACAACTTTTTAATAATCGGCATCTAAGCCGACAGCTACCCAAATTATTGGCGCTCAGGCTGTCTGGAGTTATTTCTTTAAAAAAGAGAAGGAAAAAAAAGAAAAAAAAGAGAAGAAGAAGAGAGATAAAAGAAAAGAAAGAAAAGAAGAAAATAAAAGAAAAGAAAAGAGAAGAAAAGAAAGAAGATACCCTATGAGTACAAGTGCACCCACGGGCACCGCCTGTCTCATCCTTTACCCGCGCTACCCGTGGGTGGGGGGCATTTGTGGACGCATAAAATTTCACGCTCGCACTTCTCGGGGGCTCCGAATGAAGAACAAAGCAAAAGAGAGAAGGCTCGGAGAGACTGGCCACCCAGGGCTTCAGAGAATGCTACCGTCCGGCAAATCCTCACATTTGCATGGGTGAATTATATGACAAAGAAAAGACAGGATACCCTCTTGAATTTATACACTGCTATGGATCCACCCTCGGGTCCCTGGCGGTGAAGGATGTCCCAGGAAGCTCACAATTTCTGAGTTCCTGAAGAAAAGCTCAAAGCCCCTTCAACGACGCACTATTTAAGCCCTCCAGTGGCACACTCCCTGGTGCCCTCCAGCGGCACACTCCCTGCAAGTGCCCCTAGCGGCACACCCTCAAAAGCCCTCCAGCGGCACACTCCCTGGTGCCCTCTAGCGGCACACTCCTGTTGCCCTCCAGCGGCACACCCCGCTCGTGCCCCTTCAACGGCACACTCCTGTTGCCCTCCAACGGCACGCTTTAACCAGCCCTTCCAATGACACAGCAGCCTACGCGCTCCAGCGGCACACTCCAAACGCCAGCTCTAGTGGCGCCCTTCTCAGCCCCCAGCGGCACACACCTTCTCAGCCTCCAGCAGCACACCCAGCCAACTACTCCACCCGGTGCAGCGTTGATTCCTCCACACCCGGCACAGCGCTATGTGTTGAGTGAAGGGCCCGGATTCAGAGGGGGGGTGAATGAATCCCAAAAAGAAATTTACCTAATTCGAAACTTAGATCTTGATTAATACTGAACTTATAAAATCTTGCAGAAATAAAACTATGATTCAGTAATGCAGGTGTTCTAGCAAGATCCACACTCAAGCACTCAATGGGTCAGTCAAATGCAAGCCCAAATAGCATTTTAGAAAAATGGAACGCAGTAAATCAACTTGATCTTGAATAGACGTTCTAACGAGACACAAGATAGAACACGTAAACTGCAGGCCCAGCAAACCCGGCGATTCTAGGTGATCGAACAGATCTTAAGCATTCACTCACCGAGGCTGAAAGACAATAAGGTCGCGATCCTAAACATGCACTTAATAACTTCGAAGAAGAAATCATATCACAAAGCACAAAGGGTTTTAGGTGGTTCGGTCATCAGACCTACATCCACTCCACACTCCAACCAGAGTGTGGCTTACTGCTGCCTCACAGTTTGAAACCGCTGGGCACCACAGCTTGCCTACAAACGCTGCCTAATAGCTTGAGCCAGAGGAACACACTCCTCTCTTCTTCCAACCCGGAAGGAAACGCTAGTGACACCCAATCACCTGCAACCAGAGACCCAAGTCTCTCTTCCCCTGAGTCCACAGGAGGAAACCCGACCTCAAAACAGAGAATCGGAAAACATAGTTAAGAAGAAAAATAGCAAGGGAAAATAAATTAAACAAAAGAAATGAAAAGAAGTGTAGCTCTCGTAAGAGCAGATTAATCTAGATCTGATCCAAAGAATCGACAGTTAACTGGACACTACCTGCTTTAAACTCTATCACTCTCTCTTCTCTTTCTCTTCTCAAAATCTTCTCTCAGCACAGATGTTCGAATCGGGTTTTCTCTCTTGGTTCACAGCACTCTTCTCACACTCTTTTTTTCTTCTTCCCTTCTCCTGGTCTCTCTATATCCTCTTCCCCCTTTCCTCAATATATATATATACACTCCAGAGGCCTGGGCGAGAGGATACCATGATTCCCGCCTTAAAGGCTGGAGCATGTATTGGAACAGTCTGGAGCTCTATCTTCCTCAGATCACGTGCCAATTATCCTGGTGAATTCACAGACAAATTGTCAGAAAAGAGATAGTCATTTTATCACCAACTTAGCACTAATCGTATCAGTGTAATGAGTAAGAAGCCATAGACTGTACTGAGTAGAAGTTCCCAAATCAACAGTTGCACTGTCTTGCAACAAGGTGAACAAGAGGTTGCATCGAGTTGAAAATGAGCATAAGTGTGAGATGCACTAACTTGAGAAGACACATGACGTCATTAGCACAGACCAAGGACTCTGATCGTGCAACGGATATGCACTGACAAGAAGCAATAAAACACAAAGTTGCACTAGTCCACTTTAGCTATCTACAGGACTTGCACCGAGTCAATAGACCTTAAGCATGAACTGCACCGACCTCGTTGCTACAGAGAATTGAGTAGGCTAGACTATCCACTGAGCATGATCTTGGTTTAAGCAAAGCATGCACCGAGGTGTGTTCCTATGCCTTTGACTAACCAAGGTTTGCACCGATTTCATGTTATTTTAAAAAGAAAGATAATGCATCAAGATGAGGTGAGTAGAAACGAGAAATGCACTGAACAAGTGAAAAGACGACAAAGAAATGATTGCACCGACTCGGGTTAGGCTGACCAAGCAAGATCTGCACCGAGATGCCAGACAGAGATGAACATGATAGAGAGAGATGCAAGTCAAAGCTTGCACCGAGTCAAGATTTCTTGTCCACGTAAGAACTTGCACTAAGATGGCAGTGTGACATGCACTGGTACAAAATGAGGAGACTAATACAGTGCGTGTTGGTCAAGAATTGCACTGACCCCTGGAGGTGTGATGCAAGGGCAAGGAATGCACCGACCTTGATGCGCATGATGCATTTGGATGCACCGAGAAAGAAGCTAATCGACAGTATGTGGGCATGAACATGAACTTGCACTGAGGCAAGCACTTATGCGAGAAGTGCAGAATTAAGCGAGAGTTGCACCGAGCAAGATTATGAGCAAGGTATAGCATGCACTGACTATGACTTAGTCTATGAACTAGCATGGACCACATAGACCATACACAACAGATAAGATTGGAGAATTAACGTACCAACAGCTAAGCATGATTCATCAGAAGGACACTATCAAGACTAGGGTTACCAAACATGAGCAATTTACCATGCAAGCAGTTCACATGAATAAATCAGATGTTCTAATCACAATTCTATCACACATGACTCAGAAATTGTCATTATCAAAACCATCATTCCAACAATCTCCCCCTTTTTGATGATGACAACCTAATGAATCATGTATGATAATTCACATAATGAATTAAGCAAGATCAATTTTTGTCATACATATAGCAATCACTATATCAGCACAAAAAGCAATAAGCATCAGGTGAAAACAGTTACCCACCAGAATTCCAAGATTCATCCAAAAACTTAAAGTCATCCATAAGGAAGGTTTAAAGTTATCCACACAAAAAAGTTTAAAGACATCCACCATCCATACAACAAAAAATTTAAAGTCATCTCAAAAATCATCAAAAGCCATCATCAGCAGATCACAACAACATGACATTTTCTCTCCCCCTTTGTCATTATCAAAAACCGTGGGAGCTTCTGGGGTCTCTCGGATCTCTGGGAGGAGAAGAACTTGAGCTTCCTTGTTGAGGGTGTCTGTCCAGGATGGAGTTCTGAAGAGACTGCAAGAAGTTGGACAACTGCTCAAAGCAGTAGAAAATAGTGCCGCTAATATTGGCCGAGAGAGAGGATGTATCTGCTTGCCCTGTTAAGACATTTTCAAGTCTGGCTACAACAGTATTAACTTCAGAAGGAGCTTTTTCCAATGCTATACGGATCTCCTGTTGACCAGTGAGGAAGGGATGATCCAGAGTCCTCATCTTCGCAAGCTCAATGTTGATATCGTAGGTTTTGTCAAGGATAGTGACAAGGGTCTTGTAGGAAGTGGTCTGAGAGCTTTGAACACTGCTAACCGCCTCTCCTATTCTTTGAATCAGATCTAAGAGCTTTCCTAAGAACTCTTGCATCGTTTCATCTGCCCTCCGCTTGTCAGCCACAAATTGTGTCCACTGCATATTCACTCTATGGTCTAGAAGATGTAGTCTTGTGCTCATTTTGTTCATATAAAGATTTGTGTACAGAAGCGGGGAAGACAACATCTTACTCTGATTTTGAACCAAAGTTGTCAGATTGTTGAGCAGATCAAAAATATTTGGCTCACTATTGGCCTCAGTTAAACTTGCAGACGGAGTGCTTGATTCAGGATACTCGACATAGTAAACCAGATGTTCTTCCTCAAACATTTGTGTAGCCTCGACAAATGGTTCAGCTGGTTCCTTAGACACTACAGAGCAATAAAGATCAATCAATATCAATGCTTCCCCAAAACTTTTTCATCTCAGAGACCCCCACCCCCAAAAAAAAAAATTTCTAGTTCAGAATGCTCTACGGTCATCTCAATTTCATGAGTATCCACTAAAGGTAGAAGTGCAAACTTCGGTTTCCAGAAAACATATCAACTTTAAGAGGGGATTTTGTGTACCTTTGTTTCTAGAAAATTCACCCACTATCTCTTTTCCTTTTCTTTTCTTTCCTTCGAGGACTTCTTTGCTTTTCTCAACCCTTGCTTCCTCGAGAGGGACGAGCTCATCAGCCTTCTTTTTTTCTTGGGCATCTCCAGTAGGCCCCTCCTTGCTTTTGCTCTCATAATCAATTTCTATTTCGGACATGCTAAAGTCTTGAGTTGACGGCATCTGCTCCTCTGACACCTCTACCTTCCCCTTGTTCTTAGCTGTCGGAGTAGACATCACAGAAGATTATGATTGAGACGAGGACGTCCTCTTTCGAGAACGACAAGGGTGGATGCTGAACCGGGTGATTGGCACGAGAAGCAGGAACGGCGGAGAAGAAGAACTCAAGCGGGAAAATGGAGAGACGCTTACGGCGGGAAGTCATGAGAGAGGGAATGACCTGGCTTGTAAAAGGAAGAAGTTCAATCGGCACTTTTAGGGTTAAACAATGTATAGAATACATTATCCCCCTTTTTTGACGTACACTTTATCCCCAAACTATCCCTCTCGTATATAAGATATTTTTCTTCACTTCCTTTATGGTCTTTGGCGTATTAAACTTATATCTTATATGTTTATCGCTCAAAGGTTCATCTTTTAACGCATACCCAAAGGAGATAAACACTTTTAGTCATAGACCAATGTCCAGCTAATAAAAAATCACCAAAGTAACTCATTATTTTCGAAGATAAAGCAGGTTTTTAGACATATGTCTTATATTGTGTTTTAAGTTCAGTTCCAGCCCCTGAGATAGACCCAGAGTCAACCACATCTATTCTTTCTTTAGCCTTCCCCCCTTTTTTTTGAACACATTTTTTTTTAAATGTTGTTGGAGCTTTCCAGTAAGACTGGCCTTTTTACACAAGGAGACATGTTTATCAGACACCAGAAGCCCTGGTTACTCAGCACAGTCTACCTTCTTGCCTCTTTTTATGAATAGAGATAGCTTATTTCTTCATGACATAATTTCTAGATTTCTTTGATCTAGATGACTAGTTTCTCAAAAATTTGCCATTGCTCTGCCATTAACGTTTATTTTACTTGATGGCGTATTCCCTGGTCTACTTCATATTAGCTTGGAAGCATGATTTAAAACACTTTATAAGACATTTTCTTCCACCAGATTATCCCAAAACTCATGAATTTCATATTGATGAGTTTTATTAGGTTGGACTTTTCCAGTCATTAAGAGTGTTTTCAGCTCCAGTGAAAAATGCTTTCAAGAGTTCTCTTGAACTATTAACCATAAGATATAATCTTTATAGGCCGAAGATCACTCAATAGGGAAGACCAACATTTTCATACACTACTGGGAGTGGTTTTTGGTCATAAAAATGCACGACGGACAAGGATAATAATGTTCCATATATTGCTCCCCCTAAGTGTCAGCCCATGAGAAAGGAATTTAGATGAGAGGAAATGGATCATATGTTGATAATAAAGATGAAGGATGAACAAGTGAGCTTTCCAACGACATTAGAGCAGAGGTCCAAATTGGTGTAGAGTTGCAGACTGCTTTAATCCAAAGATATCCTCAGTCAATTCTTGACCCAAACATTTCTGATCAGACCTGACAGTTTCAGCTCAACATCTCATCTTAAGCACCACTAGCTTTCAAACTCATAATGTGCACCAACTACTTCATTTTCGCTCAGAACAGTTCAGCTCCCCCTCACTGAGTGCTAAGATCCATAATTAGGCAGCACTTTATTTTTCTTGCAGATAGAGAGAGGTATATACATGCTTTATTTCTAGACTCTTATGCAAACGTTCAAGTGACTCCTTTTAGATTTTCATAATAATGTTCTGTGCGAAGAGCTAACATACAGAGAGTTTGACAATTCATGTAGTAATAATTCAAAAACACTCTTATTATTTTCACACATTTATCTAGAACATCTAACTTTAGTACGATTGGAAGACTGACCTGAATGCAAATCCAAGCATGGGGTTTTCTCCTTCGAATGCCGTGGCTCAGTTGCCCCTTTATTTCATTCCACGGCATACCTGCAAGTTAGCACTCTATTTGGCATGGGCAGGTACCCAAATGGTTTTGGGTCCTGCATGGTTAATAGCACCTTTGATGGGTGTTTTCCATAACTTTTGGGCCTCTGTATGTATCATTAAAGAGTAATCATTCATCATGTGTCCAATTCCCCCACAATGATAACATAGAGCATCATGCTTTGATTTCTTGTTGTGCATACAATTATTTGCATGGAGTTTTTGTGCAGGTGCATACTGGTTTCTATTTTTATCATGGAAGTTGTTCCTGTTGATCTTACCAAACTTGTTTTCCTTAACATGATATCTAGCATGTTTGAAATTTGCCTGCCTATTTTGAAGGTGCCAGCAGTCCTTGACTGTATGGCCATGCTTTCTACAGTGAGAGCATTTGAGAGAATTTCTTCTGAACGAGCCTGACCAGCATTCAGTGGCCTTGTGACCAATCTTGCTACAATTAAAGCAAGTGATGTGCTGGTTCATTGAAACAAATTTGTTCTTATTAAAACCATGTTGGCTTGCAGGAATTTTAGCATGATATGAATGAGATCTTTTCTTACAATTTCCAAACCAGCAATGAGCAGCAATGTGTCCTACTTTACCACAATTAGAACATGTGACACTCTTTTTCTGAGTGACATGGAACTTGACCTGAGGGTCCCTAGCATGCATTTTTCTAGCATTCAGATCATCTGATTCCATTAAGTCACATTCATGCATCAAGTGACCAATCTTGTGACAGTAATAACATTTCATGAGTTCCCCTTTATGTGCATGTCTAGGTGTATTAGTATGTTTTACAGCATGCACATTTTCAATATGAGTGTGATTCAATCCTTTCTTCACATGACTGGCCTTTTCCATTTTTCCAATTTGTTTCTGATTTTTCTGAACATTGGGTTGTTTATTTTCTGAGGCGATGGCTACATTTGATGCTTGGATAAAGGATGTTATTAGCTTGTTTTTAAAAGCCTTTTTGTTGTCATTGTTGTAGCCTAACCCTTCCTTTTGAGCATTCACCTTAACTCCTAGCAACCTGTCTAGATTCTCTTGTCCATCAACAAATTTAGACAAAACTCTGTTCAAATTCTGAATTTTGTTTTCAAGAGATGCAATGTGTATTTCATAACTAGCAATCTCTTGATCACTGCAATTAATAGCTTCATTCAACACTTTGTTGGCATTTTTGTATACTTCGATCTCCTTTCTCAGCTCATCAACTTTTTTAGTTTCGTTTGTACAGATGATTTCCCCTTTTTTCAATGTAAGAAGTCTTTCAGACATGGCATTGTTCAACAGTTTTAATTTTTCAATTTCTTCTCTAAGCTTATCATTTTAAACCAACTCATTTATTAGGAGCTGATCTTCTGAATTGACCTCATGCTTTCTTCCATTTTCAAATTCCTTCATTTCTCTTTGCTGTTTATCAACCTTTTTCTGCAACTCCATGTTTACAGATTTGATGGCTTCAAATTTTTTAGCTAACAAATTCTTCTCTTGCTCAAGTTTCCCAAATTTTTCTTGGTTTTCTTTAACAGATTTTCTAAGGGAATCGTTTTCAGATCTTACCTTGTTTAAATCTGAGTTAACTTGTTCAAGATCCTTCAGATGTTTCAGCAACTTTTGATTATCAGACTTACACGCATCATGAGATTGTTCCAGCTCCAAGTAATTATCATCTGTGAGATCAGAGATATTCTGACTAGTTTTCTTTTTCAACCTTTTGTATTGTTTTCTAAGTTTTTCATGCGACTCTAGCAGATCACCATATGCATTCTGCCAATCATCCAGAGTATAATTCTCGAAGGGGTTTACTTGATCATCATCCTCGTCTTCATTTTGGCTGCTACTTTCATAGCTTCCATTAGCCATCATGCAACTGTCCTCCCTTTTCCTGTGAGCTAGCTTTAGCTTTTCCAGAACGTCCTTGGCAGACCTGCAGTCAAGAAGAGAAGGATATAAGACCTTGTCAATAGCTGCTTTCATCAGATTCAAAGCTTTCTGATTTTCCTCATGCTTTAATCTGTGACTGTCGGTCCACTTGGACATTTTCTTTGGTAATCTATGAGGACCATGTGAAATTAATTTCCACAGATCAGGATCAGCTGAGATTACACTTCTACGCAGACTTACGAACCACGAATCAAAATTCGAACCGTTGAAGATCGGTGGATGAGCCATGGATCTAAACAGTAACCGGATACGTACCACACAAACGCAGGATCTATTGAGAATCGTTAAATCTGGGCAATAAGAACCCGCTCTGATACCACTTGTTGAGTGAAGGGCCCGGATTCAGAGGGGGGGTGAATGAATCCCAAAAACAAATTTTCCCAATTTGAAACTTAGATCTTGATTAATACTAAACTTACAAAATCTTGCGGAAATAAAACTATGATTCAGTAATGCAGGTGTTCTAGCAAGATCCACACTCAAGCACTCAATGGGTCAGCCAAATGCGAGCCCAAATAGCATTTTAGAAAAATGGAACACAGTAAATCAACTTGATCTTAAACAGACGTTCTAACGAGACACAAGATAGAACACGTAACCAGCAGGCCCAGCAAACTCGGCGATTCTAGGCGATCGAACAGATCTTAAGCATTCACTCACCGAGGCTGAAAGACAATAAGGTCGCGATCCTAAACATGCACTTAATAACTTCGGAGAAGAAATCATATCACAAAGCACAAAGGGTTTTAGGTGGTTCGGTCATCAGACCTACATCCACCCCACACTCCAACCAGAGTGTGGCTTACTGCTGCCTCACAGCTTGAAACTGTTAGGCACCACAGCTTTCCTACAAACGCTGCCTAACAGCTTGAGCCATAGGAACACACTCCTCTCTTCTTCCAACCCGGAAGGAAACGCTAGTGACACCCAGTCACCAGCAACCAGAGACCCAACTCTCTCTTCCCCTGAGTCCATAGGAGAAAACCCGACCTCAAAACAGAGATTCGGAAAACATAGTTAAGAAGAAAAACAGCAAGAAAAAATAAACCAAACAAAAGAAATGAAAAGAAGTGTAGCTCTTGCAAGAGCAGATTAATCTAGATCTGATCCAAAGAACCGACAGTTAGCTGGACACTGCCTGCTTTAAACTCTATCACTCTCTCTTCTCAAAATCTTCTCTCAGCACAGATGTTCGAATCGGGTTTTCTCTCTTGGTTCACAACACTCTTCTCACACTCTTTTTTTCATCTTCCCTTCTCCTGGTCTCTCTATATCCTCTTCCCCCTTTCCTCAGTATATATATATATATATATATATACTCCAAAGGCCTGGGCGAGAGGATACCATGATTCCCGCCTTAAAGGCTGGAGCATGTGTTGGAACATTCTGGAGCTCTATCTTCCTTGGATCACGTGCCAATTATCCTGGTGAATTCACAGACAAATTGTCAGAAAAGAGATAGTCATTTTATCACCAACTTAGCACTAATCGTATCAGTGTAATGAGTAAGAAGCCAGAGACTATACTGAGTAGAAGTTCCCAAATCAACAGTTGCATTGTCTTGCAACAAGGTGAACATGAGGTTGCACCGAGTTAAAAATGAGCATAAGCGTGAGATGCACTAACATGAGAAGACACATGATGTCATTAGCACAGACCAAGGACTCTGATCGTGCAACAGATATGCACTGACAAGAAGCAATAAAACACAAAGTTGCACTAGTCCACTTTAGCTATCTACAGGACTTGCACCGAGTCAATAGACCTTAAGCATGAACTGCACCGACCTCGTTGCTACAGAGAATTGAGTAGGCTAGACTATCCACTGAGCATGATCTTGGTTTAAGCAAAGCATGCACCGAGGTGTGTTCCTATGCCTTTGACTAACCAAGGTTTGCACCGATTTCATGTTATTTCAAAAAGAAAGATAATGCATCAAGATGAGGTGAGTAGAAACGAGAAATGCACTGAACAAGTGAAAAGACGACAAAGAAATGATTGCACCGACTCGGGTTAGGCTGACCAAGCAAGATCTGCACCGAGATGCCAGACAGAGATGAACATGATAGAGAGAGATGCAAGTCAAAGCTTGCACCGAGTCAAGAATTCCTGTCCACATAAGAACTTGCACTAAGATGGCAGTGTGAAATGCACTGGTACAAAATGAGAAGACTAATACTAGTGCGTGCTGGTCAAGAATTGCACTGACCCACAAATTGCACCGACCCCTGGAGGTGTGATGCAAGGGCAAGGAATGCACCGACCTTGATGCGCATGATGCATTTAGATGCACCGAGAAAGAAGCTAATCGATAGTATGTGGGCATGAACATGAACTTGCACTGAGGCAAGCACTTATGCGAGAAGTGCAGAATTAAGCGAGAGTTGCACCGAGCAAGATTATGAGCGAGGTACAGCATGCACTGACTATGACTTAGCCTATGAACTAGCATGGACCACATGGACCATACACAACAGATAAAATTGGAGAATTAACGTACCAATAGCTAAGCATGATTCATCAGAAGGACACTATCAAGACTAGGGTTACCAGACATGAGCAATCCACCATGCAAGCAGTTCACATGAATGAATCAGATATTCTAATCACAATTCTATCACACATGACTCAGAAATTGTCATTATCAAAACCATCGTTCCAACACTATGACCCTCAGACCGGCATAAATCGGCAGGAAACACAACGGTCATTACCTATGACCCTTGGCGCGCAGTGAGAGCACGTCGGACTGGCTTGGGCTTAGTTGAGGTGTCGCCCTCCGGTGTAAGCACGCAAGCATCCCTCTGCCGGGAGACAAGACCGGAGTCAATCTCCATTGACTCCCCTCGTCAACGGATGTCAACGCCGCTGGACCTATATAACCTCTCACGAAAGGGGGATCGAGGAGAGAGCTCTCTCCGGCAGGCTGGCTCTCCACAGAGGCAGAACGAGAAAGACAGAAGAGAAGAAGAGAAGAATAGGGAAGGGCCTGCTGTTCGACCACCACCGTCTGTGTGAAGAGAGAAGAGAAGACGAGAAGAAGAGAAAGGGGGGGTGAGTGAGAGAGGAGTGTAGCCTGGGAGGGGAGGAGATAGTGCTCCGTCTCCCTCCCCCCACTATGTAGCATCCCTTTCCCTCTTCCCGTTTTGTTTCCTTTGTTCGCCATGAACTTCTGTACATTTCTTTCGCAAGGAATAAAAGAAGGGTTTTGAGATGTGTTCATGCTTCGCATTTGTGTCTCCCATCTGTCCATCTTCCTCCGTGTTTCCTCGTGAACTTGATTTTCAGAGCATCTCAGCTGGCCTTAGCTATGCCCTGTGTCCCTGCAAAAGTTTCATTCTCAGCACACTCCAACTAGCCTGTTGGAGGGGTCCATGAGACCCTGTCTGAACCCCCTCCACCTAGCCACGGTTTTCCGAAGTGTTGACGCCTCTGCCGGTCCCCGGTGCACCCGTTGCGCCCTTCACTCGGCACACTCGTGCCCTAGCGACACGGCACACTCGTGCCCGTGCTCACCCGGCACACCCTGTGCTACCTTACCCCGGCACACCCCGTGCCGCCTTACCCCGGCACACCCGCAGGGTGCCCCACCCGGCACACTCCCAATGGTCTTTGGCCAGTGCACTCCTCATGTGCCTTGCCCGGCACACCTCCCAATCTGCCCTCTGCAAGATGCACCCTCAGCCTATTCTTTAGCTCGGTGTTTTCCCGCTCGCTGATTTTTGGGTTTTCCAAAGTTTTCTTAAAGGTGTCGCTGCCCTAGCACGCACCTCGAGTTGTTGGGTCACGCCACTCCTTTTGGGCGTGTTCCCCTTTCACTCCTTACCATCCGGGTCAAGGGGAGATGCTACCGATTTTTTGTTAGAAATAATTACATATTAAAAAGATAAAAGGAAGCAACAAACAAATAAAACAAACAATAATAAAATATTCCAACCAAGACAGGGGAGCCATGCAATACTCAAAGAGCTGGACTGTCGAATATGACCGTGGACTTAATCACATAACAGCAGATTGAGAGCTGGCCATTCAAAACCCTCCATCTGAACTCCACAAGTTAGAGACCTCCTCTCAGACCTTACCCATTTATGTGGGCTTTGCCCTACCTGCATTGGCCCCTTCGGCCCACTCCTCTTTCGACACACTCTGCCTTCATTTTTTCCGGCACACTCACATGTCTCCCTACCGGCACAACCCTGCCCAATTTCTCCCGGCACACTCGTGCCTTCCTCACTCTCTCTCTCTCTTGCACACTTTCTGCGCCTTCACCCGGCATAGTCTTGGCCGAACCTCCATCTAGTACACCCTCTAACACCCTAGCCCGGCACACTCCTAGCCTCTCCAGCCCAGCACACTCTAGCCTCCGCCAGCCCGGCACACTTCAGTCCATCTTAGCCCGGCACACTCGTACCCACCTCCACCCGGCACACTCGCTGGTGCCTTATCCGGTGCACTCTTACCCCGCCTCCACCCGGTACACTATCAACTCCCCTACCCGGTGCACTCTTGCCCTCTTCCAGTGGCACACCACCTAACCCAGCCTACATAGACCCTTCTCCAGCCCTTTTGGCTCGTCTTCCCACACATGCCCCAGATGCAACAAATAATAATAATGACAACAAACTCAATAAATAAATAATTAATAATAATAATAATAATAAAATAAGTAATAATAATAACAAACTCACCTCAAAAAAATATATAAAAATAACAAAATAATAATAAAATTTTCAAACAATAATAAAATTGATGAGATCTACTCTACAGCCTCGTTTCTCCTCGAGACCCAGTGTAAAGAGAATATTAATGGCGCCCCTCCAGGTCGGACTCAGACCTTGGGAACCACCCCAACATGGCCGAGATCTGACATTGCACCGTGCCAATAAACTTACAGATTTTTGACCACTCTAAACGAGATTTAACCGAATGTTTCTCACCCCTCTGAACAATAAATTTGCGGTCCCCGGCATTCATATGCTCCGGCTTGCCCATAACGATTCTAACCGGGATTTAACCAAATGTTTCTCATTCCTCTGAACAATAAATTTGTCGTACCCCGACATATATGTGCTCCGGCTTTCCCGTGACGAAACAATAAATTTGTCATGCTCCGGCATACATATGCTCTGGCTTTCCCGTGACGATTATGATATTCTGAAACCGGACACTCGTCCAATATTAAAATGGTCCTTTTGAGTGGCCAACATGTTTCAAACACTTGTTTCCCTAGACATAGGGCTTTCCAGCTGATTCAAGATCGCTATCGTCTTGTTTCTCCCGATATAATTCTTTAGGCCATAAGGCCCTTATTCCCGTCGATTAATCAAGGGTGTTCCCCTCTCCGAGGGGATGTAAATGACGCCGTGGCCTTTATGGCGTGGCGGGTTTTGGTCCCGACCCGAACTACACAATTATCTGATCAGTCAGATCGAGCGCACCGAGGGCTTCCTCGAAGCCCGAATAAATCGTCACTTTGTGACTGGCATGCCCACGCACTTAATAAACCCGATAAACGAATAAACCCACCGAATAAACTGACTTTAAAGAAACAAACAAATGAGCATGTCGAAAAGTGCATCCACAAAGCTCAAGAAGCTATTCAAGGATGCCGATTTTGGCAGGAGGCATCGGGATGGTAGAGATCAGGGGCTGGTGTTAGCGAGCAGTGTTCAGCAGCCCACACCTTACCGCGCCAGGGTTCAGTGAGTGGTTCTCGGTGCGGGTGTCCTCGGTGCGGCGATTCTCATCCAGGCAGACAGTGCTCGGTGCCCGTGATCTGCTTTAGGTGTGACTAGCTAGGACACATGGCACGTGACTGTCTTCAGGGACCGTGATAGTCACACGAGTTTCAGCAGCAGCAGTAGTTTCAGCCCCAGCTGTTGCCTTCACAGCCACAGCAGTACCAGTAGCAGGGTCAGTTTCCACAGTTGACACGATCGGCTACTATAGGGAGGCAGAGATCCCGAGGCCGAGTTACACATATGACCAGAGCAGAGGCCGAGGCATTGCAATTAGTGGAAGGTACTATTCCTATTATGGGTTGTGCGGCTCGAGTTTTGTTTGATTCTGGTGTGTCCCATTCATTCATATCAGAGGATTTCACTCAGAGTGCCGAGGAGTCGGTTACTGAGGTGTCTTGTGACCTGGCAGTGGAGTTGCCTACCGATGATTTCATGCTCACCCCGTATTATCTTGAGAAGGTGCCTGTGTGGGTCGATGGGCAGAACTTATCAGGCCAGGCTTTATGCATTGCCACTTCTGGACGTTGATGTGATCTTGGGCATGGATTGGCTCGAGGCCCACCATGCCATGGTGGATTTCAGCTCAAAGAAGGTTTACTTCCAACAACTTCGTGGACCCACCTTCTACTTCCAAGGTATCCGGTCTTCCTCTTCCCATCTTCTTATTTCAGGCATTAAGGCCCGTAGATTGCTTGATGCGGGGTGTCATGGTTTTCTCGCTTCAGTGCTCCTGGTTGATCGGCAGTGCCCGGAAGTGGAGGATATTCGATTGTGTGCGAGTTTTCTGATGTTTTTCTCGAGGAATTGCCAGGGTTGCCACTGCAGTGGGAGATCGATTTCATGATCGAGGTGGTACGAGGTACGATGCCTATGTCGAAGGCTCCTTACCGAATGGCACCGGCAGAGTTGAGAGAGTTGAAGGCGCAGTTGCAGGAGTTGCTAGCCAAGGGGACATTTCATCCTAGCTTTTCCCCTTGGGAAGAAGAAGGATGGTAGTCTGTATTATTTGTGAAGAAGAAGGATGGTAGTCTGAGGTTGTGTATCAACTACCGACAGTTGAACCAGGCGACTGTTAAGAACAAGTATTTGTTGCCTCGTATTGATGACTTGTTTGATCAGCTTCAATCGGCCCAGGTGTTTTCGCGGATTGATTTGAGGTCAGGTTATTACCAGCTACAGATCCGAGAGTCTGACATTGAGAAGATTGCGTTCCGTTCGAGGTATGGGCATTATGAGTTCTTGGTGATGCCGTTTGGGCTCACCAATGCCCCCGTGGCGTTTTTGGATTTGATGCATAGGGTGTTCCGTCCGTATCTAGATCAGTTCATGGTCATGTTTTTGGATGACATCCTTGTGTATTCGCGGTCTGCTGAGGAGCATGTGCATCATTTGAGGGTGGTGTTGCAGACCTTGTGAGATCACCAGCTGTATACCAAGCTCAGCAAGTGTGAGTTTTGACTTCGGGAAGTGCACTTTATGGGGCATGTGATTTCTGGTGAGGGTGTTTCCGTGGATGCGGCTAAGGTCGAGGCTGTGGTGCAGTGGCTGAGACGGAGTTCTGTCTCGGAGATTCGGAGCTTTCTGGGGCTTGCAGGCTATTATAGGAGATTCATTCAAAATTTTGCTCGTATTACGGCCCCAATGACCAGGCTTACGCGAAGGATGTGCCGTTTGTCTGGACGGAGGAGTGTGAGCAGAGCTTTATGGAGCTGAAGAGATTGCTCACTACCGCTCCGGTGTTGGCGTTACCTTCAGGATCGAGAGATTTCGTGGTGTGTACGGATGCTTCTAGGATAGGTTTGGATGCCATGCTGATGCAACATGGTAGAGTTGTGGCGTATGCATCTTGGGAATTGAAGTCACATGAGGAGAACTACCCTACTCATGATCTTGAGTTGGCGGCAATGATTTTCACTCTAAAGATCTGGAGGCATTATCTGTACGACGAGAAGTTCAAGATTTTCACTGACCATCATATTTAAGGTATGTGTTTGTCCAGAAGGATCTTAACCTCAGGCATAGGAGGTGGATGGAGTACATGAAGGACTATAATTTTACTCTGTCGTATCATCCTGGTGTAGATTCTAAGAAAATCCACTTAGAATAAAAGGAAAGAAAAACATGGGAAAGGGATGGAAAATGGATCGAAAGAGCATGCGTAGGATGCTATAGGAGGGTGATCGCCAGAGACGTGAGGGCCTCAAAGGTATAACAATAAAGCAAAGGAGGGATCGCGAATAAATACCTTTAAAGTGCGGGGAGATTGTGAGAGTCACCTTCTCTTTCTATCGGCCGACCGATGAAGAGAGTCTCTCTTGTTGAATACACATGCAAAATTAACAAACACCAATAAACAAACATGGATTAGAAACCAAGATGTGTAGCATCAAATCTAAATATAAACATGAACATCGAAAGCATGGATATAAACACACCTTATTGGTGTTTGGCCCTTAAACCCCTATGCAAAGGGTGAGGGAAATAATGATGTATGAAAGTAAAAGTGGAGGTGTGCAAGTGTTGCACCAAAAGGAGACTCTCAACGTGGTTGAGATGATGAAAAGAAGTAAAAGAAAATTTGATGCATGCAATGCTAGGTGTATAAAAATAAGAGAAAGGGGGGAAAAGAAAAGCTTATTGATTTTTTCTCCAAGAAAGGGGCTTCAAATCTTCAATAGGGAAGAAGCTTCATGGATGTAGAGGCTCCAAATCTTCAAGGGAGGGAGAAGGACTCCATGGATGAGGCTTTAAAGTATATAGGAGCCTCCTCCTTGAGCCTCCAATCCAACAGTACCTCCCCTTAGTTTAGTTGAGCAGCCTTAAACACAAGGAAGAGAGAGGTTCTATTTATAGGGCTGAAATCCGGAGTTAAATCTAAAGGAAATTAGGAAATCATGTTTTAATTGGATTTGGCAAGAGATAAACATTAGAAGTGTCCCTTCATCCTTGGAAAGCCTTAGGACTCCTTTCCCAAGTGAAAAGGTGCTCAAAAGAGAGAAACAAGGAGGTTCTGTCGGAGTTCGGATCTCTGCAAGAAATGGCGACCACTCAGACAATCGCTATTTAAAAGGGTGACAGAAATAAGCGTTGCCAATTCCAAGACATTTTGAGTTGAATTAGGACTTTTTGAAATTTGAAAATAATTGGCGACCATGAGGTGGTCGCTAATTAGAATTTAATACGAGTTTCAGACGGAGATGAAAACTCAAAATATAGCAAGGAAATTGGCGACTTTCTACATTGGTGCCTATTTATGAAATAGCGACCTTCTGGTCGGTCGCAGAATCAAAAATGATCTGAATTCGAATCAAATTATGAAGAAAAGAATTGGCGACCTTCCGAACGGTCGCTGTATAATTAATTGGTGACCTTCCGGAGTGTCACTAATTCTTGAATTTTGAAAACTGGCCAAAGGGAAATCTGCCGATAATTGGCGCCCTCTGGGCTGCCATGTTTCAGGGAATTGGTGCCCATATGGCTGCCATGTTTCAAATCAATAAAAAAATGACCCAGGGAATGGGTGCCCCTAACCTGGGAGCCAATTTCAATGGGCGCCCAAGTCATGGGCACCAATTCTAATGAAGGGCGCCCAGTTCCTGGGCGCCAATTAAATGGCGCCTGGGTCCCCACCACCAATTGACTTAAGGCTTGAAAAAATGGAGAAAAACCTCAGAAAAAACTGGAAAAATAGGAAAACATGTGGAATAGCTTGGGAAAGTTGAATATTCAAGAAAAATGAGGAAAAACACTCAAATAAGTCAATTTGAGGGTCAAATGGGGCATCACAGTGCGATAGGAGATATGCTCAAGATGATGTCAAATTTGGCATGTCTACACCTGGCAGGATAAATGTCGTGGCTGACGCCTTGAGCAAGAAAGTGGTGGTCAGTCAAATGTTGTTGAGGAAGTGGAGGTTATGGGAGCAGGTGCCGGCCATGACTTTTAGGCTCAAAATCCCACGGGATCAGGGTTCGGCTATTCTTGCGAGCCTGACTGTCATGCCAGCTATTCGTCGTCAGGTCACTGAGGCTCAGCGTGCGGACCCCGAGCTGTCTCGAATCTTGTCGATGGCCGAGGTGGAGTTTGGTGAGGATGGAGCTATGAGGTTCCGAGATAGGCTGTACGTCCAAGCCGAGGAGCAGGTGAGGCGCACGGTGTTACGAGAGGCTCATGGGAGCCGTTATGCCGTGCACCCCGGATCGGCAAAGATGTACCAGAATTTGAAGAGGCAGTTCTGGTGGCCTACAATGAAGAGAGATATTGCAGAGTTTATGGCCAAGTGTTTGGTATGTCAGCAGGTGAAGGCGTAACACCAGTGACCGGGTGGTACACTTCAGCCCTTGGAGATTCCTGCGTACGTGACCATTGATTTCATGGTTGGGTTACCGAGGACATCCAGTGGGCATGATAGTATCTGGTTATTGGTGGATAGACTGACGAAGATGGCACGATTGTTGCCAATCAAGGTCAATTGGAATGTGTATAAGTTGGCCCGTTTGTATGTGGAGCGGATCGTTCCATTGCATGGAGTCCCTATCTCCATTGTGTCCGATCGTGATCCTCGTTTCACTTCAGGATTCTGGAGGAGCTTCCAGAGAGCTCTAGGCACGGAGTTAGCGTTTAGCTCGGCGTACCATCCTCAGTCAGACTGTCAATCTGAGAGGACCATTCAGACATTGGAGGATATGTTAAGGTCGTGTTGCCTGGAGTGGCAAGGGAGTTGGACCCACCATTTGCCATTAGTGGAGTTTGCCTATAACAACAGCAATCATTCGAGCATTGGTATGGCTCCATATGAGGCGTTGTACGGGCGACCTTGTCGGACTCCACTTGATTGGTTAGAAATGGGGGAGCGTGTCCTGACAGGACCAAATTTGGTACAGCAGTGTACTGAGGTGGTGCGATTAGTCCGACAGAAGATGTTGGCAGTGCAGAGTCGACAAAAGAGTTATGCCAATCGGAGAAGGCAACCCCTCAGCTTTCCTATAGGAGATCGAGTGTTTTTACGGGTCTCCCCCATGAAGGGTGTGATGTGCTTCGGCAGGCGTGGGAAGTTGAGTCACCGCTACATTGGTCATCTTCCTATTGTCGAGCGTATTGGTGAAGTTGCTTATCGGTTGCAGTTACCCCCGGAGCTATCTGTCATGCATGACGTGTTCTATGTGTCTATGCTGCGGAGGTATATGCTTGATGATTCCCATGTCTTGGAGGACGCTGTTTGGCCCGAGATGACCTCAGACTTGTCCCTTCCGAAATACCCTATCCGCATTGAGGATTGGCGTGAGCAGCGCTTGCGGAACAAGGTTATTCCCCTGGTTAAGGTGGTCTGGCAGCGTCACTCTGGTGGTGAAGCGTCATGGGAGCGTGAGGATGAGATGCGGCAACAGTATCCCTACTTGTTCGAGTGAGTCATCTCCTCGGATCTTGTGTCGTTCTTAATTTTGAGGATGAAATTGTTTAAGGGGGGGAGGGCTGTAATGTCCCAGGTTTTTTAGACATTTTTCAGATCTGGATCCGAGAGTTTCGGGTCACTTTCGGGGGTCCCGGAGGGCGTTTTGTGGTTTACGCGTGTTTTTCCCTGACGAGCCTTCGGAAGCCTATGCAGGGTGAACCATTGTGTTCTCCTACTCCGAGACGGTACCAGTATGTTGAGCGTGTTCCGAGGATCAAGGAAATAATTTTTCATAATTTTCATAATTTTCATATTTTCTATAAATAACCCTTTTCCCCCTTTTCCCCTTCTTCTTTTTTCTTCTTCTTCCCCCCCCCCCCCCGTGAGCCGGCTGACCATTGCCCCCTCTTCCCGTGCAAGGCCCGAGGCATCCCCTTTCTTCTCCAGTTGAGGATGGTGAGCTGAGGCGGCGACACGGTGACGACGGCGGCAGTGAGGTGATCGAGGCGGTGCCATTCTCGCGGCATGGGGAGTGGAGATCGTGTTTGGAGAAGATTTGGAGATCCACGGTGATCCGATAGATTTTGAGCTTCCTTGAGGTAGGGGGACGGATCATTACCCTCTTTCCCGCATTCCCCGCGATTTGTAGGCCGAGGAGAGACCGAGATGGGTGTATTTGAGGCGGAAGGGTGAAAATGCATGTTTAGGGTTTGAGTGTTGGATCTCTTGTTTCTTCGGGCTTTTGACCGATCTATGGGTGTAGAATCATGCTAGGAGGGTTGGGGATGGATTCCCCTTTGTTTCCCTATCATCACGGGATGATCGGGGAGTGGATCGGGTTTTTTTGGATGTTCACGCCATTTTTGTGTTCGGACTGAAGTTACGGTCCTACCAGAAACCGCCATACCCTTGGGCGGTCCTCTAGGGGCCGCTATTCGGTTTTGAATGTCGATTGGGAATGGTGTTCCCGGTGAGACCGCCAAACCCAATTGCAGTCTTGTGACTGACCGCTACCCTTGGGGTAGCGGCCAGCTGTGGACCGTTTCTATGGTCTGGTCAACGCACCCTCGGGGCGCATGTTTGCGACCGTTGGGGGACCCCTACCAAATGGCTATCTAGGTACGGCCGTTTCTTGGTGGTTGCGGTCAGCTGATCACCACCAAAGGGGGATTAGCGGCCTTGCGATGGACCGCCATTCAACCCCATGGTCAGCCTGCTTGCGGTCTTGGGTTGGTCGCCTTTGTGTTTGACGGTCTTGAGGGGACCGTCAGGCCCGTTTTACGGTCCAGGGATGGCTGCCATTTGGAGAAACGGTCCTAGGAGTAATGCCACTCCATTTCCTTCGAGCAATGGTTTCCGTGAGTCAGAGTCTTACCTCCAGTGACACGTCCACTAGTCGTAGCCTTCTTATAGCAAGCGTGTGCTGACCCACCCGGGGGTGGTGGAGGGGCTTACCCGAGAGAGATGGTTGTTAGACTGGTTACCGTAGGGCCCCTTCACGCAGCCTGAGTCTGGGCTTTGGGGAAGAACCAGCTAGAGGATCTGACCAAGGGCACATGGTCTGTGTGTGCACACTTGGTTGGGGGGGTGGACCCGTGCTGACGAGCGTGACCGCAGCTAGTCCTTATTCGTGGTACTTGTTGTGTGTCTCAGTCTCCGCCTGGGGCGTCGTAGGGAGACACTAAGGCGCGGTGTAAGACGTCAGGGGATGCATCCGGCTTTGGTTCTAGTGGGTGGTGCTCTTGTCTCCTAGCAGGTACAGACTTGTTTTCCTGCCGGTTCGAGGTCGGTTTGTTCGGTACGGTTAGTTATAGTGAGCTTTTCTGTTTATTTATTATTTCTTGTTGCTTCTACCGTACTCTCGCTAGGTAGCATTACCTTTCGTGCTTGTTCGCGCTTTGCTGTCTTGTTTCTCTCGTGCGAGGTGGGGGTCCGCATGATCCCTACTGAGTCTATGAAATGAGGCTCACCCCTATGTTTTTAGGTGAGGCGGGGTCGTCGAGAGGCACGGCGGAGTTTCAGCATGGTTCCAGTAGCCAGGGTTAGTCGCTAGTTGTCAGAGCCGAGGTATGTCCCGTGTACTTGTACTTTTTCTTTCTGTTGATTGTACTTATATTGGACATGAGATACTTTGGACCTTGCAGCTGTTTAGTGATTATTTGTCATAATTTCTACATTATTTTTAGATTATTGTGCTAGCTCTGCAATTATTTTAGATTCTCTTGTACCCTCACACCATCCTTTAACCCTTCTGAGTCTTCGGGCTCGTAGGTGGCGGGCTGAGGTTCGAGTCCCGACGGTTCTTTTTCGGCACTCGGATCTCGGGTCGTTACATGAATCCTAAAGAGCTCTACAATTAAATGAACTTAAGGAACTGTGCAACGAAGCCTATGAGAATTCCAAAATTTATAAAGTCAAAACCAAAGCTTTTCATGATAAACACATTCACAGAAAAACTTTTCATGCTAATCAAAAGGTTTGGCTTTTCAATTAAAGGCTATGCTTGTTCCCCGGTAAACTGAAATCTAGATGGGATGGACCGTTTGTTGTTATTAAGACATTTGACCATGGAGCTATTAAAATCTTGAATCCCCAAAATGGTCATATTTTCACTATTGACGGTCAAAGATTAAAACCTTACTTGGAAAATGAACAGTTATTGTCAAAAGAATCAATTACCTTGTGTGATCTAGAATAAAATTTTGAGCTTACATGTGTCTGGTTAAAGACGGAAAACTTAGAACTTCTGGGAGGTAACCCAATATTTTTGTTATTTGATGCTTTATTTTTAGTGTGTTTTTCAGTAGACAGGTTGAGTCCAGAAGATGAAGTTGTCACCGTCCATATCAATAATGGAGTTTCACCCCACATATCAGGTTGTCTCTTTCCTTCTCAGCAATCTTTATGGTTACATTATTCTGCTATTTTTATTGCTTACATATGCCATTGAGGATAATGTCATTCAAGTTGGGGGGAGAGAAAAATTTCATGATGCATATAGTACAACCTTAAAGGAGTTCTTGTATGATGTCCTGTATATCACAGTGTCCTGTATTTTGCATAAAAGTGGAGAGATGAAATTCTCGACTAAGTTTTTTTTTATTCATGCTTAAATTGAAAGTAATTCTGGAATAGAAAAGACTAGGGAAAAGGATGATGGAAAATTTATTCAACTTAGCCATGGAAAACTAATTTAAGAATCTCTTTAAAGTTCATTAGCACTTTAGAAAAAAGAAGAAAAAAAATTACTCTACACACTAATGAAACAAGCGGGGCAAGCCTTCTGTTATTTTGGGTATGGTGTCTGATACTCTGCATTTCTTGGAGATGAGATCTTTTTTGGAAAAGCTTTCTGCCAAAGTTATCCATCAAATAAGTGCAAAAGCACATTGTTGAAAAAAAAGAGAGAAAAAATACCATGAAAAATGCCCATGATCCTAGTAACCGAGCCTACTTCTCCTAACGCAAGAGTTGAGGTTCGCATTAAACAGTGAAGGGTTGTGCAACATCATGTGTGTAGAAATTTTTTGACAAAGGTAGATAAAAAGTTATTATACTTAATGCTCTGATTTAGGAGGTGCAGAGATTGAAAGACACTTGCTTGGAATAGCAAATGGGGGATGTGATTGTCTATGCTGTGGATTTAATATTTCACATGCACAAGTGCTACTGAGCTTTGGGTTGCATTCTTAATCATGTCCCTTGATTTTCAACATAGGGTTAGTGTGCATTAATGCTTCCGGATTCTTAATCTTTGGTTCATTCTATGAAGGAAAAGCTAGATATGAAGGTATGAACTTTACAAACTGTTGTTGGTCCTAAATATTAATTTAAATACATTGCTAAGGGATTAGCAATGAGTAAGTTGGGGGGTGTGATGAGTGTCATATTTCATATCATAATTTGCATCACATATGACATCTTTGAGCATTAAAAGAATAAAGTTATGTAATTTGGATAATTAACTCCAACCTCACAAATAAATTGAGTTTACATGAAATTATCCTAGTTTGAAAGACATAATGACTATGTGAGATATAAACTTGCACAAGGGATAAATTGCATAACTTGTTTTTGGCATTTACAATGAATTTTCACCATTGCAGGAATTAGCGACCAAAGACTAGGCGTCATTTCGTGGAAGACACATGAATAAGCGACCAGAGCCCAGACGCCAATTAAACAACGCCTTTCTAAAGAGGTGCTAATTTAGAGAATCAGTGGCATTCTGAATGGACGCTAATTTGAAGCATGTCTTTAGAAGGAAGAATTGGCGGTTGGAGCTCTGTCATCATTTAGAATCAGCGCCTATTCAAAAGGGTGCCAAATCAAGAAATAGCGGCTAACATATGGCCACCAATTGGAAGCAATTTATGAAAGAAAGAATTAGCGCCCGTTCGAGAAGGTGCCCATTCCATCGTACGCAATAGAAAGTAAAGGGGCTGAAAAATGGAAAAATGAATTAGCGGTCGATCAAGAAGACATCAAATCTTTTGCACGAAAAGTAAGGAAAATATTAAAATAAGGCAATAAAGATATAGCGGTTGAGATATGGATGCCAATTAGAAATAGCGTCCAGACACAAGGCGCCATTTTCTGAATTAACGGTCACTACGGTGGATGCCATTTTTAGTCAGAAGCCAAGACGGAAGTGGGCACTACTAAACGAAGCTATCTCCCCATATTTCATGCAAGAAGGACTCTTTTGATGGCAAGAGACTCAGTTCGAACATGATTTTAAAGGAAAGATGAATTTGGACTTGATCTCCAAGGCCTTGTACAAGTGGAACTCCTTAAACACTATATAAGGACGCTCATGTAAACCGAATGAATGATTCTAGCCTTTTTCATACTTTTCTGTTCTTCCTTTCATCGTAGTCTTTTCAGCAAAGTTCTCCATTTTTTAAAGCTCTAGATTTTCTTTTTCTTCATCTTCCTCCAATTCTACTTCGTTTTCAAGTTATAGCTTAGTTTTCAAAGTTCAGTTTTCACTATTTTCTATACTTGTATTTTTCACTGTCCTTCTCACTTTTTCCCATCTTCTGGTCTTTTTCTCCCTCTGCTCTCTTCACAAAAGTTCTTCCTCTCTTCGTCCTCCTCAACTTCTTATTCTTCGTCATCTTATGATTCCTCTTAGTTTCAAAGTTATTTTAAATCTTCTCTTGCTCTATTTTTATTAGTTTTCACTCTTTTTACTGTTCTTTTCTCTCCCCCATATGCTCTCAATCTCTCTTCTCTCTATCTTCAACACACACATAGCATACACGTAGCTCACTGTTTTCATTGATTTAATGTTTTGAAACCATCCTCTTCTCTATCTTTCTCCTCCTCTACATTCTTCTAAATGCCCAAGGCGGAAGTTCTTCTAACTCGCTCCTCTCACGTCGTTCATCTCCAAGGCGGGGCGACCTCTTAAATGACTCGGCGAGGCGATTGGGCAGCGTCACTCTTCCACTCTCTTGGCTCTCTTCTTCCCTTGTTCTTTAGTTTATGTTGGTTGTAATTTTTATTTTCATAGATCTTGTAAGTTCACATTCTAACAATAAAAATTAATTTTTACAATTGTTCCTCTCTCTCTTCTGTTGTGTCCCTATGATCATTTAAGTTCACTTGGGTAAATCGACATCATTCTACAGTCATATAAGTTCTGTGGTATTCTTGGTTTTGATAATGGCAAAACACTATTCGTCATTAATATTTCCCACTCTCATGTAATTGACATACGTGATGGTTTGATTATGACAGGTATGCCATTACATGGAAAAGAAATTCAGTGGAGTCGGCAAAAGTGAAAGCTCGTGGATCGCGCCCAAGTAAGGATGCGAAAACAAGCACAAGTCGACACACGATATTCGGCTTGTCACACATCCAAGGTCAATGCACAAAGAAATATAGCCAAGAGAATTCAAGGCCAGAAACACAATTGATGCCTTTTAGACTATCAAGGGAGATGTCACGGACATGAACGGACCGCTAAAGAACTTAAGCGACGGAACCAAAGCACGTAACGGACCGACCCGGGCAAGCCCGGGGTCTGCCCAGCTGGCGGTCGACCGCCAGCACAGGGGCGGTCGACCGCCCCAGCCAGCAACTGCCAGCCTGCACGAGTTTCAGTAGCGGTCGATCGCCAGCCAGTAGCGATCGACCGGATTTCCCAGGGACCATCCGTTTGTAGGTGTTTCAGTAGCGGTCGACCGCCAGGAGCTGCAGGTCGACCGCCAGCCCCGAGCCTTCAATGTTGACTTTGTTTCCAACTTCGAAAAGGGCCATTCAACATGAATTTGTTTAATCCAAAAGTCACCTAAACACCCATGATTTGTGGATCTGGTCTGAGGCTTGTCTATAGACCATTCAAGGTCTATAAAACTCTCACTTGAGGGATTAGAAACAAAGGGGCTTCAAGGGAGATCAAGGGAGCTCATTTTCGAGGTACTGTAGCACCTCCGTGAACAGTGTTTCGGGAGGAAGTTCTTCATCCATTCCAAGGTGTTTCAAGGTGAGATCTGAAGCAAGCAACCTCTAACAAAGCTAGAAGCACTCAAGGTTCTCAAAGGTGATCAAAGCTACATCCATACATCTCTTCATCAACTCAAGCAGATTCAAGGAAGCACAACTCACAAGGAAGAAGAAGCCATTGTTGTTGAATCAAGAAGAGTGTATTGTGAAGAAGATAGAAGCCTCTATTGGTGATCTACATCCATCGAAGAATCCGATTCAAGCTCCAGCAATTTCAGACAAGATCTTGCTTATTGAGCTCATTTCATATCATGTTTGAATAGCTTGATATTTGTTCTTTCTTCTTCATTTCATTCGAGCAATCAAAATTAAGAATCATCCCTACCGCTGGTTAGTAGGAAGGCAATCGGAGGTTGTCCGATCTGCGTTGTTGACGTCCCTACTAGGTGGTTAGTAGGAAGGCAATCGGTGGTCTTTCCGATTTGCGGTTCAGTGCGTGGCACTAGTGGAGCCTCACCGGATTTAGTGAGGGGTGGACGTAGGACTGGAGATTCAGTCTGAACCACCTTAAAATCTCGTGTGTTGTGGTTTGTTTGTGTGATTATTTCGTTCTAAATGCATGCTTAGGTTCGAATCGATATATTAGTAATCATCTTGCTAAGTAAATCGTTGTGTCCTTCATTTAGCTAGTTATATTCCGCTACAATTTATCTCATCTAGCTATATAGAGGGTTACATTGCGAAAAGAGGGGCAGATCTATTCACCTCTCCCCTCTAGATCCGCTGTCCACTACACAACAAGTGGTATCAGAGCCTAATCTCTCATTATGGGGTCCAACGACCTTGAGGGAAATGGTGGATCAGCATCTAAGGGTTATTTAACTGAAGGACACTATGTGAACAGACCTCCTTATTTCACTGGATCTAACTATCCTTATTGGAAATATCGCATGCAGGTGTTCATTCGTGCCCAAGACTACGAACTTTGGCGTGTGATCAGCAAAGGTCCGTATGAGCTTACGGATAATGAGGACTTGGGGACCAAAGAACAAATACGGCAATCCACCGTCAACTGGAGTGCTAAACATATCATGCAATGCTCACTCCATCCAGTTGAATTCTCAAGAGTGGCTACCTGCACATCTGCAAAACTAATGTGGGATAAGTTAGAGGTAATCTATGAAGGAACGTCTCAGGTACGAGAAACAAAAGCCAACATTTTAGTTTCTGAATATGAAATGTTCCGCATGAAGCCTGATGAATCAATTCAAGATATGTATGCTCGATTAACTGTGCTTACTAACAGTTTGACTGATTTGGGAAAGAAATATTCAGAACAGGAAATTGTAAGAAAAATTCTCAGATCATTAACTCCAGCATGGCACATGAAGGCAACCGTTGTTGAAGAATCAAGAGATCTCGTAACCACCAAGGTAGATGAACTCATTGGGTCATTAATGACCTATGAGATCAACCTCAAGAACAAAGAGGCTGAGGCACCTAAAAAGAAGTCCCTAGCTCTTAAAGATGGACCCAACTGTCAAGATACTTCTGATGAAGGTGAGGATTCGGGAAGTGAGCGAGATGAGGATGACGTAGCCATGCTCACACGTAAGTTCAAGAAATTCCTGAGAAAGGAAGGTAAGAGCTTCATGAGAGGAAGGTCAAGGGTAAGAAATGGTTTCAAATCTAATTTTAAAAACTCTAAGAAATCTGACAAAATCATTTGTTATTCTTGCAACAAACCAGGGCATTTCAAGAATGACTATCCTGACAGATTCAGAAAAGCTGACAAATGGAAGGGCAAGAAGAATAACAAGGCCATGGTGTCCACATGAGCGATGAAGAGGAAAGTAATGATGGAACTAGCTCCTCGGACAAAGAAAAAGAAGATTTCTGCCACATGGCCAAAGGTGACGAAGAAATTGAGGTAAATTCTCCATTTGAAGATTATACAATTGATGATTGGGAGGATGCATATATACAACTCATGGAAAAATATGAAATGTACAAAAAGGAAAATAAATCATTGAAAAAGAAAATCAATTCTTTTGTACATGATCATGACAAGGATGATAAGAATGCTCTACTTGAAACTGAAATTGAAGATCTTAAGAAAATGATTGAGGATTTGGATGAAGGAAGAAAAGAAATGACTGACTTGGAAACTGAAAATGAAAACTTGAGAAATGAGATTGATAGCATTAAGCTAAAAATGCATACCTATGAAAAGAACAGCAAACTGAGTAATGAAAAATATGAAGCTATAAAACATGTCAACACTCAACTCTTGCAAAGCATTGAAAACTTACAAAAAGAATTGAAGGATAAACACCAATCCTTGGAAAATTTCGTGGATGGAAAAGAAAACCTAGATGCTTTGCTAGGTACTAGGATGAATTTCAACAAGGAAGGGTTGGGTTTTGAACCAACAAATAAAAGGTCAATTGGGCTAAAAACAGTCACATTTGTCTCATCTTCCGAAGCCTCCACCTCAAACATAACTCCCACACAAAACCAGCAAAAACAAAAGGAGAAAGGAAAAGAAAAGATTGAAGGGGGAGTCACCAACATTCCCAAAAAGCCTGTCCAAAGACCTAAGAAAGGTCGACCTTCCCCGCAGCATAGGTCAACACATTCTTGGCAATTGCATGCTCAATCTTCCAGATATCACCAAAACTGGATTGCACATTCATATAGGCCAACACCACCATACTTTTGGAGAAATTGTGATTCATGTGTTCATCAATCCTATAACTTTCAATCTCCTAGGTGGCAGAACAATCACTCTCAACCCAAAAATAACCAATGGCCACAATGGGTTAAGAAGCCAACTTCATCAAACTTTCACAAATTCCAACCAAGAACCTCCAAACAGAAAATGAATGTCAAAGTTGAAAAGAAAAACCAAATCCCTGCTCTAAGCAAACAAAATATGAATGTTAGAAAAGTCTGGATTCCAAAAGAAATGGTTTCATGCTTTTAAAATTTGAAGAGTATGATGGGACCCAAATTTGGTTGGGTTCCAAACACATTTGCTTAATTGTTTGTGCAGGAGTGTCATGCAGCCATACATAACAGGTGGTACCTTGATAGCGGCTGTTCAAGACACATGACCGGAGACAAATCAAAATTTTATCTCTTGGAGGAAAAGGAAGGAGGACATGTCACATTTGGAGGGAACAACAAAGGAAAAATCATTGGAACAGGTAATGTAGGTAAGAACCTCTCCAACTCCATTAGAAATATGTTGCTAGTGGAAGGTTTGAAGTATAACATACTAAGCATAAGTTAATTGTGCGATAAAGGTCACAAAGTGTTGTTTGATTCTCATGAATGTAAAATCTTTGAACCAAAATCTGACAAGGTAAAATTTTCTGGTAAGAGAGTCAACAATGTTTACATGATTGACTTAGATGATCCTGCTTATTCAAACCTTTGTCTTGCTACACCAAAATCTGAAATTACATGGTTATGGCATCGTAGACTAGGACATGCTAGTTACAATGTCTTGCATAAACTCTTAAAGCATTCAATGGTGAAAGGTTTACCTGAACTATCCTTTAAACAAGAAAATAAATTGTGTGATGCATGTGCCATAGGTAAACAAACTAAAAAATCATTCAAGGGAAGATCTGAAAATACATCATCCAAACCACTCGAGTTAATTCATATGGACTTGTTTGGTCCAACCAGAACTACTAGTTTAAGTGGTAGAAAATATGGATATGTCTTGGTGGATGACTTTTCTAGGTTCACATGGGTTTTCTTTCTCACACATAAGAATGATGCTTTTGACGAGTTTCAGGCACTCTACATGAAGATAAAGCAGGACGGTGAGTTTAAAATTCCCAAGATTCAATCTGATCATGGTGGTGAATTTGAAAATGCTGATTTCTATAATCTCTGCAGGGCTGAAGGCATTTCACACCGATTCTCTTCACCAAGAACGCCGGAGCAAAATGGTGTAGTTGAAAGAAGAAACCGAACACTTGTAGAGATGGCAAGAACCATGCTTGCTGAACAGCAACTTCCAAGGAGATTTTGGGCTGAAGCGGTAAACTCGGCATGTTACATTATCAACCGCTCTATGGTAAGGCCACACACCAAAAAGACTCCTTATGAGTTACTGAAAGGTAAAAAGCCTTCTCTCTCACATATGAAAGTGTTTGGGTCAAAATGCTTCATTCATAACAACGACAAAAGAGACTTAGATAAATTCAAGCCCAAGAGCAATGGCGGTATATTCCTTGGATATTCTGATAGATCTAGGGCTTATAGAATTTGTAATATCAAAAGTCAAACTGTGGAAGAATCACCCCATATTTCCTTTGATGAATATCATGATTCTAATAATGATAACTCTTGCAGGAAAAACGATGAAGATGGAGAATTCCTAAACATGAAGGACAAGAGTGATCCTCCACAAGAAGAAATAAAAGAAGATGGTGACCTAGCTGAATCAAACAATGCAAGTGATCAAGCTCCAAGGGAAGGTAACGATTCTACAAACATTAGAATTCTTAAGGATCATCCCTTGGAAAATGTCATTGGGAGCTTGAATGACCCACCTAGAACAAGGTCACATTTTAGAATTGTGGAAGAACTAGATCAACTTGCTCTTATCTCTCAGCTAGAACCCAAAAACATTAATGAAGCCTTAAAAGATGAAAACTGGATAAATTCCATGCAAGACGAGTTAAACCAGTTTGAAAGAAATAAAGTTTGGCATCTCGTTCCTAGACCCTCATCACAATCTGTCATAGGCACTAAATGGGTTTTTAGGAACAAACTAAGTGAGGATGGCAAGATAATAAGAAACAAGGCGAGATTGGTGGCTCAAGGGTATAATCAAGAGTTTGGGGTAGACTTTGATGAATCTTATGCCCCTATTGCTAGACTCGAAGCCATCAGAATTTTACTTGCCTTTGCATGCTCCCTTAGTATAAAGCTGTATCAAATGGATGTCAAAAGTACTTTCTTGAATGGCTTGATCAAAGAAGAAGTCTATGTTGAGCAGCCCCCTGGCTTTGAGAATTCTAACAATGCAGATTTTGTATACAAACTAGACAGGGCGCTCTATGGACTTAAGCAAGCACCAAGAGCTTGGTATGAGAGACTAAGCTTGTTCCTCATTGAAAAAGGGTACACACGAGGTAAGGTAGATCAAACACTTTTCACCAAGAAGCAAGGTAAAAACATCTTGATTGTTCAAATTTATGTTGATGATATTGTGTTTGGTTCTACAAAATCTAAAATGTGTGAGGAATTTGCTAACTTCATGACTAGCGAATTTGAGATGAGCCTAATGGGAGAACTTCAATTCTTTCTCGGTTTGCAAGTCAACCAAGGAGAAGATGGTTACTTCATAAGCCAAGCCAAATACATCAGGGAGCTGCTAAAAAGATTTGACATGGCAAACAGCAAAATCATTACAACTCCGATGAGCACCTCAACTTCACTGGATTCGGATGAAAATGGTAAATTGGTGGATGCAAAGGTCTATAGAGGTATGATTGGCTCTTTGCTTTATTTGACTGCATCCCGGCCAGATATCCAGTTTAGTGTATGTCTTTGTGCTAGATTTCAAGCCAGTCCTAGAGAATCTCATTTGACTGCCGTCAAACGTATCCTTCGATATCTTGCCGGCACTCAAGATTTGGGATTGTGGTATTCGTCATCATGTGATTTATCTCTTATATCTTATTCTGATGCGGATTACGCTGGATGCAAGCTGGATCGTAAGAGTACTAGTGGCTATTGCCAGTTTCTAGGCGGGTGTTTAGTTTCTTGGGCCTCCAAGAAACAACACTCGGTTGCCCTCTCAACCGCGGAGGCAGAATATGTTGCTGCGGGGAGCTATGGCACCCAAGTGTTGTGGATTAAACACCAACTCCAAGACTACTTGGTGGATCTTGGTTGTGTCCCGATTCTGTGTGATAACACTAGTGCTATCAACCTTGTAAAAAATCCAGTCCAGCACTCTAGGACTAAGCATATTGAGATTAGACATCACTTCATTAGAGACGAGGTCAGTAAGAAAAATTTTGAACTGCATTTTATTGATACTCTAAATCAAATTGCTGATATTTTCACCAAGCCCTTGTGTAATGACAGGTTTTCAACACTCAGAAGGGAGCTTGGTCTTTGCCGACCTCAGGCCACTAAAAATTGAAATGATGATCATGTTCAATTAGTTGTGTGTTTTACACGTTGGTATTCATGCATTATTTATATGTCAATATGTCTTTTTGCATATGGTGTCGCATTGCATGTAGTTGCATAATCAAGTTGAATCTATGTTCCCAATGCATTGCATGGTTTGTGTCGCATCATTCTTGCATGGCCATGGTATATCAAATGTTGATGTATGGAAGGGCAGGTTATACTTGTCTCGAAGAACTCAATATGCGTGAGGTTTCACCTCCGCCAAGTACCATGTGTCAATGTCGCATATAGGTCATATAGTAAGGGGGAGTTGTCCTTGTGCAACATTCATGCATATTCATTCTGTGGCATTTAATAAGTGTACAACCATGTGTTGGGTCAAACATTTCATTTCTGTTACCTTCATGAGTGACTAGGTCAACCTTGTTGGGTTCGGTGCTAGTATTCAGAGGGGGGGTGAATGAATATAACCCGTTTAAAAAACTTTCACCCAATATAAAATTTCGCTCAATTAGAATTTTGCTCACTCAACAGATTAAACACTTAGAACAAAATATGATCAAGTTATCTAATGAACCTGTGATCAAACACTTGGAGCGCCCCTATGTAAACATCTAGCGGAAGCAAACAGATAGAAACATCAAACCACTGCACAAGGGGTTTTTAGGTGGTTCGGTCCAGCAGACCTACATCCACCCCACACTCAACCCGAGTGTGGCTTCACTAACAGCTGGGCAACACAGCTTGCCAACAACCGCTGGGCAACACAGCTTGCCGACCAGTGGAATCCACCACTGCAACCGCTGGGGATTACAGCTTACCCGTCCAGTGGAAACCTCCACTGCCCGCTGAGCAACACAGCTTGCTGTCCAGTGGAATCCTCCACTGCAAACCGCTGGGCAATACAGCTTAGCCGTCCAGAGGCAGCACCTCTGCAATCTGCTGACAAACAGCTTGACAAAGAAATGTAAAATGGAAAACAAAAGATAGAACAAGACAGCAACGGAAAGCTGAAACAATAAAGCATAAAATATAGCTCTAACAATGAGCAACCTCAGATCTGGTTTTGACCCAAAGATCTGAGGAACGAACTCCTTCTCACTCTCTCTCTCTTCTTCTTCTCTTCACACTCTTCTCGAGCTCTCTGCCTCTCTTCTTCTCCTTCTGCTCTTCTTCTTTCTTTTTTCTTTTTCTATCTGGATCGTGGCTCTCTATATGAGCTTTTCTTCTCGCCAACTCGATCACCTTTCTTCTGTAGAAGAAGGCTCATATATATAGCAGCAGCAGCAGCATCAGCCCCGACGTGTGACCTCCACATTTCCCGCCCAGATATTCGGGCCACGTGTCAGCATTCTGTCAGTCCTTCAGCCTCGGATCACGTGCTGCCCAGTCACGTGGAAATGTTCTTCCTCGGACCTGCAAGGAGATACAACCCATTAAAACTGAGGGCCACAGGAACTAAGGCTGCATGAGGTATGTAATAGTAATACGATGGCACTGTACTTGGAATGAGACGAGATAGACAATGTGACTACAAAACGAAATAAGGAAAGAATGACATGAGATACACTGTAACAGAACAGACACAACGAAGAGAACGACACGAAGTGAGGTTATAAAACAAGAATGACACGAGGTCTAGGAAAGGCAACACGAAGACATAATACGGAAACGACACGAAGTAAACTCAACACGAAGACAGATCAACACGAAGACACAAATACTAAAACAACACGAAGACGAAAGGAACAGTGCAATGTATAGACTTTAAATCCAATGCAAAAGGCTATACAAACTTCATGAACAGTGCATGATTGTACTGGACGATGTATACACTTAGCCTATGCAGACCAGTCCGATGTATAGACTTTAAAGAAATGCATGCTACAGTGCAATGTCTAGACTTGCTATATGCACGAGACGCTGTCCACTGTCTAGACTTGCGATGCCTTCGCCAAATGCATACTACAGTCCAATGTATGGACTTAGACGAATGATGCATGAGATGCTCAATGTATCGACTTTGAGCTTGCTATGCAGTGTATAGACTTAGAGCATAAACCCCACGATGCAATGTATAGACTATGCACATACCAGAAGTCTAACACAAACAATATATCAGTCATACACGTGCATTCTCCAGATGATATACCAATCACAATCATGAAGCTATCATCAAAACACAATGTCATCAAAACACTCATGGTGTTGCTATCATCAAAACACAACAGCATTGCTATCATCAAATCAACATAGCACATGCTTGTGCCTAGGGGGCACAACATTCTCCCCCTTTTTGATGATGGCAACACACTGTGACAGTGAGTCACACACAAAATTTTCTCCCCCTTTGACATGATCAAAAAGAGAAAAAAAATAGTAAAAATATGAGTGCAACATGGCAATATGAAGGCAAATTCCTCTAGAACATTCTCCCCCTGAATGTAAGACTCCCCTGAATTATTTCTCCCCCTAAATAAAAGCTCCCCCTTTGAGAAGGAATATGAACAGATAACCAAGGTAGAAAAGGTAGGAGGGTCACTAGACAACAGCTGAATCATTGGTTCAGAGAATAAGCCTGATTATAAACAATAGTTAAAGTATAAGAATCATCAACATACAATTTTCAAAAATTCAGGTTTAACAGTGATAAATCTAGAGTAAAACACCTGACCCCTGAAAAAGAGTTTTAGATTCCATTTATAGCAATGAATCCAGGGCACATGGTATTAATAGATAAGTCTGAAATAATACCCTTTTGTGATTAAACAAGGAAATTCAAGAGAGGCAACTTGAACATGTATTGAGAAAAATAATTTTCACTCAATGACTTTTGATTTTCGAAGGGTTACAGCAGTTTGATTTTCACTTTTTAATATTCAGAACCTGAGCTAAGTGAATAGACCTGTGGCATTTATGCTGTTGACATTAGGTGTACACCTTGATCAGAGGCAAGTACCCCCAATTACTAGGCATAAACTACTAGATCTATTTCAGATCAAAATCCACAAAGAATAGTCTTCACTTTTGACATTAAGGGTACACCTTGATTAGAGGCCAGTACCCTCAGTTACTTGGTGAGGACTCCCCCTATAGATTTGACCCTATGAACAGAGTTGGCTTGAGGCACTTCATGACATGTGAATTTTCCTGCTTCATTGGAGGAGTTCACAGTTTCTCAGTACAATTAACCATTGCTCTGTCACTATGTTCAGTTCTTAACATTAATGATCTTATTTACTGCTGCCCTTAATTCTTTTAGAGTGATTGTTTGAAAAACAGTACACACTCTTATTCACATTTTCTAGAAATTTCCAGATCTACACATTAGGCATTACAAAAACCTTTTTCTATTTTACCCATGAGACAAAGATTAGGAGCTATAAAAGTTTTCTTTTATCTCAAATTCTGAAGTGCAGACACTTAACTCTCCAATTTATAAAGGTTAAACCTTTAGTTCTTTTCAATTTATAAGAGAAATTCTTACAAAAGAACAATTGTAATAATCACAACTTAATGTACTAAACCAGATACAGAACTGTTGTTCAGTGAGAATGATAAGAAGAGGATAGCAATTGGCAAAATGGTTTAATGAGCAACTGATGTCAAAGAATATGAATCATTTGAATGAGAACACTGAGAAGTGAATAGATTCAATGAATTGAATAGAACTCTCAGTTCCCCCTGACATCATGATGCAAGAGATATGCTATGCAATCAATTCAGCTTTATGCATCCAAGTCATGAGCATTTTTATCCTTTTTCAGATTTTTTCAACATATGATGCAGTACACTGTTCTACATGAAGACTAGACCCATGGTACTAGGCGGAGGACCTGGTCTCAAAGACCATCTCACACATGGTAGGAACCTCCGGGCAGATTTCCCTGCCTTTTAGTAACTTACCATTTGATATACCAGGGTTAACAAGGACAATGCAACATAAAGCAGTCCTACATGTATTGAACAGCATCAATGACAGTCATACACATGCATAGGCTGTGTGCACTAAGTGAATCATTCACAATCAGTCCAAGTATGCATTCAAATACAAGCATGCAATGCATTGACACAAAGCATATGTAGTGCATCAACTGATATGCTTAGCGAAGCATTCAATTTCAGTTCAACATATAGCAAGAGAAGAGCATCAGATATATGCAGAAATGAATTCAATAGCTGAGTCTGGAATACAGACTGATCAGCTAGACATGGAGAGATCATCAACAATCAATCAAGCAAATCAACATGAAGCTCACATTTTTCATGCTCACAGTTTCAGATAATGGAATTTAAACACAGAGTTTTGGAACTGACCTGAAAAGTTCAATCATGGGGTTTTCATTCTTGAGTGCCTTGGTTAATCCCTCTTATTCATTTCCAAGGCACACCTACAGCATGTCATTCAATGTGATTTTGTAGGAACCCAAGAAGTCTTGGGTCCTGAATTACCCCTATCAAGTGTTCTAAATAATTTCTTGGCAATATTATCATCAAATTCCATTAGAGAGCAATCAGACATAGAATGTCCAAAATTTCCACAATAATGACATGAACCAACAGATTTTCTGGTCCTATGATGCATATCTACAGCAACATGAGACCTATGAAACTGAGCATGAATTTTTCTGTTGTAAGCATGAATTTTTGATTTACCATTACCTGCCCACCAGCATTCAGAAGCTCGGTGACCAGGTTTTCCACATTCATAACAAACAAGAGTATTTTCTTTAAGACCAGCTTTATTTCTGCCCAAGAAATTTTTGTTTGGAGGGAATCTTACAAATTTAGAATTAAAATGATTTCCCTGAACAAACCAGCAGTCCTTGACTGCATGCCCATACTTACCACATTCAAAGCATCTAAGATGCTTGTTGTTTGATTCATTTTTGCCCCTGTGATTTCCTGACCAGCATTCATTTGCCTTATGCCCAGGCTTGTGGCAAGTGAAACAGATAGTATGCTGGCCTGAAGTAGTTCTGTGTCTATGTGGATCATGAGCATGTGCAAAAGATTTAGAACTCACATTGTTATCTTCTTTCAGTTTGAAACATGCATTCATTAAATGACCATGCTTACCACAATAATAACAGGATGCATTAGATTTTTTATTGGCATGGTTTCTATCAAAAGATTTCCTTGAATGCACTGTTTTACTAGCATGCTCATCTTCTTTCAGTATTCTGCAATCATCCATGATATGCCCTTTCTTGCCACAGTAATAGCATGATAATTTCATCTCTGATGCATGTGAGTGAGTGGATGAATAGTGAGTGACATGTGTAAGTCTATCAGACTCCACACTATTAGCAGAATTCACATCACATGCAGGACAATTTTGACTTTATTCAATTGACCATTCTTTTTTAATTTATTGCCACCTTTCACAATTTTTGTTGGCTTTTCATTTTTCTGGGCTTTGAACTGAAATACAGATGAAGATGATTTCAATTTTTCATTTTGTTTTGAGGATTGCATTGAAGTACTAGCTACATCTGAACCTTGCACGAAGGTGTTGTATAGCTGGCTTTTAGTGATGTTCTTGACATCAGAATTACAGCTTATCCTCCTTTTAGAGTTCTTATTCTCACTTTTCATAACATCTTTCATTTTTCCTTCACTCTTAGCAGACTCAATTGCTAAAGTTTCCAGATTATGAATTTTATCTTCCAAGCTAGCAATGTGAAGTTCATAACTGGCTATTTCCTGTTCACTGCAATTAACACATTCGCTTAGAACTTGGTTTGCAGTTTTATACTTCTCAATTTCTTATTTTAGGCTGTTCAAAATTTCTAAATTTTCATCATAGACAGCTTTCCCTTTCTCTATAGTGAGAAGTCTTTCAGACAAGCCAGTGTTCAACCACTTTAGTTTTTCAACTTCAGCTTTTAATTCAGTGTTTTCTTCCTCAAGATTTTTATCCTGAATTTCATTATTAGCACATCTCTCTCTTCCAGACATGTGCTCCAATTTTTCAATCAGTTCATCTTCTCTTTCTTCTGCTTTAATTTTCTCAGCGAGCAGATTTTTGTGATCATCTTTAAGTGAGGTAATTTGTTTATTTAGCCATTCATTCTCACTAAAGAGATCTTCATTACGTTCTCTTAAAGCTGAGCATATTTTACAATTTGATTTAGCAGAAGAAGACTGTGAAGCCTCATTGATTTCATTCATTCTGACCATAAAAGTTTTATTCTTCTTTTGAAGGTCTTCATTCTCCAATTTCAGTTTGTTCAATTCAGAATTAACTTCAGTGAGTTCCTGCATGCCTTTTAGATGCTCCTTTTTCTTATCATTCAACTGATTCTCTATTTCTGACACTTTATCCAACCATGTTTGTTTTTCCATTTTTAGAGAATCATTTTGTTTCTTAAGATTCTGAACGTCTAGCATGCAAGCATCATAGGACTTTTTCATATTTGGACAGTTTTCACATGAATCTTTCATATTTATTTTATCGCATTTCTTTTTAAACTTTTTATTTTCATATTTCAATTGTTCACATTTATTATTGAGTTCCTCATTTATATTCCATAAGTCATCAATTGAAAGTTCTTCAGGTTTAGAGCTTACTTCGGATGAAGTTTCATCATTAGCATTTCTTCTATCAGCCATCAAACATTTGCTGTGATTCCTGATTAGCTTCAGTTTATCCAAAATGTCTTTGGCAGACCTGCAAGAAGAAATGCATTCAATTAGAGATCTGTCAATTGATTCTTTTAATAAAACTACAGCTCTATTATTGACAGAGTCTTTCAGCTTATCCTTCTTGGTCCATTTAGATTTATCCTTCGACAGTTTGTATGGACCATGAGTTATTACCTTCCACACTTCAGGATCGGTTGTGCTTACATACCGATGCAACTTTTCCAGCCATGGGCCGAGGTCATCACCTCTGAATATCGGAGGATTAGCCATCAAAGCAGATAACAAGTAGACTCAAAGCACAAAGCAATCGACAAGAAAACACCACAACTTGATAAGCACGGCAAAGCACTAACTCAGTGAAACTAAACAACGAATACAGAACGCACTCTCAAATGCACCAAACAAATAGCAGGATCCTCTGCAGATTGTTAGATCTGATAGATCAGAGACCCGCTCTGATACCAATTGTTGGGTTCGGTGCTAGTATTCAGAGGGGGGGGTGAATGAATATGGCCTATAAAAACTTTCACCCAATATAAAATTGCGCTCCATGTGTCTGCTAACTGATCGAACAGAATAGTTGATTAGTTTTCAGATTTGGTAAATCTGTCTAGTTAGCATCATAGTTCCTTTTTGAGCGAAATTTTATATTGGGTGAAAGTTTTTATAGGACATATTCATTCACCCCCCCCTCTGAATACTAGCACCGAACCCAACAAACCTCCTTTGCCATTCCACTTTATTGCAAACATAACCCCTTCGCGTATCCATTGCATATCCTTAGGGGGAGTTTTATTGAGTCTCTTAATCTCTTACAATCTGTGCTTCCATGGCTTACAGTCTATATATGAGATCATGAGACTGACAAATAGATGGTGTGAGAGCTTTCTATTATATGAACTGATGATTGTCTATTCAATGAAAATAGTTCAGATCTAATGATTTCCTTGTAGTTCTGCTATATTTTGCTTGAAATCATCTATATTCTGTCGTTTTAATAGACCTTAACTAGAGATTGCATGTTGTGCCTTGAATAACTTTCCTGCGATCTGAAAAATCCAAACGTCATGACACTCTTAGTGATACTCTAGAGCTTAGTATTGTTTCTAAACATCTTGATGAGCTGGAACTCTTGAAAATCAATTTGACAGAGTAATGATACTGTTGCACGGAGAAATATGTCACGTCATCCAATCAAGTAACGAATGATATATCATGATGTGCCTTTGTTATCTCTGTCTCAATTCATTTGGACTCTAGGCAGAGCAATGGCATAATTACTGAGAAATATATCCTCTCATCAAAGAAATGAGATTGGGTATGTCATGACGTGACTTTGCTATCTCTGTTCATTCCGAAGCATAACCGTTAGTCTTGCCAAATACCTAGGAATACTGACGTCTAAATAACGTGTATTCTTACGGCTAGGAGGCATATACTAGACTTGATTGCTCGTAAAATATGAGTAATATGCCTTCAAATTCAAAAGAGATTGAAATTCAAAGTTATTGCACTCATAACACTTCCATGCTCTAATCATGATTGCTTAGCTTCAATACTAGTTTTTGTGTTATTTCCTATGCAGTTATTGAATATGGATATCTAAGACAAGGGAAGGTTAAACACTGCCATGATATGGACTTTGATTCATTTCTATTAAATCTTGGATGTAGCTGCTTTTCGAACTCTGTTGATGAACTCGGACTTCATTAGCTTTGAAACACATATATATATTATTCGCGGCATGATTTCAATTTCCATATAATGGCTTGCTCTTCCACTATAATTCCACTCTGATCTCTAGACCATTTATCCCCTGTTGTTTCATATCCCTCCTTTTTGCTGTTGACAAAGGGGGAGAATTCTCTGTGTGAGTCCTTTCCTTTGTAAAGAGCGCCATGCCTTATGTAAAGAGGGAAGAGCGGGGGATGTGTGAATGGTGTATGGGGAGAGTCAAAGGGGGAGAATCTCCATTGCTCACTTTGCATCTCATATGTGTATGTGATGGGGTTTGCATAAATGCATAGCATTCATATATGCATTCATATCTGCATCATACTTGCATTCACATCATGGATCTTGAGCTGTACTCGTTGCATATGTCATAAACTCTGTAATCTTGGATGTTACTGTCACATAATGACTCACAATGTTGCCATCATCAAAAAGGGGGAGAATGTTGTGTCCCTATGATCATTTAAGTTCACTTGGGTAAATCGACATCATTCTACGGTCATATAAGTTCTGTGGTATTCTTGGTTTTGATAATTGCTAAACACTATTCGTCATTAATTTTTTCCACTCTCATGTAATTGACATACGTGATGGTTTGATTATGACAGGTATGCCATTACATGGAAAAGAAATTCAGTGGAGTCGGCAAAAGTGAAAGCTCGTGGATCGCGCCCAAGCAAGGATGCGAAAACAAGCACAAGTCGACATGCGATATTCGGCTTGTCACACATCCAAGGTCAATGCACAAAGAAATATAGCCAAGAGAATCCAAGGCCAGAAACACAATTGATGCCTTTTAGACTATCAAGGGAGATGTCATGGACATGAACGGGCCGCTAAAGAACTTAAGCGACGGAACCAAAGCACGTAACGGACCGACCCGGGCAAGCCCGGGGTCTGCCCAGCTGGCGGTCGACCGCTAGCACAGGGGTGGTCGACCGCCCCAGCCCCCAACTGCCAGCCTGCACGAGTTTCAGTAGCATTCGACTGCCAGCCAGTAGCGATCGATCAGATTTCCCAGGGACCATCCGTTTGCAGGTGTTTCAGTAGCGGTCGACCGCCAGGAGCTGCAGGTCGACCGCCAGCCCCGAGCCTTCAATGTTGACTTTGTTTCCAACTTCGAAAAGGGCCATTCAACATGGATTTGTTTAATCCAAAAGTCACCTAAACACCCATGACTTGTGGATCTGGTCTGAGGCTTGTCTATAGACCATTCAAGGTCTATAAAACTCTCACTTGAGGGATTAGAAACAAAGGGGCTTCAAGGCTTCAAGGGAGATCAAGGGAGCTCATTTTCGAGGTACTGTAGCACCTCCGTGAACAGTGTTTCGGGAGGAAGTTCTTCATCCATTCCAAGGTGTTTCAAGGTGAGATCTGAAGCAAGCAACCTCCAACAAAGCTAGAAGCACTCAAGGTTCTCAAAGGTGATCAAAGCTACATCCATACATCTCTTCATCAACTCAAGCAGATTCAAGGAAGCACAACTCACAAGGAAGAAGAAGCCATTGCTGTTGAATCAAGAAGAGTGTTTTGTGAAAAAGATAGAAGCCTCTATTGGTGATCTACATCCATCGAAGAATCCGATTCAAGCTCCAGCAATTTCAGACAAGATCTTTCTTCTTGAGCTCATTTCATATCATGTTTGAATAGCTTAATATTTGTTCTTTCTTCTTCATTTCATTCGAACAATCAAAATTGAGAATCATCCCTACCGGTGGTTAGTAGGAAGGCAATCGGGGGTTGTCCAATCTGTGTTGTTGACGTCCCTACCTGGTGGTTAGTAGGAAGGCAATCGGTGGTCTTTCCAATTTACGGTTCAGTGCGTGGCACTAGTGGAGCCTCACCGGATTTGGTGAGGGGTGGACGTAGGACTGGAGATTCAGTCCGAACCACCTTAAAATCTCGTGTGTTGTGGTTTGTTTATGTGATTGTTTCGTTCTAAATGCATGCTTAGGTTCGAATCGATATATTAGTAATCATCTTGCTTAGAAAATCGTTGTGTCCTTCGTTTAGCTAGTTATATTCCGCTGCAATTTATCTCATCTAGCTATATAGAGGGTTACATTGCGAAAAGAGGGGCAGATCTATTTACCCCTCCCCTCTAGATCCGCTGTCCACTACACAACATCTTCCTCTCTATCTTCTTCCATTTTCTCTTCTCAACCCTCCAATGTTCTTTAGGTAGATTTAATTTCAAACAATTTCATTCATGCAATCTTAAATTCTATTTTTCAAAAATTCACTCAAATCTCGATCTCAAAAATACAAGAGTTTTCCAACTTTTTTAAAAAGAGAATTTTTTCTCCTTGTGGGATCGACCCATATTCATCACTCAACTTTGATTTAAAATCTTTTCAGTGAGTGAGTGCGGTTAACTATTTTGAAATCGAGCACGGCATTATTTTCAACGACTAGTGTTTGTGGCCATCAGGGGTGAATTGAGGGGTAGCCGGAACTTTCTCTCGAGAAGCCATGGTGACCAGATCCTTGGGAGCATAGCGAGATAAAACATTGATTAGTTCTTGGTCCTCATGAGGTGACAGTGTGGGGGGGGCTTAAGACTAGCTTGATCTTGGTCACTTTGAGATGAAGCTGAGTCCACCTGGGTGGCCTCGTTAGCGGAAGCCAAAAACATGCCTATGAAGGCACTTGGGTGACTATCCTCTATCTCAAATAGAGGGTTCGTTTGAAGTTCGAAATCACTTTGGGGAAGAAATTCTTCCTCGTAACAAGGATTTGAAAACACGTGTTTTATTAGTCAAAAAATCCTACCCAATTTTAAGGTTCGACTTTGGAATTAGGCAAATCATTGAGAGGATCGTGATTTCTAACAACAACCACGTTTTCATAGCAACGCCCCAAAGTTTTAACTATGTTCGCCATTTTTTTGATTTTTTTGGTTTTATTCTTTTATTTTTCCTTTTTAAGGTTCTCGCGGGAGAAGGAAATAGAGTTCTAAGGCGAAGGCTTGTGTAACGCCTAGCTAATTATAAAATCTAAAATAGGAATAATTATCTATAGAAAGAGAAAGGATAATTATGAATCTTGTAGGGAGGGTAAACCTTTATGAAATAAATATAAGATTAAAGAAGAATGCATTAAAATTTTCTTATTAAAGATAAATAAGATAAGGTCAAGCAATATATCAAAAAGGGAATTTAACTTAACGAAGAATCAAGTCAATAAATGAGATATAAATGGAAATCTATGTGAAAAGATTAAAAGATAATTGAGTAATAATTATCTCATTTCAATTCTAAATCAAGAAGAAATCTAATTAATCATTAGTGACTTAAATTTTATAAAGCACCAAGAATATTTAAGATTTATAAATAGAGATTATCTTTAAGATAAATCTCATAAGATATGGTAGAATATTAATATGGTGAGCTGAAATATAATCCCTCAAACATTTAATGATTTCAAGTTAATGAGATGATGTTAAATTGACAAAGTTGTTAATGATATAAGTAGTCAAAATTAACAATAACAAAAATATATTTAAAGTCCAACTTAAACCTGAAGTTAGTGAATAATCAATAATGAGCTTAAACCATTTAATTATTAAGACTAGCCCAATTAATTAGTTGCCTTACAATTAGTAAATAGGCTAAAAGACTGGTAATGAGTTTTAATAAACTAAGTCCATCTAGATTGGTTATTGGGTCTGGGCCTTCGTAATGATGATAATAATAATAATAATAAAAGTTATTATCTCTCAAACCGTAAAACCCTAAATCTTCTAAAAGTCTAAAATAGCTAAGAGGACGGCGGCTGTGGCTTCGGTAAGTAAGATTTATCACCTAATAAAATTTTACAGATAAGGTAATATAAGTTTAGCTAGGACTCTTAAGTCCTTGAGACTATAAATAGAGGCCTCGAGCCCAGCAACACCCTATTGCTGCTGACTCGAAGGCGTGCTCGTGTGCGTGCAAGGGCGTGGTCGTGTTCGTGCGTGCGGGCATGTTCGTGTCGACGTCCTCTTCTTATTCCTCCTTTCTCCTGCCTCTGCACGTCTGCCTTTCTTTCATTTCTTCTTCGTCCTTTTCATCTTCTTCTTCGTCACGTAGGTGGTCTCTCAGGAATAACAACTAAGTCTCCCATAAGTAATGAAGCATGCATGTACTCTCCTATCTCCCATGATCAATTCTTATGAATCCATGTGATTTTATACAGTTTTTAAAGCTTTTTGTTTGTTTTCTATTTTGCATGAAATCCGTGACCAGAGCAGTGGATGTGTATTAATTGGTGTCCTTTCATGCAGGCGCTGATTCTTGAATTAGCATCAGGCTTGAAGACGCTAATTAATGCACGTCCACCACCCTGATGTGAATTCTTTGATGATTTAAATAAATCACCCATGTTTAAAAATTAATAAGTATGGAACCCTATTCCATAAAATTTATATGGGCATATTTCTAGAATTCCTGTATTTTTTCCATATTATCATGTCTTCAGTTTCTTTAAAATCATGCTAGATAAAAAGTGCTACCGTTCATCTCTTGCAAAAGAAATGAATAGTGCATTGTGTCATGAATCGTATCTGCCCGATGTGTATCGATTTGTAACTGTAAAAGAATTGGCGTCTGGCTGCATGACGCGTATTAGTTAAATTTGCGCCTCTATGCGCAGCGCATATTAATACGCGTCAGCATGATGGACGCTAATTTGTTTTCTTTAATAAATAATATGTGAATTTAATAGAAATAGCGTCCAGGTCACAGACGATTGTTAAGGAATCAATGCCTCTTCATAGAGACACAAATTCTTTATGCCAATATGCACCATGGCGGTCCAAAAGAATTAGCGTCCAGAGGACAGATGCGTTTTAATGATTTAGCGCCTCCTTACAAAGACGCAAATTCTTAATGCACATATGTCCTCTAGAGTTTTTATCAAAAATTGTATTTCCTGGAATTAACGTCCACTGTAATGGATGCGTACTAAAGAAGTAGCGACTCTTTACAGTGACGCTAATTTAAATACTTATATTTTGAAATTTAGTTAATCTGGTTAATTCTAGAATTGGCGGTTCCTTAAGAAGACGTGGATTCAAGAATTAACATCTTCTCGTGCTGACGTGAATTTCTGTTTCTCTGATTTTATCGTTGTTTTGATCCATATCGCAGGTCTTTTGGTACTACTGTCTCATGTCCGAGACTTAGTCCCTGTTTTCTGAGTTTACACGATAGACCCTATTTCTTGAAGATAGAAGGACCCTCCGTCGAGAATTCCTCTCGCCGGATTGGAAATTCTTTCTTTAAGGCGTCCGTAAGTCCCCGACATCGAAGGATTCCCTCTTCGATCACTGGGCTGGTTGTACCCTCAAAACCCTTAAACCTATTTTGGTCATGTCCCTCTTAAGAAACATGACACCCAACCATCATAGAGCGCCAAGATTGGGTGTTCTGTGAGAGTTCTGACACTGCCCAGAATTGGCATCTGGGATAGTCGTCGCTATTTCTTGAAGTAGCGTCTAGACAGTTGACGCGAATTTAGTCATGCCTACTATTCACTAGAATTAGCGCCCTTTTTGGTGGACGCGAATTCTGTAATTCACGGCATCCTGAGTGGACGCCAATTCTTTCCGGATTCATGCGTTCGTGGTTTCTCATTGTTCTACATCGTGATATCCTTGGCCCCTATGATCCTACAGGATCTTTTCTCAAGTATTCCTACACATAGCTTAGTCCTTAGAATTTCGTTAGCTATTAAATTAATGTGGATGTCTAGATATTTACAAGAGATCATTGATACAATAACTTCAATGCCTGCCGTTAATGGGGCCCGGTCTAGCCCTCGGAGGAGCACCTGAAAGTACTTGTGCCCATGGGAGCTATTATTGACCACGGTGTGACATTACACCGGAGTACATAACTTTCTAGATTGATCTATGGCATTCCACTCTCTACATGATGTTACTTAATGACTTGACCTGCTTGACTCTAAAGGATATTTGCTTGAACTTGAATAGCCAATATCTCTTCATACTATACTAGTGAACTTGTCAATTCATGCTATCTATTTCTTGATTCGCATTTATTCCTTTCTATCTTAAGCTCATTTATGCATGATTATAGTTGCATTCATGTAACATGTTAATTACTTAAAGCAAGCTTGGAGATAGAGATGTAATTCCTACTGAGCTTTTTGCTCATCCAGATTTATTTCAATATTTTTCAGGTAATCAGGTTGCGAGCGAGGGCGTTGTTCTAGTGGGAAGGGAAAAGTGTGAATGAGTGTTCTTGAAGTTAGAAGATCCATGTCATTTATTTTCTTGAGTCTACATTAGAGCTCTGTGTCTAGTTAGTGTGTCTTTTCCTTTTCTTGAAATTGTAATTTAAGTCAAAGTTGTAATAACAAGTTTATATTAATAAAGTTTAAATTTTATTGAATTTTTGGTCTGTTGTGTGCGTTTAAGTTATTGCTCTGATTGTCATTACTGTTTCGCTGCCACATTCCGAGCATGTTTCCGCTGCTATCGGTTCGGGACTTGACAAAAGTGGTATCAAAGCCTAGATTTTCTTAAACACTAGGTTGGCCATGAGTATAGGTCATTTTAAGTCCATTCCTTATTTTTACCCGGTGAGATTGGGTAGAGCTTGAGGCTAAATAGTAAAAGATGTAACTCTAAGAAGAATAAGATAATTAATTTTCATAATTATTTTTGAATAAGGTAATTAACTTTCATAATTATTCTTACAGTAACCTAGATTTGTTGGAGGCGACTAGGTCTGGCTTTGTTCCCCAGGTAGTGCTCGTAGATATCCAGGCTTATGCAGATCTAGTTAGGAGAGTTCGACTATTAGAAGATGTCGTAGAGAAGAGAGAGAAGAAATAAGTCACTAATTTTAGAGGGGTTAACTTGACTAAGAAAAGATCTAATAATGGTTGTAGCTCGAAGAAGGGTAAGAAGTCTAAGAGAGAGAATGGTTGGGTAGCTCTTGTAGATTCATCTCGAGGAAGGTGAGTTTTGTGATAAATGAAGCCACCAATCAGAGGATTGTTGGCGGAAGTCAGGAGCATATCTTCATTGCGGAAGCTTAGACCATAAGATAACTAAATGTCATGTTCCATCCTTGAAGCGTCAAGGTAAGATTCAAGCTTCAATGGAAGTCGAGCCTGCCAAAGAAGGAATCGTAGAAGATACCCCTCATCCCTAACCTTAAGTTAGTTCTCTTCCTTTCTCGTAAATCTTAGTTTCTTCTGCTTGCGTAGTTATCCTGGTGATTAGTGATTTTTCCACTTATGAAGAAGGTTGTGGTGTAAATTTAGGGACAAAATTCTCTTTTAGTGGGGGAGGATGTAACGCCCGACTAATTATAAAATCTAAAATAGGAATAATTATCTATCGAAAGAGAAAGGATAATTATGAATCTTGTAGGCAAGGTAAGCCTTGAAATAAATATAAGAATAAAAAAGAATGAATTAAAATTTTATTATTAAAGATAAATAAGATAAGGTCAAGTAATAGATCAAAAAGAGATTTTAACTTAACGAAAAATCAAGTCAATAAATGAGATATAAATAGAAATTTATGCGAAAAGATTAAAAGACAATTGAGTAATAATTATCTCATTTCAATTCTAAATCAAGAAGAAATCTAATTAATCATTAGAGACTTAAATTTTATAAAGCACCAATAATATTTAAGATTTCTAAATAGAGATTATCTTTAAGATAAATCTCATAAGATATGGTAGAATATTAATATGGTGAGCTAAAATATAATCCCTCAAACATTTAATGATTTCAAGTTAATGAGATGATGTTAAATTGACAAAGTTGTTAATGATATAAGTAGTCGAAATTAACAATAACAAAAATATATTTAAAGTCCAACTTAAACCTGAAGTTAGTGAATAATCAATAATGAGCTTAAACCATTTAATTATTAAGACTAGCCCAATTAATTAGTTGCCTTACGATTAGCAAATAGGCTAAAAGACTAGTAATGAGTTTTAATAAACTAAGTCCATCTAGATTGGTTATTAGGCTTGAGCCTTCATAATGATGATAATAATAATAATAATAATAAAAGTTATTACCTCTCACACCGTAAAACCCTAAATCTTCTAAACGTCTAAAATAGCTAAGAGGCCGGCGACTGCAGTTTGGGTAAGTAAGATTTATCACCTAATAATATTTTACACATAAGGTAATATAAGTTTAGCTAGGACTCTTAAGTTCTTGAGTCTGTAAATAGAGGCCTCGAGCCCAGCAAAACCCTATTGCTGCAGACTCGAAGGCGTGCTCGTGTGCGTGCAAGGGCGTGGTCGTGTTCGTGCGTGCGGGCGTGTTCACGTCGACGTCGTCTTCTTCTTCCTCCTTTCTCCTGCCTCTGCACGTCTACCTTTTTTTCGTGTCTTCTTCGTCCTTTTCATCTTGGTGGTCTCTCAGGAATAACAACTAAGTCTCCCATATGTAATGAAGCATGCATGTACTCTCCTATCTCCTATGATCAATTCTTATGAATCCATGCGAGTTTATACAGTTTTTAAAGATTTATGTTTATTTTCAATTTTGCATGAAATCTGCGACCAGAGCATTGGACGCGTATTAATTGGCGTCCTTTCACGCAGGCGCTGATTCTTGAATTAGCGTCAGGCTTGAAGATGCTAATTAATGCACATCCACCACCCTGATGCGACTTCTTTGATGATTTAAATAAATCACCCATGTTTAAAAGGTAATAAGTATGGAACCCTATTCCATAAAATTTATATGTACATATTTTTAGAATCCCTATATTTTTCTCCATATTATCATGTCTTCAGTTTCTTTAAAACCATGCTAGATAAAAAGTGCTATTGTTCATCTCTTGCAAAAGAAATGAATAGTGCATTGTGTCATGAATCGTATCAGTCCGATGTGTATCGATTTGTAATTGTAAAAGAATTGGCGTCTTGATGCATGACGTGTATTAGTTAAATTTGTGCCTCTATGCGCATGCGCATATTAATACGCGTTAGCATGATGGACGCTAATTTGTTTTCTTTAATAAATAATCTGTAAATTTAATAGAAATAGCATCCAGGTCATAGACGCTTATTAAGGAATCAGCACCTCTTCACAGAGACGCGAATTCTTTATGCCCATCTATACCCTGGCGGTCCAAAGAATTAGCGTCCAGAGGACAGACACGTTTTAATGATTTAGCGCCTCCTTATAGAGATGCAAATTTTTAATGCGCATCTGTTCTCTGGAGTTTTTATCAAAAATTGTATTTCCTGGAATTAACGTCCACTATAATGGACGCGTACTAATGAAGTAGCGCCTCTTTACAGTGATGCTAATTTAAATACTTATATTTTATAATTTAGTTAATCTGGTAAATTCTAGAATTGGCGGCTCCTTAAGAATATGTGGATTCAGGAATTAACGCCTTCTCGTGCTGATGCGAATTTTTGTTTCTCTGATTTTATCGCTATTTTGTTCCATATTGTGGGTCTTTTGGTACTATCGTCTCATGGCCGAGACTTAGTCCCTATTTTTCGAGTTTACATGATAGACCCTATTTCTTGGAGAATAAGGACCCTCTATCGATAATTCGTCTCGCCGGATTAGAAATTCTTTCTCTAAGGCCTCCGTAACTCTCTGACATCAAAGGATTCCCTCTTCGATCACTGGGTTGGTTGTACCCTCAAAACCCTTAAACCTATTTTGGTCATGTCCCTCTTAAGAAACATGACACCCAGCCATCATAGAGCGCCAAGATTGGGTGTTCTGTGAGAGTTCTGACACTGCCCAGAATTGGCATCTGGGACAGTCGTCGCTATTTCTTGAAGTAGCGTCTAGACAGTTGACGCGAATTCAGTCGTGCCTACTGTTCACTAGAATTAGCGCCCTTTTTGGTGGACGCAAATTCTGAAATTCACGGCATCTTGAGTGGACACCAATTCTTCCCAGATTCGTGCATTCGTGGTTTCTCATGGTTCTACATCGTGATATCCTTGGCTCATATGATCCTATGGGATCTTTTCATTCCTACATGTAGCTTAGTCCTTAGAATTCTATTGGCTATTAAATTAATGTGGATGCCTAGCTATTTACACTGGATCATTGATCCAATAACTTCAATGCCTGCCGTTAATGGGGCTCGGTCTGCTCCTGGGAGGAGCACCTGAAAGTACTTGTGCCCATGAGAGATATTATTGACCACGGTGTGGCATTGCACCGAAGTGCATGACTTTCTAGATTGATCTATGGCATTCCACTCTCTACATGATGTTACTTAATGACTTGACATGCTTGACTCGAAAGGATACTTACTTGAACTTGAATAGCCAATATCTCTTCATACTATATTAGTGAACTTGTCAATTCTTGCTATCTATTTCTTGATTCGCATTTATTCCTATCTATCTTAAGCTCATTTATGCATGATTATAGTTGCATTCATGTAACATGTTAATTACTTAAAGTAAGCCTGGAGATAGAGATATAATTCCTACTGAGCTTTTTGCTCATCTAGATTTATTTCAATATTTTTTAGGTAATCAGGTTGCGAGCGAGGACTTTATTCTAGTGGGAAGGGAAAAGTGTGAATGAGTGTTCCTGAAGTTAGAAGACCCATGTCTTTTATTTTCTTGAGTCTAGATTAGAGCTCTGTGTCTAGTTAGTGTGTCTTTTCCTTTTATTGAAATTATAATTTGAGTAAAAGTTGTAATAACAAGTTCATATTAATAAAGTTTAAATTTTGTTGAATTTCTGGTCTATTGGGTGTCTTTAAGTTATTGTTCTAATTGTCATGATTGTTTCGCTGTCACGTTCCAAGCATGTTTCCGCTGCTATCAGTTCGGAACGTGATAGCTTGCTCTGGAGAACCAAAGCAAAATCCTCACTCAACCCACAAGAATTCTATCGGGAATCCATTGGTACAACCTGTTCGGGGACCGTGTGGGAAGCCATGGTTCGCGATGACTTACGGAGGTTATCGAATGGAAATGACTGGTTACACCCGAGTGGGAATCCTCGGGTGAAGGGTCTGTCTCCAACAAGAGGGTGTTCCTAACAGTGTGATCCCTGATAGAAATACTACGAAGTGATCTAGAAGGGGGGATGAATAGATCACCCTAATTTTAAACTCAGATCAAAAGATCACGCTATATAACTCGAGAGTAGAGGTGTAAAACACTTAACACACGGTAAAAAAACACACTCACAAGGAAATGGGTGCCTCAGAAAGCAATCGATGATACTCAGCTAAATGATCGAGCAGAAGATGGGTCAAAGAAGGTAAAGAGGATAGCAACCTCCACCAACTAAAGATCAGAAATCGCACAAAAGACAGAGCAACAATCACACAAGGAGGCAAAGGGTTTTTAGGTGGTTCGATTGCCCATGGTAATCTACGTCCACCCCTCGTCCACACAGTACGAGGATTCCACTAGCTCAAGCTAGAAAAGTAGACTCAGTCTGTGACAACGGCTGGCTAACAACTTGGCCAGAGGGAGACAATCCCTCAACCAGGTCCTACACCCCGCAGAACCTGAACCCTGGACTTGCTACCTGCAAATCTAGAACCGGAGGTCAATTCCTCCCTTCCTCTACGCCGAGGGAACCCCACGAGTGACCCCCTAGAGCCACTCGAAATCGGAGACACTGTCTCCCTTCCTCCACACTAGAGGGAACTCTAAAAACACGGATGGTGAAATAAGGATCAGAATAAAGAGGAAAAGTGAAAACAAAACAACGGACAATGTAGCTTCAAAGAAGCATAAACAATTTCACTGGCTAGCTGCTCTCAGAGACTTCTCTCTCTTTCTCTCCACTCGCACTAAATTTCTCACCCTCTCTCTTGCTCCTGGAGACGCTCTCTTTCTCAGGTGGAGACAATTGGCCGCTTTTCCAGCACCCTTCTTCGAAGGGTTGGGTATTCTTATATAAGAGCAGGGGCTCCATATGGATGAGGCAAAAATCCCTACTAAAACTCCATTGGTCTGCAAGTTACGGAATAGAATGTTCCTTTCCTTGAATCACGTGCCTTTCATTTGCCCCTTTATCCACGTGCCAGCCTTCTGCTATTTCAGAGATCACGTGCCTCTTCTGTGAACGAGATTGTTCCCTACAAATGAAAGGACAGAGTATAGTTTATGCCCTAAGTTCTTAAGGGATGCATAGACTGTATAGTGTAACGATCAAACATGCACCGACGCTACAGTGAGCCTAAGGCTGAACATGCATCGGTTTGAATAGTGAATAGCACGGACTTCAGGTGCAAGGAAGAGAACGTGCATAGACCCTCATTACTGTGCTATAGGGACTAGCATGGACCTTGGTATGCTTAGAGCTGAAATGTGCACCGATGTTAGATATGCAGAATGGCCTAAATGCACAGACCTTCTACTAGATGAATAGTGACATGCACCGACTAGTTCAGTGGAATGCACGGACCTTCGCATGCATAATGCAAGACCTGCACCGACCTTATCATGCCTTAGTCCTAGACCTACACCGACCTAATGTGAGCCAAAACCTGCACCGACTTCCCTTGCATGCGTGCAGCAAACCTGCACCGACCTCCCTTGCATGCATGCAGCAAACCTGCACCGACCTCGTAAGCAATACATGACATACTAGCATCTACCTCAATGTGCTAGCATCGACCTTAAATGTGCTCAGTTCAAAATGTGCTCCGACTCTGTCTGCAGAAGGTGCAACTAGCACCGACCCAGTAACAAGGCAAGACAAACTAGCACAAACCCTATATGCTAGACACTCTGTGCTAACATCGACTCCAATAAGGGCAACGCTAAATGTGCACCGACTTTGGCATGGGTAACACACACTCTGCACTGACTCTATCAGACTATCACCAAATGTGCACCGACCGTGTATAGGCCTTAGCCAAAAACATGCTCCGACCATGTGTATGTATGAGACAAATGCACCGACTCTATATGATATGAAATGAACTATGCACGAACCTCAGTTAGCCAAGACTCGAACTAGCATCGACTCTGTGTATGCGTGAAGTGCAGCTAGCTTCGACCTTAGGCTCTTCGATGAAATGCCATGCACACTGAAATGGCTTGCACACAGAGTGTTGGATAAAATGCCATGATCTCAAGTTATTCAGCAAAATGTCATGTGCACAGAGATGTGTTGACTTAAAAATAATAAACTATATTGTTCTGACATCATCAAAACACAAACTACAACATTCTTAAAACACAAAATGCAACATTCTCAAAACACAAAATGCAACATTCTCCCCCTTTTTGATGATGGCAACAATATCAGTTTTGAAAAATTGATTTTTTATTTGAAGTCTGAAATATGCATAATATCCATGATATGCGAATGCTGACCCTCCTTCACAATGACTTCCCCTGACAACATGAACACAAGAGAGTGAAGGCTGCTCTCCCTTTCACTGACTGACCAGACAACGGAGAGTGATAGAAATTCAATTTCATTTTCATTCTCTCCCCCTTTGACATCATCAAAAGATAATGAAAGAGATATGGAGTTGCTGGATGAGTGAGAGAAAAACACAGTATCGTCATAGTGTAGAATGACCCATAATCATATCTTAAAAGATTAAGTAGGAGAACCAATTCAAGCGAAGATGCTTCAAATCTAGTAATCAAGAGGGACCTAGAGTGAGAGTGAAGTTTATCAACGTACAGAAGATATGATGTAGAGCAAAGATGATCAGGTATGTCAAGAGTGATCGGACCTAAAAACTGTACTGAGTAGACTGCAAGGTACTGATCCACAGAAATGGTGTCAGAGGTATTGACGACAAACAGTCCACCGAATTGAGCAAAGACATGGGATTTGACTTATTTTTCTTTAATGAGCAGCAAAAGCATCAATAAGTAATTTGGTAGATCACACCTTTTGACATGAGGAGACACCTTGACTATTGGCCGGAATCCCCAGTTACTCAGTGTGAGAACCGCATTACCTCTCTTTTAGAGAACATAGTTAGTAACTGAGGTGGCTATTTACGTGAGGAGACACCTTGATCAGAGGCGAGACTCCTCAGTTACTCACCACCTTATTACCATTGCTCTGTCATAATCAGATAGAAACTATTTTTGTAATATTTAATCAGAGATAATCTGACACCTCATGACATAGGAAGGTTTTCATTTCTTTGATAAATCACCTAGTTTCTTAGTAATCAGACCATTGCTCTGAATATAGTTATTCCCTTAAATTTTTGATATGGAATGTTTGAAGATAATACCAGAAGAACTATTTCTAAAAGAATTTGATTCCAAAAGTCTAGGTTTCAAGTTTTTAGCAGATGTCATGACATACGAGTTTATCTTGATCCATGATCATGAAATATGTAAGGAGATATACTTCTGTCACTTTATCCAAGTCTCTGCTAATTTATTAGATAGAAGATTCTAGCTATCTATCAGTTGCTCAGACTTAAGGGTTTAAGAGGAGTATGAGATTCTACTCTCTGTGAATGGGCTGTGTAAATTCTTTCAAGAGATGCAGCAAAAAAGAATCTCTCAAGATCTTTTGACTCAGTCAAACGTTACAGACTGACCAGCTAGAGATGCTCTACCTGACATGCATTATATGCAAGAATGTCTAATGCAGAAATTCTTTCACAAAGATAACTCCCCCTCACAGAGTGATCTGACATGCAAACATATCTCATGCTGAATGAGCTAATATGCAAAATAGAAACTCATCTAAATGCAAAATGACCGATGGTACTGGGCGGAGGTCTAGCCTCTACGCATGAGGTGGGTTTCCAGACAGAAGATATCTGACCTTCTCCCATCTGTCATTTCATATACCAATAGGGTATGCATGCAGATGTATTTTTTATCGAAGTATGATAAATGTCTAGCGCTGATGTATGCAAATGCTGACACAGAAGCATGGAGCATTTTATTCAAGGGGTTTAGAGTTCAAGAAGATTTACAAATGCCTAATTCTCTCCTCAAAGTTGTGAACTTGTCATTATCTAATGGCTTAGTGAAAATATCAGCTATTTGATGTGCAGTGCCAACATGGAACAATTGAAAAAGAGCATTTGGAAACCTCATCTCTAATAAAATGAATGTTTGATCTCTATGTGTTTGGTTCGTGAATGCAAGACATGATTCTTTGCAAGATTAATGGCACTAGTATTATCACAGTAAATGGGTGTGCAGCCTAAGTCTACTTGGTAGTCCTGAAGCTGATTTTTAATCCAGATCACCTGTGTACCACAGCTCCCTGCAGCTATGTATTCAGCTTATGCTGTGGAGAGGGCCACATAGTGCTGCTTCTTGGAACCCCAAGAAGCTAGACACCCACCTAAGAACTGACAATGTCCGCTAGTGCTCTTCCTATCTAGTTTGCAGCCAGCGTAATCAGCATCAGTGTATGAAATGAAATCTAAAATATTTGATGCAGGGTACCACAGACCTAAGTTAGGAGTTCCAGATATGTATCTAAAGATTCCTTTTACAGCAGCTAAATGTAATTCAGTAGGCCGAGATTGATATCTAGCACACATACCTACACTGAATTGGATATCAGGTCTTGAGGCAGTGAAATAGAGCAAGGATCCGATCATACCTCGGTATAGCTTTGCATCAATTTTCTGACCTGATTCATTTGCATCTAGAGAAGTGTCGGTACCCATTGGAGTTGAGATGTGTTTCAAGTTGTCCATCCTAAATCTCTTGAGAATTTCCATTGAATACTTGGTCTGACTGATGAAACACCCATCTTCCAATTGCTGCACCTGTAAACCAAGGAAATATTTTAGTTCACCTACCATGCTCATTTCAAATTCATTTGACATCATTTTAGCAAATTCTCTACACAGTTCAGTACATGTTGAACCAGAAACTATGTCGTCTACATATACCTGAACTATGATGAGGTTTTTATTTAGTACCTTTATAAACAAGGTCTGATCCACCTTACCTCTTCTGTAGCCCTTGCTAAGCAGAAATTCTATCAGCCTTTCATACCAAGCCCGAGGGGCCTGTTTCAGTCCATACATGGCTTTGTTTAACTTGAAAACTTTGTTAGGATGTGAAGACAGTTGAAATCTAGGTGGTTGATCTACAAAAACCTCTTCCTTAATAAGACCATTCAAAAATGCGCTTTTGACATCCATTTGATGAAGTTTCATATTTTTAGAACATGCAAAAGCTAGCAGGATTCTTATAGCTTCTAACCTAGCAACAAGAGCATATGATTCTTCAAAGTCTACTCCAAACTCCTAGCAGTAGCCTTTAGCTATTAGTCTAGCTTTATTCCTAGAAACTATTCCATCTTCATTCAATTTATTTTTAAAGACCCATTTTGTTCTAATGACAGTTGCATTTTCAGGTCTAGGAACTAGTTCCCATACATTATTTCTTTCAAACTGTCCTAATTCCTCATACATAGCATTAACCCAAGATTCATTGTTTAAGACTTCCTCTATAGATTTGGGTTCAATTTGAGATAACAATGCAACTAAGTCATGGTTATTTACATCTCTAAAATAGGACCTTGTCCTAGGGGGTTCATTCAAATTTCCTATAATGTTTTGAACAGGGTGGTCTTTCAGAAATCTAACATTTATTGAAGACTCACCTGCTTCAGCTGGTCTTACCTGGTTTGGCGCATTTGGTGCTTCACTTGCTTAATCTCCTCTTCTTATTTATCCCCTAGGAATTCTCCATTGTGCTTAGAATCCCTGTCATCATCTTCAAGGTTAGTGGCACATTTTGTTTCATCAAAAATGACATGTGGAGACTCTTCAATCTTTTGTTCAGAGATGTTGAAAACCCTATATGCTCTAGACACTTCAGAGTATCCTAAAAATATTCCAGGACAGCTTTTAGCATCAAATTTATCTAGGTCCTTCTTATCATTATTATGGATAAAACATTTGGAACCAAAGATTCTGAAGTGGGCTAAGTTTGGTTTCTTACCTTTCAGAAGTTCATAAGGGATTTTCTTATGCACTGGTCTTACCATGGCCCTGTTGATAGTGTAGCATGCTATGCTGGCCGCCTCTGCCCAGAACTTTCTTGATAATTGGCTTTCAATCAGCATAGTTCGGGCCATCTCCACTGTAGATTGTGATAAATCCACACATGAAGAAGAATTTTAAATATGAGAAAACATAATAAAAATAAGGGGGAAGATGATGATATAATAGGAAAAGAAGAAGCACGTGGTGCTACTAAGGAGGGTGATCGCCAGAGGGGTTACCTCAATAAGAAACAAAGAAGATCGCGAATACCTGGTGGAAAAGAAAACGCGGGCTGGATTGTGAATTCCTCCTCCTCCTTCAATCGGCCGGCCGATGAAGGGGGTTTTCCTTTATTGATTACCTTGCAAAAGAGACAAAACACACAAGCAAAAGAAGTGGATCAGCCAAGTGAATGTAGTATCAATCCCAAAGATGATATGATGATGAAATAAGAACAAAACATGCGCACCTTTCTTTTTTGTTTTAAAACCCCTAAAGAGATAGGGAAGGAGGAGATATGATGCTAATGCAAACGTAAAAGAAGAGAAAAACGCAGTGGACGTGATGACGATCGATGAACACAAAACAACATAAACAAAATAAATAAAGAAACCCTGCTGTCCCTGACGACAGTAAAGGGAAACCAAAGTCGATGCTGCTATTGACAGGACGAAGAGGAAGCAGAGGAAGCAGAGCCCTTCTAAAAAAAATCGCACAGGAAGAAGATGAAGAGCCTCTGTAACCTCCGAACTCAGTAAACTCCTGTCCTCGTCCGCTCGTAACCTGTCAACCTGCCAACTGTGAACTCTCTGACCCGTCAACCCTTGTCTAGATCGACCAGAGCATCCTTTTATAGGATTTCAATCGAAGATAAGCTCAAATTTGGGAAGATAAGGATAGGCAATGATCAAAGAAGGCAGGACTCTAACTCCAATTCAAGCAAGGAGACCATTGGAGGCAGGGAACTACTCAGGAAAGGCATACTCAAACACGACACCGAAGGATAAAACACGACCTTCAGAAGGGCGTCAAATCACAAATTGACGACCTACATCAAGACGCTACTCAAAACACGACCACGATCAAGGGCGTCACTTCTTGGATTTAAAGTTGACAATAAAACTTACTTCATTTGAAAATATCGAGAACACGCCTGAGATGAAGGCGTTACTTGAAACCACGCCCTGAGAAAGGACGTTAATCAATAATTTAAATTTATTTTGAATTTATTTTGAAACCGGATAATACCAAGAATTGACGCCCTGACATTTGGTCGTCCTTTCTTTTGAACACGCCCTAGATAAGGTCGCTATATAAAACACGCCCCTCTTCAGGTCGCGAATCACAAAAATGCAAGAACAAACCACAAAACACACAAAAATAGAAAAACTTCATATTATGAATGTATTGAAGTTCACTTCGGGGCATGAGATTTGATCAACATAGCGTCAATTTTGGCGTGTCTACAGCTGCCCCGCCTTGGCGTCTGCTTTGCAGGAGAGTGAGACGAAATGGAGTGAAAGTACAACCAACGGAATGAAGTGGAACGAACTGATAAGTAGATGTCAAGGTGTGATGTGACACGCCTCAGACACTAAGCATTGGAAATCTTTCCAAGATTCTGAGCGAAATAACTCCGAGTGATTCCAAGAAAGCATCGATTTGTTGGATAAAGGAGATTAAACTAAAGAAAATAAAAATGTGCGCATGGCACGATAAGGAGACACCATTGGAGAGCAGTTACCAGCCAATGTGGACGTGCTACAACCAAGGTGGATTTACAGAAAAATAAAGGGAATTGAGATGAAGATCCAACAAAGGGACATTTTCAAATAAATCAGCCTAAGCGGCTTCAAAGAGAATAAAGTACTCAATTTGGAATGGAATGTCTCATGTCAACTCAATCAAGAGTGAGTGACCTTCATTACTACCATAATATGAAGATTTTCAGCATGAAACTCAAAGTCCTACATGATGCATGCTGGGCTAAAAGGAAAATATAAGACAAACTAAAAGATAGAAAATAATCAAGGATAATATTGCTAAGCCATCTAGATTTGGTCAAGAATCCAGATCTCTAAGCTGACACTAGGCCGAAGCCCGTTTGTCCACGCATCAACTCAGAAAAGTGGAACCATCGTCCCAGACCTTTAATGACTCAATGGCCTATCCGTGTGATCAAGACTCTCCTGGAATTATCACCGTTTTTGATGAAGGGGAACTCAAATTCCAGGTTCATCAGAACCACAAGGTCCCTGATATGCTATAATAGCGTAGAATACCATATAGTAATAATACTTATAAGAACATGTTACTTCCACAGTGATCCGAGCATCTCGAAACCTGCAATCTTCTGCACTCAAAAGTTCATTAGTTCTCTCAAAATTTCAATATAAATAATCCTCAATTCAAAGTATAACATGATCATAAGTGCTTAATAAAATAGAATTCCAATGAAATAATAGCACTTAAGTTCATCAGAGCATGTAAGGAAGGAAATTCATAAGCTCACAAATTCACGCCTACACCGAACGTCGTCAAAACATGGAAGGTGCCTTATAAAGAGGGCGTCAAAAAGATAAACACGCCCTTCACTGAAGTGTTAAATGCACCAAGGGTTCAAGAAGAAAATGACCCTGGAAAGGGCGTTACACAAAACACGATCTCAGTCAGGTCGTCAATTCAACAATTGACGCCCTAACAGAAGGCGTTAATTAAGCACGAACTTCCGTTTCCGATTCGCAAACTAAAACCAATCCTAATGGCAATCAACTTTCTAACTCCGAATAGCCTTAAGACTCCCCGGACTCCTATAAAGGGAAGGCAATTCCTTAAATCAATCAAAGCAACCTTCGGAGCTCTGTTCTTCTGCTACTTCTTCTGTCTGTTCTTCTGCAGGCACCGCAACCGTCCGAGCTTCCTCCTGCAACAGAAGATGGAGAGGGCGATTAAGAGATCCAAATCCTCAACTCCCAGGCTAACTGATATTAATGGACACATCAGCAACCACATTGCATTAAATCAGGTAAGGATTGAGTCTTCTGTTCTTTTCCACTTGTCTTAAATGTTCTTCTCTTCTGCATGCTCATTTATTCTTCTTTCTGTATTGTTCTTCCTTTCTTCCTTCCACAGGATTACCCGAATGTCCCAGGAGCAAGGAGATTCACAAAAATCAAGTGGCTCCCTCTTATACTCTCCAAATTTTCTTCAGATATGAGAGTGTACTTAACAAGATGGCACCTTCTGGGTCTAGTCACCCACGCCAAACATTATGATCAAATTCATCTTGACTGGGCAGCTATAGGGGCTCTTGTAGAGATATGGCATCCTTACACCCATACCTTTCTCTTCTCTACTTTTGAAGCCACGATCCTATTAGAAGAATTGGAGATAATCTTAGGCTTAAAGAGAACGAAGCAAGGAGATGAGGAAAAGGTGGCCATCATGCCAAAACCAATTGCATCTCATGAGCTATTAACAAGCTTGATATCTAGCCCCAACCTAGTGAATCAAATCAAAGCCACTAAAGGAATCAATCTTCTAAAGCTCGCCTCATGGGTGTACAAGAGAGCGGATCAAGCTAAAGAAGATGAAGAGATAGAGCGGGTAGCAAAGGCCTTCGTGGTGTGCTTAGCAGGAGCAATCTTATTCCCATCCACGGAGGACTTTCTAGAAGAGGCTCAATTAAGCGCTATAGCGAGCTTATGGGAAGGAGATAGAGTTGGATCGGCGATTCTAGCCTATCTCTATAGCGGACTTACCTCGGCGGCGATGGGAAGGCCCATCTACGGATGCATGCTAGCACTCTCTAGTTGGGTAGACCTCCACTTCAAGTTTGATCCATGTGGCGAAACCCAACAATCCTCAAGAATCTTCTCAAAAAGCCCACTCTCTTATATGACCGATTCACTTGGGCTAAGCAATAGAGTGACGAACCGGATTCCTCAAATCAAGAAGAGAGCGAAATGGAGAGAGCACCTCAAAGCAATGCCAAAGAATCTCTTCACTTGCGCCCCGGGAATACTCAAGACTCAAGAGCTCCGTGCAAGATTTTCTCCCGGGACGGACCTTCGTCTCATCGGCGCTTCAGAATTCGTGCTATACAACTCACATCGGTGCCTTCCTCAACTCGGGCTTCCACGGCAAGTATTCGAGAATCCATCTCACCTTCCTCCAATCAAGATACGGGACCTTGGCAGCAATGAAGATGGAGAAGAATGCACAACTATTCAAGCTCTATGGAAAATCAACAAGGCTCATCAACCTGTGGAGAGCTTAGAAGAAGACAGCGATGAATGGAAATCTTATGTAATAGCTCTGAGAAAACTGAGGCCCAAAGTGACTCATTAAGCATTGTAATCTTTTCCTTCCAATAAATCAATGATATTTCCTTTGATTGAGCCATCTTACTGCGTTTCTGAATAACTTTTTCCAACGTTCTGTGATTCTGTTGCAAATAACGACTCAGGCAATGTCGTGAATTCATAAAAGGACGCCTTCACCACAGGTCGTCTTCCCTGATTGATCGCTCATAACTGACGCCTTCACCAATGGGCGTTAACTGAAAAACGTCCTAGGGCAAGGCGTTAATTCGATTCATATTCCAAAATATATTCGTTGAGATTCCAAAAGTAACGCCTTCAGGACAGCCACGTTTCATATAAATAACGCCTCAATCGTAGTCGTTACTCAAAAACAGTAATGATTATTCCCATCAAATCAATCAATTGCCATTAAATGCGTCTGACGACGGTTATCATTCCCCATGCAAACAAAAATAACGCCTTAAGAAATGTCGTCAATTATTAAGAAACGCCTTGATGTACGTCGTTGATTCCACAAGATGCGGCCTTCCTTAAGTCGTTAATACTTTTTGACCGTTCGACTTAACTTTCCCTCCTTTCTTCTTCTTCCTCTGTTCTCTTTCCCTCTTTCTCTCTTTCTTCTGCAACCCTAACCGACCTCCCCCATCTCCCATTCTCTCTCTCTCTCTCCCTTCTACACCCTAGCCCTAAGCTATGGCCGGCGGAGGCTTGAAACGCAGAGGGTGGCGGCTCCTGAGGTGGTGGACCTGGGCGAGGACGCCCACAGCGAGGAGGAAGCCCCTCCCGCGGCGGCAGATGAAGACGCACCGGCGGTGGCGGCCGGCGACGAAGCTGAAGGAGGCCAAGAGGCCAATGAAGGAAATGAAGATGATGCCGGAGAAGAGGGAGAAAATGAAGAGGGAGAAGAAGGCGAGGACGGTGAAGAAGAAGAAGAAGATGGCGATGAGCCACCGCCCACGGCGGCGGCTCCTCCCCGTGCCGGCCAGCTCCGGCGGCCTAGGCAGCCACGGCCTCAGCCACAAGAACCCAAACACAAGAAGGTAGGCCCTCAACCCAATTTCCATTTTGTTTTCATTTTAATTTCATTTTTATGCCATTTCCATAGCCCTCGGGGTATACCCTGCAACCCAGAAAGAAGGCACCCTCAAGGGCGTCATGTTTTAAAAAAGACACGCCCAACCCAAGGGCGTTAATTAAATTATTTTCCTGAAAAATAATTAACCCCATGAGAACACGCCCTAAAGCATGTCGCCCATTTAAATTCATATCATGCTGTTAATTTATATCAAGTCCATGCTTTAACTATTTCCAATGAATTATTCGCACGCTGTTATTTTTATTTTCTGAAAACTTGAAAACAACGCCCCCCACTAGGGCGTTAATTCAACAACAGACGACCAAACCAGAGGTCGTCCATTCATTAATTCCTGATTAATTAACGGACCCATTTTGGAAAACACCCCACCCAAGGGCGTGACTTGAAATATTTTTTAGGAATTTCAGATATTAACCATAGAATCACGCCCAACATAGAGGCGTTTCTTAGATAACAGCGACCTAGGATAGGTCGCAAATTCAAAACACACTCAGAACCACGCCCTCCTTAGGGGCGCTAAATCAACAAACCACGACCTGAGGATGGTCGTTAATTAAATCAAACATCAACATTTCAAACCAAGGCAGTCAAAATGAGATTCAGCATGAATAATCAAAATAATTAAGTGAAAATTCTTTTCTTTACATGCAGGGATTGATGAGGACACGGATCTCCTAGGTCATGGTCCGGGCAGCATACTACGGCCTCCCCGAGTTTCAGAGGGCGAGGGTAGATGCTATGGGGTTCGGGGCCTTCCTTAGCATAGAGCCAGTCAGACCCGACCTACCACTTATCCAGGTTCTACGGGAGAGATGGGACAGGACTAGCCGGGCATTCTTGATGCCATGGGGGCATATGGTTCCCACCCTAGAGGATGTGGCTAGGATCACCGAATTGAGGGTAGACAGTGAGGCTGTGAGCGGGATCACCTACCCTGACTACACTGAGTTCGCCCAGAGGCTGCTAGGGCTAGAGATGGTCTACGAGACGCCTAGCGAGTGTAGGACTATCTTCCGCACCGACCTTACTATAGTGATGGGCTTAGGGAATGCTAGGCACAGGTCCGGGGAGACCCTAGAGCAGTTTTCGCAGAGGTTGATAGACGGGGCTAGGGCGGTCTACTGCCAGGACCCGGCCGACAGAGAGAGAGCGGACCGGGACTTGAGGAGGTTTCTACTGCTGCTACTGGGGAGGCTATTGCTCGGGACAAAGGGCGACGTCATTAACTGCCGATTCCTGGGGATACTCGAGGACCTGGAGGCAGTTGGCAGCTACGCCTGGGGAGCGGCACTGCTGGCGCACATGATGGCCGACTTGTCCACCGGGACAGGTCGAGAGACGACCGTCAGTGGCTTCTCACCTTTTCTTCAGGTATGCATTTTTCATTTTTCTTTTCATTTATTTTTATCATGCTGGTGAATGCTTCACTAATATGATGCATGGATGCAGGTTTGGAGCCATCTATACATGCCGATGTCGCGCGCTGACCCACGGCCTGGAGGTGAGGGAGCTTTCCCTCTAGCGCGGCGCTGGCTGCCGATTGTGTTTGGAGCCCCACTTGGCTACGAGTTGTGGGTGCTACGGAGAGAGTTCCGCGACTTCCCTCCCTCGCTGGTATGAATGTTATGCATTTTTTTACTTTTTTGCATTTATTTTGAATTTATTATGATGATGATGAAATGATGACATGTATGTTTATGAATGCAGGTTCAATGGAGACCCTATGAGGGGATGACGGACGAGGGCCAGCCGTGGGTCGTAGCGGGCCGACCTCGTTTTGGGCATGAGCTCTGGGTTCATTGCCTGAGCGAGATCGAGCCGTTACGGCTTAGGTTGGTGATGAGGACACTGGGCCTCCACCAGGAGTGGGTAGAGGTAGGCAAGCCACGCGACATTGGGAAGAAGACGTGCGGTCGTACGAAGGCGACCGACTGGAGGGTGCGGTTCGAGGAGCAGTACGCCGACTGGCAGCGAGGCGGGACTAGAGTCACCTCTCGCGCGACTGACAGCTCCGAGTACCTCTGGCGCTACTGGGAGGTATACGCCGGCCGACCCTAGATGAGGGTCTTAGGGGTATGTATGAATGCAATTGTTTCTAAATTAAATGCAAATGCTTATGTTTCTATCATGTGACTAATATGTAATGAATGCAGGATGCGCGGGACATAGCGGCGATGGATGCCCAGGCCCACCTACACAGCCTGGAGGACCAGCTGGCCGCCACACGGGCTGACCTAGAGACCCTGGTGAGTGTTTAAATTATTCCTATATGCACATGTATATCTTTTTTGTTGAGTTATTGATGATTAGCCACTGACGATCTCAATGAATGCAGCGTGCCCAGCAGGGAGCAGTGAGGAGAGACCCAGGAGAGGCCTCCAGCCCGAGAGGGCCCAGTGCAGAGGTGACTGTACTGGCAGAGCAGCTAGCCGGAGCGATCGCACGAGCCGAGGCAGCAGAGCGCGATCTCGCTTCATGGGTAAATTCCAAAACACAAATTCATTCAAATATTGATTATATAATTGTGCACTGATGGAATCCATTTTACAGACTGAGGAGCTTCAAGCCGCTCTTACCTATGTTGATGAGGGCTTCCGTGCGACGAGCACACATGTGAGTGGTTCACTCATGTATTGCTTGTATTGCTAGATTACTGAATCATTGCATTTAATTGTGGAATTGATGATTTGCTTACCTGTTTGCAGACGACTCAGCTTCAGGCAGTACGTACCGAGTTGGCCAACCGCGATCAGCGGATCTCGGAGCTAGAGAGGTCCCTGAGGCGACGAGAGGAGCTGCCTCAGGACGTGGCCGAGCTGCGGGTGGCTCTTAAGCTGGAGCGACGGGAGCGTGCCCGTGAGCGCGAGGAGCGTGCTCGTGAGCGAGAGGAGTACCAGGCAGAGCGTGCTCGGTACCAGAAGCAGGTAGCAGCACGCGAGCGAGAGCTGACAGACTCGAGGACCCAGTTGATCCTTTCTCAGGAGCGGCTACGAGTGTCTGAGGAGCGTCTCCAGCGAGGGCGTGAGTGAGCACGGGCTGCGGGGTACTCCTTCACCAGCTCCACCTTCGTGGCGGGCTCTTCCCTCCGAGAGAGGATCGAGGCAGGGGGTCAGGCTCGAGTTCCAGCTTCTTCTTGGAGGCCCATGCCTCCTCCACCAGCACCAGCTCGGGACGGCGAGGAGGAGGTTGAGAGTAGGAGAGAGGAGGGTGGAGGCGAGAGCTGAGGGACTTACTTGTACTCCTCCACCCTCACACTTGTACTCAGATATTCATGATGTATATATATATGAGATTGACATGCTTTTGTTACCTGAGCACTTGTGTAGTCGTGGCTTTGTGTTTGTGTACTTTGCTCTTTCCACATTTTGCTTTGCCCTGTTTCTGCGACTGTAATCCACACTTTGAACAACCAGGTTAATTCATCTGTTCGACTTGGCCCCTTGCTCAACAAGCAAGGGGTGCCTTTACTTTTGACCTGGATAGCGGGTCAAGGGGCCAAGCCTTTAATCAAATAAGGTAAATAAAATAACTGATAGCGGGGAGATGCATCATGCAAGCACGCATATGCAAACCATAAATAAAAGATGCCCATGCAGAAATGCAAGCATACATCGTGAAGAAATGCATTTTTTCCTTTTTTTCACTCATTTATATTTTTTTTTGTTATTTTTCCTGCAAAACGCGCCTTAGAGTAGGTCGTGGTTCGCATAAAGATGCCCTAGAAGACGGCGTGAATTTGAAAAGGAAATCTGATTTTTGAAAAAGTAACGACCCGCGTAGGGACGTTATTCAGAAAGAGACGACCTAATCTAGGACGTTAATTCTATAAAAAGCGCCTTAGCCAAAGGCGTTAATTGAATTATTCTGCAAAAAAAAGGGTTGACAAGGCTATCAAGACCACGGGTCCTACACGGTCACCATCTAAAATTCATTAACCTTTCTTGAGTAATTAAAAGGGGGTTGACGTGGTCATAGTTGACTTGTATTCGAGATTTCGCACAGTGCAATTTCTTAAGTCCGTCTTGACCATCCTGCCAGTTCGTGACTTGCCACATAGAAAGGATGGAAGAAAATATAAGGGAAGCCCATAAGGGATTCTGAGATGCTCAAGGTAAAGTTACCTCCCCTACCCTATGCCTGTTGGGGTTCGGTCTTTGGCGTAGGGAAATTTGTTGTCTTTTTGCCTCTTTTATATTGCACGCATACGGCCAAGGTTTTCCTTGCGGGGACTTTGCCCTCTTGACATGCTTTTCTTTTCACAACTTGACTTTCACTTCGGAATTGATTTGCATTGATGAATAAAAACCTAATTGTACTTGGGCTTTCGTGGCATTTGCTCCCTTTTGGGCCCTGACTTCCACCTACTAGGGCGGCGGATAGGCTTGGCCTGTCTACCCCGAGGTCTCCCTTCCTCCCTTATGGGCCGAAGAAGAAAAGAACGGGTATTGTCTTTCACTTTTAGTCAGGTTTTTGACTTCCCATCGGATTTTACACTGCTTGAGTTCAAGAATAAAGCGTGTAGTGTGTGCGGGAGTCAACCCCCTTTTAAGTTAGCAAGACTGATGAATGAATTCTGAATTTTGACCTTTCGGACCTTGATCCTTCGTGTGCCATGGCACCAATTTTGAAAGCTTCTATTTTTTTTTTGTTTGCTTTTTGGAATTTCTATTTTTTTGGTTTTTGGAAATATTCCACTTTGTTTTGGATTTTTTGAATCAATTTTCATTTTTTTTTGATTTTGAATCAAGGGTAGTATTTCTTAAGATACAAACCATTCCAAGGGTGAGTTAACTCTTCTCCTTCAGCATTAATCAATTTATAAGCATTGCCTGGAAAAACGTCTTTTATAACAAACGGTCCTTCCCAATTGGGTTGGAGTTTTGAGCGGGGGCCACCCGGCTTTACGAAAATCTTCTTAATTACCATCTCACCGATTTTGAATTTTCTCTCAATTACCTTCTTTTGATAAAAACGCGAGAGCCTATTTTGATAAACGCGCGCATGCTCAGCGACGACCAGACGCTTCTCATCTAGGAGTTCCAATTGGGCGAGGAGTGAATCACGACGCTCATCAATAGAAAATTCCTTATCCAATTGTACTCGTAGAGAGGGAACGAGAATCTCATAAGGGACTACCGCCTCCATTCCATAAGTAAGGGCGAAAGGGATTTGCCCAGTGGGGGTTCGAATGGAAGTTCGATAGGCCCAGAGAGCTTCAACTAGCTTGTCTGGCCAGTCCAAAAATTTATTAGCCTCACACGTCTTTTTGACAATTTTTATCAAAGTTTTGTTAGTTGCCTCTGCTTGGCCATTGCCCTGCGGATAATAGGGAGAAGAATGATGCAATGCAATGTTATACCTGTTGCAGAGATCCTTGATTTCTTGAGAGATAAATTGGGGTCCATTGTCGGTGACGATGGTGCTTGGGATGCCGAACCTTGCGATGATGTTCTTCATTATAAACTTGCAGACGGTTGACGCTTTGATCTCCACGTAAGCTTCTGCTTCTGCCCACTTGGTGAAGTACTCCGTTGCCGTGAGGATGAATGATGTTTGCTTGGTCAGGAGGTTCGAATCATCAAGAGGTCCAATGATATCAAAAGCCCACATGGAGAAAGGCCATGGGGAGGATGTAGGATGGAGTGAAGAAGCAGGAGAATGAATCTTGTCGGCGTGCAGTTGGCACTTAACACACCTTCGAACATAGATGGAACAATCCTCTTCTAGAGTTGGCCAATAGAAACCTAGCCTAAGGATCTTCTTAGCTAGCATCTGGCTATTCACATGACCACCACACACTCCAGAATGCGCCTCTTCCATAACTTTCCATGATTCATCATCGTCGAGGCATCTTAATAAAACATCGGTGAGCCCTCTCCTATAGAGCACACCTCCAATCAAAACATAACGCTGAGCCACTCTTCTAATTGCTTTCTTTTCTTATGCAGTGGCTTCCTCGGGATAGGACTGATCATTGCAATATCTGGCAATCTCATAATACCAAGGCTTCTCTTCGTCAGCCAATTCTTCTTCCCAGTCTAAAAGCATGACCTCTTTGCCTTTAAGAGATTCCTTCTGCTTGTCCTTCTCAAGCACCTTATCCCTAATATCGAGGAATGCACGATCCTTAATAGCTGGCGTGTCACGCTGATGAATTAGAGGAACATGAAAATCACGCTCAGGAGGGAAGACTAAAGCAGAGGCCAAAGAAGCAAGAGCGTCAGCTAGGATGTTTTGGCTACGAGGAACATGGACGAAGATCAATTTGGTGAAGAGTTTGGCATAAGCTGAAGCAAGCTCCTGGTAGGGTTTGAGCTTAGGATTGATAGTGCGGCACTTGACCAACACCTGGCGCAGAATGAGCTGACTATCACCCACAATCCTCAAATGGGTGACACCATATCGATGAGCGGTTTGAAGACCGGCCAAAAGAGCTTCATACTCAGCTATATTATTGGTGGCGGGAAAAGTGAGCCGAGCAGCAAATGGGATGGTGACCCCTTCTGGTGTTAAAAGAACCATGCCGATCCCTCTTCCCTAGGAATTTAGAGCTCCATCAAAATGTAATGTCCACATAGGATCGTGGGGTTGATTAATGGACATTAGTTCTTCATCTGGAAACTCTGAATTGATAGGATCAAAATGAGGTAGAGGGTGATGAGCAAGGTGTTCGGCAATGGCATAACCTTTGATAGCTTTCTGTTGAATGTAAGTGATATCAAATTGAGAGAGGAAGCTTTGCCAGCGTGCTAATCGATCAGTTAGGACAGATTTTTCAAGGAGGAATTTAATCGGATTCGTGCGAGCAATGAGGTGAACCTCGTGAGCTAGGAAATAGTGCTTTAACTTCTGAACTACCCAGACTAAAGCAGCGCAAGTCTTCTCCATGGCTGAATACCTCTGCTCACAGGGGTTAAGAAGTTTAGACAAATAGTATGCTGCCCTCTCCTTACCTTCTTCATCTACCTGAGCTAAGACAGCACCTACAGAGTCATCCAGGACTGAGACATAGAGAACGAGTGGTTTGCCTGGAATCGGCGGCCTCAGGACAGGAGGATTGGCCAAATAATCCTTCAATCCGTCAAAGGCTACCTGACACTTGTCATCCCAATTAAACTTGACTCCCGGCTTAGTAAGTTCGTAAAACGGCCTACATCTTTGTGAATGCTGGGAGACGAAGCGGCGAATGAATTGCAACCTCCCGATTAATCCTCGAACTTCCTTCAAATTCTTGGGAGGAGGCATATCTCTAATGGCCCTTGCCTTGTTGGGATCAACTTCAATTCCCCTCTTGCTAACAATGAAACCAAGCAACTTCCCTGAAGAAACGCCAAACACGCACTTCTTGGGGTTCATCTTCAACTGATACTCTCGCGATCTTTGCAAGACCTTGGCTAGAACCCCAGGATGTTCAATCCTTGTCCTTGACTTTACAACCAGGTCATCCACATACACCTCAATATAAATATGAATCATGTCATGAAAAATCGCCATCATAGCCCTCTGATAGGTGGCTCCAGCATTCTTAAGTCCAAAAGGTATGACCACATAACAATAAGTACCCCATGGTGTAGTGAATGATGTCTTCTCTTGATCTTCTTCAGCCAGACGAATTTGATTGTAACCTGAGAAGTCATCCATGAACGAGAGAGTCTCAAATCCTGCCGTATTATCGATCAAAACATCAATATGAGGGAGGGGGAAGTCATCCTTAGGACACGCGCGGTTGAGATCCCGGAAGTCTATACAAATCTGAACTTTTCCATCTTTCTTCATAACCGGGACGATGTTAGCCACCCAATTGGGATAGAGGACAACTCTAACAAATCTAGCCTTATGGAGCTTGTCGACCTCTTCTTTCATCTTTAAAGCCATATTAGGGTGGAAACGCCTCAGCCGTTGTTTGACCGGCACAGACCCTGGCTTAAGTGTAAGGCGGTGTTCAACGAGCGCAGGGTCTAATCCAGGCATATCTTCATAACTCCATGCGAACGTGTCCTTGTATTCTTGCAGGACCAAAATGAGCGCCTCCTCTTCGGAGGGCGGTAAATTCTTGCTTATGAGGACAATCCTAGGGTCTTCCTCGGTACCTAAATTAATTTCTTTGGTAGGCTCTTCTACAGAGGCTGATGGTTCGTCAAATCGTCTTATGCCACTAGCAAAAGCATCAGCCTCGTCCTCATATTCTTCATAACTTTCATCCCCCTCTTCAATAGGGTCTTCATCATTCATAATTTCATAGACACCCAAACCCTCATAAGAAACAACAGCATCCTCATATTCTAACTCTGGCAGGATGATTGGATTCTCTATAAATTCAGGAAGAGCTAAACAAGCCTGGCATCTGATAGCTAACTCCAACAGAAACCTACCAGGAATCTGCTTACCCTTGGATTTCTTATGTGAATCTACCCCTTGAATTTTAGTGTTAGCGGAAGATGAGGAGGAGCAACTAGCTTGATCAGAAAAGGGAAGGGAAGGAGGTGAAAAGTGGATACAGGAGGTAATACAGAGGAAGTCCCCTCACCAGAGGGGGAGAAAAGATTTAGCAATGAATCTTGAAGGAGCGGCCCCTGGGTCGGGACGCACTCAGAAGAGAAATAGGAGGTCTCCTCAACAGAAATGGAGGATTGGAAATTTGGGAATTTGGCATTTTTTTTTCGTTTTTGTTTTTTTCTTCATTTTTATTTTCTGTTTCAAGAAGAAAGCAGTGTGAAGGGAGGATGGCAGGAGGAGTGGAAATTGCCAGATCAGAGAAAGATTGAATCAGTGATGGCCCGCGCGGGGGCGTGATGGAGAGTTTAGAAAATCGCTCAAGGAGCGAAGAAGGAATTGGGAGAGAAACTTGGATTGAATCTGGAGATAAATTGATTATAATCAGAGGCGGTCTTGGCACGCGACCAAACCGATGAGAATATAGAGAAGCAAGCACCGATGGATGCATGGAAGTGAGAGAAAAGAGGCTGGCCCAGAGCCTGTCCACAGTGAATCCTTCTTCAAACGGAACATCCGGCTCTCCAGTATCAGTGTAGTCACTCAGCAGCTGCCTCTTATCTGTAATTGCAGCTGGCATCTCAATCAATTCATGAATAAGTGGCGGCCATTCCGGGTCAGTATGCATGAAGAGGCGGCTCAAAGAAATAGTAATATCCTGCATATCGAACCACCTGTACCAGTCACATTCTGGATCATCCATTTTTTTTCTTTTGTCAGGCCTTAAGGACTCCAGGGCTTTGTATGTGGCCAACGGGGCAATATGACGAGCAAACTGTCTAGTATGAACATCCTGACAGTCTAATATGGAAGTAATTATGGTAGTTTGCTCATTATTTTGAAAGCCACCCGTGACAAAATGTGTTTTCAGTGTCCAAGTGAGCGGTTGGCGATCTGTTTTTAATGTGGATGTCATAAATGCCCATGGTTCATCTTTGTTTTTGCCTGGCCCTTTGTAACCTAGGCCACCTTGTGTAATCAGTTTCTGAGGTTTAACAGGCCTAATCCTGCCTTGACAGTTGGCACCCAGACCTTTTCCATTTTGATACCCCATTTTCATTAAGATGTTCCAGCCAGAGGTGTTCATCATTGTTTTCTTCTTTTTCCCCTTGGGAGGCGGGGGTGTCATAGCAACTGTTGTGACTTTTTCTGGCATTGGTCGTGGACAAGGGACGTCCAGCACAGATAATAGTGGCTTGTTGGCCGGCCACATGGATGGAACTGATGAAGCCACATGAATATCCTCCTCTGGAAAAATCGGCATACTGGTAACTTTAATAATGCGGCCCTTGTGTGGGAATTTAAGGCATTGGTGATTTGTGGAGGGCACCGCATCGAGTTGCTGAATGTAGGGGCGTCCCAGAATGCCATTAAATGTCGGGTCCATATCCAGAATGTGAAAATCTGCTGTGATGGCGGCAGGACCCAAACTTACTTTTAACGTAATCATGCCTATAGGAGGTTTCTTCGTGTTATCATATGCAGTGACTGTGATAGTAGACGGCCGAATTTGGCTTTCCGGAATGCCACACAACTTCAAGGTGCTAGGTGGCAAGACATTGATGGATGCCCCAGTGTCCACCAGACATTGCTTAACAGCCACCTTATTAATGTCAACTGTGATGCATAGAGCATACTTACTTGCTGGGAGTGGCGCTAGTTCATGTTCATGGAAAGTAATCGCCGGCTGACTGCTAGCGGGCGTTAAAACCGTGACTATCTGCTCAACTGGAATGTCCTCATTAACCATCACCTTTTGCAGATATTCTTTCAAAGCTAGCTGATGAGTGGTGGACCTTTTAATTAGTTCCAGGATTGAAATCTTTGCTGGTGTTCGGTCCAAGTGCTTTAGCAAATCATACTGAGTCCCTGGCACTGACTCTTGTTCTTGTTCTTGCTCTTGCGGCCCTTGCACGGGCTCTAACTCTCTCTGTGGAAAAATACAGTGGAACATCCGTCCACTGCGGAGCGGCGCCACGCCTTTACGTGCCTCTGTCGGGGCAAGTGTGGGAGGAGGATTAGAAGAAGAAGAAGGTGTGTTGGTGTTAAGAAGTGGCGGAGTGGGAGTTCTCGCGGAGGGAATCCCCGTAGGGGGTGTTGGTGCCCTGATAGGAGGCGTAGGAGTAGAAAGGGATACCCGAATGCGGGAGAAATTGGTGGGGGGTGGAATGAGAAGAGTTCTGGGTACAAAAGGTGGCGGAACCGATGGTGGGGGGATCCTTGCCGGTGAAGGAGTAGTGGTGGCGGGTGCAGTGGGCGTTGGCGATGGGCGGATGAGGAGTGGCCTAGATGGCAATGGCGAAGGGTTGGTGGTGGATGGGTTTTGTTGTGGCGTAGGCTGTGGAGGTGGTAAGCGTGTAAGAAGGGGGCGAACCGGCGAGGTTGGAGAATTGGTGATAGGAGGCGGATTAACGGGGCGCAGAAGGGATCGGCCCAATTGGGGAGTAGAAGAAGAAGAAAGGGTACGCAAGGGGCGCGGGGGTTGATTTTGATTGTGATAAAGTGCCCCGACAGAGGCGTTTTCTTCATGCCATCCCTGCCCTCTCTCCACCTCATGGAGAGACGTGACAGGGTTTACGTGTTGGTTTGGCGGGTGCTCCGGCAGTGGATTGTGGACGATCCCCATATCGTGCTGAGGCCCTGGAGCTTGTTGTTGCTGCTGTGGAGCTGGTTGCTGTGGCTGCTGAGCCTGTTGCTGTCCGAGGAGACCTTCTTTCTTTCATGGTGGCGATGAATTGCCTCATCTCGTCCCAATTGATGTCACCCTGATCATTTAGATCATAAATGTAATCTCTGAAGTGGAAGCAACGATCAAGGTTATGACCAGGTGCACGATGGAAAGCGCAGTAACGGGATGTGTCAACATTAGCGGGCCACGCTGTTCTTTCCCTTGGTAATATGAGCAAATTGGCGACCATTAAAGCATTGAAAATATCCGAGAGACTTTCTGGCAGTGGAGGGTAGTGGTCCCTTTTGGGGCCGAGTGGTGGTCTCCGTTGTTGTTGGCCATAGTTGGTAGGTGGCGGTACCTGTTGGTACTGTTGCGGAGCTGGAGGGTTAGTGCGTGGCGCTTGGCTTGGCGGTGAAGCAAAGGAATGTTGGGGTGCGAATTGGCGTTGTGGAGTGGAGTTGAAATGGGGGTTTTGTGGTGGTGGTGGGTTAGGACGTGGGATAGCTTGGTGGGGGTGGCCAACTACGCCAACCTGCTCATTTGCAATAGTGCCCTCCGTCGTGGGTCCGCTGTTGTTGACAGTTGTGGTTTTCTTGAATAGCCGCGGCTTCGGCTCAAACATGCCCATAATGGGCGAATCCTTCATCTGCGTTTGGATATAACGAGCCCTTTCATAGAGCTCCTCCATGGTGGTTAACCTATTCATGGCCAAGATATGCCGGAACTGAGGAGTTGCATTGGAAATTATCATCTTGACTTGTTCTTGTTCCGACAGTGTATCTTTCAGTTTCTCGGCCATCAACCGCCATCTATCAGCAAACATTATGAAGTCTTCCTCGGGCTTCATTTTTTCCGCAACCAGGTCCGTGAGTGAGAGGGAGGGTCCGACCCGGTCTCTGTACTTCTGCAAGAACTTCCTCTAAACGATGTCAAAGTCACCGGCATCAGCAGGATCCAATGAATAGAACCATTCAAGGGCTGGCCCCTCCAGAGATCTCCTGAATAAGTAAGCCAAAGAGGCCTTGTTGTCTTGCCAAAAGGAGGTTTCGTACATAAAATCCTTTAGATGAATAAAAGGGTTACCAGTCCCATTATATCGCCGAAGTTTGGCATCTCAGATGGTGGTAAGTGGAAGACTGGCAATGTAGGGAGCGAGATCTCCGGGGCATTCTTAGCCATAGTGACCTTCTTCAGTTGCTCTTCCATGCTTGCCAACTTTTGAAGCAGTAGAACATTAGTGTCGGACTCGACTGGGGCTGGATTTTGAATAAAAGAATGCGGTATAGGCGTCCGTAGAATTCGGGGAGGTTGGAGAAATTGGTGCCTAACCGCAGAGTGGCTCGCCTGTTGGGCCGGCATGGCCGTACCGGGCGTTGGTGGACGGGAAGAAGGTTTATGCAGGACCGCTTGGTCATTAACGGGGTGATGGCCACTCTCGGGCGGAGGGGGATTAGAGGACGAAGAAGGAACAGACTTTCCTTTCAAGGCGGCCTGAACTGCCTGCCGCTGGGAATCATCCAACTAAGATAGTGCATTAATTAAATCCGTGACATTGAAGGATGGGGAAGGGTTCCCCGAAGTATTGGAGGGTAAAGTCTGAGAAGAGGGCACAACCTCTTGAGGAGTGGTATCAACCACATGGACTTGAGGGTAATGAGACTGAGGAGGAGGGTAATTTCCCTCATGATAGATGGAATCTTAGAGGGGAGTTTCATATTGACCAAAAACATTCTCATCCTCATCATCATAAGAATATCCATAGCCTGCCATGTTGATGATTTTACCTGAACGGAGTTGCATGTTTAAGAGGAGAGACGGCCTTATAAAGGAACAAAACCCACTCAATCCAAACAAGCCAAATCAACCCAAGCAAGTTTATGCAACCAAGTTGAGATGAACGCAAGATTTTAATGTTACGTTTGAGATTAGAGTGGATTGAATTGCAGAATAATTCCCTCTTTTGCAAAGTGAAACCTAGTTTATCCAAGTGTGATCTCCGGGTTAACTAGATTCTTTCTCTCTCTTTACCAACGATAGGTTCTCTATACTCCGGGTACTTCAAGGGTACAACCAGCCCGGCGTCCGTGAGGGAATCCACGGGTGCGGGGACTTACGGAGGTCTTGGAAAAGGGATTTCCGGTCTAAAGAGACGGAGTGCTCAATGGAGGGTTGTCCCGATTCCAAGAGAGGTGTGTGGAATCCTAGTGTAGAGAGAGGAGGTCTCTCAACCAAATGCCACAAGATGCAAAATAATATGATCAAATCACAGTAATATAGGCAAGCAATGTAATAATCAATCCAACAATCACAGACAGCAACATGAAGCAGGTTTCTGTAAAAACGCAGGAAAGAGACGACCTCGGGCAGGTCACTATCAACCAAAGAGACGACAGAGTCACTGTCGTGAATCACTGTGAAAGCCCACGAGCCAGCAGTGAGAAAATGAAACACGCCTCTGGGTTAGGCGCTATGATCTAAAAGGACGCCTCTGGGAGAGGGCGTCAAATCTGAAACCGCGCCTGGATGTGAGACGCTATGCAATAAAAGGGCGCCCTGTGGCAGGGCGTGAATTCACAGATAGTGTGATAAAAAGCAGTAGAATAGTAAAAGACGTCTTGGCAGACGACGTGCCACAGAAATAAAACGTCCTGGATGAAGGCGTTAAAAGAAAAAGTGCCTCGGGGTGAGGCGTTAATTCAGGAAAATAATCAAACAATCGCAAACTGGCTGATCCCGGGAGTGTGCAGTGTGCACGGTGGAGGGTGCCCATGGGGCACAAAAGGAGGGGTACCGAGGGTACCGAGGGGAAAGGGCACACGTGGGTGCCGAAGGGGAAAGGGCACACGTGGGTGCCAATAGGAAAGGGCACACGTGGGTGCCAATAGGAGATGGTAATCAAAAGAAAAACAGTGGATGTCCCACCGTGATCGCCAATTTGTAGATCGTGATAAATCCACACATGAAGAAGAATTTAAATATGAGAAAGCATAAAAAAAATAAGGGGGAAGATGATGATATAATAGGAAAAGAAGAAGCACGTGGTGCTACTAAGGAGGGTGATCGCCAGAGGGGTTACCTCAATAAGAAACAAAGAAGATCACGAATACCTGGTGGAAAAGAAAATGCGGGCTGGATTGTGAATTCCTCCTCCTCCTTCAATCGGCCGGCCGATGAAGGGGGTTTTCCTTTATTGATTACCTTGCAAAAGAGACAAAACACACAAGCAAAAGAAGTGGATCAGCCAAGTGAATGTAGTATCAATCCCAAAGATGATATGATGATGAAATAAGAACAAAACATGTGCACCTTTCTTTTTTGTTTTAAAACCCCTGAAGAGATAGGGAAGGAGGAGATATGATGCTAATGCAAACGTAAAAGAAGAGAAAAACGCAGTGGACGTGATGACGATCGATGAACACAAAACAACATAAACAAAATAAATAAAGAAACCCTGCTATCCCTGACGACAGTAAAGGGAAACCAAAGTCGATGCTGCTATTAACAGGATGAAGAGGAAGCAGAGGAAGCAGAGCCCTTCTAAAAAAAATCGCACAAGAAGAAGATGAAGAGCCTCTGTAACCTCCGAACTCAGTAAACTCCTGTCCTCGTCCGCTCGTAACCTGTCAACCTGCCAACTGTGAACTCTCTGACCCGTCAACCCTTGTCTAGATCGACCAGAGCATCCTTTTATAGGATTTCAATCGAAGATAAGCTCAAATTTGGGAAGATAAGGATAGGCAATGATCAAAGAAGGCAGGACTCTAACTCCAATTCGAGCAAGGAGACCATTGGAGGCAGGGAACTACTCAGGAAAGGCATACTCAAACACGACACCGGAGGATAAAACACGACCTTCAGAAGGGCGTCAAATCACAAATTGACGACCTACATCAAGACGCTACTCAAAACACGACCACGATCAAGGGCGTCACTTCTTGGATTTAATTTTGACAATAAAACTTACTTCATTTGAAAATTACGAGAACACGCCTGAGATGAAGGCGTTACTTGAAACCACGCCCTGAGAAAGGACGTTAATCAATAATTTGAATTTATTTTGAATTTATTTTGAAACCGGATAATACCAGGAATTGACGCCCTGACATTTGGTCGTCCTTTCTTTTGAACACGCCCTAGATAAGGTCACTATATAAAACACGCCCCTCTTCAGGTCGCGAATCACAAAAATGCAAGAACAAACCAAAAAACACACAAAAATAGAAAAACTTCGTATTATGAATGTATTGAAGTTCACTTCGGGGCATGAGATTTGATCAACATAGCGTCAATTTTGGCGTGTCTACATCCACAATGGTTCGGTTTCTTCTCTCCACAATTCCATTATGCTCAGGTGTCCTGGGAGAAGAGAGTTTGTGTGTCAGTCCTTCATTTTCACAAAAATCAGAAAACATGGAGTTTTCAAATTCACCTCCATGGTCAGATTGAATTGAACAGATATTGTGTTTTCCTTCTTGTTTGGTCTTATTGAAAAACTATTTGAAATTTTGAAACGCATCATTTTTATTTGCTAAGAAAAAGATCCATGAGAATCTAGAATGATCATCAATAATCACATAATCGAACCTGCTCCCATCTGGACTCTGAGTTCTAGTAGGACCGAAAAGGTCCATGTGAAGCAATTCCATTGGCCTAGAAGACAATGGCTCAGATCTTAGTTTAAATGACTTACGGGTTTGTTTGCCTAGAGCACAGGCATCACAGATTTTTGAAATTGAGTTAGATTTTATTTTTGGCAGACCTCTAACCAGATCAAATTTCACCAATTTATTTAACGTGTTGTAGCTAGCATGACCTAAACGCCTATGCCAATTAAAAGCATTATTGTCTAAATCAGCAGAAAGATAGAGATTTGATTCAGGATTCTTATTAAGGTCTACCATGTAGACATTATTCACTCTATGTCCTAAGAACATGATTTTGTCAGAATTCATTTCAAAGATTTTGCATGCATTATTGTCAAAAACTACTTTGTGACCTTTGCACATAGCTGACTGATGCTAAGCAGGTTATATTGAAGACCATCTACCAGCAAAACTTTTTCAATCACATTAGAAGGAGACTTACCAACTGTCCCTATTCCAATGATCTTTCCTTTATTCTTACCTCCAAATTTGACCATACCCCCCATCTTCATTTCCAGTTCACTGAACTTTGTCTGGTCACCTGTCATGTGCCTGGAACAGCCGCTATCCAGGTACCATCTATTGTGTTCGGCTGCCAGACCAACCTGCAATCAGATCAGACACAAGAAAATTTTGGGACCCAAGAAAAGTTGGGTCCAAAGAAGTTACTCATTCCTTCCAAGACAATCTTAGGAATCTAGACCTGTCTAGTTCCCTTCCTGTGAACAGAATTTTTATTTTCAGCATGTAAAGGTTTATTAACTCTGGTCCTTGGATTTTGATGAACTTTGTTCTTAATGACATGTGAGTTGTTCCAATTATAGGCTTTTCTCTTAGAGTTATTACAGAACCTTTTTTGATAGGAGAACCTTTGTGAGGGTTTAGGGTGAACCCAATTTTGCATGTTATGATTCCAGCTCCATTTCTGAAAAGATGGTCTATATTGATTCCACTGTGTTGGTGCATTTAAGTTGTTGCCATGATACATTTTTCTGAAATGAGCAGGGTTTGCTCTATAGACACCCGGATTGCTTGAGGGAGTAATCTTGCTGCTCTGATGCATTGTAGCCTTAGCATGAAAATTTCTATTGATATTTCTTGGTGGAGTGAAATTTGTTTCTACAGATTCTTGGGATTTGCTGTTTGAGCTGGATGGGGTGTCCAGCTTATCCTTTTCCTTTTCTGAACAGAATGTTATAGCTTTAAACTAAAAGGGCCATTTATTGGTGGGATTATATGCCAATCCTTCCCTGTTGAAATTAACCCTCATACCTAGCAGTGTGTCCAGATTAGTCTTTCCTTGCACAAATTTTTCCAGGGTATCTTGCTTATCTTCAAGATTCTTTTTCAGTGTTTCACTCATTTTCTGTATCTCTATGTTGGCTATTTTCATAGCTTCATACTTTTCAGAAGCAAGGTCATTTTCCTTTTACAATTATTGAGATCTTATCTTGAATTCATCCAGACTCTTGTTAGTGTTGAGTCTATTAGATGGTGCAAACCGGATTCAGAGGGGGGGGTGAATGAATCTCCCCTAAAAATTACCCAATTAAAACTGTACTTATACATCTTGCGGAATTAAAATCAGATATGCTTCGTTAAACAAATATTCTAATGAGACTTACACTCGAACACTTGTTCAGATGTCCTTATATGATTCCCATAGAATGTTGGGCAAGCACACGTAATAACCTCACTAAAATACTCAGCAGAGATCAAAACGTAGACAACTAAAACACACAGTGAATTTCAACGTAATCTAAGCTAACCAGATATAATGATCCTAAGCATACACCTAAGAAATTAAGAGACAACCAAACAAACCACTGCACAGATGACTTTTAGGTGGTTCAGTCCTCCAGACCTACATCCACCCCACACTCAACCCGACTGTGGATTCCTGGTGACTCACAGCTTGAAACCGCTGGGCATCACAGCTTGCCTACATCAGTTGGGCATCACAGCTTGCCATCCACTGGGTGACATAGCTTGCCATCCGCTGATACACAGCTTCTGCAAAGGTATGTAAAATGGAAAACAAGGATGATAAAACTCAGCAACGGAAAGCTGACATTAAAATTAAAACAAACAAGCTCACGCAGGAGCACTGTGTCTTGGATTTGATCCAAAGAACACAGAATAGAAAGATCCTCAGATCTGGACTTCTTAATGCTTCTTGCTCACGAGCTCTTCAAACTAGCACCTCTGCTTCTATCTCCCTCTCTCTCTCTTCCTCTTTCTCATTTTTTGCTAGCTCTCTGCCGCTCTCTCAATCTCCCTTTTATACTCTTCTCTGCTGCTCTTTCTCTTTTCTCTCAGACTCTCCTCTTCTGATGCTCTCTTATCTCGCTCTCTGATTCTTCTCTGAAGCTCCTCTCTATTTTTCTGCCTCTGCTAGCCTCTATCATCTTCTATATATATATGCAGCTACCTTCTCTCCCAGCCTTCGATCCCTTTTTATAGGCAGATGATGGGCGCGTGGGTATCACGTTTCCCGCCTAACTTTCATGCAGATCTGATCTCTTCTTTCCATGTGTTGTGATCTTAGCACCTTCACTTTCCACGTGGCAGGATCCTCTATTATATGCCTTGCCTCGAATCACGTGCCAGTCACTTATTATCATACACGTGACTGTATCAATGATGACTTTGCAAGCGTTCAAAAATGCTAGGCTTTGTTGCTTTTTGGTCTTGAATTGTTCAATCCTGGTTCAATTCATAAGTCCCTGTTATCAGATAAAGGTATTTAATCAAACACCTGATAGTCAAGAAAATCCTGTAATAATGACAATATGCTTCATGATGTATGAGGGTGATTATGATGTAATTGAAACAATGAAGACAAAGAATCATAGATCATTGATGCTTAATGTATGAAACTCATGTGCTCTCATTGACTTGAATGCATAAGCCTTATGTATGCTAGCACTGACTTTACATGCGTGAAGCACTAGGGTAGCACAGACTTAATGTGCGTGAATCACTGGGCTAGCACATACTTATTGTGCATATAGGAGAGTATGCAGAGACCTTGGCGTGCACATGAGAAAAATATGCACAGACCCTATATGCCGATGACTGAGATGTGCACAGACCTCAACTGCTATCGCTAGCAAATGTGCACGGACTTCACATGGCAGACATTCCATATGCACAGACCTTATATGCCGATGACTGAGATGTTCACGGACCTCAACTGCTATCGCTAGCAAATGTGCACAGACCTTTGCAGTGTGCCTAAAGTAAATGCGCATCGACGCTAAAACGGCTAACATAAACTGTGCACCGACTCTAACAGGCTATCACCAAATGTGCACCGACGCTAACAAGGCTAACACAAACTCTACACTGACCTTGTATAGCACAAGGGTAGAATGTGCACAGACCTACATATACCTAAGGTAAACATGCATCGACTTGAGAAGACATATAAGCACAGACCTTGTTAAGCGCAAGCCAAAACTTGCACCGACCTTAAGGCATGAATGAAGAGAGCCATATATAGAAATGTGCACTGACCTATAAAACTTCAGTCCTTTTCTGACAGATGCCTGACTTACACTTTTAGGCGATTGGCCAGTTTGACAATTATCAACAATGGCGTTGACCTTGACCTACGTTGACTTTTTGAGAGTTCTTTAAAGCTTGTTCTGATATATTTCATACCTCTATTATGTAATGAGATTGTTAGTTCAGCCAGTAGGGTTTTATCATCAATGTTAAATATAATAAGTCATAATATTTGTCATCATCAAAACTTCAAAATCACAGGGACAACAATCTCCCCCTTTTTGATGATGGTAATATTATGAGTCATTGCATTAATTCATCATGATGATCATACAGTATGAACATGGAGTGGCTTAGACTATGTCAACAGAGAATATACCAATAGACAAAAATAACCAATCCATAGTCAAACCTCAGAATAGCCAATCAATGTCAAACCTCAGAATAGCAAATCAATGTCAAACAGTGATGATAGTACATCAATGACTCACAAAAATTCTCCCCCTTTGACAACAGCAAAAAGAAGGGAACATGAAGGATGCTGACAAGATCTCTCCCTTTATGAAGTAGTATGCAATATGATTCACTGACAAGGAAACTCCCCCTGAATAGATGCTTTTTTGTATCTTCAGAGCAGATGGAGTCTAATGAGATGAATGAGTAGCGAACCACAGGGACATTCAGATTGGACAATCAAGTCAGATTAATTTCAATGAATGGACAAAGGTTGGACAATCAGATTTAACAGTCAAATGAAGTAGGTCACAGATAATCAGATGACACACATTCAGACAGATTTTCGAAGAGTATACCAATTTCATAAATCCAAGATTTTCAAAGAGCCTCCCATTATAAAGGTTTATGAATGGACTTTATTGAACTGTATGGTTTAAAGATGATGTATACATGGTTTGATAATAAAGTTCTGTACTCATATCTGAAATAAAGATTTAATAAAAATGAACCAAAACTCATATTAACATCTTAATTAATCTCCCTTCATCTTACTCAATCAATTTCAATGACTTCTTTAGGAATTACACTCATAAGTATTGAGGTTAAACAGTCATGAAACCATTTGATTTTATCAAGGGTTATAGCAATTTATTCTTTACAATTTTTTTTTAGATTTTTCATTTAATCAAGCAAAAAGTTTTTGCTTTTAAATCTTACGAGCAATCTAGTTCAGTACACACCTTGTAGCTAAAGGATATACATTGTTTAGACGCCAATATCCCTAAGTACTTAGTGTGGCTAACAGTCATGCTTTAAAAATAAATAGAGTTAACTTTTCACCTCATGACATACCTTATCTCATTTCTTTGATGAGTGAGATATGTTTCTCAGTGTGTCAGCCATTGCTCTGCCTATTTTTTAATGAATTTAAGCAGAGTTAACTAAGACACCTCATGACACAGTCCTTTGGATATGTGTTTCTCAGTGACCAAAGTCATTGCTCTTGCAAGATTTATCAGATTTAACACTTGGACAATTTCAGAAAGTTCAGATGTTTAAAAACAATACATATTTCATGTATTTCAACCAAGTAAAGTCATAATTTCAACATTTCAGATTTCAGAAGATTTGACAAGATTTAACATGAACCAATTGGTTAAGGTTTATTAAACTTGATTCAGATATTTTCAAGGCATTTATAACCAACCTAAATGAGATACATTAAATTTAAACCAATTTGATCTTTCAGACATTCATAAAACTGTATAATAGAATATTCCTTATTGAATTGACTTTTTCAGATTTATGAGCAAGGTATATAGATTGAAGTCTTCCTGAATTTCAGATAGTTCAGAAACAATAATAGGGATGACAAGAATTCCAAATACATGACGAGAGATTTTAAAACATTTCGTGTAGAGAAAAGTAAAATGAATTTCAAGTATGTCATGAAATTTCAGAGAACATTCAGTAGTTTTCAGCAGCAGCCAATGAAACTTGAAACCAACTGTTCAGCAAAATAATTGATTTAGAGGGTGTTGAAATCAGTGAGCTGGGAGCAAAACGAATGTTCAATATTCAGTAAGTTCAGTGAATTGAGATCAGTGACATACGAGCTTAAGACAAAATTGACATAAATGTCAACAAAAGAGTTGGATTGTAAAACATCAGTTATTCAGATGCAGTAAAAATGTTCTATTGGAATTGAGCAATCACTCTATCTTTTTGGTATTTTCAAAAATGATGATATGCAATGAAGATCAGAATTGACTGAATTCAAGTGAAGCTCTCCTTCAGAAAATTAAGGAGTAGCAGACAGAGATTCTAGATTCAAGACAAGTGAGAGTTCAGATGATGAATAGTTCAGAGGTAGTCAACAGAAGTCATTAGATTATGTGAATCACTGACACCCAGATATAGCAAGATGAGTTAAAAAAGGTGTGGACAATGAAAAATCAGACAATGATAGACTAATGACAAAATGCTCCCCCTGTCTATATGCAGCGAATCACCTCTTTTTGAATTTTTCAAGATAATGATATGCAATGCAATAAACTATATATATACTAATTCATTAACTCCCCTCAACTGGATGCATTGACAAATCATATGAGACATGCAGGGCACTTAACTTCATCAAGATATGCATGAGATACAATATCTCCTTTGACACACTTCCCCTGACTTAATGCATTATATGCAATGAAGACTGATCATGTGATTTTATGACTCATGCTCATGATTATTCAGACTACCTTATATGCAACATGACCCATGGTACTAGGTAGAGGACTTGGTCTAAAAGACCACCTCACACATAGTAAGAACCTCCAGACAGATTGCATTTGCGCTTTAGTAGCTTACCATTTGATATACCATAATGGTCATGCATGATAATGAGCTATTTGCATTAGATTTTCAATGAACTATGCAACAAATGTCTGTGTAAGATATACAATGTAATACACACAAATTTCAGACATCATTCATATGCATTTCAGATTTTCAGAAAGTGATATACAATTCAGTTCACTCTCAGCTCAATATAAGCACAAATAATTCAGCATATGCATTTGAAGATGTGTGAAAGTCAATTTCAGATATGAGAATGTATGCATGAAATTTTGAATAACAGAACAAACATGATATGCATCTAATAGGAGAATTCAAGTAATCAACCTGATGAGTATAGGGATGTTACCTGAATTTTGCAGACATGGGGTTTTACCTAGTTCGGTGCCTTAGTTTATTACCCCTTTTATTTCTCAGCTCCAAGGCACACCTGCAAAATAGCAAACTACTTTGCACAAACAGGCACCCAAGATGTCTTGGGTCTTGAAATGACAGTGGCACCTTTGACTAGTGCTCTAAACAATTTCTGTGCTTGAGAATCATCAAACTTCATTAGATAATAGTTAACCATAGAATGTCCTAACTGTCCACAATAATAGCATGATGCAGCAGGTTTAAGATTCTTTCTATGCACATTACTGTAATCATGAAATCTATGTGCATTGTCATGGAAATTTCTGTTAACAGAATTAAGATTCTGTTTACCGAAGCCAACATGTTTATTATCACCTGTCAGCCAACAGGTTGCAGCCCTGTGGCCTAGCTTTCCACATTCAAAACATGTAATGGATTTTTCTTTAAAACCAGATTTATTCCTATCAAAGGCATTTTGTTTTACAGAAAGCTTGACAGATTTAGAATTGACTTTTCTCTTTTGAGCATGCCAACAGTTAGCTGTAATGTGACCTCCCTTATCACAATAGGAACAGTAAATTCTCTTTTTCTTAAGTGCATGATATCTTTCATGAGAATTTCTAGCATGCTTTGCACTTGCATTTATGTCATCTTGTTCCATCAACCTACACTCATGCATCAGATGACCAAATCTATGACAATAGTGGCATGACATTTTCTTTTTGTGTGCATGTGTGTGTGTGTTTAGGTTATGTATCACATGCACAGCATCATCATGATTGTTTTTTTGCTTATTCTTTACATGAACATACTTTTTCACTTTTTCAGCTTGTTTCTGAATATCAGTTTGTTTCTGATTTTTCTGAACAATGAGCTATTTATCTTTTGAGGTGGTGGCTACGTTTGATGCAGTGACAAACGATGTCATTAGCTTGTTATTAAAAACTTTTTTATTAATATTATTGTAGCCCAGCCCTTCCTTCCTGAAGTTAACATTGACTCCTAGCAACTTATCCAGATTTTCTTGCCCACTAACAAATTTAGATAGAGAAGCTTTCAAATCCTGAATCTCAATTTTTAGTGATGCAATATTTATTTCATAACTTACAATCTCTTGTTCACTGTAATTAAGAACTTCATTCAGTACTTTGTTAGTAGTTTTGTATTTCTCAATTTCTTATTCCAGATTGCTCAGTTTTTCAGAATCTTCAATACAAACAGTTTTTCCTCTTTCTAAGACTAGAAGTCTTTCAGACATAGCAGAGTTCAGCTGTTTTAACTTTTCATTTTTCTTAACCAGAGCATCATTTTGAATTAACTCATCAAGAAGAATCTGGTCAACAAACTTTAATGAGATGCTTTTGGATTATTTGGAGTTTCAGATTCTCTTTGTAGATTTTCAATGTTTTTCTGAAGCTCCATGTTCACAAACTTTATTGCATCAGACTTTTCAACAAGCAGATTCTTCTCTTGTTTGAGTTTTTCAAATTTTTCTTCATTTTCTTTAACAGATTTTCTGAGAGATTCATTTTCTGATTTCAGCTTGTTTAGATCTGTGTTAAGATGTTCAAGATCCTTCAGCAGCTTTTCATTCTGAACATGATTGCTAATGAGAGTCTGATCATCATTAGTTGATCTAAGTTTTTCTTCAAGTTCAGTAATCTCATTTGCAAGTTCTTGATTTTCTTTCTTTAACAATCCAATTTGTTTTTTAAGCACTTGGATATCAGATAAACAAGCATCATGCGTTTGTTTCAATTTTAAACAGTTTTCACATGAAGAATTAGAACTATTCAAGCTAATAGTCTTTTTCAATTTTTTGTGTTGTTTTCTTAACATCTCATGTGACTCCAATAAATTAGCATATGCATCCTGCCATTCATCTAAGGTGAATTTTTTAAAGGGGTTTACCTAATCATCGTCCTCTTCTTCATTTTGGCTGCTACTTTGATTATTGCCTTTAGCCATCATGCATTGGTCGTTACTTCCACAGCAAGCAGTCTTTAGTTTGTTCAGGATGTCCTTGGCTGACTTGCAATCATGAAAGGAAGAATGGAAAGCCTTGTTAGTAGCTGCTTTCATTAAATCTAAAGCTTTCTAATTTTCTCCATGCTTCAATCTATGACTGTCAGTCCATTTGGACTTTTTCTTTGGCAATCCGTGAGGACCTTGTGACATTAACTTTCACATATCAGGATCAAAAATTTTGGCAAACATGCACAGGTTGTTACACCATAGATTGAAATTAGTGCCATCAAAAACCGGTGGACAAGCCATGGATATAATCAACAAACAAATCAATGCACCAAAGACCTGTAGGATCTGCTGCGGATCGTTGGATCCGATGAGACAGCAACCCACTCTGATACCACTTGTTGAGTCTGTTAGATGGTGCAAATCGGATTCAGAGGGGGGTGAATGAATCTCCCCTAAAAATTATCCAATTAAAACTGTACTTATAAATCTTACAGAATTAAAATCAGATATGCTTAGTTAAATAAATATTCTAATGAGACTTACACTCGAACACTTGTTCAGATGTCCTTATGTGATTCTCATAGAATGTTGGGCAAGCACACGTAATAACCTCACTGAAATACTCAGCAGAGATCAAAACGTAGACAACTAAAACACATAGTGAATTTAAACATAATTTAAGCTAACCAGATATAACGATCCTAAGCATACTGTAACGACCCGAGAATCCGATTACCGGGAAGGCCCGATAACTCGAGACTCGAACCGCCACCCACAAGCCCGAAGACTCGGAAGGGTTAGAAGGATGGTGTGGAGACTACACAAGTGTCACAAATAATTATAGAAATTAAACAGTTTATATGATTAAGCAGGAAATAAATTAGTATTTTACATGATACATGGTCCACAAGATATAACAAAATAAACAACAGTAGTCCACAACTAGTACAGAGACAAGAGAGAAAAGTACAGCTACACGGGGCATACCCCGGCTCTGACCTCTGGCACTAACGTTTGGCACCTGAACCACACTGAGCCTCAGACGCGCTCCAATGAGGCCGCGCCTCGCCTGAAACACGGTGAAAACACACAAGGAATGAGTCTCAGAACAAGACTCAGTAGGGATCACTCGAACTCTACCTCACAAAATGAAAAATCGCTACACTAGCAGTAAGCGAGTACCTCAAAAGTGAAAAAGCCCTACAACTACAAACACCGGTCTCACGGCACGAAAATCGACACACGTGCTATGGCGAGACAGTCGGAACTCAATGGTCAACTCGACGAAAACTTGAAAGTCGAAGTCACAGAGACTGACAGTCTGTCACTCCTGACTCGACAGGAGTACCTCCCACTAGAAGTACAGTCGGTAGCGACCCCTGACGTCTTACCCCGCACTGCAGGTGTCCGCCTGGCACGATAGCCCCCGGTAGAGGCAGGGACACCATACAAGTAACCACAAAACAAGTGACTAGTTGGGGTCACGCTTGTCAGCACGGGTCCAACCGCCCCCAACCACGTGCGAACACACAGACCGTGCGTCCCTAGTCTGGCCCTCTGACCGGTTTTCCCCTCAGCCGGACTCTGGCTGGTAGACGCGGGGCCTGACGAAAACCAGTCTAAAACCATCCTAAGAGTAGCCTCTCCACCACTCCCTGGTGGGACCGCTAAACATGTAAGCAGGCTACGACTAGTGAAGGGTCACTGAAGGAGTAGACTCTCAAGTCAACGGAAAATAACGTCGAATCCGACGAAGTACAGGGACCGTCCCACGTACCAGCATCGTCGCACGGTGACCATGGTCAGAGAAGAAACGGGACTGCAAATGACCTGGTGCAGTCCAAAGCCTGACGGTTTAACACAGGAGTGCCACAGCTCTGACGGTCTATCTCAGGGCCATCACAGCAGTCTGACGGCCCAACACAGGCGCGTCAGACACTCGGTGCAAAACTGGCTGTGACGTGCCAGTCTTGGTGCGTTAGAGGCCCTAACGCACCCAATCCAATGCGTCAGAAGATGAGAAGAAACCCACTGTGACGCACACTGCTCGGGGCATCACAGTCTCTGACGGACCACCGCTGGTGCATCAGGAGAGGGAATGAAACTAGCTGTGACGCACACCCCTCGGGGCGTCACAGCTCTAACGGTCCTGCCTAGGAGCGTTAGAAGGCGGGGACGCGTCCTCTCTAACGCTCCCACACAGGGGCGTCACAAGGCTCTGACGCCCCACCCTGGGTGCGTCAGAGGCCTTGACCCCCAACGGTCAAAACCGCAACGGTCGGATGCCAACGGTCGGATCGCCACCTGACAGTCCAACCTAGGCGCGTCATACGCCCTGGCGGCCTATCGTGGGATCGTCAGGCCCACGGACTACGCAACTGGCAAAACACTGCCATGTAACACACCCACCGTGGGGCATCACAGGCTGTGATGGTCAGTGTAAGGACCTTCACACCGTCCTGACGCCAAAACGACGGGAAACGACCCAAAACACCAACCACGCCCCCATACCTCCATGGGAGAGGGGGAAAATAAGGGGGAAGCCCCCTAGGGACCCCTAGCATGCTTCTAAGCCATCAAAATGCCGAATCGCGGCTTAAAAACGTGGATCGGGTGAACTCTTCCCAAATCATGATTTTACCCTCCCGGCATGGAAACAACCCCTCTCGGCCTCACACTGGGCTAGAAATCACGGGAATGGAACGCAGGGAGCTAGGGAACGTCACCCTACCTCAATCTCGCCTCGAGGCACGCCGAATCATCCAAAAACTACGAAGAATGCTTTTAGAACCCTCGTTCCTTCACGCCTCCCACGAACGCCGCACACCACCGGGATCGTCTCACCGCCGCCTACACCGTCACGCCGTCGTCCACCGCTGTCTACAGCCGGAGGGGAGCACGCCGCGGTCGTCATCGACCGAAGAGAGAGAGAAAGGGGGGGCGGCTCTCGTTGGGGAAGGAAGAAGAAAGAGGAAGAAGAAGAAGAGGGGGAGAAAAAAAAAGAAATGGGGTATTTATAGAAAATCCAGAAATTCTAGAAAATACCAAAAAAATCAAAAATTACACATCCACGATCCTCGGTACGCACCGATCACAACGGTACCACTCTCGCCCAGGTGAACGACTCGGTTCACCAGCTACGGGGTTCCACAGGTAAAAATCGGAAACACGACCGGGAATCAGAAAAACGTGCGGAAAAAGCCGCGGACACGCTCCGGGCCTCCGCAACAACTCCGGATCGCGCCGATCCGAACACGAAAGATGTTCGAAATGAAATTTCAGACACAACGGAGCCAGACACTCTGAGAAAGCAGATCCGGGACCCAAAAAAAGGATCCGAAAGGTCCGAGATATTACAGCCCTCCCCCCTTAAATAAATTTCATCCTCGAAATTTAAGAACAAAGCTCAGGGGGAAGAAGAGGGAACTCACTCGAACAGGTACGGGAATTGCTGACGCATCTCGTCCTCACGCTCCCAAGAAGCGTCACCACCAGAGTGTCGCTGCCACACCACCTTAACCAAGGGGATGACCTTGTTCCGTAGGCGCTGCTCTCGCCTATCCTCAATGTGGATGGGAAACTCTGGGAGAGAAAGATCTGGAGTCACCTCGGGCCAAACAGAATCCTCAAGCACATGAGAGTCATCGGGCATATACTTCTGCAACATCGAGACGTGGAACACGTCATGCACCGATGCCAACTCAGGGGATAACCGTAACCGATAAGCAACCTCACCTCTGCGCTCCACTATGAGGAAAGGACCGATATAGCAGGGACTCAGCTTCCCACGCCATCCAAAGCGCATCACCCCCTTCATCGGAGAAGCTCTCAAGAACACACGATCGCCAACGGCGAAAGTCAGAGGCTGCCTCCTGTTGGCACTCAAAATGTGATAAACGGTGATCGAGCCGCAAAAAAATGAATGATACGGCCCATTGAAGCACAGAAGCCGATGAAGAACAACCTGCTGAAGACTTCCCAAGCTGCCAGAGCCTTGAGTCACCTGGAATGAACACCGGGGACTTCACCTTGAGAGAATCGAGATGAATCTACAACCAACTGATAGTGCGACCAAGTCTGCCTAATGATCCGGCATCGACTCCGTCGTGCCGCTACCCTACACCCATCGCCCGACCAAGGACGACGGTCTACCCGGTGGCTTGCCACCTGGATGAAGACTCTTTTAAGGAGGAAGAATGCCCTTGATCTTTCATAACAAAGAATCGGAGGCTCTGGCAGCGGAGGGTCCCGATCACCTGACACGGGTTCGGCTTCTCGCTATATTGGGTCCGTTAATGGCCGAATGATCGCCAGTCAAGGCGAAATTGTTCCGGATGACATACCATCCCGCAAGGAAGCCCCAGACACGAGTCAGGCCGAGCCAGAGGCACGAATCATAGTGCCGAAGGCCATGTCAGCAGAAGACCCGTGTGCTCAAGCCAAACACACACGGAGCTCGTATTAAGGCCGTACGTCGTGCCGAGAGCTTCGTCAATGCCCCGTCAAGGTTTTTCAAGGACCGCGGCGAGAGGAATCGTCAATGTTGACCTCCGGAATCATCCCCGGACTCGTCGACTAGCCTTCGGCATCCGAGCGAGGCTAATACGGCACCCCGTTTCACCGGCGCACCCCTTAAACGGCACCGTCATCAACTGCGTGCAAATGCTTGAAGGGAGGCTGCTCCCCGGCACCATCACGTCTGGCACGGCCTCCGTGGTGCCGGAATAGCTTCAGTGCTATATAATCAACTTGTTCGACCAAGTTAAAGAGAGGACTTTTGGAAAGGGGAACGATCCAGAAAAAAAAGGGGGCCTGGGGGTTTTCTTGTGGGAAAAGCTCCCGTTTGAGCGTCTCCACAGCCGCCACCCCGCTCTGCACGAACCTCCTAGTGCCAGAGAAGAAGATCGTCTGCTTCCTCATTTATTTAGGTGGGTCGTCGTGATTTCTCTGTCGATCCCCCGCCGTTTGGTTTTCTTCTCCGAGATAATGTAAGTGAGAGGGGGGGAGGGGCGATGATATGAGCCTATCCTCCCCCCCCCTCGCCATCTCTGCGATCCTCCATCTATCCTGCTTCTCTTGAAACCCTTTCTCTTGTCTGATGGTAATGGCGACCGTGCGACAACGTCAGTGCCGATATATAAACCGGTAATCCTTCTCTCATTTGTGAAATGAATGAATGCTTGACAGCGTGAATGAGTCTCAGTCAATGTTCTCCTTCCTCTCCTGCATCATCTCTTCTCATCCATGCTCTGTGTTTTCCTCTCCGTGGTCGGTGAGAAGGGGCCGCGCAACAATGCCGGCGCCGGGATGGGCTTCATATATGTGCATACCCCCACTCATCGCACATTGGATGGGTCATGTATAGTTGCACTCGGCGCCATTATAGCTTATCCATTTGTTCATCTTTCCTCTGCCCCTGTATGTCATCGTTTCCTTGCACACATGCTTTTGCACTCGTCTTCTCCGACGCCAAACATACGCCCTTGCAACTTTGTGGGCTATAGCAACTACTCCCTTCTTCCCATGGTCTCTCTTCCGTTTGAACGCCATAGGTTTTCACCGTCGGAGGTGCATATACACGTGCGTTTCTCCGATCGGTCTGGGGCCGTCCTCTTACCCCTCCCTCCTGTTCTCGACCATGAACAGAAGGAGATGAGGACGTCCCCATACTCCTCGTCATCGTCTTATGTGCATCACCTGATGAATATTTTTGTCAACCTGTTAACATTAATATGCACACGTATAGGCATATTTACAGACATTGATTTTAGTCTGCTAACTGTACATGTTTTCCCAACGTGCAGTATTACCGTCTCGTTAGTGAGATTCGGCGACCTGGGGAGGGGAACATCCCCCAATCTCTCATCCTAATCACTCGGTCTATAGGAAATCATCTGTAAGTGATGAGTTTCCCTGTGGACCAGTGAGTGTACGGTAACATGGGTTAATCCCAACATCCTAAATCCACAGCCCTTAGTGGGCCTTGTGGTGGTCGTGAGATGGGAGCCCCTCGTAGGTTGGCCCTCGGGGTTTTCCCTCTCTATCGATCGTCCCGACGTGGTACTGGCTCGGGTCGCGTGCCCCTCGTAGGCTAGCCCTCAGGGTCTTCACTCCCGCTATGAGTCACGCTATCCATCTACCTTACAACCACGGACTTGGTACCCCTAGTAGGCTAGCCCTCGGGGTTCTCCTATCCGTTTGGGTTCGCCGGCCGCCGTTGCGCCACCGGACTTGTAGGGGTTGCTCCGCCACGTGAGCACTTCCCACTTCTCCCCGACAATCCTCTGGGATGGAGAGATGCTGCCGAAATCTCGGCTCGAATGAGTGTTGACTCGGAATGATTGCCGCGCTCGAGTATGAACCTTACGTGAGCCTATGACTTGGCTTCCGGACGACCCAGGGCCGATCCGATGAATACCTGATGCAGCAAACTTCCAAAATCTTCCACGACGTTTTAATAAGTCCAAAACTAAATCAATAAAACCTTAGTTTCCGCAAAACAAGGCTAAACAGGCACCGTCGACACTCGACGCGCCTTATTCCGGCGCGCCAGGAAGGGGAGCGCGCCGTTTTCAGGCCAAGCCCTACACCTACGTTAGGCGGCGCCATTTTAGACCTTTACCCACGCTTTCCACGCCGTTTTAAACTCTATGCCTACGCGTACCGCGCCGGTTTCGTTCCAGATCGCGTCATCGTGCCGTTTCAACCCTCTCTCCGCTTCCGGGGTGACTTCTAACGCTGATAATAGAATTAAATAAACCTTGTAATCAATAAATTGAATAAATTGGTTTGTTTAAACCTGAATTAGCAATTCTCATAATTTCATCATTATGCTTTAGTCTAAGCATTCATGCCGCATCAATGTATGCCTGAGTGCACGGGCCCTTGGTATATCAAATGGCATGAGCAGAGAGCCGGGCAACGTCCGACGGGAAGCTCTTGCTACGCGTGATGGTGGTCTTCGGACCTAAGTACTCCGCCACGTTCTGAGGGTCCGCCCTAATAAATCGTGCATGGTAGATCATAGTATCTAGCATAATCATTCGCATCCTTTGCATCCTTTATTCCGGTCTCGACGGCCCATTATCTCGATAATTAATCAAAGGTTTTCCCTCCTCGCGGGGGATGTAATTAATGCTATGACCTTCATGGTATGGCAGACTGCTGGTCCCGACCGAATCTCATTCTCGCCCGACACGGGTCAGGATGAGCGCATAATTAACTTGTCACGCTCGTGACTGGCACGCCTGCGTAGTCAATCAGTCAGTTAACTACCGGTTAGTTAACTGGTTGATCGACGCGTGAAATAAACCAAATAAACTTAAATAAATAATAGACAGCAAAATACCAGTCAAACAAGTCTGGCACGCCCGGTGGGACTTGTGTCACCTTTCATCTCTTTGCCGAGATACTTGGGCTTCGAGGCCGTCCCAAAGGTTACTGATCGTCTGTTTATTGGTCTTTTCAGGCAAACAATGACGACAACCACTGGATTGACTGGCGTTGGTTTCGGCCCGTCGATCATTACGGGTCATGCGCAAGGGTACCTGGCGTTGCCCACGATGTTCGGCAGCTTCCTTGTCACTGTTGGCTTCCCCAACTTCTTGGGGCTAGCCTTCGTAGATATGCTGGAGGTTGAGCCCTCGGAGCCTGTCGAGGGAGCTGCAAAGAAGGAGGAGCCTCTGAAGGCTCGAAGCTGTAACGACTCACCCAAGGGTCCAACTCTGGTCGCCAGCTGCCTGGTGCACCATGCCGTCCGTGGGGTCCGTCCCGATGCTGTCAACAAGAACTCTGGAGGACGTCAACGCAAGCAGCTCCGAAGGGGTACTGCTGTGGTTACCGAAACCCTCTCGCAATCCGATAAATCTATGATGGTTGGTGGCATGCGCGTCTTCTTCAATGGACGCGACGCACGGATAGTCCCGAACCGGGTTGTCCCTTCCATCCCCGTCCGCAACTCGTATCAGGCCCTCGCTGGAAGGAGGGCAGAAAGAGAAGAAGCTGGCCATTACGGCCAAGAGAAGTTGGCCCCCAGGCCAACGAAATTTAAACATGTATGGGTCCCCAAGAGGGTCCGACCTATTCATCAAGCTGCACCTATCCGCCGCCGCCTTGCTCACGATGGAGCGGAAGGAAGGAGAGAAAGGGGCCTGGCCCCGAAAGAAGAAGAAGTGGTCGTGGACCCTCTGCGCCGTGAAAGCTTCCGGGCCTACACCCGCCAAGCCAACGTCCCTACTATGGGGTGAAGATTCCAGCAACTTGCCGACAGAGCTCGACTAGCTTATATCCCTCCTGCGGGAGGTCGACAACTGTCCCCAGTGCTGCATCAAGAACGGGGACGAGAAGAGATGACCAATTTGGTCAAGAACTATTTCCGAGGGTTAGGCAACCCCTCGCTTGGACAGTAGCGGTTGATGCAAGCAGCCACCGCCAATGAAGACTACTGCCCATCAATGGCAGATGAAGAAGATGTAGGAGAAAGAATGATGGTGTCGTCAGTCGACGACAATGGCCATGATTACGGCCTCGAGATCGAAGCCGATGAAGCCGCCCCTAGGCAGGAAGAAACGAGAAGGACTTCTGTGTTCGAAAGGCTGACCTTCCCGGATCGGGCTAAGAGGAGGGTCCATCGATAGAGAAGAAGGATGCAGGTCTTCACCTGCAACATGGTTGGCATATTCAGTAGATATGGGGGGCTTCCCGAAGACCCCCGCGAGTTAGCTCAATTGGCCGCAAGGCCGGGGCCAAATACTCACAGAGCAGAAGCAGCAAGGGAGTTCCTGGTGACAGCTAAAGGAAAACAACCCCTGGGTTATCACCAGTGGGATGATTAGGCTCATGTCTTAACTGCCAATGTGGTGACGGCGGAAGAAGAAGATGACGTCCTCCTCGACATCCTACCCGAGGGTACATCCGGGGAAGTAACAGAAGCTATCTCTAGCATGGCCACTATGGACCCATCAGTCCTGATGCTACTTCAAAGATATTGGCAAGAGATAGACTTACTGAAGAAACAGCTAATGAAGAAGATTGAACAGTCATCAGCTTCCAAGTCGCCCGAAGTCCAGGGTGAATCATCCCGGGGAACTGTTCGTCATGTCGACCCTCCGCCACTCTACACCTTGCCTCATTCGTTAGAGCCAAGCATGGCGACGACTCAGCAGCGGCCACCACAGTCACAGCCGTTGATGCCGCCGGTGCTCCCTCAGGTGCACCAGACACCCCCACTGCTGCGTCCTCCACAGGCGACCACTCTGGTCACCCCGTACTTGCAGCCAGCACACTTCTATCCGGATCCAGTTGACCCCGCGGTCATGAACCGGATGATGGTGGAAAGGATGATCGAGCTGAAGCTCGCAGAAAGGAGTGAAGGCGACTACGTCACATTTGATGCCTATCGGGTGCCTTACCCGTAACACCATGCTGTCAAGCGACTTCCCCCAGGGATCGACAAGCCGCCCAAGTTTGACAAGTTCAACGGGAAGGGATCCCCGAAAGAACACGTCGCATATTATATGACTATCATGGGTGATCTAGCCACCGATGAGTCATACTTGCTGAAGTTTTTTGGGTCCTCGCTGATGGGGCTCGCATTTGAATGGTACTCCAGCCTCTCGGCCGGGTCGATCAGCGACTGGTCAGACATGTAGAGGAAGTTCAGGGAAAGATTTCATATTACAGAGAGGGAGGTCACAGTGGTCGAACTCTACTTAACAAAGTAGAGGGCAGATGAGACAGCCCTCGACTATATCAAGAGGTGGAGGAACCTCGGAATGAGGTGGAAGTGGCCCCCGCATCAGGAGGACGCTGTGCAAATATGCAAACAGAACCTCAGGAGGGAGGTTCTGGAAAAGATGATTGGAATGGAGATACGGTCGTTTGACCGATTAAACAACGTCGTGGCTGAGGTGGAAGCCTTTCTGGCCAGACATGCCCCTACATCAGCTGCCAGCGCAACCCAGAAGGGCAAGGCAGTGGAACGGCGCCAGGCGCCTAAAGAAGCAAACGCTCTTGACATCAAGGCGTTCGAACAACAGAAAGATAAAGGCAAGAAGGCAGTCGCCCCACAGCCTGCAAAAGCCCCGGACGGCAAAGAAGGTCCCTCGCTATGAAACAAGATGAAGAAAGCCTACTCCTTTCCGAAGGACAAAAATAGGGTTCTGTTCGACTGGGTAACAGAGTATGGCGTGGTCACCTTCCCAGAGCCGAAGAGGCCGGAGGACCTGAAGAGAAAAGACAGCCCAAGATTCTACCCCTACCACCAGATGCTGGGGCATCCAATCAAAGACTGCTATGTTTTTAAGGGCATCATCGAAGGGACGGTGAAGAAAGATGAAATAGAGTTGGGAGAGTACAAAGTGGACCCTCCTCAACCACATGAAGCCCCTCTGAGGAGGGTAGGAGTCAACATGATCTCCCTATACCAAGCACTGCCCGAGGAGATCTCTGAAGCAAGTATGCGGAGCACCTATGAAACCCATTTCTTGGAGCCTGTGAGAGAACAGTAGGGATGGCAGAAGGTTCTTGCGAAGCACAAAGGGAAGAAAGCACCCCGCCCGAAAGTGGGGGCACATATCCGTGGTGTTACACCACGACTTGCACCGCCGGTGGCAGCACCTGTGTGGACCACTCCACCTGCAGTCATCAGGATACCTACACACAATCGGAGGAGACAAACTCCGCTACTGGTGGTCAAGGAAACCAATCCTGGGATCCGTCGATTGCAAAACCTTATTGAAGGGCTAAATGAATATGTGCAGCCCGAATTGAAGCCTTTGCTGGTGCGGGGCCATGTCCCATGGCAAGAACTGGAGCAGCTCTCACTCGAGCAAAAGGAGGAATCTGAGGCAGCATCCGATAAGGAGGGCAGTCTGTTCTGGGGGCAGGCGCCTGCTGAAGCAAAGAAGAAGAAGAAACAAAAGAAGAAGAAAGGAAAGGCCGCTAAGGCCGATAAAGTGCAGGTTGTCTCCTGCAATACTCTATCAGCACTCTTCAACCTGCCCAGAGAAGAGGAAGAAGAGGAAATTTGCTTCACACCCCTTGCTGGGGGAGGCAGGGCTGAGGCCGCAACCGCTACACATGCAACCCAGTCAGGCCGAAAATGGGGGCGCCAGCCGCCACCCTGTTGTGCCCCTTGTGCTTTGATGAATGTGGTGTTTTAATGATAGCAACATGAATGAGTCACCACATTGAATGATAGCAACATGAATGTTTATAACTAACATGAATGTTTATAACTGATATGAATGTTTATAACTGATATACTCTATGGAAAATGCATAACTGATATACTCTGTGGAAAATGCATATGACTGTGACTGGTATATTCTCTGGAGAATGCTTAAGTATGTTATATCTGATCTATTCTGTGGAGAATGCATGAGTGTGCTAAATCATGCAGTGTTCCATACTAAGTGCATAATGTGTTTTGTGCTTGAATTAAGATCGGTGCATTACTTTTTCTGTGCATATACTGCATCAGTGCACTTAGATGGGTCGACCCCCTTCCTTGATGGGTTGACTCCCTCAGAACACAAGTCTATACAACTGTCCATATTTTTTAGTGTCTCATGCAGCGTCAACGCTGTAAGTGTGTACATTGCATTCTCAAGTCTGCAGCGTCAACGCTGTAAGTCTATACAGCTTCTGTGTGTTCTATGCATTTCACAAGTCTACACACTCAGCATAGTCTATACATCGTGTTGTGTCTGTGTTGTGTTTGGGCATCATTGAGATCACAAGTCTACACACTCAGCATAGTCTATACATCGTTCATGCATGTGCACAGTTCGTGGACAAAGTCTATACATCGCCCTCGATTGCATTAGCAAGTCTATACATTGTCAAGGCTTCATGAACTAAGTCTATACAGGCTTAGTTTGTACATCGGCTTGTTCACGCTTCATCATGTCTGTACATTGTCAATGCATCATGTAAGTCTGTACAGAGTCTTGTTGAAAGTCTGTACATCGTCTTCTTATTCATGCATAGCATGCATTGTTCATGAACTCTGTACAGCCCAAGTCTGTACATCGCATCATATTGTTCATGCAGTGTCTTGGTGAAGTCTATACATCGTTTCATTGTACAAGTCCATACAATGCATGCACTTTCATTCAAGTCCACACATTGATGCACTGTAGATAGCTCGAGGTGAAGTCTGTACAGCCATTGCCTTCATATAGGAAGTCTGTACATCCTACTGCACTGTAGCTTTCACGGTACCAAGTCTATACACTGCTGCACGTTGTGTTTTGTCGAAGTCTGCACATTGCTGAATGATCTGCAAGTCTGTACACTGGTCGAGCATTCAAGTCTGAACATTGGCCAAGTCTACACATCGGCACTGTAGTTTGCTTAGCTCAAGTCTATACATCCGTTTGCACAGCACATGAACTCTATACATTGCACTGTTTATGCACGGCATAGCAAGTCTGCACAACGTCCGTCTCATTTAGCGTCTAAGGCAAGTCTATACACTGGAAATTGAAGTGTGTACATTGAGCGTCTCATGTAAGTCTATACATCACATTGGGCTTCAGGCTTTACAAGTCTGCACAGAGCTTTCGTCTCATGCATTGTCTAAGCTAAGTCCATACATTGGACTGTAGCATCTTTACCCACGTTCTATGCTTCAAGTCTGTACATCCTTCAAGGGGCCAAGTCTATACATTGTGTCATTCACATCTTCAAGTCTGGACATTGCCCAGTCTGCTTCGCAAAGTCTATGCATCCATTGGTTCTTAGTTGGGCCAAGTCTATACATTGCCCAGGCTGCATAACGTCAAGTCTTTACATTGAACTCTATACATTGCATGCAGTTGCGCTTCATAAGTCTACACATTGCTGTTCTTCACAGCAAGTCTATACACTGCTCACTCATATAAGAAGTATGTACATCGCATAGCTTCACATATATGAAGTCTATACTTTGAGGAGAGTCTATACATTGCATTGGCTTTGAGCTGATGGGTCGACCCCCCTCCAGATGGGTCGACCCCCAGATCAGGAAGTATGTACAGAGCTCTGCCTTGTCCAGCATCATAAAGTCTATATAATGCATTGTTTCCTTAAAGTATGTACAGTGTTTATACTTAACTTGATAAGTGTTCTCGTCTGTCTGACAGGTGGTCTGCTCGTGGACGCTAATGAAGGGCACGTGATCTGAGGGCTGACAGGAAGTTGACATGTGGCCAAATATCTGGGCGGGAACTGTGGAAGCCACACGCGCCCAGTGCTATCTCCTGCTGTGACTGCCTATAAAAGGAAGCCTTCATCCAACAGAAGAAGGATGATCGAAACTGAGAGATCAAAGGGAAAAGTCTATACAGTGAGATAGAAGCAGCAGAGAGCTTTCGATCCACGGAGAAGAAGAAGAAAAGAAAAAGAAGAAGAGCAAAAGGAAAGGAAGAGAGAGAGAGCTAGAGAGCTCGAGCAGAGTGTGCAGAGAAAAAGAAGAGAAAGAAGTTGAGAAGAAATAGTGAGATCGAGAGAAGAGGAGAGCAGCTGTCTGAAGATCAGTCTTCACTGGACCGTGGATCAAATCCAGGCCAGTCAGCTCATTCTGAGCCACATTGTGCTTCATCACTTTTCAGCTTTCAGTTGCTGTTGTTATTTGCTTTTGTTTTTTCCTTTTAAACCTTTTATCAAGCTGTTAGTCAGCGGGTTTTGCAGAGGTGGATTCCTCTGGACGGGTTAAGCTGTAATCCCCAGCGGTTGTAGTGGTGGATTCCACTAGACAGCAAGCTGTGAGGCTCAGCGGGCGAGGAGGATTCCTCGGACGGCAAGCTGTGTTGCCTAGCGGTTGTATGGCAAGCTGTGATGCCCAGTTGTTCAAGCTGTGAGTCAGCGGAATCCACACTCGGTTTGAGTGTGGGGTGGATGTAGGTCTGCAGAACCGAACCACCTAAAAACCCCTTGTGCACTATGGTTTGATCTCTTTGTGTGTTTGGCGCTAGATGCTTGCATAGGGGCGATATGGCTTGATTGCATACCATGTGCTTGACTGTGGTATTGAGTGTTCTTTGATTTGTTATTCCGTTGTTGCTCTTTGTCCTTCTGAAGAAGGTAGATTTAATTCCACAGCTCTTAGTATTAGATTTAATTAGCCTTCAGGTTGTCTAATCTGTCTTGTTAGCATTCTAGTTTTTAATTGGGTGAAATTTTTATAAGGGATATATTCATTCACCCCCCCCCTCTGAATACTGCACCGAACCCAACACTTGGTATCAGAGCAAGTTGCTGTGCATATGATCTAACAATCCGCAGCAGATCCTGCTAGTTTTTGGTGCATTTCAGAGTGGGTCTCTTGAGATCGTGTTCTGCTTCTCTAAATTAGTTCCTTGCTTTACATATCTGGTTGTGGTGTTTTCTTGTCGATTGCTTTGTGCTTTGAATCTGCTTGTTATCTGCTTTGATGGCTAATCCTCCGATATTCATAGGTGATGACCTTGGCCCATGGCTGGAAAAGTTGCATCGGTATGTAAGCACAACCGATCCTGATTTGTGGAAGGTAATGACTCACGGTCCATACAAACTGTCGAAGGATAAATCCAAATGGACCAAGAAGGATAAGCTGAAAGACTCTGTCAACACTAGAGTTGTAGTTTTATTAAAAGAATCAATTGACATATCTCTAATCGAATGCATTTCTTCTTGCAGATCTGCCAAAGATATTTTGGAAAAGCTAAAGCTAATCAAGAATCACAGCAAATGTTTGATGGCTGATCGGAGAAATGCTAATGATGAAACTTCATCCGAGGTACGCTCTGAATCTGGAGAACTTTCAATTGATGACCTATGGAATATAAATGAGGAACTTAATAATAGATGTGAAAAATCGAAATCTGAGAATAAAAGATTGAAAAAGAAATGTGATCAGATAACTTTGAAAGTTCCTTGTAAAAATTGTCCAGATCTGAAACAATCTTATGATGCATGTTTGTAAGATGTTCAGAATTTTCAGGAACAAAATGGTTCTCTAAAACTTGAAAATCAAACATGTTTGGACAAAATATCAGAACTTGAGAATCAGCTGAATGAGAAGAAAAATGAACATCTAAAAGGCATGCAAGAACTGACTCAAGTTAATTCTGAATTGGATAAACTGAAACTTGAGAATGAAGAACTTCAAAAGAAAATTGAAAATCTCATGGGTAGAATATATGAAATCAATGGGGAGGTTTCACATTCTTCTTCTGTTGAATCAACCTGCCATATGTGCTCAGCTCTAAGAGAACGTAATGAAGATCTTTATAGTGAGAATGAATGGCTGAACAAACAAATAGTCTCACTTAAAGAGGATCACAAAAACTTGGTTGCTGAGAAAATTAATGTGGAAGAAAGAGAAGAGGAACTAATTAAAAAACTGAAGCTGATATCTGGAAGAGAGAGATGTGCTGGTAATGAAATTCATGCAAAAAATTTTGAGGAAGAAAACAATGAACTGAAAGATGAAGTTGAAAAACTAAAGCTGTTAAACACTGGCTTGTCTGAAAGACTTCTCACAATAGAAAAAGGAAAAACTGTCCATGATGAAGAATCACAAACTTTGAATATTCTGGAACAAGAAATTGAGAAGTATAAAACTGCAAATAAAGTCTTAAGTGAATGTGTCAATTGCAGTGAACAGGAGATAGCTAGTTATAAGCTTCATATAACATCTTTGGAAAATAAGATTCAGGAACTAGAAAAATCAGCATCCAACTCTGCTAAGAATGAAAGAAAAGTAAAAACTGTTGTGAAAAGGAAGGATGACAATTCAAGAAAGGGGACAAGCTGTAGTCCTGATGTTAAGGAAACTACCAGAAACCAGCTATATACTACCTTTGTGCATAGTTCTGATGTAGCTGGTACCTCAAGGGAATCCCCAAAACAAAATAAAAATCAGAAGTCACCTTCAAAATCTATCTTTCAGTTCAAAGCTCAAAAAATTGAAAAGCAAACAAAACCTGTTGAGAATAATCAGAAATTGAAAAGAAAGAGTCAAACAAAGAAGGCAAAGAATATTTCTGGTTATACTCTGAAATTTATTAGCTCTGCTGAATCTGATGCCTCTTGTACTCATTCGCATGCATCTAAGAAATCATCTGATAGAAACCATGCTCCTAGGAAATCTGATGCCTCTTTCTACTACTGTGGTAGGCGTGGTCATTATATGGATGACTGCAGTGTGATGAAAAGTGATGATATGATGCATGATAAATCTTTTTCAAATAATCATCATCACCCCAAAAGAAACATATATGCTTCAAACCAACACATCATTTGTTATAATTGTAACAAACGTGGTCATAAAGTTGTTGAGTGTTGGTTTAGGCCTTCATGGGGATATAATGGTTCAAGAGGTAAGCACCCAAGGTGCGTTGAATGTGGCAAGTATGGGCATGCAGTCAAGAACTGCTGGTATGCTCAGGGAAAACATTTTAATTCCAAATTTGCTAAATTCCCTGCAAATAGAAATTTTCTTGGTAGAAATAAACCTGTTTTTAAAGAAAAGATTCTTGTATGTTTTGAATGTGGAAAACCTGGCCACCGAGCTTCTGAATGCTGGTGGGCAGGCAATGCTAAATTAAAACTTCATGCAAGTAACAAAAATTTTCAAGCAAACTCACATAGATTCCATGATGATAATAATGTCCACAAAAAGAATTCAAGGTTTGCTACATCATGTAGATATTGTGGAAAATTCGGTCATTTCATGGATAACTGTTACCTGATGGATCATGATGATAATTCTGTTAAGAGATTGTTCAGAACACCTATCAGGACTAATGCAGGACCCAAGGCAGTTTGGGTCACTGTAGGATCAAAATGATTGTCTTGCTGCAGGTGTGCCTTGGAAATGAATAAAAGGGGTTGAATTTAGCCAAGGCACTCAAAAAGGGAAAACCCCAGGATTCAATTCTTCAGGTCAGTTCTGAACTTTGTTTTAAATTCATCATCTGAAATTGTTGTTTTTGCTTGTTTGATTTTTGATGATCTCTTCTTGTCTAGCTGATCAGTCTGTATTCCAGACTCAGCTACTGAAGTTAAATTCTGCTCAAATTGATGTTCCCTTGCCATCTATTGCACTAAGTGTGAATGATTCTTTAGTGCAGACAGTTGATGCATTATATAGACTTTGTGTCAATACAATTGTATGATTGTTGCTAAATGCATAACTTGCACTGAGCTTGAATGGGTCATTTAGTGCTACAGTCAATGCATGTGTCCAATGACTGCATATCATAATGATCTGTCTATGCTAAATTGATTTATCTTGAAAAGTTGATTGCTCTCTCATGATGCTATTTGAATAAAGAATGCTCTGATGTTTGAGTAAACATTCTGCATAGCATGTTAAATCTGATTTTTGAATCTGAGTTTTGCACATTCTTTCATGTTCAGCATTGTCAGGTTTAGATTTTCTGAATTCTCCTCATACATGATTTGCATATTGATGATTGTCTGAAATTGCATATGCATACATATAGTGAATGCATTGCGCATCATCATACTGAAAACTCCAAAAGAAGTAACTGTCTACATATAGAACTGCATTGGCACTGCAATTGTCATTCATGGCCATCATGGTATATTAAATGGAACAGTGCTGAAGGGCAGATGGAGTATGTCTTGATGCTACTGCCATGTGTGAGGTGGTCCTTGGACCAAGTCATCCGCCCAGTACCATGGGTCTAGTTTTCATATAGAATAGTGTACTGCATATCATCAATTTGAAGAAAATTAAATTTGAAAAGAAATGATTCATTGCATATCATGCATTTTGTCAGGGGGAGCTTGTTTGTTGTTGCTTGGTCATCATGCTCTCCTTATCAGAATTGTTGCATACTTCTCATATGAAGGGCAGTGCATATCATAAAATTGTTTTTTGAAAAACCTAAAAAGAAATTTCATTGCATCTAGACAGGGGGAGCATTTAGACTTGGTGTTTTGATTGTCACATCTTGAACACCTCTTATCTAATAACTGATCAACTCTCATCTGATATCATATTTTTCTCTCTTGAAAAAGGATTCTGCCTTCTATTTGTTGAGCTGTTAAAGAAGAGTTTCTTTCAACTCCCTTCATGATACTATCTGTCAGCTGATCTGTCTGAATTCCAGACTCAGCCACTGTGTGTTGATGTACACCCTTCTGAAATATTTTTCTCTTGCTGATTGACTCCTCCACCAGCTTGTACTCTTTATTCATATACCTCTTAGCTGGTGTGACTATTTTAGCTCCATTATTGAGTTGTTGGTCAGCTAAATTTACTGATCTGGTCTGAGGAACTTAAGCTGCATGTTATGCAAGCCAGTCTGAGAATTTTGTAGAAACTCCTATCATATAGGTTTAAGAATTACCACTGAACCAGACTGATATAAGATTAATTTATTCTCAGATTTGTACTTAAATGAATTGAAAATATCAGAATGATAAGGTTTAATAAACTTTAACCACATGTGTCATGTAATCCTTAAACTCTCTCATCTGATATCTGGAAATTTGAAATCAAGGCTCCTTGGTAGAGATTCATAGAGTGAGTACTGTGGTTAAACATTAACTTGAAAGAATGTTGACTAAATAAAAATTGTGAATTCAGAGCAATGTCTTGGTCACCGAGAAACTGGGTTCCTTGTCAATGAAATAAAGTAACTCATGTCATGAAGTGCCATAGTTATCTCTGATGAAAATTTATTATCAAAACCTGACAGAGCAATGGCAAAATTGTGTTGAGTAGCTGGGGAGTCTGGCCTCTAATCAAGGTGTCTCCTCATGCAAAAAGACACTTATATTGCTAACTCTGGTCTCAATGTTGAGAGGCAATGACAGTTATCACTCTGAGTAACTGGGTCACTTCAACTAAGACTTGTTATGCCTCATGTAAAAAGGTGTTGATCAACTTAAATTGCTCAGGAAAAATATAATGTGCTTCAAATAAAAATATTGAAAAGTCTGTCAACTCATATTCTTGGAAAAAGTGTTTAACATCAATACTAATCTGTGTAACTCTTGAAAGAGTCATTGAGATCATGTATGTAAGATAAAAGATGATTGTTTTTGAGTGCTTTCTAAATATTTGGTTCACCTTTATTAAAACTTGGATTCAGATATGATTATTGAGTTTAATTTGATAAATTTGGTATACATCAAAATTAAATCAGATTGGTTAAGTTGCCACTTCATAACCCTTTATGATAAGAGAGTCTACTCTTCTTAAGACTTATTGAAGTGGTGCAAGCTTTAAAATCCCTCATGTTCAGATTCTTTCCAGACAGCCTTATCAACATCTTGCTATTGATTGATTCATTGAGATGTATTGTGTTTTGACTATTTCTCACCCTCACCCATGGCTAATCTCACATTATCAGTTGATCCACACTGTTGGAATCTTCCATCCTATTTCACAATCAGCTCTGGTTCTGTTTCATTCTGTTCATGTAACCAGAATTCAGATTCTTTGTAATGGTAGAATTTAGCTTGATTTACTAGATAACCAGAGTTCATTCCTGTGCTTCAGAGGGAGTCATGGGTCATCTGATTTTAAGGGGAGAATAGTTAATCTTGCATGCTGATAGGGGGAGTGATGTTTCATTGTCTTAAGGAAGTGCTGATAGTTAATGAACCATGTTTTATTCTGTGTCTTTGTGTGCTGCATTTTGTCTCTCAAACCATTCCCTCTCTTTTTGATTATGTCAAAGGGGGAGAATAGTTTGACGAGTCTGTGTGACTCATTATGTTGCCATCATCAAAAAGGGGGAGATTGTTGTGCCCCTTGTGCTTTGATGAATGTGGTGTTTTAATGATAGCAACATGAATGAGTCACCACATTGAATGATAGCAACATGAATGTTTATAACTAACATGAATGTTTATAACTGATATGAATGTTTATAACTGATATACTCTGTGGAAAATGCATAACTGATATACTCTATGAAAAATGCATAAGACTGTGACTGGTATATTCTTTGGAGAATGCTTGAGTATGTTATATCTGATCTATTCTGTGGAGAATGCATGAGTGTGCTAAATCATGCAGTGTTCCATACTAAGTGCATAATGTGGTTTGTGCTTGAATTAAGATCGGTGCATTACTTCTTCTGTGCATATACTGCATCAGTGCACTTAGATGGGTCGACCCCCTTCCTTGATGGGTCGACTCCCTCAGAACACAAGTCTATACAACTATCCATCTTATTTAGTGTCTCATGCAGCGTCAATGCTGTAAGTGTGTACATTGCATTCTCAAGTCTGCAGCGTCAACGCTGTAAGTCTATACAGCTTCTGTGTGTTCTATGCATTTCACAAGTCTACACACTCAGCATAGTCTATACATCGTGTTGTGTCTGTGTTGTATTTGGGCATCGTTGAGATCACAAGTCTACACACTCAGCATAGTCTATACATCGTTCATGCATGTGCACAGTTCGTGGACAAAGTCTATACATCGCCCTAGATTGCATTAGCAAGTCTATACATTGTCAAGGCTTCATGAACTAAGTCTATACAGGCTTAGTTTGTACATCGGCTTGTTCACGCTTCATCATGTCTGTACATTGTCAATGCATCATGTAAGTCTGTACAGAGTCTTGTTGAAAGTCTGTACATCGTCTTCTTATTCATGCATAGCATGCATTGTTCATGAACTCTGTACAGCCCAAGTCTGTACATCGCATCATATTGTTCATGCAGTGTCTTGGTGAAGTCTATACATCGTTTCATTGTACAAGTCCATACAATGCATGCACTTTCATTCAAGTCCACACATTGATGCACTGTAGATAGCTCGATGTGAAGTCTGTACAGCCATTGCCTTCATATAGGAAGTCTGTACATCCTACTGCACTGTAGCTTTCACGGAACCAAGTCTATACACTGCTGCACGTTGTGTTTTGTCAAAGTCTGCACATTGCTGAATGATCTGCAAGTCTGTACACTGGTCGAGCATTCAAGTCTGAACATTGGCCAAGTCTACACATCGGCACTGTAGTTTGCTTAGCTCAAGTCTATACATCCGTTTGCACAACACATGAACTCTATACATTGCACTGTTCATGCACGGCACAGCAAGTCTGCACAACGTCCGTCTCATTTAGCGTCTAAGGCAAGTCTATACACTGGAAATTGAAGTGTGTACATTGAGCGTCTCATGTAAGTCTATACATCACATTGGGCTTCAGGCTTTACAAGTCTGCACAGAGCTTTCGTCTCATGCATTGTCTAAGCTAAGTCCATACATTGGACTGTAGCATCTTTACCCACGTTCTATGCTTCAAGTCTGTACATCCTTCAAGGGGCCAAGTCTATATATTGTGTCGTTCACATCTTCAAGTCTGGACATTGCCCAGTCTGCTTTGCAAAGTCTATGCATCCATTGGTTCTTAGTTGGGCCAAGTCTATACATTGCCCAGGCTGCATAACGTCAAGTCTTTACATTGAACTCTATACATTGCATGCAGTTACGCTTCACAAGTCTACACATTGATGTTCTTCACAGCAAGTCTATACACTACTCACTCATATAAAAAGTATGTACATCGCATAGCTTCACATATATGAAGTCTATACTTTGAGGAGAGTCTATACATTGCATTGGCTTTGAGCTGATGGGTCGACCCCCCTCCAGATGGGTCGACCCCCAGATCAGCAAGTATGTACAGAGCTCTGCCTTGTTCAGCATCATAAAGTCTATATAATGCATTGTTTCCTTAAAGTCAGTACAGTGTTTATACTTAACCTGATAAGTGTTCTCATCTGTCTGACAGGTGGTCTGCTCATGGACGCTAATGAAGGGCACGTGATCCGAGGGCTGATAGGAAGCTGACACGTGGCCAAATATCTGGGCGGGAACTGTGGAAGCCACACGCGCCCAGTGCTATCTCCTGCTGTGACAGCCTATAAAAGGAAGCCTTCGTCTAATAGAAGAAGGATGATCGAAACTGAGATCAAAGGGAAAAGTCTATACAGTGAGATAGAAGCAGCAGAGAGCTTTCGATCCACGGAGAAGAAGAAGAAAGGAAAAAGAAGAAGAGCAGAAGGAAAGGAAGAGAAAGAGAGAGCTAGAGAGCTCGAGCAGAGTGTGCAGAGAAGAAGAAGAGAAAGAAGTTGAGAAGAAATAGTGAGATCAAGAGAAGAGGAGAGCAGCTGTCTGAAGATCAGTCTTCACTGGACCGTGGATCAAATCCAGGCCAGTCAGCTCATTCTGAGCCACATTGTGCTTCATCGCTTTTCAACTTTCAGTTGCTGTTGTTATTTGCTTTTGTTTTTTCCTTTTAAACCTTTTATCAAGCTGTTAGTCAGCGGGTTTTGCAGAGGTGGATTCCTCTGGACGGGTTAAGCTGTAATCCCCAGCGGTTGCAGTGGTGGATTCCACTGGACAGCAAGCTGTGAGGCTCAGCGGGCGAGGAGGATTCCTCGGACGGCAAGCTGTGTTGCCCAGCGGTTGTATGGCAAGCTGTGATGGCCAGCTGTTCAAGTTGTGAGTCAGCGGAATCCACACTCGGTTTGAGTGTGGGGTGGATGTAGGTCTGCAAGACCGAACCACCTAAAAACCCCTTATGCACTGTGGTTTGATCTCTTTGTGTATTTGGCGCTAGATGCTTGCATATGGGCGATATGGCTTGATTGCATACCATGTGCTTGACTGTGGTATTGAGTGTTCTTTGATTTGTTATTCCGCTGTTGCTCTTTGTCCTTCTGAAAAAGGTAGATTTAATTCCGCAGCTCTTAGTATTAGATTTAATTAGCCTTCAGGTTGTCTAATCTGTCTTGTTAGCATTCTAGTTTTTAATTGGGTGAAATTTTTATAAGGGCTATATTCATTCACCCCCCCCTCTGAATACTGCACCGAACCCAACACACCCAACCACAACATCATATTCAGGGAGAGCAGCCCTACAAGACACCTCCCCCGGAGGTCAAGGGAGTCCAGATCCCTCCTCCGCCAGGCTTATATAACGAGAATGGGGGCAAGGTGGTCCCTTCATTCCTTGAATTCATGAAGATGTCTAAGGGGAAGCAGCTGTGCCAGGAGGCTAACCCTACACCCGGGAATGTTCACCCGCAACCAGCACAGTCTGCCGAAGCTCCAGATGCAGATGGAGTTTGTCCTACAGCAGCTAATGAAGAACACCAAGGATTCGGTGCTAACCAGAAAGATGTCGAGTCCGAGGCATATGAAGCAGGTCCGTCAGGGGCCGCAACTCAAGACTCTCCCAAGCCCAGGTGGGTTGAAGAGATGAAGCTTTCCAATGTCCGAGCTGGGAGTCGCATAATGAAGCTACTCAAGAAGCTCCCTGCTCAATTTACAATCTGGGAGATCCTCTCTTTGAGTGAAGAGACTCGACAGGCGATCATCACTGCTCTGCAGACGCCTGCTCATTTTGAGACCTGCTTGGCTGAAGCAATGCCGGAAGCTAGCATGACCTTCACTCCAGAGGATATGCTGCTACCTACCATCAGCCACAACATGCTGTTGTACATGAAGGGGCACCTGAACGGAAGGGAGCTGAACAGAATTCTGGTCGATCCCGGTGCAGCTGTCAATATTTTACCCTACAGAATCTACGAGAGGCACCACTTCAATGTGTATCTCGAGAAGGTTAGGAATATGCGTATCGCCGGCTTCAATTAAAAATGTGAAGTGTCGATGGGGGTGGCGGAGTTCACACTTACCCTGGCGAATTTCGCTACGACAGTGCAGTTCCATGTCATCAACTCCCGCACCTCGTACAAGGCGCTTCTCGGCCGCCCATGACTACATGAAAATATGGTGGTGCCCTCTACACTCCACCAATGTATCAAATATAGCTTCCAAGAGAAAGAGGAGAGGATATTTGCTGACCTCCACCCGTTCAAGGTATTTGAATGTCACTTGGCGGATGCCAACCTATATGCAGGGCCTTCTCAGAAGACTTCTGGAGCTAAGACCCCTACGGGGGCATCAAGAGGCGCATCCGGCGACAATTGGTACCCACCGCCGCCGCGTGGATATGTCAAGCCCAAGGCGGTCTCTCATATCACAGCATCTGGGGACGTGGGCAGAACAGTAGCCCCAGTATTATACCCCGAAGCTAATGAAGTTCAGGTCAGTCGGCAGCACGACCACATTGGAGTCCCGACGGCCTCACAAAGCCAATTCCCGGCCTCGATGACCCCACTGTCGAGCCTTTCAAAACTTGGGAGGTGACACAGATAGATGGACCCAGCAGCTTGTTCTACACGGCTGAAGAGCACCCTACTCGGGAAGATACAGACTGCTGCCTCCCCGAAGATATAAGTAATCCGTCAGTCCCCGTCAAGGGTCTGGCATTCACAACCAGTCGGATGACCAGGATGTTCCAAAAGTAACACATCCCCTCCGATCAATCTCATAGAAACAAAGAAGCTTTCCAGAAAATGTGGTATCCCGCAAGTCTGGATAAGAAAATGAGACGCGTCTCTCAGCCCCAGGGGTTGGGCTTCACCCTGGAAGAATACTACTATAGTGGGCGATACGAGGTGGACACCATCTCCGCCTTCTACCCTGCTAAAGATAGCCCACTGGGGGTAACCTTTGATGAATACCCAGCAGAAGCTGAATATGCTGAGCTGGCTCGAACCGGAAATCAAGAAGCGGAGGCCATAATTCCTTGTCGATCCTGGGAGTAGGTCTATCCCGAAGAGGCGGCCCTTCAAGCCAAATTTGACAAGGCTAGCAGCAGCGAGGCCGAAGATGTTGAACAAGCAGGGGCCTCTCCCTCCGGTAGAGTCCTACTGATGATGACCCCAGCACCTCTCATGCCAATCGGGGAAGCCTTAGCCGACTTCGAGCAAGAGGTATATGCCGTTAAGAAAGGAAATGTCACTTCTACTAAAGATACAACTGCCCCAGAAGGCGAGACCTCCTCACCCTCTGCTACAAGACTGGGTTGCTGTTCCAACCCAACAACAAGCAACCACCAGTCTGTCACGGTTGCAACCCCAACTAAAAGGGCTGAAGCTGCTCTCTCACCTCTGGAAACTGCAACGGCGGTGGATTTACTGAGAGAACAATCTGCAGGCTCACTATTAAACGAAGTAGAGGACCTTCGGGAGGCTCTGATGATGTCAAATGAGGGAGTCGAGGGCCTGGACCCCGAAGACGGCATTCCAGATTTCGTCAACCTCCAACCAGCACCTGTGGAGATAGAAGACGGAGGCCAAGCTACGGTTGATGAGCTGATAGAAGTCAATTTGGGAGATGAGATAGACCCTAGGCCTACCTTTCTCAGTGCCCAATTATCACCGGAAGAATAGGAGTTGTACATCCAGCTGCTGCAAGAATACCAGGATTGCTTTGCCTGGACTTACAAAGAAATGCCAGGTCTGAGCCCTGCAGTCTCGCAACATGAGCTGGTGATCAGTCCTGAAGCCGAGCCGGTGAAGCAACCACCACGGCGTATGAGGCCAGAGCTCATCACTCAAATCTGTATAGAAGTCGATAAGCTCATTGATGTGGGATTCGTCGAAGAGAATCAGTACACCACGTGGTTGGCGAATATCGTCCCCGTGAAGAAGAAGAATGGACAGATCCGGATATGTGTTGACTTTCGAGATCTGAATAAAGCCTACCCCAAGGATGACTTTCCGGTGCCAATAACGGAAGTCATGATTGATGCTACGACTGGCCATGAGGCCCTATCATTCATGGAGGGGTCGTCCGTCTACAACTAGATATGGATCGCGGAACATGACCGGGTCCACACTGCCTTCCAAACCCCCAAAGGCATCTACCACTACAGGAGGATGCCGTTCGGACTGAAGAATGCTGGCGCAACTTATCAGCGCGTAATGACTAGGATATTTGATGAGTTGCTCTACCACAAGGTCGAGTGCTACATAGATGATCTAGTCGTCAAGACCAGAAGAAAAGAAGACCATCTGCAGGACCTCCGGATCATTTTTTAGAGGCTGAGGCAGCATGAATTGAAGATGAACCCTATGAAATGCGTGTTCGGAGTGTCGAGCGGAAAGTTCTTGGGTTTCATTGTCAGATACCGGGGAATCGAGATAGACCCCGTAAAGATCAAAGCAATTCAAGAGCTACCTGCACCGAGGAACCTCTCTGAGCTGAGATCACTACAGGGCCGCTTGGCTTATATTCGGCGGTTCATTTCCAATTTGTCAGGGTGATGTCAGCCTTTCCATAAATTGATGATGAAGGGTGTTCTCTTTTACTGGGATGAAGATTGCCAGACAGCCTTTGACAAGCTGAAAGACTATCTGAAGACTACTCCAGTGCTGGGCGCACCGGTAAGAGGACGGCCACAGATATTATATATAGCAGCCACACACAACTCTCTGGGGGTAATGTTGGCCCAGAATAATGAAGAAGGGAAAGAACAAGCCCTCTACTTGATGGGGACATCACCTCCCATGCCCACATTCACAGCTCGTCTCCTCGCCCCGGTTGCATCCAAAATGTTCTAGTCATTTAATTTTGAGTCCTATGTAATTTTTATTTGAGTCATTTGATGTATTTTCCCTTTTATTTGAGTCATGTTCCAAGGTCTTGTGTTCATTTCTCTAAGTTTGAGTGTCATCAGGTTGTCTAGTTAGCTATTGGACCCAATTCATTGGGCTTGGCCCAAGGGCTCTCCCCTACCCCCTCGGTTATTTATCATTGAGTCAATTGTCAGGGACTTTTGAAGAAATGTGGGTTTCCTATATATAGGACCCCATTCCCCCCATTCCAACTTAATGAATCAATGAATGAAAAAACTTGCCATTTGGAGAGTTTACATTTCTTATCTAGTGGAGAGATTCCATTTTTTGGGTGAGAAACCCTAGGGGAGAGATTCCCCACCCTTCCCTCTCTTAATCTCTCTTTTTCACTCCACTTTCTCTCTCCTCAACACCCAAATTCGAATTTTCTTCTCTCTCCTCCCTTCCCAACCACCTCCACTCCCCACCTACCCCATTTAAGCCTCTTCCCATTCCCCACAACCCTCATCAATACTCCACCCCTTCCCAAGACCCCCTCCACCAATCCTCTCCTCACCATCCAACCCCCAACTACCCCTCCCACTTTCCCAAGCACCCTTTCCACTACCCCAAGCACCCCTTCCTTTCCCCAACACAACCCCCCCATTCCCAAGACAAAAAATTAACTCCACCCTTAAACCTATTTTCGAATATCCTTTCCCTCTTTCCATTCCAACCAAATTCGCAGCCCCCACTACCACCATCTATTGGACCCTCTTCCAGACCTTATTCTCCACCTCCCACACCGTAGAACACCCCCTCCAAGACCCCCTTACAACCATGGGTCACTCCCACACTCATCTACCCCCTTCCCCTTCTTCTTTCTTGGTCATTGGAAGCTACTTCAAAGTTGTAGTTTGCTGTCCAGAGGTTACAGATGAATCAGCAACTTGCAGCGGCCACCACGACTTCCTCCGGATGAGTTTGAAGACCCAAGAGCCATTGTCGGAAGCGTCTACCAGTCTCCTTTGCAACAGAAGTGGTTTAATCTTCTTCCGATCTCTGACCCGTCCAGGAGGTCCATTCTCCCACAACTGCGCAGTTCTGCCTCGGCTGAGGACCTGAGCCATATTAGAAGCTCTGCTACGATGAACCCTGAAGGAATCAGTCCATGAGTTCTTCTTCAAAGTTCTTCATCGCCCACTCTACTTCCAGAATCAAGAAACAGAACTTCATTCGGCATTCGTGATCCAGAGTTCTCATTTTTCTCCCTCAGCTACGCAGATCTGCTACTCATAGTCTGCACCAACCAGTCGCCATTGTTCTGGATCCCCTAGTCTTCTCCGACATCGGTTGGCTTCCCTGTCAGTTTTGCTGCGAAGAGGACTCATCCAAGATTCCATCGACTCTGACGGCGCTTGATTCAGAGTTGGGAGCTGTTGGGGCATCCTCTGCAACCTGCTGTTGGAAACCAGGAGCTAGCTCTGCAGAGATCCTGATCCGGAGGGAAAGCTTCACCACGACAAACCCCGGAGGAATCAGGCCACGAGATCTTCTGAAAAGTTCTTCCTCTCTCTGTCTACTTTCAGAACCAAGAAGCGGAACTCTGTTCGGTATCCGGAAGCAGAAGTTACGAATTTTCTTCCTCAGGTGTGCGACTCTGCTTCCCACAGTCTGCACCGACCCCCACTCACTTTTCTGGGTCCCCTGATCTTCTCCGGCATCTTTCGGCTTCCCCGTCAGTTCTGTTGCAAAGACGATTTGTCCACGGTTTTCAGCGGCTCTGGGATCACCTGATTCGGAGTTCGGGAGCGGCCGAGGCAACCTCTTCTTCCTGCTGTTAGTAACCAGTTGCTGTCAGTCCGAGAATCAGCATCCCTGTTCGAGCTCCTACCCAGGCCAGCAGCGACCCTAGAAGAATTCGGAAAAATTCAGAGGCACTCCAGTTCCAGTAACAAAGATTTTCCCATTGGTCTCGCGCTCGGAAAAATTCCTGATCACGTTCTGTAGCCACAGTACCGACTGTCTATCCACAATTGCCGAGAGAAAGCAGATTCAGCATATTCACTTCATCATCGTTTTAGCCCTAGTTTTCCCCACCCCGCTTGGCCGGCTGAAGGCCCCTCCCTGCGTGGAGGTAGTTTTGATTGTAACTATCATCTTCCCTTCCCCACGATCCCCCCCTTGCATGGGGTGTAGTGTTGTAATAGCTTAAACAGGTCAAGCTACCCCGGCGCGGCGTGTGGGGAACCCACGCTTCCCCGCTCTCCCTCGTCTCCGAGTGGGACCGGTTTCTTCAAACCGGTCGAGTAAGTGCTCCAAACTTTGCTCTAATTTGTGCTTGTTCTTTCAATATTAGTTCATAAACTTCGCTGGCCGTGAATGAGAGCCCGATCCTTAAGCTCTTGTGCTATAAGTGATCACCGTGGGAAAAGAGAGAAACCGGTGCCTTTGGCACTTGGTCGGCCCCATTGTCTTGGGCTTCCACATCCATTGGGAATCAAGTCTTGGCCTTGCTGGCCCTCTACCAGCAAGGGCCCAACCCCTCAACCTCACCTTGGCATTGCCAAGTTACCCCGGGCTTGGGTGAGCGACGAGAGAGCGGCGGCCCAAATTGGCCCATTTAGATTGCGAATGTGCTTGCTTGCTTAAGTCCAAGGTTGTGTCACATCAATTGGTATCAGAGCAAGTCATTGACTTGTCTCTATCAAGTCAAGTCCTAGGGCATGCTTGCATTGGTGTCATCATCAATCCGACCCTTGCATTGATCCCCCCGTTCATCATGACCACCTACTTAGCCTACTCACCACCCATAGACTTCATCCTAGATAGGGATATTACCTTTGACGGATCACATTCTAGTGACTATCTTAGGTGGGAGGCTACGATAGAAAAGTACTTCGAAAAGACTTGGGTATATGGACCGGCGAGAGTCCGAAAGGCCAAGGGACGACTTCGGGGTCAAGTCAAAAGTAAGTGGGAACACATAGAGGGCTTAAGGAGGGTTAGAAGACAAGAACATATTCACTCATGGGAAGAGATGAAGGTAGAACTTAGAAAGATCTACATCCCCAAACATTCCCACCCCTCCTACTCAAGCACCCCTAACCCGAGGAGCACTACCACTCCTCCATCCCCACCCGGCCAACTTGAGACCGACCTTTGGTATCCACCCCCACCACCCCCAATAATTCATCTCTCAACCATCATAACAACACTTCGCGACCAAGTCCTCTCCCTTAAGACCCAAATAAACCAAACAACCACCTCTCCACAAAATCCCATGAGGATCCCCACACTCCAACCAAAACCTCCTTCCGCAAACCTCTCTATCCAAACTCAATTGGCCCCCACTACCACCCCTCCACAACCAGCCGATCCCAAGGGGAAGAGACCCCTAACCGACCCGGTTTCCTCAAAAAGGACCACCACTCACCCTATTCTCACCATTCAAACCCAAGTAGACCCCGTATCCATCCCTCCACCTAGAACCATGACGGCCACCACCACCCAACCCAAATCCTGTCACCCAACCCACCTTCCACTTCCAAACCCAACCCTACCCCAACCTAAGCCACCACTACTTCCACTCCCAACCCAAGTTCGACCTCACTCACCACCCCGGGTGCACCATGCCCCAACCATCATCACCCCATCTCCAAAAGACCCTCCCATTCCCTTAAGAAAAGAGGCCACACCCACTCACATAGGAATAGTTGCTAGCCCAGACCCTCTCCCCACCCATGAGGAAACCCAAGTTCACACCAATGGTGAGGAAGAGCTTCAACCCTTTACCACTTCAAATTGTCCGAGTCTTCAAGAGCCACAAACCTTCACAAATGGCACCATAATCATAGATGGGCCCCTAGCTAGATGGCTAAAAGAGAAACCAATTCACCCCATCACGTCCAATGTCTACCCTCTCATGGAGCTAAACCTCCCCATAGTACCCTTCTCCACCTATCACACCACCATCCAATCATCCTACCAAGTGGAAACTTTAGGGGATCTTCTTAAGGGCCTAGCATGGCAAATTGAGTTCACTAGCATGTTGACCCCTATGGCCGAACAACCTAGGAGCCTTGGCCTCCTACACCTATGCATCGGGTCTATCACCTCGGTTTGCACCATTGGTTGCTACACTAGCGACCTCCTTCTATTCCTCCCCACACCCGATGAGCCCGACCTTCTCCTCCAATTGGAGCTTTTTATATCGGGTAGAGAGCCAAGCCCTCCCCTCATGGCCAACCCACTCACCAAGAACATTGACCCAATTATCATTGAGAGGGATGACTTAGCACCTTTTGAGGACCTTGAGGACATGGAGCTCCTTCCCCTTAGTAACCCATTTTATGATCCCTATGATCCATTACAATGGGAGTCAAGGAACCCGGGTGACCCAACTACCTTAACCACCACCTACCTTTCCCTATCCCAACCCACCATGTTTGACCCAATCCACCCCATCCTAGACCCGAGTTACACCTTGGGAGCCATGACCTTGAGCCACATATCCCTAGGTAATAAGGTTATGCCCCACCCCATGATGACCACCTTCTTACATCCATTCGATCCTTTCCAATGGGAGTTCAAAGGTTGTCCCACACCTATACACATGGAAGTCACCTTTGGGAAAAGCATGCATGTGTCTAGGCTTACCATACCCCTTGGCATGAACACTATGTTGGGTCCATTCATTCATATCACCCACATGTCAAGTAGAAAGTATGAGTGGTCCATATTCGGATGTCATGGTCCACCTTCAATCATCATGGGTCTTAAGCATGTCAAAGGCATCTACGGATGTCCGGGTCCCCCAATATTTATCACCAATTTGCATGATAGGGCCACCTACGGGTGTCCCGGCCCACCTAGGCTAACCAAAGTCTACACTGCATCATTACACGATAGGTCTACTTTTGGTTGCCCAGGTCCACCCATCACCCCCAGAATGTCTGCATACACAACATTGCATAAAGAGATCCGCAAGCACATTAGCAAGAAGAATGTGACTTATAAAAGGCAAGCCGACTCTCATCGACGTCACCAAGAATTCCATAAGGGTGACTTTGTGATGGTAAGGACGGAGAGGCTCTCCCCGGGAGCCATCTCCAAATTGAGGCCACGTGGGGCTGGTCCCTTCCAGGTCCTGAGACGCATTGGTGCAAATGCCTATGAGTTAGATCTCCCTGAGGAATATGGGGTAAGTCCCACATTGAATGTCGCCGACCTAGTGCCATACAAGGGACCCACGGTGGTACCTAGTGAGGATATTGAGCCTATTCCCTCTGTTGAGAGAGCACCCACCCCGTGAGGAGAGTCCACCAGCCAAGAGAGCCTAGCGTGAGCACATTGAACGAATATTGGATGAACATGTCACTACCACCAGGAGCAAGGTATACGAGCGCTATCTCGGCAGGTGGATAGATCGGTCTCGTTCGGAAGACTTGAGGGAAGTACCACTTCTACACCCTCCGAGAAGGGAAGGACACTTACTCGACGGAGTCGAGTTCTCCGCACCCCGAGAGTATGATGGGGACATCACCTCCCATGCCCACATTCACAGCTCGTCTCCTCGCCCCGGTTGCATCCGGAATGTTCTAGTCATTTAATTTTGAGTTCTATGTAATTTTTATTTGAGTCATTTGATGTATTTTCCCTTTTATTTGAGTCATGTTCCTAGGTCTTGTGTTCATTTCCCTAAGTTTGAGTGTCATCAGGTTGTCTAGTTAGCTATTGGGCCCAATTCATTGGGCTTGGCCCAAGGGCTCTCCCCTACCCCCTCGGTTATTTGTCATTGAGTCAATTGTCAGGGACTTTTGTAGAAATGTGGGTTTCCTATATATAGGACCCCATTCCCTCCATTCCAACTTAATGAATCAATGAATGAAAAACTTGCCATTTTGAGAGTTTACACTTCTTATCTAGTGGAGAGATTCCATTTTTTGGGTGAGAACCATAGGGGAGAGATTCCCCACCCTTCCCTCTCTTAATCTCTCTTTTTCACTCCACTTTCTCTCTCCTCAACACCCAAATTCGAATTTTCTTCTCTCTCCTTCCTTCCCAACCACTTCCACTCCCCACCTACCCCATTTAAGCCTCTTCTCATTCCTCACAACCCTCATCAATACTCCACCCCATCCCAAGACCCCCTCCACCAATCCTCTCCTCACCATCCAACCCCCAACTACCCCTCCCACTTTCCCAAGCACCCTTCCCACTACCCCAAGCACCCCTTCCCTTCCCCAACACAACCCCCCCATTCCCAAGAAAAAAAATTAACTCCACCCTTAAACCTATTTTCGAATATCCTTTCCCTCTCTCCATTCCAACCAAATTCGCAGCCCCCACTACCACCATCTATTGGACCCTCTTCCAGACATTATTCTCCACCTCCCACACCTTAGAACACCCCCTCCAAGACCCCCTTACAACCAGGGGTCACTCCCACACTCATCTACCCCCTTCCCCATCTTCTTTCTTGGTCATTGGAAGCTACTACGAAGTTGCAGTTTGCTGTCCAGAGGTTGCAGATGAACCAGCAACTTGCAGCGGCCACCACGACTTCCTCCGGATGAGTTTGAAAACCCAAGAGCCAATGTCGGAAGCGTCTACCAGTCTCCTTCGCAACAGAATGGTTTCATCTTTATCCGATCTCCGAGCCGTCCAGGAGGTCCATTCTCCCACAACTGCGCAGTTCTACCTCGGTTGAGGACCTGAGCCAGATTAGAAGCTCTGGTACAATGAACCCCGAAGGAATCAATCCACGAGTTCTTCTTCAAAGTTCTTCATCGCCCAGTCTACTTCCAGAATCAAGAAACAGAACTTCATTCGGCATTCGTGATCCAGAGTTCTCATTTTTCTCCCTCAGCTACGCAGATCTGCTACTCATAGTCTGCACCGACCAGTCGCCATTGTTCTGCATCCCCTAGTCTTCTTCGACATCGGTTGGCTTCGTTGTTAGTTTTTCTGCGAAGAGGACTCGTCCACAATTCCAACAACTCTGACAGCGCTTGATTCTGAGTTCGGGAGCTGTCGGGGCATCCTCTGCAACCTGCTGTTGGAAACCAGGAGCTAGCTCTGAGAGATCTTGATCCGGAGAGAAAGCTTCACCACGACAAACCCCGGAGGAATCAGGCCACGAGACATTCTGAAAAGTTCTTCCTCTCTCTGTCTACTTTCAGAACCAAGAAGCGGAACTCCGTTCGGCATCTGGCAGCAGAAGTTACGAATTTTCTTCCTCAGGCATGCGACTCTACTTCCCATAGTCTGCACCGACCCCCACTCACTGTTCTGGGTCCCTTGATCTTCTCCTGCATCTTTCGGCTTCCCCGTCAGTTCTGTTGCAAAGAAGACTCGTCCACGGTTCTAGCGGCTTTGGCGGCACCTGATTCGGAGTTTGGGAGCGGCCGAGGCAACCTCTTCTTCCTGCTGTTAGTAACCAGTTGCTGTCAGTCCGAGAATCAGCATCCCTGTTCGAGCTCCTGCCCAGGCCAGCAGCGACCCTAGAAGAATTCGGAAAAATTCAGAGGCACTCCAGTTCTAGTAGCAAAGATTTTCCCACTGGTCTGGCTCTCGGAAAAATTTCTGATCACGTTCTGCAGCCACAGTACCGACTATCTATCCATAATTGCCGAGAGAAGGCATATTCAGCATATTCACTTCATCATCGTTTTAGCCCTAGTTTTCCCCACCCCGCTTGGCCGGCTGAAGGCCCCTCCCTGCGTGGAGGTAGTTTTGATTGTAACTATCATCTTCCCTTCCCCACGATCCCCCCCTTGCATGGGGTGTAGTGTTGTAATAGCTTAAACAGGTCAAGCTATCCCGGCGCGGCGTGTGGGGAACCCACGCTTCCCCGCTCGCCCTCGTCTCCGAGCGGGACCGGTTTCTTCAAACCGGTCGAGTAAGTGCTCCAAACTTTGCTCTAATTTGTGCTTGTTCTTTCAATATTAGTTCATAAACTCCGCTGGCCGTGAATGAGAGCCCGATCCTTAAGCTCTTGTGCTATAAGTGATCACCGTGGAAAAAGAGAGAAACCGGTGCCTTTGGCACTTGGTCGGCCCCATTGTCTTGGGCTTCCACATCCATTGGGAATCAAGTCTTAGCCTTGCTGGCCCTCTACCAGCAAGGGCCCAACCCCTCAACCTCACCTTGGCATTGCCAAGTTACCCCGAGCTTGGGTGAGCGACGAGAGAGCGGCGGCCCAAATTGGCCCATTTAGATTGCGAATGTGCTTGCTTGCTTAAGTCCAAGGTCGTGTCACATCACTACTACCTTAGTCAGAGACTGGTCAGGACTGAGGAGAAATATACTTTTATTGAGAAGACCTATCTGGCACTGGTTTTCGCAGTCAAGAAGCTTCGACACTATATGTTGTCACATGAAATCAGCCTGGTATCCAAGGAGGACCCGCTGAAATATATTATGTCCCAGCCAGCACTCAAAGGTCGCTTAGGCAAATGGGCGGCCCGATTGAGAGGAGAGCTTGCGCGGACGGCAACGCAGACAGCAGACTTTGAGAGATATTGGTCCGAGGCACGAGCTGCGTGACTCGAGGCCCACGACATGAAGGTCGAGGTTCGGACCTTGGAGAGGACCATACGGATGATGGGCCGAGGACCGGAGCGTCTCTCAGAGCGGAGCACCGAGGAGTGCTGTTCGTGCCGGATCAGTGGCAGACTACCTCGTTAGCTCCTCTGGTCAACGGAGGAATGAGAGGGCGGAGAGGGGCCAGCAGGAGGAGAGTGCCTCCATAGCCCCACCGGCGAGGAAGCCGGAGGGTGGAGATGATGATGGCGGCCCGGCGGATAAGCCGGCCGAGTGATGCATGTTTTCTTTTTGTTTTTACTTGTACATGACTTATATGGAAATGGATGAATGAAAATTTTCTTTTTGATCTTTTGTTTGTTTTTTTTGTGAATGTGTGAATGAATGGATATGTGATGAATGCAGAAATGTGTGGATATGTGAATGAAGGCAGCAATGAATGTGAGAATGTGTGATGGAATGCAGGGAACGCGTGTGGATGTGTGGGAATGAATGCATGTTAAGGAACGGGTGATTGTGTTGATGAGAAAAGTACATGGTGAGATAATGTGTGGACAGGTAGGATGAACGGAAATGAAAAGCATGTAAGACCGCCAGGTCTAAACAGAGGCAGATAGGAATAGCCCAAATTTTAGCAGCAGACATTGTAACGGTCTAGGTCCAGATCGTCAAGATCAAGTAACGCATCAGATAAAGGTCGTCAGAGAGGACAAAGCCCAATTTTGCAGAACTGAGCAGCAGGAAAAGTAACGGCTCAGAGCTGGTGCGTCAGAAGGATGTAACGGTCAAATGCTAGACCGTTAGACTTGACAGAACAAGACTGAATTATGAATGCACTCATGAGTGTACAGACCTCGTCCAAGTGATGTATAGACTTGGAGTGCAGACGACCAAACGATGTGTAGACTTCATTTTAGCCAAGGAATGCTCAGACCTGAAGGATGTATGGACTTCGGACGAGGAATGTGCAGACTTGGGCCTGTGCACACGTTGGGCAATGTATAGACTTGGATCAAGAATGTACATACTCGGAGAAGGTATGGACTTTAGACAAACGTGCAGACCTGGGGAGAATGTATAGACTTCAACGAATGTATAGACTTGGGGTGACATGGAATGTATAGACTTCAACAACGGTGTATGGACTTCAAAATGTGTAGACTTGAACATGATGTATAGACTTGAGGCTGTGTAGACTTTGGATGAAGACTGTACAGACTTGGGGAATGTATGGACTTTAGATGAAGACTGTACACAATGTATAGACTTAAGGCTGTGTAGACTTTGGATGAAGACTGAACAGACTTGGGGAATGTATGGACTTTAGATGAAGACTGTATAGACTTTGGGAAATGCATGGGACGTATAGTCTTCACATGATGCAGACTTCAAAAATGCTGTATAGACTTCAACAAAATGCTGTACAGGCTTCAAAGTGATGTGTAGACTTAACAAAATGTGCAAGAAATGTGACGGTCCACGCACAGTGCGTCGGAGATAGATAACGGTCATGAGAAAGACCATTGAGCATGATTGACCAAGAAGAAACCAAAACTGATCAGCAGAGAATGTAACGGCTCAGAGAGAACGCGTCATAAGAATATAACGGTCTGATGCTAGACTGTTAAGCTTGACAGAACAAGGTTGGACTAAATTTAAACCCACAGGAAATGTGACGGCCCAAAGCTGGTGCGTCATAGTCAAGTAACGGTCCGACGATAGACCATTATATCATGAATTGTACTCTGAGACGGATTGAGCCGTAAGAGGCAAAACTCGAGATAAGAAGCCCTTGATCCGTTCTAGACTTCTTCCAAACTTAAGATAACGCCTTCCAATCTGAATCTTATCACTTTAAAATCAAAACATAACCTTTAAAATTTGAAAACCTACCCAAAATCGTATCTTTCTGAATTCTCTGCTAGAAGGCTGAAAAACCCCTCCTAAGGGCAGGAAACAAGATGAAGAGAAGGTTCGAGGCGATGGCTATGAGGGAGAGAGTCTACACTAGACCCAAAGCTGCAAGAAAAGAGTATGGAGAGCTACAAAGACTAACCTCAATTCCCAAGCATCTAAGCTCTAATGCTCAAAGAGTGGTAAGCTTCCATAACCTAACCAAGTTCAGAAATTTCTGCACTTCATCTTCTTCTTCATGATTTCTTTTTTTTCTTCTTCTCTTCAAGCCTTTCCCTGGTCCAAGATGCTATTCTAATCTGAAGTGGGTGGCTCCCATGGTAAAGGCACTCCCTTTAGAGGTTACATCAATTCTTAAAGCGTGGCACCTTCAACCTCTCTTGGTCTTAGGCAAGAATTTCCAGAAATTGATATTAGATTGGCCTAGTATTTCAGCCCTCGTAGAATTGTGGCATCCACAAACACACACCTTCATCTTCCCTACCTTCGAAGCAACAATCTTATTAGAGGTGGTAGAAACCTACCTAGCCCTTCCTAAGACTAAGGCAGGGGATGAAGACTTGGTTTGCTACACGGTTGAGCCTATCGACCCGTCCTTGATCTTGAGTGATTTCATCCACAATCCAAAGGACGTGAGGACCATGATCAGCCCACACCACATACACTTGATACCCTTGGTACAGTGGATAGTCTCTACAGAAACAAGTGGGAGAGACATGAAGCAATAGCCAAGGTGGTGGCAGTTTGCTTATGCGCAGTTTCCCTTTTCACCACGACCGACCACCTCTTAGATACCCAAAATCTCAGCATTATTAGTGGGTTGTGGCGGGAAATGTCCATCTCTCAAGCGATCCTCTCATATCTCTATGAAGGACTAACCTCGGCTTCCCTAGGAGGACCTTTGTTCGGTTCCATGATACTCCTTGAGTGTTGGATGGGAGTGAGAATCAAATTCCAACCAAAGGAGGACATTACTTCTTCTAGCCGGATCTTTGGGAGCCACCCTCTCTTCTTCATTGGAGGGGCATCTGGATTTTCTTCACAGGTTGAATGCAAGACGGCAGACAAGAAAACTCAGGATGAATGGCGCCTCTTCTTCAACACCTTTCCAATAGACAAGTTCATCATGCGACCAAGAATCCTTCAGAGCACTCTTCTTATAATACCACGGCGTCAAGGCCTGGACCTCCAGCTAGTGGGAAATATTACCATGGCGATCTACAACCCGTACCGGTGCCATCTTCAGATCAGACTACCTCGGACTGAAGTTCCTGCACTATCACACTACCCTCCCCTTCTACCTAGGAAGATGGGGACCGAGGAAGATGAGAGAGCAGTCCGGAACGCGCTGATCATGTGGGAGATCAGCAAGGTGCGTTCGTGGCAAGAAGAAGTGGAAGAGAACGACGAAGCACGCCGCGCTTATGTGAAAGAGTGGAGGAAGATCCACCCTCTTGCGGATAAGAAATTGAATGTAGCTTGATTTTGTTTTTGAACGATGTAATTGACAATCAGAGTTGGAATTTTATCAATCTTATATTGCATTAAGTTCGTTTGAATAAGATGGGATTGCCTTAGTTGAATGGACATGAGCTTTGTGTTTTGATTTGGCTAGAATGATCAGCAGAATAGAGCTTCTGGAGAATGTAACGGATCCTATCAGGGCCGTTAAAAAGATATAACGGTGAGGAGACAGGCCGTCATAATGTATGTTCTGAGAATCCTGTTCTCTGGAGGATATAACAGTCTAAAGATAGGCCGTCAGGAGGAAATGACGGTCTGCCTGGGGCCGTCAAAGATAGATCTGCTGAAAGAATAGAGCCGACGTCCGAAGGAAAAGTAACGGTCAAGGGGGAACCGTTAGATGACCGTGGCGGTCTAATAAAGGCGCGTTACAATCCCTGAACATGCATAGTCGTGAGATTTCAGCTTGGTCGTGATCTTGCCTTCTGCATACACTTAAACACGGAACAAGTTAGATCTATTCTTAGACTCAACCCCTTGCCTTGAAGCAAGTTAGATAATGACCGTTTCTTGATATTTGGTCAAGGGGTGGAGCCTTATTAAATAGGCGGGAAAAATATAATAGAACTAATGCGATGCATGCGATGCATATGATGGTATTTTTAGATTTTGGAAAATATTCGAACTTTTGTGAGTTTTGGAAATATTTGATGTTTTTGGGTTTCGAAATATATGATGTTTTTGGATTTTTGAAATATATGATGTTTTTGGATTTTGAAATATATGTTATTTTATTTTTGGATTTTTGAAATATATTTTATTTTTGGATTTTGAAATATATGATGTTTTTGGATTTTGAAATATATGTTGTTTTTGGATTTTGAAATATATGTTGTTTTTGGATTTTCAAATATGTGTTATTTTTGGATTTTGAAATATGTGTTGTTTTTAGATTTTGAAATATATGTTGTTTTTGGATTTTTTTGAAAACCAGCGCTTTCCCTTAGCAACGTGAGCCCTCTGCATCGTATTGAGAGTCCCGAGGTTGGCGTGCAATGAGGTGACAAACCCTGATCAAGGCCCAGATTTTCATGACGGTGTTTCTACCAGGGCCATACCCAGGGTACTAGTTTCAATCCTGAAAAGGGAAATAGAACACGGGGGGTAAGCTTAGGCCATATCTAGAAGCTTTTAGGACTTGGGTTCCTCTCCAGACAACCCATTAGAAATTTGGTCTGTTGCGCCAGGGCTTTGTGTCCGTCATCGAACCTTAGTCCACTCTAGGCATGCGTGCGACCGGGCTCATTCGTCCCGCGGGGAACTGTACTGCCACTCTTGTCATGCCTAGATTCTTTTTCTTACCTTTCTGGAGCTTTGGAATCATATTCAATAGACCTTTGAGATGATACTTTTGATTTTGTCCTTTGCTTTCTTTTCTCCTTGTTTCTTTGCTTGTGGCATCAGGTCATAACGGACTGCCCCTATTTGAGACCTCCTCTTGTCAGGGTGCCTGGATTGGTTGTCGCCTCCTTATTCACTTCTTGCCTCTAGATTCAGCCGATGGAAGGAACGAACCAGGACTTCAACTTTCCCCCAAAGCATGACCAAGGAGAAACGGTGTGTTTTAAAGCGGGAAACCTGACCAGGGATGTTGTGTAGTGTGTGGTTGCCTTACTCGGGACCCTTTTAGAGAAATGGAGGAACATCTTGCTGCTGGGGTGGCACGGATTAGTCTCTTAAAGAAAGAACCGCTTAAGGTTCAACCCATTCCACGGGTGAGAGAGCTCCTCACCTTCCGCGTTTACTAAGCGATAAGCATTCCCTGGATAAGCCTCTTTTACGACAAACGGCCCATCCCAGTTAGGTTGCAATTTAGACCTAGGTCCTACAGACCGAATGAATTAATGTTTCAAAACCATATCTCCTTTTTGAAATTTACGTTCAATTACCTTCTTCTGAAAGTAACGTGAAACTCTCTTTTGATAAATGGATACATGATCGGCCGCGTTCATCCTCTTCTCATCTAAGAGTTCCAGCTGAACCAGCAACGTCTCTCGACGTTCATCGAGATTAAGTTCCTTATCAAGCTGCACTCTAAGGGAAGGGATCAAGATCTCATATGGGAGCACCGCCTCCATCCCGTAGGTAAGAGCATAGGGAGTTTGTCCCGTAGGAGTACGGACGGAGGTGCGGTAAGCCCACAGAGCTTCCACTAATCTTTCTGGCCAATCGGAAAACTTATGAGATTCGCATGTTTTCTTGATGATTTTAAGAAGGGTTTTATTAGTGACCTCGGCTTGACCGTTGCCTTGAGGGTAATATGGAGATGAATGATGCAATGCAATATTGAACTTCTTACATAGGTCCTTGAGCTCTTGGGAGACAAACTGGGGTCCGTTGTCGGTGATGATACTGCTTGGTACTCCGAACCGCGAGATGATATTCTTCATGACAAAGCGGCACACCGTTGAAGCTTTGATCTCTGCATACGCCTCGACTTCGGCCCATTTGGTGAAGTACTCAGTGGCGGTAAAGATTTTGGATTTCTGCTTGATCTGAGAATTAGGATCACCGAGCGGGCCGACAACGTCGAAAGCCCACATAGAGAATGGCCAAGGAGCAGAGAGAGGATGGAGAGATGAAGCTGGAGCATGGATTTTATCGGCATGGAGTTGGCACTTAAGACACCTCCGGACATAGAGGGAGCAATCTTCCTCTAGAGTGGGCCAGTAGTAGCCCTACCTAAGGATCTTCTTCGCTAGAGCCTGGCCATTGACATGACCTCCACACTCACTATAATGGGTTGCTTCAGCCACTTTCCAAGCCTCATCATCATCTAAGCATCTCATGAGTATTCCATTAGTAGCGCGCCTGTATAGTTCTCCTACAACAATGGTATACCTTGAGGCGGCTCTTCTTATTGACTTGCGCTGCTCGGCATTTGCCCCTTCTGGGAATGATCCTTCTTTGCAAAATAACTCGATTTCGTGATACCAAGGCAATTCTTCTTCGTCCAGAATCTCTTCTAGCTCCATTAGAGATACTTCCTTGAGATCTTCCTTCTCAGCCCTTGCCTCTACAGGCTTCCTAAGGTTGATGAACCAAGGATCCTGAAGGGAGGGTGCGTCCAGTCTCTGAACGACGATAGTCTCAGTGTTCCGACTGAGAGGGAAAGATAGAGAGGAAGCAAGAGATGCTAGAGCATCGGCTAGAATATTCTGAGAGCGAGGAGTATGGATATAGATTAACTTACGGAATTTCCTCGCAAGGAGCGTGACCAAATCTTGATATGGCTTGAGTTTGGGGTCACGAGTGCGGTAAGTGGACAGAACTTGCCGTAGGATGAGCTGAGAGTCTCCTATGATATTCAAATAACGCGCACCTAGGAGATAGGCGTGCTTCAGTCTAGCTAGGAAATTGTTGGTAGTAGGAAATTGAAGTTGATAAGCAAAAGGAATAGTCACTCCCTCTGGAGTGAGCAGAACAGCGCCGATCCCTCGGCCTTGGGAATTGAGTGCACCATCGAAGTGCAGAGACCAGAAGGGATGATGGGTGAGGACGGAGAGATGCTCATCAGGGAAATCGTCTTGAATAGAGTCGGTGTGAGGAATAGGAAGATGGGCAAGATGCTCAGTGATGGCGTATCCTTTGACCACCTTCTGAACGACGAATGTGATATCAAATTGGGAGAGGAAGCTCTGCCAGCGAGCCAACCTACTAGAAAGGACAGGCTTTTCTAAGAGATAGCGAATCGGGTCTATTCTAGAGATCAACCTAACTGGGTGGGCAAGAAAATAGTGTTTAAGCTTCTGAGCTACCCACACTAAGGCGGCACAAGTCTTCTCCCTAGCGGTGTATCTGGACTCAGCTGGGTTAAATAACCGAGAGAGGTAATACGCAGCCCTCTCTTTCCCTTCATCATCTACTTATGCTAAGACCGTCCCTAGGGAGTCCTCAATAACCGAGATGTATAGGATCAGGGGTTTCCCAGGGACAGGAGGTTGCAAAATCGGGGGATTGGATAGATACTCCTTTAAGTCCTCGTAGGCCTTCTGACAATCTTGATTCCATTCAAACTTGACCCCCGCCTTCAGCAATTCATAAAACGGACGGCACCTTTGAGAATGTTGGGATATGAATCTTCTAATGAATTACAATCGACCAATCAGTCCTCGAAGTTCCGTAATGTTCTTAGGCGGAGGCATGTCCATGACGGCCTGTGCTTTGTTAGGATCAATCTGGATCCCCCGTTTGCTCACTATGAAACCTAGCAGCTTCCCTGAAGAGACTTCGAATACACACTTCTTCAGATTCATCTTAAGCTTGTACTCCCTGGCTCTTTGCAGCACCTTAGCCAGAATAGAGGGGTGTTCTTCTTTGGTTCTTGACTTCACCAGAATGTCATCCACGTAGGCTTCCATATAGATATGCATCATGTCGTGGAAGATGGCCATCATCGCCCTTTGATAGGTGGCCCCCGCATTCTTCAGACCAAACGGCATGACCACGTAACAGTACGTGCCCCAGGGCGTGGTGAAGGAGGTTTTCTCTTGATCTTCCGGAGCGAGACGGATCTGATTATAGCCTGAGTAACCGTCCATAAATGACAGAGATTCGTACACGGCGGTGCTATCGACCAAGACATCAATATGAGGCAGCGGGAAATCATCTTTTGGACATGCTTTGTTGAGATCCCTGAAATTGATGCAGATACGCACCTTTCCATCCTTCTTGATAGCAGGGACTATGTTCGCCACCCACTGAGGATATAGAACAACTCTAATGAATCTGGCCTTATATAATTTGTCAACCTCTTCCTTAATCCTTAAGGCCATGTGGGGGTGAAATCTCCTTGACCGTTGTTTCACAGGTGTTGCCCCTGGTTTAAGCACAAGTCGATGTTCCACTAAAGAGGGGTCAAGACTTGGCATGTCCTCATAAGACCAGGCAAAGGAATCGCTATACTCCCTTAGAACCTTGATTAAATCTTCTTCTACTTGTGGAGGGAGATTAGCGGCAATAATGATGGGCCTTGGGTCTTCTTCAGTTCCCAAGTTGATTTCTTTTGTAGGTTCATCCACTGCCCACAACGGCTCGTCGAATTTCTTAAGTCCTTGTGCATACAAATCAGCAGTGTCATCTACGTCGCTGTCCTCATTGATCGAATCTTTTTCATCCAGGATTTCATAGACGCCGGGTCCTTCATCGCTCCACACCCCTTCTATTTCTTCTTCATCTTCAATCATAATTGCCGTAGCAACAAATTTTGGACACTTCAAAAGGGCATGCCAACGCTGAGCTAGATCTTGCAAGAACCTATCAGGGATGGATTTGGGAGGACACGCAAGCAGGCGCGACTTAGAGGAGGAAGGGTTGGACGACCTAGAACAAGACCCTACTTCTCTAGACCTAACTGACTCTACTTCCCTAGACTCGATAGACCCTAATCCTAACCTAGGAGGAAGAAGACCTAGTGGAAGGGAAGGAGCAGGGGACTCGTGCCCCTAGGAGGAGGATGGAGACAAGGTAGCATAATCTTCCATTGAAATCTCCAATTCGAATTTGACTTTTTTTTTTTTTGGAGATCAGTGGAGACTACACAACAAGATGGAGGAGGTGGGAGCTGCATGGGGAACAGCTCGAGGAAGATGCAATCGAAGAAAGGATCGGAAGATGAGAACCACATCTCGTGGAGTTGGGCGTTGGGGGGAGCAGGAGTGAATAGAGTGGATAGATTAATGGGCGGGCAATGCCCGCAAGCACAGGGAACAAAGAGAATTTCAGGTGGATCAATAAAGGATGGATTTACCATGATGGGAGGAAGACGGGGTAAGAATTCCCTCTGCTGTAGGAGAGATTGAAAGCGGGAGGGAGACCAAGAAAAGATAATCAGCGAGCTCTCCTCCTACCGCAGATGCTGAGCCGACTGCTTCTTCGGCGTCCACTGAACAAGCCGAACCTCTTGCTGCTGCTGGCAGTCTCCTTCATGAAATAGCCCCTGAAGGGCTGGACCATAGTCAATCACATCATCAACTGGCCCCCTTAGCACTGGGGGTGGGGATGCGGGACGGGACCACGGACACGACAAGCTCGCTATCGTCCCTTCACGAGGGAAGCGTCGGATGTGCGCGGTTGAGAAACCGGCAAGAGCTAGGGTGGTCGGCTCTCTCTTTCGTGCCCGGATTGGGTCACGGGACGGTAACGCTCTCTCTCGCAGCAGCGGTGATATAAATAGAAAGCGAGCTAATTACCCTATCATGCTCTCTAGCAGCGGCATAAACAAGCATATATGAAATTAAGCAAAATGCCAAGTAAGGGAGCGAATGCGATACCTCCACGCGCTCGGCGTGGAGAAGACGGACCCGGCCGAAAACTCGTACTCCCGAGAAACTTAACACACAATAATTACAGCAATGGGAACATGCCCACTCCACGCAGGGAGGTAAAGGGCGATACAAATGGGCCCGGGAGGATCGAATTCGGGTTGACGGGCAGCTTCGGGTGTTGATTCGGCTACACGCGTGTTCACGACCGTGGGGCCCACGTGCTGTCCGGAGGGGCCGTGTGGGACCCGGTGGTACCGCTGTAGTGGAGACACTTGGAGAAGCGCTCCCCGGGCTGGCGGCACGCTGGTTCGCCGGCCGGAGGCTGGGCGGCTCCGTTCGGCACCGGTCGGAAAAACCGATCGGAAATCTCCCGGTTCTGTATTTCAGCGCGCGCTCCGGCGAGAACGGACGCTGCGATCAGCACCGGTGTTGGAATGCGACGAGATTAGAGCCGTTGGAAAGCTGCTTCGAAGTACTACAATCTAGTGGCCTTCAGAAAAATTCACCAGATTTGTACTTTGTGTTGGCGAATTTTATATGCTGCTGTTGTACAGTAACCGAAGACTCAGATCTGCAGAGAACTTTCCTGTTGATTGCCTTTGACTGTAAAGTAGATGTCCGAATTTGAAGATGTGTTCTTCAGCAAGGTTGTAGGAAATCAAACAGGAAAATGAGGACTATTTTTGTATTTGGATTTGGAGGTGGTGGTGATTTGTTATAATTTTTGAAGTGGAGGGTGGTCGGATCTGGGATCTGACTAAAAACACTGTATCAGAGGAAGCGCACGAATTTCTAAAAATAGATACAAGGCTGATAAAAAATTAAGAAAATTTGTGAAGGTAGAGGGTGATGGACAAAACTCCCAGTAAAATTTGGAGGGTTTGGATAAATCAAAAAGATGGTCGGAAGGGGAGAACTCAGAGGTTCTATCACTGTAGATAGAAACCTGGCAGATCTGGGATGATAGATTGGACGAAAATGTAAAAATACTAAACGATGGAATTATGGAGTGAAAATTTAGGTGGATCTTGGGATTCAAGGGCTGAAAACACCATAAATAATTAAGATCAATCCAAGATCGCGGCTGAGATAGACAATTCATGGAAGCTGCTATGGTCGGATGAAGACAGAACTACAGAGGCGGCTCGATGGCGGCACGAACGGCGGCGGCGGCGGCATAGACGATCACCGGAGGTTGAGAGGAGATGATAGAAGGTAGAATCACTCTAGAACTTGAGGTTGGAGGAGAGGAACCAGAGGGAGAGGGTCTGGGGGCGCAATATGCTCCTTGCTTACACACAAAAATTCTGATTTTTCCTTGAATTTCACATGAAAATACAAGCTTATATATGGTTTACATCAAATGCAATGTGGACCCTTGGATCTAGGGAAGGGGATTGAAGGGATAGGATTGCATGCCACAAACACAAAAAAAAGAATATAATATGCAAGGGGGGGTGCGCCCTATTGACCAAGGGGTAGAAGTTGAATGGTAGGTGGCCTACCTTGGACAAAATGGGCCACTTGTCTACCCATGTGGCATATGACTAGTCCAACCTTCTAGATGTCCACCTAGGATGGTTGACTAGCCCCACAAGATGACATGGACCAATGGGAAAGGGCTGAGGGCCCCCTTGCTGGTCCTACTGACAAATTACATAGAAACCCACACAATCTACGGGAGTGACGCATTGGCCGATAAAGCCGTACAATTGCGCGTATACTTTCCCGTGGATATAAAAATAAACTAAAGGATATAAATGCAATATGAAAAGGTACTGGCTCGGTGTCGATTCCCATCAGGTGGACTGGCAATCGGACAGACTGTATCTTCCTTTGGCGGAGCTGGCCGTGGAGTTAATCTGCCAGGCTGGAGAGGCCCTTGAACAAAGTGTTGACGGTAGTCCCAAGTGAGTGGCCCAGAATCACCCATCATAGATAATGCAGTCTCTCGGTAGCCGAGACCTCTTCTGTTCATTTTCCTACCCTTAGGAGTGGGCTTAGTTCGTCCCTGCAATTGAGCACCGAGGCCTCTCCCCGGTTGGTAGCCTAGCTTCAGTATAATGTCCCAGCCCTTGGAATCTCGGATCTGGGGCTTCACCTTGATGTCAACTACTGCGGTGATGGGCTTGCGAGGTGCGTAAGCCCAAGGAAAGTCAAGATTTATTATTGACATAACGGGACGACTGCTTGGCCACAATGTGGGAAGAACTTTCTCTGAAATAGCCTTTACTGATTGGACCGTGGATAAGCTTTTGACTTTGACGACCCTCCCTTGGAAAGGGAATTTAATGCATTGATGTGCAGTGGAGGGTACGGCGCTGAGGGTATCGATCCACGGACGACCCAAGATAGCCCTGAACATAGGGTCAATGTCCAACACATAGAATTCCACGGGCATAGTAAGGGGCCCAAGCTCAGCTTGAATGGTGACAATCCCGTGACATGCCCGCCGAGAGTTGTCATAAGCAGCTATGGTAGTGGGAGTTAGGCGTAGAAGTTCTTCTGACATATTACAAGCCCTTACAGTGCTGAGCGGGCATACATTGATAGATGCCCCTGTGTCAACTAACGCCGCATCGATGCTGACTTTGTTCAAAATGATAGTAATGCACAGCGGCATTTGCCGAGCTTCTGGTGGTGCTTGCTCGGTTTCAGAGAAAGTAATGCCTGGCCCCTTGGAGATTGTTGCCAGTGCGGTAGGTAAGCTATCAACTGCCATGCCTTCACTAACCATCACCTTTTGAAGAAAGTCTCTTAATTCATCTTGGTGAAGGGTAGATCTCTTAATCAGTTCTAGCACAGATATCTTGGCGGGCACCCTATCCAAATGATGTAATAGATCATATTGGGTCCCCGGTAGTGGCTCGGCCTCTTCTTGCTCGGCAGCCGGTTGGGAAGACTGGGGATTGGAAGTGGAAGGATAGTTTCTGTGGAACATGCGCCCGCTCCGTAGGGTGAAGTTATAAGCTGCCGCGGCCTCAGATGGGCTTAGGATAAGTGATTTAGTAGGCTCAGTGGGATGGATGAGCGGTGCGGAAGAGGGTGTGGTGGAAAGGATGATAGGCGAGGGGTTAGTGGCAGTGGGCGCGAGCGGCAGTGGGGATATAAAAGTGGACGGAGGTGTGATGAGTGGAGGGTTAGACGGAGGTATGGCGATAGTGGATGTAAGCGCGAGTGGGGAGGGGGTGATAGTAGCGGATGTGAGCAATGGTGAGTGTGACGGAGGCGCGGGTGATGGTGCGGGTGATGAGATAGGGGTGAAAGGAAGGACGAGTGGAGGAGGAGTTTGGTGTGTAGGTATAAGGATAGGGGAAGCGGGAGGATTATGGTAGTTGTGGTGAAGGGCCATGACCTGCGGCGTGGAGTTATCATCGTCGAAGGACCACTCGGGGTTGGAAGCCGGGGGTTGGACGACATTGACCTAAGCTGGTGCCAGGCGGCGGAGGCTGCGGAGCAGGAGGATGGTTTGGCATTGGATTTTGATGAATCCCCAGGTCTTGCACCAGCTGCTGTGGCTGCGGTACCTGTTACTGCTGTACTTGCTGCCTCGGCGGCTGCCTTCTCTTCTCTTTGATTTCTGTGATGGCCCGGTGCATTTCGGCCCAATCTATCCTCTGTCCCTCATGAAGATCATATACTAGGTCCCGGAATTGAAAACACCCTTCAATGGTATGTCCCGGTTGCCTGTGGAACATACAATATTTCGTCAGATCAACGGCTAGATTCCAGTTGGGCCGTTCCGGAGGGAGCTGCATGGCATTCACCGACATGAGGGCTGAAAAGCTGTCTATGAGTGTTTCTGGCAAGGGTGGGTACTGAGCTCTTTTAGGAGCCAGGCGCTTGTTGTTAGGGTTGTTGTTGTAGCCGTTGGGTGGAGGAACGTCGTGGTATTGTGGAGGTGGTGGTGGTTGTTGTGGTGCGGTGAAGGTGTTTTGTGGAATGGCGAAGGTGAGCGGAGGGTTTTGTGGAGTGACTTGGAAGTTTTGGGGAGCGGGATTCTGGGGAGTGTGGGGGTTCTGAGGGAAGCGGAAAGGTGCAGCTTGGAACGGAAAGGCAACGGCTTGAACCTGCTCGTTTGTTTGGACCCCCTCGGTGACCGGCCCTTGAGGTTTCTTGTGATACTTGGGCTTTTGGTTTTCAAATAGTGAGCGTATGGGGGAATCCTTGAACTGAGTTTGAATGAAGCACGCTCGGCTATAGAGTTGGTGCATGTTGGCTATGTCGTTCATGGCCAGAATATTTCGGAAGGTCGGAGTAGCATTGGAAATAAGTAACTTGACCTTCTCTTCCTCCGGAATGTGGCCGGGCACTCTAGCGGCCATTTGCCTCCACCTATGTACATAAGTGGCAAACTCCTCATCCGGTTTCATCTTTTCGGCCACCAAATCCGTGAACGAATATTCCGGGCCGACCCTGTCTTGAAACCACTGAATGAACTTATCTTTCACTACCTTAAAGCTCTTGGCTTCTTCCAATGGCAGAGAATAGAACCATTCCAGTGCAACACCGTCTAATGGTCGGCGGAACAAGTATGCCATAAGGCGATCATCATATTGGAATTGGGCCGATTCATACAAGAAATTCCTCACGTGAATAAAGGGATTGCCGTTCCCGTCATATTTGCGATAATTGGGAGCTCGGATTGCGGAGGGAACCAGATGTTCTGAAAGCTAGGAACCGGAACAACTGCCAAGGATTGTGGGCCAACCCGCTTCTGGAGGAAATCGAGTTGCTTTTGCATGGTGGCCCATTTATCAAGTAATTCCTCCTCTCTGGACAGAGCAGGGGTAGTGAGAGATGATGATTGGAGTTGAGGAGCGGAAGGGTGAACTGCGGCAGAGGGTGGGAGCCCATAAGCAGGAGCAGAAGGATAAATGGCCGAAGTAGGGGGCCCATAAGAAGGATATTGGGCCTGAACTTGACCCATATTGGAGTGGGCTTGGGCAACCCCTGGCTGAGGGCGCAAGAAATCTGAAGGGCCCATAAGGACTTGTGGAACCATTGGGCTAGCCATATGATGATCCAACTGAATGAAAGAAGGGACGGCAGACTTCCCTTTGTCAAAAGATTGCTGGGCTGAAGTAGAAGATTGGCCCGTCTCCATGCCAGCAAAGGTGATGGTTCGGGGTTGGACCGGAGTAAGATTAATTGGAGTGAGATGGATGGAAGGATTGGATTGACCCTGCATAATCGTGGGAGGGGAGATATTGGATCCTTGCATGGCCTGATAGACAGTTTGGAGTTGGGCCGGATCCAATTGGGCCATCATCTAGAGAATGGCGCCCGCAGAAGGAGTAGTGAAAGAAGGGGTAGCTTGACCATCTTCCATGGAGGTAGAGGACGGAAGAGGGGTTGTCCCCTCTCCAGAAGAGAATGAGGTAACCCTAGCAGGGTTTTCAAAAAGCCCTTGAGGAAGGGAATCCTCTTGGGAACGGGGAGGATTGAAAGAAGCCATGGCGGATTCGAAAAGCGGATTTGAGTAGAACTTGGAGAAGGAATTGACCCTAGAAGGTGCTTCTAACTGACGAAAACAACTCCACATGCAACGAACAACCTTGACAAGATGCAAACAACACAAACCACCACACAATGAGTAACCAAACTTAGACGATTTCTAACAAAGATGTAAGTAACAAGAGATGAAAACACTCAGAGTCAAGCAAGTTGTTTAAGATGATGCTTCAAGATTCTTATGATTTCCTCTTTGGAACTTTAGTGGATTGATTAATGTGAGCTCTCAACAATAGGTCCCTGATAGGAGATGGGTGTAAAGCTTGTTTTGACTCTAAATGTGATCACTCCCTCACTTATGCAATCCTGGACACGGGGTGGGAAAGGTACAACCGGCCCGGCGTCCGTGTGGGAATCCACGGCTCGCGGGGACTTATGGAGGTCCCTGGTGTGATTTCCTAGTCGGCCCCAAGGAATATGGAGACGAGAGGTCCGCACACCAAGGTAGGAAAATGCAATCTAATGTATGAAAGTATGAATGAACCTATGCGCATCGGAGTGCATGCAAATTCTAACCCAGAATCTAGCAAACAGTTATGCACACAACGATGTAAGTATGTAAACCAACCAAGGAGGAAGTCAGATAACACCCAAGCAAGAATATCACAGCAAAAACTACGGAAATAGAATGCACCTCGGGATGCGTACATGTCTGGAGTGTAACGGTCTTGGAGACCCGCGTCAGAAATATATAACGGTCAGAGGCCAGATCGCCAGAAGCAATATAACGCAGGGACCCAGGACCGTCGTATGAGCCAGAGAGCCAAAAACAAAGCAGAAATAGAAGGGAAATCTGTGAAAAGCCCAAACAGCAGGATGAGGAGTGTAACGGTCTAAAGCCTCTGCGTCAAAGTGGAGTGACGCAGGATAGAGGGCCGTCAGACTTCCCAGAGAACCAGAAACAAGAGGAAGTAAGAGGGAAATCTGAGGAAACTAAACAAGGAAATGATGGTAGGTTTAAATAGAGATCAAGACACGATTGGTACAAGTTGTCCCACCGTGATCGCCAAAAAATTATCTGTTGATTTGTTTTGCTTCTCTTCTTCTTTTTGTTTTGATGTGTAATAAAGATGATAAGCAAAAATCAAAGATCTCAATCAACCCAAGAACATGTGAACCATGAACCTAGGCAACCAGAACAAGCTCTAGCATGGGCATGCTATCTCAATCATCAAGCTAAATTAAGGGAATAAAGAAAAACACACGCCAGGGCGTGGAGCAAGGACAAATAAAAACACACCGCGTGCGTGGAACAAGCAAAGGAAATAAGAGATATGAGATGGAGAGAAAGCTAATGCCCAATACTAAGAACGAATGTGATCGCCACCAAAGTAAACACAAGCCAGAGACTTGAAAATACCTTGGAAATAGGTGGATGAAGCACCCGCCCACGGGGGAGAGAAAACCAGTGAAGTCTGCAGATCAACCGAATGTAACGGTCCAAACCCCGTGCGTCACAGGAATGTGACGGTCTCCAGATGAGCCGTTAGAGAAGCCTGACGCGCCTGCATAAGACCATCAGAAACCCTGCAGAAATAGCTTGTGGACTCTTTTAACTCCAACTCTTCCAGCCGGCCAGAAGACTTGGGCCTCGCGTAGTGAACCTGTAAACCTGCCAAAGAACGTGAAACACAAGAAAACAATCCCAAATTAGCCCTTCAAACAAGCATAGTATCAATTCTCAAAGAACTTAAGATCATGCAAAAGGAAAGGGGAATACCGGGGAAGTTTTTGGTTTTTTAACCCCTCTGGGCGTTTTAAAAAATAGGAAGATGTTTAGATGATGAAAACCAAATGCAGAACGTGGAAACAAGGAGAGGGACAATGCCTATGATGAGAGGGAGGAGGAAGAACACAATATGCAATGATGAACTTTGAAACTCAATAGAACGAATACTCCCTTCACCGTGAAGCAGATGGACGTGAAAAATAAGTCTCCTTGGTTAGATGTGGCTCCAGGATGCAGCAGCACTTCGACGCGAACTCCAGATCTTCCTCTCCAGGGCTATGAAGTTAAGGGTGCTATTTATAGGCCCTCAAACTCTCCGGTCGAACAGAGGATAATCCAGCAAGAAAAGAAGATAACTCTTAGCAAATCCTTGAAGATAATATCACCAAGAGTCCATAGAAACAAACAGAAGGTTCTGAGGATCAGATTTGGAAGAGAAATCACCAATTCAAACTCTTATCTCGACCACGGAGTAGCAGAGAAAAGGCCTGAACTGCTAGGACTCTCTGTTGGATGTAACGGCTACTCGACAAACCGCCATATGCAAATAACGCGCCAGGGGGATGCCGTTACATTCAATCTTATGTCAAAAGAGATAAGATCAACGGAAGTAGATCAAAACAATAGGACTCTTGAATGAAAGTAACGGCCATGGGTGGACGCGTTGGAGGGAAGTAACGGCTGCACGATAGACCGTTAGAATCAATGGGCAGGCCAACAGATAAGCATTGAAACAAAGACCTCAAACTTCAGGACTCTTCAAGAAGTAACGGCCTAGGGCAAATGCGTTAGAAGAATGTAACGCCCATGCAGAGGACCGTTAGAAATAATGAAGATCAAAAATTGATAAGAGCTTGCTAAGATTCATCCAATGAAAAAGCCACAAGGAACCACACTCAACCAAGGAGAGAAGACCCATGAAACAGTCTTCAAACTGACGAAGGAGACTCAATGAAGAGTGAACAACTTGGAGCATCACATGGATAGAACAAGGAGATGACCCAACTTATTGGTCATAAAACTGGTGTCAACAGATGCGCCTCCTTAACGTCCTCTTTGCAGGGGAGCAAGCGGAAGTGAAGCGAAAGCGAAATGGAACATGGAGATGAAGCGGAAGTGAAGCGGAGTGGACCAAAAAGTGGGCGTTAAGGTAAAACGACACCCGTTCTTTACCAACAAGCGATAGGAATTTTTTGGGAAACTTCGAACTGATCACAAGGAAAGAGCCAACCAAAGGATGCAAGTCTGGAGAAACTAACAACTAAGGAAAGGAAACACGGCTAGCCGTCGGAGGCAATGAAAAGGAAAGAGAACTGACTAAACTCCAGACAGGAATCTTCAGCCAACCAAATCAAGCGAGAGATCGAAGAAAACCTTCTAATTCGGAATGGAATGATTCTCCTTATTCGAGATGAAGAACACAGTTATTCACCATCATTGAGATACCTTGAACAGATGAAGATCATGAATGCTCAAATATGCGGATGATGCATGCTGGGCTAAATGAAAAAGAAATCGTTAAAACAAATGGAAAGAAAGAATAAAATAACAAGATACTCGAGAATAATATTGCTAGACTGAAGAAACCAGGGTCAGGACACCATCTGCAACCACGGCGTGCAAGATAGAACCATCGTCCCCAAATTTTTCCAACCTAACGGCCTATCCAACGATTAAACATGTGTACTTAGATCATCATCATTTTTGTTTAAGGGGAACATCAGATCCCAGAAAACATGAATGACTAGCCGGTTCTCGAGATAATATATCATAGATAACATATAGTAATGCATTAAAGGGACAAGGGAACGAGATACAATACCTGACTTACCTGTCTGACCGGCAAAGCGTGTTGTTATTCATAACTTCATTCATGAGAAAGAGGTTAGCCAATAATAACATGAGCATGAAATAAGGCATAACCATTCATACGTGTTAGAAGCATTAATAATATGTGCCATGGCAGAAAATGTGGTCATTCAATCATCAAATGGACCATTTTATTCATCAAGAAACTTGCAAGCTGTAACGGTCTTCAGAGAGGGCGTCATATGAAGTAACGGACCAGCCCTAGGCCGTTAGAGATTGGGCGGTTCATATTCTTCAATGAAACAATTCAAATCCATGTAACGGTCAAAAGAGTACGCGTCATTGACTGTAACGGTCGGACGACAGACCGTCATATTTCCTGAGCGTTCAAAAAAAACAAACCGAACGGTCACGGCCTCATTCATTCAACACTCAGGCCTTAGCACCCCAAAAAAAACCCCAAACGAGAAACCCCAAGACCACCGGCGACCACCGAAGGAGATGGCCGGCGACGAGGCCCCACAGCCACCGAATAAGAGGGAGAGAGGGAAGAAGAAGGTGATATGTCGCCTCCACCGCCGGATAGAGCAGGAAGTGGAACGACGGCCGGAGGAAGGAAAAACGAGGAAGAGAGCTCCAAGGGTGGAAGAAGAGGCTCCAATGGCCGAGGAGGACCAAGGGGAAACTTTCCTGGACGAGGGAGAACCCAAGGAACAGGAGAAGAAAAGGAAGAGGGGCCAAGACCATGAGGTAGGCCTCCGCCCTAATTTTCAAATTTTTAATTTTTTTGAGTTTTTATGTAAATGCATGTGGGAATGGGGGGTAGAAAATGGGTCCCATAGCCCTTTAGGATCATTTGTAGGCCTTTTGGCCAAAGTGGGAGAGCCACGGAATGCAAAGGAAAAATGCCCTTTAGCAGGGAATGTGACGGTCCTTCCAGCGACCGTCACAAGCCTAACGCGTCACTCTAGATGCGTTAGAGCCATGTGACGCCCCATCCCAGGGCCGTTACATGCACCAGAGGCCAGAACTATTTTTTAGGTTTTCAATTATTCAGTTTTTTTTATTTTGTTTTGTTTTTATAAATGTTGTGCAATGATTTTATGATGCATTTGACTGACTTATGACTTAAATGAATGCAGGGAAAGAGACGGACGAGGATCTCCTGGCTTCAGATCCGGGCGGTGTACCAGGCACTGCCCAATTACCAGAGAGAGAGGCTAGCCGGCATGGGGTTTGCCGAGGTGCTGAGCATCGAGGTGACCAGAATGGACACGCCTTTGTTGTACGCCTTGCACGAGAGGTGGGATCCGATCAGCAGGGCATTCATCTTCCCGTGGGGTCACATGATCCCGACGCTAGAAGACATAGCGAGGATCGCCGGGCTACGAGTGCACGGAGCCGCAGTGACTGGGTGGACGTACAGAGACTACCGAGAGATGGCCCAGGAGCTGTTGGGGCTAGATTTGATCAGACCGGGGCAGACGTCATCCCAGCTCTTGAGATCAGTACTGTAGGAGAGCCTAGGACTGAGAGGAGTGGCGATAGCCGTGGGCGCGCTACCAGAGGAGCATCTGGGTAGAGTGATTGACCAGGTGCGCCCACGAGTGGCGGCAGAGGCTGGACCAGAGGGAGATCGCACCCTGAGGCGCTTCCTAATGCTACTGTTCGGGAAGCTCCTATTCGCGACTCGGGCAGACGTGATCAGCTGTCGGCTGCTGCCGATGATCGAGGATTTGGGCAGAGCTGGAAAGTACGCCTGGGGAGCGGCAGTCTTGGCCTTCCTGTTCGAGTCCCTCAGTACGACGGACCGACAGACGATGCTGGGCGGCTTCTCGCCTTTTCTATAGGTAAATGCAATTTAAATGCTTCTATTATTATTTATGCAAATGTTCATGCAAGTTTACTGACTTAACTTCTAAATGCAGTTCTGGAGCTACATGTACCTCCCGGGCATAGGACGGGGCACACTACTCCACACCGGCCGCATCCCGATCGCGAGGTGATGGGTGGTCGCAAGGGACCCGGGGTCGATCATCAGATTGACTCAGGCGATCCAGGACGATTTGGATTCCTTCCTGCACACGGCGGCAAGCCCGAACTCAAAAAATGCTTTCTAAATGATTTTGAATATTTCTATATGCTTCTAGATGATGATTCGATTCATGCTTTCAGGTGAGGTGGACCCCATACAGAGGCGAGAGCTACGAGGGACAGCCATGGGTGGAGGCAGCCCTTTCGTACCGGGGACGAGACATATGGTTGCACTGCATCCATATCATCGAGCCTCTTCATTACCGTCTGATTCTGAGGACTCGGGGACTACACCAGCCAGAGGTGACCTTTCCATGCCACAACGACGACCGCCCAGGGAAGTCAGCGAAAGGAATTAGCGGTGACATAGATTGGTGCGCCCGGAAGGCGAAGTACGTCCACGACTGGAACAAGCGGGGCAGAGCAGTGAAAGAGCGGGATGAAAGCGATGAGGCGTACTTGAAAGCCTTCGCTCGACTGTACGGGGACCGGGTGTACCGAGGTACCCGACAACCGGTATGCAACTTCTAAACTCTAAACTCTTTCTATATGACACAATGTAAAATGCTAGATGCGCTGACTTATGTTTTCTAAATGTAGCTAGACCCCGAGGGAAGGATAGCCGAGCTCGAGGGGCTTCTTCACACCACCGTGCAGCAGCGGGACGAGTACCGGACCGCTTTGGAGCTCTTGGTAAGACTCTAAAAACCTTGGACCTAAAATGATTTTGTTTATGATTATGACGCGAATGCGATGGATTGACCAATGATCTCTAAATGTAGCGGGCTGAGGGAGCCCAAAGAGTGGGACCAGATGCCCCATCATCGTCCTCACAGCCTGCCGGGGACAGAGCTGAGCGGGACGCCGAGTTCGCCCGAGCGGTTGCCCGGGCCGAGGAGGCGGAGGCCACCCTCGCGGAGTGGGTAAGATGCTAAATGCTAGACTCAAAAAAAAATGCTTATGCTTGTGCAAATTAAATGCTTATGCTTTATGCAATTTCTCATGTTTATGCGACTAACTATGTAGACTACAGGTGAGAGAGCTAGCCACAGCAGCGGCCGAGGCGAAACTGGCTCGGACTGAGGTAGAGGTCTTACGAGCAAAGGTGGCCCGATTGAGAGGAGAGCTTGCGCGGACGGCAACGCAGACATCAGACTTCGAGAGATACCGGTCCGAGGCACGAGCTGCGCGACTCGAGGCCCACGACATGAAGGTCGAGGTTCGGACCTTGGAGAGGACCATACGGATGATGGGCCGAGGACCGGAGCGTCTCTCAGAGCGGAGCACCGAGGAGTGCTGTTCGTGCCGGATCAGTGGCAGACTACCTCGTTAGCTCCTCTGGTCAACGGAGGAATGAGAGGGTGGAGAGGGGCCAGCAGGAGGAGAGTGCCTCCATAGCACCACCGGCGAGGAAGCCGGAGGGTGGAGATGATGATGGCGGCCCGGCGGATAAGCCGGCTGAGTGATGCATGTTTTATTTTTGTTTTTACTTGTACATGACTTATATGGAAATGGATGAATGAAAATTTTTCTTTTTGATCTTTTGTTTGTTTTTTTTGTGAATGTGTGAATGAATGGATATGTGATGAATGCAGAAATGTGTGGATATGTGAATGAAGGCAGGAATGAATGTGAGAATGTGTGATGGAATGCAGGGAACGCGTGTGAATGTGTGGGAATGAATGCATGTTAAGGAACGGGTGATTGTGTGGATGAGAAAAGTACATGGTGAGATAATGTGTGGACGGGTAGGATGAACGGAAATGAAAAGCATGTAAGACTGCCAGGTCTAAACAGAGGCAGATAGGAATAGCCCAAATTTTAGCAGCAGACAATGTAACGGTCTAGGTCCAGATCGTCAAGATCAAGTAACGCATCAGAAAAAGGCCGTCAGAGAGGACAGAGCCCAATTTTGCAGAACTGAGTAGCAGGAAAAGTAACGGCTCAGAGCTGGTGCGTCAGAAGGATGTAACGGTCAAATGCTAGACCGTTAGACTTGACAGAACAAGACTGAATTATGAATGCACTCATGAGTGTACAGACCTCGTCCAAGTGATGTATAGACTTGGAGTGCAGACGACCAAACGATGTGTAGACTTCGTTCTAGCCAAGGAATGCTCAGACCTGAAGGATGTATGGACTTCGGACGAGGAATGTGCAGACTTGGGGTTGTGCACACGTTGGGCAATGTATAGACTTGGATCAAGAATGTACAGACTCGGAGAATGTATGGACTTTAGACAAACGTGCAGACCTGGGGAGAATGTATATACTTCAACGAATGTACAGACTTGGGGTGACATGGAATGTATAGACTTCAACGAATGTACAGACTTGGGGAGACATGGAATGTATAGACTTCAACAACGGTGTATGGACTTCAAAATGTGTAGACTTGAACATGATGTATAGACTTGAGGCTGTGTAGACTTTGGATGAAGACTGTACAGACTTGGGGAATGTATGGACTTTAGATGAAGACTGTACACAATGTATAGACTTAAGGCTGTGTAGACTTTGGATGAAGACTGAACAGACTTGGGGAATGTATGGACTTTAGATGAAGACTGTATAGACTTTGGGAAATGCATGGGACGTATAGACTTCACATGATGCAGACTTCAAAAATGTTGTATAGACTTCAACAAAATGTTGTACAGGCTTCAAAGTGATGTGTAGACTTAACAAAATGTGCAGGAAATGTGACGGTCCACGCACAGTGCGTCGAAGATAGATAACGGTCATGAGCAAGACCATTGAGCATGATTGACCAAGAAGAAACCAAAACTGATCAGCAGAGAATGTAACGGCTCAGAGAGAATGCGTCATAAGAATATAACGGTCTGATGCTAGACCGTTAAGCTTGACAGAACAAGGTTGGACTAAATTTAAACCCACAGGAAATGTGACGGCCCAGAGCTGGCGCGTCACAGTCAAGTAACAGTCCGACGACGGACCGTTATATCAGGAATTGTACTCCGAGACGGATTGAGCCGTAAGGGGCAAAACCCGAGATAAGAAGCCCTTGATCCATTCTAGACTTCTCCCAAACTTAAGATAATGCCTTCCAATCCGAATCTTATCACTTTAAAATCAAAACCAAACCTTTAAAACTTGAAAACCTAGCCAAAATCGTATCTTTAGGATTTCTCTGCTAGAAGGCTGAAAAACCCCTCCTAAGGGCAGGAAACAAGATGAAGAGAAGCTTCGAGGCGATGGCTATGGGGGAGAGAGTCTACACTGGACCCAAAGTTGCAAGAAAAGAGTATGGAGAGCTACAAAGGCTAACCTCAATTCCCAAGCATCTAAGCTCTAATGCTCAAAGAGTGGTAAGCTTCCATAACCTAACCAAGTTCAGAAATTTCTGCACTTCATCTTCTTCCTCAGGATTTTCTTTTTTTTCTTCTTCTCTTCAAGCCTCTCCCTGGTCCAAGATGCTATTCTAATCTGAAGTGGGTGGCTCCCATTGTAAAGGCACTCCCTTTAGAGGTTACATCAATTCTTAAAGCGTGGCACCTTCAACCTCTCTTGGTCTTAGGCAAGAATTTCCAGAAATTGATATTAGATTGGCCTAGTATTTCAGCCCTCATAGAATTGTGGCATCCACAAACACACACCTTCATCTTCCCTTCCTTCGAAGCAACAGTCCTATTAGAGGAGGTAGAAACCTACCTAGCCCTTCCTAAGACTAAGGCGGGGGATGAAGACCTAGTTTGCTACATGGTTGAGCCTATCGACCTGTCCTTGATCTTGAGTGATTTCATCCATAATCCAAAGGACGTGAGGACCATGATCAGCCCACACCACATACACTTGATACCCTTGGCACAGTGGATAGTCTCTCATTGCAGAAACAAGTGGGAGAGACATGAAGCAATAGCCAAGGCGGTGGCAGTTTGCTTATGCGGAGTTTTCCTTTTCACCACGACCGACCACCTCTTAGATACCAAAATCTCAGCATTATTAGTGGGTTGTGGCGGGAAATGTCCATCTCTCAAGCGATCCTCTCATATCTCTATGAAGGACTAACCTCGGCTTCCCTAGGAGGACCTTTGTTCGGTTCCATGATACTCCTTGAGTGTTGGATGGGAGTGAGAATCAAATTCCAACCAAAGGAGGACATTACTTCTTCTAGCCGGATCTTTGGGAGCCACCCTCTCTTCTTCATTAGAGGGGCATCTGGATTTTCTTCACAGGTTGAATGCAAGACGGCGGAAAAGAAAACTCGGGATAAATGGCGCCTCTTCTTCAACACCTTTCCAATAGACAAGTTCATCATGCGACCAAGAATCCTTCGGAGCACTCTTCTTAGAATACCACGGCGTCAAGGCCTGGACCTCCAGCTAGTGGGAAATACTACCATGGCGATCTACAACCCGTACCGGTGCCATCTTCAGATCAGACTACCTCGGACTGAAGTTCCTGCACTATCACACTACCCTCCTCTTCTACCTAGGAAGATGGGGACCGAGGAAGATGAGAGAGCAGTCCGGAACGCGCTGATCATGTGGGAGATCAGCAAGGTGCGTTCGTGGCAAGAAGAAGTGGAAGAGAACGATGAAGCACGCCGCAGTTATGTGAAAGAGTTGAGGAAGATCCACCCTCTTGCGGATAAGAAACTGAATGTAGCTTGATTTTCTTTTTGAACGATGTAATTGACAATCAGAGTTGGAATTTTATCAATCTTATGTTGCATTAAGTTCATTTGAATAAGATGGGATTGCCTTAGTTGAATGGACATGAGCTTTGTGTTTTGATTTGGCTAGAATGATCAGCAGAATAGAGCTTCTGGAGAATGTAACGGATCCTATGAGGGCCGTTAAAAAGATATAACGGTGAGGAGACAGGCCGTCATAATGTATGTTCTGAGAATCCTGTTCTCTGGAGGATATAACAGTCTAAAGATAGGCCGTCAGGAGGAAATGACGGTCTGCCTGGGGCCGTCAAAGATAGATCTGCTGAAAGAATAGAGCCGACGTCCGAAGGAAAAGTAACGGTCAAGGGGGAACCGTTAGATGACCGTGGCGGTCTAATGAAGGCGCGTTACAATCCCTGAACCTGCATAGTCGTGAGATTTCAGCTTGGTCGTGATCCTGCCTTCTGCATACACTTAAACACGGAACAAGTTAGATCTGTTCTTAGACTCAACCCCTTACCATGAAGCAAGTTAGATAATGACCGTTTCTTGATATTTGGTCAAGGGGTGGAGCCTTATTAAATAGGCGGGAAAAATATAATAGAACTAATGCGATGCATGCGATGCATATGATGGTATTTTTAGATTTTGGAAAATATTTAAACTTTTGTGAGTTTTGGAAATATTTGATGTTTTTGGGTTTTGAAATATATGATGTTTTTGGATTTTTGAAATATATGATGTTTTTGGATTTTGAAATATATGATGTTTTTGGATTTTGAAATATATGTTGCTTTTTTTATTTTTGAAATATATTTTATTTTTGGATTTTGAAATATATGATGTTTTTGGATTTTGAAATATATGTTATTTTTGGATTTTGAAATATATGTTGTTTTTTGATTTTGAAATATGTGTTGTTTTTGGATTTTGAAATATGTGTTGTTTTTGGATTTTAAAATATATGTTGTTTTTGGATTTTTTTGAAAACCAGCGCTTTCCCTTAGCAACGTGAGCCCTCCGCATCGTATTGAGAGTCCCGAGGTTGGCGTGCAATGAGGTGACAAACCCTGATCAAGGCCCAGATTTTCATGACGGTGTTTCTACCAGGGCCATACCCAGGGTACTAGTTTCAATCTTGAAAAGGGAAATAGAACACGGGGGGTAAGCTTAGCCCAGATCTACAAGCTTTTAGGACTTGGGTTCCTCTCCAGACAACCCATTAGAAATTTGGTCTGTTACGCCGGGGCTTTGTGTCCGTCATCGAACCTTAGTCCACTCTAGGCATGCGTGCGACCGGGCTCATTCGTCCCACGGGGAACTGTACTGCCACTCTTATCATGCCTAGATTCTTTTTCTTGCCTTTCTGGAGCTTTGGAATCATATTCAATAGACCTTTGAGATGATGCTTTTGATTTTGTCCTTTGCTTTCTTTTCTCCTTGTTTCTTTGCTTGTGGCATCAGGTCATAACGGACTGCCCCTATTTGAGACCTCCTCTTGTCAGGGTGCCTGGATTGGTTGTCGCCTCCTTATTCACTTCTTGCCCCTGGATTCAGCCGATGGAAGGAACGAACAGGGACTTCAACTTTCCCCCAAAGCATGACCAAGGAGAAACGGTGTCTTTTAAAGCGGGAAACCTGACCAGGGATGTTGTGTAGTGTGTGGTTGCCTTACTCGGGACCCTTTTAGAGAAATGGAGGAACATCTTGCTGTCGGGGTGGCATGGATTAGTCTCTTAAAGAATGAACCACTTAAGGTACAACCCATTCCACGGGTGAGAGAGCTCCTCACCTTCCGTGTTTACTAAGATAAGCATTCCCTGGATAAGCCTCTTTTACGACAAACGGCTCTTCCCAGTTAGGTTGTAATTTAGACCTAGGTCCTGCAGACCGAATGAATTTGCGTTTCAAAACCATATCTCCTTTTTGAAATTTACGTTCAATTACCTTTTTCTGAAAGTAACGTGAAACTCTCTTTTGATAAACGGATACATGATCGGCCGCGTTCATCCTCTTCTCATCTAAGAGTTCCAGCTGAACCAGCAACGCCTCTCGACGTTCATCGAGATTAAGTTCCTTATCAAGCTGCACTCTAAGGGAAGGGATCAAGATCTCATATGGGAGCACCGCCTCCATCCCGTAGGTAAGAGCATAGGGAGTTTGTCCCGTAGGAGTACGGACGGAGGTGCGGTAAGACCACAGAGCTTCCACTAATCTTTCTGGCCTATCGGAAAACTTATGAGATTCGCATGTTTTCTTGATGATTTTAAGAAGGGTTTTATTAGTGACCTCGGCTTGACCATTGCCTTGAGGGTAATATGGAGATGAATGATGCAATGCAATATTGAACTTCTTACATAGGTCCTTGAGCTCTTGGGAGACAAACTGGGGTCCGTTGTCGGTGATGATACTGCTTGGTACTCCGAACCGCGAGATGATATTCTTCATGACAAAGCGGCACACCGTTGAAGCTTTGATCTCTGCATACGCCTCGGCTTCGGCCCATTTGGTGAAGTACTCAGTGGCGGTAAAGATTTTGGATTTCTGCTTGATCTGAGAATTAGGATCACCGAGCGGGCCGACAACGTCGAAAGCCCACATAGAGAATGGCCAAGGAGCAGAGAGAGGATGGAGAGATGAAGCTGGAGCATGGATTTTATCGGCATGGAGTTGGCACTTAAGACACCTCCGGACATAGAGGGAGCAATCTTCCTCTAGAGTGGGCCAGTAGTAGCCCTACCTAAGGATCTTCTTCGCTAGAGCCTGGCCATTGACATGACCTCCACACTCACTATAATGGGTTGCTTCAGCCACTTTCCAAGCCTCATCATCATCTAAGCATCTCATGAGTATTCCATTAGTAGCGCGCCTGTATAGTTCTCCTACAACAATGGTATACCTTGAGGCGGCTCTTCTTATTGACTTGCGCTGCTCGGCATTTGCCCCTTCTGGGAATGATCCTTCTTTGCAAAATAACTCGATTTCGTGATACCAAGGCAATTCTTCTTCGTCCAGAATCTCTTCTAGCTCCATTAGAGATACTTCCTTGAGATCTTCCTTCTCAGCCCTTGCCTCTACAGGCTTCCTAAGGTTGATGAACCAAGGATCCTGAAGGGAGGGTGCGTCCAGTCTCTGAACGACGATAGTCTCAGTGTTCCGACTGAGAGGGAAAGATAGAGAGGAAGCAAGAGATGCTAGAGCATCGGCTAGAATATTCTGAGAGCGAGGAGTATGGATATAGATTAACTTACGGAATTTCCTCGCAAGGAGCGTGACCAAATCTTGATATGGCTTGAGTTTGGGGTCACGAGTGCGGTAAGTGGACAGAACTTGCCGTAGGATGAGCTGAGAGTCTCCTATGATATTCAAATAACGCGCACCTAGGAGATAGGCGTGCTTCAGTCTAGCTAGGAAATTGTTGGTAGTAGGAAATTGAAGTTGATAAGCAAAAGGAATAGTCACTCCCTCTGGAGTGAGCAGAACAGCGCCGATCCCTCGGCCTTGGGAATTGAGTGCACCATCGAAGTGCAGAGACCAGAAGGGATGATGGGTGAGGACGGAGAGATGCTCATCAGGGAAATCGTCTTGAATAGAGTCGGTGTGAGGAATAGGAAGATGGGCAAGATGCTCAGTGATGGTGTATCCTTTGACCACCTTCTGAACGACGAATGTGATATCAAATTGGGAGAGGAAGCTCTGCCAGCGAGCCAACCTACTAGAAAGGACAGGCTTTTCTAAGAGATAGCGAATCGGGTCTATTCTAGAGATCAACCTAACTGGGTGGGCAAGAAAATAGTGTTTAAGCTTCTGAGCTACCCACACTAAGGCGGCACAAGTCTTCTCCCTAGCGGTGTATCTGGACTCAGCTGGGTTAAATAACCGAGAGAGGTAATACGCAGCCCTCTCTTTCCCTTCATCATCTACTTATGCTAAGACCGTCCCTAGGGAGTCCTCAATAACCGAGATGTATAGGATCAGGGGTTTCCCAGGGACAGGAGGTTGCAAAATCGGGGGATTGGATAGATACTCCTTTAAGTCCTCGTAGGCCTTCTGACAATCTTGATTCCATTCAAACTTGACCCCCGCCTTCAGCAATTCATAAAACGGACGGCACCTTTGAGAATGTTGGGATATGAATCTTCTAATGAATTACAATCGACCAATCAGTCCTCGAAGTTCCGTAATGTTCTTAGGCGGAGGCATGTCCAAGACGGCCTGTGCTTTGTTAGGATCAATCTGGATCCCCCGTTTGCTCACTATGAAACCTAGCAGCTTCCCTGAAGAGACTTCGAATACACACTTCTTCAGATTCATCTTAAGCTTGTACTCCCTGGCTCTTTGCATCACCTTAGCCAGAATAGAGGGGTGTTCTTCTTTGGTTCTTGACTTCACCAGAATGTCATCCACGTAGGCTTCCATATAGATATGCATCATGTCGTGGAAGATGGCCATCATCGCCCTTTGATAGGTGGCCCCCGCATTCTTCAGACCAAACGGCATGACCACGTAACAGTACGTGCCCCAGGGCGTGGTGAAGGAGGTTTTCTCTTGATCTTCCGGAGCGAGACGGATCTGATTATAGCCTGAGTAACCGTCCATAAATGACAGAGATTCGTACCCGGCGGTGCTATCGACCAAGACATCAATATGAGGCAGCGGGAAATCATCTTTTGGACATGCTTTGTTGAGATCCCTGAAATTGATGCAGATACGCACCTTTCCATCCTTCTTGATAGCAGGGACTATGTTCGCCACCCACTGAGGATATAGAACAACTCTAATGAATCTGGCCTTATATAATTTGTCGACCTCTTCCTTAATCCTTAAGGCCATGTGGGGGTGAAATCTCCTTGACCGTTGTTTCACAGGTGTTGCCCCTGGTTTAAGCACAAGTCGATGTTCCACTAAAGAGGGGTCAAGACTTGGCATGTCCTCATAAGACCAGGCAAAGGAATCGCTATACTCCCTTAGAACCTTGATTAAATCTTCTTCTACTTGTGGAGGGAGATTAGCGGCAATAATGATGGGCCTTGGGTCTTCTTCAGTTCCCAAGTTGATTTCTTTTGTAGGTTCATCCACTGCCCACAACGGCTCGTCGAATTTCTTAAGTCCTTGTGCATACAAATCAGCAGTGTCATCTACGTCGCTGTCCTCATTGATCGAATCTTTTTCATCCAGGATTTCATAGACGCCGGGTCCTTCATCGCTCCACACCCCTTCTATTTCTTCTTCATCTTCAATCATAATTGCCGTAGCAACAAATTTTGGACACTTCAAAAGGGCATGCCAACGCTGAGCTAGATCTTGCAAGAACCTATCAGGGATGGATTTGGGAGGACACGCAAGCAGGCGCGACTTAGAGGAGGAAGGGTTGGACGACCTAGAACAAGACCCTACTTCTCTAGACCTAACTGACTCTACTTCCCTAGACTCGATAGACCCTAATCCTAACCTAGGAGGAAGAAGACCTAGTGGAAGGGAAGGAGCAGGGGACTCGTGCCCCTGGGAGGAGGATGGAGACAAGGTAGCATAATCTTCCATTGAAATCTCCAATTCGAATTTGACTTTTTTTTTTTTTTTGGAGATCAGTGGAGACTACACAACAAGATGGAGAGGTGGGAGCTGCATGGGGAACAGCTCGAGGAAGATGCAATCGAAGAAAGGATCGGAAGATGAGAACCACATCTCGTGGAGTTGGGCGTTGGGGGGAGCAGGAGTGAATAGAGTGGATAGATTAATGGGCGGGCAATGCCCGCAAGCACAGGGAACAAAGAGAATTTCAGGTGGATCAATAAAGGATGGATTTACCATGATGGGAGGAAGACGGGGTAAGAATTCCCTCTGCTGTAGGAGAGATTGAAAGCGGGAGGGAGACCAAGAAAAGATAATCAGCGAGCTCTCCTCCTACCGCAGATGCTGAGCCGACTGCTTCTTCGGCGTCCACTGAACAAGCCGAACCTCTTGCTGCTGCTGGCAGTCTCCTTCATGAAATAGCCCCTGAAGGGCTGGACCATAGTCAATCACATCATCAACTGGCCCCCTTAGCACTGGGGGTGGGGATGCGGGACGGGACCACGGACACGACAAGCTCGCTATCGTCCCTTCACGAGGGAAGCGTCGGATGTGCGCGGTTGAGAAACCGGCAAGAGCTAGGGTGGTCGGCTCTCTCTTTCGTGCCCGGATTGGGTCACGGGACGGTAACGCTCTCTCTCACAGCAGCGGTGATATAAATAGAAAGCGAGCTAATTACCCTATCATGCTCTCTAGCAGCGGCATAAACAAGCATATATGAAATTAAGCAAAATGCCAAGTAAGGGAGCGAATGCGATACCTCCACGCGCTCGGCGTGGGGAAGACGGACCCGGCCGAAAACTCGTACTCCCGGGAAACTTAACACACAATAATTACAGCAATGGGAACATGCCCACTCCACGCAGGGAGGTAAAGGGCGATACAAATGGGCCCGGGAGGATCGAATTCGGTTTGACGGGCAGCTTCGGGTGTTGATTCGGCTACACGCGTGTTCACGACCGTGGGGCCCACGTGCTGTCCGGAGGGGCCGTGTGGGACCCGGTGGTACCGCTGTAGTGGAGACACTTGGAGAAGCGCTCCCCGGGCTGGCGGCACGCTGGTTCGCCGGCCGGAGGCCGGGCGGCTCCGTTCGGCACCGGTCGGAAAAACTGATCGGAAATCTGCCGGTTCTGTATTTCAGCGCGCGCTCCGGCGAGAACGGACGCTGCGATCAGCACCGGTGTCGGAATGCGACGAGATTAGAGCCGTTGGAAAGCTGCTTCGAAGTACTACAATCTAGTGGCCTTCAGAAAAATTCACCAGATTTGTACTTTGTGTTGGCGAATTTTATATGCTGCTGTTGTACAGTAACCGAAGACTCAGATCTGCAGAGAACTTTCCTGTTGATTGCCTTTGACTGTAAAGTAGATGTCCGAATTTGAAGATGTGTTCTTCAGCAAGGTTGTAGGAAATCAAACAGGAAAATCAGGACTATTTTTGTATTTGGATTTGGAGGTGGTGGTGATTTGTTATAATTTTTGAAGTGGAGGGTGGTCGGATCTGGGATCTGACTAAAAACACTGTATCAGAGGAAGCGCACGAATTTCTAAAAATAGATACAAGGCTGATAAAAAATTAAGAAAATTTGTGAAGGTAGAGGGTGATGGACAAAACTCGCAAGGAGTATGGATATAGATCAACTTACGGAATTGCCTCGCAAGGAGAGTGACCAAATCTTGATATGGCTTGAGTTTGGGGTCACGGGTGCGGTAAGTGGACAGAACTTGCCGTAGGACGAGCTGAGAGTCTCCTATGATATTCAAATAGTGCGGACCTAGGAGATAGGCGTGCTTTAGTCCAGCTAGGAGAGCTTCATACTCAGCGATGTTGTTGGTAGCAGGAAATCGAAGTTGATAAGCAAAAGGAATAGTTACTCCCTCTGGAGTGAGCAGAACAGCGCCGATCCCTCGGCCTTGGGAATTGAGAGCACCATCGAAGTGCAGAGACCAGAAGGGATGATGGGTGAGGACGGAGAGATGCTCATCAGGGAAATCGTCCTGAATAGAGTCGGTGTGAGGAATAGGAAGATGGGCAAGATGCTCAGGGATGGTGTATCCTTTGACCGCCTTCTGAATGATGAATGTGATATCAAATTGGGAGAGGAAGCTCTGCCAGCGAGCTAACCTACTAGAAAGGACAGACTTTTCTAAGAGATAGTGAATCAGGTCCATTCTAGAGATCAACCTAACTGGGTGGGCAAGAAAATAGTGTTTAAGCTTCTGAGCTACCCACACTAAGGCGGCACAAGTCTTCTCCATAGCGGTGTATCTGGACTCAGCTGGGTTAAATAACCGAGAGAGGTAATACGCAGCCCGCTCTTTCCCTTCATCATCTACTTGTACTAAGACCGCCCTTAGGGAGTCCTCAATAACCGCGATGTATAGGATTAGGGGTTTCCCAGGGACAGGAGGTTGCAAAACCAGGGGATTGGATAGATACTCCTTTAAGTCCTCGTAGGCCTTCTGACAATCTTGATTCCATTCAAACTTGACCCCCGCCTTCAGCAATTCATAAAACGGACGGCACCTTTGAGAATGTTGGGATATGAATCTTCTAATGAATTACAATCGACCAATCAGTCCTCAAAGTTCCGTAATGTTCTTAGGCGGAGGCATGTCCATGACGGCCTGTGCTTTGTTAGGATCAATCTGGATCCCCCGTTTGCTCACTATGAAACCTAGCAACTTCCCTGAAGAGACTCCGAATACACACTTCTTCGGATTCATCTTAAGCTTGTACTCCCTGGCTCTTTGCATCACCTTAGCCAGAATAGAGGGGTGTTCTTCTTTGGTTCTTGACTTCACCAGAATGTCATCCACGTAGGCTTCCATATAGATATGCATCATGTCGTGGAAGATGGCCATCATCGCCCTTTGATAGGTGGCCCCCGCATTCTTCAGACCAAACGGCATGACCACGTAACAGTACGTGCCCCAGGGCGTGGTGAAGGAGGTTTTCTCTTGATCTTCCGGAGCGAGACGGATCTGATTATAGCCTGAGTAACCATCCATAAATGACAGAGATTCGTACCCGGCGGTGCTATCGACCAAGACATCAATATGAGGCAGCGGGAAATCATCTTTTGGACATGCTTTGTTGAGATCCCTGAAATCGATGCAGATACGCACCTTTCCATCCTTCTTGATAGCAGGGACTATGTTCGCCACCCACTGAGGATATAGAACAACTCTAATGAATCTGGCCTTATATAATTTGTTTCACAGGTGTTGCCCCTGGTTTAAGCACAAGTCGATGTTCCACTAAAGAGGGGTCAAGACTTGGCATGTCCTCATAAGACCAGGCGAAGGAATCGCTATACTCCCTTAGAACCTTGATTAAATCTTCTTCTACTTGTGGAGGGAGATTAGCGGCAATAATGATGGGCCTTGGGTCTTCTTCAGTTCCCAAGTTGATTTCTTTTGTAGGTTCATCCACTGCCCACAACGGCTCGTCGAATTTCTTAAGTCCTTGTGCATACAAATCAGCAGTGTCATCTACGTCGCTGTCCTCATTAATCGGATCTTTTTCATCCAAGATTTCATAGACGCCGGGTCCGTCATCGCTCCACACCCCTTCTATTTCTTCTTCATCTTCAATCATAATTGCCCTAGCAACAAATTCTGGACACTTCAAAAGGGCATGACAACGCTGAGCTAGATCTTGCAAGAACCTATCAGGGATGGATTTGGGAGGACGCGCAAGCAGGCGCGACTCAGAGGAGGAAGGGTTGGACGACCTAGAACAAGACCCTACTTCTCTAGACCTAACTGATTCTACTTCCCTAGACTCGATAGAACCTAATCCTAACCTAGGAGGAAGAAGACCTAGTGGAAGGGAAGGAGCAGGGGACTCGTGCCCCTGGGAGGAGGATGGAGACAAGGTAGCATTATCTTCCATTGAAATCTCAGTTTCGAATTTGACGTTTTTTTTTTGGAGATCAGTGGAGACTACACAACAAGATGGAGGAGGCGGGAGCTGCAAGGGGAACAGCTCGGGGAAGATGCAATCGAAGAAAGGATTGGAAGACGAGAACCACATCTCGTGGAGTTGGGCGTTGGGGGGAGGAGGAGTGAATAGAGTGGATAGATCAATGGGCGGGCAATGCCCGCAAGCACAGGGAACAAAGAGAATTTCAGGTGGATCAATAAAGGATGGATTTACCATGATGGGAGGAAGACGGGGTAAGAATTCCCTCTACTGTAGGAGAGATTGAAAGCGGGAGGGAGACCAAGAAAAGATAATCGGCGAGCTCTCCTCCTTCCGCAGATGCTGAGCCGGCTGCTTCTTCGGCGTCCACTGAACAAGCCGAACCTCTTGCTGCTGCTGGCAGTCTCCTTCATGAAATAGCCCATGAAGGGCTGGACCATAGTCAATCACATCATCAACTGGCCCCCTTAGCACTGGGGGTGGACTGAAAATCGGACAGACTGTATCTTCCTTTGGCGAAGCTGGCCGTGGAGTTAATCTGCCAGGTTGGAGAGGCCCTCAAACAAAGTGTTGACGGTAGTCCCAGGTGAGTGGCCCAGAATCACCCATCATAGATAATGCAGTCTCTCGGTAGCCGAGACCTCTTCTGTTCATTTTCCTGCCCTTAGGAATGGGCTTAGTTCATCCCTGCAATTGAGCACCGAGGCCTCTCCCCGGTTGGTAGCCTAGCTTCAGTATAATGTCCCAGCCCTTGGAATCTCGGATCTGGGGCTTCACCTTGATGTCAACTACTACGGTGATGGGCTTGCGAGGTGCGTAAGCCCAAGGAAAGTCAAGATCTATTACTGACATAAAGGACCGACTGCTTGGCCACAATGTGGGAAGAACTTTCTCTGAAATAGCCTTCACTGATTGGACCGTGGATAAGCTTTTGACTTTGACGACCCTCCCTTGGAAAGGGAATTTAATGGATTGATGTGCAGTGGAGGGTACGGCGCTGAGGGTATCGATCCACGGATGACCCAAGATAGCCTTGAACATAGGGTCAATGTCCAACACATAGAATTCCACGGGCATAGTAAGGGGCCCAAGCTCAGCTTGAATGGTGACAATCCCGTGACATGCCTGCCGAGAGTTGTCATAAGCAGCTATGGTAGTGGGAGTTGGGCGTAGAAGTTCTTCTGACAGATTACAAGCCCTTAGAGTGCTGAGCGGGCATACGTTGATAGATGCCCCTGTGTCAACTAACGCCGCATCGATGCTGACTTTGTTCAAAATGATAGTAATGCACAGCGGCATTTGCCGAGCTTCTGGTGGTGCTAGCTCGGTTTCAGAGAAAGTAATGCCTGGCCCCTTGGAGATTGTTGTCAATGCGGTAGGTAAGCTATCAACTGCCATGCCTTCACTAACCATCACCTTTTGAAGAAAGTCTCTTAATGCATCTTGGTGAAGGGTAGATCTCTTAATCAGTTCCAGCACAGATATCTTGGCGGGCACCGTATCTAAATGATGTAATAGATCATATTGGGTCCCCGGTAGTGGCTCGGCCTCTTCTTGCTCGGCAGCCGGTTGGGAAGATTGGGGATTGGAAGTGGAAGGATAGTTTCGATGGAACATGCGCCCGCTCCGTAGGGCAAAGTTATAAGCTGCCGCGGCCTCAGATGGGCTTAGGATAAGTGATTTAGTAGGCCCAGTGGGATGGATGAGCGGTGCGGAAGAGGGTGTGGTGGAAAGGATGATAGGCGAGGGGTTAGTGGCAGTGGGCGCGAGCGGCAGTGGGGATATAAAAGTGGACGGAGGTGTGATGAGTGGAGGGTTAGACGGAGGTATGGCGATAGTGGATGTAAGCGCGAGCGGGGAGGGGGTGATAGTAGCGGATGTGAGCAATGGTGAGTGTGACGGAGGCACGGGTGATGGTGCGGGTGATGAGATAGGGGTGAAAGGAAGGATGAGTGGAGGAGGAGTTTGGTGTGTAGGTATAAGGATAGGGGAAGCGGGAGGATTATGGTAGTTGTGGTGAAGGGCCATGACCTGCGGCGTAGAGTTATCATCGTCGAAGGACCACTCGGGGTTGGAAGCCGGGGGTTGGACGACATTGACCTGAGCTGGTGCCGGCGGCGGAGGCTGCGGAGCAGGAGGATGGTTTGGCATTGGGTTTTGATGAAGCCCCACGTCTTGCACCGGCTGCTGTTGCTGCTGCTGCTGTGGCTGCGGTACCTGTTGCTGCTGTACTTGCTGCCTCGGCGGCTGCCTTCTCTTCTCTTTGATTTCTGTGATGGCCCAGTGCATTTCGGCCCAATCTATCCTTTGTCCTTCATGAAGATCATATACTAGGTCCCGGAATTGAAAACACCCTTCAATGGTATGTCCCGGTTGCCTGTGGAACATACAATACTTCGTCTGATCAACGGCCGAATTCCAGTTGGGCCGTTTCGGAGGGAGCTGTATGGCATTCACCGACATGAGGGCTGAAAAGATGTCTATGAGTGTTTCTGGCAAGGGTGGGTACTGAGCTCTTTTAGGAGCCAGGCGCTTGTTGTTAGGGTTGTTGTTGTTGCCGTTGGGTGGAGGAACGTCGTGGTATTATGGAGGTGGTGGTGGTTATTGCGGTGCGGTGAAGGTGTTTTGTGGAATGGCGAAGGTGAGCGGAGGGTTTTGTGGAGTGACTTGGAAGTTTTGGGGAGCGGGATTCTAGGGAGTGCGGGGGTTCTGAGGGAAGCGGAAAGGTGCGGCTTGGAACGGAAAGGCAACGGCTTGAACCTGCTCGTTTGTTTGGACCCCCTCGGTGATCGGCCCTTGAGGTTTCTTGTGATACTTGGGTTTTTGGTTTTCAAATAGTGAGTGTATGGGGGAATCCTTGAACTGAGTTTGAATGAAGCGCGCTCGGCTATAGAGTTGGTGCATGTTGGCTATGTCGTTCATGGCCAGAATATTTCGGAAGGTCGGAGTAGCATTGGAAATAAGTAACTTGACCTTCTCTTCCTCCGGAATATCGCCGGGCACTCTAGCGGCCATTTGCCTCCACCTATCTGCATAAGTGGCAAACTCCTCGTTCGGTTTCATCTTTTCGGCCACCAAATCCGTGAACGAATATTCCGGGCCGACCCTATCTTGAAACCGCTGAATGAACTTATCTTTCCAATGGCAGAGAATAGAACAATTCCAGTGCAACACCGTCTAATGATCGGCGGAACAAGTACGCCATAAGGCGATCATCATATTGGAATTGGGCCGATTCATACAAGAAATCCCTCACGTGAATAAAGGGATTGCCGTTCCCGTCATATTTGTGATAATTGGGGAGCTCGGATTGCGGAGGGAACCAGATGTTCTGAAAGCTAGGAACCGGAACATCTCCCAAGGATTGTGGGCCAACCCACTTCTGGAGGAAATCGAGTTGCTGTTGCATGGTGGCCCATTTATCAAGTAATTCCTGCTCTCTGGACGGAGCAGGGGTAGTGAGAGATGATGATTGGAGTTGAGGAGCAGAAGGGTGAACTGCGGCAGAGGGTGGGAGCCCATAAGCAGGAGCAGAAGGATAAATGGCCGAAGTAGGGGGCCCATAAGAAGGATATTGGGCCTGAACTTGACCCATATTGGAGTGGGATTGGGCAACCCCTGGCTGAGGGCGCAAGAAATCTGAAGGGCCCATAAGGACTTGTGGAACCATTGGGCTAGCCATATGATGATCCAACTGAATGAAAGAAGGGACAGAAGACTTCCCTTTGTCAAAAGATTGCTGTGCTGAAGTAGAAGATTGGCCCGTCTCCATGCCAGCAAAGGTGATGGTCCGGGGTTGGACCAGAGTAAGATTAATTGGAGTGAGATGGATGAAAGGATTGGATTGACCCTGCATAATCGTGGGAGGGGAGATATTGGATCCTTGCATGGCCTGATAGACAGTTTGGAGTTGGGCCAGATCCAATTGGGCCATCATCTGGAGAATGGCACCCGCAGAAGGAGTAGTGAAAGAAGGGGTAGCTTGACCATCTTCCATGGAGGTAGAGGACGGAAGAGGGGCTGTCCCCTCTCCAGAAGAGAATGAGGTAACCCTAGCAGGGTTTTCAAGAAGCCCTTGAGGAAGGGAATCCTCTTGGGAACGGGGAGGATTGAAAGAAGCCATGGCGGATTCGAAAAGCGGATTTGAGTAGAACTTGGAGAAGGAATTGACCCTAGAAGGTGCTTCTAACTGACGAAAACAACTCCACATGCAACGAACAACCTTGACAAGATGCAAACAACACAAACCACCACACAATGAGTAACCAAACTTAGACGATTTCTAACAAAGTTGTAAGTAACAAGAGATGAAAACACTCAGAGTCAAGCAAGTTGTTTAAGATGATGCTTCAAGATTCTTATGATTTCGGCTTTGGAACTTTAGTGGATTGATTAATGTGAGCTCTCAACAATAGGTCCCTGATAGGAGATGGGTGTAAAGCTTGTTTTGACTCTAAATGTGATCACTCCCTCACTTATGCAATCCTGGACACGGGGTGGGAAAGGTACAACTGGCCCGGCGTCCGTGTGAGAATCTACGGCTCGCGGGGACTTATGGAGGTCCCTGGTGTGATTTCCTAGTCGGCCCCAAGGAATATGGAGACGAGAGGTCCGCACACCAAGGTAGGAAAATGCAATCTAATGTATGAAAGTATGAATGAACCTATGCGCACCGGAGTGCATGCAAATTCTAACCCAGAATCTAGCAAACAGTTATGCACACAACGATGTAAGTATGTAAACCAACCAAGGAGGAAGTCAGATAACACCCAAGCAAGAATATCACAGCAAAAACTGTAGAAATAGAATGCACCTCGAGATGCGTACATGTCTGGAGTGTAACGGTCTTGGAGACCCGCGTCAGAAATATATAACAGTCAGAGGCCAGACCGCCAGAAGCAATATAACGCAGGGACCCAGGACCGTCGTATGGGCCAGAGAGCCAAAAACAAACCAGAAATAGAAGGGAAATCCGTGAAAAGCCTAAACAGCAGGATGAGGAGTGTAACGGTCTAAAGCCTCTGCGTCAAAGTGGATTGACGCAGGGACAGAGGGCCGTCAGACTTCCCAGAGAACCAGAAATAAGAGGAAGTAAGAGGGAAATCTGAGGAAACTAAACAAGGAAATGATGGCAGGTTTAAATAGAGATCAAGACACGATTGGCACAAGTTGTCCCACGGTGATCGCCAAAAAATTATCTGTTGATTTGTTTTGCTTCTCTTCTTCTTTTTGTTTTGATGTGTAATAAAGATGATAAGCAAAAATCAAAGATCTCAATCAACCCAAGGACATGTGAACCATGAACCTAGGCAACCAGAACAAGCTCTAGCATGGGCATGCTATCTCAATCATCAAGCTAAACTAAGGGAATAAAGAAAAACACACGCCAGGGCGTGGAGCAAGGACAAATAAAAACACACCGCGTGGGTGGAACAAGCAAAGGAAATAAGAGATATGAGATGGAGAGAAAGCTAATGCACAATACTAAGAAAGAACGTGATCGCCACCAAAGTAAACACAAGCCAGAGACTTGAAAATACCTTGGAAATAGGTGGATGAAGCACCCGCCCATGGGGGAGAGAAAACCAGTGAAGTCTGCAGATCAACCGAATGTAACGGTCCAAACCCCGTGCGTCACATGAATGTGACGGTCTCCAGATGAGCCGTTAGAGAAGCCTAACGCGCCTGCATAAGACCATCAGAAACCCTACAGAAATAGCTTGTGGACTCTTTTAACTCCAACTCTTCCAGCCGGCCAGAAGACTTGGGCCTCGCGTAGTGAACCTGTAAACCTGCCAAAGAATGTGAAACACAAGAAAACAATCCCAAATTAGCCCTTCAAACAAGCATAGTATCAATTCTCAAATAACTTAAGATCATGCAAAAGGAAAGGGGAATACCGGAGAAGTCTTTGGTTTTTTAACCCCTCTGGGCGTTTTAAAAGATAGGAAGATGTTTAGATGATGAAAACCAAATGCAGAACATGGAAACAAGGAGAGGGACAATGCCTATGATGAGAGGGAGGAGGAAGAACACAATATGCAATGATGAACTTTGAAACTCAATAGAACGAATACTCCCTTCACCGTGAAGCAGATGGACATGAAAAACAAGTCTCCTTGGTTAGATGTGGCTCCAGGATGCGGCAGCACTTCGACGCGAACTCTAGATCTTCCTCTCCCGGGCCATGAAGTTAAGGGTGCTATTTATAGGCCCTCAAACTCTCCGATTGAACAGAGGATAATCCAGCAAGAAAAGAAGATAACTCTTAGCAAATCCTTGAAGATAATATCACCAAGAGTCCATAGAAACAAACAGAAGGTTCTGAGGATCAGATTTGGAAGAGAAATCACCAATTCAAACTCTTATCTCGACCACGGAGTAACAGAGAAAAGGCCTGAACTGCTAGGACTCTCTGTTGGATGTAACGGCTACTCGACAAACCGCCATATGCAAATAACGCGCCAGGGGGATACCGTTACATTCAATCTTATCTCAAAAGAGATAAGATCAACGGAAGTAGATCAAAACAATAGGACTCTTGAATGAAAGTAACGGCCATGGGTGGACACGTTGGAGGGAAGTAACGGCTGCACGACAGACCGTTAGAATCAATGGGCAGGCCAACAGATAAGCATTGAAACAAAGACCTCAAACTTCAGGACTCTTCAAGAAGTAACGGCCTAGGGCGAATGCGTTAGAAGAATGTAATGCCCATGCAGAGGACCGTTAGAAATAATGAAGATCAAAAATTGATAAGAGCTTGCTAAGCTTCATCCAATGAAAAAGCCACAAGGAACCACACTCAACCAAGGAGAGAAGACCCATGAAACAGTCTTCAAACTGACGAAGGAGACTGAACAACTTGGAGCATCACATGGATAGAACAAGGAGATGACCCAACTTATTGGTCATAAAATGGGTGTCAACAACAGGGTCAGCCAGGGTCAGAGCAGGAGCAGGCATAGTCCTAAAGTCCCCAGAAGGGGAAGTCGTGCGCACATCTTGTTCAATGAACAAGCCGTGCACAAATAATGAAGCAGAGTATGAAGCCCTGATAATCGGTTTGCAGATTACACTGTCCATGGGAATTCAGATGCTGGAAGCATTTGGAGACTCCATGTTGGTTATTAAACAGCTGGAAGGAGAGTTCGATGTGCGAAAGCAAGAGCTCCTCCCTTACCATCAGCTGGTAACCCGCCTGATGTCAAGATTCTACTTCATCAGCATCAAGCATGTCAACTGAGGCCAGAATGCTCAGGCGGACGCCCTCGCTAAATTAGCTAGTTGTTTGGCAATCCCGCCGGACACAAGCCTGAACATAACAGTGATCAACCACCAACAGGTCCCCAGCGTGACAGAGGTCATGGCCGACGAACAAGAGAATGAGGTGGCAGCCACCGAAGAGGTTCGACAGCCCGATTGGCGAGAACATCTCCTACGATGGTTCCAGCACCAGCAGCTCTCGAAAGAGAAAGAACAGAGAATGAAACTCCTGAGGGTAAAAGACTCTTATGAGATGAGAAACGGAACCCTGTTCCGAATAATGGCGGATGCCCGAAGAAAAGTTCTACTTCGTTGCTTGTCTTCAGCAGAAGCTAGGCAGGTGATGTAAGAAGTCCATGCAGGTTCAGCGGGAGCGCATCAGGCCGGCCCGAACATGAAAATTGAGATAAAGAAATTGGGTTACTATTGGCCCACTATATTTGATGACTACTGCAAGTTCACCAAGGCTTGTCAGAAATGTCAAGAGCACGCCAATGTGTCAAGAAGACCTCCAGTGCCACTACATCTTACCTTACCAAGCTGGCCATTTGCTCAGTGGGGCACGGACGTGGTAGGGCCACTGCCAGCATCTTCATCACGGTGCAAATACATCTTAGTAGCTACAGACTACTTCTCCAGATGGGCAGAAGCAGTCACGCTAAGAGATGTGACGGGAGAACTGGTTGCAAGATTCTTCCGACAGAACATAATATTCCGGTTCGGAATTCCCAGCCGGATCATCTCTGACAACGGCAGCCGTTTCAGAAACCAGAAGGTTTAACGGCTAGCTGACAAATACAAGATTGACTGGAGGACATCGTCTCCCTACAACCTTTAAGCCAATGGACTTACAGAAGCCTTCAACAAGACACTATGTGTTGTGCCCCTGTGATCATTTGAGTCTTCCTGTGGTTTGGGTCATTCGACATCGTCTTGTGGTCATTTGAGTTATTGGATATTCTTGGTTTTGATAATAGCTAAACACTATAAGTCATTATTATTTTAACTCTCATATGACTGACATACGTGATGTTTTGTTCATGACAGATATGCCAATGAATTGCCAAGAAATGAAGTGGAGATGGCAAATGTGAAAGAATGTTGCGACCTTGCACGCGGATCGACCTGCGCGGTCAGGTCGCAGGGATTGACATGCCCGGTCAGGTCGCGGGGGTCAAGGGGGCAGCGCCCCTTGCGGGGGTTTCCGGGGGCGGAGCCCCCGGAACAAAATTTTGATTATAGGAGCGATATAATCAATAGAAATCCTCAAGACTGTCAAGGGTGATGCCACAGACATGAACGGGCTGCTAAAAGAGTCAAGCGATGGAGCTAAAGCAGTTAACGGACCGACCCGGGAAAGCCCGGGGTCTGCTCAGCTGGCGGTCGACCGCCCCAGCCAGCAACCCCCAGATTGTAACTCTTTCAGTAGCAGTCGACCGCCAGCCTAGTAGCGGTCGACCGGAATTTCCAGGAACCGCCCGTTTACAGGTTTCTCAGTAGCGGTCGACTGCCAGAAGCTGCAGGTCGACCGCCAGCCCCGAGCCTTCAATGTTGACTTTGTTTTCCACTTCGAGAAGAGCCCCTTTCCTTGTATTTGTTTAACCCCAAAGTCACCCAATCTTCCATAGATTTTGGATCTGGTCTGGGGGATGTCTAAGGACCATTCAAAGGTTATAAAACACATGCAAGAGGGTTAGAAACCCTAGTTGATCATTTTGTGAATTCAAGGGAGTTCAAAGGAGGCTACAAGGGTGAGAGGAGTTCGAGTACTGTAGCCGTGAACAGTACTCCGGGAAGAAGTTCTTCATCAAATCCTCAAGTGATTCAAGCTACTTGAAGAGGAGATCAAGCCCAAGCCAAGAGAAGATAAAGCTGCATCCTTCATCCTCTTCATCATCTCAAGGGTGATCTAAACTACATCCTCAAACCTTTTCATCAACTCAAGAAGTTCAAAAGAAATATCCAAGCTACATCCATAGTCTTCCTCATCAACTAGAAGAGATTCAAGGAAGATCATCTCTCAAGGAAGAAGACATCATCGAAGCATCAGATTCAAGCTCCTACAACTCAGACAAGATCTTTCTACTTTGAGCATATTCTATATCTTGTTTGAGTGATTTCGTATTTGTTCTCTATTCATTTCTTTCAAACAATTGAAACTGAAGATCATCCCTACCGGTGGTTAGTAGGAAGGCAATCGGAAGTTGTCCGATCTGCGGTGTTGACGTCCCTACCGGTGGTTAGTAGGAAGGCAATCGGTGGCCTTTCCGATTTGCGGTTCAGTGCGTGGCACTAGTGGAGCCTCACTGGATTTGGTGAGGGGTGGACGTAGGACTGGGGATTCAGTCCGAACCACCTTAAAATCTTTTGTGTTGTGATTTGTTTATGTGATTGCTTCGTTTTAGATGCATGCTTAGGTTCAATCTCTATATTGTGTAATCATCTTGCTAAGAAAATCGTTGTGTCCTTCGTTAAGTTAGTTATATTCCGCTGCAATTTATTTTATCTAGCTATATATAGGGTTGCATTGCGAAAAGAGGGATAGATCTATTCACCCCTCCCCTCTAGATCCGCTGTCCACTACTCAACAAGTGGTATCAGAGCCTAATCTCTCATTATGGGGTCCAACGACCTTGAGGGAAATGGTGGATTAGCGTCCAAAGGTTTCTTACCTGAAGGACATTCTGTTAATAGACCTCCTTACTTTACTGGAACTAATTATCCTTATTGGAAACATCGCATGCAGGTGTTCATTCGCGCTCAAGACTACGAACTTTGGCGAGTGATCAGCAAAGGTCCGTATGAGCTTACGGATAATGAGGACTTGTGGACCAAAGAACAAATAAGACAATCCACTGTCAACTGGAGTGCTAAACACATCATGCAATGCTCACTCCATCCAGTTGAATTCTCAAGAGTGGCTACCTGTGCATCTGCAAAACTAATGTGGGATAAGTTAGAGGTAATCTACGAAGGAACCACTCAGGTATGAGAAACAAAAGCTAACATTTTAGTTTCTGAATATGAAATGTTCCGCATGAAGCCTGATGAGTCAATTCAGAATATGTATGCTCAGTTAACTGTGCTTCCTAATAGTCTAACTGATTTGGGAAAGAAATACTCAGAATAGGAAATTGTGAGAAAGATTCTCAGATCATTGACTCCCGCATTGCACACAAAGGCTACCATGGTTGAAGAATCGAGAGATCTCGCAACTACCAAGGTAGATGAACTTATTGGGTCATTAATGACCTATGAGATCAACCTTAAGAACAAAGAGGCTGAGGTGCCTAAGAAAAAGCCCCTAGCTCTTAAAGCAGGACCCAGTGGTCAAGGCTCTTCTGATGAAGGTGAGGATTCGGCAAGTGAGCGAGATGAGGATGACGTAGCCATGCTCACACGTAAGTTCAGAAAATTCATGAGAAATGAAGGTAAGAGCTTCATGAGAGGAAGGTCAAAGGTAAGAAATGGTTTCAAATCTAATTCTGAAAACTCTAAGAAATCTGATAAAATCATTTGCTATTCTTGCAATAAACCAGGACATTTCAAGAATGATTGTCCCGACAGATTCAGAAAAGCTGACAAATGGAAGGGCAAGAAGAAGAACATGGCCATGGTGTCCACATGGAGCGATGAAGAGGAAAGTGATGACGAAACTAGCTCCTCGGATAAAGAAAAAGAAGATCTCTGCCTCATGGCCAAAGGTGACGAAGAAACTGAGGTAAATTCTCCATTTGAAGATTATACAACTGATGATTGGAAGGAAGCATATATACAACTCATGGAAAAATATGACATGTACAAAAAGGAGAGTAAATCATTGAAAAAGAAAATTAACTTGTTTGTGCATGATCATGATATGAATGATAAGAATGCTCTACTTGAAACTGAAATTGAAGATCTTAAGAAAATGATTGAGGATTTGGAAGAGGGAAGAAAAGAAATGGCTGACTTGGAAACTGAAAATGAGGACTTAAAGAATGAAATTGACAACATGAAACTCAAAATGCAAACCTATGAAAAGGATAGCAAATTAAGCAATGAGAAGTATGAAGCTGTCAAACATGTCAACACTCAACTCCTGCAAAATATTGAAAACCTACAAAAAGAGTTAAAGGACAAACAACAATCTTTAAAAAAAATTGTAGATGGAAAAGAAAACCTAGATGCATTGCTAGGTACTAGAATGAACTTCAACAAGGAAGAGTTAGGTTTTGAACCTACAAATAAAAGGCCAATTGGGTTAAAAACTGTCACATTTGTTTCATCTTCCGAAGCTTCCACTTCAAACACAACTCTCACACAAAACCAGCAAAAACAAAAGAAGAAGGCAAAAGAAAAGGTTGAAGAAGAAGCCACTGAAATCCCCAAAAAGATTGCTCAAAAGCCTAAGAAAAGTCAACCTTCCCCACAACACAGGTCGACACCACATTGGCCATCAAACATTTATACCGCCAAACAATTTCACACAGGTCGACACTGCCATAGGTTGACACCACCATATTTTTGGGGCAATTGTGATTTCTGTATGCATCAATCTCATAGGTGGCAAAATAATCATTTTCAACCCAAAACCAACCAACCGCCTCAATGGCTTAAGAAGCAAACTTCATCAAACTTCCACAAACTCCAACCAAGAGCATCTAAACAGAAAATGAATGTCAAGATTGAAAAGAAAAATCAAATCCCTACTCTAAGCAAACAAAACATGAATGTTAAGAAGGTTTGGATTCCAAAAGAAATGGTTTCATGTTTTGAAATTTTGAAAAGTTTGATGGGACCCAAATTTGGTTGGGTTCCAAACACCATTGCTTAATTGCTTGTGCAGGAATGTCTTGCAGCCATGCATAACATGTGGTACCTTGATAGCGGCTGTTCAAGACACATGAATGGAGACAAATCAAAATTTTATCTCTTGGAGGAAAAGGAAGGAGGATACGTCACATTTGGAGGGAACAACAAGAGAAAAATCATTGGAACAGGTAATGTAGGTAAGAATCTTTCCAACTCCATTTGTAACGTGCTGTTAGTTGAAGGTTTGAAATACAACCTGCTTAGTATAAGTCAATTTTGTGATAAGGGTCACAAAGTGTTGTTTGACTCTCATGAATGCAGAATTCTTGAACCAAAATCTGACAAGGTAAAATTTTCTGGTAAGAGAGTCAACAATGTTTACATGATTGACTTAGGTGATCCTGCTCATTTAAACCTTTGTCTTGCTGCACCAAAATCTGAGCTTGCATGTATATGGCATCGTAGACTAGGACATGCTAGCTACAATATCTTACATAAACTCTTGAATCATTCAATGGTGAAAGGTCTGCCTGAACTATCTTTTAAACAAGAAAACAAATTGTGTGATGCATGTGCCCTAGGCAAACAAACAAGAAAATCCTTCAAGGGAAGATCTGAAAATACATCATCCAAACCACTGGAGCTAATTCATATGGACTTGTTTGATCCAACCAGAACTGTTAGCTTAAGTGGTAGAAAATATGGATACGTCTTGGTGGATGACTTTTCTAGGTTCACATGGGTTTTCTTTCTCACACATAAAAAAGATGCTTTTGATGAGTTTCAGGCACTCTACATGAAGATAAAGCAGCACGGTGAGTTTAAAATTTCCAAGATTCAATCTGATCACGGTGGTGAATTTAAAAATGCTGACTTCTATAATCTTTACAGGGCTGAAGGCATTTCACATCGATTTTCTTCACCAAGAACTCCAGAGCAAAACGGTGTAGTTGAAAGGAGGAACTGAACACGTATAGAGATGGCAAGAACAATGCCTACCGATTGGCAACTCCCAAGGAAATTTTGGGCTGAGACGGTAAACTCGGCATATTATATTATCAACCGCTCTATGGTAAGGCCACACACCAAAAAGATTCCTTATGAGTTGCTAAAAGGTAAAAAACCCTCTCTCACACATATGAAAGTGTTTGGGTCAAAATGTTTCATCCACAACAATGACAAAAGAGACTTAGATAAGTTCGAGCCCAAGAGCGATGAAGGTATATTCCTTGGATATTCTGATAGATCTAGGGCTTATAGAATTTATAACATTAAGAGTCAAACTGTGGAAGAATCACCCCATGTTTCCTTTGATGAATATCATGATGATTCTAACAATGATAACTCTTACAGAAAAAATGATGAAGATGGGGAATTCCTAAGCATGAAGGACAAGAGTGATTCTCTACAAGAAGAAACAAAAGAAGATAGTGACCGAGCTGAATCAAGCAATGCAAGGAATCAAGCTCCAGGAGAAGGTAATGATTCTACAAACATTAGAATTCTTAAGGATCATCCTTTAGAAAATGTCATTGGTAGCTTGAATGACCCACCTAGAATAATGTCACATTTTAAAATTATGGAAGAATTAGATCAACTTGCTCTTGTCTCTCAGCTTGAACCCAAAAACATTGATGAAGCATTAAAGGATGAAAACTGGATAAATTCAATGCAAGACGAGTTAAACCAGTTTGAGAGAAACAAAGTTTGGCATCTTGTTCCTAGACCTTCATCACAATCTGTCATAGACACTAAATGGGTCTTTAGGAACAAACTCAGTGAGGATGGCAAGATAATAAGAAACAAGGCTAGATTGGTGGCTCAAGGGTATAATCAAGAGTTTGGGGTAGACTTTGATGAATCTTATGCCCCAGTTGCTAGACTCGAAGCCATCAGAATTTTACTTGCCTTTGCATGCTCCCTTAGAATAAAGCTGTATCAAATTGATGTAAAAAGTGCTTTCTTGAATGGCTTGATCAAAGAAGAAGTCTATGTTGAGCAGCCCCCTGACTTTGAGAATTCTAACCATACAGATTTTGTATACAAGCTAGACAGGATGCTTTATGGACTTAAGCAAGCACTAAAAGCTTGGTATGAGAGACTAAGCTCGTTCCTCATTGAAAAAGGGTACACACAAGGTAAGGTAGATCAAACACTTTTCACCAAGAAGTAAGGTAAGAACATCTTGATTGTTCAAATTTATGTTGATGATATTATGTTTGGTTCTACTAAATCTGAAATGTGTGAGGAATTTGCTAACCTCATGACTAGCGAATTTGAGATGAGCTTAATGGGAGAACTCCAATTCTTTCTCGGTTTGCAGGTCAACCAAGGACAAGATGGGTGTTTCATAAGTCAAGCCAAATACATCAAGGAGCTGCTGAAAAGATTTGATATGACGAACAGTAAAATTATTGCAACTCCTATGAGCACCACAATATCACTGGATTCGGATGAAAGTGGTAAATTAGTGGATGCAAAGATCTATAGAGGTATGATCGGCTTTTTGCTTTACTTGACTGCATCCCGACCAGATATCCAGTTTAGTGTATGCCTTTGTGCTAGATTTCAAGCTAGTACTAGAGAATCCCACTTGACTGCCGTCAAACGTATCCTTAGATATCTTGCCGACACTTAAGATTTGGGATTGTGGTATCCGTCATCATGTGATTTATCTCTTATATCTTATTCTGATGCGAACTATGCTGGATGCAAGCTGGATCGTAAAAGTACTAGTGGCTACTTCCAGTTTCTGGGCGGGTGTTTAGTTTCTTGGGCCTCCAAGAAATAACACTCGGTTGCCCTCTCAACCGCAGAGGCAGAATATGTTACTGCGGGGAGCTGTGGCACCCAAGTGTTGTGGATTAAACACCAACTCCAAGACTACCTAGTGGATCTTGGTTGTGTCCCGATTCTATGTGATAACACTAGTGCTATCAACTTTGCAAAAAATCCAGTCCAGCACTCTAGGACTAAGCATATTGAGATTAGGCATCACTTCGTTAGAGATGAGGTCGTTAAGAAAAATTTTGAACTGCGTTTTGTTGATACTCTAAATCAAATTGCTGATATTTTCACCAAGCCCTTGTGTAATGACAGGTTTTCAACACTCAGAAGGGAGCTTGGTCTTTGCCGACCTCAGTCCAATAAAAATTGAAATGATGACTTTGTTCAATTTAGTTGTGTGTTTTTGCAGATTGGTGTCCATGCATTATTTATATGTAAATATGTCATTTTGCATATGGTGTAGCATTGCATGTAGTCATGATGCATAATAAAATTGAATTCATGTTCATAATGTATTGCATGGTTTGTGTAGCATCCTTCTTGCATGGTCATGGTATATTAAATGTTGATGTATGGAAAGACAGGTTATGCTTGCCTAGAAGCACTCAATATGCGTGATGTTTCACCTCCGCCAAGTACCATGCGTCACTATCGCATATAGGCCATATAGTAAGGGGGAGTTATCTCTTTGCAGCATTCATGCATATGTTTCATCTTCATTCTGTTGCATTTAATAAGTGTACAACCATGTGTTGGGTCATGCATTTCATGTCTGTCAAATTCATATTTGGTCAAGTCAACCCCTGCATGGTTCTAGTCAACCTCTCCGTGACATTCGTCATTCCACTTGATTGCAAACATAACTCCTTGAGTGCATTCACTGCATATTCTTAGGGGGAGTCCTGCTGCTATTCTTACTCTCTTGCAATCTGAACTTCATGGCTTATAGTCTGAATATGAGATCATGAGACCGACAGAACTACGGCATAAGAGCTTTCTATTATATGCCCTGATGATTGTCCATCCAATGAAAATGGTTCAGATTTAATGATTTCCTTGAAGTTCAAAAATATTTATTCTGAAATCATCTATGTTCTGTGGTTTTAATAGACCTTAACTAGAGATTGCATATTGTGTTTTGCATGACTATCCTGATATCTGAAAATCCAAACGTCATGATAATCTTGGTGATACTCTAGAGCTTAGTATTATTTCTAAACATCTTGATGAGCTGAAATTCTTGGAAATCAATTTGACAGAGCAATGATATTTTTGCACGGAGAAATATGTCACGTCATCAAATCAAGTGACGAATGATATGTCATGATGTGCCCCTGTTATCTCTGTCTTAATTATATTTGGACTCTAGGTAGAGCACTGGTATAATTACTGAGAAATATATCTTCTCATCACAGAAATGAGATTGGATATGTCATGACGTGACTTTGCTATCTCTGTTCATTCTGCAGCATAACCATCAGTCTTGCCAAATACCTAGGGATACTGGCGTCTAAACAACGTGTATTCTTACGGTTATGAGGCATGTACTAGACTTGATTGCTCGTAAAATATGAGTCATGTGCCGTCAAATTCAAAAGATATTGCAAATCAAATTTGTTAAACTCATCAAATTCCATGCTTTAGTCATGATTGTTTAGCCTCAATACTAATTTTTATGTTATTCCCTTTGTAGTTATTGAATATGGATATATAAGACAAGGGAATGTTAAACACTACCATGATATGCACTTTTAATTCATTTCTATTACAACATGAATGTAGATGCCTTTCGAACTCTGTTGATGATCTCGGATTTCATTAGCTTTGAACCATATATGTTGCTCGTAGTATGTTTCAGGTTTGCATATAATGGCTTGCTCTGCACTCTCATTCACCTCTGGTCTCTCAGACATTAGTCACCTTCTATATCTTATCCCTCCTTTTGCTGCTGTCAAAGGGGGAGAAAATGTCTTGTTGTGAGTCCTTTAATACCTTTGTCCGTCCTTTATGCGGCCTTTGTGAGTTGTCAAAGGGGGAGAGTGAATTGTGGACGGGAGAGAGTCCATGGGGGAGAGAACCTGGTGAGCTTTGAGTCTGCATATGTGACAGGGGTTTGTGCATAGCATTCACATGCTTTGATCATCCGTGCATACATATCCGCATTCACATACTTTCACTATCATGGATCTTGAGCTGCACATGTCACATATGTCATAAACTTTACCATTTTGGATATTCCTGCCACATAATGACTCACAGTGTTGTCATCATCAAAAAGGGGGAGAATGTTGTGCCCCTGTGATCATTTGAGTCTTCCTGTGGTTTGGGTCATTCGACATCATCTTGTGGTCATTTAAGTTATTGGATATTCTTGGTTTTGATAATAGCTAAACACTATAAGTCATTATTATTTTAACTCTCATATGACTGACATACGTGATGTTTTGTTCATGACAGATATGCCAATGAATTGCCAAGGAATGAAGTGGAGATGGCAAATGTGAAAGCTCAATGTTGCGCCCTCGCACGCGGATCGACCTGCGCGGTCAGGTCGCAGGGATCGACCTGCCCGGTCAGGTCGCGGGGGTCAAGGGGGCAGCGCCCCTTGCGGGGGTTTCCGGGGGTGGAGCCCCCGGAACAAAATTTTGATTATAGGAGCGATATAATCAATAGAAATCTTCAAGACTGTCAAGGGTGATGCCACAGACATGAACGGGCTGCTAAAGGAGTCAAGCGATGGAGCTAAAGCAGTTAACGGACCGACCCGGGAAAGCCCGGGGTCTGCCCAGCTGGCGGTCGACCGCCAGCACAGGGGCGGTCGACCGCCCCAGCCAGCAACCCCCAGATTGCAACTCTTTCAGTAGCAGTCGACCGCCAGCCCAGTAGCGGTCGACCGAAATTTCCAGGAACCGCCCGTTTACAGCTTTCTCAGTAGCGGTCGGCCGAGAAGCTGCAGGTCGACCGCCAGCCCCGAGCCTTCAATGTTGACTTTATTTTCCACTTCGAGAAGAGCCCCTTTCCTTGTATTTGTTTAACCCCAAAGTCACCCAATCTTCCATAGATTGTGGATCTGGTCTGGGGGATGTCTAAGGACTATTCAAAGGTTATAAAACACATGCAAGAGGGTTAGAAACCCTAGTTGATCATTTTGTGAATTCAAGGGAGTTGAAAGGAGGCTACAAGGGTGAGAGGAGTTCGAGTACTGTAGCCGTGAACAGTACTCCGGGAAGAAGTTCTTCATCAAATCCTCAAGTGATTCAAGCTACTTGAAGAGGAGATCAAGCCCAAGCCAAGAGAAGATAAAGCTGCATCCTTCATCCTCTTCATCATCTCAAGGGTGATCTAAACTGCATCTTCAAACTTTTTCATCAACTCAAGAAGATCAAAAGGAAGATCCATGCTACATCCATAGTCTTCCTCATCAACTAGAAGAGATTCAAGGAAGATCATCTCTCAAGGAAGAAGACACCATCGAAGCATCAGATTCAAGCTCCTGCAACTCAGACAAGATCTTTCTACTTTGAGCATATTCTATATCTTGTTTGAGTGATTTCGTATTTGTTCTCTATTCATTTCTTTCAAACAATTGAAACTGAAGATCATCCCTACCGGTGGTTAGTAGGAAGGCAATCGGAAGTTGTCCGATCTGCGGTGTTGACGTCCCTACCGGTGGTTAGTAGGATGGCAATCGGTGGTCTTTCTGATTTACGGTTCAGTGCGTGGCACTAGTGGAGCCTCACTGGATTTGGTGAGGGGTGGACGTAGGACTGGGGATTCAGTCCGAACCACCTTAAAATCCTTTGTGTTGTGGTTTGTTTATATGATTGCTTCGTTCTAGATGCATGCTTAGGTTCAATCTCTATATTGCGTAATCATCTTGCTAAGCAAATCGTTGTGTCCTTCGTTAAGTTAGTTAGATTCCGCTGTAATTTATTTTATCTAGCTATATAGAGGGTTGCATTACGAAAAGAGGGGCAGATCTATTCACCCCTCCCCTCTAGATCCGTTGTCCACTACTCAACACTATGCACGTTGCTGGCAAAGACTGTCAAGTCTAATAAAAAGGACTGGGAAGAAAAGATGTACGAGGCGCTCTGGGCCTATCGTACTATCTATAAAACCCCAACCGGCTGCTCGCCATTCTCCCTCGTGTATGGGTCAGAGGCTGTGGTGCCGATTGAATTAGAAGTTCCCTCGCTGCGAGTCGCCATCCAGCATGGACTAATCAGCGGTGAACAAACTAATGCAGAAAGAAGATTGGAAGAGCTTGCCGAGCTCGAAGGAAAGCGCCTCCGTGCGTAACAAAACATTCAACTCTACCAAGCTCGCATGACCCGTGCTTTCGATAAGCTGGTCAAAGGTCGAGAATTTAAGAAAGGAGACCTGGTAATGGTCAAAAGAAGAGAAGTAATGGCCTCCAACCCCAAAGGGAAGTTGGTCGAAAGCTGGGTCGGACCATATGTCATCCACCGAGTATATGAAGGGGGTGCCTACGTCCTAGTAGACCACAAAGGAGTCATCCAGTTCTCTCCCCTCAATGGAAGGCATATAAAGTTGTATCACACGGCGCAACCGACATTCCCTGAGTGATCGGAATACTTACCTTGGTCGGGTGGCATCCCGCCCTGGCCAAGTTACCCTACCTTGGTCCAGTGGCACTCCGCCCTGGCCGAGCTACCTTCACCTTGGTCTAGTGGCACTCCGCCCTAATCGAGCTACCCTCACCTTGGTCTAGTGGCACTCCGCCCTGACCGAGCTACCCTTACCATTCTCTAGTGGCGCTCCACCCTAACCAACTCGCACAAAATTGACATCTCTGTCATTACGGGCCTCACGCCCGAATCGGCTCAAATCTATCCTTTGCGTTGGCATTACCTTCCTTGTTGATGAATAAACCCCTTTCTTGGCACAAGACTTCGTGTCCTAGCCGACCCTTATACAACATCTGCCATTACGGGCCTCACGCCCGAATCGGCTCAAATCTATCCTTTACGTTGGCATTACCTTCTTGCTGATGAATAAACCCTTTTCCCCGGCACAAGACTTCGTGTCCTAGCCGACTCTCTCGACATCCTTCTGCTACATGAGTTCAAAAAAAAAAGAAACAAAAGAAACAAACATGGGGATAAAAAAATAGAGATACCCCGCCAGACTTGTTCTTGTATTCGGAACAAGGGCAAAAATGGCTAGAACCCGACTGCGGTGAAAACCCAAAAGGGCGTTGCAGGCAAAATCGGGTACCCCGTGATGCGGGACGAGACACGGACACGACAAGCTCGCGATCGTCCCGTAACGAGGGAAGCGTCGGACGTGCACGGTTGAGAAACCGGCAGTGAGCTAGGGTGGTCGGCTCTCACTTGTGCCCGGATCGGGTCACGGGACGGTCTCGCTCACTCTCTTGCAGCAGCGGTGATATGAAATTATAGCGAGCTAGGTCCTAAAACATGCTCTCTAGCAGTGGCATAAACAAGCATATATGGAAATAAGCGAAATGCCAAGCAAGGAGCGAATACGATACCTCCACGCGCTCGGCGTGGGGACGACAGACTCGGCCGAAGTCGTACTCCCGGACAGTTAATACATAAAGATTACAGCAATGAGTTACAGTCCACTCCACGCAGGGAGGTAAAGGGTGACACAATGGGGTCCGGGAGGACCGATTTCGGGTTGACGGGCGGCTTCTCGCGTAGCTTCTGCCGCACACGTACTCGCGCCTGTGGGGCCCACTTGCTGTCCGGAGGGGCCGTGTGGGAACCGGTGGCACCGCTGTGGTGGTGGATGCCTGGATGAGCGCTCCCTGGAGTGGAGGCGCGCTGGTTCGCCGGCCGGAGGCCGGGCGGCTCCGATCGGCACAGGTCGGAACAACCGGCCACGGATATGCAACTTCTGATTTTCAGCGCGCGTCCTGGCGAGAACAGACGCTGCGATCAGCCCCGATGTCGGATCGACACGAAATTGGCGCCGTTGGAAAGCTAACTTCAAATAATTTAATCTAGGCTTGAAGATCTGGCCTGGATCTGCACGGATCTTTGCTTTAATGAATTTACAACTTCCTATTGTACAGTAGCCGAACACTCAGATTTACAGGGCTATTCTCTAAGAAATACCTTTGACCGATATGTGAACGTCCGAATCGGAAGTGGTGGTCTTCATCAAAGTTGTAGGACATCAATCTAGGAAAACGGCAAAACTAGTTTGGACAAGTTTGGATGTGGTTACGAATTGATAGTATTTTTGAACTGGAAGTGGGTCGGATATGGAATCTGACTAAAGGCACTGTAGCAGAGATAGAACAAGAATTTTGAAAAATGAATAGAGGGTGAATAAAAAATTAAGAAAAATGGTGGATGTAGGGGATGATGGACGGAACTCCCAGTAAAATTGGGAGGGTTTGAAAAAATCAAAAAGTGGGTCGGAGGTGAGAAACACAGGGCTGTTGTCACTATAGACAGAGATAAAACAGATCTGGGAATAAAAGATGCACGAAAATGGAAAAATACTAAACGAGGGATTTTAGACCTGAATTATTTTGTGGATGATGGGGTGGAAGATAGAAACACACCATAAAAATTACACACCACGAAGAGGCCGTGGCTGGTAGAAGAATTTTGGGAAGACACCTCTATCCAGCAGGACAGAATATCGAAGACGGCTTCGCGGCGGCTCGAAGGCGGCACGAACGGCGGCGGCGGCGGCACCGATGAAGATTAGAGATAGAGGGGAGGGGATAGGAGGTAGAAACCACTCTAGAACTGGAGGTTAGAGGAGAGGAACCAGAGGGAGAGGGCTGGGGGCGCAAGAAGCTTCAAGCATTCCACAAAATTTCTGATTTTTTTCATTGATTTCTAAATGAAAATACAAGGTTATATATGACTCCAATCAAATCAATTGTGCACCCTTGGATCTGGGGATGGGGATTGAAGGGCTGGGATGCAATGTGAACAACACACCTAATACATTTTTTTAATCTAATTTGACCATTTCTATTCAAACTTAGACTAATTCCATTCCAACTCTACCTAAATCACACCTACCTAGCCTAATAGGACAAGGAAGAGGTTGCCCCCCTTCATGGGCTTCTCATGGGCCAAGTATGGTCAAAGGCCATGTAACAAGCCCACTAACCATGCTAGACTCTTCCACCCTTGGTGGCCCATGAGAGGGAGAAGCCTATTTGGGCCTAAGTGGCTATTAAGGTCCATAATGATGGCCTTAAGACCCAATATGGAATAAGCTCCTAATGGACTCTACTAATGGCAACCTAGCCATGGACTCTACATTACAAATGGCCCAATGGCTTGTTATAAGCCTTACAAGGAGCCCAAATGAAAGAAATTACACAATTACAATCTCATACAAGCCATAACACACAAATACACTCCACCCGTATAAGGAAATCACCTTTGATGCCCCATCACCCCGCCACGTGAAAACCCGAAAGGGCGCGTGGGCAAAAGCAAGAGGGGACTGACCTCGGCGAAAATCCGAAAGGGCGCTTAGGTCAGTAAAGTGGTAATCTAAAAAGTTCCTCTTAATTCTCCGCCTAATGAAACTCCCAAGGGACAACCATCAAAAGTCCCATCGAAGATCCACTATTAAACCCATGTTCGACCCTCGTCATCATCGGCGAGACCGGTCGACGTCTATCCTTTAACTCGGACCTTTCGTCCCCGTTAATGAACATACCCTTGCTTCGACATGTAGCCCATGTCGATGAACAAACCCATGTTCGACCCTCGTCATCATCGGCGAGACAGGTCAACGTCTATCCTTTAACTCGGACCTTTCGTCCCCGTTAATGAACATGCCCTTGCTTCGACATGTAGCCCATGTCGACGAACGAACCCATGTTCGACCCTTGTCATCATCGGCGAGATCGGTCAAACTTTACCTTTAACTCGGACCTTTCGTCCTTGTTAATGAACATACCCCTTGCTTCGACATGTAATCCATGTCGGTGAACAAACCTGTGCTCGACCCTCGTCATCATCGGCGAGACCGGTTGACCCCTATCCCTTAACTTGGACCTTTCGTCCTTGTTAAGAATGATATGGCCTTTGCTTCGGCATTTAACCTATGTCGACGAATTAAACCAGGGCCCGACTCTTGTCATCATCGACAAGGCCAGCCGGCATCCTAAGCAAACAAGTTCTCCCATGTTCCGGATTCTCCGTGGAATAAAAAAAAAAGAGAGAGAGAGAAAGAAACAAAAATGGGGTTAAAAATAGAGATACCCCGCCAGACTTGTTCCTGTATTCGGAATAAGGGCAAAAATGGCTAGAACCCAGCTGCGGCGAAAACCTGAAAGGGCATTGCAGGCAAAATCGGATACCCCGCCACGTGAAAACTCAAAAGGGCGCGTGGGCAAAAGCAAGAGGGGGCTGGCTTCGGTGAAAACCTAAAAGGGCGCTTGAGTCAGTAATGTGATAAAAAAATAAAAAAATTGATGATAAAAATGATGATGTAGTAACGAGGTTACCCTCGTTCGTCATTCCACTTCTACCCTCTCGGTCCTTGTCACCATCGGCAAGACCATCTACCTTTTTGAGCCTTGTCATCATCGGCAAGATCGGTCGCTACTTTACGGTCCTTGTCACCATTGGCAAGACCGTCTACCTTTTCGACCCTTGTCATCATCGGCAAGATCGGTCGCTGCCTTCCGGTCCTTGTCACCATCGGCAAGACCTTCTACCCTTTTGGTCCTTGTCACCATCGGCAAGACCGTCTACCTTTTCGACCCTTGTCATCATCGGCAAGATCAGCCGCTACTTTGCGATCCTTGTCACCATCGGCAAGACCATCTACCTTTTCGACCCTTATCATTATCGGTAAGATCAGTCGCTGCCTTCGGATCCTTGTCACCATCGGTAAGACCATCTACCTTCCGGTCCTTGTCACCATCGACAAGACCGTCTACCTTTTTGACCCTTGTCATCATCGACAAGATCGGTCGTTGCCTTCCGGTCCTTGTCACCATCGATAAGACCATCTACCTTCCGGTCCTTGTCACCATCGGCAAGACCGTCTACCTTCCGATCCTTGTCACCATCGGCAAGACCGTCTACCTTTTTGACCCTTGTCATCATCGGCAAGATCGGTCGCTGCCTTCCGGTCCTTGTCACGATCGGCAAGACCATCTACCTTCCGATCCTTGTCACCATCGGCAAGACCGTCTACCTCTCTGGTCCTTATCACCATCGGCAAGACCATCTACCTTTTCGACCCTTGTCATTATCGGTAAGATCGGTCGCTGCCTTCCGATCCTTGTCACCATCGGCAAGACCATCTACCTTCCGGTCCTTATCACCATCGGCAAGACCATCTACCTTTTCGACCCTTGTCATCATCGACAAGATCGGTCGCTGCCTTCCGGTCCTTGTCACCATCGATAAGACCATCTACCTTCCGGTCCTTGTCACCAACGGCAAGACCGTCTACCTTCTGATCCTTGTCACCATCGGCAAGACCGTCTACCTTTTTGACCCTTGTCATCATCGGCAAGATCGGTCGCTGCCTTCCGGTCCTTATCACGATCGGCAAGACCGTCTACCTTCCGGTCCTTGTCACCATCGGCAAGACCGTCTACCTCTCCGGTCCTTATCACCATCGGCAAGACCGTCTACCTTTTCGACCCTTGTCATCATCGGTAAGATCGGTCGCTACTTTGCGGTCCTTGTCACCATCGGCAAGACCGTCTACCCTTCGGTCCTTATCACCATCAGGCAAGTCCTGATCAACTGTCCTTTAACTTGGACCTTCCGTCCTTGTTAATAGACGAACTACCTTTGCTTCGACATGTAAACCGTGTCTATGAATAAATCGCACTCTTAGCTTTCGTCACCATCGGTGAAATCCATAAGGCATATGCACATACTATAGCTACCTCCCACCTCAGCCAAAGTCTGGCTCCGGGAACAGCTGCGCTGCGGTGGAGCGAACACCTCACCCCTTCGCTGAAGGCGTGAGCGCTCTCCTATGCCAGTAGCTCATACCCCCGGGCTAAGCTAATCGACCGAAGAGAGGGAGTAAAGAAAAGAAAGAAAGAAGTCGTGATTGAGACGACAAATAAAGATATTCCATTGATGTGAGATGGCAGAATATATCCTAGCCCAGGGCATTCCCCGAGGTACATAAGCTCCGAAGGCAAAAAGGAGCAGAATCTGATGCAAAAAGAAAAGCAGAATGAAGCTACGGCAAAGGGCGCCGAAAAATGTCTTCTAACTCCAAGAGGCCTAGGGAAGGATACTGGGTCAGGTCTTGTAACCGAGATTCGGTAGCTGTCAGCTGCGATAACTTTTCTTCCAGCGAAGCATGTTGTCCTTCAGCTAGATCAGCCTCTTCTACGGTCTGGACCTCCAAGCGCTCAGCCTCCAACAGTTCGGCTTCAGCCCTGGCGAGTTCTACACGTACGTAGCTCCACTACCCGCGCTGTGAGGAAGGATCGGCGTTCTGAGATATTGCTAGCAGCTGTAGACACGCCAAAATTGACGTTACTGTGAGTGCATCTCGTATTACCTTGTAATGTCCCAATTTGACCCTCAAATTAACTTTGTTTGAGTGTTTTTCCCACTTTCCTTGGATTTCTCTATTTTTCCTCCCTTTTCTTATTTTTTCCTATTTTTTTGGATTTTCTGGGCATTTTTCTCTATTTTTATGAATTTTCTGGAATTAACGACATGAAGAGGGGCGTCATTTCATTTTAAGAAAATAAAAGAAAATAAAGAAAATTGACGCCACTTTCATCAGGCGTCAATTCCTCTAAGATTTTTTGGATTTTTTGGAATTAACGACTTAGCATGGGACGTTATTTTGATTTTTAATAAAATAAAAATTAAAAAATGGAATTCACGACACATGCAAGGGCGTCACTTTCAATTTGATTATTTTAATATTATTTTTAAACTCTCTTCCAGAGGTGATTTGGTGGCCTTCCGAGTGTCAGAAAAATACGTAAAAATAGTAATTGGAATCAGCACATTGAGATGCACCTCCACCTAAAAAATGGGAAAATAATATTGAGAAATGAAAAATGGCCATGTTTTGAATATTTTGAATTAACGACCTTGAATCGGACGTCAATTAAATTGACGCCCGAATCAACGGTCGTCCATTCTTTTTTTGACTGTTTATCATTTTGATTAACGCCCCTGTGCAAGGCGTTATTTTTAATTAACGCCCCCAAGCCGATCGTCTTTTTTATTGCTATATTTTGAGAGTTTGAATCCGACCGGAATTCGTGTTAAATTATAAATAACGCCTCTTTGCGAGTCGTCAATTCTTAAATTGACGTTTCCTCCGCGGGTGTCATTTTAAGAAACGACCGTCTCCAAGTCGTCAATTCGTGTTGAATTCCGAACTTTCCCAGAACCGCCTTCTTTCCTCGTTTTGGGCCCCTTTTAACTTCGGAATGACTTTCCATGGCAGAAGGGACTCATTCCAATGTTTATCTCTTGCTAAACCAAGCTATCCTAATTGTTGAGGGACTTAAACTCTTTTTTTTCCCTATAAATAGAGCCCTACGGCTCTGTCGAAAGGGGTTGGTCTTTTTCTTTTTCTTTCTTTTCTTCCTTTCTTGCAGGGAACTGCTGCTGTTCTTGGCAGAAGGAGGGGCTCCTGCACGTCTAAGGCTTCATCTTCTGAAGGAGGCTTTCTCCCGAACGATCATCAAAGCCAAAGGAGAAACCCAGGCTTCTCTATTTCCTTCCTTATTCTCTCTATTTTCTTTTCTTTTATCTACATTAGTTCATGCATCATACTTCTTTTTTATCAAATCTTACTCAACCACGTTTGAGAACCTCCTCACAGTGCAACACTTGCACTTATTCTATTTTTCATATCATTCATCATATCATATCTTTCCCTTTTGCATAGGGGTTTAAGGGCCAACACCCAATAAGGTGTGTTCTTACACATGCTTTCATGTCTATTTTTATCATGAATTTGATGCTACACTCACCTTGTTTCTAATTCAATCTTTTTTTATGGGTGTTTGTTAATTTTGCAAGGGTAATCATCAAGAAGAACTCTCTTCATCGACCGGCCGATCGGAAGAGAAAGGAGCACTCACAAATCCCCCGCGCTTCCAAGGTATTTTCGCGATCCCTCCCTTTATTATCATTGTTTATATCCTTTTGAGGCCCTCGCGTCTCTGGCGATCACAAATCCTCTTAGCACCTCGTGCTTCATCCATGCTCCACACACATTTTATGCTTAATATGCTTTCTTTTCTTTTAGTTATATTTATTCCTTGAGTGGATTTTCTTTTAGGAATCTACAAATTGGCAATCACGGTGGGACCCCTTTTTGTTTTTCTTTTGATTACCCTTTCCCTTGGGCACCCACGTGTGCCATCTCCTTTTGCACCCACGGTGCACCTCCTTTTGTGCTCCACGTAGCACTCTCCCTATGTGATCTGTTAGTTCGATAGGTTTCTTTTAGAAATTCCACTTATCCAAAAAAAATTTTTTGATGATGAGCTTGCTAAAATCTTAATTCATATATTTGTTGATTGCCATGATTATGTTGTGACTGTGAGTATCTTCTTTTTATCACTGTTTGATACTTCTGGCCGTGGAGTGTTTCTGGAGACAGAAAGAATTAACGCCTTTCACAGAGGCACGTTTTATTTTAACGCCTTCACCCAGGGCGTCTGTTTGCTGTGTAACGCCTTCTGCAAAGGCGCCTTTCATCATATCTCCTGGTATTCTTATGCTGTCTGAGAATTCGCGCCCTCACTCAGGGCGTTCTTTTATTTAGTAGTGCCTCTCTCCAAGGCGTGTTTCGCTGCCCATTGCGCTATTTGACGCCCGCTCCCTTAGGCGTCCTTTTACAGGTAGCGCCTCACACCAAGGCGCATTTTTCCATTCTGTGAGCATAGTGATTCACGACAGCCACGCTGTCGTCTCTTTTATTGGTAGCGACTGGCGTCAGGTCGCCTTTTTCCTGTGCGTTCACAGTGACTTGCTTCCCTGTTGCCTGTGCTTATTTGTGCTGCATTGATTCTTACATTGAGTATTTGGGCTATATTGGTGTGATCTGCTTATCTTATCTTGCATTTTGTGGCATTTGGTTTGGGAGACCTCCTCTCTCTACACTAGGATTCCACACACCCTCTTGGTGAAGGAAGGACCCTCCATTGAGCATTCCGTCTCTTTAGATTGGAAGTTCCTAAACCAAGCCTCCGTAAGTCCCCGCACCCGTGGATTCCCTCACGGACGCCGGGCAGGTTGTACCCTTGAGGTCCCGGGTTTAGTTGGCCTATATACGGTGAGAGAGTGTTCCTAGTTGTCATCGAAGTGAACTTATATTGAAACTAGGTTCCTCCCTTGTGTGAATCACTCCAAATTGTTGTTGAAAATCACTCTAATTCACCAAGGATCAAACAAAGAAATCAAGGGTAACCATTCCAACTTGTGTGCTTCTTTGCAAACTATTTTGCTTGAACTTTGATTGTATAATGGCTTACCTTGATAGACAAAATAACATGTTTAATTTCAATTGTGAGGATGCACAACCTAGCACATCCTATACTCCTCAAATTCAACATGTTCAACATCATTCTCACCACAATTCTTTAAAGGGACCACATCCTCATTCTTATGGTGTTGCCCGACCCATGGGCAAGGTCCGATCTCATGGTCCCTCGCTTCAATCGCGAGCCACTACTCCCACGGGACCGTCTCCTCCTAACGATGAGAAGGTCTCCCAAATCTTGCATGTATTAGATCATCTCACCCCTCAACAAATCCAAGCCCTTAAGACCACTGTTGAGGGTGCATCTCATTCATCTCATCCTCCTTCCAATCCTACTCGGGTGGCCCATCACCCACTTCCCTCTTCTATTCACATTCCTACTCGGGCAGCCCATCACCCATCTCCTTCTCCTCGGGTGATCCAATACCCGCCTCCTTCTATTCCTCCTCCACCACGGCCCCAAGGCCCATTTATTCATTGCAATCCGGCCCATCCGGGTTCTTCTATGGGTCATCCCATTAATCCATTTCCACGGCCTTTTTATGCGGCCCCTCCTTCAAGGCCCTGCCAACCCTCGGTTGCTCAAGTCCCACCTCCCCAACAAACTCTTCTCGACAAAGTCACTTCGTTGGAGGAACAATTAAAGATGGTTACGAGCCCACGGCCCGCTCCTCCTACTCCAGTCAATCCCCTCCACGCCGCTGTGAACGACATTACAAAGATGGAGAAAGATTGGAAGGACAGGAGAGACGATTACGGCATCGACATTTCAAGCAAGCAAGAGCCGGCAGATTTCAACATTCAAGTGGACACTGTCCGCCCTCCACCCATTCACCCCATTCATTCATATGGCCCTCCATCTCCACATTCACAATACCATTACACTCCTCCACCCATATATACGCCTCCACTACGGTGTCCACTTGAACAGGCTGATGAAGAACTGGCAATTGAAGAATTTGAGGCGCACAATGATGAAGCTATGCAGGCATCCCTTCCGAGTTTCCTTTGCTTCCCTCTCCCTCCAATACCGCTTGATGAACCCCCTGCTCAGGACGAAGCCACTGTCCCCAATACATTCCCCGTTTATGAGACTAATTGGTGTTACGACGATGGGTCAATACTCCAATCACCCATGTCGGTGCACGAAGACATGTCTCCTATCCCTAACACCTCTCGCCCCATCCGGCATTTTCAACACACTAAACCTTCTCCGTTCACCCCTCCTGTAACCACACCAATAGCCTCAACTCCACTGGCCTCCGCCGAGCCTCCATCACCTTCCACTACGTCGGCCTCTCCCGAGCCTTCCATAACCCCTTCTCTTTGTTCGCCACCTTGGCCCTCCATTATCCCTTTAATCCCAAACCTAGCCACTCCTACTCCGCTACTTAACCCTTCACCCTTACCCGGGGCTAGTCCTGAGCAGGATACACCCCTTTTTGCACTCGAGCCAACTCCGACTGCTTCCGAGCAAAGGGCGAAGCTCGACGTGTTTGAACCTTCATTTCCACTCATCCTTTCTCCAACACCTTCCACTATACCTCCACCATCCATGGAGCCTTCCGCCTCCGCTTCACCCCCCTTTACTACTCGGAACGGGTGTCCTTCTGCAAGTACTTGTGCCGAAGATAATCAAGAGCCGGGCAAGAAAGATTTGGCCACGGTCATGCCGTTCAAGATACAAGTATTTATTTGCCAGATGCCAATCCGGGTTGTTATGCCGAACATGGTTGAAGAGGCCAAGTCCCCGCCACTGCTCGCCAGAAGAGAATGCCAAGCGTTGATGTTGTGCAAGGGCCGGGCAGGGCACCCCTTGTTCCAACTTTCCAATCTTGAATCTATTCTTCCATACAAGGGACGAACGCCCACCTTGATAAATATTCTTCATACGCTACAATCTCTGGGCAACACGATGCTTCCTATCCCAACTCTTCAACTCCCTCACACTATTACTTTTCACTTTTCAAGGGAGTTGTCCTTTACTATTGAAGCTTCGTCATGAGCTTGTACTTTATCCACTAGGCCAATTGGCTATACACTTTCACCACCATGGAGGGGCAGTTATTTGGATGCTAAGGGGCCTTCCACTATTTCATCCACCTTCTATTCAACACCATCCACATTCTTATCTATCACCACTCCAAGGGTAAGGAGGAGGATCTCATCCTCTCGCCCTTCATGTTCTTCATATTCTTTACATTTCATGCATTTCATGCATTCATCGCATCTGTTGCATTGCATTCGCATACATTTGCACTTCTTCTTTCCCGGGTTTCCGGACCCGTATCTTCCCCGCCATCCGGAACCTCCGGATATTCCGCATTTTCCATCTTATTCATCTTCGTCCTCTTCCAATCCACTCTCCCTAGGGCGTCGCGTCCCCTTTCCTACTATCTCCCTGGAACCTCCAGGTGTTTTATCCCTCCTCTTAGGGCATGGCGCCCCTTCTGATTCCACTATTCCGGAACCTCTGAATCTTTCTCTTCTCCCCGGGCATCGCGTCCCTCGGCATTTTCCTCCTCCGGAACCTCCGGATCTCTCTCTTCTCCTTGGGCATCCTGCCCCATGGTATCTTCCCCCTCCAGAACCTCCAGATTCTCCATCTTATTCTTTCTATCTTCTTTCGGGGCATCCCGACCCTTCTGATTCTATTCCTCCGGACCCTCTGGATCCTTCATCCTCCTCTTTATCCCTTGGGCATCATGCCCCATGGTGTCTTCCTCCTCCGGATCCTCTGGATTTCCTATCTCCCCTCCTAGGGCATCACATCCCTTCTTTCACTATCCCTCCGGAACCTCCGGACCCTCCTGACCCTTTTCATCCACTCTTCCCCGGGCACCGCGTCCCTCGGCATCTCATTCCTCCGGAACCTCCGGACCATCCATCTTTCTTCCGATTCATCTTTCTACTCTTCCAGGACATCACATCCTTCATTTTCTTCTTCCTTTTCCATCATCTTTTTCCTTATTTCTTCCCAGGGCACTGCGTCCCTCGATATTTTATCCCTCTGGATCCTCTGGATTCCTCCTATCAGGATTCTCCTCCTTTACTCCCAGACCCTCCGGATCCACATCTTTCCATCTATCAATTTCTTCTTCTGATTCCCCCTAATCCTGGGTCCGACCCAACTTCTTCCATATCCACTGCCTTGGGCATCTGCCCATTCTCTCACTGCTTTCGAGGCTTTAGTCATCACTCCTCCTTCTAATTCTTCACTTCTTCGGTAGACTGTTCTATGTGATCAGGGTCTCTGCGCCTTAGTGAGGGAGTTCTAGCCCTCGTCTCTCTTCCTTTTCTCCTTATTCGTCTGAGTCTGGTCTGAGCACCACTCCTTCTTGTTAAGCCACTTCCAAATTCTTTGCTTCCAATACTTTTATTCGCTAAAAGAGGACTATCCCACGATGATCAACCTCGCCTCTGACAGCTGCTTCTACAAAGGTTGCAAGGTAATATATTGGCGTAAGTACGCATATTTATGATATCATTACCTCACTACTTCACGCATGATTTTCAAAATAAAGTGCTTCTTGGCAAGATTAAAAGTGGTGTTGTAGGCCTTTATCTTAGGTCGTATCTTTATCTCATAAAAGAGTCTTTTAGGCTTACTTTTGCAGCACCTTTGGTTAATAAGAACCCCGCGCTGCGAGTCCGATGTTCTCTCCCTGCTTGTTAAGAGCAACCCTTAGCTGGGCACCGCACACACTTCACGGCGCCCTTTAGCCGGCTCCTTTGGTTAAAACACCGTTGCTACTTTGGCCATGCCATGAGAATTCCTGAAAGTCTTTTTCTCTTCTTTACTCGGCCGAATGCAGGGGCAAGAGGTTGACAGATGAGATGACCAACCTCGGTACTCCCCAATACGAGAGGAGTCTCAAATAGGGGCAGTCTTGACCCAAAATCATTATGAGTTTTCATATGAATTTCATGATATACATCTCGCCAAAAGGGCTATTATGAAAATCAAGTCAAAATTTTGAAAAAAAAATTCAAAAGTATGAATTGTGGCATGACAAGAGTGGCAAAGTCCCCGCAGGGAAAACCCTGGTCGTATGCATGTCAAGGGTCTAAAAATCAAAGGCACAAAGCCCAAGCACAACAGACTACCTCTTTGAGGGGAAACACCTCGGAAGGAATTCAAGTCCCGACATCTCCCATCCTGCACAAAGTTTATCCTCAATCATTCTTCTCTTCTCCCACTAAGATCGAATGTTTCTCGGGTATGGCCTTGGAAGGGACACCGTTAATCAAGGGCAGTCGGTTATAGGGTGCCACCCTTCAATGCACGCTCGGCTTTGGGTAATTTTAGCGAAAGGGGAAGGAGCAAAGACCCCTAGCCAGTGGTTCAAAAACACCCTTTGATGCTACATTAACAATGTCTAAACCAAAAAAAAATTAAAAAAATCAAAAGAAAAAAAATAAAAAAAAACTTGAATATTTCCTAAGTCAAAATCAAAAAAAAATTGAATATTTTCTAAGCCAAAATCCAAAAAAAAATTTGAATATTTCCTGATCAAAAACCAACAAAAATTGAATATTTTCAAAATTCATAATAAAAATTCAAATATTTTTTCAAAATCCACATTAAAATTTAAATATTTTCAAAACTCATAAAAATTTACATATTTCAAAATCTAAAAAATTTGCATTGTATTTTTCTGATGGTGCTTTTGCAGGAACAACAACTTTGCAAGGACCAAGAGCATGGGATGAGTCCTCTCCATTCATTGCCATCTACCTTTTGATTCTTCCCATGTTCACAATTGATCACATCTTCATAATTTGCTACGCATTACTCCTATTATTCATCTCCAAATCTTTTTTATCAAATCTTGCTGATCACTCCGCCGATGGGCATTATCAAATCTTGATCATTCAACTCCAAATCTTGATTAGCCAAGTTATCATCCTCATGACAAACAACAAACAATGATGCTATGCTATCTATGCTTTAATGATGCTATCTATGTTATTCATGCCTTTCACGCTGTGCACACGTGAATGTTATTCATGATATGATACATACATGCTATTGATGCTTTGATTCATGCTATGCTTGCTATGCTTAAATGCCTTATTCATTGCTTGTTATCTTTTATATCTTGGTTGATGAATCTTTGAGCGCAGGAAGAAGCTCTTAGTCCCACCGACTGGGCATCATCATCCAAGCCCCACGGTGCTTGCACCTCATTTCTCAGTTCCCTCATGCTCATTGCTATCACCACCCCCTTGTATGCATTCTTACTATATGTTACATACGTTATTAGATTATATCAAGGACCTTGTGGCTTTGGTAAGTCTGGAATTTGAGTTTCCCTTCATCAAAAATGATGACGATTCCAGAGGCATCTTAGTCATACGGATAGGCCGTTGAGCCGTCCAAGACTGGGGACGATGGTTCCCTTTTGTGAGTTGGTGCGCGGATAAACGGGCTTCGGCTTAGTATCAGCTCGCGAAATCAGTTTCTTGACCCAGTCTGGATAGCTTAACAATATTATCCTTGATTATCTTATATTTTAATTGGTTTTAATTTTTTTCTTTTAAATCCAACATGCATTCATATAGGAGTTTGAAACAATTTTTGGAAAATCATTCTGATAAGCTGATTTGGAGAGTCAAATTGATCTTAATCATTCCAGATATGAGATATTCATTGCTGATGGAATCCTCAGTTCGTTTTGTCACTATTTTGGGTCATTTTCTCGAAAGCTCCTTGTTTGGATTTCTATCATCTTATCTCAATCCTTTTACTTTGATCCACCTTGGCTGCAGCACGTCCACATTGGCTGGTAACCGCTCCCCAATAGTGAAACCTACAGGTTTGTGACCTGGGGTACTTCCACCGCGCTGGAAGTTGATCATTCTCCTTTGTGCCCGCGTGCACACTCCTCCTCTTATCCAAACATCGTTGATTTCATTGAATTTCTCGGGATTGCTTCATCTCGAGCTTTTGATTTCATTCTCATCAAGTGATGTTGATTGCGTGTCTCATCACACCCTGGCATCTACTTTTCAGTTTGCTCTGCTCTCTTGCAAAGCAGACGCCAAGGCGGGGCAGCTGTAGACACACCAAAATTGACGTTACTGTGAGTGCATCTCGTATTACCTTGTAATGCCCCAATTTGACCCTCAAATTAACTTTGTTTGAGTGTTTTTCCCACTTTCCTTGGATTTCTCTATTTTTCCTCCCTTTTCTTATTTTTTCTAATTTTTTTGGATTTTCTGGGCATTTTTCTCTATTTTTATGAATTTTTCAAATTAACGACATGAAGAGGGGCGTCATTTCATTTTAAGAAAATTAAAAGAAAATAAAAAAAATTGACGCCACTTCCATCAGGCGTCAATTCCTCTCTTTTCCCATTTTTCTGGAATTTTCTGAAGATTTTTCGGATTTTTTGGAATTAACGACTTAGCATGAGACGTTATTTTGATTTTTAATAAAATAAAAATTAAAAAAATGGAATTCACGAACACATGCAAGGGCGTCACTTTCAATTTGATTATTTTAATATTATTTTTAAACTCTCTTCCAGAGGTGATTTGGTGGCCTTCCGAGTGTCAGAAAAATACGCAAAAATAGTAATTGGAATCAGCACATTGAGATGCACATCCACCTAAAAAATGGGAAAATAATATTGAGAAATGAAAAATGGCCCTGTTTTGAATATTTTGAATTAACGACCTTGAATCGGACGTCAATTAAATTGACGCCCGAATACGTCCATTCTTTTTTTGGCTGTTTATCATTTTGATTAACGCCCCTGTGCAAGGCGTTATTTTCAATTAACGCCCCCAAGCCGGTCATCTTTTTCATTGCTATATTTTGAGAGTTTGAATCCGACCGGAATTCGTGTTAAATTATAAATAACGCCCCTTTGCGAGTCGTCAATTCTTAAATTGACGTTTCCTCCGCGGGCGTCATTTTAAGAAACGACCGTCTCCAAGTCATCAATTCGTGTTAAATTTCGAACTTTCCCAGAACCGCCTTCTTTCCTCGTTTTGGGCCCCTTTTAACTTCGAAATGGCTTTCCATGGCAGGAGGGACTCCTTCCAATGTTTATCTCTTGCTAAACCAAGCTATCCTAATTGTTGAGGGACTTAAACTCTTTTTTTCCTATAAATAGAGCCCTACGGCTCTATCGAAAGGGGTTGGTCTTTTTCTTTTTCTTTCTTTCTTCCTTTCTTGCAGGGAACTGCTACTGTTCTTGGCTGAAGGAGGGGCTCCTGCACGTTTAAGGCTTCATCTTCTGAAGGAGGCTTTCTCCCGAACGATCATCAAAGCCAAAGGAGAAACCCAGGCTTCTCTATTTCCTTCCTTATTCTCTCTATTTTCTTTTCTTTAGCTACATTAGTTCATTCATCATACTTCTTTTTTATCAAATCTTACTCAACCACGTTTGAGAACCTCCTCACAGTGCAACACTTGCACTTATTCTATTTTTCATATCATTCATCATATCATATCTTTCCCTTTTGCATAGGGGTTTAAGGGCCAACACCCAATAATGTGTGTTCTTACACATGCTTTCATGTCTATTTTTATCATGAATTTGATGCTACACTCACCTTGTTTCTAATTCAATCTTTTTTTATGGGTGTTTGTTAATTTTGCAAGGGTAATCATCAAGAAGAACTCTCTTCATCGGCCGGCCGATCGGAAGAGAAAGGAGCACTCACAAATCCCCCGCGCTTCCAAGGTATTTTCGCGATCCCTCCCTTTATTATCATTGTTTATATCCTTTTGAGGCCCTCGCGTCTCTGGCGATCACAAATCCTCTTAGCACCTCGTGCTTCATCCATGCTCCACACACATTTTATGCTTAATATGCTTTCTTTTCTTTTAGTTATATTTATTCCTTGAGTGGATTTTCTTTTAGGAATCTACAGCAGCATCTCTTAGTTGCCCCACGGTCCCTCTCAATGAAGCGACAGCAGCTCGGCAATCCACCCTCTCTAATTTCAAAGCCGCTAGCTGATCAGATACCTCCCGGCTGAGGTATTCCCGCCTGTTGGCATGCTTCAGCAACATGGTGACCCGCAGGGTCCAATCATCCATTGGACACCCGAATGCCAATAATGGGCGGGAGAGGTGTTCGATCAGACTCCTCAGCTGCGCATAAGTCAGGCCCGGGGGAGTCGACATGGCCCGCTAAAGTTTATCTAGAGACTGCCATACCATGTCACTGGAAAACTGTAAACCTAGAGGTGAAGTCTCGGGAAGCTGGAAGTTCACCCTGCTGTCTACCTCCGCCCAAATATCATCGCCCGCCCCAGAGGACATCAACGGCCTGATCTGCAGCGCACCAACGCCAGACTCGACAACGGCAGCTGATATAGTTGGAAGAGTCTCTACTACAGCAACCTCCTTGCCTGCCCCCCCGAGGTGAACCCGTGATGGCCGTCTCGATAGCCGAGGATACTCGCTCCTCGTGTATGGTCCCATCGGATTCTGCGAAAGAGGATTCCTCAACGACGGCCAAAGCCTTAGAAGCATTGGCCTCTTCTTCAACAATTTCTCCCGCTTCTATCTCCGGGAGGCTACTCTGCTCCAGCAGTAATTCTTGGCTGGCGACTGGGGCTTGAGGTTCCACGATTCCGGCCGGGCCACCAGTTTCTACAATTGCGCTTGGCTTCTCAGAGGTCGTTGCTGCGGCATAAGTCTGTGGAAGCCGTAAGGCGATGGGCCGCATAACTGATGGAAAGGTTGGCTGGCTCATGCCTAAGTCGGGGAGAGGTATGCGAACCGTCACAGTTGGCGGCACCACCTCAGCCTGCATCACATATATGTATGTCAGCCAACGAGCTTGGAAATAAAAAAGGGGGCTACAGGCGGGTGTCGAAACACTTCCTACCTCGATCGACACTATATTTAGGCCTTCAAGAGTGGCCTCTGAAGGTTTCGGCCCTCCTCCTGCAATCGGGTATGATGGCCCGTGCTCGATCCCTAGTAGCCTCGGAGTGCTGAATGCCAAAAGGTCACTTTCATAAGCTGAAGAAGCCTCAGCATCTTCAGTTTCTATGTCAGCTGGTGGAAGCTCGTCGTCACTGGATCCACCACCATAATCAACCCGCTCAGGGGAGGAAGACTCCTCTGCCTGCTCCTGAATCTCCAGCATCCGAATAGCTACCGTGCTACCAAGAGTGGCCCCCTTAGCCGGAACCTCCCCAACGGTTTCTATCCCGGGGGCATCACCTGGCTAAATATCTTGGGATTCTCCCCTGGAAGTCACCTGCTCTCCAGCAGCGGCTTCTCCCACGGTCTCAACTCCGGGGAGCATTGTCGGTCGAATGTCGACTGGAAGCAAAACAATAAACAGTCAAGACCTGACTAAAGGCACGGTGGGCCACCAAGCTCTACTGGCAAGCTGCAACTTACCTTCCATCTCCTGATGGGGTGTCGGTGAAGGTAGATCCCTTTCAACAAAAGCTGGAGGGGCTTCCTTCTCTCTCTCTCTGGCCGCGGCACCCGTCACCGCCTCCAGCCCGACAACGGCAGAAGCAGTGCCGACAACTGCAAAAAGATGATCAGCCAAAGTAGCAGTAATGAGCGAACAAGCCATATAGGAATGAGAAGTTACCTTCATCTTCGGGCCTTTGTGTCCTAGCGGCCTCAAACTTAGCGAACGATGGGATCCGAGGAGGAGCAACAACTGGTTCCTCTTCAGCGTCCCTCTTTCGGCGCGCTCGTGCAGCACGGGTGTCCGCCTACTTGGCCTTTTTAGCCTTGCTAATGGCCTCCCTGACCTGGGACCGGGTTCGCTTCCGCGAGTCGCCAGGAGGCAGTGGCGTCGTGGTCAGAGTCGGCGCCAGGATGTCAAAATATGAAGGCTTCTGCACCTTAGAAATCAGTTCCATGTAATGCCGAGTCACCTCCACGGAGAGGTGAGCTACAAAGGCGCATAGGCGAGAAAGATGCATGCTGAGTATGGAAGAAACATCTCGAAGCTGAAACGAAAGGCAAGCATACCTGGCGGCCCTGTGTATCGGGGAGTGAGCGGCCAATAAAATAGTGCGGGTGCCTTGTCTTGGGAATCCGCCTCACGAACAAGCCAGCAGACATCACTTATTTTCTCACTCTTCTCAACTAGCTGTGCCAAATCTTCATGGCCGCGAGAAGATAAGTGATAATATAGGCCCAAGTGGTCCAACCCCCAGCCATCAGCATACTTAAAGGAGATTAAGAGCTGGTGGTCCAAGATGGTTTCTAATGAGCCGGTAATTGAGAGCCCTTGAGAATGAAGCATGGCAAATATCCAAGGAGTGTTAGAGTACAGGCCTTCCCGCCTATCCTCCCTCCTGATGAAAGTCCTATACGGATGAAGACGGTCAACCTCCGGACGCCAGCTCGCCACTACCAGAAGAGACTCCTCCGCCGGGATGGGAATCGTTTGAAGAACGGTCCGCTCACTGCTGACCCGGCATAACCCCCAGAGTGTCTTGACATAGTCATCCTTCTGGATTTCCGGCATCTTTGGGTCAGCCTTGGACGACCGACATTTCACAGCCTTCCTGGCATCCAAATATGCCATTACCTCGGTATTGGACCAGGATTTCAGCTTCTTCAAGTAAGCCGGATCGATGTCCAAGGCAGGTTCTAGCTGAGAATCTAGAAAACGACGCTCGGCAACATGCCAGTAGTCTTTGCGGGAATTCCGGTAGAAGCCCGTTCGTGCATTCTACCACTTGATAAAGTTCGGAGTCACTCTGGGCAAATGAGCGGGGGATGGCACCCTGAAGGACACATCCTCCTGGTAGTGGAAGTAATCCCACCATGTGCGAGCTTCATCCGTGGTCATCTAGCCAGCCCGATGCCTGTTCGGAAGATGAAACTGGGCTGAAGAAGAAGAAATCTGCTGGTCGTACCCAAAATTTCGGCCAAAGCGGAAGGGGTAGTACGGCTCCAGCCACAGCAAGCCGCATCTTATTGACAAGGGGGCTGGAGCTAGCTGCCAAGCTCCAGAAATGCAAAACTCTTGGGGAATCTGTCGGGACTGTGGTCAACTTCCCCCGAATAGCAAAAAGTTGATCCGCCATTGAAGATGGCTCAGCACTGGCAAACTCGATCATCCTCGGCACAGGACGGTCCGACTGCATCGATCGGGGAGCTGCTTCTGGAAACAAGGTGCAGACCCAGGCATTGAAGAAATGAATCAGACCAACTGTCTATGAATTTCTAGGGATACATGATTTATGCAGATCCCCCAGCATCTTATAAATAAGGCATAAATCCAATGGGCACAGGGACAGCTTCGTCCCCAGGCCATCAAACAAGCAGGGTAAATGGCCTCCGATCTGATCACTGTCTCGTCCCCCTGAGGAAGAGCGAACGAGCAAAGCCAATATGTCAAATACGCAGCACAGTGTGTGATTGCGTCTACTCCTATAGGGTTTGGGCCCCCTTGTCGCCCTCTCCCTGAAGCGGCAGGATAGGTTGTCTGGCGACGGGCCCTCTTCTTTCACTTCACTGCTATCAGAGCAATTGTGGGGAAGTCTTCATATTGCTACTCCCCACCAAAGAAGTATTGAAGCCACGTGCCCATCCGCACGTGCCTTTTCTCACCAGGCTTCCATGCTTCGCTGTCCGTCTGGTCCTTCATCAGATAGCAATAGGCGAAGCCTATGAAGTATTTACCTTCACCGTCCGTCTGGTCCTTCAGCCAGTCTGGAAAACAAACCTCTTCATATGGCTCCCCGTCTATCGGCAAGCCGCTCAACTGGGATAGACTCCAGAGATCCAGCAAAGTTTATCCCTCTGCAGTATAGAAAGTATTGTATTCCGGGCAGAAGACTTTGATCATCCCGCAGCACAGACCTCGTGAGATTGGGTACCGATACCGGGAAGCATATACGCTCTGATAAACACCGACGTGCACCAGGATTGAAGCATATTATCACAGTACATAATCTGTGAATTCAACAGCTCCCAGTCTGAAGGCATGGGCATCGGTGGCTTTAAGCTATCCAAACCACCACACTGAAATTTGATGCTTGAAACGGACTGCCAAGCAATCTAAAAGAAAGGGCTCATCTCGATACCCCCAGTGCAGCGGGGCAAGGAATAAACCGTATACGGGTTTCTCTCTATCAACGCGCCTGACGGTCTCATTCCATCGGGCTGGCGTGAACTATGACGCTCTTGTCAGTAGCCTGGCCTCTGGAGATAGCTCCTGCATGCCAAGAATGGCACCCCATTTTCTAAGTTCACCGGGAAGATATATGGGCATGCCGTGAATGACTGACTCAGTCAGGCTATCTCTGTCCTCTAGTAAAGCTCCCTCAGCTCGATGGACAAGGATTATATCACACTTCCTGTGAAGGTTGAAGCGTCCGAGGAATGCCATTAAGTGCTTGTCCTTGGGGTGGTCCAGTCTGACGTCATCCCCTCGCTCATACTTAAAACGATTACCGTCAAGAATCATCAGGCGGCCGGTGTTGACGGTATCAGTCTCCGAATCCGAAGACTCAACTACCACGGCTATCCGCCTGGACCCCCGACCAAGGGAATGGACATTCCCCCATGTCACAGCAACGCGGTACGCAGAGGAAGAAGAACCGGATGCCATGTTATCTGCAAAACATCATTCAGAAGAGAACAAGCAAAGTCAGAAGTCAATCAATTGAAGCAAGACTTCTGACAAAATTTCGGTAGAGTCTCCCCAGCCCGGGAGTTTGCCAAAAGAAAATCAGAAACCGTCCACCAAGGGAGCGGCCCCTAAAAGCAGCCATAGGTGCTAAGCCGAGGCCAAATGGGACACCCGAGGGATCTAGCTCCGAGGACAAGTCCTACGAGGAGCCTCCCGGGGCCCAAAGAAGTGGGTTTAAAACCCGAACAAGCAACTCAACTCACCCGCTCGAAGAGAAACTCGACCACGCCCTCAGCTCACTCGGCGTCGCAGGGTGGAGAAGAGAGTGAAGAGAGAGAAAAACTTTGGGCAAATGAGCAACTGAGGAAGACAAAATGAAGAAGCAGCCTTCATATAGGGAGGTGCCTCCCTTGTTGAAACGGCGCGCCCCGGAGCGCGTCGTTTTAACCCATTTGCGCGCTGGATATGCCGGTGCCATTTTAACCCCCAGAGTAAAAGGGCACGCCACTTCAAGTGGCGCTGTTTTCACAACGAAGGCATGGGCGCGCCGTTTTAAACGGCATCGTTCAAGCATCTGACGACGCCGGATTAACATCCAACGTCGGAATTAAGTGCCGTTCCGAGCTTCCGTCACCAGAGGAGATCAATCTAGACGAAGTTCATCCGTCGGTCCTGCTGCACTCCTACCTCGCTTGCAACACCCACGTCTGGGGGGCATTTTTTGGCACTCAAAATGTGATGAACGGCGATCGAGCCGCAAAAAAATGAATGATGCGGCCTACTGAAGCACAGAAGCTGATGAAGAACAACATGCGAAAGACTTCTCAAGCTGCCAGAGCCTTAGTCACCTGGAATGAACACCGGGGAATTCGCCTCGGGAGAGTCGAGATGAATCCACAACCAACCGGTAGTGTGACCAAGTCTGCCTAATGATTCGGCATCAACTCCGTCGTGCCGCTACCCTACACCCGTCACCCGACCAAGGACGACGATCTACCCGGTGGCTCGCCACCTGGATGAAGACTCTCCTAAGGAGGAAGAACGCCCTCGGTCCTTCATAACAAAAAACCGGAGGCACTGGCAGCGGAGGGTCCCGATCACCTGACACGAGTTTGGCTTCTCGCTATATTGGGTCCGTTAATGACTGAATGATCGCCAGTCAAGACGGAATTGTTTCGGATGACATACCATCCCGCAAGGAAGCCCCAGACACAAGTCAGGCCGAGCCAGAGGCACGAATCATAGTGCCGAAGGCCGTGTCAGTAGAAGACCCGTGTGCTCATGCCAAACACACACGGAGCTCATATTAAGGCCGTACGTCGTGCCGAGAGCTTCATCAATGCCCCGTCGAGGTTTTCCAAGGACCACGGTGAGGGGAATCGTCAACGATCACCAGACTCATCGACTAGCCTTCGGCATCCGAGCGAGGCTAATACGGCGCCTCGTTTCACCGGCGCGCCCCTTAAACGGCACGGTCATCAACGGCGCGCAAATGCTCCAAGGGAGGCTGCTCCTCGGTGCCATCACGTCCGACGCGCCCTCCGTGGCGCCGGAATAGCTTCAGTGCTATATAATCAACTTGTTCGACCAAGTTAAAGAGAGAGGACTTTTGGAAAGGGGAACGATCCAGAAAAAAAAGGGGCATGAGGGTTTTCTTGTGGGAAAAGCTCCCGTCTGAGCGTCTCCACAGCCGCCACCCCACTCTGCACGAACCTCCCGGTGCCGGAGAAGAAGATCGTCTGCTTCCTCGTTTATTTAGGTGGGTCGTCGTGATTTCTCCGTCGATCCCCCGCCGTTTGGTTTTCTTCTCGAGATAATGTAAGTGAGAGGGGGGGAGGGGCGATGATATGAGCCTATCCTCCCCCCCCCTCGCCATCTCTGCGATCCTCCATCTATTCCTCTTCTCTTGAAACCCTTTCTCGTGTCTGATGTTAATGGCGACCGTGCGACAACGCCGGTGCCGATATATAAACCAGTAATCCTTCTCTCATTTGTGAAATGAATTAATGCTCGACTACGTGAATGAGTCTCAATCAATGTTCTCCTTCCTCCCCTGCATCATCTCTTCTCGTCCATGCTCTATGTTTTCCTCTCCGTGGTCGGTGAGAAGGGGCCGCGCAACAATGCCGGCGCCGGGATGGGCCTCATATATGTGCATACCCTCGCTCATCGCACAATGGATGGGTCATGTATAGTTGCGCTCGGCACCGTTATAGATTATCCATTCGTTCATCTTCCCTCTGCCCCTTTGTGTCGTCGTTTCCTTGCACACATGCTTTTGCACTCGTCTTCTCCGACGCCAAACATACGCCCTTGCAACTCTGTGGGCTATAGCAACTACTCCCCTCTCCCCAAGGTCTCTCTTCCGTTCGAACGCCAAAGGTTTTCACCATCGGAGGCGTATATACACGTGTGTTTCTCCGATCGGTCTGGGGCCGTCCTCTTACCCCTCCCTCCTGTTCTCGACCATGAACAGAAGGAGACGAGGCCGTCCCCATACTCCTCGTCATCGTCTTATGAGCATCACCTGATGAATATTTTTGTCAACATGTTAACATTAATGTGCACACGTATAGGCATACCTACAGACATTGATTTTAGTCTACTAATTATACATGTTTGCCCACCGTGCCGTATTACCGTCTCGTTAGGGAGATTCGGCGACCTGTGGAGGGGAACATCCCCCAATCTCTCATCCTAATCACTCAGTCTATAGGAAATCATCTGTTAGTGATGAGTTTCCCTGCGGACCAGTGAGTGTACAGTAACATGGGTTAATCCCAACATCCTAAATCCACAGCCCTTAGTGGGCCTTGTGGTGGCCGTGAGATGGGAGCCCCTCGTAGGCTGGCCCTCGGGGTTTTCCCTCTCTATCGGTCGTCCTGACTTAGATGTGGTACTGGCTCGGGTCGCGTGCCCCTCGTAGGCTAGACCTCGGGGTCTTCGCTCCCGCTATGAGTCACGCTATCCGTCTACCTTACACCCACGGACTTGGTACCCCTAGTAGGCTAGCCCTTGGGGTTCTCCTATCCGTTCGGGTTCGCCGGCCGCCGTTGCGCCACCCGACTTTTAGGGGTTGCTCCGCCACGTGAGCACTTCCTGCTTCTCCCTGACAATCCTCTGGGATGGGGAGATGCTGTCGAAATCTCGGCTCGAACGAGTGTTGACTCAGAATGATCGCCACGCTCGAGTATGAACCTCGCGCGAGCCTATGACTCAGCTTCCGGACTACCCAGGGCCGATCCGATGAATACCTGATGCAGCAAACTTCCAAAATCTTCCACGACGTTTTAATAAGTCCAAAACTAAATCAATAAAACCTCAGTTTCCGCAAAACAAGGCTAAACCGGCGCCGTCGACACTCGATGCGCCTTAATACGGCACGCCTTATTCCGGTGCGCCAGGATGGGGAGCGCGCCGTTTTCAGGCCAAGCCCTACACCTACGTTAGGCGGCGCCGTTGTAGACCTTTACCCACGCTTCCCACGCCATTTAAAACTCTATGCCTACGCGTACCGTGCTGGTTTCGTTCCAGATCGCGTCGTCGTGCCGTTTCAACCCTCTCTCCGCCTCCGGGGTGACTTCTAACGCTGATAATAGAATTAAATAAACCTTGTAATCAATAAATTGAATAAATTAGTTTGTTTAAACCTAAATTAGCAATTCTCATAATTTCATCATTATGCTTTAGTCTAAGCATTTATGCCGCATCAATGTATGCCTGAGTGCACGAGTCCTTGGTATATCAAATGGCATGAGCAGAGAGCCGGGCAACGTCCGACGGGAAGCTCTTGCTACGTGTGATGGTGGTCTTCGGACCTAAGTACTCCGCCACGTTCTGAGGGTCCGCCGTTATAAACCGTGCATGGTATATCATAGTATCTAGCATAATCATTCGTATCCTTTGCATCCTTTATTCCGGCCTCGACGGCCCATTATCTCGGCAATTAATTAAAGGTTTTTCCTCCTCGCGGGGGATGTAATTAATGCTATGACCTTCATGGTATGGCGGACTGTTGGTCCCGATCGAATCTCACTCTCGCCTGACACGGGTCAGGATGAGTGCATAATAAACTCGCCACGCTCGTGACTGGCACGCCTGCATAGTCAATCAGTCAGTTAACTACCGGTTAGTTAACCGGTTGATCGATGAGTGAAATAAACCAAATAAACCTAAATAAATAATAGACAGCAAAATACCAGTCAAACACCTCCTCCGGTCAGCATAGCTCTTCTGCCGACTCTGGGTCGTCAACATGTTCTGACGAACCAGGTACACGACATTCACACACTGCTGCACCAACTCCGGTCCCGTCAAAACATGCTCACCAACCTCGAACCAATCAAGTGGAGTCCGACACAGACGCCCATACAATGCCTCATAAGGAGCCATGTCGATGCTCGAATGATAGCTGTTGTTGTAGGCAAACTCCACCAACGGTAGGTGGTGAAACCAACTCCCCTGCCACTCCAGGCACCACGACCTCAACATGTCCTCCAAAGTCTCGATGGTCCTCTCTGACTGACCGTCCGACTGAGGATGATATGCCGAGCTAAATGCTAACTCCGTGCCAAGAGCTCGCTGGAAACTCCTCCAGAATCTAGAAGTGAAACGCAGATCTCGATCGGATACAATGGAAATGGGGATTCCATGCAAAGGCACGATCCGCTCCACATAGAGACGAGCCAACTTGGGCACACTCCAGCTGACTTTGATCGGTAACAATTAAGCCACTTTCGTCAGCCTATCCACCAACAACCAAATACTGTCCTGCCCACTCAGAGTCCTCGGTAATCCCACCATAAAATCCGTGGTCACGTGGTCCCATTTCCACGCGGGAACATCCAAGAGCTGAAGAGTACCTCCTAGTCGCTGATGCTCTGCCTTCACCTGCTGACAGGTCAGGCACCTGGCCACGAACTCGACAACATCTCTCTTCATGCCAGGCCACCAGAACTGCCTCCGCAAGTTCTTATACATCTTTGTCGCACCTGAGTGTATGGTGTACCTGCTCCCATGAGCCTCGCGCAACACCGCACGACGAACCTGTTCCTCGGTTGGGACGTACAGCCTGCCACAAAATCTCATAGCACCATCCTCGTCGAGCTCCACATCAGTCATGGCCAAAATCCGGGGCAACTCAGGGTCTACATGCTGAGCCTCTGTCACCTAACGGCGGATATCAGGGGTGACAGTCAGACTCGTGAGCACCGCTAACCCTGGATCTCGGGGAATCTGGAGCCTGAATGACACTCCGGGCACTTGTTCCCAGAGCCTCCGCTTCCTCAATATCAAGGCACTGACCGTGGCCTTCCGACTCAACACATCGGCGATGACATTCATCCTGCCCGGCTGATAAGACAGGGTGAAGTTATAATCCTTCATATACTCCATCCAACGCCTATGCTTGAGGTTAAGGTCCCTCTGAGTGAACACATACCTCAAACTCTGATGGTCAGTGAACACCTCGAACTTCTCACCGTACAGATAATGTCTCCAGTTCTTCAACGCGAAGATCACCGCTGCCAACTCCAGGTCATGGATAGGGTAGTTCTCCTCCTGTGGCTTCAGCTGCCGCGAAGCATACGCCACCACTCTACCATGCTGCATCAACACAGCACCTAATCCGACCCCGGAAGCATCTGTACACACCACAAAACCTCCCGATCCAGATGGCAAAACCAACACCGGAGCCGAGGTGAGCAATCTCTTTAGTTCCCAGATGTTGAGCTATGGTTTTGATGATAACTAAAATTCTTGTGTGATGCCTTGGTTTTGATGGTTGTTGAAGTCATGATTTTGATGTTCATGTGCGATTAAGTGAATGATGATAACTAAACTAAATGGTTGATTGTTCCTGTCAATTGGTTGAATATGATTGAGTTGAACATGTGCTTTGAATGCTTCCTATGCATACTCTTCATGGAGTTTGGTTACATACATGCATTTGTGAAAGCAACAAGTGTTCCAATCTTATTTGTGAAATTGGGTCTCAATGTAAATCACTTTTTGAACTCTAATACATATTTCACATATCATTTTGAGCTTACATTGTGTTGAAACAACTCATGAGAAACTTGCTTGAAAATTGGAATAATGGTACTTATATCTTGCTCAAACGGTTTACAATAAGCTCTTGTTGATTGATTGAAATTGCCAAATGGCCAAAGGGGTTTCATACATGTACTTCATACAATTACCACATGAATTATTGATCAAAGTTCTAATCCTTTTTTCTATGGTTTTGTAGGTCAAAACACTCAACATATATTCCCCAAGATCAAAGGAGTTTGAAGTCTCAGACTTAAATGGGTTGCAATGGAGTTCGGGGGTGAAACCTAAAAAGTCTGAAATTTAATGTAGCTGGCGGTCGACCAACCTGTAGCTGGCAGTCGACCGAAATTACCAGAATTCAGAAAACTTCAGCTTTTCTCAGAGCGGTCGACCGCCAGAGCCATAGCGGTCGATCGAAAATTCCAGCACCTCAACATCTACAGGAATTCTCAGTTCCAGTCGACCGCCAGCCCACCTCCGGTCGACCGCCAGCCCCGAAGCCTCCAACTTTGACTTTTTGTTTCTAATCCGTGCAGAGATTCCCTTCCCTATTTCTTTAATCCCAATGCTCCCAATCACCCCAGAATTTGTGGATCTAGGTCTGGGGCTTGTCTCCTAATCTTCCAAGGGTTATAAAACCTCTCTTAGAGGTCATAAACCCTAAGAGACTCTAAGAGAACAAGAGGGATCAAGTTGGTTCAAGGAAGAGGAATATCACTATAGCCATGAACAGTGATTCGGAGATCAAAGCCTCATCATAGTTGAAGATCCAAGATCTATTTTGAAGCCTTCATCTTCCCATGAACTGAAGCAACAACAAATCAACCAAGAGAGATCAAGATAGTAGCTATCAAGGGAAGGTTGCTGCAACGATCATGAACAACATTCCTTCCACCAAGTTCTTCATCCGATCGAAGCCATTCAAGCATCAACTGAAGCCGTTCAGTCATCTTACAAAGCCAGGGAGTTCCAATCAAGCAAGGATCTCAAGAAGAGCTTAAGGGAAGGCTGTCCAAGTGAAGAGAAGAAGAAGCACTGTAGCAGTGAACAGTACTCCGTGCAAGGAAACCTACATCCAATACAAGGCCATTCAAGCTGAGTCTCAAGCCATTCAGGTGAAGAAGGAATCAACGCGAACATCTGGAGCATACACTCAGGGGGAGCCTAAATCAGGAGCATTCTAAACTATGGTTTATTTATTTTTGTGTCTTATGCTTTGAGTTTCATATTTGTGTTTCATCATAAACTGCAAGAACTTGTGTGTGTGTAGATTGTTGTTGGATTCGTGGTCGTATGTGTGTGTGTCATATTTCATTTGTGTGTGCGTAGGTCTTCCTGGATCTACGTCTATGTGTGGTTTTATTCAGATCATAGTATTTGTGTGTGGAGTGCTGCACTTGTCGCAGCGTGTGTGTGTTTTGTTGATCCCCTTGTTGGATCGTGTTGGAGACTTCGTCTCCGTGTGTGTGTGTGTGTGTGTATTGGGGTGCGGCCCCATGTGTGTGTGCAGGCGTCGTCCTACGTGTGTGTTTGGAGCGTCGTCTCTGTTTGGGGATTTATCCCCGAGTGAAGTCTCACCGGTTTTGGTGAGGGGTGGACGTAGGATTGCCATCGTTGCATCCAAACCACCTTAAAACTGCTGTGCATTGTGGGTTGGTTTGAGCATTTGTGTGGCTTGTTTGTTATAACCATTATATGATCGTGTGGGAACGGAGAGATTGAGAGAATCTGCTTCCTTGCTTAGTTAATTATCTCAACCTTGTTTAAAGGTGTTAATTCTCTACACAGCGTTTGTCTTGCCGACTAGTGTAAAGGGTGGTGTATGTTGTTTTTCAATATGTAGTTGAACATATTTCAACCTCCTGGTTAGAGTGTTTATCACATATTTTCAAAAAGGCCAAAAGTTTTCTTAAAAATTGTTTTCACCCAATTCACCCCCCTCTTGGGTGTCATTGATCGCGGGACTTCAATTGGTATCAGAGCTAAGGCTCTAATTTCATAGATCTAACGATCTAGAGTGATCCGGATCAATGACTACCATGATGTACACTTTGACTTCTCCACTGGTGTTTGATGGTTGTAACCTTGATTTGTGGTTAGGTAGAATGTTTAGGCTAGTCAATTCATATGACCCTAAGCTATGGAAGCTTATTTCACATGGTCCTCATGAATTGTCTAAAGATAAAAATAGCTGGACTGAAAATCAAAAGCGCAAACATGATCAAAATTGCTTGGTTTTGAAGTTGCTTATTGCTGCAGTTGATTCTAACTATTTCCCTTTTGTCTCCCATTGCAGGTCTGCGAACGATATTTTGGATAACTTAACCAAAGTCTGGGAAGAGCATGAAGGCCAATGTCTTGTGTCAGGCACAAGTGAACAAGGGAGTGATCAGCCAAGTAGATCAAGCTCAAAGGTAAATTCTGATTCTGATAATGAAGATGAATTTAGCTATGAAGATTTGTTGATTGCATATGATAATCTTGCTGATAAATACAAGAAGGTAAAATTTGAAAATAAAAAATTGAAAAAGAATGCCGAACAAAATAATTGTAACTCCTCTTGTAAAAAATGCTCACATTTAGAGGAAATGATTGAGGCTCATGTGTTCGACATTGAATTTCATAAAGATCAAATCAGCTCCTTAAGAAATGAGAATAAAGAATTGAAGGGCAAGCTAAATTCAATGGCCGATGATCAAACCTTGATAAATGAACTGATTCATGATGAAAAGCTTGTTAAAGAAAATGAGAAACTGAAGGATTTGAATAAAGCTATTTCTGAAAGATTGTTGAGTCTTGAAAAAGGAAAATATGTGGTTGTTAGAGAATGTGAAAATGTGGATGAACTTAGGCAAGAAGTAGAATACCTTAAGACTACCAATGCCATGTTGAATGTAAGTCTTTCTACTTGTGAAGAAGAACTTGCCAATTCTGAATTACAAATTTCATCTCTTCAATCTGAAATTCTTGACTTGAATGATTCACCGTCTAGATTTGTAAATGGTCAAGAAAACTTGAATAAATTGTTGGGGATGAAAGTGAATTTTTAAAGGGAAGGGTTGGGCTATAATTCTGTGAACAAAAAGAAGTTTAAAAATAAATTTTATACATCTTTTATGCATAGTTCAAACATAGCCAGCACATCAAATGAAAATCTGAAAAAGTAAAATCATGTTGCACACACACATGCATCCACAAAGAAAATCAACTTGCATCAAAAATCTAAAAATGTTGCTAGCACTTCCATGCATGTTAACCATACTTCTGCCACACACACACAACCAACTAGAAAGAAACTCACATACTTTTATTGTGGAAAACATGGTCATACTATGCATAATTGCTTCATTATGAAGAATGATGACTTGAGAGTATGTAGGAACTAAGCTATTTTGAAAAATGCAAAGAAAGTCTTCACCACAAAACCTTCCATGCATTGTAATCACTGTGGTAAAAGGGGTCATACGACTTCACATTGCTGGTTCTTGTTGAAGAGAAAGAACTCTCACTCAACACATCATGCTCACACACACAAATCAGTAGAACCAATAAGAAAGAGAAATGTGATGCCAGGTGCTTCTCTCCATCACTTTGACAAATCTGGAAATGTTAAGCATGATTATTTTCTAAAGAAAAATGATGATTTGAATGTTGTGAAAAGTTGGAAACGACATGCCCATGTTGTTGCTAACCCACAAGGAACCAAAAGGATTTGGGTATCTAAGAATGTAAAATGAGAAATCTGTTTTGCAGGTGTGCTATGGGAATAAGAAGCATGAAATTTGCATTCGTTCAAGAAGGTAAGGCACACGGGCCAAGCGGGGTAAGTCAGGTCAAAAGAACATCAAAAATTAAAATCTGAATGCTCAGGTGATATCTCTCTCTTTACTCTAGAAAAGGTGATATGTCTTGATTTGTTTTGTGCTGAATCTTGTGATAATGCATATGTATGTGCATGCATTCCATCCATAGATAGTTGCATACCCTTGTGCATATCATCCTCATATAGCATCTTGTTGAAGTGGAGTTTTGAAACCGTCAATAAATCTCACTGCATACTGTGTTTGCATAAGCTTTCACGTACTGTCATGCATAAGTTGAATATTGTGAATTCATGTGATAATGCATAGCAGTCCTCCTACCTTCACCACCCATGACTACATAGTATATCAAATGGTGACATGTGGAAGGGCAGGTTAAGCCTGTCTGAAAACTATCACTACACGTGAGGTGATCTTCGGATCTAAGTTCTCCGTCTGGTACTATGAGCCATTTACTTAAAAGGTTACATATGGTATTGGATTGTTACTGAACATCTTGCATTCATGCACATACTAAGGGGGAGCAACCACATTCGTCATATGAGCTTAATGTTTAGGTTCACACATGAGTCATGCATTGCATCTAGAGCTGTCTAGGGGATGTTGGGTATTAAAATAATTTGCCATGCCATTGTTAATAAATCTGAATCATAATTGACCAATCAAATCTATTTTTATCTTTGGATGCAGATTACACTCCCCAAGTCCAAGTGATGCTGGCCATCCATAGTCAGGCTTGAATCAACTAAAGATGTACCTTGCAAGGATGAAAAATGATGAGAACATTCTCAATTGCCACTAGGAGATGGGATACCAAAACTTGAACAACCTCCAGGATCGACTCAAGCACAAGATGGTGAAAGTCCTTGTACATGCTAAAGCAAGTACCCAAGGCATGGTATGAAAAGCCCGCATCTTTTGATTGAGAACAGGTTAAATAGGTAAGGTTGATCAAACACCTCTCACAAGACAAATCAGGTAAAAGACATTTTAGTGGTTTGAGTATATGTAGATGATATCATTTCTGAGCTACTAATAATGACTTTTGTGAACATTGTGCAGGGATTGTGCAAGAAGATTTTAAAATACTCTCATGAGTAAACTGAATTTCATTCCTCTTTGGATTGCAGATGGAAGGTTTGGAAGAAAATGGATTCTCAAGGTAAAGGTATGAAAATCAAAATATGAAGTACTATCCTTCGTGGGGTTAGTGATCTTAGGGCATGAAGGCTTCCAAACTTGTCGTCTGAAGTAAGGTAATTCAACCTTGTAAATTCATGCAATGGCCTCTTTGTCACATGGTGACACTCTCAAGTGACAGGTATTGATTCTAAAAACTTGAATTGTCATTTACTATCATGTTGTGATGAATGTGCCTAATTGATTGAATCAAATTAAAAATCTTGAAAAATGTGTATGAAGTGGTTGCATATTGAATATTCTCAATTTGAATTGCATGATCACACTTGAATTGAATTACATACTTGGTATATCAAATAGCATCTGTGGAAGAGTGGATTATGTCCACTTGGAAGCATTCCCTATGCATTGAGCTGGGTCTTCAGACTAAAATCTTCGCCTCGTACCAGATCTTGACGATTGTGACTGGCTTGCAAATGGTCGATTTATGAATGAATCTTTGAACTTAGTTATTTCAATTGAAAATATATTTTTGCTCATGATTCAAACATTTGGCGTGTGAATGATTTCTAATTTCAAAACTTGTGAAATGTTCTTAAAAATCTGATTTTGAACAATTCTGAGAATTGGGTTGCATTGCTTAATTTTGATCATGTATGCAGCCTCATTCATAAATATCATGTCAAAAAAAATGCTTGTTTGATCCATTAATTGAATGTGAATAGTCTCATGTGGAAGTTGTCACATTGGATTGGAAATAAAGCTCTCATCTTGCCAAAAAAACTTGCATTCCAATCTCACATAGTTATAGGTTGCATGCATCATAATTCAATGCATAAGTTGCTTTTAGATCATGCAAATGAAAATCAAAAGTCCGAATCACTTTGCACATTGCATCGCATTCTCATATGCTCATATGTTGTATTGCATTGGAACTCATGCATTAGTCGCACTTAGTTCATTCAGTTGGCATCCATTCAATTGGTATCAAATTGTCCATTCAATTGGTATCAAATTGACATCACATTGCTCACATGCATGTCGGTGCATTTGCATAAACTCCCACTGTGTGCTTGTGTGATATTATATGCTATTCACCCCCATCTGTTGGCATTTCTATGGCCTTATGTCTTCTTGATAAATAATGTTGAATTTGAGTCATTATTAGAATGTTTCATGTCGTACACTCTAGGGGAGTTCATATTTCATAAGTTCATTTATTTAAGGGGAGTAGCACTGTCATGTGCTCATGATATTTTTGGTATACATGCTGAATCAAATTCGCACACTTCATACACAAAATGTGAAAATGAGTGTTAAAGATAAGGATATATGAATTTCTTTTCAACACTCTCAAGATGTTAAACTTGCTGCATGTATGTTGAAAAGACAGTTGAGGAAAAAGCTGCCTACCTATCCTTTTTGAAAAATCTAGAATGAAAAAGAAAGGCAGAGCAATGCTCAGTCTCACTGAGTAAATTAGGCACATGTCACCTGAGATGTGATGTGGTTCATTTCTGTAAAGTGTTGGCTAAAGTACCTATGTTCAAGATGAGGTGAAATGGTTCAATATTCTGAGTAACCGGGGATTCTGTTATGAGCTCCATGTGTCTACTCGCGTAAAAAGGAATCATTTGAACCTGATCACTCTTGAAAAATTCTGACTACCATGTGATATTGATTGAGTTGAAAAATGTTGGTGAAAACTCATTGTGGTAGAGCGTAGCCTCCAATACGCTGTTCTTAAAAATTGAAGTGCAGTCTGTAAAATGTCTCATTGTGTTGATCTGAAAATCTGAATATCCATATTGCTATAATCATTTTTCATGTTGTTCACTTACACATTTGAAATTTGATTTACTATGTATTCAGAAAATTGATTGACTGCATTGATTATTGCATGACTCTTCCTATATGATTGCACAACCTCCTAGGTGTCGTATATGAACATTCCAATTGCTATGACCCTCATGCACTCCTCTTATACCCATCCCTTTTTAAATAAGTATGGGGGGGCTGTGTTACATGTATATATACGTATTTGTATGTTTGCCTGGTTATGCATCTCACATGTCATCACATCCATATGTTGCATTTCATGCATTTCAAACCACAAATAAAAAATTAAAAATCTGAAAATAATGAAAACCTAAAAATTGAATGGACTTCTCATGCTGCACACTTGTTAAATAACCATTGATATCCTCTCATGTCAACCATTGGTATCACAAAAATAAATAAAAATCTGCAAACATGAAAATCAACAAAAACATGATTTGGTGTCTCCCAGACATTCCATGAACCCACTTATTTATAATTTGCTCATGCTTCATCAGAATTTCAAACGTGGGTCAATATCCCTTGCTCATTCATCATGCTGCTATTTGGACCTCAATGGTTTCCTCCCTTCATCTTGATAGTGTTTATGTGGGAGATAGATTGGCATTCATCCGCCTGTTGATACTGTCAAAGGAGGAGCAAGAATTGCTCCTACTTCGTTGTGTTCGTTTTGCTTGTTCAGTTATGTTGATAAGGGAGAAAGTTTTGTCTTATCCCGCTTTTTGATAATGTCAAAGGGGGAGAACAAGATGATTCATGATTGCCTTTGTCAGGAGAAAACGATTCATGAATAACTGTGTTAAGGGGAGAAGAACATGTTGTATCTTCATTTAGTTTGACATCATTCATCACTAAGTTTGTCATCATCAAAAAGGGGGAGATTGTTGAGCTACGATTTTGATGATAACTAAACTTCTTGTGTGATGCCTTGGTTTTGATGGTTGTTGAAGTCATGATTTTGATGTTCATGTGTGATTAAGTGAATGATGATAACTAAACTAAATGGTTGATTGTTCCTGTCAATTGGTTGAATATGATTGAGTTGAACATGTGCTTTGAATGCTTCCTATGCATACTCTTCATGGAGCTTAGTTACATACATGCATTTGTGAAAGCAACAAGTGTTCTAATCTTATATGTGAAATTGGGTCTTAATGTAAATCACTTTTTGAACTCTAATACATATTTCACATATCATTTTGAGCTTGCATTATGTTGAAACAACTCATGAGAAATTTGCTTGAAAATTGGAATAATGGTACTTATATCTTGCTCAAACGGTTTACAATAAGCTCTTGTTGATTGATTGAAATTGCCAAATGGCCAAAGGGGTTTCATACATGTACTTCATGCAATTACCACATGAATTATTGATCAAAGTTCTAATCCTTTTTTCTATGGTTTTGTAGGTCAAAACACTCAACATATATTCCCCAAGATCAAAGGAGTTTGAAGCCTCAGACTTAAATGGGTTGCAATGGAGTTCGGGGGTGAAACCTAAAAAGTCTGAAATTTAATGTAGCTGGCGGTCGACCGACCTATAGCTGGCGGTCGACCGAAATTACCAGAATTCAGAAAACTTCAGCTTTTCTCAGAGCGGTCGACCGCCAGACCCATAGCGGTCAACCAAAATTCCAGCACCTCAACATCTACAGGAATTCTCAGTTCCGGTCGACCGCCAGCCCACCTCCGGTCGACCGCCAGCCCCGAAGCCTCCAACTTTGACTTTTTGTTTCCAATCCGTGGAGAGATTCCCTTCTCCATTTCTTTAATCCCAATGCTCCCAATCGCCCCAGAATTTTTGGATCTAGGTCTGGGGCTTGTCTCCTAACCTTCTAAGGGTTATAAAACCTCTCTTTGAGGTCATAAATCCTAAGAGACTCTAAGAGAACAAGAGGGATCAAGTTGGCTCAAGGAAGAGGAATATCACTGTAGCCGTGAACAGTGATTCGGAGATCAAAGTCTCATCATAGTTGAAGATCCAAGATCTATTTTGAAGCCTTCATCTTCCCATGAACTGAAGCAACAACAAATCAACCAAGAGAGATCAAGATAGTAGCTATCAAGGGAAGGTTGCTACAACGATCGTGAACAACATTCCTTCCACCAAGCTCTTCATCCGATCGAAGCCATTCAAGCATCAACTGAAGCCGTTCAGTCATCTTACAAAGCCAGGGAGTTCCAATCAAGCAAGGATCTCAAGAAGAGCTTAAGGGAAGGCTGTCCAAGTGAAGAGAAGAAGAAGCACTATAGCAGTGAACAGTACTCCGTGCAAGGAAACCTACAGCCAATACAAGGCCATTCAAGCTGAGTCTCAAGCCATTCAGGTGAAGAAGGAATCAACGCGAACATCTGGAGCATACACTCAGGGGGAGCCTAAATCAGGAGCATTCTAAACTGTGGTTTATTTATTTTGGTGTCTTGTGCTTTGAGTTTCATATTTGTGTTTCATCATAAACTATAAGAACTTTTGTGTGTGTGGATCGTTGTTGGATCTGTGATCATATGTGTGTGTGTCGTATTTGATTCGTGTGTGCGTAGGTCTTCCTTGATCTACGTGTGTGTCTGGTTTTATTCAAATCATAGTATTTGTGTGTGGAGTGCTGCACTTGTCGCAGCGTGTGTGTGTTTTGTTGATCCGCTTGTTGGATCATGTTGGAGACTTCGTCTCCATCTGTGTGTGTGTGTGTGTGTGTGTATTGGGGCGCGTCCCCGTGTGTGTGTGCAGGCGTCGTCCTGCGTGTATGTTTGGAGCGTCATCTCCATTTGGGGATTTATCCCCGAGTGAAGTCTCACCTGTTTTGGTGAAGGGTGGACGTAGGATTACTGTTGTTGCATCCGAACCACCTTAAAACTGATGTGCATTATGGTTTGGTTTGAGCATTTGTGTGGCTTGTTTGTTATAACCATTATATGATCGTATGGGAACAGAGAGATTGAGAGAATCTGCTTCCTTGCTTAGTTAATTATCTCAACCTTGTTTAAAGGTGTTAATTCCTCTACACAGCGTTTGTCTTGCCGACTAGTGTAAGGGGTGGTGTATGTTGTTTTCGAATGTGTAGTTGAACAGATTTCAACCTCTTGGTTAGAGTGTTTATCACATATTTTCAAAAAGGCCAAAAGTTTTCTTAAAAATTGTTTTCACCCAATTCACCCCCCTCTTGGGTGTCATTGATCGCGGGACTTCACCTGAAACTCTGCTCACACTCATCAGTCCAGACGAAAGGCACATCCATCCGCGTAAGTCTGGTCATCGGGGCCGCAATGCGAGAAAAATCCTAGATAAACCTCTGATAATAGCCTGCAAGCCCCAAGAAACTCCGAATCTCCGTCACAGACCACGGCCTCGGCCACTGCATTACTGCCTCGACCTTGGCGGGGTCCACGGAAACACCATCACCAGAGATCATATGCCCCAAAAAGTGCACCTCACGAAGCCAGAATTTGCACTTACTGAGCTTCGCATACAACTGGTGATCTCGCAACGTCTGCAGTACCACACCCAAATGGTACGCGTGCTCCTCAGCAGACCGCGAATAAACAAGGATGTCGTCCACAAATACGACCAAGAACTGGTTCAAATAGGGACGAAACACCCTCTGCATCAAATCCATAAAAGTTGTGGGGGCATTGGTGAGCCCAAACGGCATCACCAAAAACTCATAATGCCCATATCTCAAGCTGAACGCAGTCTTCTCCACGTCAGACTCTCGAATCTGCAACTGATAATAACTGGACCGTAAATCAATCCGCGAGAACACTCGAGCAGACTGAAGCTGGTCGAACAAGTCATCAATCCACGGCAACGGATACTTGTTCTTAACGGTTACCTCATTCAACTACCGGTAGTCAATGGACAGCCTCAGACTACCATCCTTCTTCTTCACGAACAACACTGGCGCACCTCAAGGGGAAAAGCTAGGACGAATATACCCATTGGCCAGCAACTCCTGTAACTGCACCCTCAACTCTCTCAACTCAGCGGGAGCCATATGGTAAGGAGCCTTCGCCAAGGGTCCCATAGCAGACACAACCTCGATAACGAAATCGATTTCCCGCTGGGGAGGTAATCCAAGCAAATCCTCGGGAAAAAATATCGAGAAACTCGCACACCATCAGAATGTCCTCGACATCTGGCTCCGTCCGGTCTCCCACGACCACAAAAGCGAGAAAACCCTGGCAACCCGCGTCAAGCAAACGATGAGCCCTAATAGCCAAAATAAGAAAGCGGGAAGAGGAAGACCTGATACCTTAGAAATAGAAGGTGGGTCCATGAAGTCGCCAGAAATAAACCCTCTTCGAGCCATAATCCACCAAAGCATGATGTGCCTCGAGCCAATCCATTTCTAAAATCACATCAAAGTCCTGAAGTGGCAACGCATAAAACCTGGCTGGAAAACTCCGCCCTTCGACCCACACAGGAACCTCATCAAAACAATACGGAGTGATCATAAAATCACCAGAAGGTAACTCTACTACCAAATCACAGGACAACTGGGTCACCAGCACCTCGATACTCAGCGTGAAATCCTCCGAAATAAACGAATGAGACGCGCCAGAATCAAACAAAACTCGAGCCGCACAACCCAAAATCCTAACGGTACCTTCCACGAGCTGTGACGCCACTGCCTTTGCCCTAGTCATGTGTGTAATCTGGCCTCAAGATCTCTGCCTGCCTCCCACACTCGCTGACCTGGGTAGCGGCGGATACTGCCCCTGCTGCTGCTGTTGCTGCTGATGTGGCCTCTGTTGCTGGGGATACTACTGATGTGGAGGAAACTGCTACTGTTGTTGCTGCCTCAGAGGATAGTCACACGCCATATGCCCTGGCTGGTCACACCTGAAACAAATCACCGGTGCCGTGCACTGCCTACCTGGATGGGACTCGCCACACTAGCGACATGGTCCTCACGATCCACCCACGGATCCCTGACGCTGAAAAGGGACCGACTGCTGTACACTACCCGATGATGCCTGCCTCTGATCTTTGTGCTTCTTACGGAAACTCTTCTTGAGAAACTTCTTGACCTTGGAGCCAAAAGACGCAGATCCTATCACCGACGCTGTCGGTGTCGGCGCTCCTGAACCACCCGTCGCATGTTGAAAAGAGCCCTACTGCTGGGTAGCCGACTGCAGGCTGCGGCCTGACAAGGACTGCCCCTGGCTAATCGGTCCCCGAGTCCTCTGCATATCCAGCTCCAAGGACGCCGCTACACGAGAAGCCGTCTCCAAATCGGTGGCAGCGTTCGCGATCAAATGGTGCCTCAGCTCCTGCCTCAAGCCTTGCACGAACTGTTCGGTCTTCACCCTCTCATGCTCCATGATATGAGGTGCATAACGATCCAGCTCAACAAATTGGGCCTTGTACATCAACACGGACATGTCGCCCTAGACCAGCTCCAAAAACTGACGCATCCCTTGCGTAGCAATAGACTCTGGGCAGTAAGCATGCTCGAAAGCGCTGACAAAGTCGCCCCACGCAACCTACTCAAGAGAACGAGACTAGAAGGATGTCTTCCACTCGGAAGACCATCACACCCGAGCCGTGTCCTGCAACTGGTTACAGGCCAACATCACCTTGTCCTCCGCAGTACACCGCATGGAGCTGAACACCCGCTCCATCTCGTCAAGCCAACTCCGAGCCAAATCAGGGGCTGGCTGGCCGCCATAGTAGGGTGGATGGAACTGCATGAAATCCCTCACTGCTCGCCCTAGCCCACCCCTGGTCGACGAACCCTCACCAGCCTCTCCGCCGAACTGCTGCGACATAAGCTGGTACATGCCACGGAAGAAATCCTCGGCCGTCGGAATCCTCGCAGTATCCGCTACCTCGGTGGCCGCTGGTGGCACTCTACTCTGCTCCTCCTGCTCCTCCTGAACCCCAGCTGACTGCCCCTGCTGAGAGTGAGTCCCTCGCCTCGGCGCCATGCTCACTTCTAAAGCAAAAGACAGAAAACATGGAAACGACAAGGTCAATAAAAACACACGATGCCCGATGCCAGCGTCAACTGTACATCATTGTTGTGGACTAGTGGACCACTACAATTACTTATGATTCTCGTATAATCCCACAACCGCGCTCTAATACCGGCTGTAACGACTTGAGAATCCGATTACCGGGAAGGCCCGATAACCCGAGACTCGAACCGCCACCCACGAGCCCGAAGACTCGGAAGGGTTAGAAGGATGGTGTGGAGACTACACAAGTATCACAAATAATTGCAAATATTAAACAGTTTATATCATTAAGTAAGAAATAAATTAACATTTTACATGATACATGGTCCACAAGATATAACAAAATAAACAACAGTAGTCCACAACTAGTACAGAGACAAGAAAGAAAAGTAAAGCTACACGAGACATACCCCGACTCTGACCTCTGGCACTAACGCTGGGCACCTGAACCATGCTGAGCCTCAGACGCGCTCCCCTGAGGCCACACCTCGCCTGAAACACGGTGAAAACACGCAGGGAATGAGTCTCAGAACAAGACTCAGTAGGGATCACTCGAACCCTACCTCGCAAAATGAAAAACCACTACACTTGCAGTAAGCGAGTACCTCAGAAGTGAAAAAGCCCTGCAACTACAAACACCGGTCTCATGGCATGAAAACCGACACACGCGCTATGGCGAGACAGCCGGAACTCAGCAGTCAACCTGACGAAAACCCGAAGGTCAAAGTCACAGAGACTGACAGTCTGTCACTCCCGACTCGACAGGAGTACCTCCCACTAGAAGCACAGTCGGTAACGTCCTCTGACGTCTTACACCGCACTACAGGTGTCCGTCTAGCACGATAGCCCTCGGCGGAGGAAAGGACACCGTACAAGTAACCATAAAACAAGTGACTAGCTGGGGTCACGCTCGTCAGCACGGGTCTAACCGCCCCCAACCACGTGTGCACACACAGACCGTGCGTCCCTGGTCTGGCCCTCTGATCGGTTTTTCCCTCAGCCGGACTCTGGCTGGTAGACGTGGGGCCCGACGGAAACCAGTCTAAAACTGTCCTCAAGGTATCCTCTGTTGTGCCCCTTGTGCTTTGATGATTATGTGGTGTTTTAATGATAGCAACATAAATGAGTCACCATATTGTTTTGCTAAGAACATCACATTGAATGATAGCAACATGAATGCATATGACTGATTTATTCTGTGGAGAATGCGTGAGTGTGTTATATCTGATCTGTTCTGTGGAGAATGCATGAGTGTGCTAGCTCTATGGGTCGACCCCCTTCTTAGATGGGTCGACCCCCCTTAAGTCTTTACATCAGATTCGCATGTCTATACATCTCGTAAGTAGTTCAGATGGCGTCAACCTATTGAGTCCACGAGGTTGACGCAGCCTTGAAATGCCTCAGATGGATTTGAAGATAAGGCTGGATGCGTTGAAGCATGGGGTCACTGCGTTGACCCACTGAACTGACCCAGATCTAACTTCACATCAGGGTGAACTGTTGCGTCGACGCTGTCACGCTGTAGCGTCTCTATGCATTTCTGAAGTCTACACATTTGTTTAGTTGCACGCCACTGTGTTGAGAAAGTCTACACATCAGATTGCCTTGCTTCATGCATAAGTCTATACATCGGCTGTTCATCACACACAATAGTCTGAACATCGTTCATGAAGTCTGTACAGCCATTGCTTAAGGCAAGTCTGTACATCGAGCTGAAGGCTGGCTAAGTCTATACATTGTTCGTCTCACATAAGACGCAAAGTCTATACATTATCTTGGCCGTCGTCTGTCTGCACGTTGCTAAGTCTGTACACTGTCTCACTGTTAAAGTCTATACAGACTTCAGTGTCTCATTCAGCGTCTCTCCTTGTGTCTCACTATTCAAGTCTATACAATGCATGCACATTCATGAAGTCTGTACATCGGCTAGGCAGCAAGTCTGTACATTCGCCACCATGCATTAAGGCTCAAGTCTATACATTGCTGCATTACTTGCATTTGTAAAGTCTATACATTGGCTATTGTCCTGCAGCGTCAACACAAGTCCATACATTGCATCATTGTGTTAAGTCTATACATTCACATTGTCTGCATGTCTGCACGCTAAAGTCTGTACAGAGTCTGTGTCTGTTTGACCAGCAAGTCTGCACAACGTCCGTCTCATTTAGCGTCTAAGGCAATGTCTATACACTAGACTTGAAGTCTGTACATTGAGCGTCTCATTGAGCGTCTCATGCAAGTCTATACAACGCAGCAGACTAAGTCTGTACATTGAGCGTCTCATTGAGCGTCTCATGTAAGTCTATACAATGCATCAGCAAGTATGTACATTGGACTGTGTTAGGCAAAGTCTGTACATCAGACTGTTTCAAGTGAAGTCTGTACAACGTCATGCATCATTCTTCAAAGTCCATACACTGCACTGTTGCTTGCTCGAGGTGAAGTATGTACATCCGTCAGTGAACTTCGAAGTCTATACACTGGGATCTTTATCTACGTTCAGTTCTGCAAGTCTATACATTGTTAATGTCTATACATTCGATTGCCTTGCATTTCATCAAGTTTGTACAGCCTTACCTTTGGCAAGTCTGTACATCGCTCATGAAGTCTGAACAATGAGCAAGTCTGTACATCGGACTAGTCTGCATCGGCTAAGTCCATACATTGTCCAGTGCATTGCATGCATCATTCATGAAGTCTATACATCGAGTTGAATGCTGGCTAAGTCTGCACATCGTCTGTCTTACTTAGAGTCTCATGCATAACATGAAGTCTGTACATCGCACAGCATTCAAGTCTACACATTGTGCATCACTTTAGTTGAAGCCTGTACATCGTGCATCTAGTGTTTCAAGTCTATACATTGTTGCACGTTGTGTCTGTCTAAGTCTTCATAGTGCTTCTTCATGCATTGAAGTCTACACATTGTTGCACGCTCATCAAGCCCATACACTGGCATGTCTTTACATTGCCTAGTCTATACATTGGCTGTTGAATGTTCTTCAAAGTCTGCACATTGCATTACACTTCAGCAAGTCTGTACAGCGGTTGCCTTCATATAGGAAGTCAGTACATCACACAGCACTGCATATATGAAGTCTATATATTCCAGAGTCTATACATTGCATTCGAGTTCACAAAGTCTATACAGTGAAGTCTATACAATACATTGCATCCCACAAAGTCTGTATAGGGTTTATACTTAAACTGATAATTCTATTTCATCTGTCTGATAGGAATTCTTTGCAGGGATTGATGACTTGGCTCGTGATCCAAGGAAGGACGAGGTGACCTGATGGTGACACGTGGAAGCAGCCCATCCAGGATGCTACCAAGTGGATGAAACTACCTCGTATCTGGCGAATTCTTTGGGCGGGAAATGTGGAAGCCACACGCCCTTATCCAATCTGCTGCTGGTATATATATGAGTCTTCTTCTTCGGATGAAGGCAGATCAAATAGTGGCAAAGTATATACAGAGAGAGTAAAAGTTTGAAGCAGCAGAGAGCCACCGAGATCCATAGAGAAGAAAAGAAGAGAAGCAAAGAAAGAGAGTGAAGAAGAGAAAGAGAAAGAAATAGAGATAGAGTGAGAAAGAGAAAGAAAGAGAGATTGAGTGATCTGAAGAAGAAGAAAGGCAGAGAGAAGCTTCGTTCTGAAGATCTGCCTTCACTGGACCATGGATCAAATCCCGGCCAGTCAGCTCATTCTGAGCCACATTGTGCTTCATTGTTTACAGCCTTCCGATTGCTGTTTGTTTCCCATTTTCCTATTTTCTTTTTGAACATTTCTTCAAGCTGTTAGTCAGCATTTGCAGTGGAGGATTCCACTGGACGGCTAAGCTGTATTGCCCAGCAGAGCAAGCTGTGAGGCTCAGCAGGTGAGGAGGATTCCTCGGACAGCAAGTTGTGAGGCTCAGCGGATTGTATGGCAAGCTGTGATGCCCAGCTGTTCAAGCTGTGAGTCAGCGGAATCCACACTCGGGTTGAGTGTGGGGTGGACGTAGGTCTGCAGGACCGAACCACCTAAAAACTACTTGTGCACAGTGGTTTGATCTCTTTGTGTGTTTGGCGCTAGATGAATGCATAGGGACGATATGGGTTGATTTTCTATATGTGTTCATTTCATTGCTGCGCACACTATATGTTTGACAGTGGCATTGAGTGGTTGTTTGATTTGTCTAATTGCTGCGCACATTAGATGTTTGCTTAGGAGCACTCTCCATATTTGCCTACAGGTTCAATAGATAACTGGATAGTTCTTCTAAGTTCGTCTTAGTGCTTTTATTCCGTAGTTTTGAGCACTAGAATTTTAATTGGGCGAAAGTTTTTAAAGGGTATATTCATTCACCCCCCCCCCCTCTGAATACATAGCACCGAACCCAACACTTGGTATCTGAGCGGGTCTCTGACTGAACAGATCTAACAATCTGCAGAGGATCCAGCTGTTGTGTCCCTATGATCATTTAAGTTCACTTGGGTAAATCGACATCATTCTACGGTCATATAAGTTCTGTGGTATTCTTGGTTTTGATAATGGCTAAACACTATTCGTCATTAATATTTCCCACTCTCATGCAATTGGCATACGTGATGGTTTGATTATGACAGGTATGCCATTACATGGAAAAGAAATTCAGTGGAGTCGGCAAAAGTGAAAGCTCGTGGATCGCGCCCAAGCAAGGATGCGAAAACAAGCACAAGTCGACATGCGATATTCGGCTTGTCACACATCCAAGGTCAATGCACAAAGAAATATAGCCAAGGGAATCCAAGGCCAGAAAAACAATTGATGCCTTTTAGACTATCAAGGGAGATGTCACGGACATGAACGGGCCGCTAAAGAACTTAAGCGACGGAACCAAAGCACGTAACGGACCGACCCGGGCAAGCCCGGGGTCTGCCCAGCTGGCGGTCGACCGCCAGCACAGGGGCGGTCGACCGCCCTAGCCAGCAACTGCCAGCCTGCACGATTTTCAGTAGCGGTCGACCACCAGCCAGTAGCGGTCGACCGAATTTCCCAGGGACCATCCGTTTGCAGGTGTTTCAGTAGCGGTCGACCGCCAGGAGCTGCAGGTCGACCGCCAGCCCCGAGCCTTCAATGTTGACTTAATCCAAAAGTCACCTAAACACCCATGATTTGTGGATCTGGTCCGAGGCTTGTCTATAGACCATTCAAGGTCTATAAAACTCTCACTTGAGGGATTAGAAATACAAGGGGCTTCAAGGCTTCAAGGGAGATCAAGGGAGCTCATTTTCGAGGTACTGTAGCACCTCCGTGAACAGTGTTTCGGGAGGAAGTTCTTCATCCATTCCAAGGTGTTTCAAGGTGAGATCTGAAGCAAGCAACCTCCAACAAATCTAGAAGCACTCAAGGTTCTCAAAGGTGATCAAAGCTACATCCATACATCTCTTCATCAACTCAAGCAGATTCAAGGAAGCACAACTCACAAGGAAGAAGAAGCCATTGCTGTTGAATCAAGAAGAGTGTTTTGTGAAGAAGATAGAAGCCTCTATTGGTGATCTACATCCATCGAAGAATCCGATTCAAGCTCCAACAATTTCAGACAAGATCTTTCTTCTTGAGCTCATTTCATATCATGTTTGAATAGCTTGATATTTGTTCTTTCTTCTTCATTTCATTCGAACAATCAAAATTGAGAATCGTCCCTACCGGTGGTTAGTAGGAAGGCAATCGGAGGTTGTCCGATCTGCGTTGTTGACGTCCCTACCAGGTGGTTAGTAGGAAGGCAATCGGTGGTCTTTCCGATTTACGGTTCAGTGCGTGGCACTAGTGGAGCCTCACCAGGTTTGGTGAGGGGTGGACGTAGGACTGGGGATTCAGTCCGAACCACCTTAAAATCTCGTGTGTTGTGGTTTGTTTGTATGATTGTTTCGTTCTAAATGCATGCTTAGGTTCGAATCGATATATTAGTAATCATCTTGCTAAGTAAATCGTTGTGTCCTTCGTTTAGCTAGTTATATTCCGCTGCAATTTATCTCATCTAGCTATATAGAGGGTTACATTGCGAAAAGAGGGACAGATCTATTCACCCCTCCCCTCTAGATCCACTGTCCACTACACAACAAGTGGTATCAGAGCCTAATCTCTCATTATGGGGTCCAACGACCTTGAGGGAAATGGTGGATCAGCATCTAAGGGTTATTTATCTAAAGGACACTCTGTGAACAGACCTCCTTATTTCACTGGATCTAACTATCCTTATTGGAAACATCGCATGCAGGTGTTCATTCGCGCCCAAGACTACGAACTTTGGCGTGTGATCAGCAAAGGTCCGTATGAGCTTACGGATAATGAGGACTTGTGGACCAAAGAACAAATACGGCAATCCACCGTCAACTGGAGTGCTAAACATATCATGCAATGCTCACTCCATCCAGTTGAATTCTCAAGAGTAGCCACCTGCGCAACTGTGAAATTGATGTGGGATAAGCTAGAGGTAATCTACGAAGGAACCTCTCAGGTACGAGAAACAAAAGCCAATATTTTAGTTTCTGAATATGAAATGTTCCGCATGAAGCCTGATGAGTCAATTCAAGATATGTATGCTCGCTTAACTGTGCTTACTAATAGTTTAACTAATTTGGGAAAGAAATATACAGAGCAAGAACTTGTAAGAAAAATTCTCAGATCATTAACTCCAGCATGGCACACGAAGGCAACCGTTGTTGAAGAATCAAGAGATCTCGCAACCACCAAGGTAGATGAACTCATTGGGTCATTAATGACCTATGAGATCAGCCTCAAGAACAAAGAGCCTGAGGCACCTAAAAAGAAGTCCCTAGCTCTTAAAGCTGGACCCAGCCGTCAAGATACTTCTGATGAAGGTGAGGATTCGGGAAGTGAGCGAGATGAGGATGACGTAGCCATGCTCACACGTAAGTTCAAGAAATTCCTGAGAAAGGAAGGTAAGAGCTTCATGAGAGGAAGGTCAAGGGTAAGAAATGGTTTCAAATCTAATTTTGAAAACTCTAAGAAATCTGACAAAATCATTTGTTATTCTTGCAACAAACCAGGGCATTTCAAGAATGACTGTCCCGATAGATTCAGAAAAACTGACAAATGGAAGGGCAAGAAGAATAACAAGACCATGGTGTCCACATAGAGCGATGAAGAGGAAAGTAATGATGGAACTAGCTCCTCGGACAAAGAAAAAGAAGATTTCTGCCGCATGGCCAAAGGTGACGAAGAAATTGAGGTAAATTCTCCATTTGAAGATTATACAATTGATGATTGGGAGGATGCATATATACAACTCATGGAAAAATATGAAATGTACAAAAAGAAAAATAAATCATTGAAAAAGAAAATCAATTCTTTTGTGCATGATCATAACAAGGATGATAAGAATGCTCTACTTGAAACTGAAATTGAAGATCTTAAGAAAATTATTGAGAATTTGGAAGAAGGAAGAAAAGAAATGGCTAACTTGGAAACTGAAAATGAAAACTTGAGAAATGAGATTGATAGCATTAAGCTAAAAATGCAAACCTATGAAAAGAACAACAAACTGAGTAATGAAAAATATGAAGCTGTAAAACATGTCAACACTCAACTCTTGCAAAACATTGAAAACTTACAAAAAGAATTGAAGGATAAATAACAATCCTTGGAAAATTTCATGGATGGAAAAGAAAACCTAGATGCTTTGCTAGGTATTAGGATGAATTTCAACAAGGAAGGGTTGGGTTTTGAACCAACAAACAAAAGGCCAATTGGGCTAAAAATAGTCACATTTGTCTCATCTTTCGAAGCCTCCACCTCAAACATAACTCCCACACAAAATCAGCAAAAACAAAAGGAGAAAGGAAAAGAAAAGATTGAAGGGGGAGTCACCAACATTCCCAAAAAGCCTATCCAAAGACCTAAGAAAGGTCGACCTTCCCCGCAGCATAGGTCAACACATTCTTGGACATTGCATGCTCAATCTTCCAGATATCACCAAAAATAGATTGCACATTCATATAGGCCAACACCACCATACTTTTGGAGAAATTATGATTCATGTGTTCATCAATCCTATAATTTTCAATGTCCTAGGTGGCAGAACAATCACTCTCAACCCAAAAATAACCAATGGCCACAATGGGTTAAGAAGCCAACTTCATCAAACTTTCACAAATTCCAACCAAGAACCTCCAAACATAAAATGAATGTCAAAGTTGAAAAGAAAAACTAAATCCCTGCTCTAAGCAAACAAAACATGAATGTTAGAAAAGTCTGGATTCCAAAAGAAATGGTTTCATACTTTGAAAATTTGAAGAGTATGATGGGACCCAAATTTGGTTGGGTTCCAAACACATTTGCTTAATTGCTTGTGCAGGAGTGTCTTGCAGCCATACATAACAGGTGGTACCTTGATAGCGGCTGTTCAAGACACATGACCGGAGATAAATTAAAATTTTGTCTCTTGGAGGAAAAGGAAGGAGGACATGTCACATTTGGAGGGAACAACAAAGGAAAAATCATTGGAACATGTAATGTAGGTAAGAACCTCTCCAACTCCATTGGAAATGTGTTGCTAGTTGAAGGTTTGAAATATAACCTACTAAGCATAAGTCAATTGTGTGATAAAGGTCACAAAGTGTTGTTTGATTCTCATGAATGTAAAATCTTTGAACCAAAATCTGACAAGGTAAAATTTTCTGGTAAGAGAGTCAACAATGTTTACATGATTGACTTAGATGATCCTGCTTATTCAAACCTTTGTCTTGCTGCACCAAAATCTGAAATTACATGGTTATGGCATCGTAGACTAGGACATGCTAGCTACAATGTTTGGCATAAACTCTTGAAGCATTCAATGGTGAAAGGTTTGCCTGAACTATCCTTTAAATAAGAAAATAAATTGTGTGATGCATGTGCCCAAGGTAAACAAACTAGAAAATCATTCACGGGAAGATCTGAAAATACATCATCCAAACCACTCGAGCTAATTCATATGGACCTATTTGGCCCAACCAGAACTGCTAGCTAAAGTGGTAGAAAATATGGTTATGTCTTGGTGGATGATTTTTCTAGGTTCACATGGGTTTTCTTTCTCACACACAAAAATGATGCTTTTGATGAGTTTCAGGCACTCTACATGAAGATAAAGTAGGACGGTGAGTTTAAAATTTCTAATATTCAATCTGATCACGGTGGTGAATTTGAAAATGCTAACTTCTATAACCTTTGTAGGGCCGAAGGGAGTTCACACCGATTTTCTTCACCAAGAACGCCGGAGCAAAACGGTGTGGTTGAAAGAAGAAACCGGACACTTGTAGAGAAGGCAAGAACTATACTTGCTGAACGGAAACTTCCAAGGAGGTTTTGGGCTAAAGCAGTAAACTCGACATGTTACATTATCAACCGCTCTATGGTAAGGCCACACACCAAAAAGACTCCTTATGAGTTGCTGAAAGGTAAAAAGCCTTCTCTCTCACATATGAAAGTGTTTGGATCAAAATGCTTCATTCACAACAATGACAAAAGAGACTTAGATAAATTCGAGCCCAAGAGCGATGAAGGTATATTCCTTGGATATTCTGATAGATCTAAGGCTTATAGAATATATAATATCAAAAGTCAAACTGTGAAAGAATCACCCCATGTTTCCTTTGATGAATATCATGATTCTAACAATGATAACTCTTGCAAGAAAAATGATGAAGATGGAGAATTCCTAAACAAGAAGGACAAGAGTGATCCTCCACAAGAAGAAATAAAAGAAGATGGTGACCTAGCTGAATCAAACAATGCAAGGGATCAAGCTCCAATGGAAGGTAACGATTCTACAAACATTAAAATTCTTAAGGATCATCCCTTGGAAAATGTCATTGGGAGCTTGAATGACCCACCTAGAACAAGGTCACATTTTAGAATTGTGGAAGAACTAGATCAACTTGCTCTTGTCTCTCAGCTAGAACCCAAAAACATTAATGAAGCCTTAAAAGATGAAAAATGGATAAATTCCATGCAAGACGAGTTAAACCAGTTTGAAAGAAATAAAGTTTGGCATCTCGTTCCTAGACCCTCATCACAATCTGTCATAGGCACTAAATGGGTTTTTAGGAACAAACTAAGTGAGGATGCCAAGATAATAAGAAACAAGGCGAGATTGGTGGCTCAAGGGTATAATCAAGAGTTTGGGGTAGACTTTGATGAATCTTATGCCCCTGTTGCTAGACTCGAAGCCATCAGAATTTTACTTGCCTTTGCATGCTCCCTTAGTATAAAGCTGTATCAAATGGATGTCAAAAGTGCTTTCTTGAATGGCTTGATCAAAGAAGAAGTCTATGTTGAGCAGTCCCCTGGCTTTGAGAATTCTAACAATGCAGATTTTGTATACAAGCTAGACAGGGCGCTTTATGGACTTAAGTAAGCACCAAGAGCTTGGTATGAGAGACTAAGCTCGTTCCTCATTGAAAAAGGGTACACACGAGGTAAGGTAGATCAAACACTTTTCACCAAGAAGCAAGGTAAGAACATCATGATTGTTCAAATTTATGTTGATGACATTGTGTTTGGTTCTACAAAATCTAAAATGTGTGAGGAATTTGCTAACCTCTTGACTAGCGAATTTGAGATGAGCCTAATGGGAGAACTTCAATTCTTTCTCGGTTTACAGGTTAACCAAGGAGAAAATGGTTGCTTCATAAGCCAAGCCAAATACATCAAGGAGCTGCTGAAAAGATTTGACATGGCAAATAGCAAAATCATTGCAACTCCGATGAGCACCTCAACTTCACTGGATTCGGATGAAAATGGTAAATTGGTGGATGCAAAGGTCTATAGAGGTATGATTGGCTCTTTACTTTATTTGACTGCATCCCGACCAGATATCCAGTTTAGTGTATGTCTTTGTGCTAGATTTCAAGCCAGTCCTAGAGAATCTCATTTGACTGCCGTCAAACGTATCCTTCGATATCTTGCCGGCACTCAAGATTTGGGATTGTGGTATCCGTCATCATGTGATTTATCTCTTATATCTTATTCTGATGCGAATTACGCTGGATGCAAGCTGGATCGTAAGAGTACTAGTGGCTATTGCCAGTTTCTAGGCGGGTGTTTAGTTTCTAGGGCCTCCAAGAAACAACACTCGGTTGCCCTCTCAACCAAAGGCAGAATATGTTGCTGCGGGGAGCTACGGCACCCAAGTGTTGTGGATTAAACACCAACTCCAAGACTACTTGGTGGATCTTGGTTGTGTCCCGATTCTGTGTGATAACACTAGTGCTATCAACCTTGCAAAAAATCTAGTCCAGCACTCTGAGACTAAGCATATTGAGATTAGGCATCACTTCATTAGAGACGAGGTCAGTATGAAAAATTTTGAACTGTATTTTGTTGATACTCTAAATCAAATTGCTGATATTTTCACCGAGCCCTTGTGTAATGACAGGTTTTCAACACTCAGAAGGGAGCTTGGTCTTTGCCGACCTCAGGCCACTAAAAATTGAAATGATGATCATGTTCAATTAGTTGTGTGTTTTGCACGTTGGTATTCATGCATTGTTTATATGTCAATATGTCTTTTTACATATGGTGTCGCATTGCATGTAGTTGCATAATCAAGTTGAATCTATGTTCCCAATGCATTGCATGGTTTGTGTCGCATCATTCTTGCGTGGCCATGGTATATCAAATGTTGATGTATGGAAGGGCAGGTTATGCTTGTCTCGAAGCACTCAATATGCGTGAGGTTTCACCTCCGCCAAGTACCATGTGTCAATGTCGCATATATGCCATATAGTAAGGGGGAGTTGTCCTTGTGCAACATTCATGCATATTCATTCTGTGGCATTTAATAAGTGTACAACCATGCGTTGGGTCATACATTTCATTTCTGCTACCTTCATGAGTGACTAGGTCAACCTCCTTTGCCATTCCACTTGATTGCAAACATAACCCCTTCGCGTATCCATTGCATATCCTTAGGGGGAGTTTTGTTGAGTCTCTTAATCTCTTACAATCTATGCTTCCATGGCTTACAGTCTATATATGAGATCATGAGACTGACAAATAGATGGTGTGAGAGCTTTCTATTATATGAACTGAAGATTGTCTATTCAATGAAAATAGTTCAGATCTAATGATTTCCTTGTAGTTCTGCTATATTTTGTTTGAAATCATCTATATTCTGTCGTTTTAATAGACCTTAACTAGAGATTGCATGTTGTGCCTTGAATAACTTTCCTGCGATCTGAAAAATCCAAACGTCATGACACTCTTAGTGATACTCTAGAGCTTAGTATTGTTTCTAATCATCTTGATGAGCTGGAACTCTTGAAAATCAATTTGACAGAGCAATGATACTGTTGCACGGAGAAATATGTCACGTCATCCAATCAAGTGACGAATGATATGTCATGATGTGCCTCTGTTATCTCTGTCTCAATTCATTTGGACTCTAGGCAGAGCAATGGCATAATTGCTGAGAAATATATTCTCTTATCAAAGAAATGAGATTGGGTATGTCATGACGTGACTTTGCTATCTCTGTTCATTCTGAAGCATAACTGTTAGTCTTGCCAAATACCTAGAAATACTGGCATCTAAACAACGTGTATTCTTACGGTTAGGAGGCGTGTACTAGACTTGATTGCTCGTAAAATATGACTAATATGCCTTCAAATTCAAAAGAGATTGAAATTCAAAGTTATTGCACTCATAACACTTCCATGCTCTAATCATCATTGTTTAGCTTCAATACTAGTTTTTGTGTTATTTCCTATGCAGTTATTAAATATGGATATCTAAGACAAGGGAAGGTTAAACACTGCCATGATATGGACTTTGGTTCATTTCTATTAAATCTTGGATGTAGCTGCTTTTCGAACTCCGTTGATGAACTCGGACTTTATTAGCTTTGAAACACATATATATATTGTTCGCGGCATGATTTTAATTTCCATATAATGGCTTGCTCTTCCACTATAATTCCACTCTGATCTCTAGACCATTTATCCCATGTTGTTTCATATCCCTCCTTTTTGCTGTTGACAAAGGGGGAGAATTAATTCTCTGTGTGAGTCCTTTCCTTTGTAAAGAGCACCATGCCTTATGTAAAGAGGGAAGAGCGGGGGATGTGTGAATGGTGTATGAGGAGAGTCAAAGGGGGAGAATCTCCATTGCTCACTTTGCATCTCATATGTGTATGTGATGGGGTTTGAATAAATGCATAGCATTCATATATGCATTCATATCTGCATCATACTTGCATTCACATCATGGATCTTGAGCTGTACTCGTTGCATATGTCATAAACTCTGTAATATTGGATGTTACTGCCACATAATGACTCACAATGTTACCATCATCAAAAAGGGGGAGAATGTTGTGTCCCTATGACCATTTAAGTTCACTTGGGTAAATCGACATCATTCTACGGTCATATAAGTTCTGTGGTATTCTTGGTTTTGATAATGGCTAAACACTATTCGTCATTAATATTTCTCACTCTCATGTAATTGACATACGTGCTGGTTTGATTATGACAGGTATGTCATTACATGGAAAAGAAATTCAGTGGAGTCGGCAAAAGTGAAAGCTCGTGGATCGCGCCCAAGCAAGGATGCGAAAACAAGCACAAGTCGACACGCGATATTCGGCTTGTCACACATCCAAGGTCAATGCATAAAGAAATATAGACAATGGAATCCAAGGCCAGAAACACAATTGATGCCTTTTAGACTATCAAGGGAGATGTCACGGACATGAACGGGCCGCTAAAGAACTTAAGCGACGGAACCAAAGCACGTAACGGACCGACCCGGGCAAGCCCAGGGTCTGCCTAGCTGGCGGAGGACCGCCAGCACAGGGGCGGTCGACCGCCCCAGCCAGCAACTGCCAGCCTGCACGAGTTTCAGTAGCGGTCGATCGCCAGCCAGTAGCGGTCGATCGGATTTCCCAGGGACCATCCGTTTGCAGGTGTTTCAGTAGCGGTCGACCGCCAGGAGCTGCAGGTCGACCGCCAGCCCCGAGCCTTCAATGTTGACTTTGTTTCCAACTTCGAAAAGGGCCATTCAACATGGATTTTTTTAATCCAAAAGTCACCTAAACACCCATGATTTGTGGATCTGGTCTGAGGCTTGTCTATAGACCATTCAAGGTCTATAAAACTCTCACTTGAGGGATTAGAAATACAAGGGGCTTCAAGGCTTCAAGGGAGATCAAGGGAGCTCATTTTCGAGGTACTGTAGCACCTCCGTGAACAGTGTTTCGGGAGGAAGTTCTTCATCCATTCCAAGGTGTTTCAAGGTGAGATCTGAAGCAAGCAACCTCCAACAAATCTAGAAGCACTCAAGGTTCTCAAAGGTGATCAAAGCTACATCCATACATCTCTTCATCAACTCAAGCAGATTCAAGGAAGCACAACTCACAAGGAAGAAGAAGCCATTGCTGTTAAATCAAGAAGAGTGTTTTGTGAAGAAGATAGAAGCCTCTATTGGTGATCTACATCCATCGAAGAATCCGATTCAAGCTCCAGCAATTTCAGACAAGATCTTTCTTCTTGAGCTCATTTCATATCATGTTTGAATAGCTTGATATTTGTTCTTTCTTCTTCATTTCATTCGAACAATCAAAATTGAGAATCGTCCCTACCGGTGGTTAGTAGGAAGGCAATCGGAGGTTGTCCGATCTGCGTTGTTGACGTCCCTACCAGGTGGTTAGTAGGAAGGCAATCGGTGGTCTTTCCGATTTGCTGTTCAGTGCGTGGCACTAGTGGAGCCTCACCGGATTTGGTGAGGGGTGGACGTAGGACTGGGGATTCAGTCCGAACCACCTTAAAATCTCGTGTGTTGTGGTTTGTTTGTGTGATTGTTTCGTTCTAAATGCATGCTTAGGTTCAAATCGATATATTAGTAATCATCTTGCTAAGCAAATCGTTGTGTCTTTCGTTTAGCTAGTTATATTCCGCTGCAATTTATCTCATCTAGCTATATAGAGGGTTACATTGCGAAAAGAGGGGCAGATCTATTCACCCCTCCCCTCTAGATCCGATGTCCACTACACAACACCTGCTAGTCTTTGGTGCATTTCAGAGTGTGCTTCTTGTGTTCTGTGTTTTGTTTCATCAGTTGTGTGTCTTGAGTTGTCCATCTGATTTCAGTGCATTTATCACTTCTCGATGGCTCATCCACCTGTCTTTGATGGTTCTGATTTCAAACAGTGGCACAGTGCTTTCCGTGCTCATGTTAAATCTGTTGATCCAGACCTGTGGAAAGTGATTTCACATGGTCCACATAAACTACCAAAAGATCAGTCCAAATGGACTAACAAGCATCGATCTATGCGTGCAGAAAATCAGAAAGCATTGGAGTTAATGAAGGCCGCGACTAATCGAGCTCTTCATTCATGTTTCTTTGATTGCAGATCTGCAAGGGATATATTGGAGATGGTAAAGAAAGTCGGGAAAGAAAATCAAACAAACCGCATGATGGCTCGAGGGAGTGAACCAAGTAGCAATGAAGATGAAGAACAGACGATGATCAGGTAAACATCTTCAAAAATTACACCCTGGATGATTGGATTGTTGCATATAATGAACTGCTGGAGTCTTATGATCATTTAAGAAAACAGCATAAGAAAATGAAAAAGAAAATTGATAAAAGTGATTGTAATTCATCTTGTGAAAAGTGTTCGAAAATAAATGAATTATATGATAAATGTCTTTCTGAGAATCACATGAATTTGAAGCAAATGTGCCTATTGAAAAGGGAAAACCAAGAAGGTATCAATAAAATCTCCGAACTAGAAAGTCAGCTGAAACTGAAAACTAATGAACATTTGATAAATCTGGAAGAGTTGGAAAGGATTAAGGTTGATCTGAAGAAATTGAAAGCTAAGAATGTAGAAATTCAGAAGAAAAATGAAACTCTTGAAGCTAAAATAAAGAATGTCAACAAGGAAGGTGTGCATGATTCCTTTCTCCAAACAAGATGCAATAAGTGTGAGGCTTTTAAAGAACGCAATGAAGATCTCTATAATGAGAATGAATGGTTAAATAAATAAATTGCCTCACTTAAAGATGATCACAAAAATCTGCTTGCTGAGAAAATTAAAGCAGAAGAAAGAGAAGAGGAATTGATTGAAAAGCTGGAGCAAATGTCTGGAAGAGAAAGATGTGCTGGAAATGAAATTCATGCTTAAAATTTTGAGGAAGAAAACAATGGACTGAAGGATGAAGTTAAAAAACTAAAGTTGTTAAACACTGGCTTGTCCGAAAGACTTCTCACCATAGAAAAAGGAAAAGCTGTCCATGATGAAGAATCACAAACTTTGATCAATCTGGAATAAGAAGTTGAGAAGTATAAAACTGTAAATAAAGTCTTAAGTGAATGTGTCAATTGCAGTGAATAGGAGATAGCCAGTTTTGAGCTTCATATAGCATCTTTGGAAAATAAGATTCAGAATCTAGAAAAATTAGCATCCAATTCTGCTAAGAATGAAAGAAAAATGAAAGCTGTCATGAGAGGTAAGGATGATAATTCAAGAGAGGGGATAAGCTGTAGCTCTGATGTTAAGAAAATTACTAGAAACCAGCTATACACTACTTTTGTGTAAAGCTCTGATGTAGCTGGTACTTCAATTCAATCCCCAAAACAAAATGAAAATCAGAAATCACCTTCAACATCTGTATTTCAGTTCAAAGCCCAGAAAAGTGAAAAGCAAACAAAACCTGTTGAGAATAATCAGAAATTGAAAAGAAAGAGTCAAACAAAGAAGGCAAAGAGTATTTCTGGTTATACCCTGAAATCTGTTAGCTCTGCTGAATCTGATGGGTCAATGTAAAATACTCATGCCTCTTGTACTCATTCGCATGCATCTAGGAATTCATCTGATAGAAACCATGCCCCTAGGAAATCTGATGCTTCTTGCTATTACTGTGGTAAGCATGGTCATCTCATGGATGCATGTTTCATCATGAAACAAGATGATAAACTGCATGCTAAATCTTCTGATCATCATGGGTACAAAAGAAACAAACTTAAGTTCAACCAGCACATCACATGCTTCAATTGCAACAAGTCAGGTCATAAGGCTGTTGAGTGTTGGTCAGGGAATTACAGGAATAATTCTGGATCTAGAAGTAAGCATGTTAGGTGCTTCGAGTGTGGCAAGTATGGGCATGCAGTTAAGGACTACTGGTATGCTCAGGGAAATCACTTTAATTCTAAATTTGTCAAATTCCCTGCAAACAGAAATGATTTTGGTAGGAATAAATCTGTTTTTAAAGAAAAGATTCCTGCATGTTTTGAATGTGAAAAACTTGTCCACCGTGCTTCTGAATGCTGGTGGGCAGGTAATGGTAAATCAAAGGTTCATGCAAGCAACAGAAACTTTCATGCTAAATCACATAGGTTACATGACTATAACAATGTTCACAAAAAGAATTCAAGGGTTGTTATATCATGTAGATATTGTGGTAAATTTGGCCACTCCATGACCAATTGTCATCTGATGGATTTTGATGACAATATTGCTAAAAGATTGTTCAGAACACCTGTCAGAGTTAATTCAGGACCCAAGACTTCTTGGGTTCCTGCAGGATCAAATTGACTAACATCTTTGCAGGTGTGCCTTGGAAGCTGAAGAATAAAAGGGGTTAACCAAGGCACTCAAGAATGAAAACCCCATGACTGCACCATTTCAGGCCAGTTCCAAAACTTTGTTTAAATCTCATTATCTGAAATTGTTGATTTGATTGTTTGATATCTGATATTCTATTCTTGTCTAGCTGATCAGTCTGTATTCCAGACTCAACTATTGAATTTAATTCTGCTCAAATTCAATGCTCTTCTCTTGCCAGTTATTGCATGTGTACATAAGATGCTAGATGCACTACACAACCATGTTCATAGTCAATGCATGTGTCTAATGTTTGCATATATCATTTGCATGACTATCATTTGCTTATTGTTGTAGTCTGCATGTCGTTAATGCATATTGGACTGCTTTGCACTGCATTTCTTTGCATGACCACTTTGGTATATAAATGGTAAGCTACTAAAAGGTAAGGAAATCTGCTTGGAGGTTCTTACTATGTGTAAGATGGTCCTTAAGACCAGATTCTCCGTCAAGTACCAAGGGTCTAGTTTTCATATAGAGCAGTGTACTGAATATCATAAAATTTGAAAAATCTAAAAATTTGAAATGAAATTGATGCATATGATAAATTCTCTCTCTGATTGAACAAAGCATGAATTCTTCTTGAGCATATTCTAAAATCATGAGCAGTTCATTAATTGTATTTCATGCACTTTGTCAGGGGGAGTTTGACTGATGTTGCATATGAAGAGTAGTGCAGTTGAAAAACTTAAAAAGAAATTTCATTGCATCTAGACAGGGGGAGCATTTAGAATTGGTGTTTTGATTATCTCTTTTTGAACACCTCTTGTCTAGTAATTGATCAACTCTCATCTGATGTCATATTTCTCTCTCTTGAAAATGGATTCTACCTTCTATTCGTTGAGTTGTTAAAGAAGAGTTTCCTTCAACTCTCTTCATGATACTACCTGTCAGCTGATCTGTCTGAATTCCAGACTCAGCTACTATGTGTTGATGTTCACTCTTCTGAAATATTTCTCTATTGGTGATTTGCTCTTCCACCAGCTTATGCTCAACCTTCATATATCTCTCAGCTGGTGTGACTGATTTGTTTCTACTGTTGATTGTTGGTCAGCTAAATTTATTGTTCTGATCTGAGGAACTTAAGCTGCATGTCATGCAATTCAGTCTGAGAACTTTGTAGAAATTCCTATCATATAGGTTTAAGAATTATCACTGAATCAGACTGATATAAGATTAATGTATTCTCAGATTTGTAATTAAATGAATTGAAAATATCTGAATAATAAGGTTTAATAAACTTTAACCACATGTGTCATGTAAACCTTAGATTCTCTCATCTGATATCTTAAAATTTGAAATCAAGGCTACTTTGGTAGAGATACATAGAGTGAGTGCTGTGATTAAACATTAACTTGAGAAATGTTGACTAAATGAAAAATTGTGAATTCAGAGTAATGTCTTGGTCACTAAGAAACTGGGTTCTTTATCAATGAAATAAAGTAACTTATGTCATGAGATGCCATAGTTATCTCTGATGAAAATTTATCAACAAAACCTGACAGAGCAATGGCTTATTTGTGTTGAGTAACTGGGGAGTCTGGCCTCTGATCAAGGTGTCTTCTCATGTAAAAAGACACTCATATTGCTAACTCTATTCTCAAAGTTGAGAGGCAATGACAGTTATCCCACTGAGTAACTGGGTCACTTCACCTGAGACGTGTTGTGCCTCATGTAAAAAGGTGATGATCAACCTAAATTGCTCAGCAAAAATATAATGTGCTTCAAATGAAAATACACTGTCAACTCATATTCTTGGAAAAAGTGTTTAACATCAATACTAATCTGTGTAACTCTTAAAAGAGTCATTGAGATCATGTGTGTAAGATAAAGATGATTGATTTTGAGTGATATCTAAATATTTGGTTCACCTTTATTAAAACTTGGATTCATATATGAGTATTGAGTTTAATTTGACAAATTTGGTATACATCAAAATTAAATCAGATTGGTTAAGTTACCACTTCATAACCCTTTATGATAGAAAAGTCTATTCTTCTAAAGACTTATTCTTGTGGTGCAAGCATTAAAATCCCTCATGATCAGATTCTTTCTAGATAGCCTGATCAACATAAATCTTGATATTGATTATTCATTGAGATGTCTTGTGATGATTGTTATCTACTCTTGCCTTTCTATCTTCAATCACTTTACTCTCCACACTGTTGGAATCTTCCATCTTGTTTTGCAATCAGCTCTGGTTCTGTGGATTTTTCACCTGGTTCATTCTATTCATGCAACCAGAATTCAGATTCTTTGTAATGGCAGATTTCAGATTGATTTATTGGATAACCAGAGTTCATTCCTGCACTTCAGGGGGAGTTATGGGTCATCTACTTTTAAGGGGAGAGTAGTACATCTTGCATGTTGATAGGGGGAGAGTTGTTTCATTGTCATAAGGGAGAACCTCATTTTAATGAACCATGATTCATTCTCTAACTTTGTGTGCTGAATTTTGTCTCTCAAACCATTTCCTCTCTTTTTGATTATGTCAAAGGGGGAGAATAGATTGACGAGTCAGTGTGACTCATTATGTTGCCATCATCAAAAAGGGGGAGATTGTTGTGCCCCTTGTGCTTTGATGATTATGTGGTGTTTTAATGATAGCAACATAAATGAGTCACCATATTGTTTTGCTAAGAACATCACATTGAATGATAGCAACATGAATGCATATGACTGATTTATTCTGTGGAGAATGCATGAGTGTGTTATATCTGATCTATTCTGTGGAGAATGCATGAGTGTGCTAGCTCTGTGGGTCGACCCCCTTCTTAGATGGGTCGACCCCCCTCAAGTCTTTACATCAGATTCGCATGTCTATACATCTCGTAAGTAGTTCAGATGGCGTCAACACATTGAGTCCATGAGGTTGACGCAGCCTTGAAATGCCTCAGATGGCTTTGAAGATAAGGCTGGATGCGTTGACGCATGGGGTCACTGCGTCGACCCACTGAACTGACCTAGATCTAACTTCACATCAGGGTGAACTGCTGCGTCGACGCTGTCACGCTGTAGCGTCTCTATGCATTTCTGAAGTCTACACATTTGTTTAGTTGCACGCCACTGTGTTGAGAAAGTCAACACATCAGATTGCCTTGCTTCATGCATAAGTCTATACATCGGCTGTTCATCACACACAATAGTCTGAACATCGTTCATGAAGTCTGTACAGCCATTGCTTAAGGCAAGTCTGTACATCGAGCTGAAGGCTGGCTAAGTCTATACATTGTTCGTCTCACATAAGACGCAAAGTCTATACATTATCTTGGCCGTCGTCTGTCTGCACGTTGCTAAGTCTGTACACTATCTCACTGTTAAAGTCTATACAGACTTCAGTGTCTCATTCAGCGTCTCTCCTTGTGTCTCACTATTCAAGTCTATACAATGCATGCACATTCATGAAGTCTGTACATCGGCTAGGCAGCAAGTCTGTACATTCGCCACCATGCATTAAGGCTCAAGTCTATACATTGCTGCATTGCTTGCATTTGTAAAGTCTATACATTGGCTGTTGTCCTGCAGCGTCAACACAAGTCCATACATTGCATCATTGTGTTAAGTCTATACATTCACATTGTCTGCATGTCTGCACGCTAAAGTCTGTACAGAGTCTGTGTCTGTTTGACCAGCAAGTCTGCACAACGTCCGTCTCATTTAGCGTCTAAGGCAATGTCTATACACTAGACTTGAAGTCTGTACATTGAGCGTCTCATGCAAGTCTATACAACGCATCAGACTAAGTCTGTACATTGAGCGTCTCATTGAGCGTCACATGTAAGTCTATACAATGCATAAGCAAGTATGTACATTGGACTGTGTTAGGCAAAGTCTGTACATCGGACTATTTCAAGTGAAGTCTGTACAGCGTCATGCATCATTCTTCAAAGTCCATACACTGCATTGTTGCTTGCTCGAGGTGAAGTCTGTACATCCGTCAGTGAACTTCGAAGTCTATACACTGGGATCTTTACCTACGTTCAGTTCTGCAAGTCTATACATTGTGAATGTCTATATATTCAATTGCCTTGCATTTCATCAAGTCTGTACAGCCTTTCCTTTGGCAAGTCTGTACATCGCTCATGAAGTCTGAACAATGAGCAAGTCTGTACATCGGACCAGTTGCATCGGCTAAGTCCATACATTGTCCAATGCATTGCATGCATCATTCATGAAGTCTATACATCGAGTTGAATGCTGGCTAAGTCTGCACATCGTCTGTCTTACTTAGAGTCTCATGCATAACATGAAGTCTGTACATCGCACAGCATTCAAGTCTACACATTGTGCATCATTTTAGTTGAATCCTGTACATCGTGCATCTAGTGTTTCAAGTCTATACATTGTTGCACGTTGTGTCTGTCTAAGTCTTCACAGTGCTTCTTCATGCATTAAAGTCTGCACATTGTTGCACGCTCATCAAGCACATACACTGGCATGTCTTTACATTGCCTAGTCTATACATTGGCTGCTGAATGTTCTTCAAAGTCTGCACATTGCATTACACTTCAGCAAGTCTGTACAGCGGTTGCCTTCATATAGGAAGTCTGTACATCGCACAGCACTGCATATATGAAGTCTATATATTCCAGAGTCTGTACATTGCATTCGAGTTCACAAAGTCTATACAGTGAAGTCTATACAATGCATTGCATCCCACAAAGTCTGTACAGGGTTTATACTTAAACTGATAATTCTATTTCGTCTGTCTGACAGGGATTCTTTGCAGGGATTGATGACTTGGCTCGTGATCCAAGGAAGGACGAGGTGACCTGATGGTGACACGTGGAAGCAGCCCATCCAGGATGCTGCCATGTGGATGAAATTGCCTCTGATCTGGCGAATTCTTTGGGCGGGAAATGTGGAAGCCACACGCCCTTATCCAATCTGCTGCTGGTATATATATGAGTCTTCTTCTTTGGATGAAGGCAGATCGAATAGTGGCAAAGTATATACAGAGAGAGTAAAAGTTTGAAGCAACAGAGAGCCACCGAGATCCACAGAGAAGAAAAGCAGAGAAGCAAAGAAAGAGAGTGAAGAAGAGAAAGAGAAAGAGAAAGAAAGAGAGATAGAGTGAGAAAGAGAAAGAAAGAGAGATTGAGTGATCTGAAGAAGAAGAAAGGTAGAGAGAAGCTTCGTTCTGAAGATCTTCCTTCACTGGACCGTGGATCAAATCCAGGCCAGTCAGCTCATTCTGAGCCACATTGTGCTTCATTGTTTACCGCCTTCCGATTGCTGTTTGTTTCCCATTTTCCTGTTTTCTTTTTGAACATTTCTTCAAGCTGTTAGTCAGCATTTGCAGTGGAGGATTCCACTGGACGGCTAAGCTGTATTGCCCAGCAGAGCAAGCTGTGAGGCTCAGCAGGCGAGGAGGATTCCTCGGACAGCAAGCTGTGATGCCCAGCTGTTCAAGCTGTGAGTCAACGGAATCCACACTCGGGTTGAGTGTGGGGTGGACATGGGTCTGCAGGACCGAACCACCTAAAAACTACTTGTGCACAGTGGTTTGATCTCTTTGTGTGTTTGACGCTAGATGAATGCATAGGGACGATATGGGTTGATTTTCTATATGTGTTCATTTCATTGCTGCGCACACTATATGTTTGACAGTGGCATTGAGTGGTTGTTTGATTTATCTAATTGTTGCGCACATTAGATGTTTGCTTAGGAGCACTCTCCATATTTGCCTACAGGTTCAATAGATGACTAGATAGTTCTTCTAAGTTTGTCTTAGTGCTTTTATTCCGCAGTTCTGAGCACTAGAATTTTCATTGGGTGAAAGTTTTTAAAGGGTATATTCATTCACCCCCCCTCTGAATACATAGCACCGAACCCAACAGCCTCTCCACCACTCCCTGGTGGGACCGCTAAACGCGTAAGCAGGCTACGACTAGTGGAGGGTCACTGAAGGAGTAGACTCTCAAGTCAACAGAAAATAAAGTCTGAATCCGACGAAGTACGGGGACCGTCCCATGTACCAGCACCGTCGCACGGTGACCACGGTCGGAGAAGAAACGGGATTGCAAACGACCTAGTGCAGTCTAGAGCCTGACGGTCTAACACAAGAGTGCCACAGCTCTGACGGTCTATCTTTGGGCCGTCCCAACAGTCTGACGGCCCAACACAGGCGCGTCAGACACTCGGTGCAAAACCGGCTGTGACGCGCCAGCCTTGTTGCATCACAGGCCCTAACGCACCCAATCCAGTGCGTCAGAAGACGAGAAGAAACCCACTGTGACGCACACCGCTCGGGGCGTCACAGTCTCTGATGGACCACCGCTGGTGCATCAGGAGAGGGAATGAAACCAGCTGTGACGCACACCCCTCGGGGCGTCACAGCTCTAACGGTCCTGCCTAGGAGCGTTAGAAGGTGGGGACGCGTCATCTCTAACACTCCCACACATGGGCATCACAAGGCTCTGACGCCCCACCCTGGGTGCGTTAGACGCCTTGACCCCCAACGGTCAAAAGCGCAATGGTCGGATGCCAACGGGCGGATCGCCACCTGACGGTCCAACCTAGGCACGTCACATGCCCTAGCGGCCTATCGTGGGACCGTCAGGCCCACATACCACCCAATTGGCAAAACACTGCCATGTAACGCATCCACCGTGGGGCGTCACAGGCTGTGACGGTCACTGGAAGGACCGTCACACCATCCCGACGGCGAAACGATGAGAAACGACCCAAAACACCAACCACGCCCCCATACCTCCATGGGAGAGGGGGAAAACAAGGGGGGAGCCCCCTAGGGACCCCTAGCATGCTTCTAACCCATCAAAACGCCAAATCGTGGCTTAAAAACGTGGAGGCAAACTCTCCCCAAATCATGATTTTACCCTCCCGGCATGGAAACGACCCCTCTCGACCTCACACCGGGCTAGAAATCACGGGAATGGAACGCGGGGAGCTAGGGAACGTCACCCTACCTCGATCTCACCTCGAGGCGCCCCGGATCATCCACAAACCGTGAAGAATGCTTTTAGAACCCTCGTTCCTTCACCCCTCCCACGAACGCCGCACGCCACCGGGATCGTCTCACCGCCGCCTACGCCGTCGCCCACCGTCGTCTGCAGCCGGAGGGGAGTGCGTCGCGGTCGTCATCAGCCGAAGAGAGAGAGAAAGGGGGGCGACTCTCGTTGGGGAAGGAAGAAGAAAGAGGAAGAAGAAGAAGAGGGGGTGAAAAAGAAAAAGAAATGGGGTATTTATAGAAAATCCATAAATTCTAGAAAATACCAAAAAAAATCAAAAAATACACATCTGTGATCCTCAGAACGCACCGATCATAACGGTACCACTCTCGCCCAGGTGAATGACTCGGTTCACCCGCTACGGGGTTCCACAGGTAAAAACTAGAAACACGACCGGGAATCGAAAAAATGCGCGAAAAAAGCCGCGGACACGCTCGGGCCTTTGCAATAACTCCGGGTCGCGCCGATCAGAACATGAAATATGTCCGAAACAAAATTTCGGTCACAACAGAGCCGAACACTCTGAGAAAGCAGATCCGAGACACAAAAAAAAGGATCCAAAAGGTCCGGGATATTACACATACACCTAAGGAATTAAGAGACAACCAAACAAAGCACTGCACAGATGACTTTTTGGTGGTTCGGTCGTCCAGACCTACATTCACCCCACACTCAACCCGAGTGTGGATTCCTGCTGACTCACAGCTTGAAACCGCTGGGCATCACAGCTTGCCTACATCAGCTGGGCATCACATCTTGCCATCCGCTGGGCGACACAGCTTGCCATCCGCTGATACACAGCTTCCGCAAAGGTATGTAAAATGGAAAACAAGGATGATAAAACTCAACAATAGAAAGCTGACATTAAAATCAAAACAAACAAGCTCACGCAGGAGCACTGTGTCTTTGATTTGATCCAAAGAACACAGAACAGAAAGATCCTCAGATCTGGACTTCTGAATGCTTCTTGCTCACGAGCTCTTCAAACCAGCACATCTGCTTCTATCTCCCTCTCTCTCTCTTCCTCTTTCTCTTTTTCGCTAGCTCTCTGTCGCTCTCTCAATCTCCCTTTTATACTCTTCTCTACTACTCTTTCTCTTTTCTCTCAGACTCTCCTCTTCTGCTGCTCTCTTATCTCGCTCTCCGATTCTTCTCTGAAGCTCCTCTCTATTTTTCTGCCTCTATTAGCCTCTATCATCTTTTATATATATATATATATATATATATATATATATATATATATATATATATATATATATATATATATATATATATGCAACTACCTTCTCTCCCAGCCTTCGATCCCTTTTTATAGGCAGATGATGGGTGCGTGGGTATCACATTTCCCGCCCAACTTTCACACAAATCTGATCTCTTCTTTCCATGTGTTGTGATCTTAGCACCTTCACCTTTCACGTGGCAGGATCCTCTGTTATATGCCTTACCTCGGATCACGTGCCAGTCACTTATTATCATACACGTGACTGTATCAATGATGACTCTGCAAGTGTTCAAAAATGCTAGGCTTTGCTGCTTCCTGGTCTTGAATTGTTCGATCCTGGTTCAATTCATAAGTCCCTGTTATCAGATAAAGGTGTTTAATCAAACCCTTGATAGTCAAGAAAAACCTGTAATAATGACAATATGCTTCATGATGTATGCGGGTGATTATGATGTAATTGAAATAATGAAGACAAAGAATCATAGATCATTGATGCTTAAGGTATGAAACTCATGTGCTCTCATTGACTTGAATGCATAAGTCTTATGTATGCTATCACTGACTTTACATGCGTGAAGCACTGGGCTAGCACAGACTTAATGTGCATGAATCACTGGGCTAGCACAGACTTAATGTTCATATAGGAGAGTATGCACAGACCTTGGCGTGCACATGAGAAAAATATACACAGACCCTATATGCCGATGACTGAGATGTGCACGGACCTCAACTGCTATTGCTAGCAAATGTGCACGGACTTCACATGGCAGACATTCCATATGCACAGACCTTATATGTCGATGACTGAGATGTGCACGGACCTCAACTGCTATCGCTAGCAAATGTGCACGGACCTTTGCAGTGTGCCTAAAGTAAATGTGCATCGACGCTAAAACGGCTAACACAAACTGTGCACCGACTCTAACAGGCTATCACCAAATGTGCACCGACGCTAACAAGGCTAACACAAACTCTGCACTGACCTTGTATAGAACAAGGGTAGAATGTGCACAGACCTACATCTGCCTAAGGTAAACTTGCACCGACTTGAGAAGACATATAAGCACAGACCTTGTTAAGCGCAAGCCAAAACTTACACCAACCTTAAGGCATGAATGAAGAGAACCATATATAGAAATGTGCACTGACCTATAAGACTTCAGTCCTTTCTGATAGATGGATGACTTACACTTTTGGGTGATTGACCAGTTTGACAGTTATCAACAATGGCGTTGACCTTGACCTATGTTGACTTTTTTAGAGTTCTTTAAAGCTTGTTCTGATATATTTCATACCTCTATTATGTAATGAGATTGTTAGTTCATTCAGAAGGGTTTTATCATCAATGTCAATTATAATAAGTCATAATATTTGTCATCATCAAAACTTTAAAACCATAGGGACGACAGTTAGCTTGTTCAAGATGATCTTGGAGGTTTTTATTCTCAATTTCCAAGGAGCTTAATTCTTCCGATTTTTTCTTCAGATTCTCATTTTCTTCTTTCAGACAAGTTCCCTCCTCGACAACACTATTCAATTTTTTCTATAGCATTTTGTAGTCCTTTGTTTGACACTTAAATTTATTAAGTAACTCTGCATAAGCGTCCTCCCAGTCATCTATAGTGTAGTGTTCAAAGGGGTTTCATACCTCAGTGTCTGAGTCGGCCATCAGACACAGTATTTCCTCTTCTTCTTCAAATGAATTTCCTTCAACATCCTCCTCCTCGTCACTCCAGGTGCAGACCATTGCTTTGGGCTTTTTCTTCTGCACCTTGATGTTCTTCTTCTGAAGTTCTAGGCAGTCACTTTTCATGTGACCAGGCCTGTGACAATGAAAACAAGTTAGCTTGTCAGTAGACTTGTATTTGCCAGTTTTGGAGTTATAATTCCTTCCAAATAATTGAGGCATTCTTTTCCCAAACTTCTTGCCCTTGGATCTCAAGAACTGTTGAAATCTGCGAGTCAGTAAGGCCTACTCCTCTTGATCTAGATCTGAGAAATTTTCAAATTCCTCACCACTACTGCTGCTACTACTGCTACTGCCACTGCCACTTTGAGACACCTTGATAGCAATGTTCTTGCTCTTCTTACTTGTTTCTTCAACATTCCCTTTTAGGTTGATTTCATAAGTCATCAGGGATCCAATTAATTCAATGACAGTTATTTTAGTCAAATCCCTGGACTCTTCTTTGACAGTGGCCTTAGTGTGCCACAAGGGAGTCCATGACCTGAGGATTTTTCTAACGAGATCCGCTTCTGGGATCTGTTTCCCTAGACCCTTGAGGCTATTCATGATCAACAACAGCCTAGCATACATTTCGGTAATAGTCTCCTCAGAATTCATTTTAAACAATTCATACTTAGAAGTTAGCATGTTTACCTTCGTAGCTTTGACCTAGGATGTACCTTTATACATGAGCTCAAGTTCATCCCACATTTTCTTGGCTATCTTGCAGGCTGATATCATAGCGTACTCCTCTAGATGAACTGCGCATTGGATTATATTTAGAGCCGACCAGTTGACTGTTGAAAGTCTGATTTGATCCTTTGTCCATGCATCTTCATTAGGTGGAAGATCGTATGGTCCTGTGGTGATCACTCTCCAGAGTTCGTGGCTCTGCGCCCTCAGAAAAACTTCCATCCTGTTTTTTCAATAAAAATAATTGTTACCATCAAAGAAAGGGGGACGGATAATAGACTGTCCCTCAGCCATGAAACTGCGAGGATTGCCAGATCCAGAATTACCCTGGTCGTTGGACCACATGTTGGGTAACCTGCTATGATACCAATTGATAGAAATACTACGAAGTGATCTAGAAGGGGGGTGAATAGATCACCCCAATTTTAAACTCAGATCAAAAGATCACACTATATAACTCGAGAGTAGAGGTGCGGAACACTTAACACACGGTAGAAAAACACACTCACAAGGAAATGGGCGCCTTAGAAAGTAATCAATGATACTCAGCTAAATGATCGAGCAGAAGATGGGTCAAAGAAGGCAAAGAGGATAGCAACCTCCACCAACTAAAGATCAAAAATCGCACAAAAGATAGAGCAGCAATCACACAAGGAGGCAAAGGGTTTTTAGGTGGTTCGATTGCCCATGGCAATCTACGTCCACCCCTCGGCCACACAGCACGAGGATTCCAATAGCTCAAGCTAGAAAAGCAGACTCAGTCTGCGACAACGGCAGGCTAACAGCTTGCCTAGAGAGAGACAAATCCCTCAACCAGGTCCTACACCCCGCAGAACCTGAACCCTAGACTTGCTACCTATAAATCCAGAACCGGAGGTCAATTCCTCCCTTCCTCTACACCGAGGGAACCCCACGAGTGACCCCCCAGAGCCACTCAAAACCGGAGACACTGTCTCTCTTCCTCCACACCAGAGGGAACTCTAAAAACACAGATGGTGAAACAAGGATCAGAATAAAGAGGAAAAGTGAAAACAAAACAACGGACAATGTAGCTTCAAAGAAGCATAAACAATTTCACTAGCTAGCTGCTCTCAGAGACTTCTATCTCTTTCTCTCCACTCTCACTGAATTTCTCACCCTCTCTCTTGCTCCTGGAGACGCTCTCTTTCTCAGGTGGAGACAATTGGCCGCTTTTCCAACACCCTTCTTCGAAGGGTTGGGTATTCTTATATAAGAGCAGGGGCTCCGTATGGATGAGACAAAAAAGCCCTACTAAAACTCCATTGGTCTGCGAGTTAGGGAATAGAATGTTCCTTTCCTCGGATCACGTGCCTTTCATTTGCCCCTTTATCCACGAGCCAACCTTCTGCCATTTTAGAGATCACGTGCATGTTCTGTGAATAAGATTATTCCCTGCAAACGAAAGGATAGAGTACAGTTTATGCCCTGAGCTCTTAAGGGATGCAAAGACTATATAGTGTAATGATCAAACATGCACCGACGCTATAGTGAGCCTAAGGCTGAACATGCATCCGTTTGAACAGTGAATAGCATGGACTTCAGGTGCAAGGAAGAGAACGTGCACAGACCGTCATTACTGTGCTATAGGGACTAGCACGGACCTTGGTATGCTTAGAGCTGAAATGTGCACCGATGTTAGATATGCAGAATGGCCTAAATGCACAGACCTTCTACTAGATGAACAGTGACATGCACCGACTGGTTCAGTGGAATGCACGGACCTTCGCATGCATAATGAAAGACCTGCACCGACCTTATCAGCCTTAGTCATAGACCTGCACCGACCTAACGTGAGCCAAAACCCGCACCGACTTCCCTTGCATGCGTGCAGCAAACCTACACCGACCTCCCTTGCATGCGTGCAGCAAACCTGCACCGACCTCGTAAGCAATATGTGACATACTAACATCGACCTCAATGTGCTAGCATCGACCTTAAATGTGCGCAGTTCAAAATGTGCTCAGACTCTATCTGTAGAAGGTGCAACTAGCACCGACCCAGTAACTGTTGTGTAGTGGACAGCGGATCTAGAGGAGAGGGGTGAATAGATCAGCCCCACTTTTCGCAATGTGGCCCTCTATATAGCTAGTTAAAATGAATTGCAGCGGAATAGAAACTAGCTTCCAAGTGTGTTATGATTTTGCTTAGCAAGATAAGCAAGATATATAACAATTCGATCCTAAGCATGCACCTAGAACGAATCAATCACACAAGCAAACCACACTAGACAGGATTTTAAGGTGGTTCGGACTGAATCCTCAGCCCTACGTCCACCCCTCACCAAAACCCGGTGAGGCTTCACTTGTGCAGTGCACAGAACCATAAATCGGAAACCACCGATTGCCTTCATACTCACCACCTAGTAGGGATGTCAACCGCAAATTGGAACAATCTCTAATTGCCTTCCTACTAACCACCGGTAGGGATGAATCACACTTTCAATGTTTAAACAATAATGAAAATGAAACAAATGTGAAGGAACTAAAACAAGAGATTGAGTTGTGAGTGAAAATGAATTGGCCCTTGTATGAAATGTTGATCAACAACAAGGCTCCTCTTGGCTTCAACTCAATCTTCTTGATTCACCCTTGATTGGATGAATGTTCTTCACGGAGTACTATTCATGTGAACAGTACCTCTTCCTTCAATTTTTCTCTCTTGATCTTCTCTTTGAACTTCTTTGAATGAATGAAGGAGATGATGAAGCTACCTTGAATCTTGATTGCTTCTTTAGCTTCTAGGAGTTTGAATGCTTGAAAGATCACCTTGGATGAGCTTGAAAGAGCTTGAATGGATGTAGATGATTTCCCTTGAAGAACTTGAATCAAATCGGCTTCCTTGGATCACTTTGATAGCCTTGCTTTGATGTAATCTTCCTTGAGGTTTGCTGGCTTTGATTTGAGCTTGATTCCCCTTTGATTGGATGAAGAACACCTTCACGAACTACTGTTCACGTGAACAGTAGCTCGTCTCCAAGCTCTCTTGTAACCTCCCTTGCAGCCACCCTAGATCTCACAAGAAGCCCCTTGAAGCATTAGGGTTTCTAACCCTCTTACAAGAGTTTTATAGACCTTGAATGGTCTATGGACACCCCCTAGACCAGATCCACAATTTGTGGGGGATTAGGTGTCTTTAGGATTAAACAAATCAATGTTGAATGGCCCTTTTCGAAGTTGGAAACGAAGTCAACAATTGATGGCTCGGGGCTGGCGGTCGACCGGAATTCATGGGCCGGTCGACCGAAACCTGCTGCAACTGGAACTTTTCAGCTCTGGAAAAACCGATCGACCGGACGCCTGGGGGTGGTCGACCGAAACCTGTAACAACGTCATCATTTCGGTTCTGGGAAAACCGGTCGATCGGCCAAGGTGTATAGGTCGACCGAAATCTGTAAACGTTGACATTCTGAGGCTCTGGCAAATCAGGTCGATCGGCCAAAGCGTGTAGGTCAACCGGAAAGACCTGTACCTGCAAAATTGAACTGTTAGCCCAACGAAACATGTCCATAGATCAAGATATTCATGTTCTCATCAATTTCATGTATTTTGGGATTGAAATCAATTTAGATTATGCTATCAAGATATTCCCCGCGACCTGACCGCGCAGGTCAATCCGCGTGCGAGGGCGCAACATTCAGCGTTCATGTTCACCATTTCCACTTGATTCCTTGTCCATTCATTGGCGCACCTGTCATGAACAAAAACATCACGTATGTCAATCACATGAAGGTGAAAAACATCAATGACTAATAGTGTTTAGCCATTATCAAAACCAAGAATACATTAGAACTCATATGACCATAGAATGATGTCGAATGACCCAAGTGACCATATGAACTCAAGTGACCATAGGGGCACAACAGTAACAAGGCAAGACAAACTAGCACATACCCTATATGCTAGACACTCTGTGCTAGCATCGACTCCAATAAGGCCAACGCTAAATGTGCACCGACTTTGGCATGGGTAACACACACTCTGCACTGACTCTATCAGACTATCACCAAATGTGCACCGACCGTGTATAGGACTTAGCCAAAAACATGCTCCGACCATGTGTATGTATGAGACAAATGCACCAACTCTATATGATATGAAATGAACTATGCACGAACCTCAGTTAGCTAAGACTCGAACTAGCATCGACTCTGTGTATGCGTGAAGTGCAGCTAGGTTCGACCTTAGGCTCTTCGATGAAATGCCATGCACACTGAAATGGCTTGCACACATAGTGTTGGATAAAATGCCATGATCTCAAGATATTCAGCAAAATGTCATGTGCACAGAGATGCGTTGACTTAAATTTATAAACTATATTGTTCTGACATCATCAAAACACAAAATGCAACATTCTCAAAACATAAAATGCAACATTGTTTATAGGATCAAGCCCCTACCGTTGCGCTAAAATCTCGAGCGGGTAGCGAAGGTAGAACCGTATTTCCTTATGGCAGCACAGAGCCCCATGATGCACACAAACACTCGTCGTTTAAAATACCGTGCCACAATTTCAAAAATAACTGGACTCAGTCACTAAAAAGATATAAAATCTAAGTAGAGTGGTTAGTACGGGTCGATCCCAAGGGGAAGAAATGTTTCTTTTAAACAAGTTGGAAAAATTCTTATGTTTTGAAAATCAAGTTTTTTAGTGAGTTAAAGCTTATGGAAAATAAATTACGTGAACTTAAGACTAGAAATAAATCAAACTAAAGAATATGAGAGGGTTGAGAATAGAGTTTGGAAGGAGATGGAAAGAGAAAATAAATAACAATTGTACAAACTCAATTTTTATTGCTAATGAAGAGTACAACATCTATGAAAATTAAAAATACAACTTGAATAATGCTAAGGGAAGAAAGGAAGAAAGGAGCAAAGATGAAGAAGAATAGCGCCGTCGTCTCCATGCCGAGCCTTGGAAGAAGATCACCCCGCCTTAGGATTAGACACCACCTTTAGAGCACCGAAGGAAAAGAATCTCCGCCTTGGGATGTTTAGATGAAAATAGAGGAGGGGGAGAGATAGAAGATGAAGAAGAGAGTTTAAAAACAGTGAAACAGAAATAATGAAAATAGGTTAAGATTAGAAATGAAATAACTTTAAAACCGTAGAGAATTAGAAGAAGTGATAAAAACAAAAGTTGAATATCAAAGGAAGAGGAAGAAGGTTTGTGAATAGTGTAAAGCGAGAAGAAGATTAGAAGATGGTAAAAACTAGGGAAGAACAAAAGTGGTTTGCACGGATAAATAGTAACTGTGCAAAAACTGAATTGTGGAAAAATAAAAATAGCTTAAAAACCAAGAGGCTTTAGAGAAAGTGGTAGAAGAAGAAAATCTTTATCTACAAGAGAGGAAGAACTTTTATGAAAAACGCAGAGAGAAAAGAAGAGCAGAAGGGCTTCAAAACGGAGGAATAATAAAAGTTAGCACCTCGGATGAACAGTAAAAGCACAAGACATCAAGTTTCAAAACGGGAAATAACTTCAAAACCAGAAGGAATTAGAAGATGATGCAGAAGATGAAGTTGTAGAACACTTAAAAAAAAGAACGTTTATGAAGACAGTAAAAGGAGAAGAGGGACGGAAGGGGGAGAAATCGGCGGCCTAAGAAGATGTTAGAGGGAGAGAGAGAGAGAAAAAAATGTCAAAGGAAGCCCCCCTATCTCCTCCTTGTCATTGGCTATTTATAGGGAAAATTAGATCAATGGAGGGTGGATATTATATCAAAAGGAGATGGATGGTTGGGATTTAAGTAGAAGATGATATATGGGGGAAAGAAAAAGGAGGTGGGCACCCCCTCCTTGGACTTTGGGCATCCCCTTTCTTGGACTTTGGACACCCATTTCCCAAGACTCATCATTTCTCCCCTTTATTTCAAAGTTTGAATTTTCTTTTCCCTCCAATCAAAATATAAACTTTAAATTTTATTTTCTCTCCAATCAAAATATATGCTTTTGACTTGGTCAAAGTGGTGATGACATTTTTACCCCCGGAGTTTCTTGTAATTACCTTCAGTGTCCTGCACACACGTAATTACAATTTAGTCCATAAAAATTACCATAATGTGCACATAAATCTCAAATGCTCATGGTTTATGCAATGGAGAATTAATGCTCATGGCCCTCAACTTCAATTTAAATAATATCACCAAATTAATCAATTTACGTGAAAGCCCCAATTTAAACGCGGAGTTGAGGTTAACTATGAAATATGCATAATTACCTAATTATATGCACATAAAATGATGTATATGCGATGAATTACCATAGAAAATGGATACTTATCACACCCCCCAACTTACTCATTACTAGTCCTTAACAATGTAAATAAATTAAAATTTAGGACTAACAAGAGTTTGTAAAATTCATACTCTCATATCCAGCTCTCCCTTCATAGAATCAACCAAAGATTAGGAATTTGGAATCATTAATGCACACTAGCCTTATGTAGGAACTTAATAGTACATGATCAAAAATTCAAATCAAAGCTCAATAGCACTTGTGCATGTGTAACTACCAAATCCACAACTTAGACAACTACATCCCCCATTCGCTATTCTAGGCAAATGTCTTTCAACCCTGCACTTCTTCATCAGAGCATTAAGAATACTATTTGTCTGTCTTATTACTTTGTCCCTTAGGGATCTTTTTATTTTTTCTACACACATGATACTGTACTACCCTTCACTGTTTAACACAAATCTCGACTCTTGCCTTAGGAGAAGCAGACCCGGTTTCGCAGATCAAGATTCCCTTTTCCTTTTGACGCGAACCTCAACACGTCTTAGGTGAAGTAGGCCCGGTTACTCAGATTCGGGACATTTTTTATGGTGCCTTTTTCTCAAATTTTTATTTTTTTTTCAATTGTGCTTTTGCACTAATTTTTGATAGCCAATTTGACAGAAAGCTTATAAAAGATCTCTTCTTTACAAAGTGCAGAATATCAGGCAACATACACAAAATAGCAGAAGGCTTGTCCGGTCATGTTTTATTAACGTGCAAAATGATTTTCATTTTTCTAAAGTGCACATGAACTTTAAAAAGATTCTTAGATCAGTTTTTCTTGGCTATATTAAATCAATTTTCCATCATCCTTATCCAGTCATTTCTATTCCAGAATTACTCTCAATGGAAGCATGAATCATGAAACTCAAAATGGGTTTTATGTGGTTTGTTTTGTCAATTTTTTTTTAGCTAAATGAGGTTGTATATGAATGCAACATGTGCAACATGATTTTCGTCCCCCAATTTAAATGACATTGTCCTCAATGGCATGAACAATATAGAATAATGAACAATGTAGACATGAAATTTTGTGAAGGAACGGTACAACCGGACAGAAGGGATGTTCGACGAGTTCGACTTTTGAATAAAAGGCGGTACTTGACCATTAAAGTCTGGGCAAAGGTGCAAGCAATCTGCTCTCCCTCCCTCCAACTTGTCCTTTATTCACACCTACAAACTTAAAATAAAAAGACAAGAAAAACTGCGGTTGCCTCCCAAGAAGTCATTTATTAGCACACGAAATTACTAAAACTGTGGGTTACCTCCCAAGAAGTGCTAAGTTTTGCGTCTTCAGCCAGACATAAGGTAGCTCACTAACCAACGGGTGGCATTCAGAATGAGCCACCAAGTGATCTTATCCTCCTTCAAATTCCAGCCCTTATGCCATTGGAAAATAAGAGTAAGCATGTACGCACTGGGGCTAGAAATATGTGGGTCTCGCACATTATTGATTTTTATTTTAACCATGTGTGTGAGCGAATTTTCATCTTTCGAGATCATGAAAGGATCAATGGCCAATAATCTCTCAAGATCGAGGTTGAACCCTTGCACAATATCAATCCATTGGTCTCCTTCACCTATATCGTCCCTCCCGACGACCCCTTTAGTGACTGCTTCCTCCTTGGTAACTTAGTCATCCACTGGTGACTTATGAATAAAAGTATCATTATTAGCCACATTCCCTACAATATCAGCATCATGAGCATTAAGGGAACTAATCAATATGTCTTCCTGATGTGGAGTCAAATCAAAGGTGAATATGACTGGTCCATCCCCCTCAGGTCTTAGAATGTCATATTGAAGAGGCTATACTGTCAAAGGAATTGTATTGGAAGGAAGCGGGAGCCCAGAATCTACTTGATCCAATGATTTAGACATGATGAGATAGGGCTCAATGGTCAGATCAAATTTAAAATTTTCGAATAAGGACCCTTCATCACACTCATCACTCGAATGAACATTATCAATCAAACTTTCCAATAATGAGGTGGGAAGATCAAATGTAAATGTTTCCAGCACGGCCCTTTCATCATAGATCGAATCACATGTGAATTTCTTTATTAGGACCCCTTCATCACACTCATCACTCAATTGAAGATTATCAATCAAATTTTCCAATAATGAGATGGGTAGATGAAATGTAAATTTTTCCAACAATGCCCCATCATCATGTTCTTCCAAGGGGGGAGGATATTCAGAATTTATTTTCACTGAATCAACATGATTATTAATCACAAAGTAATCCTCCCCTTTATATATATCTTCAATTGAGTTATTTGGGCCACTAATCTTCATAGTGATATTCTCAATCTCAAAACATTCATAGAATGGGGTGGTGATATTAATATGATCATCTTTTTCCTTCAATTCACCCCCTAATTCCTTCCCTTCCTTCATCATGGTATTGCTGGTGCACTCTCCCTCATTTTCACTATTGATATCTTGAGCTAGAATGACAGGCATAAGATCATCATCATCATCACTCACGTGTTGAGGAGTTTGATGTAATATTGAAGGAGGGTCATGGTAAGTAGACTGAGGGTTCATGATTTGAGATTCGGAGTAGTGGCCTGGTGAATCATCCTAAGTATTGATGTTACTCTCGAAGTTAGGGTGTAATGAGATAGGCTGAAGTTGATTGCACAGGGGCTGCTCATGAGTTTCTTGGGGTGAAGGTTTAGACAAATGGGCTTGAATTGGTTGGTCTGTCCAAGGTAATTTTAGGTGATTACTCCGGCCAAGATTATAATCATCCGAAAGGGAATCACACTTGGGCTGAGAGAACCCTAAGATATTTTAGACTTGAGCTTGGATGACTGGTGGGAGCCGGGCTACCGTATGACATTCACTCACATGGTGAGTACGACTGGCACAGAACTCACAGGCTTCCTTGAAAGTTTGGATTGGATTTTCAACCTGTTTGGAAGATCCTACAGATTATTTATGAGATAAGATTAAGGCATGATTCATTGAATTTTCACTCAAAATTTCAAACATATCATACGCCTCATCTTTATTCTTGTTCATGAAAGTCTCTCCGCAGCATGTATCCACCATTTGTCTATCATAATCAGATAACCCCTCATAAAATGTAAATATAATTTGCCATTTGGGTAACGCATGATGTGGACATTGACGTAATAAATCCTTCAGCCTTTCTCAAGATTCATAAATTTGCTCGCCTAAAAACTGAGTAAATCCCAAAATCGCCCTTCTCATAATATTGGTTCAGACTATAGGGTAAAATTATTTTAGAAATTCTAACTGTATATCCTCCCAAGTCCTAACAATTTTCTCAAAACTTCTTAACCAACATTTTGCTTTATCCTTCAATGAGAATGAAAAAAAGATCAACTTAAGGGCATCATCACTAAAATTTCAGATTTTGACCAGCGAGCAAATTTCTTAAAAATCATCTAGATGCTCATAAAGATTTTCATTGGGTTTCCCATAAAAAGATGGGAGCATCAGGATGATACCGAGGCTAATCTCATAATGATCCACCAGAATGTCAGGTAGTTTAATACAAGTGGAGGGTTTTTAAGTAGAAGGAATAAAGTGTTCCTTCTTGGGCTTGTATTTCCCTTTAAGATAGATGGCTATTAAAAACAGGTCGGATCACTGAAAGATTTTTTTTAATATTTTTAATTAATTTTTTTTCAAATTTTTCATCATTTTTTTTTAAATTTTATTCTCCCATTATTAATCTCCTTTTATGTTTTTTTATTTTTTATGTGTTTTTATGTGTTTTTTTATTTTTTTGATTTAGTTTTTTTTAAGATTAGAAAATCACCATGTTTCTTTTATTTTTTTATTTTTATATTTTTGACTAACACTAATTGAGATGAAGAGAGAGAAGCAGAGAAAAAAAATTTATTTTATTTTATTTTTTATATTTTTAACATACACAAACAAGTTGACACACAAATTACCTAATGACCTAGATGTGACCTAGACCTACAAATGGGGTTTCATAAAATAATTAAAGTGCAACTTAAATTCACCCTTAATATTTTCATCGGTCTGGTAAGGGGTGGGGTAATGGGAGGCTCCCCCTACTTTCGTAGGGACCTAATTATGTCAAATTACAATCCCGCTTAAGGTATTTGTTGTCCGACCGTCTTACCTTAGGCACCGGTTTCCACAGGAGGGTAAACTCAAATCGTACTAAAATCACAGTGTGATCATAGGGCCAATGTCTACTGGCTTTTATTTAAGACTTAGGTTATGCAAAGATGCAAGGGAAATGTAGTTTGTGGGCTAAGGAAGAGTGATGAAATCTCCACCTTATGTAATTTAGGGGTATTGCTCTTAAATTATTTTGAAATGAAATGCACGCCACAATTTCAAATAAGGGGTTCTTATGTAATATGCATGCCAGAATAGGATAAGTAGAACGTACCTTACCCCTTACAATCTTCAAAATGTAATGACAAAAATTAAATAAAAAGGAAAAACCATATGCTAAATGATGTATGACCTAGAATATGGATGGTGTGATTTCTACTCTTGAATGAAATTTTTTATTTTTGGTGCAAGTGATTTGTTCTTTTTTTTAATTAATGAAGCTATCTAGCTAACATAATTTTTTTGAGATTTTTTTAAACATAAAAATTAATAAAATACAGAAAATAAATTAAATCACAAGAGGGAAGATTGAGATACTTACTTGGATCACAATCCCTCATCCTTTATTTTTTTAGTTTTATTTTTTTTTAATTTTTTTTCAAGGAGATGTAAAAAGGAGACATACTTTATTTTTTTAATTTTTTACATTATCTAAATGCAACTATGCATGAAAGAGGTGTAACCAGTCATAATATCATGATGAAAGAAAATTTCTATTTTCTATTTTTTTAGATTTTTTTCAGAATTATTTATTTTTTTAAATGTTTCATTTGATGTAAATAAATGGAGAATCAACTAAAATGCATGAACACTATGCATCTATAATGAAAACATGATAGCATGAGATCAAAAAGTTTCTGTGATTTTCTATTTTCTGATTTTTTTTCCAGAGATTTTTTTATGTGTTTTTTATTTTTTATTTTTTAAATTTTTCACTAAGAGATGAATGCAAGAAGTTATCAATAATAAAATAACAAAGACATGTAAATTTATTATAAAATGAAACCTAAAATGATATTTTTGTGTGTTCTGATTTTTTTTATTTTTATAAATTTTTTTAAAAAATTTTCAGATTTTGTTGACGATTTGTTCAGAAATTAGAAAAACAGAACATGTACCTACGGTTCAGCCCTTTAGCGACGCTTGACTACTACAGTTCCAGGCTTTCAGCGACACTTCATTTTCTGCGAATTTCAGGTCCGATTTTCCTCTTTCTTTGATTTCTGATTTTTTTTCTTTTTCCTGTAAAATAAAAATAAAAAAATTAATATATAAATATACACATCAAACACAAGAATATCCAACTATAAAAAAATCAATTTTTCTGCCCGGCAACGGCGCCAAAAATTGATTGCCATAAAACTCGTCGTTTAAAAATACCGTGTCACAATTTCAAAAATAACCGGACTCAGTCACTAAAAAGATATAAAATCTAAGTAGAGTGATAAGTACGGGTCGATCCCACAGGGAGGAAATATTTCTTTTAAACAAGTTGGAAAAATTCTTATGTTTTGAAAATCAAATTTTTGAGTGAGTTAAAGCTAATGGAAAATAAATTACGTGAACTTAAGACTAAAAATAAATCAAACTAAAGAATATGAGAGGGTTGAGAATAGAGTTTGGAAGGAGATGGAAAGAGAAAATAAATAACAATTGTACAAACTCAATTTTTATTGCTAATGAAGAGTACAACATCTATGAAAATTAAAAATACAACTTGAATAATGCTAAGGGAAGAAAGGAAGAAAGGAGCAAAGATGAAGAAGAATAGTGTCGTCGTCTCCATGCCGAGCCTTGGAAGAAGATCACCCTGCCTTAGGATTAGACACCATCTTTAGAGCACCGAAGGAAAAGAATCTCCGCCTTGGGATGTTTAGATGAAAATAGAGGAGGGGGAGAGATAGAAGATGAAGAAGAGAGCTTAAAAATAGTGAAACAGAAATAATAAAAATAGGTTGAGATTAAAAATGAAATAACTTTAAAACCGGAGACCATTAAAAGAGGTGATAAAAACAAAAGGTGAAGATCAAAGGAAGAGGAAGACGGTTTGTGAAGAGTGCAGAGGGAGAAGAAGATCAGAAGATGGTGAAAACTAGGGAAGAACAAAAGTGGTTTGCACGGATGAACAGTAACTGTGGGAAAATAAAAATATCATAAAAATCAAGAGGAATTAGAGAAAGTGGTAGAAGAAGTAAATCTAGATCTACAATAGAGGAAGAACTTTTATGAAAAACTAAGAGAGAAACAAAGAGCATAAGGGCTTCAAAACAGAGGAATAATAAAAGTTAGCATCTCGGATGAACAGTAACATCACAAGATAGCAAGTTTCAAAATGGAAACTAACTTCAAACCCAGACGGAATTAGAAGATTATGCAGAGGAAGAAGTTGTAGAAAACTTAAAAATAAAGAACTTTTATGAAGACAGTAAGAGGTGAAGAGGGACGGAAGGGAGAGAAATCGGCAGCCTAAGAAGATATAAGAGGGAGGAGAGAGAGAAAATGTCAAAGGAAGCCCCCATATCTCCTCCTTGTCATGGGCTATTTACAGGGAAAATTGGGTCAATAGAGGGTGGATATTATATCAAAAGGAGATGGATAGTTGAGATTTAAGTAGAAGATGATATATGGGGGAAAGGAAAAGGAGGTGGGCACCCCCTCCTTGGACTTTGGGCATCCCCTTTCTTGGACTTTGGACACCCCTTTCCCAAGACTCATCATTTCTCCCATTTATTTCAAACTTTGAATTTTATTTTCCCTCCAACCAAAATACAAACTTTGAATTTTATTTTCCCTCCAATCAAAATATATACTTTTGACTTGGTCAAAGTGGTGATGACATTTTTGCCCTCGGAGTTTCTTGTAATTACCTTCAGTGTCCTGCACACACGTAATTACAATTTAGTCTATAAAAATTATCATAATTGTGGATGGGCATAAATCCCACACAAAATCACAAGAGAATAAATGATGTGAAAAAAAACAAGGGGGAGAATAATGATTAATGCATAAATAAGGGGAAGAAAAAGCTTGCACGTGGTGCAAAAATGGAGATGTGATCGCCAGAGGGGTTACCTCAATAATAATAAAAAGAGATCGCGAATACCTGGTGAAGATTGGAACGCAGGATGATGTGAAGTTCCTTCCTCCTTCTTCAATCGGCCGGCCGATGAGAAGGGTTCTCCTTTTGATTACCTTGCAAAAAAGACAATGAAACAAAGCAAAACGAAAAGGGATCAGCCAATGCAAGTAGTATCAATCCCAAATAAAGAATATGATGTTGAAAAATGAAATCAACATGCGCACCTCTTTTTGTTTTTTTTTAAACCCCTGGAGAAGAGCTGGGGAAGGAGATATGATACGATAATGATGATGATAGGACTTAATGAAATAAGAAAGACTGACGGTGGGACGAAGGATGATATGCTCATAAACAAAATAAACGAAATAAAAGAACCCTGCTGTCCCTGATGACAGTAAAGGGAAACCGTGTGAAGAATATGTTGATGGGAAGAAGAGGAAGCAGTGGAAACGAGTGAACTCCTATGAAAAGGATGCAGAGGAACGACCGCACAGGAAGAAGAAAGAAAACTCTGCTCGTACAGAACCTGCAATCTTTTTTTCTCTGTATATGTGGGTGTTCAACCTTATGACGATCGATCCAGGCTTCCTTATATAAGATTCCAATCGGATGTGATCAAACAAGGGAAGATAAGAACGGGCAAGGATTATCCAGGGAAAGGATTAACATCGAGCAAGAGGTTGAAACAAGGCAGGGAACTGTGAGGGAAAGATGGAAAAAGGCAGGACTCCGAAAGGTGAAACACGACCTTGCGAAGGGCGTCAATTCTTGATTCGACGACCTACCCATACGGCGTTTCATAAAACACGACCCAAGCAAGGGCGTTTCTTCCTGGATTTAATTTTGGCAATTCCTTGTTTGAAAATCATGAGAACACGCCTAAGATCGAGGCGTTAAATTAAAACACGCCCTGAGGAAGAACGTTAACCAATAATTAAATTGATTTTGCATTTACTTTAAAACCGGCTAATACCAGGAATTGACGCCCTAAAATTTAGTCGTCCTTTCTTGAGAAAACGCCCTAGACAAGGTCGTTATTTAGATAACGCCCCTCTTCAGGTCACGAATCACAAAAAATAAAAATGAATCAAAACCACACACAAGAAAATAGAAAAACTTCATATTATGAATATATTGAAGTTCACTTTGGGGCGTCATCATAGTGACATGAGATTTGATCAACATAGCGTCATTTTTGGCGTGTCTACAGCTGCCCCGCCTTGGCGTCTGCTTTGGAAGGGAGTGAGACGAAAATGGAGTGAAAGTGCAACAAAATGGAATGAAGTGGAGCGAACTGATAAGTAGATGCCAAGGTGTGATGTGACACGCCTCAGACACTAAGCAATGAAAATCTTTCCAAGATTCAAAGTGGAACAACTCTGAGTGATCCCAAGAAGGCATCAATTTGCTGGATAAGGGAGATTAAACTAAATAAGTAAAATGTAAGGCAAAAGGTGTGCGCGCGGGCACGATAGGGAAAGACCATTGGAGAGCGGTTACCAACCAACGTGGACGTGCTACAACCAAGGTAAATTTGCAAGAAAATAAAGAGAATTGAGATAGAGATCCAACAAAGGGACACTTTCAAGGAACCAGCCTGAGCGGCTTCAGATAGAACAAAGTACTCAATTGGGAATGGAATATCTCATGTCAACTCAATCAAGAACGAGTGACCTTCATTATCGCCATAATATGAAGATTTTCAGCATGAAACTCAAAGTCCTACATGATGCATGCTGAGCTAAAAGAAAAGATAAAACAAACTAAAAAATAGAAAATAATCAAGGATAATATTGCTAAGCCATCTAGATTTGGTCAAGAATCCAAGTTTCTGAGCCAACACTAAGCCGAAGCCCGTTTGTCCGCGCATCAACTTAGAAAGTGGAACCATCGTCCCAAACCTTGAACGACTCAACGGCCTATCCGTGTGGTCAAGACTCTCCTGGAATCATCATCGTTTTTGATGAAGGGGAACTCAAATTCCAGATTCATCAGAACCACAAGGTCATTGATATGCTATAATAGCGTAGATACCATATAGTAACAATGCTTACAACGAACAAATACAAAATGACAAGTGCGATGTTATTTCCATGAGCAACCCAGGCGCCTCTAATCCTGCAAACTTCTGCACTTTTTTGAAAATTCATCAGTTTTCGAAATTCAAGATAATCAAATATAATTTTTCATTTAAATCACGATATGATCATAAGTGCTTAATTAAAAAACAATTTCAATGAAATAATAGCACTTAAGTTCATTAACACACATGAATATCCAAGTTCATAAGCTCATAAAAACACGCCTGCGCTGAACGGCGTCAAATCATGAAAAGCGCCTTAATTTATAGTCGTTAAAACATGAAACACGCCCTTCATCAAGGCGTGAAATCCATCCAGAGGCCAAAGAGTAAACGACCTACTAAAGGGCGTTACACAAAACACGACCTTAGAAAGGTCGTCAATTCAAAAATTGACGCCCTAACAAAAGGCGTTAATCAATCCAACGCTTCCGTTTCCAAATCGAAAGCAAAATCAAATCCTAATAGCCATCAACCTGCTAACTCCGAACAACCTTAAGCCCTCTTCAAATCTTTATAAAAGAAAGGCTGCTTTCCTCAACCTAAAGCAACTTTTTCTCTGAACCTCCGTAGCCGGCTATGTTCTCTTTTCTCTGTGTTCTTCTCCCGCAGGCACTTGTCCGAGCTCCTTCTGCAAAGCCAAAAAATAATGGAGAGGATGATTAAGAGACCTAGGTCTTCCATCCCTAGGTTGACTGAAATCCAAGGGCACATCTGCAGCCGAGTTGCTCAACATCAGGTTAGTGAATTCCTCTGCTTTTCCCTCTGCTTATATCTTCTTTCTTTTCTTCTTATTGAATCCTTCTGTCAAACTGCTTCTTACATATGCTCACGTCTGGCACTATTGGCACTGTTCATATTTTCTTTCCACAGGACTACCCAATGTCCTTGGTGCTAGAAGATTTACAAAAGTGAAGTGGTTGCCCCTTATTCTCTCCAAGTTCTCTTCTGATACGAGAGTATACCTAGCAAGATGGCATCTTTTGGGCCTAGTAACCCATGCCAAGCACTATGACCAAATTCACTTAGATTGGGCTGCCATAGGAGCATTGATTGAACTTTGGCATCCTTCCACTCATACCTTTCTCTTCTCGACATTTGAAGCCACAATCCTATTGGAAGAGCTAGAGTTGATCTTAGGCTTGAAAAGAATGAAACAAGGAGAAGAAGCAAAGATGGCCATCATGCCAAGGCCAATCTCCTCTCATGAATTGCTAACCTCATTGATATCTAGCCCAAACATAGTGAACCAAATCAAGGTCACTAAAGGAATCAATCTCTTGAAGCTTGCCTCATGGGTGTATAAGAGAGCGGATCAAGCAAAGGAAGAGGAGGAGATAGAAAAGATAGCAAAGGCCTTCGTGGTGTGCTTAGCAGGCGCACTCTTGTTTCCATCCACGGAGGACTTTCTAGAGGAGGCCCAATTGAGCGCGGTGATGAGCTTATGGGAAGAGGAAAGAGCCGGACCGGCTATCCTAGCCTATCTCTATAGCGGGCTTACTTCGGCGGCGATGGGAAGGCCCATATACGGGTGCATGCTAGCACTCTCTAGTTGGGTTGATCTACACTTCAAATTCGATCCATGTGGTGAAACCCAACAACCCTCAAGAATCTTTTCAAAAAGCCCACTCTCTTACATGACCGGTTCGTTAGGAATAAGCAATAGGGTGATGAACCGGATTTCTCAAGTGAAGAAGAGAGGGGATTGGAGAGAGCACCTAAAGGTAATGCCAAAGAACCTCTTTACATGTGCCCCGGGTGTACTCAAAATGCAGGAACTTCGTGCACGATTCTCCACCGGTACGGACCTTCGTCTCATTGGCGCTTCGGACTTCATACTATACAACTCTCACAGATGCCTTCCTCAAATTGGACTTCCAAGGCAACGTCTAGAAGACGTCTCTCATCTCCCTCCAATCAAATCAAGAGACCTAGGCAGCAATGAAGATGGAGAAGAGGCTATCACAATCCAAGCCCTATGGAAGATTAGCAAACCTCATCAACCTGTAGAGAGTTTGGAGGAAGACAAAGATCAGTGGAAAAATTATGTAACAGCTTTGAGAAAGCTAAGACCCAAGGTGGCTCATTAAGCATTGTAATCTCTCTTTTCAAAGTAATAAAAATGATTGTTTTCTGATTGAGCCTTACTGCTGTGCTTCAGATCAAATCCTTAAATAACCTGTCGTTCTGTTGCGAATAACGCCTCAAGCAAAGGCGTGAATTCATAAAAGGACGCCTTCATGATAGGTCGCTTCCAATATTCCTGTTCACACATTTGACGCCTTCACCAATAGGCGTTACTTAAATAACGACCTGGGACAGGGCGTTAATCGATTCAAATTCCCAAAATATATTCGTTGAAATTCCAAAAGTAACGCCCTCAGGAAAGTCACGTTTCAATCAGGTAACGCCTCTAGCTCAGGCGTGAGTAAAAATCATAATAATTACTTCGATCACATCAATCACCGCCCATTGAATGCGTCTGACGACGGTTATCATTCCCCATGCAAATAAAATTGACGCCTCGAGCAACGTCGTCTATATTATAAACACGCCCATGTCATAGTCGTGACTTCCACAAAAAACGCCTCTTCTCAGGGCATCTCTTCTTTTCGAATGCTAAAAAGGGCTTTCCCCCTTTCTTCTTCTTCCTCCGTTCCATTCTCTCTTCTCTGCAACCCTAACCGAAGCTCCCCCTCCCCTCTTCTCTTCCTCTATCTCTCTCTCTGTCCTTAGCCCTAACCCTAGCCATGGCCAGAGGCGGTTCAGTCAAACGGCAGAGGGTGGCCGCTCCCGAGGTGGTTGATCTGGGCGACGACGCCCACGGTGAGGAAGGGGCCATCGTGGCGGTTGAAGAAGACACTCCAATGGCGGACGCCGGCGACGAGGCCGGAGGAGACCAAGAAGCCCACGAGGAAGGCGAAGGAGAAGAAGACGGCGAAGGTGAAGGGGGTGAAGAGGAAGAAGGTGGCGAGGAAGAAAGCGGTGAAGAAGGAGAAGGAGAAGGAGATGAAGACGAGCCCCGCCCGCGGCGGCGATCCTCCCCCGTGCCGGCCAACTGCGGCGGCCACGGCAGCCAAGGCCTCGACCACAAAACCATAAGCACAAGAAGGTAAGCCTCAAACCCTTTTCCAATTTTATTTATTTTAATTTCATTTTTTTCTGATTTTCCATAGCCCTCGGGTATAGACCCTACAACCCAGAAAGAAGGCGCCCTCAGGGGCGTCGCGATCTCAAAATACACGCCCAACCCAAGGGCGTTAATTATATTATTTTTATGAAAAAAAAATTAACCACATAAGAACACGCCCTAAAGCATGTCGCCCAATTAAATTTACATATTATGCTGTTAATTTTCGCATGCTGTTATTTTTATTCCATTTTCTGAAAAACTGGAAACCACGCCCCACACCAGGGCGTCAATTCAAAACAGACGACCAAACCAGCGGTCGCCCATTCATTAATTATTTGATTAATTAACGAACCCAAATAGAAAACGCCCTACTCAAGGGCGTGAATTGAAAAACCTTTAGGATTTTTAGAAATTAACCACAAACACACGTCCAACACAGAGGCGTTTCATAGATGAAAAACGACCTAGGGTAGGTCGTTATTTAGAAGCTCAAACAGAACCACGCCCCCCTTAAGGGCGCAACTTCAACAAAAAATGACCTGAGGAAGGTCGTTAATTCCAAAAACACCAACATTCATCCTGGGGCAATCAAAATGAAATAAGCATGAATAATCACAACAATTAAACCAACAATTCTTATTTTATGCATGCAGGGGCTGATGAGGACGCGCATTTCATGGGTCATGGTCCGGGCAGCTTACTACGGCCTCCCCGAGTTCCAGAGAGAGAGGGTAGATGCGATGGGGTTCGGGGCCTTCCTCAGCATAGAGCCAGTTAGGCCAGACCTACCACTAATTCAGGTTCTACGGGAGAGATGGGATAGGACCAGCCGGGCATTCCTGATGCCTTGGGGACACATGATTCCTACCCTGGAGGACGTGGCCAGGATTACAGGGTTGAGGGTAGATGGAGAGGCTGTGAGTGGGATTACCTACCCAGACTACACCGAGCATGCCCAGAGGTTGCTAGGGCTGGAGATGGTTTACGAGACCCCTAGCGAGTGCAGGACGATCTTCCGTACCGACCTCACCACAGTGATGGGTTTAGGGAATGCTAGGCACAGGTCAGGAGAGACCCTAGAGCAGTTTTCACAGAGACTGATAGACGGGGCTAGGGCAGTGTACTGCCAGGACCCGACCGACAGGGAGAGAGCTGACCTAGACTTGAGGAGGTTCTTGCTACTGCTACTGGGGAGGCTGTTGCTCGGGACAAAGGGCGATGTCATCAACTGCCGATTTCTAGGGATACTCGAGGACCTGGAGGCAGTTGGCAGCTACGCCTGGGGAGCGGCACTGCTGGCGCACATGATGGCCGACCTGTCCACGGGGATAGGGCGAGAGACGACCGTCAGTGGCTTCTCACCTTTTCTTCAGGTATGCATTTTTCATTTTTTTCCTTTCTTTTATGTGTATTTTTATGTGCGTGCGAATGCCTAACTAATGCAATGCATGGATGCAGGTTTGGAGTCACCTCTACATGCCGATGGGGCGTGTTGACCCACGGCCTAGGAATGAGGGAGCTTTCCCTCTAGCACGGCGCTGGGTGCCGGTCGTCTTCGGCGCCCCGCTCGGCTACGAGTTGTGGGTTCTACGGAGAGAGCTCCGCGACTTCCCTCCCTCGCTGATATGTATGAATGCTATGCATCTTTCTTTTACTTTTTAATTTGATTTTATGATGATGACGATGAAATGATGATATGTATGTTTATGAATGCAGGTGCAGTGGAGACCCTATGAGGGGATGACAGACGAGGGCCAGCCTTGGGTCGTAGCGGGCCGACCTCGCTTTGAGCGTGAGCTTTGGGTTCACTGCTTGAGCGAGATTGAGCCGTTACGGCTTAGGTTGGTGATGAGGATGCTAGGCCTCCACCAGAGTGGATCGAGGTAGGCGAGCCGCGGGGCATCGGGAAGAAGACTCGCGGTCGTACAAAGGCGACCGACTGGAGGGTACGATTCGAGGAGCAGCACGCCGACTGGCAGCGTGGCGGGACCAGAGTTACCTCTCGCGCGACTGACAGCTCCGAGTACCTCCGGCGCTACTGGGAGGTATACGCCGGCCGACCCCAGATGAGGGTCTTAGGGGTATGTATGATTGCACTTATTTCTAAATTAAATGCAAATGCTTATGTGACTATCATGCGACTAATATGTAATGGATGCAGGATGCGCGGGACATAGCAGCGATAGATGCCCAGGCCCACCTACACAGCCTGGAGGACCAGCTGGCCGCCACACGGGCAGACCTAGAGACCCTGGTGAGTGTTTAAATTATTTCTATATGCAAATGTATTTTGTTTTTGTTGAATTATTGATGATTAGCCATTGACGATCTCAATGAATGCAGCGTGCCCAGCAGGGAGCAGTGAGGAGAGACCCAGGGGAGGCCTCCAGCTCGAGAGGGCCCAGTGCAGAGGTAACTGCACTGGCGGAGCAGCTAGCGGGAGCGGTGGCACGAGCCGAGGCAGCGGAGCGCGACCTCGCCTTACGGGTAAATTCCAAAACACCAATCCATTCAAATATTGATTATATAATTGTGCACTGATGAAATTCATTTTACAGACTGAGGAGCTTCGAGCCGCTCTTACCTGCGTTGACGAGGGCTTCCGCGCGACGAGCGCACAGGTGAGTGGTTCAATTATACATTGCTTGAATTGCTAGATTATTGAATTTAATTATGGAATTGATTATTTGTTTACCTGCTTGCAGACGACTCAGCTTCAGGCGGTACGTACCGAGTTGGCAATCCGCGATCAGCGGATCTCAGAGCTTGAGAGGTCCCTGAGGCGACGAGAGGAGCTTCCTCATGACGTGGCCGAGTTACGCATGGCGCTTGAGCTGGAGAGACGGGAGCGTGCCCGGGAGCGCGAGGAGCGTGCTCATGAGCGGGAGGAGCACCAGGCGGAGCGTGCCCGGTTCCAGGAGCAGGTGGCGGCACGTGAGCGAGAGCTGGCGGATTCGAGGATCCAGTTGATCCTTTCCCAGGAGCGGCTGCGAGTGTCCGAGGAGCGTCTCCAGCGAGGACGCGAGCGAGAGCGGGCTGCGGGGTACTCCTTCACCAGCTCCACCTTCGTGGCGGGTTCTTCCCTCCGAGAGAGGAGCGAGGTAGGGGGACACGTTCGGGTTCCGGCTTCTTCACGGGGGCCCATGCCTCCTCCACCAGTACCAGCTCGGGACGGTGAGGAGGAGGTTGAGAGTAGGAGAGAGGAGGGTGGAGGTGAGAGCTGAGAGACTTACTTGTACTCCTCCACCCTCACACCTGTACATGATAGCCATGAGAGATATATATATAGATCGAGATTTTTGTTACCTGAGCACTTTGTGTGACTGTGGCCTCGTGTTTGTGTACCTTCTTCTTTCCACGTTCTTCGTGTTTGCTTTACTTTGCCCTGTACCTGCAGCTGTGGTTTTTATTTGAACAAAACAGGTTAATTCATCTGTTCGACTTGGCCCCTTGCCCAATAAGCAAGGGGTGGCAATATTTTGACCTTAATGACGGGTCAAGGGGCCAAGCCTTTAATCAAGATAAGGCAAAATGAAATAGCTGATAACGGGAGATGCATCATGCAAGGCACACATATGCAAACCATAAATAAAAGATGCCCATGCAAAAGAATGCAAGCATACTTGGAGAATGCATTTTTTTTTCACTCATTTATTAATTATTATTATTATTTTTCTCTGAAAAATGCGCCTTCGAATAGGTCGTTACTCACATAAAAGACGCCCTATAAGACGGCATGAATTTGATTTTTGAGAAAGTGACGACCTGTGCAGGGACGTTATTTTGAAAGAGACGACCTAAACAAAGACGTTAATTAAGTAAAAAGCGCCTTAGCCAAAGGCGTTAATTGAATTATTTCTGCAAAAAAAAGGTTGTCAAGGCTATCAAAACCACAGGTCTTACACGGTCACCATCTAAAATTCATTAACCTTTCTTGAGTAATTAAAAGGGGGTCGACGTGCTTATAGTTGACCTGTATTCGAGATTTCACACAGTGCAATTTCTTTAGTCCGTCTTTAACCATCCTGCCAGTTCGTGATTTTACCACATAGAAAGGATGGAAGAAAATATAAGGGAAGCCCATAGGGGATTCTGAGATGCTCAAGGCAAAGTTACCTCCCCTACCCTATGCCTGTTGGGGTTCGATCTTTGGCGTAGGGAAATTGTTGCCTTTTTGCCCTTGTCATATCGCATGCATACGCCCAAGGTTTTCCTTGCGGGGACTTTGCCCTCTTGACATGCTTTTCTTTTCATAACTTGACTTTCACTTTGGAATTGATTTGCATTGATGAAAATAAACCTAATTGTACTTGGGCTTTGGTGGCATTTGTTCACTTTTGGTCCCTGACTTCCACCTACTAGGGCGGCGGATAGGCTTGGCGCATCTGCCTCGAGGTCTCCCTTCCTCCCTTATGGGCCGAAGAAGAAGAGAACGGGTATTGTCTTTCACTTTTAGTCAGGTTTTTGACTTTTCGTCAGATTTTGTACTGATCGAGCTCAAGAATAAAGCGTGTAGTGTGTGCGGGAGTAAACCCCCTTTTAAGTTAGCAAGACTGATGAATGAATTCTGAATTTTGACCTTTCGGACCTTGATCCTTTGTGTGCCATGGCACCAATTCTGATTTTGAAGAATTTCCATATATATTTTTTTATTTTTGGTTTTTCTATTTTTTTGGATTTTTGAATCAAGGGTAGTATTTCTTAAGATACAAACTATTCCAAGGATGAGTTAACTCTTCCCCTTCAGCATTAATCAGTTTATAAGCATTGCCAGGATAAACATCTTTTATAATGAACGGTCCTTCCCAATTGGGTTGGAGTTTTGAGCGGGGGCCACCCGGCTTTACAAAAATTCTCTTGATTACCATTTCACCGATTTTAAATTTTCTCTCAAATACTTTCTTTTGATAAAAACGTGAGAGCCTGTTTTGATAAACGCGCGCATGCTCAGCGGCGACCAGACGCTTCTCATCTAGGAGTTCCAGTTGGGCAAGGAGTGAATCCCGACGTTCATCAACAGAAAATTCCTTATCCAATTGTACTCGCAGAGAGGGAATGAGAATCTCGTAAGGGACTACCGCCTCCATTCCATAAGTAAGGGCGAAAGGGGTTTGCCCAGTGGGGGTACGAATGGAAGTACGATAGGCCCAGAGAGCTTCAACTAGCTTGTCTGGCCAGTCTGAAAATTTATTAGCCTCACACGTTTTCTTAACAATTTTGATCAAAGTCTTGTTAGTTGCCTCTGCCTGGCCATTGCCCTACGGATAATAGGGAGAAGAATGATGCAATGCAATGTTATACCTGTTGCAGAGATCCTTGATTTCCTGAGAGATAAATTGAGGTCCATTGTCGGTGACGATGGTGCTCGGGATGCCGAACCTCGTGATGATGTTCTTCATTATGAATTTGCAGACGATTGACGCTTTAATTTCTACGTAAGCTTCTGCTTCTGCCCACTTGGTGAAGTATTCCGTTGCCGTGAGGATGAACGACTTTTGCTTGGTCAAGAGGTTCGAATCACCAAGAGGTCCAATGATATCAAAAGCCCACATGGAAAAAGGCCATGGGGAGGACGTAGGATGGAGTGAAGAAGCAGGAGAATGAATCTTGTCGGCGTGCAGTTGGCACTTAACACACCTTCGAACATAGATGGAACAATCCTCTTCTAGAGTCGGCCAATAGAAACCTAGCCTAAGAATCTTCTTAGCTAGCATCTGGCTATTCACATGACCACCACACACTCCAGAATGCGCCTCTTCCACAACTTTCCAAGATTCATCATCATCGAGGCATCTTAATAAAACACCGGTGAGCCCTCTCCTGTAGAGCACACCTCCAACCAAAACATAACGTTGAGCCACTCTTCTAATTGCTTTCTTCTCTTCTGCAGTGGCTTCTTCGGGATAGGACTGATCATTGCAATACCTGGCAATCTCATAATACCAAGGCTTCTCTTCGTCAGCCAAATCTTCTTGCCAATCCAAAAGCATGACTTCCTTACCTTTAAGAGCTTCCTCCAGCTTAACCTTCTCAAGCACTTGATCCCTAATATCAAGGAATGCGTGATCCTTAATAGCTGGGGTGTCACGCTGATGAATCAGGGGAACATGAAAATCACGCTCAGGAGGGAAAACTAAAGCGGAAGCCAAAGAAGCAAGAGCGTCAGCCAAGATGTTCTGGCTGCGAGGGACATGAACGAAGATCAATTTAGTGAAGAGTTTGGCATAAGCTGAAGTGAGTTCCTGGTAGGGCTTGAGCTTAGGATTGATGGTGCGGCACTTGACCAACACCTGGCGCAAAATGAGCTGACTATCACCGACAATTCGCAAATGGGTGACATCATATCGATGAGCGGTTTGAAGACCGGCCAAAAGAGCTTCATACTCAGCTATATTGTTGGTGACGGGGAAAGTGAGCCGAGCAGCAAATGGAATGGTGACCCCTTCTGGTGTTAAAAGAACCATACCGATCCCTCTTCCTTGAGAATTTAGAGCTCCATCAAAATGTAATGTCCACATGGGATCATGGGGTTGATTGATGGACATTAATTCTTCATCTGGAAACTCCGAATTGACAGGAACAAAACGGGGGAGAGGGTGATGAGCAAGGTGTTCGGCAATGGCGTAGTCTTTGATAGCTTTTTACTGAATGTAAGTGATGTCAAATTGAGAAAGGAAGCTTTGCCAGCGTGCTAATCGATCAGTGAGGACAGATTTTTCAAGGAGGAATTTAATTGGATTCATGCGAGCAATGAGGTGAACCTCATGAGCTAAGAAATAATGTTTTAACTTCTGAACTACCCAAACCAAAGCTGCACAAGTCTTTTCCATGGCTGAGTACCTCTGCTCACAGGGGTTAAGAAGCTTAGACAAGTAGTATGCTGCCCTCTCCTTACTTTCTTCATCCACTTGAGCTAAGACAGCACCTACGGAGTCATCCAGGACCGAAACATAAAGAATAAGCGGTTTGCCTGGAATTGGCGGCCTCAGGACAGGAGGATTGGCCAAATAATCCTTCAATCCGTCAAAGGCTGCCTGACACTTGTCATCCCAATTAAACTTGACTCCCGGCTTAGTAAGCTCGTAGAATGGCCTACATCTTTGTGAATGCTGGGAGACGAAGCAGCGAATAAATTGCAACCTCCCGATTAATCCTCGAACTTCCTTCAAATTCTTGGGAGGAGGCATATCTCTAATGGCCTTTGCCTTGTTGGGATCAACTTCAATTCCCCTCTTGCTAACAATGAAACCAAGCAATTTCCCTGAAGAAACGCCAAATACGCATTTCTTAGGGTTCATTTTCAATTGATATTCTCGTGATCTCTGTAAAACCTTAGCCAGAACCCCAGGATGTTCAATCCTTGTCCTTGATTTTACAACCAGATCATCCACATACACCTCAATATAAATATGAATCATGTCATGAAAAATTGCCATCATAGCCCTCTGGTAGGTGGCTCCAGCATTCTTAAGTCCAAAAGGCATGACCACATAGCAATAAGTACCCCATGGTGTAGTGAATGATGTTTTCTCTTGATCCTCTTCAGACAGACGAATTTGATTGTAACCTGAAAAGCCATCCATAAATGAGAGAGTCTCAAATCCTGCCGTGTTATCAATTAGAACATCAATATGAGGGAGGGGGAAGTCATCTTTAGGACACGCTCGGTTGAGGTCCCGGAAGTCTATACAAATCCAAACCTTCCCATCTTTCTTCATAACCGGGACAATGTTAGCCACCCAATTGGGATAGAGGACAACTCTAACAAATCTAGCCTTGTGGAGTTTATCGACCTCTTCTTTCATCTTTAAAGCCATGCTAGGGTGGAAACGCCTCAACCGTTGTTTGACCGGGACAGACCCTGGCTTAAGTGTAAGATGATGTTCAACGAGCGCAGGGTCTAATCCCGGCATATCCTCATAACTCCACGCAAACGTGTCCTTGTATTCTTGAAGAACTAAAATGAGCGCCTCCTCCTCGGAAGGCGGCAAATTCTGGCTAATGAGGACAATCCTAGGGTCTTCCTTGGTACCCAGATTAATTTCTTTGGTAGGTTCTTCTACGGAGGCTGATGGTTCGTCGAATCTTCTCATACCACTAGCAAAAGCATCAGCCTCGTCCTCATATTCTTCATAACTTTCATCCCCCTCTTCAATAGGGTATTCATCATTCATAATTTCATAAACGCCCAAACCCTCATAAGAAGCAACAGCATCTTCATATTCTAACTCTGGCAGGATAATTGGATCTTCCACAAACTCAGGGATTGCTAAACAAGCTTGGCATCTGATAGCCAATTCCAACAAAAATCTGCGAGAAATCTCCTTACCCTTGGATTTCTTATGTGAATCTACCCCCTGAATTTTATTAGAAGAAGAGGAAGAAGAGGAGGAGCGACTAGCCTGATCAGAAGGGGGTGAAAAAGTGGATACAAAAGGTGATACAGGAGAAGACCCCTCGCCAGAGGGTGAAAAGAGATCTATCAAGGAATCTTGAAAGAGCGGTCCCTGGGTTGGGACACACTCGGGAAAGAGATAAGAAGTCTCCTCAACGGAGATGGAGGATTGGAAAGTTGAAAAATCAGCGTTTTTTTTTCATTTTTATCTTTTTCTTCATTTTTATTTTCTTTTTCAAGGAGAAAGCAGTGTGATGGGAGAATAGTAGGAGGAGTGGAAATTGCAAGATTAGAGAAAGATTTAATCAATGATGGCCCATGGGGGGGCGAGATGGAGATTTTAGAAAATTGCTCGAGGAGCAATGGAGGAATCGGGAGAGAAACTCGGATTGAATTTGGAGCAAAACTGATTGTAATCGGAGGCGGTCTTGGCACACGACCAAACCAATGAGAATGTAGAGAAGCAAGCACAGATGGATGTAGCGAAGTGAGAGAAAAGAGGCCGGCCCACAGCCTATCCACAGTAAAACCTTCTTCAAAGGGGACATCTGGCTCCCCAGTATCCGTATAGTCACTCAGCAGCTGCCTCTTGTCTGTGATCACTGCTGGCATTTCAATCAATTCCTGTATTAATGGAGGCCATTCCGGATCAGTCGGCATGAAGAGGCGGCTCAAAGAAATAGTAATGTCATTCATGTCGAACCACCTGTACCAGTCACATTCTGGATCACCCATTTTCCTTCTTTTGTCCGGCTTAAAAGACTCCAGGGCTTTGTAGGTAGTCAGTGGGGCAATGTGACGAGCAAACTGTCTGGCGTGAACATCTTGATAGTCAAGCAATGAAGTAATTATGGTAGTCTGCTCATTATTCTGAGCGCCACTAGTAACAAAATGTGTCTTCAGTGTCCAGGAGAGTGGCTGGCGATCAGTCTTCAAAGTAGAAGTCATAAATGCCCATGGCTCTTCTTCATTTTTGCTCGGCCCTTTATAGCCTAAACCGCCTCGTACAAGCAATTTTTGCGGCTTAATGGGCCTAATCCTGCCCTGACAGTTGGCACCCAGGCCTTTGCCATCCTGATACCCCATTTTTAACAGAATGTTCCAGCCAGGGGTATTAATCATGTTCTTTTTCTTCTTCCCCTTAGCAGGCAGGGGTGTCATAGCAACCGTGGTAACAGCTTCAGATGGCATTGGCCGTGGACGGGGGACGTCCAGCACAGATAATAGTGGCTTATTGGCAGGCCAAATAGAAGGGACTGATGAAGCCGCATGAATATCTTCCTCTGGCAGAATCGGCATGCTGGTCACCTTGATAATACGGCCCTTGTGTGGGAATTTGAGACACTGGTGATTTGTAGAGGGCACCGCATCAAGCTGCTGGATGTACGGGCGGCCAAGAATGCCATTAAATGTTGGATCCATGTCCAAGATGTGAAAATCTGCTGTGATGGTGGCAGGACCCAAGCTAACTTTCAATGTGATCATGCCTAGAGGAGGCTTCTTTGTGTTGTCATATGCAGTGACCGTTATGGTGGATGGCCGAATCTGGCTTTCTGGTATGCCACATAACTTCAAGGTGCTCGGTGGCAAAACATTGATGGATGCCCCAGTGTCCACCAGACATTGCTTAACAACCACCTTATTGATGTCGACTGTGATGCATAAGGCATATTTTCTTGCTGAGATTGGTGCCAGTTCGTGCTCATGAAAAGTAATTGCCGGCTGACTGCTAGCAGGTGTTAACACTGTGACTATTTGCTCAACTGGAATGTCTTCATTAACCATTACCTTCTGCAGATATTCCTTTAGAGCCAGCTGATGAGTGGTGGACCGTTTGATCAATTCCAGGATCAAAATTCTTGCCGGAGTCCGGTCCAAATGTTTTAACAAATCATATTCAGTGCCCGGTACAGACCCTTGTTCTTGTTCTTGCGGCCCCTGCACGGGCTCTAGCTCTCTTTGCGGAAAAATACGGTGGAAAATCCGTCCGCTGCGGAGCGGCGCCACGCCTTGTAGTGCCTCTGTCGGGGCAAGTGTGGGAGGAGGATTAGAAGAAGAAGAAGAGGGAATGCTGTTGGCAGTGTTCAACAACAGGGGTGCCCCCGTAGGAGGCGTGGGAGTAATGTTTAGCAAAGATGCCCCCGTGGGAGGCGTAGGAGAGTGGTTTGACGAAGATGCCCCGTCAGGGGGCGTGGAATTAGAAAGGGATACCCGAATGCAAGGAGCATTGGCGGGTGGTCTAACAAGAAGAGATCTGGGTATGAGAGGTGGAGGAACAGATGGCGGAGGAACCCTTGCCGGTGTACGAGTGGTAGAGGGTGTAGCGGGTGCTAGCGGTGAGAGAAGTAGGAGTGGCCTGGACGGCTGAGGTATAGAGTTGGTGGTGGAAGGTGGGGTTTGTCGTGCGGTAGGTTGTGGAGGTGGCAAATGGGTAAGAAGAGAGCGGGCCGGTAAAGCCGTAGAACTGGTGGAGGTAGATGGGTTGACGGGGCGTAGAAGAGGACGTCCCGATAGGAGAGTAGAAGAAGAAGGAAGGGTGCGCAAAAGGCGCGGAGGTTGATTTTGATTCGGCTCATGATGAAATGCCCCGACAGAGGCATTTTCTTCGTGCCATCCCTGTCCTCTCTGCACTTCGTAGAGGGACGTGACGGGGTTCACATGCTGATTAGGGGCGTGCTCAGGCAATGGATTACGGACAATTCCCATATCCTGCTGGTGTGCTGGAGCTTGCTGTGGTTGAACTTGTTGTGGAGCGGATTGCTGAGGTTGTTGATTTTGCTGTTGCCGAGAAGCCCTTCTTTCTTTCATAGCGGCTATGAATTGCCTCATCTCATCCCAATTGATGTCACCCTGGTCATTTAGATCGTAAATGTAATCTCTAAAGTGGAAACAACGATCAAGGTTGTGACCAGGGCTGCGATGAAAAGCACAATAACGGGATGTGTCAACATTAGCGGGCCACACGGTTCTTTCCCTTGGCAAGGCGAGCAAGTTGGCGGCCATCAGAGCATTAAAAATATCGGGGAGACTTTCGGGAAGTGGAGGATAGTGGTCCCTTTTGGGGCCAAGTGGTGGTCTCCGTTGTTGTTGTTGGCCGTAGTTGGCAGGTGGGGGCATTTGATGGTATTGTGGTGGAGCTGGAGGGTCTACGCGGTGGGCTTGGTTTTGCGGTGGAGCGAAGAGTGTTGAGGTGCGAATTGGGGTTGAGGAGTGGGGTTAAAATGAGAGTTCTGTCGTGGAGGCGGTGGTGGACGCGGGTTAGCTTGATGGTGGGGGTTGCCAACTGCGCCGACTTGCTCATTTGTGACGGTGCCCTCAGTTGTGGGCCCGCTGTTAACATTGGTGGTTTTCTTAAACAGCCGAGGCTTTGGCTCAAACATACCCATAATGGGCGAATCCTTCATCTGTGTCTGGATGTAACGAGCCCTCTCATAGAGCTCTTCCATAGTAGTCAGCCGGTTCATGGCCAAAATATGGCGGAATTGAGGAGTTGCATTAGAAATAACCATCTTTACTTGCTCCTGTTCCGACAAGGTGTCTTTCAGCTTCTCGGCCATCGACCGCCATCTGTCAGCAAATATGATGAAGTCCTCCTCAGACTTCATTTTCTCCGCAACTAAATCTGTAACGGACAGAGAGGGTCCAACACGGTCTCTATACTTTTGCAAGAATTTCCTTTGGACAACATCGAAGTCACTGGCATCAGCTGGCTCCAAGGAATAAAACCATTCGAGGGCTGGCCCCTCCAGAGATCTTCTGAATAAATAGGCCAGAGAAGCCTTGTTGCCTTGCCAGAAGGAGGTCTCGTACATAAAATCCTTCAAATGAATAACCGGATTGCCAGTTCCATTGTACCGCCGAAAGTTCGGCATCTCAGACGGAGGAAGATGGAAAATTGGCAGAGTGGGGAGCGAGATTTCTGGTGCATTCTTGGCCGCAGTGACTTTCTTAAGCTGTTCTTCCATGTGGGCCATCTTCTGAAGTAGCAAAGCATTAGAGTCGGACTCAACTGGGGCCTGAACAAAAGAATGTGGTATAGGCGACCGTAGAATCTGAGGAGGTTGGGGGAATTGGTGCCTAACCGCAGAATAACTCGCCTGCTGGGCCGGTATGGCCGTGACAGGCGTTGGTGGACGAGAGGGGGGTTTATGCAAGACCGCCTGGTCGTTAACGGGGTGATGGCCACTCTCGGCCGGAGGGGGGTTGGAAGACGAAGAGGGAACAGACTTCCCTTTCAAGGCGGCCTGGATAGCCTGCCGCTGAGAATCATCCAACTGAGATAGTGCATTAATTAAGTCCGTGACATTAAAGGATGGGGAAGGGTTCCCCGAAGTGTTGGAGGGCAAAGTCTGAGAAGAGGGCACAACCTCTTGAGGAGTGGTATCCACCACATGGATTTGAGGATGATGGGACTGAGGGTGAGGGTAATTTCCCTCATAATAGATGGAATCCTGGAGGGGGGTCTCATATTGACCAAAAACGTTCTCGTCCTCATCATCATAAGAATACCCATAGCCTGCCAAGTTGATGATCTTACCTGAACGGGGTTTCATGTTTTTAAGAGGAGAAACAATTTTATAAAGGCACTATCAAACAAACAACCACTCGATCCAAACAAGTCAAATCACCCAAGCAAGTGTATGCAACCAAGTTGAGATGAACGCAAGGTTTTAGTGTTCCGCTTGAGATTAGAGTAGATTGAATTGTTGAATAGTTCACTTATGTTTGCAATGTGAAACCTAGTTGATCCAAGTGTAACCTCCGGGTCAACTAGATTCTTTCTCTCTCCTCACCAACGATAGGTTCTCTAAACTCCGGGTACTTCGAGGGTACAACCAGCCCGGCGTCCGTGAGGGAATCCACGGGTGCGGGGACTTATGGAGGTCTTGGAAAAGGGATTTCCAGTCCAAAGAGACGGAATGCTCAATGGAGGGTCGTCCCGATTCCAAGAGAGGTGTGTGGAATCCTAGTGTAGAGAGAGGAGGTCTCCCAACCAAATGCCACAATATGCAAAGTAATATGATCAGGTCAAAGCAATATAGGCAAGCAATATGACAATCACACAAACTATCACAGACAGCAGCAGGAAGCAAGGTTCTGTAAAACGCAGGAAAGAGACGACCTGGGGCAGGTCGCTATCAACTAAAGCAACGACAGGGTCACTGTCGTGAATCACTGCGAGAGGCTATGAGCCAGCAGCGAGAAACAGAAACACGCCTCTGGTAGAGGCGCGAAATCTGGAAGGGACGCCTCTGTGTGAGGGCGTCAAATCTGAGGAAGCGCCTTGAGGTGAGGCGCTATGTAATAAAGAACGCCCTGGGGAAGGGCGTGAATTCACAGGCAGAATGATTAAAGCAGTAAGATGATGTAACGGCAGACGTAACATAAAAAGAAGACGCCCTGAATGAAGGCGTTAGAAAATGATAACACGCCCTGGAGGTGGGCGTTAATTCTCAGACAGTATAATGAACGGAAACAAAGCAGCAGATATGCTAAAAGACGCCCTGGAAAGAGGCGTTAATAAACTAAAACACGCCCCTGTGAAGGGCGTTAAACCAAAAAGCGCCCTCGTGGAAGGCGTTAATTCAGAGGAATATGCAAACGCAAGCTGGCTGATCCCGGAGTGTGCAGAGTGCACAGTGGAGGGTGCCCGAGGGGCACAAAGGAAAGGGTACCGAGGGTACCAAGGGGAAAGGGCACACGTGGGTGCCAAAGGGGAAAGGGCACACGAGGGTGCCAAGGGGAAAGGGCACACGAGGGTGCCAATGGAGATGGTAATCAAAAGGAAAACAGTGGAAGTCCCACCGTGATCGCCAATTTGTGGATGGGCATAAATCCCACACAAAATCACAAGAGAATAAATGATGTGAAAAAAAACAAGGGGGAGAATAATGATTAATGCATAAATAAGGGGAAGAAAAAGCTTGCACGTGGTGCAAAAATGGAGATGTGATCGCCAGAGGGGTTACCTCAATAATAATAAAAAGAGATCGCGAATACCTGGTGAAGATTGGAACGCGGGATGATGTGAAGTTCCTTCCTCCTTCTTCAATCGGCCGGCCGATGAGAAGGGTTCTCCTTTTGATTACCTTGCAAAAAAGACAATGAAACAAAGCAAAACGAAAAGGGATCAGCCAATGCAAGTAGTATCAATCCCAAATAAAGAATATGATGTTGAAAAATGAAATCAACATGCGCACCTCTTTTTGTTTTTTTTTAAACCCCTAGAGAAGAGCTAGGGAAGGAGATATGATACGATAATGATGATGATAGGACTTAATGCAATAAGAAAGACTGACGGTGGGACGAAGGATGATATGCTCATAAACAAAATAAACGAAATAAAAGAACCCTGCTGTCCCTGATGACAGTAAAGGGAAACCGTGTGAAGAATATGTTGATGGGAAGAAGAGGAAGCAGTGGAAACGAGTGAACTCCTATGAAAAGGATGCAGAGGAACGACCGCACAGGAAGAAGAAAGAAAACTCTGCTCGTACAGAACCTGCAATCTTTTTTTCTCTGTATATGTGGGTGTTCAACCTTATGACGATCGATCCAGGCTTCCTTATATAAGATTCCAATCGGATGTGATCAAACAAGGGAAGATAAGAACGGGCAAGGATTATCTAGGGAAAGGATTAACATCGAGCAAGAGGTTGAAACAAGGCAGGGAACTGTGAGGGAAAGATGGAAAAAGGCAGGACTCCGAAAGGTGAAACACGACCTTGCGAAGGGCGTCAATTCTTGATTTGACGATCTACCCATACGGCGTTTCATAAAACACGACCCGAGCCAGGGCGTTTCTCCCTGGATTTAATTTTGGCAATTCCTTGTTTGAAAATCATGAGAACACGCCTAAGATCGAGGCGTTAAATTAAAACACGCCCTGAGAAAGGACGTTAACCAATAATTAAATTGATTTTACATTTACTTTAAAACCGGATAATACCAGGAATTGACGCCCTAAAATTTAGTCGTCCTTTCTTGAGAAAACGCACTAGACAAGGTCGCTATTTAGATAACGCCCCTCTTCAGGTCACGAATCACAAAAAAACAAAAATGAATCAAAACCACACACAAGAAAATAGAAAAACTTCATATTATGAATATATTGAAGTTCACTTTGGGGCGTCATCATAGTGACATGAGATTTGATCAACATAGCATCATTTTTGGCGTGTCTATAATAATGTGCACATAAATCTCAAATGCTCATGGTTTATGCAATGGAGAATTAATGCTCATGGCCCTCAACTTCAATTTAAATAATATCACCAAATTAATCAATTTACGTGAAAGTCCCAATTTAAACGCGGAGTTGAGGTTAACTATGAAATATGCATAATTGCTTAATTATATGCACATAAAATGATGTATATGCGATGAATTATCATAGAAAATGTACACTTATCACCCAACACTATCATGCTGTGGGCGGACACGAGGGACTTCGCACATGGACCCCATAATCCATGCGGCGGGTTGGGCTGCCAAGTACCGATGGTCCACGTGGGTCCCATACCCCACGTGGTACACACCAAATCCCTAAGGGAGATACTGGAAAATCCAACAATCTCCCCCCAGCGGCACCTTGGGGATTTGAACCCGTGACCTCGCTCTGATACCAGTTTATAGGATCAAGCCCCTACCGTTGCGCTAAAAGCTCGAGCTGGTAGCGAAGGCAGAACCGTATTTCCTTATGGCAGCGCAGAGCCCCAAACTATCGTGCTGTGGGCAGACATAAGGGGCTTCACACATGGACCCCATAATCCATGCAGCGGGTTGGGCTGCCAAGCACCGATGGTCCACGTAGGTCCCATACCCCACGTGGTACACACCAAATCCCTAAGGGAGACGCTGGAAAATCCAACAATCCCAACTCTTCCTAAGCCCAACCCCATATTCGAACCTATAATGTACCCTCAAACAGCTAGCAAATAACAAAACAAAATAGAACATCCTGAAACCAAAACTGAACAAAAAACTAGGCAGGAGGCGGCCAGAAGGCGAGCTATCTAGGCCCTAGGCGGCTAGGATGATGGCCATCCTCAGTGGCTAGGCGGCCACTGTATGGGCCGATTACAATGAACAAGGCTGGCCGTCCACAACCATAGGTGGCCAAGGTCTTGGTCGCTCACAGATGGGCAAGGCGGCCACTGGTTGGGCTGCCTACAGGTTTAAGCGGCCAGAAGTATGGCCATCTCCTACCTACAGACGCAGTTACACTAAAAATAGAGCATGAATAGAAATGATGAATTAAACTAAACAGGGCTTCTGCAGCCTTGGACTTTCAGTACAACGGGCTCACAGTGAGCAGTAGCGGGTCCCACCATGATCACCGGAGGGTTGTAGGCACCGAAAATGTGCTCACCGTTCCGACCAAGGCTACGCTCTACACAATGTGCGCGTATTCAGAATGAAATGCAATTGGGTGATTGTGAGGGAAGTTTACCTGATTCCTGCAAGAAGGATGATCGCATGAGGATGCCTCAAGGAGGGAGCTTGTGGGGTCCCATCTTCTCCATTCTCATCCATCCTAGGACGGAGAGCTCTGTGTAGCCCGTTGTACCGAAAGTCCTGAAAAATAGAAGCAAACTCGAAAAAACATAAAAGGACACCAGTTAGAACTGAGTAGTGTAGTAAGTGCTCTAAATGTACTACGCAGTGAAAGAATAAGGTGGTAGCTTTTGCCTAGAGGGGTGTTGGGAAGGGAGGATGGCCGAGGCTTTCAACCACCTGCCTTCCCTTTTATTTAGTTGAAAAACCTCTATAAGAAGGGTTCTACGGAAGTTTCTAGTATGTACTGATATGATTCATGCAATACAGATATATGTAGAAAAAATAAAGATGGCAGTAGAAGATCAAACCAGGAGGCAGCCAAGAAGTTGGCCGTCCAGCGACATAGACGACCAAGTCGATGGTCGTCCGTCCTCCGGGAACAAGAAACGTTGTTAGAAATTGGGACTCTCTCTTGAGTGATTGGGAAGATCCTCTCTTACACAGGGGAACTCTCCTTCACTCTAGGAATCTTCCATACTCTGATCAACTCTGATTGTCCCTCCGTCCGGCCTCCTCCCTTTTGAATCTCTCACCCCCCTTTCGAATGTCCCCCCTCCGAAGTGTTTTATTCTGAGTTTGAGGTGCCAGTAGCTTCTGGCTATGTGCCTCCAGGACATGGACGACGAGGCCAAAAGTTGGGCTCAAACGGGGGAGCCTTCGAAGTGGGCGAGAGAACGTGGGACGTGGGGGGTTGACAGATAGTTGCTAGGAGGTGGCCAAGGTACTATCTGTTCTCAAAGAGAAAGCGGCTAGTGGTCTAGCCGTTTGCCAAACCTGGGCAGCCAAGGACTTGGTGTTGGGCGGCCATCGACCTGGCTGCCTAGCCCATGGGCCTTCAACCCTTGCTCATCTCGATTTAGGCCCAATAGGTCAAGTGAGCTGGACTTTAAGCACAGAAAATCAATCAATCCGGGGAAATAATGGCATCACTTATATGATAGTCTAATTAGAGGTCCGTAAGATGTCTAAAATTAGGTGTCTATAGTAGGGTTCACGATAGCAAGGTCATGACTGTACCTTTAGACCACGTGGTCTTGGTTGAGCCTTCATCAGTAAGGACGGGCCTTTACGAGAGAGGTGTCATGGCTCCTTTCCCGGTGGTTTAGTCATCCCAAACATGAGGTTGAGATTTCTCCGTGGAGAGTAGGAGTATATTTTAGAGAGTCGTGGTTCCACTGACTGCTGTCGTTACTGTTCTTGCTACGACCGTTACTTCCTTCATCATTGTTGTTGTTGCTACTCCTATTGTAGTCATTATTGTTATTACTTCTATCATCGCTATTGTTTGCCACTATTGTTTGGTGGTGGGGATCCATGGGACCCCTACCGAGCCAATGAGATGAGGCTCACCCCTTTCTTTTTAGGTGTACGTTTCTTTCCCTATAGACTGTATTTTGTGGACTGGACTCTATAGTTAATTTATTAATTGAGAATGTAATTTATTTTCTGTTATTTAAATAGTTAGTTCTATAGTTATTTCTGCATTATTTTAAATTTCAATGTATATCTACAATAGCCAAATAACCCTTTCGAGCCTTCTGGCTCATGGGTGGCGGGCCAAGATTTGAATGGTATCGGGTAATTCCCGATATCCGGATCTTGGGTCGTTACATGTGCTGTTGCCAGCTCAGGATTACCGTGTGGGTGAAGTCTCCCTCTGGACGCACATTTCTAGGTGCGCTCCTCCTACTAAGATGACTATCGGTCAACAACTGGGTCCACCATGTCCGGGCATGAGATGACCTCGCCCCTATCGCCCCTGAAGTAGAAGTTGATGTCCCATGCCACGCCCTCGAGGTCCTAGTCATCCTGGTGCTATCATGCTCCTCTCCGACGGACCTCACTTAGATTATCAAGCAGGCAATTAATGTCACCTTCTACATACAACAAGCGGAAGGTGCCTAGATCAAAATCAAGATGAAGAAAAATTAACGTCGTCGACCTTTTAAGGCCCCAGTCCGCAAACACCCCTCTGGGGGGATAGCAGCCCTGACTCTGCAGCGAACTACTCCTACTCCTCAAGAGGTGGCCATCACCAAGAAAGAGGATAAAAATAGGAGAAAGAACCTCAAAAGATGGCTCAAAAGTAGGCTGAGCAACTAGCCGCTTTGTAGTCACCCGTTGAGCTCACACCTCTTCAACTACTACAGAAGCTCATTGACGATATGGAGGAATACATTCCCCCTCATCCAATTGGAGCCATCCCACTCGATAGCTATATCCCTTGGGAGGAAATAGAAAAGCAAGCTCACCTGAGAAACTGGATCTAAGAAATGATCTAAAAAATCAAGAATAGTGAAAGGCTCCTAACTCCTAAAGAACTCTCATTATTTTACAAAGATATGGGGATCACCATAGAACAATTTGAGGAGCTACTCCAAAACTGTACATGCAACATCGTGGCGATTCCACCGCTTGACAATATTGATGCTTCTCCACGATGTGAGCCAGTGGCTTCCCGGACAAGAAAAAGAACTACTGCCCCATTAAAAGTATGGACGACCCCTGAAGGTACAGGTCATAGACAATGGCATGGCTGGGGCTGCAGTAGAGGGCGTGGAAGAAATCCCAAACAACCCCTCTAACGACCTAGCTTCGACCCAGACTGAATCATTCTTTTCCAAGGAGAAGAATCCAGCCTCATCCTAGAAATCAAAATTTGGGGCTACGCCTGTGTCTTCGACCACTCAGATGAAGACGAGGCACCAGCAAGTTCCCCAGCTTCGGTTCCAATTAGGCTGAAAGATCAGGTAGGTCTGTCCGAGAAGGATGACTTACCCCCATAATTACTTGAAGAAAAGTCATCCCTGTCTCCACTGTTCTAAGAGCCCGTGGGCGATCAGGACAAACCTGGTCTCCATGACAAAGGCAAGGCATGTAAGATGTAAATGTAATCTAATCTCCCGCCCCCAAACTATGAGCATATACATATAAACATGAACATGTAAATGGGAAACATGGACAATGAGAAGCAAAGGGCGATGAAGAATAGAGAAACCTGACCGTGATCGCCACCAAAGTTCTACAGCACCAAAAGAATGAAGGAAGGAGGAAGACGATGCCGTACACCTTGGAAAATGGGGAAAAAGATGCGGCCCGAATACGAACCGCTACAACGTGTGATCGCGCCTCAAAGGGAATGCGGGGAATCGATGTGGGTGCACCTCCTCACCTTCCAGTCGGCTAGAAAGTTAGGGCCTCACGTTATATTGATAATTTCCTGCAAAACAAAGCCATGAAACTAAGAGAAAACCCATTAGAATATGATGGTGTAGCATATGCCCCGAAGTGGTAAAATAGCATGACAGAAAGGGGAAGAATGCATCGGGGGAGGGTTTTTAACCCCCATAAACGGGTGCAAATGAAAGGTGGGAGTATTGTGCATGCATGGGATTTGAAATCACGAGATTTGAAGGAGAAAATGGGGAGAAAATTACTGTGCAAAATGGAGAAAAATGCAAAACGTGCAGAAACCGTGCAGAAACGAAGTGTAAAGACTGTGATGATTTGTGAAAAGTGGGGGAAGGGAACTAAGCATAAGAGCAAAGGAAAAGAGCCCAGAGTAGTGGAAAACGAAGATGATACTCCCCTCAACAGGTTGGAGTTGGAGCAGGAGGTAGACAACGCAGCATGGCTCCGCCCTGGACCGACGAAGAGCGTCCCATCGCAGAGTTGTAGCAGGAAAACAGAATCTGTGATGATTTGTAAGAAGTAGGGGCGAAGTTAGAAGGGCAAACGACGATGAAATCGAGCAAATAAGGGATCAAAACGAAGCCTATACTTCCTCAATAACCTGGGGTTGAAGTTTTGAGTTAACAATCTAGCATGGCTTCGCCCCAGGTCAAAGAAGAGCCCCCCGGCGGGCAGGCGAACTGGGCAGGTTTATATAGAAATCTGCTGGAACCCAAAACTTTTTGCTACAATTCCAGAAGATAGAGTCCACCAAATCTCTATATCATCCTCGAGATAATAGTCAATATAAGACGTAGGAGAAAACGGGACTCTATTTGGTGGAAGGATCTAGAAGATATTCCCGCCACAAGAAGGGCCCAGAGCCTAATCTGGAGGAGTTTTGGTTGCACGAAATGCAGAAAACCCGATATTGCGGCCAAGATTTCAGGAGGTATAGCTCATAAAAATCTGTGTCCTATAGACCAAACTCGAGAGAATCTAAAGGGCAAGAGATAGAAACAAACGGGGCTCAATTTAGAGTTGGTTTCTAGAAGTTACGGCCGCTGAAAGATAGGCCCATCATCCAGATTTCAGGATAGAGTCCAGCGGCAAAAAAGACAGAGTTCATGGTCATATGAACTCTCTGTGATAGAAACGATCTATCGAGCGACCATTTTTGGTAAGAAACGGTCATGACTGGACCGCATATATCATTAAGAACAGAGTCATTGGCGAACACAGCACTTCGGGCAAAACTGGCTAAAAATGGTCTAGCAAATGACCACTTCTCAGAGCTGGGTGGTCTAGCAAATGACCTCCTTCTGAAAACAGTCCTCTGGGTGACCTCCTTCTGGTTAAAAAATTGTCCAGTGGGTGACCTCCTTCTGAAAACGGTCCTCTGGGTGACCTCCTTCTGGGTAAAGGCAGTAGAGTGTAAAAATTAGAGAATATCTCAAAAACAGTGCAGAATTAGCGAAAGTGGTAGAAGAAGAAATTGTATATAACTAAAAAATGAACAACTTTCATGAAGAGAGAAAGATAAAAAGATAATCAAAAGAGGGAGAAAATGGGGTGAGAACAGAGAAAAATGTTGGGACTTGAAAACGGTGGAGAACTTGCTAATGGAGTAGAAGAAGGAATTGTAGGGCTTTAAAAAATGAACAACTTTGGTGAAGGACACTTAGTGAATAGAGGAATGGAAGGGGATGAAAAAAGGACCATTTTTCAAGACTACGCAGCGAAAGGGGCCGAATGCTTGAGGTAAGTCAACTTAACTAGACTGTAAGTCAACTTGGAAGGCCGGAAGTTGATAAGATAAGCTCCATGGCTCAATAGAATCATGATCTCCAAGGCTCAAAGGGAATGGAGCAATAAAATGGGTTCGAAATCCATCCAAGGAAGGCTCCAAAATAATGGTTAATTCGGGACATCAAAAATGATGAATAAGCGAAATGACACAACTTGCGGGCTAAAAACGGGTGTCAATAGATGTCCCACCTTGATGTTCGCTTTGCAAGGGAATAAGCGAAAGCGATGTGGAGGCGAAATGGAAAGGAGATGGTGCGAAAGAGAAAGCGACGTGAAATGGAGATGACGCAGAGATGAAGTGGAGAGAACTGAAAAGTAGGCATCAAGGCAAAAGACACCCGTCGCAACCAACAAGCGACATGAATTCTCCCGAAAATGATGAACTAACCACAAGGAATGGATGACAAGAATGAGACATGCCTGGAAAGACTAAACTAAGGGAAAGGAAACATGATCAACCTCATCGGGGAAACAATCCACGGACAATGAGGAGATTGGAAGGAACACAGTTGAAAAGCTGGAAATAGAAAATAAAACTAAGATAAAATCCAGACAGGAATCACACTGGCCAACCAGACCCAACGGAAAGATCGGAGAAATCGTTCAAATTCAGAGTGGAATGAGAATCTCTTATCCAAGAGAAATGAAATGCAACTAACCATTGCTGAGGAGAAACCTTGAACGGATCACGAGACGTGAATGCTCAAAATGACATGATGCATGTTGGACTAAAATAAAGAAATCATCAAAACGAATGCAAAGAAAGATAAAATAGAAAGTACTCAAGGATAATATTGCTAGACTGAGTCAAGACGGGGTCAAGAGTATTCTTGCAACCACAGCGTGCGAGACAGAGTCCATAGTCCCCCACCCGACTCGACCGAGCGGCCTATCCAACGATTAACCGTATGCTCCTAGATCATCATCATTTTTGTTAAAGGGGAACATCAGATCCTAGAACACACGGGCAACCAGTCGGTCCTTGAGAGGCTATAATAATATAGATACCATATAGTAATGCAACAATGAGCAGGGATAGAGAGCCATACCTGACTTACCTGCCAAGTGAAATGGCATTTTTTTTATTTATAATTTTTAGATTTTTTTTATAATTTTTAGATTTTTATGGATTTCCAGATAAGACAACAAACAAACATGAACAAACAAGCATGAACATAACGAAGATAACATAACGATCAACTGAACGACAGACAACACAACATGATCAAACGAATGGAAAATAATACAACAAGACAAACAAGCACATATGCAATGGCATGAACAAACCACATGTATGCACGATGAACATGGTGGGACAAGATAACAACGCGGCGGGACAACACACGGTTGGGACAAGAATATGAGGGATGACCACACGTTGGGACAACACACGGGACATAGAGGGACGACTAACAACATATGCAAGAGAACTAACAACACGCGGTGAGGGACAAAACAACATGCGTGGGACGACACGGAGGACATAAACACGTGACAAGGACACGGACGGACAAAAGACATGACAAATATGCCCTTCAATCAAATCCCAAGATCAGATGAAGCAAAACTGTCAGGTTCATAATCGTGAGGCAAAGTCCTCTCATGAAGATATGATGAAGCGAGGCAATAGCTGAGAAAGACATGAGCTTCAGAACAGATCGAGAGAGTAGATTGAAGGAAAGAGAACACATTGAAAAGCACGTGAACAGGAGACAGAGCGAATGATAAGGAGCCAGGAGGAGCTTGAACACCTACGCCCTGCACACTGAGCAAACGAATCATATCCGTTCTCAAAACAAAGATACGTAAAAATAAAACGTATCTCATTTTTTTGGAATTTTGACGTATCTCGTTTTTTTTTTGGAATTTTGACATGTCTCATGTTTTTTGGAATTTTTGAAATATCTCATTTTTTTGGAATTTTTGAAATAGTAATCTGCAGCACCCAAGACGGGCTCAAACTACTGACTAGAGATCATAGTTCCTACCCCTCTCATTAAAGGCTTCCCTTAAGCAGGACGTGCATATGAGGGTGACTTACCACAACCAACCGCCTCTAAAGAACAGTGCCCCTACTAAGGCCATACCTGAGATACAACCCAGCCTAAGAGGGAGAAGCAGAAGAAAAATTGGAGACAAGCTTTATGTAGGATAGGAGACATCAGGATTTGACTTCCTTCCAGGGCACTATCCCTCAGATACAGTCTGTTGCGTCGGGGCTTTGTGTCTTTGATTTTGAGACCCATATTTAGGCACGCATGTGACCGAGCTCATGACGTCCCGCGGGGAACTGTACTGCCACTCTTACCATGCCTTTGATTCATAATTTTACATTTGATTCATTTTCTCATTTATAGCCCTTGTTGGCCAGATTTAGCATGAAAGCTCATCTTTGAGGGTCAAGACTGCCCCTATTTGAGATCTCTCCCGTATTAGGGAGCCTCTAGGTTGGTTATCTAATCCGTCAATCTCTTGCCTCTGCACTCGACCGAGCAGAGAAGAGAAAAGACTTTCGTGCAAACCCATGGTATGGCCAAAGCAGCAACGATGTGCCTCAGAGAGATCGACTATGGCTTGCCGTGAAGTGTGTGAAAAACCCATACTCAAAGGTCACCCTCAACGATGGGGGAAAGAAATTCAGACTCCTTGTGCGAAGCTATCACAAGCCTAAGGTGCTGCAGAAGCGAACCCATTTGACTAAACTTAACCTTACTAAGCCACTCAAACATGTGAAGGAACCGATATTATGACCATGCGCATGAATAATAAGAGTGATAATGATGATAACATATTCTTGCACAATATAAAGGATACCTTGTAAACATGGAGCGAAAATCAGTGTCCTGAAGCAATTTTGACCAGCGAACTTCGCGTAACGTGAGCTTGATATTCCTTGCTTGATAGGATAAAAAATGGAGAGGATAGCAAGGACATGAAGATTCTTCTACACGGAGGAGCAGCAGACATCAAACTGGACGAAGAGGAATAAAAGGAAGAGAAACGAGGGCTAGAACTCCCTCGTTAAGGTACAGAGACCCTGATGACAAGGAACCAAATACAGAATAAACAGAGATTAGTTGAGATCAAGGCAGGCTAAAGCCTCGAAAATAGTAAGAAAAAGGGTGACGACCCCGAAAGGGTCAGGAAGAATGAATAGGAAGATGAGAAGGAAAATCATCCAACGTGGTCGGAAAAAAGGAACGAGAATCATCCGACAGGGTCGGAGAAGGAGAGTAGCGATCACCCGATAGAGGCGAGGAAGAAGAAGGAAAATTACCTGACAAGGTCGGGGAAAGGAAGTAGGAGACACCCGACAAGGTCGGGGAAGAAGAAGGAGAATCATCCGACAGAGTCGGGGAAGGAGAATGAGAATCACCCGATAGGGTCGCGGAAGGAGAATGAGAATCACTCGACAGGGTCAGGGAAAGAGAAGGGTAGTCACCCGACATGGTCGGGGAAGGAGAATGAAAATCACCCAACAGAGTTGGGGAAGAAGAATGAAAATCACCCGACAGAGCCGGGGAAGGAGAAGGAAAATCACCTGACGGGGTCGGGGAAGGAGAATTAGAGACGAAACCCGGAGATACCAGAGGAGAAGAATCAGAAGAAGTCCCGGGATTGAGAAGAGAGGAGGACATAGGCTGGGGCCTAAAATCATGATAATGGGGAAAACTCAGAGGCCCCGAACGAGAAGAAGAGAAGTGAGGGTTCGCGGACCCCAGAAGAGAGGAGAGGATCGTGGAAACAGAGCTAGAAGAGGGGAGATACACCACCCAAGGGTGGGAACTAAGCAAGAGAAAAGGTGACGAATGAAATGAAGAAGAAGGAGGAGAAGTGGACCGCCGAGTGCACAACTGACGGCCCTAAAACTTGCGCCACCGCCTCTTCTTGGCAGAAACTTGCTTGTAATGGACTCACCTGGTGCGAGCTTGGACCTTCGACCTTCTTAACTTGCAACATCTTCTCAAATAACGGGTCCATCTGGCGGATGGCCTGGCCCGATCATGAACATGAAGCCTCATTCGGGAGGTTGCCCCTAGACACCCGGTGCTAACAATAGGCGGACATTCTTGAACAGATAACTCCTCGAATGAATGAATGTCAGAAAATCACGGAGTTTTGTCACTGGGTACCAGAACATGGAGATTCGGCAACTCCACTTGACAATCAAGCTTGAAGCATAACTCCCTTACCCAAAGAGCAGGACGAAACTGAGGGAGAGTAATGCACAGCGTTGACGTGGCTGACTTACTAATGAACCGAGGAAGATTGCATAACAAGTGCAGAATATCCTTAGAGAACTGTGAAAATAGGGCCACTTGCCCTTTGAATAGGGAATCCATTAGACCCTTGGCAGCCGTATGTGTTAGCACAAAGCAAGTAGAGAACCCCTCTTGGCTAGTGAACTGAACAGTAATGGAGCGAGAGGTGATAACAGCATTGATAGTGAATCCCCCGGCGAGCAATGAGATTGCCACCGGCCTCGCTTGTGAAGAAATTAGCACTAGTGCAAGGGAACTCTTCTCAGCAACCGTCTCCATAGGCAATGCAGGCTCACTCTCCCCAAAATGGCCGGGGACCAAGACCTGGATCGGCATTCGACAAATGAAATCTTGAATCTTGAAATGCATAACCGGCAATGAATTATCCTGATCCGGCTCATCATCTCCCTGGGGACTAGACCCGAGGGGCACCAGAGGTAGCGCGCACCCACTCCATGGGGTGGAAATAGGTGGAGAAAGGGGTGGAGAAGGCTTGGAAGGCGTGGGTGAAGGTTTAGAAGGTGTAGAGGCCTCGGGCGGTGGAGGGATAGCGGCGATAATAGGCTCAAGTGGAGTTAAAGGAAAAGGTGGAAGTGTAGAAGGGGGTAAAGGCGAAGGTGAAGGTGTAGGTGTAGGTATAGCCTGCTCAGGCTCGGGCAACGATGGCGAAGGGGATGGCAAAGGTGGTGGAGATGGTGAAGGTGATGGGATAGGGGTCTTTGGGAGAGGAGGGGATGAAGGCGGTGGTGATAGGTTAGGCAATGGTGACGGTGGTGGAGATGGTGATGCAGGCAATAAGGATAGTGAAGGTAGTGAAGGGTTAGGCAATGGTAATGGTGGTGGAGATGGTGATGCAGGCAATGAAGGTAGTGGAGGTGGTGCCGTTGATGAAGAGGGTGAAGAGGAGGGTCACGGCGCCCACCGTCGACGTATCGGCACGACCCGCCGAGCGGCGTTAGGAGTGGAAGTGGTGGTAATAGAAATGGAGGAGGAAAGGGTGGCACTTGCCTGAGCAAAGGCTTGGGTTGGTGGAGGTTGTGGAGGTTGAGTAGGAGACGGTGAAGGTGAGGGGGTAGGTGGAGATGAAGAGGGTGGTGAGGTAGGCAACGAGGTAGGCAAAAGCATAGGTGAGGGAACAGATGATGGAGTAGGTGACGGAGCGGGTGCAATGCTAGATAAAGAATCATAGGGGTGCCCCTGGTCTTATAGTGGAGATGGCTACCTCGGCGGCGACTGTTGCTGCTGCTCGCTGCGGAGATTTAAAATAACTTCATGCATGGCAGCCCAATCAATCATCTTCTTATCTTTCAAATCATAAACAAGTTCTTGAAACTCGGGGCAATCCTCAACTACATGCCCCTGCTGGCGGTGAAATTCACAATATTGAAACATATTCCCAGCCACGGGTCGGCAAGGCACAACCGGAGGGAGCTGCAACGCGTGAGCGGCCATCAAAGCCCTGAAAATATATGTAAAAGACTCCAGCAACGGCGGAGAAGGAGCCCGCTTTGGGCACGGCGGATGCCGAGGGATATGGGAAGGTGATGGAGAAGGTTGCGGTGGTGGAAGCGGAGGTTGCGTAGGCAAAGGCGCATGGCAACTGGTGGGGGGACTAGGTGGAGGCACGTGTGGAGCGGGAATATAGTGGACGTCATCTACCTGCTCGGGGTGCGATGTTCCCTTGACTGGAGGGAGACACAAGCGGAGACACATATGTGGAGGTGGACAGCTAACTCGTGGAGGGTTGATGTGTGGGTTGACTCATGGAGAGTGTATAAGAGGGAGTGGAGGGCCGACTCATGGAAGGATATATGGTGGAGGGCTGACTCACGGGAGATGATGGACAGGAGGCGTATGTGAGCGTAGAAGGTGAAGGAGACTCGGGGTCAAAGGAATTATGAAGTTGTTGGTGGATGAAGCGGGCTCGGCTATACAATTGTTGCCAGGAGGTGACATCATTCAAGGCTAAGATAAAGCGATAATCGGGCGTTGCATTAGAAATGAGCATTTTGATCTGTTCTCCCTCCGGAATATGCCCCGGTACTTGCACGGCCAGGCGACGCCAGTGGTCGACGAAGGTAGAGAACTCCTCATCGGGCTTCATCTTCTCATGGGCCAGATCAACCATTGAATACTTGGGCCCAACTTGGTCTTGAAACTGCTGAAGAAATTTCTCTTGAACGACTTGAAAATCCACAATCTGCTCTTGCGGAAGAGAAAAGAATCAATCCTGAGTCGGGCCTTCTAATGACAGACCGAATAGATAAGCCATCAAGTGCTGGTCGTGTCGAAACTGGGTCGAATCATAAATGAACTCCTTTAAGTGCACGTAGGGGTCACCGACTCCACCATAACGACGATACATGGGAATTTGTAAACACGGTGGGAGCCGAAGATCTTCAAATGCAAACGGGACACTCAAGGAGGATTTGGGATCAATTCGGTGTTGTAGCTCATCAAGCTAGCGTTGGGTTTGAGCAATCATCTCCTCGATGGGACGATATCGGGAAGGATGCAAGCCAGCCTGAACAAGAGAGTGTGAATTTAGATCAGAATTTTAGTATTGGGCCAAATGAGGGGATCCGGACTGAGAAGAAGAGAAGCCCATCCCAGGAGTGGAAGGATATGTGGGCCTAGAAGAATGATGAACATGAGAATAAGGACCCATTGGGCCAGCAGCAACATGGGTAGAAGGAGCGGGCCTATTAAAAGAAGTATGCCGATTAAGGGAATAAGAAGGCCCGTTAAAGGAAGGGGGCCCATTAAAAGAGTGAGGCACATTGAAGGAATAAGGCCCACTAAGAGAATGGGACCCATTGAGGGGAGATGGGCCACTCAAGGAAGGTGGCCCATTAAAGGAACGAGGCACATTAGATGAATGAGGCCCATTATGAGAATGAGACCCATTAAGATGATTAGCAATGACTTTTTGGGCCTGGACCGGGTCCATTTGGCGAGCAAGAGGTGACAAGTGGGCCGTGAGATTTGCTCGTTCCTCGGATGGTCAGAGGGACCACGAGGAGATGGGCCCGCGTGGGAAGAGGAATCCACGCGGGAATAAGAAGACAGGGAAAAAGAAGGGTAACATACAGGAGAAAATGAGGGCAAATGGAGACTCTATATAGGGAAAATCAGATACATATAATGAGGGAAGTAAGAACTCAAAGATCAAGGAGGGGGCTGACTCGATAATGCAGAGGGAAAAAGTAAAAAATCTAGGACAATGAGACTAGACAAATGGACGCACAGAATGGACTAGCCTAAATGGGCCTAATGACAAATCCTATATGGGTAATGGGGAATGCAACACAAAACACCACAAATGGGCTTAGACAAGCCCAAACAAATAATGGGTGTGAGAGGGTTCAACCAAGATCAAACAAGTTGATATGATCGTTAATTTATTTTTCCAAAGTTTTGGTGGGCCTTTTAATGACTTAAATTAAGCATAATTCTCTCAAGACATAAGTGCCCTATGGGAAGAAGGTCCAAACTTTGGGTTAATCTATGGTTAACTCCCTCACAACGTATGCAAAATGTGAAACTATGGGGTGGAAAGGTACAACCGGCCCGGCGTCCGTGTGGGAATCCACGGCTCGCGGAGACTTACGGAGGTCCCGGATAAGATCACCTAGTGGAGCCTAAGGAGTATGGGAGCGAGAGGATCACTTACTAAGGGGGAATGCAACTACAATGTGCAAATATGCATGATCCTATGTGCACCGGAGTGCATGCAATTTCTAGCCTAAGTCTAACAAATCAAAGCAATAATAAAATTATGCAAACATCACAAAATGCATGAAAAATGCAAAACAATGTAACTAATAGCAATGCAAGACCACAAACAAGGACAATTAGGCACCAAAAGATAAGAAAAATCACATATGAACGGCATACCTTTGTGCTTGCCCCCAGACCTACAAGTTAATTTTATGCATAAAATGTAAAAATGAGGACAATATTTAACTATGCAAATGAAGTCCAATGCATGCAAACGGTATATGGATGCAAAGATAATACAAAAGACTATGCAATAGAACCAAAAAATAGCCGAAACAGACCCTGGAAGGTAATTTAGATCAGCAAAGAAAACGGCCCTATGAATCTGTCCCGAATCTGCCTACAGATCAAATGCAGAAAATGCAAAAATGAAGGTAATTTTTAAATATGCAAATGATGTCCAAATGATGCAAACTTTATATGTGTGGAAAGACAATACAAAGGACAACACAATGGAATAAAAATTAGCCCGATTCGATATCAGGAGACAAAGTTATGCCTGAATGAATAAGGCCCATGTGAGTAGTGCACATACCCGGCCAGAACCAAGAAAAGGTCACTAGATGGCCGTTTTTAACCTATATGCAGTCTATTGGAGGACCGCACAGGTCTTGGGCAGCCCTGGGAGGATCGTTTCTAACCCCAGGGGTTTAGGGAGGTCTTGGAAAGGCCGCTGAAAGGGCTAGGCGGCCCTGCGATAGACCGCGTACCCCTGACAGACCCGGGAACAGACAGAACAATGGAAAAACGTAGAGGAGACTACCCAATCATGCATAAACACCCACCCAACATGCAAAAGACTAAAAATATAACGTGATGGGCACTACGTGTCCCACCGTGATCGCCAAAAAACTGTAAGATGTAAATGTAATCTAATCTCCCGCCCCCAAACTATGAGCATATACATATAAACATGAACATTTAAACGTGAAACATGGACAATGAGAAGCAAAGGGCGATGAAGAATAGAGAAACCTGACCGTGATCACCACCAAAGTTCTACAGCACCAAAAGAATGAAGGAAGGAGGAAGATGATGCCGTAGACCTTGGAAAATGGGGAAGAAGATGCGGCCCGAAGATGAACTGCTACAACATATAATCGCGCCTCAAAGGGAATGCGGGGAACCGATGTGGGTGCACCTCCTCACCTTCCAGCCGGCTAGAAAGCAAGGGCCTCACGTTCTATTGATAATCTCCTGTAAAACAAAGCCACAAAAATAAAAGAAAACCCATTAGAAAATGATGGTGTAGCATATGCCCCGAAGTGATAAAATAGCATGACAGAAAGGGGGAGAACGCACCGGGAGAGGGTTTTTAACCCCTATAAATGGGTGCAAATGAAAGGTGGGAGTATTGTGCATGTATGAGATTTGAAATCACGAGATTTGGAGGAGAAAATGGGGAGAAAATTGTTGTGCAAAATGGAGAAAAATGCAAAACGTGCAGAAACCGTGCAGAAACTAAGTGTAAAAGGCTGTGATGATTTGTGAAAAGTGGGAGAAGGGAACTAAGCATAGGAGAGAAGGAAAAGAGCCCAGAGTAGTGGAAAACAAAGATGATACTCCCCTCAATAGGTTGGAGTCGGGGCAGGAGGTAGACAACACAACATGGCTCCACCCCGGACCGACGAAGAGCGTCCCGCCGCAGAATTGTAGTAGCAAAACAGAACCTGTGATGATTTGCAAGAAGTAGGGGCGAAGTTAGGAGGGCAAACGACAATGAAATCGAGCAAATAAGGGATCAAAACGAAGCCTATACTTCCCTCAATAACCTGGGGTCAAAGGTTTGAGTTAACAATCTGGCATGACTTCACCCCAGGTCGAAGAAGAGCCCCCCGGCATGCAGGCGAACTGGGCAGGTTTATATAGAAATCTGCTGGAACCCAGAACTTTCTACCACGATTCCAGAAGATAGAGTCCACCAAATCTCGAGATCCATGGATCATCCTCGAGATAATAGTCAAGATAAGACGTGGGAGAAAACGGGACTCTATTTGGTGGAAGGATCTAGAAGATATTCCCGCCGCAAGAAGGGCCCAGAGCCTAATCTGGAGGAGTTTTGGTTACACGAAATGCATAAAACCCGATATTACAGCCAAGATTCTATGAGGTATTGCCCATTAAAATTCGTGTCCTATAGACCAATCTCGAGATAATCCAAAGGGCAAGAGATAGAAACAAACGGGGCTCAATTTGGAGTTAGTTTCTAGAAGTTACGGCCGCCGAAAGATAGGCCCATCGTCCAGATTTCAGGATAGAGTTCAGCGGTGAAGAAGATGGAGTTCAGGGTCATCTGGACTCTCTGTGATAGAAATGGTCTATCGAGCGGCCATTTTTGGTAAGAAACGGTCATGACTGGACCGCATATATCATTAAGAACAGAGTCGTTGGCGAACACGGCACTTCAGGCAAAACTAGATAAAAATGGTCTAGCAAATGACCACTTCTCAGAGCTGGGCGGTCTAGCAAATGACCTCCTTCAGAAAATGGTCCTCTGGGTGACCTCCTTCTGGTTAAAAAACGGTCCAGTGGGTGACCTCCTTCTGAAAACGGTCCTCTGGGTGACCTCCTTCTGGGTAAAGACAGTAGAGTGTGAAAATCAGAAAATATCTTGAAAATGGTGCAGAATTAGTGAAGTGGTAGAAGAATAAATTGTAGATATCTGAAAAATGAACAACTTTCATGAAGAGAGCAAGATGAAAAGATGATTAGAAGAGGGAGAAAATGGGGTGATAACAGAGAAAAATGTTGGGACTTGAAAACGGTGGAGAACTGGATAATGGAGTAGAAGAAGGAATTGTAGGGCTTTAAAAAATGAAAAACTTTGGTGAAGGACACTTAGTGAATAGAGGAACGGAAGGTGATGGGGACATCGAAGCAAGACCACTCATATTTTGTTCGCATTTATGTCCTTTTATATTTGTATGTATACCATTGTGTTATATGGGTACACAATTGTGAGTCTTACTGGGTTTTTATGCAAAATGCCAGTAGGACCTGCTAGGGGGCCCCCAGCCCTTCCCCATTGGGTCACCTAAGCTATGTGGGGCTGGTCAACCATCCTAGGTGGCCATCTAGAAGGTTTGAATGTCAATTGACACATGGGGGACAAGGTGGACAAAAAGTCCACATTCTACACCTCTTGGTCAAGGGGGCGCCCCCCCCATTAGAATTAATTAGGAATTTCTTATTTTTATTTTGTTTGGACTAAATGTGATGTCCCTTATTTGCCCCTCCAAATCCTAGATCTGAGGGCATTCTTGGTCTTTTTCCATTTATTATATAAGCCATGTATTTCTATTATTCTTGAATTAATGAAAGAAGAAAATCCTTGAGTGCAAGAAGCATACCTGCGACCCTCTCTCTCTCTCTCCTGGTGTTTCTTCTTCCTCCCTTTGCATCTCAGGGTTTAGAACCCTTCTACCTTGCCCCCCCCCCCACCTCTGATTTCATCCAGTGCCGCCGCCGCCGCCGTTCGTGCTGCCATCGAGCCGCCACGAGCCACCGTCGGAAGTTCTATCTAGGTTCTATCTTGCTGGACAGAAGGCCACTCCGAGACGTTTAGCTCCCAATTCTCTCATCTTATGGAGCTGATATTTTCAGGGTACGTTTTAGGGTTCATCATAACCCTCTAAAAAAATTAAAAATAAATTGTAGCCCCATTTTATAATTTTCCATTTTCGTGCATCTCCACCCACCAGTTCTGCCTTTTGTTCAGATCCAGTCACAGCCACCCTGAGTTTCGCCATCTTGGTCCCCTTTGTGATTTTTCCTGGAACCTCAAATTTTACTGGAGGTTATGTCCACCATTCCCTCCATCGAAAAATTTTCGTAGAATTTTGTAAGGCCTCTACCCATTTTTCAAAAATTGTGTCCTTCCCCCAAGATCTGTTCAGTCCCTGCTGTCCAGATCCGACCACCCAGTGCCATAAAATCATTTTCACCACCCAAACCTCCACCAAATCCTCCATAAAAAATATCCCCATCTTCCTCTTTCATTTCTACAACTTTCATGAAGAGCATGAGGTCTGAATCTGAGATCTTCGCCACGGTCAACGGTAGTTCTCAAGAAACTTCCCTGCTGCCCTGAGATTTCAGGCCCTATCCAACAGAAACTTCAAAAATCGACTAAGGCCAGATCCGTGTAGATCCAATTTATCTCTCTAGCCCTAGATCGAACTACTTCGAAAGAGCTTTCCAACGATACCTTCTGTGCTTTGATCCGACGTCAGGATTGATCGCAGCAGCCGATCTTGCCGGAATGCGCGCCTGAAAATAGAAGCAGCAGATCCGTGGGCACCCTTTCCGACCGGTGGTGTTCGGAGCCGCCCGGTCTCCGACCAGCATTCCCGCCTGGCCTCCATCCTGGGAGGCACGCCTCCAAGTGTCAGCATCACAGCGGGATCCACCCTCGTCAGTCCCGGAGGATTCAGCGGCACGTGGGTCACACAGACCCGTAGAACACGCCGTCCGAACTGCGCCGACGGGGTGATCAAGTGCAGCCCGTCAACCCGAGATCGGTCCTCCTGGGCCCACTTGTGTAGCCCTTTACCTTCCTGCGTGGAGTGGGTGATATTTCATTGCTATAATTTAATTCATTACTGTTACCGGGAGTTACCGAATTCGGCCGGGGCCGTCTTCCCCACGCCGAGAGCGTGGAGGTATCGTGTTCGCTCCCTTGACTCGGCATTTTGCTTTATTCGTATGTGCTTTATATGCCGCTGCTAGAGAGCATGTGTTAGGACCGTTAGCTCGCTATACTTTTTATATCACCGCTACTGCGAGAGAAAGCGATACCGTCCCGTGACCCGATCCGGGCACGAAAACGTGAGTTGACCACCCTAGCTCTTGCCGGTTTCTCAACCGCGCATGTCCAACGCTTCCCTCGATAAGGGACGATCGCGAGCTTGCTTAGAGTCCAAGGATCGCATATCCATTTGGAGTCGAGTCGCGTGTCCGTCCCGCATCAGAAGGGGATGAAAAAAGGACCATTTTTCAAGACTACGCAGCGACAGGGGCCAAATGCTTGAGGGAAGTCGACTTAACTGGACTGTAAGTCGACTTAGAAGGCCGGAAGTTGATAAGATAAGCTCCAGGGCTCAATAGAATCATGATCTCCAAGGCTCAAAGGGAATGGAGTAATAAAATGGGCTCGAAATCCATCCAAGGAACACTCCAAAACAATGGTTAATTCGAGACATCAAAAATGATGAATAAGAGAAATGACGCAACTTGCGCGCTAAAAACGGGTGTCAACAAGGCAGTGCACCCCCTCATCAGGGATGAACGTGACAGTTTGCATAAGACACTGTCAAACATATTGCTCTCATTGGAGGAGGCTCGGGATCATGCCAACCGGAAGATCCTCTACCATATGAAGCAGTTTCCCTCTAACATCACAAAATGGGAAGCCATCGCCAGAAGTAAGGAGCAGCAAGAAGCTCTCATCAAAATACTACAGGAACCAAAAGTCTACAAGACACATGTTGCGGAATTGTAGATAGCAACAAATGAAGCCTTCGCAACCACTGTCACATTTGTGAAAAAGGATATGTTATTGTCCTCTTCGTGCCACAATCGCCCACTGCATATGTAGGGAAAGATCAACGGTCATGAGACGAACCGGATCTTGTTAGATGTCGGTGTTGCTGTCAATATCATGCCGTTGAAAACATTCAAGGCCCTATATTTGACACCATACCTCTAGAAGGTCCAAGCCGTCAAGATCTCTGGCTTCAACTAGAACACCGAGGATGTTCTCGGTCAGGTAGATGTAGACCTTGTGCTACATGATTTCACCTCAAAGGTGACATTTTATATTATCAACACCGACACGTCCTAAAAAGTATTGCTAGGCAGACCCTGGGTACATAAAAACTGTGTAGTCCCCTCAACACTCTATCAATGCATCAAATATGCTAAAGATGGAGAGCAGCAGCGGAATGCAACCTGGCTAATGCTTCACTCTACTTCAAGAGACCTAGCACATACCCCGTAATCAAGAGCAAGAGCAACGGGTGGCTTTTGGAGGAGGACAAGGATGACCTCTTCTCCATCGATGAAGAAAAGGTCAAGCTACATCGGTTATGCCTTAAAGCCCACTCCACAATAGACCGCCCTAAAAGGTGGAAGATCAACTTTGAGGCTAATCTTATTAGTCGAGCCATTGACAGGAGCATATACCTCCAATCGGAATGTATATAGCTTTCTTGTGAATTGGAGGTGCACAAGGTTGAGCAGCTTAAGACGTTTGTCGTTACCTAGAAATGGCAACGTAAAAACAAGAATTAGACAAGCAAGGATAAAGTCATTGTCTTTTATAAGGGAGACATGGTACCTCAAGCCCAATTAGAGGATGATTTTTTGGGCATTATCTTGAACACCTTGAAGGTGACAAGACGGTGACCTCACTTTGAGGTTCAGGTCAAAGCCTAGATTTCGAGGCATGTGATTGCATCACACGACACGACAAAAACAAGAAAGACAAACCCTAGGACCACCCTAAAACGGCCTTTGGCTAGGGGTGCGCCCAACGCTGGGATCGGTCTCGAGCCCAGGGTACGACTCCCAACGCCGCACAAAGCGGACCCCAGCCATGTCCCAGTCATCATTCGAAGGAGGGTCAACTCGCCGCATGAGGACTCCACTCTCTGGGTATGAGGATCGTTCGAGGCGAAGCATAAAGTGCGAGGACCAGTCTTAGCACGAAATCGGCCAAATGATAGTGAACGCCTGAAGAGGCGTTCGTTGACAAGTTCAAGATGCATTGCTCAGGCTTTTATTTGTTGGGCCTCCGAGTGATCCTCATACAAGCTAGCGTTGATGAAGAAGGCAGTCGAGGATGGGGTCCATCCATGAAGACTCATAGTCGATGGTGTTCACTTGAGGCTCGAGCTCTTGCGATCTAACCGACTGGTCTCGAACGCTCAGTTTAATGGTGTGTTGTTCTCCTCACAGTTGGCGTGCTTTTGGGCAAAAGCGAGGAGCTCCATCGGCATCATGGGAGACTCCACTCTGAGCGTTCATCAGAGGATGGCATCCCGGGTGCCTTGCATCAGTGCGGTAGTGGCGATGTTGATGTCCATGCAGGGAATGCAGAGGGCCTCTTTGCAAAATCGGGACACGAAGTCCCACAAGGGTTCCTCGTGCCCTTTCTTGATGGTGAGTAGGCTTACTGCGGATCTGGTTTCCTTCTTACAGTCGATGAAGTTCTCCTTGAATAATTTCTTCAGCTGTTGGAAGGAGTTGATGGTCCCGACAGGTAGCCACTCGAATCATGTCTGAGCATTCTCCTGTAGGGTGGTGACGAATGCCAAACACCTCATAGCGTCCGAGGCTCGGTGGAACACCAGGTTGGACTCGAAGTTGTACATGTGGTCGGCGGGGTCGGTGGTGCTGTCGTACGGAGTGAACGTTGGCAACAGAAACTTTGAGAGGATCGGTGCCTCCATGATCTCCCAAGAGAATGGGGCATGGAAGTCTGAGTCATCATCGATGAGCCCCCTAGTCCGCACTGTATAGAGAATAGCATCCAGATAGTGAACCTTCCCTTCAAGCTTACGCTCTACCTCCTCATAGCGTCGTAACCGCTACGCCATCTCCAGATTAGAGTGCTGCGGATTGTCAGGATGCTATGCAGGTGGATTACGTGGGCACCATGGGTATATGGAAGAGACGTGAGAATGATCACACACCTGATGGGACTCCGCCACAGTGGGTGCACCTCTATTCTGGGGGAGCCCCCTCGGAGCATGATCTTGCTCCACTTGTCGATTGAGGAGGCCTTGGCACACCTCCGTCAACACCTAGATCTGGCAGCGCATCTCCGCCAACTCGTTCATGGTAGGGTCGAGGGGAACAGTGCCGCAGGACGGATGAGTGGAATAGGACGTGTAGTGCCCCAGAATTTATAATTAATTTCTGGATTATTTATAGAAATTTCTAGAATTTATAAAGGGCAAAATAGATTAACAAATGAATTAATATCGAGAATATAAGGCCAATTTATGTTAAATAACTAATCCAGCTTTGATAATTAAAATCTAATATGTTTATGGACGAAGCCCATTAAGTTTGACCCATATTCTAGAAGGTTATTTATCATATTCATGAATTTTAAGGATAAAAACCATTTTATTAGGTAATTATAAGGATAAACAAATAAAAGAGTTTTAATTTTATTGAATTCTGTGCACATGGGATGTAGCGGTCTATCGCGCGATAGCCACAGTCATGTAACGTGCCTACCTTCGACCTTTACGCTCTGTTAGTTCCGTGAAGTGAAGAAAGAGCAAAAAGATTAGATTTTGTTAGCCTATCTCTTAGGGATCGAGATGAGAAGACTAATAGAGGTGTTAAGGACTCTTAAAAGTCGATCTAAACTTTAACAAGGACTCTAGAATCGATCTAATCCTTGAACCCTAGCCAAAACCTTATAAATAGAGCCCAGTTCTGAACTGAGTAACCCTTACTTTTTGCTCGTGAATAATCAAGGTAAGGAGATAGAATCTCGGGTAAGTTCTTTAGAGTCTTTTGTTCCTAATACTTTAAACTAACTACCCTCAAAATTTCATGTTAGGAGGTCAAGTATCTAAGGAGTTAGGATCTTCCAAAGTTACTGGTTTCATCACGCCAACCTAGGAAACTGTGCAACAGGGTGCTGAAGATCAGGAAATTAGATAGCCTAAACGAGGTAATTAGAGTTAGATGCTTTAGAACATTTTGTTTCTCTTAGTATCATCTTCCTAACCTCCAATTTTCACGTCCTTAGGTCAAGAGGTTGAGGAGTTAGAGCGACGTGAAGTTGCTGTAAATTCACAAGAAGAGAAGAACTAGGGCGTGACTTGTAGTCCCAAATTCAAAGTTTAAAGCCCAGAAAAGAGGTAGGTCATCTCATGAACGGCAAAAACAACATGTTATGGATAAAAGCCCTCGGATTTTGCTTGATTACATGCACTATAGATCATGAATTTCATGTTTAAGTAGGGTCATGCATACATACATATCTTTAGCCTTAATGGAACATAAAAGATACTATCTTGTTAACTCACTACGACCTATGCATATACCTGGCCTTTACTTCGTTATTATGGTTAGAATAGTTAGTTATTTTGATTCTTCTTGCATGGGGCATAGTTCCTTATCTTCATCGTTAGCAAAAGCTCTAACGGATTGAAGTAGGACCGTCACATGATTGTAGCGGCCTTACGATAAGCCGTCACACCCTCTGTTGTATTTAAGATTTCTCTATTGTCTCTGACGGACCAGGTTAGGAGCGTTACAATACTGTAACGGCCCCACGATAAACCGTCACAAGTACTGTGACGCGCCCATTCTCGACCGTCAGGGTAACTGTGTTCTGTCAACCCGAGACAGAATAGAGCAGTCCAAATTACTTATAGATAAGCTTAATTATCTAAGTTTGATCTATTTTTCATGACTTTGAGTTTATTGATCAATTCATGACAGGAATTTGCATGGTTTGAGCATTTTGAGTTATTTTAAGTTATGCTAATTTCATGTGCTAAAACTCTATAGTTTGTATTAAACATGATTTTACATGTTGTATTGACAGAGTTCTATCATGGTTTCACATCGTTACACATTCTTTTCTATCTATAGAGTCATTTTCTTTAAGTACATGGCATATATTCCGGTATATGGCCATTAGTTCACACTTTGCACTATAGGAACATATTCTTGAACATGAGGACCTCTCTATTGGATATTCTTTACAATGGACTAGAAAATCTTGTTTCAAGGCCTCCGTAATTCTCCGCGAGTCTGGGATTCCCACTAGGACGTCGAGTTGGTTGTACCATTAAAGCCCAATTATTAGAGTACACTACCGATGTTTTCTGGTTCTAGAGATGTAACGGATCAATATTGGACCGTCAGGCACATCTAACGGCCCAATATGCAACCGTCATATTTAACTGAGTCCAATTATTGGTTCTGGATTCAGCCCATTGTAACGGATCAAGACTCGACCGTTAAGTTCATGTAACGGCTCGGTATTAGATCGTCAAAGTTCTAAAATTCTTTAACCCGAGATTTGACCAAAGGGTTGATATTCTAAATTCCTAGCTAGAGTATTGATGGTCTAGGACTTGACATATTGTCTAAAGATACTTAACTTAAATTATGAATAGTAATAAATGTACTGTTATGCTGCCGAATTATTTCCATGAGCATGACATCGTCTTAAATCATTCTTGATCTCTCTTGTCCTAAGTTGAAACGTTCATTTATTGATTATTGTTGTCATGAACTTATTTACATTCTTGGCCATAATTTTATTGCTTGAAACGTGGAAATAGCTTGATTTATACTTGAAGAAGCGATCGAGCACTGATTGTGTTCAAGGGCTCTATGCTAGTCCCCTCGGTTGATTGTTGGAAACATACTATTATAAACCATGGGGAATGATGCTACTGGCGTCGCATTACGCTGGGAGTACTTTCTCTATAAATAAGTTAAATCCACGGGTATCATGAAAATACTTGCACATGACTTTCTTGCTTGATACATGATATTCCACAGAAATTCACCAAATACTTGCTCATAAGCAAAAGATGTTTGGATGATGACTACGTGGTAATGCTAGTACATTCTCATTACATTCTTATTCATGAAAGGCCATGCTACATTCTTGTTTATACTTGCTCATTCTATCTTACATGATCGTCTTATTACCTGGTTATGCTTGTGATTCATCGCATTCGCATCATTTTACCTTATTTCTTTAGAGCTAAAATGCTAATTACTTAAATATTGCTAATCGTGTTGATGCGAAGATACCTACTGGGCAAGTATGCTCATTACCTATTTCCAATCTTTTTAGGAGATGAAAGTGAGTCGGGAACGGATTCGAAATATTCAAATAGCGGGTCCGAGAGTGAATGAAGAATGAGTGAAGACTTAAGAAGTTTACATTATTTAGATTGAGTCTATGTAATTTTCTTAATTCTTGAGTCTAGAATGATGAAGAAAGTTAAAATAGTGATTGTATTTGAATATTTGATTTGATTATTAATGAAATAAGTTGAAGTTTGAGTAACTATTGTGCAATTACATTTATGTGTGTGATTATCTTGCGCTCTGATCGTTCTTGTTTACAAGAGACTTACCATACCGGCTGTTCACGTTCCTCAAGCTAGTCTTCCGTTGTAATAAAGGCTCGGGGCGTAACAGTTAAGTTGGTATCAGAGTCTAAGTCTCAGGACTTAGGGAGAAGAATCATGTCATAGGATAAGTCCAAGGTTTAAGGACCCCTACCTATGAACTAAGGAAGAAATTCCCATACCCATGTGAGAATTGGGTAGAGCCCGGGATAAGATAGTTAATTAGCTTTAAGATTAATTTTCTTCCAATTCCACTAGAAATAACAAGTTGTTATATTTCTCTCTGGTACCTTATTTTCTAAATGGCTCATCACGTAGATTGGAAAGGCATGCATCAAACAGTTGCCGGCCTTACTCATGCATTACAAACTATGGCCCAGACAGGCGCAGGGGCAAGGGCTGGTGACTTACATCGTAATTTCTGAAGTTTAAACCCTCCGCGTTTCTATGGTTCTTCTAATCCGGACGAAGCAGAGAACTGGATTGATGAGATGAACTGTATATTTGACGTCATCCAATGCACCGATCAAGAGAAGGTGTGTCTTGCAACTTTCCAACTCAACAAGGATGCCCGTACATGGTGGAAGTCAGTTCTGACACCTCCGGCCGATGCACCTCATACATGGGATGGTTTTCTCACTTTGTTCCGTGCTAAATACTTTTCTGAGCACATGAAAGAAGGAAAGGCTATGGAGTTCGCCTCTCTTCGCTAGGGAATGATGACAGTTGCGGAATATGAACTGTAATTCTCAAGGCTAGCACCCTATGCACCGCATTTAATCAGTACCGATTTATTGAAGGCTAATCGATTTATGGATGGGTTATGACCCAGTTTCATTCAGCAACTTGGGACCCAGAATATCCGTACTTATGCGGAGATGGTTCAGCGGGCATACCTATGTGAAAGGACCTTAGAAAAGGTCGAGAAATTGAAAGGGAAAGGAGAAGAGTCCAGCCGACGATCAGATCGACGTTATAAGAAAGAAAAATTCAGCATCACGGAGCCTCACAAAAGCCGTGATAGTAAGAAGAGATCCAGGAGTGAGAACGGTGGAAGTTCTTAGAAAAATAAGAAGATTAAGGAGGAGGAGCAAGTCGCCACGGCTTGCACTTTTTATGAAAAGTTCGGCCATTCGGCTGAAGAATGTTGGAAGTGCCTTGGTGCTTGTTTACGCTGTGGAAGCAGGGAGCATCGCATGCCATATTGCCCCCTTATGAAGGACCAGTCATCTGGTGGTGGACGCAGGAGGCAGGCTCGCCTCAATGCCATTCTAGAAGAAGAGGAAGCACCCAGGGATGGCGGGTTTATGAAAGGTACTCTTCAAATTTGTTCCCGTCCTGCATTTGTGCTATTTGATATGGGTGCCTCTCATTCTTTTATCTCCACTACTTTTGCAAAAACATTACCAATTACATCAGTTCCCCTACCTTCAGATCTTGCTATTACTACACCCTTAGGATCTGGAACAAAACTTACTAGATATTGCCCTGATAGTGAGGTGATAGTAGAAGGTCACAATCTCCCCGCAAACCTAGTATGCCTTGACATGAAAGGTTATGATGCCATTTTAGGGGTAGATTGGCTTATAGATCATGAAGCAAATATTAACTGTCGAAATAGGATTATATCATTTCGAAAACTTAGTCTTCCAAGATTCTCTTTCCTTGGCATCAAGTATAGGAAACATCCCACTGTCATATCTTCTCTTCACGCTTGCAAACTCATCTCGGAAGGATGTGAAGCTTTTCTTGCTTCTGTCATTGTTACCGAATCCAAGAAAATCATCCTAGCAAACATTCCTATTGTAAATGAGTTTCCAGATGTATTCCCATCCGAATTATCCAGTTTATCACCCGAAAGGGAAGTGAACTTCACTATTGAACTCATTCCAGGAGCAGCACCTATTTCTATAGCCCCTTACAGGATGTCCCCCACGGAACTTAAGGAACTAAAGAGGCAGTTGCAGGAACTACTAGATATGGGCTTCATTAGACCTAGCACATCCCCTTGGGGAGGGCCTGTGCTATTTGTCAAGAAGAAGGATGGCTCTCTCAGGCTATGCATAGACTACCGGCGACTAAATCAACTTACAATCAAAAACAAGTATCCGTTGCCGCATATTGGTGAGCTCTTCGATCAGCTTTCGGGAGCAGAGTATTTCTCCAAAATAGACCTCAGATCAAGTTATCATAAGCTTAGAATTAAAGAAGACATTTATAAATCGGCTTTTTGAAGTCGTTATGGCCACTATGAATTCGTGGTAATGCCGTTTGGGTTAACAAATGCCCCATCAGCATTTATGCAACTTATGAACAGTGTTTTTCAACCATATCTGGACCAGTTCATCATCGTCTTCATTGACGATATCTTGATATATTCCAACACAAAAGAGGAACATAAAGAACATTTTAGGATAGCCTTGCAAACACTTAGAGAACATAAACTTTATGTCAAGCTCAACAAATGTGAATTCTGGCTCAATGAAGTTTCATTCCTAGGCCACATTATTTCAAATGAATGTATCACTATGGATCCTTCGAAAGTTGAAGCTGTCAGAAATTGGAGCCAGCCAACGACTGTCTCAGAAGTAAGAAGCTTTATGGGACTAGTTGGTTATTATAGGAGATTTATTAAAGACTTCTAAAAAATTACGGTTCCTTTAACTAGACTCACAAGAAAAGAAAATCATTTTGTCTGATCAAAGGAATGTAAAAAGAGTTTTCAAATTCTTAAGAATCACCTTACTACAGCTCCTATTTTAGCACTACCGGTGGAAGGTGGTGGATTCGAAGTATATACGGATGCATTCGGCATTGGCTTAGAGTGTGCCCTTATGCAAAATGGAAAAGTAATTTGTTATTCTTCAAGACAATTGAAACGTCACGAGAAAAATTATCCCGTGCATGATTTGGAATTGGCAGCTGTTATTTTTGCCTTAAAAATTTGGCGTCATTATCTCTATGGAGAGAAGTTCACGCTCTACTCGGACCACAAAAGCTTAAAATAGTTATTCTCTCAAAAGGAGCTAAATATGAGGCAGAGGAGATGGTTAGAATATCTGAAGGACTTTGATTTTGCTATTCAATATCATCCTGGCAAGGCTAATGCTGTAGCAGATGCACTCAGCAGAAAACTAATGGGAATGCTATCAAGTCTTATGATTAGTATGACTAATCTTATTCCTCAATTTGCTCAGCTGAACTTAGATATTGACACAAAGGAAGAGGATTGTTTCATGGCTAATATCCGAGCTCAACCTACATTAATAGAGGATCTAGTCAAGCTACAAAATGATGATCCCGTGTTACTGGAAATTAAAGTCAATATTGAACAAAGGCTGGATTTCTCTGTTTCCAATGATGAAAGATTGCTATTTAAGGGTCGAATGTGTGTACCAGATCATGAGGATACAAAGAAACTGATCCTAGAAGAAACACATAATTCCAAGTACACCATTCATCCAGGTGGTACAAAAATGTATCAAGATCTCAAAAGAAACTTATGGTGGCCCAATATGAAGAGGGAAATAGCTGATTTCGTGTCCCACTGTCTCACTTGTCAACAAGTAAAAGCAGAGCATTTTAGACCCGCGGTTAAATTACATCCCTTCAATATTTCTGAATGGAAATGGGAGAGTATAGGAATGGATTTCATCATGGGTTTACCCAGTACCAGAGGAGGACACGATGGTATATGGGTGATCATAGACCGATTGACTAAATCTGCACGCTTCATACCAATAGAAAGTCGAAGGTCTGTGGATATTCTAGTAGCATTATATATGAAAGAAATTGTCAAAATTACATGGTGTCCCCGTCACTATTATATCTGATAGAGATTCTTGATTCACATCACAGTTCTGGAAGGGTCTACAACATTCATTAGGGACTAGATTGAATTTTAGCACGGCATTTCATCCACAAACTGATGGTCAGACTGAAAGAATAAATCAGGTAGTAGAAGATATGCTCAGGGCCTGCGCTATTGATTTTGGAGGAAGTTGGCATGATCACTTGCCTCTAGTAGAGTTTGCATACAACAACAGTTATCAGGCCAGCATACAGATGGCGCCCTTTGAAGCTTTATATGAAAAAAGTTGTAGATCACCAATATGTTGGAATGAAATAGGGGAAAGGTAATTTCTAGGCTCCGACGTTATCAGGGATTCTTCAGAGAAAATCAAGCTCGTTCGAGAAAGATTACAGATGGCACAAGATAGGCAGAAATCTTATGCTGACAATCGAATACGCGACTTGGAGTTTCAGGAGGGAGATCATGTATATCTGAAAGTTTCTCCAGGCTGTGGTATTCGAAGATTTGGCATTAAAGGAAAGCTAACTCCAAGGTTCATTGGCCCATTTGAAATTCTTGAAAGGGTCGATGAGGTGGCTTATAGACTGGCTTTACCTCCACAATTAGCAGGAGTTCATGACGTATTTCACGTCTCTATGCTGAAAAAGTATGTATATGATCCTGACCATATTATCACTTATGATAATTTAGAGATTCAGAAGGATAGGACGTACGAGCAAACACCAATAAAGATTCTAGAACGAGAAGTGCGTCAACTAAGGAATAAAGTTATTCCTATGGTCAAGATACAATGGAAGAAAATATGGCCATATGAAGCAACATGGGAAACTGAAGAAGCTGTGCGGAAAAGATTCTCAGAATTATTTAATTGTAAGTACACTCTCCACAATCCATGTATTGAATTTGAGGACCAATTTCTTTTAAGTGAGGGAGGGTGTAGTGCCCCAGAATTTATAAGTAATTTCTAGATTATTTATAGACTTTTCTAGAATTTATAAAGGGCAAAATAGATTAACAAATGAATTAATATCGAGATTATAAGGCTCAATTATGTTAAATAACTAATCCAGCTTTGATAATTAAAATCCAATAGGTTTATGGACCAAGTCCATTAAGTTTGACCCATATTCTAGAAGGTTATTTAGCCTATTCACAAATTTTAAGGGTAAAAACTATTTTATTAGGTAATTATAAGGATAAACAAACAAAAGAGTTTTAATTTTATTGAATTCTGCGCACATGTGATGTAGCGGTCTATCGCGCGACCGCCACAGTCATGTAACGCGCCTACCTTCGATCGTTACGCTCTGTTAGTTCCGTGAAGTGAAGAAAGAGCAAAAAGATTAGATTTTGCTAGCCTATCTCTTAGGGATCGAGATGGGAAGACAAATAGAGGTGTTAAGGACTCTTAAAAGACTATCTAAGCTTTAACAAGGACTCTAGAATCGATCTAATCCTTGAACCCTAGCCAAAACCCTATAAATAGAGCCTAGTTCTGAACTGAGCGACCCTTACTTTTTGCTCTTGAAGAATCAAGGTAAGGAGATAGAATCTCGGGTAAGTTCTTTAGAGTCTTTTGTTCCTAATACTTTAAACTAACTACCCTCAAAATTTCATGTTATGAGGTCAAGTATCCAAGGAGTTAGGATCTTCCAAAGTTGCTGGTTTCATCACGCCAACCCAGGAAACTGTGCAACATGGTGCTGAAGATCAAGAAATTAGAGAGCCTAAACGAGGTAATTAGAGTTAGATGCTTTAGAACATTCTGTTCCTCTTAGTATCATCTTCCTAACCTCCAAATTTCACATCCTTAGGTCAAGAGGTTGAGGAGTTAGAGCGACGTGAAGTTACTGTAAATTCATAGGAAGAGAAGAACTAGGGTGTGACTTGTAGTCCCAAATTCAAAGTTTAGAGCCCAGAAAAGAGGTAGGTCATCTCATGAACGGCAAAAATAACATGTTAGGATAAAAGCCCTCAGATTTTGCTTGATTACGTGCACTATAGATCATGAATTTCATGTTTAAGTAGGGTCATGCATACATACATATCTTTAGCCTTAATGGAACATAAAAGATACTATCTTGTTAACTCATTACGACCTATGCATATACCTGGCCTTTACTTCATTATTATGGTTAGAATAGTTAGTTATTTTGATTCTTCTTGCATGGGGCATAGTTCCTTATCTTCATCGTTAGCAGAAGCTCTGACGGATTGAAGTAGGACCGTCACATGATTGTAGCGGCCTTACGATAAGCCGTCACTCCCTCTATTGTATTTAAGATTTCTCTGTTGTCTCTGATGGACCATGCTAGGAGCGTTACAATACTGTAACGGCCCCACGATAAACTGTCACAAGCACTGTGATGCGCCCATTCTCGACCGTCAGGGTAACTATGTTCTGTCAACCCGAGACAGAATAGAGCAGTCCAAATTACTTATAGATAAGCTTAATTATCTAAGTTTGATCTATTTTTCATGACTTTGAGTTTATTGATCAATTCATGACAGGAATTTGCATGTTTTGAGCATTTTGAGTTATTTTAAGTTATGCTAATTTCATGTGCTAAAACTCTATAGTTTGTATTAAACATGATTTTACATGTTGTATTGACGGAGTTTTATCATGGTTTCACATCGTTACACATTCTTTTCTATCTATAGAGTCATTTTATTTAAGTACATGGCATATATTCCAGTATATGGCCATTAGGTCACACTTTGCACTATAGGAACATATTCTTGAACATAAGGACCTCTCTATTAGATATTCCTTCCAATGGATTAGGAAATCTTGTTTCAAGGCCTCCGTAATTCTCCGCGAGCCTGGGATTCTCACTAGGACGTCGAGTTGGTTGTACCATTAAAGCCCAATTATTAGAGTACACTACCGATGTTTTCTGGTTCTAGAGATGTAACGGATCAATATTGGACCGTCAGGCACATCTAACGGCCCAATATGCAACCGTCACATTTAACTAAGTCCAATTATTGGTTCTGGATTCAGCCCATTGTAACGGATCAAGACTCGACCGTTAAGTTCATGTAACGGCCCGGTATTAGACCGTCAAAGTTCTAAAATTCTTTAACCCGAGGTTTGACCAAAGGGTTGATATTCTAAGTTCCTAGCTAGAGTATTGATGGTCTAGGACTTGGCATATTGTCTAAAGGTACTTAACTTAAATTATGAATAATAATAAATGTACCGTTATGCTGCCGAATTATTTCCATGAGTATGACATCGTCTTAAATCATTCTTGATCTCTCTTGTCCTAAGTTGAAACATTCATTTATTGATTATTGTTATCATAAACTTATTTACATTCTTGGCCATAATTTTATTACTCGAAACGTGGAAATAGCTTGATTTATACTTGAAGATGCGATCGAGCACTGATTGTGTTCAAGGGCTCTATGCTAGTCCCCTCGGCTAATTGTCGGAAATATACTATTATAAACTATGGGGTATGATACTACTGGCATCGCATTACGCTGGGAGTACTTTCTCTATAAATAAGTTAAATCCACGGGTATCATGAAAATACTTGCACATGACTTTCTTGCTTGATACATGATATTCCACAGAAATTCACCAAATACTTGCTCATAAGCAAAAGGTGTTTGGATGATGACTACGTGATAATACTAGTACATTCCCGTTACATTCTTGTTCATGAAAGACCATGCTACATTCTTGTTTATACTTGCTCATTCTATCTTACATGATCGTCTTATTACCTGGTTATGCGTGTGATTCATCGCATTCGCATGATTTTACCTTATTTCTTTAGAGCTAAAATGCTAATTACTTAAATATTACTAATCGTGTTGATGCGAAGATACCTACTGGGCAAGTGTGCTCATTACCTATTTCCAATCTTTTCAGGAGAAGGAAGTGAATCGGGATCGGATTCGGAATATTCAAATAGCAGGTCCGAGAGTGAATGAAGAATGAGTGAAGACTTAGGAAGTCTACATTGTTTAGATTGAGTCTATGTAATTTTCTTAATTCGTGAGTCTAGAATGATGAAGAAAGTTAAAATAGTGATTGTATTTGAATATTTGATTTGATTATTAATGAAATAAGTTGAAGTTTGAGTAACTATTGTGTAATTATATTTATGTGTGTGATTTTCTTACGTTCTGATCGTTCTTGCTTGCAAGTGGCTTACCATGCCGGTTGTTCACGTTCCTCGAGCTAGTCTTCCACTGTAATAAAGGCTCGGGGTGTGACAGGACGCTTCCTATGAATCTCGCCGGTAGCTTGGGGCTCGTCAGGAACCTTGGGCCCCCTGACAGTTTCTAGTGTTGGGATAGCTTCCTCGAGGTGCCATGTTGAAGAAGCTAGGCTTAAGGCTCATGCCTGGTTTATGCTTAGAAGCCCAACCTTAAAGGAGAAATGGGTGATCCTTAGCTACATGTGCCTCCTCTTGCTTCCAATCATACCCTTCCAAGTCTCACTCGTAGAGGATGGTCGGAATAAGATAGAGGAAAAGATCTCGAGGAAATAGAAAGAATGCAAGAGCGATGTTGATGCTCCAGAGAGAGTTGAGGGTGCAAAAGAATAGAGAGGCAAAAGGATAAGGAGAGAAAAGAGAGAGATATCTATGTAGGATTTAAGCCGGTGTCGTGATCCCCACGTGCTAGTTCCCAGTCTACCCTCATTGTATACCTCTCATGCATAGCGCACACGTGCCATCCTTTGGATCCTCTACCACAGCTTATTTTCATGCAACTATCAGATTTTTATTCTCCTTTAGCCTGATGAAAATCTTCTAGTCGCCCATTTTCGAGACAGTAATTTCCTAGACCTTGACAAAATTCCTAACGAAGCTCCCTTAACAAGCTTCTCAAAACGGTCATCTAAGTCCTGTCACAACGTCCAAATCTTCTAAAGATCATGCATGGTCAAAAGTTCTAGATTTCTGCTGTCTACTCTCATCTTCTAATTTGTCCCCTGACTACATCATCTAAGCCTTGCCGTACTTCCCATTTTAGACGATCCCATCGCCAAACTTCATTTTGATAGCTAACTAACATCTAATCCTTCAATGAATCATCTAACTCTTCAACATATCATTTAATATTTTAATATATCATTTAACTCCTCCATATATTATCAATATCTCATCTAATCGTTCAATATATCATCCATCTCTTTAATATCTTATCTAATCCTTCATTATATCGTCTATCTGGAAGATGAAAAAAAATCATCTAAAGCTTTCAACTTAGACGATACTTCATCTAATGACTTAGACGATACTTCATTTACTTCACTGCTTTGTCTAAGGCTTTTTACTTAGACGATACTTCGTCTACTTTTACATCGTCCAACTTTTTAGTCCACATCATCGTCTAACTGCTTCCATCTAATTTCGGCCCATTGCCTAACTTTTCAATACCTAACTGCCAGTGCATCGTCTAAATTTTGATCCTATCATTTACTTTATTTACTTAGGTGAAATTTTGTGTAACTTCTTTCAATTTAGGTAGAATATCATCTAACGTCCATCATCTAAGTTCTCCCTCTGTCTAATTTCTTACCTTTTCATCTACTTTTATCACTCCGTCTAACTATCGTCTACTAAGTTGGGGAATTCAACATACATAATCATAAATAAAAAAATAAATCTTGAACTTCTTAGTCATGAATATTTAATGAAAATTAGCTTTAAAATTTCCAGAATGTTACATCATCCGCTACTCATCCCTATAACTTTAATCTTACTACAATGTTTGTCATTTCAATGACATGTTCATACAATATACAAGAACTATCAAATATTATGGTGGTTAAAGTACTCATTAATGTCCCAGCAAGTGATTTATCAGTAGTACTTTGGAAATGCTCTCCCACAAATTTCATAAATTCCTTAATATTTTTAGTTTTGGGAAGAGTAGACTTGATGTTATTTGCCACAGTCATTCGCATAAATACTCATTAAAACATCTTTAAAATTTACTGTTCACCTTAATATTTTTTACTCTTTTACTTTATAAATTTTTTAAATATATTTTATATGATAAATATATCATTATAATAATAATTTTTAAAAAATATCATTAATATTACTAACTAAAATTTAAAGATGATAAAATTTTTAATACTTCACTATTAAACCTAAATAAATAGGAGAGAGGGAGAGAGAGCGATAGATAGAGGGGACAGAGGGCACATTTATTACAGTGACTTATGTCTAACCCACCTTTGGAAGTGGATTTTCAAATCAGAAGTTAATCCATGATTAACCCAATATCTAATCCTATTACCTTAAATCCCGTACCAAATCACAAAAATGGTTAGCCCTGGGTTAATTTTGGGCTAACCTAGGACTAACCCGAAATCAAAGAGGGGCTTAACACTTAATGGGCCTGAACTATAACAGCATTCATAGGATGAAAATTCTACATTTAAAGTTCAATATATTCCTTAGATAATGCCAAAAAATAAATTCTGTAATTGAAGTTTTAGAGGATATAAAAACTGAAATAAGGATACAAAATTTTATAAATCACTAATGGGCTGTTCAATGGATACTCATTTTAAAAGTTTATCTGTAATTCTGTGAAAAGTATATCCACTATATGAAGAATTAGAAATTCTCTTGAAATCACGGAGGAACAGTATTTATTTTTCTTCCTCCTTCACAGAAAGATGAACGAAGGGGAGTTATTAATTCATAATACGGTATAAACATAATTATTGAAACCTTTGAGTCAGAACAGTAAATTTGCTGTTCATCTTCTTTCCCAAAAATTTCCCAACGCAACAGAGAACTCCATGGCACGGCTTATCCTCACGACAGCGGCTCCGGTGGCAGCGCCTCCGGCCCGGCGGTGGCTGCCGATAGACCCTTACTCTTTTAAAAGAATAAATAGTTTGTTTGGCACGAACATGAAAATTTGGAATTCGCGTGATCGAACTGTATTTCCTCTTGAACAGTAACGAACGATACACATGACCAGTGATAAAACAGTCTCTATGAACAGTAATAAATAGTGCACATGATCAGTAATAACTAGTAAACATGAAATAGTGATCTTTCTCACAAACAGGATGAACGCTATTTTCTGGTGCACTTAGAATGAACAGTAAATCTTGAACTTCTTCATCATGAATATTTAATGAAATTTAACTTTACTTCTCCCTCACTTCACTTTTCTTTATTGCTCATTGATCCCTTGCTGACTTAAATATCAGAGGGTTGTCCCCTGAGATAACACCCGGGACTCCTTCTGACGCCTCCTTAATTTTTTGGTGTTTGCAGGCCTCCACGAGCGCGAGACGACTTTCCCAACAAATAAATAGAGAAGGTGGTACGTGGCCTATAGCTATGAACCATTTTCATGCCGCTACATTTCTTGACACCGTCTGTGGGAGAGTTCGGTTGACCATTTTCACCAATCCATTGGCTTGGGGGTGCCCCACCGAGGTGTAGTGATTTCAGATCCTCAACTCCGAGCACTTTCCTTGAAAGGCAGTGCTCGCGAACTGTCTGTCGTTGTCGGTTGTGAGAACCCTTGGGATCCCAAATCGACAAATGATGTTTCGTAGCACGAATCTCCAAACTGCTTCACTTGTTATCTTCCCTAATGGTTCAGCTTCGACCCACTTGGTGAAGTAGTCGATGGCGACTATGAGGAACTTCTTCCTCCCATGTGCTTCAGGGAAGGGTCCCAATATATCAATTCCCCACCGAGCGAATGGGCGAGGCTCTGTCAGAGTGTGGAGTTGCGTAGCTGGCTGGTGGTGAAGGTGAGAATATTTCTGGCATTGAGGGCACCTCCGAACATAGTCGAGACAGTCTTGCTGCAGGGTGGGCCACCAATACCCTTGCCGGATCAGCGTCCGTGCGAGTGCTCGCCTTCCCACGTGACTTCCGCAGAGTCCTTCATGGACTTCTTGGATGGCCTGATTGGCCTCCGTGGGGAAGAGGCATTTGAGTAGAGGGGCTGAGAGGGACCGGTGATATAACCGGCCGTCCACCATGGTGAAGTGGGCCGCTCTCGCTCGTGTGCGTCGCGCCTCGGCATGGTCACTCGGGAGTTGTTACCGAAGGAGGAAATCAAGAAGAGGATCTATCCAGGAAGGTTCGTAGTCGATGGCATTTACCTGGAGCGTCGGATCATCTAATCTTGGTGCTTATAACTCCTCTATCAGGACCGATCTCGAACTAGAGACTGCGGTGGCCGATGCTAGGCAGGAGAGAGCGTCTACTCGGACGTTCTCTTCGCGTGGGATGTGGATCACCTCAAAGCGGGCGAACTCGCTTGTCGCCGCCTTGGCCTTCTCTAGATACTTCATCATGGAGGGGTCGCGGGCCTCGAACTCCCCCCTGACCTGGTTGGCGATGAGCATGGAGTTGTTGTATGCTCGCACACTTGACACCCCCAGGTGCTTTGCCATGCATAGCCCGGAGAGGAGTGCCTCATACTCGGCCACATTGTTCGTGGTCGAGAAGTTGAAACGCAGGGCGTGCTGTAGCTCCACCCCTTCTGGTGAGAGTAAGACCAATCTTGCGCCGCTGTCGGCCGCGCAGGAAGATCTGTCGACGTATAGCTCCCAGGTGGGCCCCGAGGACTACTCGGGCGCGTCCTCGGCGGGTAGGGTGCATTCGGCGACGAAGTCAGCGAGAGCTTGGGCTTTGATTTCTATCCTTGGTCGGAACTTGATGTCAAATTCTCCTAGCTCGATAGCCCACTTGACCAGCCTTCCGGAAGTGCCAGGGTTCTGAAGAATTTGCAGGAGAGGCTGATCGGTGAGGACGCTAATCGGGTGAGCCAGGAAGTATGGCCGTAGCTTGCGAGCAGCCGTGATCAGCACGAGGGTGAACTTTTCAGTCCGCGAATACCGGAACTCCGGTCGTTGTAGTGCTCGGCTCACGTAGTAGACGGGCTTCATGATTCCCGCTTCTTCTCGTGCGAGCATAGCGCTCATGGTGCTGGACGTCACGGACAGGTACAGGAGTAACTGCTCTCCCCTTTGGGGTTTGGCGAGGACAGGAGGTGTCGTCAGGTAGCGTTTCAATTCTTCGAACGCCTGCTTGCACTCTTGGTCCCAATCGATCCATCCTATCTTTTCTGGTGCCAGGTTGGCTTGCTTGATCAGTCGGAAGAAGGGGAGACACCGTTCGGCGGCTCGGGATAGGAACCGGGCCAGGGCGGCGATGTAACGACCCGAGAATCCGATTACCGGGAAGGCCCGATAACCCGAGACTCGCACCGCCGCCCACGAGCCGGGAGGGCTCGGAAGGGCTAGAAGGAGTGTGGAGGCACAAAGAAATAGGAAATAAAGCAGGACAACTCAACAATTAACAGAAATAAATAAACAACTACAACAGAGTCCAGTCCAACAGAAAGTACAGTCTAAAGCAGTAAAGCGTACCACATGCCAAGTGAACACTCGGCCCGGCAAGCTGGCAACTGAGAACCTCCGCTCCGCACCCTCGAACCACGAGGAAGAACCGCTACACCTGAAAAGCAGGGAATGAGTCTCCAAAACAGAGACTCAGCAGGGATCCCGCGGAACCCCAACCGGAAACAACGGCGGTAGCGGAAAGGAAGCTACAACTACAGCAGGAACAGCAAACCGGTGGCCGGTCAAAACTCGGCACTACAGCTACTCCTACTGCAAGAAGGCAGACCTCGATCACACAGTCGAAGCTACCGAACCACGCTAGTACCACCTACCGAAGTAAGAACACACGGCAACCACGCCGTAGAGGCCTGTCCCTCGGACACAGCCGACCTGGACACGCTGTCCAAGGTGCAACCCCGACCACCCGATCGCGGGCACCGCACAACAAGACCCAACCTCGGTAAAGCCACTAGTACTAATCTCACGGCGCAAGAACCGACACACGCGCCAAGGTGAAACAACCGAACTCACCGGTCAACACGACCAAAAACCCGAAGGTCAAAGACACAGAGACTGACAGTCTGTCACTCCGTACTCGACAGGAGTACCACCCACTAGAAGCACAGCCGGTAGCGTCCCCTGACGTCTTACACCGCACCGCAGGTGAACCGCCTGACGTGGTAGGTCCTACCCGAGGCGCGAACACCGTACAAGTAACCACAAACAAGTAACTAGCTGGGGTCACGCCCGTCGACGTGGGTCCAACCGCCCCCAACCACGTGTGCACACACAGACCTTGCGTCACTAGGTCTGGTCCTCTGACCGGTTTTCCCCCGTAGCCGGACTCTGGCTACCGACGAGGGGCCTACGGTAACCGGTCCACAAACCGTCTCGAAAGGTGGGTGCCCGTACACCACTCCCAGGTGAGACCAGCACCTCGTACTGGTGGGCTACGACTAGTGGAGGGTCACTGAAGGAGTAGACTCTCAACTCAACGGAAAACAACGTCCGAATCCGACGACGTACGGGGACCACCCCACGTACCGGCCCCGTCGCATGGTGACCACAGTCGGAGAAGAAACAGGACTCACAGTCCACGGCCACGCACGCACCGTGCACTAGAGTCGAGAAAACTCAAGTGGCGCTAAGCCACTGGACTCTGGACAGTCCTCTAGACACACTACAGCCAACGGTCCTTGAGTCACAAGACTCGGGGTCAAGACCGTTGCACGCAACAGCACAAGGCCGTCGATCTAGCCCAATCTCTAGGTCCAAAACCACGATATCACGAATACCGAGACAACACACAAGTTGCCAAGACCATTCCCTTGAGAAGGGAACGCAAGGGACAAAGGCCACTCACACGGGCCACACGGAAAACGCAGAAGCACGATTCCCAGGGCAGCACACAAGCCACCACAACGATTTCCCATCTTGTAGCAAGCAGGAAACCTCCAGCCCCAGGCCGGATAACTGGACTCGCAGTCTAAGGCCAAACACGTGGCCCACACGGGAATCACCTTCCAAAGAAACCCACGACATGCGGGGAAGACCCCACCGCACACACACATCGATACACGGTGACTCGATCGAGCGTAACACGAAAGCCCGGAACACGTGGGGTCACCCGGACCCACCACACCTACGGGCACGCTAATCAAGGTAACACGGTCCCTCCCGACACCCTCAAAACACGGGCACAGAAACCCACGGGTGTCAGGGACACTCACAAGACCGCAGGTCGACCACTGGGTCCCAACCGGGTCGACTAGGGATCCACACATTGCGGGGCAAGGCGGAGAACACAAAAACTCGCCTCGGAACGACACAAAGCCTGACGGTCTAACCCTAGACCGTCACAGGGTTGTAACGGTCTAGGCGAGACCGTCACATCCACCTGGCGGCCTAACGCAGGCCGTTACACGGCCCGAAGAAACACAGGATGTAACGCGCCTGGCCCAGCGCGTTACACGAATGTAACGCGCTTGCCCTGGTGCGTTACACGCCTCACGCTCTCAGCGTGAAAGCAGGATGTAACGCGCTTGCCCCAACGCGTTACACGGATGTAGCGCGTCTGGCCTGGCGCGTCACACACGCTGCCCTCCTCAACGGATAAAACAGCTCTGACGGCCCACCCTGGGCGCGTTACAAGCATGTAACGGTCCAGAGGGCACCGTCACACCCCCAGCCCTCAGCTGGGTAACAGGGAATGTGACGCACCCACCCTGGGGCGTCACAAGGCTGTGACGCGCCAGCCCTGGTGCGTCACACGCCTGACCCGAAAACCAACGGAAGAGACTCTAACGGTCTAGCCCTGGTGCGTCACAGCACCTGGCGGTCTATCGTGGGACCGCCACACCCACAGACCACCAAAGGCCAACAGAAGGGGGATGTAACGGTCCTGTCCAGGCGCGTTACACCAAGTGACGGCCACTGGAAGGACCGTCACTTCCTTCCGAGAACGCTACGGCGGGAAACGACCCAAAACTCGTCCCACGCCCCCATACCTCAACAGGAGAGGGGGAAAACAAGGGGGAAGCTCCCCAGAAGCCCCTAGCATGCATCTACGGCCTCGGATCGGCCAAAAACGCAATGAAACGGGAGATCGGCCCACAAGCCCTAAAACATGGGTTTTGCCCAAAAACCCCGATTCCACCCGCTCGGCTCACCACGGCCTACGAAACTCGCGGGAAAGGAAGTGCACGAGCTGGGGAACCATCACCCTACCTCCACCGAAGATTTCGCGCCCCGAGCTCGCCGATCCGCGAAGAAACGCCGTGAAACCCTCGCCGGCTCGCGACCGCGCCACGAGCTCCCACGCGCCTCCACCGCCTCGATCCTCGCCCATCCTCGCCCGCGTCCTCACCCGCGCCGCCTCCGCCTCGCCCCCGCCTCGCTCCGTCGGCCGCCGGAGAAGAGAGGGGAGAAAGAGGGCGTGAGAGAAGAGAGAGAGTGAGAAAGAGAGAATGAGAGGGGGAGAGAGGAAAGGGTTAGTATATATAGGAAAACCCGAAAATTCGATAAATTCAGAAAATTACGAAAAATTACCTCCGCGATCCTCGGAAGGAACACAACGCAGTGGTACTGTCCCGGAGTCGGAGAACGCCACGGTTTGCCCTGCAAAGAGTTCCGAAGGCACATCAGGGAAAAACACGTGTAAAGCACAAAATACACTCCGAGACCCACTAAAATGATCTGAAAAATATCCGAAAAATCCGGGGCATTACAGCCCTCCCCCCTTAAAGGAATTTCGTCCTCGAAATTCAGGACCTAGCACGACGTCCTAGGGGAAGAACACTGAACCAACTGACACGCTGTCAGGGCCCCAGCACAGAAAACCTCGATTCTCACGAAAACACGGATCCTGAGGAACACAGCCAGACTCACAATCACACACAACACCTCGCTCCTCGCGCCGAGCACACCGGCCACAGAGCAGGCATATACCAAAGGACACAGTCTGGCATCACCTCAGACAACGCGAGAATCCACCATGGCGCCGCAGCCACGATCTCGCTCACCGAGGAATCACAACCCTCGATACGAGCAACAGCTACTGATCATCCAATGGTCAGCAGACAAATCGCACAACAGCTTCGCAACCAGCTGACAGGTCGCACGCCCTCCTCGAGGGAGCAACCAAAATAGAGCCTCCACCAGCTCAAGCAGTCATCTCAACGGACCGCAACTAGCTCATCGGCTCAACACCAAGAAACACCTCACACATGGCAAGCCGAAAGCCAGACACAACACCGTGCCAACTCTTGTCAAAAGACAACCTTCGACAAAGCCCAGATCCCATCCGGAAAAGGCACATCACAGAAACGACCATCAAAGGTCTCGCTGGCACACGGCTCTCGCCACGCTCGAGCCCCAACAACCAGCATCTTCTGTCTCTGAAAAGACCATCCACTGGTCACCAACTGCTCGTCAACGGGAACCCTTCGCTTGCTCAGCTTCTTCTTTCTTTCCTGGTCCTCGACCGGGTCCAAAGGAAACATTCCAAACCTCAGCAAGCCATCCGTCGACTCCCACACAGACTGATGCCACATCTCGAGCTGCACTCCTCTCGGACACCGCATCCAAGCTCGAACATCGCTCCAACTCAACCCTCTCGGGGAGCACGACGAAACCAAATGACGGATCCTGGTGTCTTCAATCATCACCTCACTGGACTCAGACTCACAGGGGAATCATCTCATGCTGGTCATCAAACCAGGGATAACCTTTGCGACACCAACGTCCTATCAAGGACCATCCTCCGACGCCCACCTCACAAAAGGCCTCCGCCCACAGGCGTCACTCATCCATCTGGTCTCATCAAATCCTTCGATCAATCCAAGTGGACACCCGCCAATCCCGATTCCGCCCTTACCACAGAGCCACGGGACACCACCTGAACAGTGCTCACGGGTCCCTAAGCAATAACCATCTCACCGTCACAATCCGACAAGACCGTAGAACCAACAGACGTTGCTGTGGTCGGTCACCCGGTTAGGCTCACCAGCCACTCACAGCCGCCAACCGGGACCCATAGTCTGCCAGAGACCACATCCTCAAAGCACGATCTCAACCGAGGACACGATTGGGAACACAAGTCGGGCGCCAAGCCACCGACTCTGACCAACACGTCCTCGACCTCCGTCAGGCGACATCCTCAACAACCTTATCCAGGTCCGACACCGACGCCTGACACGGCTTCCATCACAGGAACATGGTACTCATGCGGCGTACTAACCAGCACATTCCCCAACACTCCACCCTGCCAGTGCCAACAACCACAAAACCTCGAGCAACGGCACGGCAACAACACGATTCACACCAAGGAACCAATCCTCCGATGTTGAACGCGAACTCAGGAATCCACCCGTAGCAACCAACGCTACGATCCTGAACTAGTGGGTCACAAGCCCACCACGCTTCCGCTGCGTACTCAGATCCGCGCACACAGCCGAGAAAGCAAACGCCGCCCAACCAGCGCTCGTCCTTTCGGAACAGCGCCAGCACCCTTACACGACAAGGGAACGGGCACAACTTCTCACAGGCAACCGCCTTGCCAAGACAAGGAGCACGTCTCGCACGGACTTCATGGCACACAAGGCCAACCAATCCGAACACACAACGCAAGACGACGATCCTTAGCCGAACGCAATCTCTCCAACCAAAGGAGAAACCAGCGCACTTCGACCAACGGAAGAACTCCACGCTCGACCTGACCTCAAACCTCGCGCACGCTGGAAACAGCACCATCCAGCACCAAGGAAAACCATCGCTTCCATCAGGTCAGCGCCTCCGACACACTCGACGAGTGTCACGTCGGACCACCATCACAGCATCTCTCGATGCACCACCGCTGCAATTCCTCGAACTGCAACACGGCATGCCAAGAGCCGTCACATGAGCCATAACCGACAACCGCCGATGCTCACCCTCGAGTCCCGAAACTCACCGCGGAGCCTTCACATCTCAAGCCAACTCCAGGGCGAACACAACCCAATCGCACAGAAGAGCGCAGGAGCAAGACTTACTGGGACACCACAGCCCAATCTTGCCTCGAAATCAGCAGAACGATCAGGACCGACACGTCATTTCTGACGCCACAGAGCGCGACAAGAACATCAGGCTCGACGAAACAGCAGCTCACCGAGAAGACATTCCGCTCACCCGAGCACACTTCCCGATCAGAACGCCTCAGGAGCTGGACAAACCTCAAGCTGGAGTGACCAAAATCGACAGCAGCTCCCTCAGAGCACGCTCACGGCCACTTAACCACGAACAGTCCGCACCAGACACCTGACCACGCTGCAGGTTCCTCGAACGCAGCACCGCGAGCTCACGCCTGCCAGCAACCTCTGCCCAACGCAGCACAACCAGGGCCACCACCGATGAGGGAGAAGGCTCTCGACCTCGATCCTTAGACCCTACGCTGGCACGAAAGCCGCGGACAGCGACCACCTTCACAGCGCCGCACAGCGCACTCAAGCTCTCAAGCGAGAAACAAAGCGAAAAACAAGCACAAAACCCTATGCCAGCTGCCGACTGTACTGGACCTTATGGACTCTGATCACTGCAACATTTCGAATTCCTATGCACGCCCACAACCACCGCTCTGATACCAGCTGTAACGACCCGAGAATCCGATTACCGGGAAGGCCCGATAACCCGAGACTCGCACCGCCGCCCACGAGCCGGGAGGGCTCGGAAGGGCTAGAAGGAGTGTGGAGGCACAAAGAAATAGGAAATAAAGCAGGACAACTCAACAATTAACAGAAATAAATAAACAACTACAACAGAGTCCAGTCCAACAGAAAGTACAGTCTAAAGCAGTAAAGCGTACCACATGCCAAGTGAACACTCGGCCCGGCAAGCTGGCAACTGAGAACCTCCGCTCCGCACCCTCGAACCACGAGGAAGAACCGCTACACCTGAAAAGCAGGGAATGAGTCTCCAAAACAGAGACTCAGCAGGGATCCCGCGGAACCCCAACCGGAAACAACGGCGGTAGCGGAAAGGAAGCTACAACTACAGCAGGAACAGCAAACCGGTGGCCGGTCAAAACTCGGCACTACAGCTACTCCTACTGCAAGAAGGCAGACCTCGATCACACAGTCGAAGCTACCGAACCACGCTAGTACCACCTACCGAAGTAAGAACACACGGCAACCACGCCGTAGAGGCCTGTCCCTCGGACACAGCCGACCTGGACACGCTGTCCAAGGTGCAACCCCGACCACCCGATCGCGGGCACCGCACAACAAGACCCAACCTCGGTAAAGCCACTAGTACTAATCTCACGGCGCAAGAACCGACACACGCGCCAAGGTGAAACAACCGAACTCACCGGTCAACACGACCAAAAACCCGAAGGTCAAAGACACAGAGACTGACAGTCTGTCACTCCGTACTCGACAGGAGTACCACCCACTAGAAGCACAGCCGGTAGCGTCCCCTGACGTCTTACACCGCACCGCAGGTGAACCGCCTGACGTGGTAGGTCCTACCCGAGGCGCGAACACCGTACAAGTAACCACAAACAAGTAACTAGCTGGGGTCACGCCCGTCGACGTGGGTCCAACCGCCCCCAACCACGTGTGCACACACAGACCTTGCGTCACTAGGTCTGGTCCTCTGACCGGTTTTCCCCCGTAGCCGGACTCTGGCTACCGACGAGGGGCCTACGGTAACCGGTCCACAAACCGTCTCGAAAGGTGGGTGCCCGTACACCACTCCCAGGTGAGACCAGCACCTCGTACTGGTGGGCTACGACTAGTGGAGGGTCACTGAAGGAGTAGACTCTCAACTCAACGGAAAACAACGTCCGAATCCGACGACGTACGGGGACCACCCCACGTACCGGCCCCGTCGCATGGTGACCACAGTCGGAGAAGAAACAGGACTCACAGTCCACGGCCACGCACGCACCGTGCACTAGAGTCGAGAAAACTCAAGTGGCGCTAAGCCACTGGACTCTGGACAGTCCTCTAGACACACTACAGCCAACGGTCCTTGAGTCACAAGACTCGGGGTCAAGACCGTTGCACGCAACAGCACAAGGCCGTCGATCTAGCCCAATCTCTAGGTCCAAAACCACGATATCACGAATACCGAGACAACACACAAGTTGCCAAGACCATTCCCTTGAGAAGGGAACGCAAGGGACAAAGGCCACTCACACGGGCCACACGGAAAACGCAGAAGCACGATTCCCAGGGCAGCACACAAGCCACCACAACGATTTCCCATCTTGTAGCAAGCAGGAAACCTCCAGCCCCAGGCCGGATAACTGGACTCGCAGTCTAAGGCCAAACACGTGGCCCACACGGGAATCACCTTCCAAAGAAACCCACGACATGCGGGGAAGACCCCACCGCACACACACATCGATACACGGTGACTCGATCGAGCGTAACACGAAAGCCCGGAACACGTGGGGTCACCCGGACCCACCACACCTACGGGCACGCTAATCAAGGTAACACGGTCCCTCCCGACACCCTCAAAACACGGGCACAGAAACCCACGGGTGTCAGGGACACTCACAAGACCGCAGGTCGACCACTGGGTCCCAACCGGGTCGACTAGGGATCCACACATTGCGGGGCAAGGCGGAGAACACAAAAACTCGCCTCGGAACGACACAAAGCCTGACGGTCTAACCCTAGACCGTCACAGGGTTGTAACGGTCTAGGCGAGACCGTCACATCCACCTGGCGGCCTAACGCAGGCCGTTACACGGCCCGAAGAAACACAGGATGTAACGCGCCTGGCCCAGCGCGTTACACGAATGTAACGCGCTTGCCCTGGTGCGTTACACGCCTCACGCTCTCAGCGTGAAAGCAGGATGTAACGCGCTTGCCCCAACGCGTTACACGGATGTAGCGCGTCTGGCCTGGCGCGTCACACACGCTGCCCTCCTCAACGGATAAAACAGCTCTGACGGCCCACCCTGGGCGCGTTACAAGCATGTAACGGTCCAGAGGGCACCGTCACACCCCCAGCCCTCAGCTGGGTAACAGGGAATGTGACGCACCCACCCTGGGGCGTCACAAGGCTGTGACGCGCCAGCCCTGGTGCGTCACACGCCTGACCCGAAAACCAACGGAAGAGACTCTAACGGTCTAGCCCTGGTGCGTCACAGCACCTGGCGGTCTATCGTGGGACCGCCACACCCACAGACCACCAAAGGCCAACAGAAGGGGGATGTAACGGTCCTGTCCAGGCGCGTTACACCAAGTGACGGCCACTGGAAGGACCGTCACTTCCTTCCGAGAACGCTACGGCGGGAAACGACCCAAAACTCGTCCCACGCCCCCATACCTCCACAGGAGAGGGGGAAAACAAGGGGGAAGCTCCCCAGAAGCCCCTAGCATGCATCTACGGCCTCGGATCGGCCAAAAACGCAATGAAACGGGAGATCGGCCCACAAGCCCTAAAACATGGGTTTTGCCCAAAAACCCCGATTCCACCCGCTCGGCTCACCACGGCCTACGAAACTCGCGGGAAAGGAAGTGCACGAGCTGGGGAACCATCACCCTACCTCCACCGAAGATTTCGCGCCCCGAGCTCGCCGATCCGCGAAGAAACGGCGTGAAACCCTCGCCGGCTCGCGACCGCGCCACGAGCTCCCACGCGCCTCCACCGCCTCGATCCTCGCCCATCCTCGCCCGCGTCCTCACCCGCGCCGCCTCCGCCTCGCCCCCGCCTCGCTCCGTCGGCCGCCGGAGAAGAGAGGGGAGAAAGAGGGCGTGAGAGAAGAGAGAGAGTGAGAAAGAGAGAATGAGAGGGGGAGAGAGGAAAGGGTTAGTATATATAGGAAAACCCGAAAATTCGATAAATTCAGAAAATTACGAAAAATTACCTCCGCGATCCTCGGAAGGAACACAACGCAGTGGTACTGTCCCGGAGTCGGAGAACGCCACGGTTTGCCCTGCAAAGAGTTCCGAAGGCACATCAGGGAAAAACACGTGTAAAGTACAAAATACACTCCGAGACCCACTAAAATGATCTGAAAAATATCCGAAAAATCCGGGGCATTACAGGCGACGTGCCCGGTGAGACACTGTACGTCCCTCACCCGTTTCGACCGCTCCATCTCTAACACTGCTCTGATCTGGTCGGGGTTGGCCTCGATTCCTCGGTGGGTGACGAGGAAACCTAGAAATTTTCCCGACCGCACCCCGAATGCACATTTAGCAGGGTTGAGTTTCATATTATACCTTCTGAGTGTGGCAAAGGTCTCCGCCAGGTCGCGCAAGTGTTCGGCTACTCGGAGGCTTTTCACGAGCGCATATCATCGATGTAGACTTCCATGATGCGGCCGATCTGCGAGTCAAACATGTGGTTGACTAGGCGTTGATATGTAGCCCCAGCGTTCTTCAGTCCAAACGGCATGTGAGTGTAACAGTGTAGGCCGTGGTCGGTGACGAACGCAGTCTTGTCTTGGTCAGGCTGGTGCATGCTGATTTGATGGTACTCGGAATAGGCGTCGAGGAAGCTCAGCATCTCGTGCCCGGCCATAGCGTCGACCAACTGGTCGATCCGTGGCATAGGAAAGCTGTCTTTGGGTGTGGCCTTGTTGAGGTCGGTGTAGTCTACGCACATCCGCCATTTCCCGTTGTTCTTGGGCACTAAGATCACATTGGCTACCCAGTCTAGATACTGAGTAGGCCGGAGTAGCCCTGATCGCAGCTTTTCTCCCACTTGCTCCCTAATGATGGCCTGTCGCTCGGGGTTGTAACGCCTTCTGCGTTGGTGTACCGGGGGGTAGGTGGGGTCCAACCTTAGTTGGCGCGTGATGACCTCCGGAGGGATTCCGGGGAGTTCATCCTCGGACCAGGCGAACACATCTTGGTTAGTCGTGAGGAAGCTTACGTACGCTTGCCTATCATGCTCGGTCAGGGTAGCGCCGATCCTCAACGTTCTACTTGGGTCGTCCCCAATTTGGATGAGGTATAAGTCCTCAGCCGGCGCGCTCGTGCTCAGACCTGGATCTTTGGTCCTCGCCCTCTTCTCCGGTGTACTTCTTCGGGGCATCGATCACGGGTGGAGATAAGATAGCACCTTCTGGACTCCTGCTGATCACCCCAAACTTCCCCTACCCCATGGGGGGTGGGAAACTTAAGCTTCTGGTGATAGGAAGAAGGGACACCTCGAAGCGTGCCGAGGATTCCTCGGTCGATGATAGCATTGTACCCTGTCATTACACGAACCACAGTGAAGTCGACGAGGAAGGTTACCTCCTTTGGTGCCGTCCCAAACGCGATCGGGAGCGAGATACGCCCTTCTGGGCGGATAGTCGTGCCGGAGAACCCGTACAGCGACATGTGCAATGGCGCGAGTCATGACACATCCACACCCATGAGTATAAGACAATCTTACGCATTAACGTCGGGTCCGCTCCCATTATCTACCAGAATGCGACGTACAGTACATTGGTTGATGGTGGCAGAAACCACCAGAGCATCAAAATGGGGCGTCGTGACGCCTTTCAAGTCATCCTGAGAGAAAATTATGGGGTCTCCTAGATGACCTGAGGGGGAGAGCCCCCGTGGGGTGCCGTCGCCGTGGTCCGTCGTGTTGATGGCCGTCGCATACCGTCGCCTTCTGCTCGCGCTATCACCTCTCGCGGCGGGCCCTCCAGAGATCATCATGATCTCTTTCCCGTTGGGCCGGTTGTCGATTGGGGGAGGTGCCTTCTGTCGTCTCTCGGTGGCTTTGGCGAGGAATTTGTCGAGGAGTCCTCGGCGGACGAGGTCCTCGATGGCATCCTTCAGGTTGATGCAGTCGACGGTGTCGTGACCATGGTCTCGATGGTAGTGATAATATTTCTTCTTGTTCCTCGAGCTCGGGTCCGACTTCATCCGTGGGGGCCATTTGAGGAATGGCTCCTCGCGGATCTCCATCAAGATCTGGTCAGGCGGGGCCGTCAGGGGTGTATAATGGCGGTAGCCACCCCTTTCCTTGTTGGAGTGGTCGCGGCGGTCCTCGTCGCGTCGCTCCCGCGTGCTCCGACCATCTCGTGGTGGGTCGGCGGCTCTCTTTCGGTCGGGCTGGTCAGTTTCGGCCGCACGACGCAAGGCCGCGGTGTTCTCCTCACAGTGTGCGTGCTTCTGGGCTAGTGCGAGGAGGTTTGGAAGGTTGTCGGGGCTTCAACTCCGAGCGCGCGCCGAAGGATGTGGTCCCGCGTCCCCTGGGTGAGTGACGTGGTGGCGATGCCGACGTCGAGGTGGGAGATGCGAAGTGCCTCCGCGCGGAAGCGGGAGACGAAGTCCCATGGCGTTTCTTCTTTCCCCTGCCTGAGGGCGAGCAGGGTTATAGCAGATCTGGCTACCTTTCGACAGCCCACAAAGTTCTCCTTGAACAGCTTTTTGAGCTGTTGGAAGGAGAAGATCGTCCCGACCGGCAGGGACTTGAACCACGCTTGGGCGTTCTCCCAGAAAGTCATGACGAACGCTAAGCACTTTACGGTATCCGAGGCCCGGTGAAACACCAGGTGGGACTCGAAGCCGTGCAAGTGGTCAGCCGGGTCGGTGGTTCCGTCATAGGAGGTGAAAGACGGCAACTGGAGCTTTGGTGGGATTGGGGCTTCCATGATTTCCCTGGAAAAGGGAGCATGGAAATCCAGGTCGTCATCGATAAGGCCGCGATTCTTAGCGGCCTGGAGGACGTCATCCAGGTACCAGACCTTGTCCTCTATCTCGTCGAACCGTTGGAGCTGGCGATCCATTTCTGGGTTGGAAAGGAGTGGGCTGCGTACCTTTGGCACAAGTACACTACGTGACCGCCGGGACCTTGCGACGGAGGCGTGGGATGCCTCCCGTACTTGCCGGAGGTTTTCTCCGATCTGGTCCCTTTCGCCCTCCCGTCGTTCGGGTGGGGCGAGTTGGGGCCTAATCCTCTGGTCCTGAAGCTCTTGGCAAAAATCTGTCAAGGCCCAGATCTCCTGGCGGAGCTCATCTAGGTCACCTGGGGTGACCACTTGTCGGGGGCGAGCGGAAGAAGCTTCCTGTGATCCCCATCGAGAGTTGGGTCCCTTGTGGGAGCCCCGCCCCTAGTTGCTGGCGTTGCGGAGGCTTCCACGGGGTGCCATAGCCTTTCGCTCTGATTCCCACAGACGGCGCCAAGAAGTGTAGCGGCAGGAAAATGGTTCCTAGGTCACGTACCACCTTCTCTATTTATTTGTTGGGGAAGTCGTCTCGCGCCCGTGGAGGCCTGCAAACACCAAGAAACCAAGGAGGCGTCAGAAGAAGTCCCGGGTGTTACCCTAGGGGACAACCTTCCGATGCTTAAGTCAGCAAGAGATTAATGAGCAATAAAGAAGAACGAAGTGAGGGAGAAGTAGAGGCTGTAGTAGACGATCCAAGAGGTGCGTAGATCTTCTGCACGCGTGCTCGCCACTCCCAGCGAGTGCTCGGAGAGTGCTCGCTGGGTGGTAAGGTCGTGTAGAAGGAGGACTCTCTCTGGACGTGGCAGATAGCCTCTCTGTAGTTGTGGTGCCTCTGATTGCTCTATTCTCAGTGGGAAGCTCTTTGGTGAAAGTATCCACCGTGTCTCTTCTCTTGCGTAGTAGTATAGAGTTTAGTAGAGGAATCTACCATGTTTCTTCTCTTCTGTCGATGTCCCTTTTATATGGGTTATCTTGGAGCGAGGGACCTCATCCCTTGAGAGGGAAGGGTCTGCTTAGTAGAGTGATGTTCCCCCGCTATATTGGCGGGAGTTTCCCGTTGGGGGGCGATAGCCCCGGTGCCGGCCGGTCCCTGGGCAAGTCTTACAGAGCTCATGGCGCGTGCTCACCCGTTACGGGGTCAAGGCCGACGTCGTGGGGGCAACGGTCGATCGTCGGAGTGTCCTCCGGCGAGAACTTCACTTGGGCCATAGCCGTTGAGCATCGTGGAATCTGATGCTTTGCTGGGCTGGGCTTCCTCTTATTGGGTTGAGCGCATGTGCTAGTCTCCTGACCGGGCTTAGCACGCTCGAACCTTAATGGGCCGTCCGTCGTTGGGCCGTATCTGGGCCAGACCAAATTTACCCTCCTCAACCAGTAAACATGAAATAGTGATCTTTCTCACAAATAGGATGAACGCTATTTTCTGGTGCACTTAGAATGAACAGTAAATCTTGAACTTCTTAGTCATGAATATTTAATGAAATTTAACTTTAAAATTTTCACAATGTTACATCATCCACTACTCGTCCCTATAACTTTAATCTTGCTATAATGTTTGTCATTTCAATGACATGTTCATACATTATACAAGAACTATCAAACATTATGGTGGTTAAAATACTCACTAATGTCCCAGCAAGTGATTTATCAGTAGTACTTTGGAAATGCTCTCCCACAAATTTCATCAATTCCTTAATATTTTTAATTTTGAGAAGAGTAGACTTGATGTTATTTACCACAGTCATTCGCATAAATACTCATTAAAAAATCTTTAAAAGTTATTATTCACCTTAATATTTTTTTTTACTTTATAAATATTTTAAATATAATTTATTTTTTGACTATGACTTTAAAAAAAAAAACTCCTGTGTGCAACGAAGGAAGAGTGCACACCCTTGCCAGTGGAAGGGAATGGACCCACTCCACCTTCGTGTCACCCAGAAGCAAATGGAATTAACATAAGAAAGAGAGTTTTATACATCACCGGGGCGAACCCCTGAAGCCCATAGGCTGACAAGAACAAGACACCCTGGACCATGCAACTGAAGACTCAATAGAAAATTAGAAGATAGCTACACACGGCGGAGACGGATGCTTAGAAGACCACTAGCGTCTGTCGTGACAATCCCTCTGATTCTGGCCGGAAGGTCCCTGTTGGATCGGAACTCATTATTACACCCCATAAGAATCGCGTGATTTGCCAAGGCGTCTGCAAGTTGGTTTCCTTTCCTGCAGATATGTACAATGGGGCACTGAAAGCGATCAAGGATGGTAAGCAGAGTGTTCCACCACGGAAGCAAAGACCAAGGAGACCGTCGCGGCAGTTTAGCAGCTTCACCAAAGCGAGCGAATATGAAGCAATGACGGATATAGGAATCGAATGATGAACTGCGAGACACAAGCCATCCAGAAGGGCCCGTCCTTCAGCTGCCATGTTCGAGCCTTGTCCATAGAATAAGGAGAACCCCAACAACAAATGGCCATGTTTATTCTTGAAGCATCCCCCACCCGCGGAAGGGCCTGGGTTGCCGCGACAAGCTCCATCTACATGCAAAGAATAAGCGTATGGCAGGGGAAACTAACGAATGACCTTGGTAACCAGTCGCTTACAGGTGATGGAAAAATCATAAGAATGGTATAGTTGAGAAAGGGCGTAATCCAACTCCGATTTGAAAACTTTTTGGGACAGAGCATGAGTGACTTGAAGCATTATGTAGTCACCGATCCTTTGCGCTGAGAACCTTCTACCCTCAAACTTGCAGCTACATCTTGCTTTCCAGATTTCCCAGACAATAGAAACAACTATGAGCAAGGAAATGAAGTCTTGAGGCCGATTAGGATTGGCCAAGGAAGCCATCCCCCTAATCTTGGCAACTATTGAAACTGATTCGGTGCAGCGAGCGTCCAGCAGTGGCAGGAATTTATGCCACAGGAACTTAGCAAGATCGCTAGCGATGAACAGATGATTAGCGTCTTCAATGGCAGGAGTAGCAGAGCAACAAATGCATCGGGAAGCCATTTGAATAACACAGCTCTGAACTCTGTAATCCACGGGCACATCATGATGCACCAATTTCCATGAGAACAGAACAACCCTTGGAGGGTATTGAGGCTGCCAAAACTTAAACAAGGGCGATGGTGGCACCTGTCCCCTACTAAAGGAGTACACTGATTTACTGTCAAAAAGAATGGAGCTGGTCAAAGTCCAAACCGCATCATCCTCATTAGATGCCAGAGGATAATTGACGATGTTTTCAAGCACCTGATTGTGAGCTGCAAGGTATTGCCATACCAAATGTGTACGGCAGGAAAGCACCTCTTGAACAGTGGCATCTGGTGCTTCAGATCTAAGTAGACTGGGAACCAAGTGTATGAGAGGCCGGTCAGCATACCACGTTTCCTTGAGGAAGTTTGTAGCAGCGCCGTTGTGAACAATGTGCCGGGACCCCTCAAGCAGAACTGCCCGAGCTTTTAAATAGTTTCTACTCGTAATGCCGGCAGGGAATGGGACATCACAATCCAAAATATGGCGGCCTTTAAGATATTTTTGTCTGACATAACGAGCCCATAGAGAAGTGCCATGAAGAGCATTCCAGAGCTGCTTAACATTCTGACATAACTGGACCTCCGATAAGCGACGAGTCCCCAGACCTCCCTCCGAAATCGGGCAACAGATAGCCTCCCAAGCCACCCAATGTTTCCGGTGAGAGTCCTCCGATCCTTGCCAAAAGAAATTAGCACATGCTTTCTCAATATTCTGCAATATCGAGGAGGGAATTGCCGACGCACTAGCTGTGTATATGGGGATGGAGCTTGGGACCGATCAAATCAAAGTGATTCTACCAGCCTGGGAGAGAAATCTACTCTGCCAACTTGCTAGTTTAACCGATACAGCATCCAAGAGATACTTAAAGTGAGGTTGCTTTACTCTGCCTTTGAATACGGGAATGCCCAAGTATTTCATGATGCCGGACTTATATATGATAAATATATCATAATAATAATAATTTTTAAAAAATATCATTAATAATACTAACTAAAATTTAAAGATGATAAAATTTTTAATACTTCACTGTTAAACCTAAATAAACAGGAGAGAGGGGACAGAGGGCGCATTTATTATAGTGACTTAAGTCTAACTCACCTCTGGAAGTGGATTTTCAAATCTCGAAAGTGGATTTTCAAATCCCGAGTTAATCCATGATTAACCCAATATCTAATCCGATTACCTTAAATCCCATACCAAATCACAAAAATGACTAACCCTGCGTTAATTTTGTGTTAACCCAGGACCAACCCGAAATCAAAGAGGGGTTTAATGAATACTTAATGGGCCTTAACTATAACATCATTCATAGGATGAAAATTCTACATTTAAAGTTCAATATATTCCTTAGATAATGTCAAAAAATAAATTCTGTAATTGAAGTTTTAGAGGATATAAAAACTGAAATAAGGATACAAACTTTTATAAATCACTAATGGGCTGTTCAATGGATAGTCATTTTAAAAGTTTATCTGTAATTCTGTGAAAAGCATATCCACAATATGAAAAATTAGAAGAGGTATATCTGAAATCCTCTTTAAAATCACGGAGGAACAGTATTTATTTTTCTTCCTCCTTCACGGAAAGATGAATGAATGGGAATTATTAATTCACAATACAGTATAAACAAAATTATAGAAACCTTTGAGTCAGAACAGTAAATTTACTGTTCATCTTCTTCCACAAGGATTTCCCCGAACGCAACAAGAAAACTCCACGGCGCGGCCTATCCTCACGACAGCGGCTCTGGTGGCGGCGCCTCCGGCCCGGCGGTGGCAGCATCTCCGTCAGTGGCAGCTGATAGACCCTTACTTATTAAAAAAAATAAATAATATGTTGGCACGAACCTGAAAATTTGGAATTCGCGTGATCGCGCGTGAACAGTAATGAACAATTCATATGACCAGTGAATCTGTATGAACAGTAATAAATAGTGCACGTGAACAGTAATAACCAGTAAACATGAAACAGTGATCTTTCTCACAAACAGGATGAACGCTATTTTCTGGTGCACTTAGAATGAACAGTGATTTCCACGTAGAACAATGTTGCTACAGTAATCGGATGGATGCGGGAGAACGACTTCGCGTGAGCCATGAAGAACAGTGAACCTAAATCCCTCACATGAACAGAGCCATTTATTCGGGAATGAATATTATTTTTTAATGAAAAAATCAAAAATTCTAATTAAACACAATTCTTATGATACCATAGCTAAGATTTCTTTAATTTCATTTAATTAACAATTCTAAATTTTTTTGCTCAAATGCAATCAACAATTTCCTGCCAATCATAAGTTATAACGTGAAGTGTTTGATTGTAAAAATAAATAATAATAATAATAGTATTACATATATGACTTTCAATATTTTATATGTTATTTTTTTTATATGCACTCTTTCTTTAAGGAGAAGGAAATAACCAAGTTCGAATATGAGACCCTCCTCCATATGAGAGAGGGTGGAGAACGAATTACACTAGCTAGTCAGCTGGTTCATTAATGAATTGATGTATACTTGGAACTGATTATATATATGCCCCCAAACCCAGAAGTGGTTCTAATAAAAAAAAAACTACCCAAACATGATCACATGGGGCTACACATTTTAGCCAAACAGAACCAATCAAATGTGGCATGCATCCCAAAAACTTTCTATAACGCAAATTAAGGACATTGAAAATTTTGAAATCATACGCGTTCCAAGCACAAGGTTATCATTAGCCAACTTCAAGCATGGGCCCTTCATTTTTCTAAAGGGGGTGGGGGGGGGGGGGTGACGAAAAAGAACAGGCAGAACAGTTGGATCCCCTGCCAATGATATATGCACATGCCATGTCCCCCTAATCGCCTGCACCAAAACAGCCCGTGAACATGATGCCCTTCGTCCGCCCCTCGAGTCCCTTCGTGCCTGATGAAAACCTCGTCAGAGGGTCATGCCATGTGTTCCCGAGATTAGATTCCGAGGCCACTGGCCACCTCCCCGGGAGGCAAGGCATCCTAAGCAGCTGAATGTACGTGGATGGCGACGGTGGCCGATGGCTCCATATACATACTCCCCCAGGCCACCATCTCCCCGCCGAGCCAAACTACACCAGCACCACCCTTTTTCCCAGTGGATGATATGTATAGCCTGCGGCTGTGCATGATATGTAGCTCCTTATCGTCCATGGGCGCATTAATTCTCTCGCTAGCTCCAATATATGTCCAGACCCCCCCCCTCCCCCCAGTTGCATGCTAGCTTGCCCAGCAACCCATGCAGTGTGTGTTTGATTAAGGGGAGCCCGGGTGGCTTGCACTTCGAAGCATGCACAGGGTGAGGAAAGAGATGGGTCTTTTGGCAACCCACCGTTTTTTTCTGCAAAAAGGGATGCATAGGTCCGCAGTTGATGTGCTGGAGAAGAAGACAGCCACAAGGGGTCGGGGACTTGGAAATATATGCTGCGCTCGGTGGATGGATGTGGCTCCCGTCGTGTAGCCCTGGAGGTCTTCGTCGGCGTGACGATAGACAAAAAAAACCTAATAGTAAAAGACCCGCCGCGCGGCGCCGAGAACCTGCACTGTTCTCGGATCAGGAGGGACGGTGGTTCACATGTGAGAGAAGAAAATGGAGATGCAAACATCCAACGGTAGTACAACTCTTACGTCTCCCCACTCCCCCAGAAGCCTTGGGAAGAAAACTAGCTAGCGATCTAATGAACCATCTCTCTTCTTCTGCTCACGTGGGTGGCCATTGATGGGGAGCTCCTGGGTTCTGCAACTTGCACTCTCTCTCTCTCTCTCTAACGGCGGCAGGCGGCCGGCCATGGGGATCCCGTGAGGGAGGGGGGGATCGATGCATCCCCTGACAGGCAGATCTGGGGCACCTTCATGCCGTCAGGGGTAGCCGACCTGCCCTTCGCCGCCGGTCGTCCGTGGCCGAGGACGGCCACGTGCGTCTGGTCCCTGGGCGGCGAGACCGTGGTCCAACACCCCACCAGCCTGATCAGGCCTCGCAGGCCGCTAATTTATAAGAATAACCTGCAGCCTTTTACAGCCATTAAACCCCACGCCTTTGCACCACAAAACAGCGCCAAAAGGTAAACAGGTTTGTGTCCATGAGACCGTGGAAGAGGTAGATGGTGGCGGTTAAAAGGAAATTGGCATTGCTTCCTCTGGCTTCTGGGGGTTTATTAGGCCTTTACTACTCTCATCTCTCCTGAGATGAAGGGAATTAAGGTGGTAATTTGAAGAAGCTTCGGGGGAGACTGTCAAGGGATCATAACCTTTGTTGGGGGAGGGGGGGGGGTTGAGGGTGAACTTGGAGAGGGCCGGCCATGTGAGTAGACAGAAAAAGGGTGGGTTGCCCATGGATGGATGGAATGCACATGAGAGAGCTGAGCCTTGCTGGCAGTTCCACTTCCATGAAACTGCCTCGTTTGGGACCAAGTTCAAAGCCTAGAGACGGACTAAAGAAGATGAAGCAAAAGAGAGGTTTTGTTTGAGTGGAGCCATGAAAGCAAAAGCAGAAGCAACACATTATGTACAGTTGGCTCTGCAAAAGAAAAGACGGTCAGAGAGAGAGAGAGAGAGAGAGAGAGAGAGAGACCTGGCAGTACCTGGCAAGTTGCTTGGTGGCTGTCATAATGCATGGCAGCTTGCAAGGTAAATGGTACTGTGCATGGGGTGTTCAGAGGATCGATTTCAGCCTTAGAAGGAAAGGTTGCCCTTCCTGTATGCATCAAGCATTGCCTAAAGAGCTAGGTATAGTGATTAGGCGCAGGGAAACAGCAGCGACGTTAACGTACGTGGCTGCACCTGCTGTTGGTTTAACTGGTCCAATTACAATTACTTAGCATCCAAGTTTTGTGTACTTATGACTGACCAAATAGTCGGTGCAGATGATCATGGTTTGGAAATCAAGCCTAACTGTGAAATTATGGACAGACTAGCTTCTCAACTTCTACTGAGACAGATGGGTTTAGATGTGGGATGCGAGTAACATAAATGATGATTCTGTTCTGCTAGATCAATGTGATCAAAATTCTCCCATGCATGCAAACGAGGAGGATGTTCGAGATGCCTCTACTTCGAATTGATAATCTACTATATATTATGGTACGACTTCTACAGAAACACGTACCAGTGCCAACTATATATCCCTGCTGCATGTCCACATCACGTACAGTGCCATGCTAGGATGCTAATCAAATGGCAGCTCGCAAGGCAATGAGCTGCACATAAAAATACAAAAGCATTTCAGCCGTGTAGGAGATGTCGCCGGCCTTACAGCACCAAGCATTTGACCGAATACGTACAAGCGGTGAAAATTGTAGGGAATCATGTAACTTTACTGTGTGTTCCTACCTACTCGATCGTGGGGGTTCAATTATGAAATCCTGCTCCACTCAAATATATATAATCACTTGACTTACAAGCTTTGGGCGATGATGCATGGCAACTTAATTCTCATCTTGTGAGAGACCCACCTTGAACCAATCACCAAATGGAAATAGAACATCGTGCTCATGTAATCATGGTTGACTGTGAAACCATTCTATGGACAGAGTTAAGTTAGGTTCTCAGCATCTAGTAAAGCAGTGGTTTGTTCTTGCTGTCAGCCTCTTGCCTGTGATAATCCGAATGGTTGGACTGCTAGCTAGCACCCCAAATTAAATGTAGATCGTTATCACCACCACGTCCACACATGGCTTTTCACCACAGTAACCAAATTTCTCCCTTGCAACGAGGAAGAAATTAGTAGATGTCTAGCTCAGCTTTGAATTGATAATCCGACTATTTTGGTGCCATTAATCCTGCCACAACCCCTACCACAGTGCCAACTCTCTCTGTTGCAGTGTTGCCCATGTCTCTGTGCTGTCTCAACCCCCTGCAATGCCACGCTAGCATAGCTCACGCGCTCGTACAGTGCCACAGAATCGACAGCCGTGCCATCCAGAGACCCCGATTCCTACCGCTCTCCGGCCGGGCCACACCAGAGAAGAAGGTGAGACACACTTCACTTGAAGATACACCAAACCGAGTTCATTTTAGATCTTGAAGGCCAGGATGATATCATGATGGGCAATGTCTCGTGCGAGAATTAGCTTGCCTTGTTCATGTAACTAAAAACTATACACAGTCCACCTTTTTTATCAAAGATCTTTCTGTCACACTGTTTTCTTAAATCGGATGGTGGTAAAGGCGAACTTAAGTTCAGTGTTTTGGAACTTGAAAATTCTTCATATGAGAGTGGTAAAAAAACAGTGTGACATGGGTGCTCACCACCCCCTTCTTATTTAAGTCTGACCCCAACTAGATAATGGGTGCATGATCCCCGCAAGACCAAATCCTGTGCAACTTTCTGTCCATTATCATCTCGGATCTCACTCTGGATTGCACTCATCTAACCGCTGCGGACTCTCTGAATTCCCATTATTACAATCGAGTCCAAATAGGACACGCCTCCCATTCTACTTTCAATCATGACTAGAGGGCCACACCATTGGCACTGCACGTCTCCTAATGCCAGAGCTTATAAAAGGGACAAAACACCAACTTCACCGGGCACAAAGCAATTTCTCTTTCAACCCATCTACCTCTTTTCTCTTCCACTAGTCGTTGACTTAAATATCGGAGGGTTCTCCCGAGACACCCCACCTCGGAATGAATTTTTGTGCTAGAAGATCACCAATTTCAGTTTATGGAGACACTACCTAGTTCCCCGTGCATTCTCACTCCTCCAAGTTCCGCCTTGGCCAGGCACACGAGAGATCTACACTTGAAACTCTACGCTTAATCAACTGCTAACACTCTCTTGCTCGGTCCCAACAATAAGTATTAAGTGTTACACAACACTTTGATGCCGTCTGTGACAACCCTACAAGAAGCCATGACTCCATGAAAAATTGTGGAGCGAACCCACATCGACGCTGAGGTGCAAACCTCCACCACTGAGCAGGCTTCCGTTGAGGGAGTCTCAGAGGAGCAATTTGACATCCTAACCGGCCAGGTCAACCAACTGAAGGAAATCGTTTGAAGCCTCACACTGCTTAAGGATGTGATCGGACCCTGACGGACTGACTCGTATCCACTCCTCTGCTCGTGACTCAACTTGCCAACACGGTGACTACCCAGTGCAATGGTCAACTCTCGGTTATCGCAACGCTCCATCTGCAACTGCGACCGCTCCTCCAAGGCCTTGCACCGACACCGTCGAGTCAACTCATTCATCTTCTCCTTGGCCAATCGATAGGGACATCAATTGTGTCCCCTCGGAATCCCAACTCCGCCCCAAGGCTCTCCTCATGATAAAACGGCAACTCAATGACATAAGTGAGAGATGAAGGAGATGTCCACTCGAGTGGCCAAACAAACCAACTCCTCCACCCAAGTCAGCGACTCCCCCTTCTCTCCAGAGATTCTAGTAGTAGTCTAGCCTGGAAAACTAGAGCTCATTCCTGTGAAATGTTATGTTGAGACTTCTAACCCTTCCGAGCACTAGGAAAAGTTTGGCATACTTCTCACCCTCGTGGGAATGTCGGATCAGATCAAGTGTCATGTATTTGCTCTCACCTTGGAAAGAGGGGTAGACTCCTAGTTCAAAACACTCACACCAAGTTCCATAACAAACTCGTAGCAACTTGATTGCACTTTCCTCTCTCACTTTGCCAACTATACCTGTTCTATCAAGACTTATGCCTGCCTCAAGGGGTTGAAGTAGAGAAAGGTTGAAAGCCTTGAGTCCTACTTGGGGTAGCTCCACGTTGAGGCCTTCTAAATCCAGCAACTAGACGTCTTCGGCCATCATGGTGATGCTCCACGAGACCACTGACCTCGGCCTCTGAGGGTACCTAGGAAAGAGGACACCTACCTGCTTTCCCGAGCAGTTAGCTAAAGCTCATAGATATAGCAACAAGGAGGACATCCTCATGCTTCACACAAGAGACAATCTCACTCTTGAGGTATGGAGACAACCCACAAAAGGGTGTGATGATAGGCACCCCCAGCGGGACAGCCGCAAGGATGACTAGCGATGTTGTTCCCCTCATGCTCGATCATTGTTCCCCCCAGCTAGATTCGGATAGAGATCCAGGATATCTCAATTGCCCACTAGGATGCCCAGCAACGCTAGCTATCGAGACAAATCAAAATATTGCAAGTTCCACCAGTACTATGGTCACACCACCGACGAGTGTACCGCTCTCCATTGAGAGATCCAATGGCTGATCCAGCAAGGGGGTTCCTCAGGTCCAACCTCTCTAACGATCGGAGAAAGCACTTAGTGCGAGAACCTGAGCCGGAAGCTATCGAGCCTCAACAGCAAAAACTCAAGGGCGTCATCATGACCGTCTCTAGCCAACTCGCCCCAAACTAAGAAGGCCCTCCACCAAGGAGTATGCCACCTTTGGAGAATCAGAGGTATGATCCTCTCCCAGACATAGAACTCGCAAGTCCACTACGCTATTCATTCATAAAGTTTCTATACTCATACTCTTGAGTTTATTATGAAATACATTAAACTTTTATATATGCATTGTCATTCTCTCATGACCTTCGTGTAAGGTTCCATACAACACTGTTCGGGCAATGCAGCGGATAAAAAAAATTTATTTACCCGAACCCGGCTTGTTGGAATCCTAGAACCGTGCTCTAATCGATGCATAAAACATCCCAACCCCTAACTACGGGTTGCAGATTTCACCTTGTGCGGAACGACGTTGTCCGTAGTGACCGATGCAGAATCTCGTGAACACCGAGCCGCACAGAAGTACAACCTCTAGAACATATCCACACAGATTCTTGCGCAGCGATGGTATCCTCCCGGCACGATCTTCCCCAAGCTTTCCCCTTCTAGAGAGAGAAAGGCTTCTAGAGAGAGAGCAAGAGGGAGAAAGGGGAGAGAAAACCTCTCCTCCTTGCTGTTAGTGCTTGATTAAGCCAAGGGGGGAGAGGAGTTCTCACAAGGCACATATATATATATAGATTTAAGATATTTTCAAAAGAGCCCATAAGGATCAAAATTGTATATATGACCTTCCTATTACTATACATATGTATTAAGCCCTTTTTATACTCCTTTCCAAAAAGAATTTAAGAGAATTAATATATACATTTGTACAATAATAATTCGTCGCCCAAGAATTCATTGTGTGTGATCATCTAGGTCCATAGTCACTCTAATTTAAGGCCCATTAACTTTCAATTCCTAATTAGAAGTAAATTAAACTTATTATTCGCTTCTACTAGAGCCGAATAATAGTTTAATTTATTCCGAACCTTTGATCACGCTGGTTCAAGCAAATTTGCGTGATCCTAGAGGACGCCGGGTTTAAACCAGCATGTCTGGTACCTCTAAGTCTACAGTTGCCTCATCGCTATAATCACTCGCTCCTTCTATGAGTCTGGTTCGATCGAGAGTATGGTTTCTATCAAACCTCATGATCGTGCCATTTGACCATAACCTACTTAAAGTGTATGACGTCCGTTCTAAACAAACTCACACGATCCTGGCCAGGGATTTAATGGAGCGTCAGTGTCATGACCCATTAACTGTCTGATATATACCCGACAGTGAGCGATCCCCTCTTGACCATTGATGATATTCACACGTATCCTGAAATGGTTAATGACTTGGCAATTCATGACTTATGGTTAAGTCACTTAGCCAAGTAATTAAATCATTCCAGTCCTCGTGTAAGATCCGATCAATGTCTCAGGTCAAAGGACCAACGATGCTACTGAGACAGTTGGATCTTCAGTTGACATTAGGTATAATCAACCATCTGAAGATCCAATAGCGGATCAGTTCAGTGTACAGCCTCCTTGGACATACACCTACACATATGTGTTGGTGCCCCGCACCAGCGACCATGAGACTGATCCCTAACACATCATGTGTACTGGTTTAATAGGTGATTAAAGTCCCCGAGTGATTACCCTCCAACCATGAACAGTTTAAGGTATGTGTCCATGTAAAGTCAGTCTCATAATCGAGATCCCATCTCGAGTTGACTTTACAATCACATATCCTTGGGACATCGTAAAGTAATATACAATCACATATTTACGCTCAAATATCACTTTATTAATAAAGAACAAGATCATATAACTATTGGGCCTACCCGACCCTAAATTGGCCTGTAGCACACCAATATTAACAATCTCCCGCTTGAACTACAGCCAATTGCCCACAATTTTGAGGCCCATCTTATCCCGTTGGCGCTCAAATATAATCTGTGTCAAAGGCTTAGTTAGTGGATCTGCTATGTTATCTTCTGACGGTACACACTCTACCGCCACATCTCGACGATCAACAATCTCCCGAATAAGGTGGAAGCGCCTGAGAATATGCTTCGACCTTTGGTGAGATCTCGGTTCCTTCGCCTGGGCGATGGTCCCATTATTATCACAAAATAATGGGATGTGAGCAGATATCTCGGGAACTATGCCGAGTTCCAAGATGAATTTCTTCATCCAGACGGCTTCCTTAGCAGCTTCAGCTGTAGCAATATATTCTGCCCCCATCGTCGAGTCTGCAGTCGTATCTTGCTTGGAGCTTCTCCAACTGGTTGCCCCTCCATTCAACATAAATATAAATCCAGACATGGATTTGTAGTCATCCGGATCTGACTGGAAACTAGAGTCTGTGTAAGCTCTAAGCTGTAGGTCCTCTCCTCCATAAAGCAGAAAAAGATCTTTAGACCTTCGCAAGTACTTAAGGATGCCCTTTACTGCCTTCCAGTGCTCTTCGCTTAGATTTGTCTGATATCTACTAACAATGCTCAAAGCATTGACAACATCAGGCCGTGTACATAGCATTGCATACATGATTGACCCTATCGTCGAAGCATAGGGTACCTTATTCATGTGTGCCACCTCCTCAGAAGTTTTAGGACTCATCCCCTTAGATAGGCAAATTCCGTGTCTCATGGGAATGAGACCTCTCTTGAAATTTTTCATCCTAAACCTTTTGAGGATAGTATCTATGTACATGGATTGGGATAATCCTAGCATCCTTTTAGATCTATCTCGATAGATCTTTATGCCAAGCACATAGGATGCTTCTCCCAAATCCTTCATGGAGAAGGTCTTGGACAACCAAGACTTAGTTGATGTCAACATCTCTACATCATTCCCAATGAGTAAGATATCATCAACATAAAGGACCATAAAGGTCACAGAGCTCCCACTGACCTTCTTGTAAACACAGGATTCATCTTCATTCCGAATAAAGTTGAAAGATTTGACAGCCTCATCAAATCTTAAGATCCAGCTCCGAGATGGTTGCTTCAATCCATAAATGGATCTCTGAAGCTTGCATACCTTATTAGAATGAAGCATGGAGGTGAATCCTTCAGGCTGTACCGTGTACACCTCTTCTGACAGATTTCCATTCAGAAAAGCTGTCTTCATATCCATTTGCCAAATCTCATAATCCAGGTATGTAGCAATGGCGAGGAGGATTCTGATTGACTTAACCATGGCTACTGGCGAAAATGTCTCGTCATAGTCAATGCCTTGTCTTTGACAATATTCTTTCGCCACTAATCTAGCTTTGTATGTGTCAATCTGTCCATCTGCACCGATCTTCCTTTTGAAAATTCATTTGCAGCCGATAGGGATTTTTCCTTCGGGTACATCAACCAAGTTCCAAACTTTGTTGGTGTACATGGATTGGATCTCTGAATCCATAGCCTCTTGCCATTTCTCGGAGTCCGCACTACGGATCACCTCTTGGTAGGATTAAGGATCTTCATCCTCATCGATGCATACCTCAGAGGACCTCTCTGAGACATGTCCAACATATCTCTCAGGTTCTCTTGGTAGTCTACCAGATCTCCGTAGTGTCTGTGTTTCACTCTGAATATGATCAACCGATATAGTCTCATCTAATGAGTTTATGTCTACGGGTTGTGGTTCTTGGACCTCGTTCAATTCTATTTGGCTCACACTGTCTTTCTGGAGTAGATATTCTCTTTCCAGAAATACAGCTCTCTTAGCCACTAAGACCCTTTGCTCTGAACGGTGATAGAAATAATATCCAAATGTCTCCTTTGGATATCCCACAAACCTACACTTATCGGTTCTAGACTCAAGTTTATCACTATTGTTTCTTTTCACATGGGCAGGACACCCCCAAATTTTAATGTGATTAAAATTTAGTTTCCTGCCCTTCCATATCTCATATGGGATAAAAGGAACAGATTTACTTGAGATCCTATTCAGTAAATAGGCCGCAGTCTCTAAGGCATAGCCCTAGAGAGACAAGGGTAGTCCTGACATAGACATCATGGGTCGGACTATGTCTAACAAGGTCATGTTTCTCCTTTCGGATACACCATTGTGCTGTGGTGTATACGGTGGAGTCCACTGAAAAATAATTCCATTGTCTTTAAGATAAGAAGCGAATTCATGGCTAAGGTATTCACCTCCTCGATCCGATCGAAGAGCCTTAATACTCCTGCCAGTCTGTTTCTCTACTTCATTCTTGTATTCCTTAAACTTCTCAAAGGCTTGTGATTTATGTCTCATTAAATACACATAGTCATATCTTGAGAAGTCATCAATAAAAGAAATGAAATAGAGATGACCCCCTTTTACTTCCATGGACATGGGTCCACACTGTAAGGTTCCACACAGTACAGTTCGGGCAACGCAGTGGATAACAAAAATTTATTTACCCGAATCCAGCTTGATGGAATCCTAGATCTGTGCTCTAATCAATGCATTAATTACCCAACCCCTAACTACGGGTTGCAGATTTCACCTTGCGCGGAACGACGCTGTCCGTAGTGCCCGATGTAGAATCTCACGAACACCCAGCTGCACAGAAGTACGGCCTCTAGAGCAGATCCACACGGATCCTTGCACAGCGACGGCGTCTCCCAGCCCCAATCTTCCCTTTTCTTTCCCTTTCTGAAGAGAGAGAGCTTCCAGAGATAGAGAAAGAGCAAGAGGGAGGAAGCGGGAGAGTTAATCTCTCTTCCCTTGCTGTTAGTGCTTGCTTAAGTCAAGGGGTTGAAGAGTTCTGGTAAGTGACATATATATAGGATTAGGCCCTTTTGAAAAGAACCCATAAGGACCGAAATCGTATATATATTCTTTTCATTATTGTACATATATATTAAGCCCCTCTTATATGCATTTCCAAAAGGATTTCAAGGGAATTAATATAGACATTTGTATAATAATAATCCGTCACCTAAGAATCTATTGTGTGTGATCTTCTAGGCCCTTAGTCACTCTACTTTAAGGTCCATTAACGTCTAATTCCCAATTAGAAGTAAATTAAACTTATTATTCACTTCTACTAGAGCCGAAAAATAGTTTAATTTATTCCGAACCTTTGATCACGCTGGGTCAAGTAAATCCGCTTGATCCTAGAGGACACCGAGTTTAAACCAGCCTGTCTGGTACCTATAAGTCTATAGTTGCCGCATCGCTATAATCCCTCGCTGCTTCTATGAGTCTGGTTCGATCGAGGGTATGGTTTCTGTCAAACCCCATGATCGTGTCATTTGACCATGACCTCCTTAAAGTGTATCACGTCCGTTCTAAACGAACTCACACGACCCTGGCCAGGGATTTAATGGAGCGTCAGTGTCATGACCCATTAACTGTCTGATATATATCCGACAGTGAACGATCCCCTCTTGACCATTGATGATCTTCACACGTATCCTGAAATGGTTAATGACTCGACAATTCGTGACTTATGGTTAAAGTCACTTAGCCAAGTAATTAAACCATTCCAGTCCTCGTGTAAGATCCGATCAATGTCTCAGGTCAAAGGACCAATGATGCTACTGAGATAGTTGGATCTTCAGTTGACATTAGGTATAATCAACCATCTGAAGATCCAATAGCGGATCAGTTCAGTGTACATCCTCCAAGGACATACACCTACACATATGTGTTGGTGCCCCGCACTAATGACCATGAGACTGGTCAATCACATATCATGTGTACTGATTTAATAGGTAATCAAAGTCCCCGAGTGATTACCCTCCAACCAGGAACAGTTTAAGGTATGTGTCTATGTAAAGTTAGTCTCATAATCGAGATCCCATCTCGAGTTGACTTTACAATCACATATCCTTGGGACATCGTAAAGTAATATACAATCACATATTTACGCTCAAATATCACTTTATTAATAAAGAACAAGATCATATAACTATTGGGCCTACCCGACCCTAAATTGGCCTGTAGCACACCAATACTAACAATCTCCCACTTGAACTACAGCCAATTGCCCACAACTTTGAGGCCCATCTTATCCCGATGGTGCTCAAATACAATCTATGTGAAAGGCTTAGTTAGTTGATCTGCTATGTTGTCTTTTGACGGTACATGCTCTACCGCCACATCTCCATGATCAACAATCTCTTGAATAAGGTGGAAGCGCCTGAGAATATGTTTCGACCTTTGGTGAGATCTCGGTTCCTTCGCCTAGGCGATGGCCCCATTATTATCATAAAATAATGGGATGAGAGCTGATATCTCGGGAACTACGTCAAGTTCCAAGATGAATTTCTTCATCCAGTCGGCTTCCTTAGCAGCTTCAGCTGCAGCAATATATTCTGTCTCCGTCGTCGAATCTACAGTCGTATCTTGTTTGGAGCTTCTCCAACTGACTGCCCCTCCATTCAACATGAATACAAACCCAGATATGGATTTGCAGTCATCTGGATCTGACTGAAAACTAGAGTCTGTTTAAACTCTAAGGTGTAGGTCCTCTCCTCCATAAAGTAGAAAAAGATCCTTAGCCCTTCGCAAGTACTTAAGGATGCCCTTTACTACCTTCTAGTGCTCTTCGCCTAGATTTGTCTGATATCTACTGACAATGCTCAAAGCATTGACAACATCAGACTGTGTACATAGCATTGCATACATGATTGACCCTATGGTCGAAGCATAGGGTACCTTATTCATGTGTGCCACCTCCTCAGATGTTTTAGGGCTCATCCCCTTAGATAGGCAAATTCCATGTCTCATAGGAATGAGACCTCTCTTGGAATTTTTCATCCTAAACTTTTAGAGGATAGTATCTATGTATATGGATTAGGATAATCCTAGCATTCTTTTAGATCTATCTCGATAGATCCTTATGCCAAGCACATAGGATGTGTCTCCCAAATTCTTCATGGAGAAGGTCTTGGATAACCAAGACTTGGTTGATGTCAACATCCCTACATCATTCCCAATGAGTAAGATGTCATCAACATAAAGGATCAAGAAGGTCACAGAGCTCCAACTGATCTTCTTATAAACACAGGGTTCATCTTCATTCCAAATGAAGTTGAAAGATTTGACAGCTTCATCAAATCTTAAGTTCCAGCTTCGAGATGTCTGCTTCAATCCATAAATGGACCTCTGAAGTTTGCATACCTTATTAGGATGAAGCATGAAAGTGAATCCTTCAGGCTGTACCATGTACATCTCTTCTGACAGATTTCTATTCAGAAAAGTTGTCTTCACATCTATTTGTCAAATCTCATAATCCAAGTATGCAGTAATGGCAAAGAGGATTCTGATTAACTTAACCATGGCCATAGGTGAAAATGTCTCGTCATAGTCAATACCTTATCTTTGACGATACCGTTTCGCCACTAATCTGGCCTTGTATGTGTCAATCTATCCATCTGCACCAATTTTTCTTTTGAAAATCTATTTACAGTCGATAGGGACTTTCCCTTCGGGTACATCAACCAAGTTCCAAACTTTGTTGGTGTATATAGACTGGATCTCTGAATCCATTGCCTCTTGCCATTTCTCAGAGTCCGCACTACCGATTACATCCTGGTACGATTGAGGATCTTCATCATCATCGATACATACCTTAGAAGACCTCTCTGAGACATGTCCAACATATCTCTCAGGTTCTCTTGGTAGTCTACCAGATCTCCGTAGTGTCTGTGTTTCACTCTGAATAGGATCAACCGATACAGTCTCATCTAATGAGTTTGTGTCTACGGGTTGTGATTCTTGGACCTCATCCAATTCTATTTGGCTCCCACTGTCTTTCTTGAGAAGATATTCTCTTTCTAGAAATATAGCTCTCTTGGCCACTAAGACCCTTTGCTCAAAAGGGTAATAGAAATAATATCCAAATGTCTCATTTGGATATCCCATAAACATACACTTATCGGTTCTAGACTCACGTTTGTCACTATCGTTCCTTTTCACATGGGCAGGACACCCCCAAATTTTAATGTGATTAAAATTTAGTTTCATGCCCTTTCATATCACATATGGGATAGAAGGAACAGATTTACTTGAGATCCTATTCAGTAAGTAGGCTGCAGTCTCGAAGGCATTGCCCCAGAGAGACAAGGGTAGTCCTGACATAGACATCATGGATCGGACCATGTCTAACAAGGTCTTATTTCTCCTTTCGGATACACCATTGTGCTGTGATGTATACGGTGGAGTCCACTGAGAAATAATTCCATTATCTTTAAGATAAGAAGTGAATTCATGGTTGAGGTATTCACCTCCTCGATCTGATCGAAGAGCCTTAATACTCTTGTCAGTCTGTTTCTCTACTTCATTCTTGTATTCCTTAAACTTCTCAAAGACTTGTGATTTATGTCTCATTAAATACACATAGCCATATCTCGAGAAGTCATCAATAAAAGAAATGAAATAGAGGTGACCCCCTTTTGCTTCCATGGGCATGGGTTCACACACATCCGAGTGTATGAGCTCGAGAAAGTCAGCAGCCCTCTCACCACATCCACTAAAAGGAGCCTTGGTCATCTTCCCCATGAGACATGACTCACAGGTATCAAATGGCTTGTATTCGAATGAATTCAAATACCCATTTGAGTGTAGGTGAGAGACTCTTTTCTCGCCTACATGCCCAAGCCTGCAATGTCAAAGATATGCAGAATTCACTTCATTAGTATAGGAAACCTGCATAACGTTAGAACGTGTATCTAATACATCAAGACCATTGACTAATGAACCATTTGCTATAATCAAACCATTATTCATTATAGAGCACCCAGTGCTGTTAAAAGCCAATATATATCCAACGTTATACAAGTCAGAGATTGAAATAATGTTCTTAATAATATTATGAACATAATAACAGCCATTCAACTCTAGAATGACTCCTGAAGGTAAACTGAGACGTGCAGTCCCGACAGTTTTGGCAGAAACTGAAGCTCCATTGCACATCCTCAGTTCAATCTCATTTTTGCCTAGCCACCTTCTATTTGCCAGCACATGCACAGAATTGTAGATATGAGATGCACATACAGTATCCAATACCCATGATGTGGATTCCATATATGAATTAAGGTCTATGACAAAAACACCTTCATTTAGAATTGCCTTGCAATTCCTTTTTCAATGCCATGTTTCCCCGCATCGAAAACACTTGTCTTCTTTTTCATTCTTCTTGCCCTTCCCTTTGTCAACTTTGGCGAGTTGCTTACCCATGGCCTTCTTCTTTCCCTTCCCTTTGTCACCTTTGGTGGATATCTGGGTGGCCTTCCTTTTCTTGATGGCTCGGCCAATAATTATTACAAAAGAAGATAGTTTATCTTTCTACATAGTTCCTTCAGCACTCTTTAACATGTTGAGCAGCTCCGGGAGAGTTGCTTCAATTCTATTCATGTTAAAGTTTATGATGAATGAAGAAAAGGAATCGGGCAATGACTGGAGTATAAGATCAATGCACAGTTCAAGATCCAACTTGAACCCCAGTCCATTGAGTCTCTCAATCCACTCCATCATTTTTAGTACATGAGCTTGTACTAAAGCACCCTCCGACATCCGTGTCCTGAAAAGCCTTTTGGAGATATCATATCTCTCAATCCTGTCCTGCTCCCCGAAGAGCTGGCGTAGGTTAAGATGTATGCTTCTACAATCAGTCTTTTCGAATTACCTCTGCAGCTCGGGAGCCATAGAGGCCAGCATGTAACATTGGGCAAGGGAAGAGTCTTCAGACCATTTGGCATAAGTCATTAACTCGCCCTCATCGGCATCGGGAGCTGGCTCAGAATGAACCGTGTCCAACACGTAGGTTATTTTTTCGGCGGTGAGGACTATGCGTAGATTACGCAGCCAATCCGAGTAGTTCGGTCCAGTCAGTCTGTTGGCATCCAAGATGCCGCGGAGGGGGTTGGACGACGACATTGTAATCTGGATAAGAAATAAAAGATAACTTAGTATATGTTCAAATTCCAACTTAGATGTGATTTTGTATCTTAGTTAGTCCCACTATTTTTCGATCGAACTATATAACTCTCAGTATATAGAACGGGAGATCAACGAGATCAACCTAATGGGTCGAAATCCCAACGAGACTGATGTATGACCTTATGGAAAGCACAACAAGCCATACATCATCTCAAGGGCAGTCAACAGGCACTTGCATCTAATACAATATCCGATATTCGGCCCCCGAGAAATCATCCCCTTGTGGAAAGCACAACAAGGGATACTCTCGATTAGATCCAACCACCATTATGATATAGCAATGAGTTCATGATCCGACCCTTGTGGAAAGCACAACAATGTCGGGTTCAATTCCTCACCCCATTGAGGCCTAGCCTTGGGGTTACATCCGCCTCCAAGCTCATGAACCTTGTGGAAAGCACAACAAATCCATGAGTTAAAGACGTTCATTAACCCCATAATGATGGAGGGCCACGACGACTCCTAGAGCCACGTTTACCAGATCTAAAATTGAATCGCGAGGGAATTTGATTTTATCTTGATCTCACCCTAGGTGGTAATATAAATATATCCAATATATTTGTCGTACCTAGTAGTTTGCACAAAATAAATACATCCAATGCAGAAATTAAATCGCAAGTGATCATGGACTTTATTCCTAATGTAACTAAGACATCCGGCCCGCTTCCAAAGCAGCTGGATCGTCCTCGTCGGGTGTGCTCCGCGGTTTCAAACTCCGACGCCGCATTAATTACAACTTTTACAAGGCACGCAGGCCGGCAAAATATAAATTACATGTCAATCAAATTCCAGTAGCCCTTAGGGTGAGTACAACTTTAAAGGGAGATAGAAGTACAAATAAATTTTAACAGAGAGAGAAAGGAGGTTCGCAGACCCCAATTAATTACATTAACCAAGTCCATGATCACTTGCCAACCCATTCATGTAAAATCAATCAAGGGTTATTTCTGAAAATAATCCTTATTTTTGGATTAAAAAATGGGATGTGCAAACAAAAATAGGCTAGCTTTGTTTAATTTTTAAAAATCGAAGTTGGATTAACTAAAATTAAACACATAAGCAAGCCAATGCAAGGTAAATAAAGTAAATCACGTAAAGAATAATCATTTATAACAGGGGTATACAAATTTGAATCTGATTCAAATAAGTCAGATAATTGAGATAATTATTTAAATTTAAATTTAAATCTAATTATCTAATAATCAAATTTAAAATTGAAATTTAAATATGACAATTATTTAAATTTAAATTCAAACTAATTATTCAATAATTTTATTTGAAAGTAAATTTAAATAAGAAAATTATCATTAATTATCTATTTTCTAAAATTTAAAATTTGAATTTAGCAATTATCTAATAATTAAAAATTCAAATATTTGAATTTTATACATTTAACTTTAATGAAATTCAAATTCTAAATTTACTAATTGTCTAATAATTAAAAATTCAAAAATTAAATTTCACAGAATTATCTTCAATTATTACCCTTTTATCTCAAAGTAAATAAAAATTACCTTACCTCATTAAATTCAAAAGTTAAATAAAATTTAACATTTGAATTTTTCTGTTCAGAGAACATAATTAATATTTGAGATAATAATAGAATTAATTTAATGAGCATTTATATATATATTGCATATATATATATAAATAATTATAGCACAACTTAAATTAAAGGAAAAACATTTTTTTTATTTTTTATTTTAAAAAAAATTTCAACGCCCCTCGGGCGCGGCCACCCACGCGGGACGCATGGGCGGACGCGCCCGCGTGGGGGACGCCGCCTGCGGCGCCAGCCGCGTGGCGGGCCGGCGCGCCCACCACGCGGAGCAGCGGCGTGCGGGCGCCCTCCTGCGACGCCGCCCTGAGGGGAGCAGTGCGCCCAACGCAATTTTTTTTTTTATAAAAAAAAAGTTACTGCAGATGCCCAACATCTAGGAAGAACAGAAATGCCCAGCACCCCTGTCTTCGAATAACAATTGAAGATTTTAAATTATCCTCTAAAATATGGTTCTATACGGAGAAAATACATCGATCAGAGCGTCAACCTGGCTCTGATACCACTGTAAGGTTCCATACAACACTGTTCGGGCAACGCAGCAAATAATAAAAATTTATTTACCCGAACCTAGCTTGTTAGAATCCTAGAACCGTACTCTAATCGATGCATAAAACACCCCAACCCCTTACTACGGGTTGTAGATTTCACCTTACGCAGAACGACGCTATCCGCAATGCCCGATGCAGAATCTCGTGAACACCGAGCCGCACAGAAGTGCAGCCTCTAGAACAGATCCACACGGATCCTTGCGCAGCGGTGGTATCCTCCCGGCATGATCTTCCCCAAGCTTTCCCCTTCTAGAGAGAGAAAGGGCTTCTAGAGAGAGAGAGAGCAAGAGGGAGAAAGAGGAGAGAAAACCTCTCCTCCTTACTGTTAGTGCTTGATTAAGCCAAGGGGGGGAGAGGAGTTCTCGTAAGGCACATGTATATAGATTTAGGACCTTTTCAAAATTTATTCCGTAAGTCACTATAGTTTAAGACCCATTAACTTCTAATTCCCAATTAGAAGTAAATTAAACTTATTATTTACTTCTACTAGAGCCGAATAATAGTTTAATTTATTCCGAACATTTGATCACGTTGGGTCAAACAAATCTGCGTGATCCTAGAGGACGTCGAGTTTAAACCAGCCTGTCTGGTACCTGTAAGTCTATAGTTGCCGCATCGCTATAATCCCTCGCTCCTTCTATGAGTCTGGTTCGATCGAGGGTATGGTTTCTGTCAAACACCATGATCGTGCCATTTGACCATGACCTCCTTAAAGTCTATGACGTCCGTTCTAAACGAACTCACATGACCCTGGCCAGGGATTTAATGGAGCGTCAGTGTCATGACCTATTAACTGTCTGATATATACCCGACAGTGAGCGATCCCCTCTTGACCATTGATGATCTTCACGCGTATCCTGAAATGGTTACTGACTCGGCAATTCATGACTTATGGTTAAGTCACTTAGCCAAGTAATTAAATCATTCCAGTCCTCGAGTAAGATCCGATCAATGTCTCAGGTCAAAGGACCCACGATGCTGCTGAGACAGTTAGATCTTCAGTTGACATTAGGTATAATCAACCATCTGAAGATCCAATAGCGGATATGTTCAGTGTACAGCCTCCTTGGACATACACCTACACATATGTGTTGGTGCCCCGCACTAGTGACCATGAGACTGATCCCTAACACATCATGTGCACTGGTTTAATAGGTAATCAAAGTCCCCGAGTGATTACCCTCCAACCAGGAACAATTTAAGGTATGTGTCCATATAAAGTCAGTCTTATAATCGAGATCTCATCTCGAGTTGACTTTACAACCACATATCCTTGGGACATCGTAAAGTAATATACAATCACATATTTACGTCCAAATATCACTTTATTAATAAAGAACAAGATCATACAACTATTGGGCCTATCCGACCCTAAATTGACCTGTAGCACACCAATACTAACACTTCGGTGTAGATGCTTCTCAACCATAGTCTAGTCACCACAAACTACAACCTTCGGCCCATCCGACCGACCACCATAGCCCAATCTCCTCTTGTTGGACTCGATGTAACTTCAGCCTAGTTGCTCCATGGCCATAGCTTGGTCACCGCATATTATGACCTTCAGCCTAGTCAACTGATAGTCATAGCTTGATCTCCTCTTGCTAGATTGGATGTACCTTCGGCCTAACAGCTCCTAAGCCATAGCCTGGTCACCACAAATTATGACCTTCAGCCTAGCCAACTGACGGTCATAGCCCAATCTCCTCTTATTAGATTGGATGTACATTCGGCCTAGCCGCTCCTCAGCCATAACCCAGTCTTCATACACCTTACCTTGGTCACCTCTACATGAGTGACCTTAGTTTCATATGCATAGTGGCCTTTCCTGAAGTCCCGCGATCAATGACACCCAAGAGGGGGGTGAATTGGGTGATTCAATATTTTAAGAAAACTTTTACCCGATTTAAAACAGATGTGATAAAGTAGCAATTAGAAATTCAGATATGTATAATTACAAATTAGATCTATCAAAATCTATCGCCATGATAGTTCTTCGGTACTAGACGGAGGTATGAATCCAAGGATTCTGCTCATACAAGGTGCTATCGTCTTGACAAGACTGGCCTTGTCAATTCAAAAACACTTTTCGATATACCAAAGATCTACTAATAGAAAAGATCGATTTATGCTAGATCTGAAGAGACAAACGCGGAAGAACAATATGCATGAACAATCACACAGAAGGGAGGTAGAAGAATTGAATCAAACCACACAGCTCAAACCACAAGACACAAGGAATTTTAAGGTGGTTCGGATGCAACGACATCAACCTACGTCCACCCCTCACCAAAACTCGGTGAGGCTTCACTGCTAGAAAACCAGCACGGGGATAAAGCCCCAACACGGAGTTAAAACTCCAACAATACGCAGGTCGACGTCTGCTCACACACACGGGGAACAAACCCCAACACACACACACACAAAAATAGAGTTTCCAACACGATCCGACGACCGGATCAACAACACACATACACACTATAACAGATGCAGTACTCTAAACACACAAACACCCGGATCTGGATAGATCCACAACACATACACAGATATGAAGAGATCCATTCACAACCATGGATCTGAACGAGACAACACACACAACTATGGATCTGAATCGATCCACACACGACTACGGATCTGAATCGATCCACACACGACTACGGATCTGAATCGATCCACACACACACGCAGATCTGAAGAGATCAACGCACAATCACGGATATGAACCGATCCACACACACACAGATGTTTACGGATTACAAGGAACACAACTTTGAAGCACAAGACACTTAAGAGAATGAAACATAAAAGAAAGACTTCTGATTTAGGCTCCCCCTTAGTATATAATGCAGATCTTCAATGAAGGTTGAATCTCCACTTGATTTGCCTCAGCTTGATCTTGAAAAGCTTGATCTTGGATGAAGAATTTTTAGACGGCTCACAATTCACGGAGTTCTTCCTACAGCCCACTTTCTCCCTTGATGGCCTACCTTTGATCCCCTTGAGCCATTAGGGTTTCTTGGCCCAAGAGTTATTTTTATAAGACCTAGGATGGTCAAGGGACAAGCCAAGAACCAGATCCAGGATTTTAGGCAAGTTGGGAGACTTTAAGATCAAAAAGTCCAAGATAGGGGCTTTGAACACGTTCATGAAAAGAAGTCAACAATGGCTGCCTCGAAGGGTTCGGTCGACCAAACTCTAAAAATTTTCAGAGTTTTCGGTTCTGGAAAGTTAGGTCGACCGAACTGCCCATTTAGGTCGACCGAACTCTGTCAGAGTTCAGTCCCTTGGTTGCTGAAAAATTAGGTCGATCGAAATGGTCCCATAGGTCGACCGAAATCTAGAATTCCTATAAAACAGAGTTGTTAGCCCAACAAAATATATCCAAATGAACAAGGTAATGTATGCTCATCTTGTTTCATTCATTAAACGTCTTGAAACCTTTTTGTCAACTCAAGCTTTCTCAACCAAAAACATCTTCTTATAGTCATGCATTTAGCAAACAACTTGCTATAGCCATGCATTTAGACAACATGTATGAGCCTCAAAATGCATGAAAGAAATACATATGAATCACATTAACAATTTGATCATTCTTCTCAAAGTTCAATCAAAGTATGAGCTAGATCTCAAACACTTTACAATCTTGACCATATTCGAACAGACAAAATCATATGCAAGCACACACAACATACAACGTTTGGTATCATCAAAAACATAACACAAAGTTTGGTATCATCAAAAACATAACTCAACATTTCCTTGGTCACCTCTACATGAGTGACCTTAGGCTCAGCCGCACAATAGCCTACCCTCGGTCACCTCTACACGAGTGACCTTAGTCTCAGTCGCACAATGGCCTTTCCTCAGTTACCTCTATATGAGTGACTCGAGTTTAGTTGCACAACGGCCCTTCCTCGGTCACCTCTACATGAGTGACCTTAGTTTTAGACACACAATGTGTAATGACCTGAGAATCTGATTACCGGGAGAGACCCAATAACCCGAGACTCGAACCGCCGCCCACGAGCCGGGAGGGCTCGGAAGGGCTAAAAGGAGTGTGGAGGCACAAAGAAATAGGAAATAAAGTAGGATAATTCAACAATTAACAGAAATAAATAAACAACTACTGCTACAACAGAGTCCAGTCCAACAGAAAGTACAGTCTAAAGCAGTAAAGCGTACCACATGCCGAGTGAACACTCGGCCCGGCGAGCTGGCAACTGAGAACCTCCGAACAGCACCCTCGAACCTCGAGGAAGAACCGCCACACCTGAAAAGTAGGGAATGAGTCTCCAAAATAGAGACTCAGCAGGGATCCCGCGGAACCCCAACCGAAAATAACAGCGGTAGCGGAAAGGAAAGCTAGGACGACAGCAGGAACAGCGAACCAGTGGCCGGTCAAAACTCGGCACTACAGCTACTCCTACTGTACCAGAAACACACCTCGATCTCACGGTCGGGGGCTACCGAACCACACTAGTACCACTTACTGAAGTAAAACCTACGGCAACCCCGCCGTAGAGGCCTGTCTCCCGGGACACGGCCAACCTGGACACGTTGTCCAAGGTGCAACCCCGACCATCCGGTCGCGGACATCGCACCAACAAGACGCAACCTCGGTAAAGCTACTAGCACCAGTCTCACGGCACGATAACCGACACACGCGCGACGGTGAGACAACCGGAACTAAACAGTCTGCGCGACAGAAACCCGAAGGTCGAAGTCACAAAGACTGACAGTCTGTCACTCCCGACTCGACAAGAGTATCTCCCCCTAGAAGCACAGTCGGTAGCATCCCCTGACGTCTTACACCGCACCACATGTTCCCTGCCTGACGTGGTAGCATCAACCAGAGGCACGGACACCGTACAAGTAACCACAAAGCAAGTGACTAGCTGGGGTCACGCCCGTCGACGTGGGTCCAACCCCCCCCAACCACGTGTGCACACACAGACCATGCGTCCCAGGTCTGGCCTCTAACTGGTTTTTCCCTCAGCCGGACTCTGGCTGCAAGACGTGGGGCTCGATAGAAACCAGTCTAAAAACCGTCCTCAGGGTAAGCCCGTCCACCTACTGCCAAGTGGGACCAGTACACGCGTACTGGTAGGCTACGACTAGTGGAGGGTCACTGAAGGAGTAGACTCTCAAGTCAACGGAAAACAACGTCCGCATCCGACGACGTACGGGGACCATATCACGTACCGGCACCATCGCACGATGACCACAGTCGGAGAAGAAACGGGACTCACAGTCCATAAAGAAATGTAGAAGTACGGTTCCCAAGGTAGCTCACCAGCCGCCAAACCGAATCCCACTCTCAGGGAAAAGCGGGAACCCTCCAGACCCAGGCTGGGCAACTGGACTCGCGGTCCAAGGCCACACACATGGCCCACACGGAAAGCACAGAAGCATGATTCCCAAGGCAACGCACAAGCTGCCACGCCGATAACTGGACTCGCAGTCTAAGGTCAAACACATGGCCCACTCGGGAATCATCTTCCAGGAAAACTCACGGCATGCAGGGGAGACCCCACCGCACACACACCGATACACGGTGACTCGGTCAAGCGTAACACAAAAGCCCGAACATGAGGAGTCACCCGGACTCTCAAACCCACGGGCACGGTAAATAAGGTAACACGGTCCTCCCGACACCCTCAAAACACGGACACAGAATCCCAAGGGTGTCTGGGGCATTCACGAGACCGCAAGTCGACCACTGGGTCGCAACCGGGTCGACTAGGGACCTACACAATGCGAAACGATCGCGGCAAGCACGAAGAACCACTTCGGCATAACACAGTGCCTGGCGATCTATCTTTGGGCCATCACAGACCGTAACGGTCCAAAGGTAGGCCGTCACAGCACCCTGATGGTCCAACTCAGGAGCGTTAGACACTCAGTGCAAAATGAACTGTAACGCGCCCACGCTGGTGCATCACAGCACCTGACGGACCTAAATAGACGCGTCAGGGCACGAGTGAAAATTGAACGCAATGCGCTCCTCCAGGGGCGTTACGTCACCTAACAGACCGACTCCGGTGCGTTAGGTCAGGGAGTTACACAAGCCGTGACGCATGCTGCTCGGTGCGTCATGCTCTCTAACGCACCTACCCAAGTGCATTAGGGAGTGGGGGTGGATGCGTTAACTCTAACGCTCCTACCCAGGGGCGTCACACTACCCTGACGCCCCACACCGGGTGCGTCAGGTGTCTATGACCCCCAACGGTCATAAACCAACGATCGGAATCACCGTAACGGTCTAGCATGAGGGCGTCACAGCCCTGTGGCGGTCTATCGTGGGACCGTCAGGCCCACGAACGCCAATACCCAAAACAAAGGGAGCGTAACGCACCTGCCCAGGCGCGTTACACACTGTGGCGGTCACTGGAACGACCGCCACAGCGTCCCGACGGTGAAACGGTGAACTAACACCAAAAATTCCGTTCCACGCCCCGATCATCCACGGATGATGGGAAAAACAATGGGCAAGCTCCCCTATGGGCCCTAGCATGCATCTAGACCCTCGAATCGATCCGAAACGCGGTAGAACGGTAGATCGGGCATACACCCCAAAAACATGGATTTTCCCCAAACCGCTCAAATAAAACCGCTCGGCTCACCGTAGCCTACAAAACTTGCAGGAAAGGAAGCGCACGGACTGGGGGTCCATCTCCTTACCTCCACCGAAGAAACGACGCACCGTGGACGCCGATCCATGAAGAAATCACCTGAAATCCTCGCCGGCTCACGGACGCGCCCCCGAGCTTCGTCACGCCTCCACCCCCTCGATCCTCGCCCATCATCTCCCGCATCCTCGCCCGCGCCGCCTCCACCTCACCCCCACCTCGCTCCGTCGGCCGTCGGAGAAGAGAGGGGAGAAAGAGAGCGTGAGAGAAGAGAGAGGGAGAGAGCGTGAGAGAAGAGAGATGGAGAGAGAGAAAAAAGGAGGGGGTTTATATAGAAAATCCAAAAATTCCAAAAAATACCAAAAAATAGAAAAACACACCCCCGCGATCCTCGGAACACGTTGATCGCTGTGGTAATGTCCCGGCGTCGGAGAACGCAACGGTTCACCCTGTACAGAATTCCGAAGGTCCTACAGACGGAAAACACGCGCAAAACCCCAAACGCAACCCGGGACCCACAAAGGCGCTCCGAAAATTACAGAAAATTACCGGCGTGCTCCTCACAGCACCACGGACCCAAGGAAACACACGGGCACACCACCAGAGGGTCCGAAAATCTGATAAAAATAGTCCGAAGCCCGATCGGACTCAAATCTGAAACACACAGAAAGACGATCCGAAACCCACGGATCCAGATCCGAAAAACCCGGGGCATTACACAATGGCCTTTCCTCGGTCACCTCTACATGAGTGGCCTGAACTTAGCCGAACAGTAGCCTTTCCTCGATCACATCTATATGGGTGATCTTAGTTTTAGCTACGCAGCGGCCGTTCCTCGATCACCGCTATATGAGTGATCTTAGCCTCAGCTGCATAGTGGCATTCCCTTAGTCACCTCTACATGAGTGACCATAATCTTAGCCACACAATAGCCTTAGCTTGGTCACCTCCACATGAGTGATGTAACGACCTAGGATCTAGGTACCGAGTCAGACCCGATATCATTCGGATCCTACACTGCCACTCACGAGCTGGGAAGGTCGGAAGGATTATTTGGGTATTATGGAGATGTATTGAAATTCAAGATAGTTGTAGGAAATAAATTATAGAACTAATTAATTATCTGTCAGAAATAATATTATCATTTTGTAACTAAACAACTTAATTACAGAGTCTAGTCCACAAGTATAGTCAACTAGAAAAGAAATGAACACTGCTACGGGGCATATCCCGGCACTGGCAAGCTGGCTACTAAAGACCCTCCAATGGCGTCGCACCACTTCGAGGAGAAGCGTTGCACTTGAAAAAGCAGGGAGTGAGTCTCATCTCATTGGATCAATAGTGGTTCCTTGGATCCCCACTACAACAACGGCGGTAAATAGTAACAATAGTAACACCAACAACAGTAACCATAATAACAAGAACAACAGTAGTGGCAAAAGTAACTATAATAATAACAACATCAATGGCGGTGGCTACAACAATAATAATAGTAAACAATAGAATTATGGAGTCTCTACGATACTCCTACCCTCACAGGGAAAGCCATGACCTCGAGTCAGAACTGCCAATTCATGGTAAAGCCACGGTCACAATATTGAGAAAACTCAGGATGTCTCTGTCGTACGCATTGTCCTCACAAAAGGAAGCCACTACGGAAACCACGCCGCCGCGACACACTATCTCAGCTATCGGGAGAAGCCTGACAACGATGTCAGGGAAACTTCAACCTCACAATTGAGAAGTCATGCTAGAATCACCCGGTTAGAACGTGTTACCTTTACTCCAGGAGAACCACAGCTTAGAGTCGGGAAACTAAACCCACGAGTAACTGAAGTACCCACTCGCTAGTACCGGCTAGATACGTCCACTGATATCTTACACCACGTCTACTATCCCTGGCTTGCCCATCTCTCTTGAAGAGTGAGGCAAAAGAATTGGGTCGGATGCATCCTGCGATGTCTTACACCGCCCACCAACTCACGCCTACCCACCTCCCTCAAGGAGTAAAGCTGAGTCACAACAACGACAGGACTAGTTGGGGTAGTACTCACCAGTACTGGTCCTCTGCCCCCAACCACGTGTGCACACACAGACGGCCTACCCCCGTCAAGGTCCTATAGCTAGTATTTGCCCTTGACCTAGTGTAATGCCCCATGTTCTGCGGATCCTTCTTCTCGAGTCCCGGATCTACGTTTTCGGTGAATCTAGCTCCGTTGTGTCCGAAATGATGTTTCGGACATCTTTCATGTTTGGATCGGTGACATCCGGAGCTGTTTCGGAGGCCCGGAGAGCGTCCGTGGATTTTTCGCGTGTGTTTTCCGATTCCTGGTGTGTGTTTCGGTAATTCCTTCGGAACCTCGTTACGGGAGAACCGGACCGTTCACCTAGGCGAGTGTGGTACCGTTGCGATCGGTGCGTTCCGAGGATCGCGGAAATGTGATTTTCTATTTTTCGGTATTTTCTGGAATTTCCAAAATTTCCTATATAAACACCCTTTTCTCTCTCTCCCCTCTCATTTCTCTCTTCTCTCCCTCTCTCTTCTCGCGCTCTCTCCTCTATCCCTCTCTCTTTGGCGGCTGACGGGGTGGAGTGCGGGCAAGGCGGGGACGGCGCGGGCGAGGCACGGGCGAGGATGGATGAGGATCGAGGCGGTGGAGGCGCGGTGAAGCTCGGCCGTGGGTTCGTGGAACGGCGAGGCTTCAACGGCGTTTTCTTCGCGGATCGGCGAGCTCGAGGCGCGAAATCTTCGGTGGAGGTAGGGAGATGGACCCCCAGCTCGTGCTCTTTCTTTTTCGTGAGTTTCATAGGCCGTGGTGAGCCGAGTGGGCTAATCGGGGCGATTTGGGGGAAAAACTCCATGTTTTGGGGTTGTGAGCCGATCTCTCGTTTTACGGCATTTTTGGCCGATCCAGGGGTTTAGATGCATGCCTAGGGGCTTGGGGATGGATTCCCCTTTGTTTCCCCATCACCCGGGGGTGATCGGGGAGTGGATCGGATTTTTGGGATATTTTTCGCCGTTTCGCGCTCAAACGGGTGTGACGGCCCTTCCAGAGACCGTCATAGCCAGTGACGCCCCAGGGTGGGTGCGTCACAGGGCTCGTTTAGCCTTTGGGTGGTCTATGTGTGTGACGGTCCCATGATAGACCGCCACGGCGCTGTGACGCGCCTGGGTTGGACCGTTAGAGACGATCTGACCTTTGGCTTTCGTTCATTGGTTTTGACCGTTCGGGGTCAAGGCCTGTGACGCACCAAGGCTGGCGCGTCATAGCCTTGTAACGCCCCTGTGTGGGTGCGTCAGAGCATACGCGTACCCACGTTGTAGCGCACCAGAGTTGGTCCGTTACAGCCTGTGACGCACCGAGTGGGACGCGTCACAGTTGGTTCCATCTTGTCTTGTGATGCATCAGGGCTGGTGCGTTACAGACTGTAACGCACCAGGGCTGACGCGTCAGAGACTGTGACGCACCAGGGTAGGCGCATCACACTCAACTTTGCACCGAGACTCTAACGGCCCTTTGTTGGTGTGTCAGAGTGGTTGTGACGGTCGAGGCTTGGACCCTTACAGACTGTGATGGCCCAAGCTTAGACTGTCAGGCTCTGTGCGGTGCCGAGAGGAGCTTTTGTGTTCTCCGCGATCATTTCACGTTGTGTAGGTCCCTAGTCGACCCGGTTGTGACCCAGTGGTTGACTTGCGGTCTTGTGAGTGCCAGACACCCGCGGGATTCTGTGTCCGTGTTTTGAGGGTGTCAGGAGGACTGTGCTACCTCGTTTAGCGTGCCCATAGGTTTGAGAATCCGGGTGACTTCTCGCGTCTCAGGCTTTCGTGTTACGCTAGACCGAGTCACCGTGTATCGGTGGGGGTGCAGTGGGGTCTCCCCCGCATGCCGTGAGTTTTCCTGGAAGATGATTCCCGAGTGGGGCATGTGTTTGGCTTTGGACTGCGAGACCAGTTATCAGCGTGGCAGCTTGTGCGTTGCCCCGGGAATCATGCTTCTGTGCTTTCCGTGTGGGCCATGCTTGTGGCCTTGGACTGCGAGTCCAGATGCCTGCCTGGAGCTGGAGAGTTCCCGCCTTTCCCTGAGAGTGGGATTTGGCTCGACGGCCTGTGAGCTACCTTGGGAACCATGTTTCGCCATTTCTGCGTGGCCGAGCGTGCGGCCCGTGGACTGTGAGTCCCGTTTCTTCTCCGATTGTGGTCACCGTGCGACGGTGCTAGTACGTGGGGTGGTCCCCGTACGTCGTCGGATGCGGACGTTGTTTCCGTTGACTTGAGAGTCTACTCCGTAGTGACCCTCCACTAGTCGTAGCCTGCTTACACGCGAGTGGTCCCACCAAGGTGTGGTGGAGAGGCTACCCTTAGAGATGATTTGTGGACCGGTTTCCATCGGGCCCCGCCTTTACCAGCCAGAGTCCGGCTGAGGGGAAAACCGGTCAGAGGGCCAGACCAGGAACGCACGGTCTGTGTGTGCACACGTGGTTTGAGGCGGTTGGACCCACGATGATGAGCGTGACCCCAGCTAGTCACTTGTTTGTGGTTACTTGTACGGTGTCTCAGTTCCCGCTGGGCCGGAGGGAGACACCTGAGGCGCGGACTAAGACGTTAGTGGACATATTCGGCATTGCTTCTAGTGGCTTTACCGAGGTTGCGTCTTGTTGTGCGGTAACCACGATCGGATGGTCGGGGTTGCACCTTGGACAGTGTGTCCTGGTTGGCCGTGTCCTGGAGGCAGGCCTCTACGACGTGGTTGCCGTGGAGTTTTTACTTTGGTAAGCGGTACTAGTGTAGTTCGGTAGCCCCCGACCGTGAGTCCTGGGTGTATTTCTGGTACAGTGGGAGTAGCGGTAGTGCCGAGTTTTGACCGGTCACCGGTTCGCTGTTCCTGCTGTCGTTGTAGCCTTCCTTTCCGCTACCGCCGTTGTTTCCGGTTGAGATTCCGTGGGACCCCTGCTGAGTCTCTGTTTTGGAGACTCATTCCCTGCTTTTCAGGTGTGGCGGTTCTTCGTCGAGGCTCGAGGGCGCGGAGCGGAGGTTCTCAGTTGCCAGCTCGCAGGGCCGAGTGTTCACTTGGCATGTGATATGTTTTTACTGGTTTAGACTGTACTTTCTATTGGACTGGACTCTGTTGTAGCTGTAGTTGTTTATTTATTTCTGTTAATTGTTGAATTGTCTTGCTTTACTTCCTATTTCTTTGTGGCTCCACACTCCTTTTAGCCCTTCCGAGCCCTCCCGGCTCATGGGCGGCGGTTCGAGTCTCGAGTTATCGGGTCTCTCCCAGTAATCAGATTCTCGGGTCGTTACAGCTGGTATCAGAGCAGAGGTTGTGGACGTACATAGGAATTCAAAATATTGCTATGATCAGAGTCTGTGAGGTCCAATACAGTCAGCTGCTGGCTTAGGGTTTTGTGTTCGCTTTCCGCCTAGTTTCTCGCTTGAGAGCTTGAGTGCGCTGTGCGGCGTTGTGAAGGTGGTTGCTGTCTGCGGCTTTCGTGCCAGCATGGGGTCTAAGGATCGAGGTCGAGAGCCTTCTCCCTCATCGGTGGTGGCCCTGGTTGTGCTGCGTTGGGCAGGGGTTGCTGGCAGGCATGAGCTCGCGGTGCTGCGTTCAAGGAACCTGCAGCATGGTCAGGTGGCTGGAGAGGATTGTTCATGGTTAAGTGGCCGTGAGCGTGCTTCGCGAGAGCTACTGTCGGTTCTGGCCACTCCAGCTTGAGATTTGTCCAGCTCCTGAGGTGTTCTGATCGAGAAGTGTGCTCGGGTGAGTGGAATACCTTCTCAGTAAGCTACTGTTTCATCGAGCCTGATGTTCTTGTCGTGCTCTATGATGTCAGAAGTGACGTGTCGGTCTCGATTATTTTGCAGATCTCGAGGTAGGATTGGGCTGTGGTGTCCCAATAAGTCTTGCTCCTGCGCTCTTGTATGCGAATGGGTGTGTTCGCCTTGGTTTTGGTATGAGGTGTGAAGGTTCCGCGGTGAGTTTCGGGACTCGAGGATGAGCGTCGGCGGTTGTTGTTATGGCTCGTGTTGCGGCTCTTGGCGTGGTGTGTTGCACTTCGAGGAATTGTAGCAGTGGTGCATCGAGAGATACTGATGGGGCATCAAAGGCGATTTCCATACACGGGTGAAGTGTATTTGTGTGTTATGGCTTGTATAAGATTGTAATTGTGTAATTTCTTTCTTTTGGGCTCCTTGTAAGGCTTATATCAAGCCAATGGGCCATTTGTTATGTCAAGTCCATTACTAGGTAGAGTCCATTAGGAGTGATTATCATATTGGACCTTATGCCACCCTTATGGACCATAAGAGCCATTTAAGGCCCAATTGGGTCACTCCCTCTCATGGGCTATCTAGATGGGAGAACCCATGGACCAAGCATGGGTGTGGATTGGGTTGGCTGCCCTTGGACCAGCCTAGGCCCAAGAGAGGCCCATGAAGGGGGCGCCCCCTCTTTTGGCCTTATTAGGCTAGTTAGGTGGTGTTTGAATGGATCTAGTCCAAGGTTGAATAAGTATGGTCAAATTAGATTAAAACTAATGTATTAAATGTGTGATTCACATTGTATCCCAGCCATTCAATCCAAACCCCTAGATCCAAGGGTTGAGGTTGAGTTTGGTTGGCATCCTATATAAGGTTGTATTTTTCATATTGAAGGAATTAATGAAGAGAAAATAGGCATTTGCCCCCAAGTGAGATTTGCACCCCTCCCCTCTCTCTCCCTGGTTCCTCCACCTCCAGCCCCCTTTCTAGAGTGTAATCCCTTCCCCCTTGATCCCCTCCAGCATCTGAAGCAACTCCGGTGATCGCCGCCGCCATCGTCTCGCCGCCGACGCGTCGTCGCCAACGGTTTCGGTGTTCTGTCCACTCAGGACAGACCCTTCTTCTCCGAATTCCTGCTATCACTCCCTTCGTCTTCTGAAGCTCAAAATTTCAGGGTTGGTTCCCCTCTAGAACCCTTATCCCCACAAAAAAAATCACGTCAAAATTCATCCTTTAGCTATTTTTTGATTTTCGTCCAAGTCCAAGTTCCAGATCTGTCCTGGTTCTGTTTACTATTCACCAGCTCTGAGTTTACCCCATTCGAACCATCTTTTGATTTCTTTTGGGTCGCCCAAATTTATTGGGAGTTCTTTCCACATATATCTACCACCAGGAATTTTCTTAATTTTTGGTTCACCCTCTAGGTATTTTTCAAATTTCGTCCAAGTTCCCAAGAACAGTCTGCCCACAGTTTCCCAGATCCAACCCAGGTCTAGTAAAGAAATCCCATAAAATCCATTTCGTCTCCAATCAGAAAACAAAAAATAGTCCCGGATTCCTATCTCAGAGACCTTCAACTTTGCTGAAGAAATTATTTCCAGATTCGGAGGTCTTCTCCCCAGTGAACGTCGATCTTCAGAGAAGTCAGAACCTGCCTCTGCAGTTCTGGCCAGATTCCAGCAAGCTTGTAAAATACATGATCAGAAATACAGATCTGATTATTTTTTTTGAAGACCCCTACGTCAAAGTACTCTGAGTCAGCTTTCCAACGGCGCTAACCTCGTCGCATTCCGACGACGGGGCTGATCGCAGCAGCAGGTTTCTCCGAGTCGCGTGCCTGTAAACAGAATTTTCAGATTCGTGGCCGAGTTCCCGGCGAGCGTCGTCCGAGGGCCGCCCGGCGTCCGGCGGTCGTTCCAGCAGCTCGCCATCCCAGGGGAACGCTTCCCAAGTGTCTCCACAATAGAGGAGTCATCAGGCCCCACACGACCCCTCCGGTCAACACGTGGGCCTCCACTAGCACGAGTACGCGTGAAGCCGAAGCATTACCCGAAACCGCCCGTCAACCCGAACTTGGTCCTCCCGGGCCCACTTGTGTCGCCCTTTACCTCCCTGCGTGGAGTGGGCTTATTTGTACTGCTGTAAACATAATGTACTAAGTTCCCGGGAGTACGAGCTTCGGCCGGGTGCCGTCTTCGCCACGCCGAGAGCGTGGAGGTATCGCCTTCACCCTTACACTTGGCATTAGCTTAATTCTTTCTATACTTTATATGCCGCTGCTAGAGAGCATGTGTAGGGATACCTAGCTCGCATTCAATTTATAATATCACTGCTGCGAGAGAGAGCGAAGCCGTCCCGTGACCCGATCCGGGCGCAAAAGAGAGCCGACCACCCTAGCTCATTGCCGGTTTCTCAACCGCGCACATCCGACGCTTCCCTCGTTAAGGGACGATCGCGAGCTTGTCGTGTCCGTGGTCCCATCCCGCATCAATTTGGTATCAGAGCGAGTTGAGTCTAGGGTGTCAAAAAGACAAAAAAAAAGAGTGTCATTTACGTCTAGTCGTTAGTCGGTCTAAGTCGAGTCTAGGATCATCATATTTTCAAAACAACAAAAAGAGTCGTTTTTGGGTCGCATACATCCCTTTACTCGGTATATAAAAAGGTGTTGTCCGACCGTTAGGTTACGCCTATCGGGAAGGCCGCACACTTGTGCGAGTGACCTTCGGGTCGATTGTCTCCGCCGCGTACCGAGTTTTGGTTAAGTCTAGGTGCATCATTTTGCATTAGTGTGTTTTGCTTTAGTCGGTGTCTTCTAGTCGGTGTGTTTGCATGCCCACTCGTCGGGGTACTCAGTACTCACCCCCACCCCCACCTATGGCCAACCCACGGGATACCTCGGGATACTTCCACTCCCTACAAGAGGCGATGATGGCCATTATGGCTAGGTTGGACCAATCCGATGCTAACTTTCGGACCTTCTCCGAGAATATGGATGGTCGCCTTAGGGCCATGGAGGGACGCATGGAGAACTCCGATAGGTCGGTCCAGGACCTCGTTGGGAGGTTAGATAGGATGTCACACGGGGACCCTCTTGGGGCAGCCCAAGGTCCACCCGCACCTCCTCCCGCGGGGGCCCAAGTCCAACCCGCTCCCATGGCCCAAGTCCAGGCCGCTCCCGCGGCCCAAAACCAGCCACCACTGGTTCCTCCACCCGCCCCTTCTCGGGTTCCGCAAGTACCACACCGTGACCTTGGTCTCGAGGACTATGGGTCCGACAATGCCTACGAGGGGTATGGTCAACGCCGTCGTGGTTTTCAGCCACAACGAGATGAGGATGATGATCGGGTCCTTAAGACCGTGCGAGCGGATCCTCCCGCTTTTTACGGGTCTTTGGATCCGAAAGTCTACCTAGATTGGGAGTTTGGCATGGACCGTTATTTTGAATGGTATGATATGTCGGAGCGTCGAAGGGTCCGATTTGCCACCATGAAACTCATGGGGCAGGCACAAACCTATTGGAAGAATGTGGAGAGCCTGCTACTTCAGCGGCTAAAACCCCCGATCGACACATGGGCCGAGATGAAGAATAAACTTCGGCAAAAGTACCTTCCTCCCACATACCGCCAGCGACTCATCGATAGATGGCAAAGTCTTAGCCAGGGAGACCGGTCCGTCTCCGAATACATCGCGGAGTTTGATGAGTACTTTCTACGATGTGGTGTCACGGAGGAGAGTACCATGCCCGTGTCCCGCTTTCGACGTGGTTTGCGGCCACACTACCAGTATGAGCTTTTCCGCCGCAATGCCAAGACGTTGGAAGAGGCATACCATGTTGCTCTCGAGATGGAGCAATTTGAGGGAGAGTTCGAGTCTAGCCATCGGTTGGGCCCCACCCCTCTCCGTAGTACCGAGCCCCGTCACTCTATAGGCCCACATCAGCGGCCTCCCATGGCTCGACCTCAGGAGCCCAACCGTCAGGAGCACTTCGCTCCACGGCCTCGCCCTCCTCCACCCCGGGATCTATGTCCATCCCAACCACCGGCACCCTTTGCCCGTCCCCCAGCTCCTATAGCCCGTCCTCTGGCACCGGCACCCCCTCCACTCTTGTCCAAGGCACCTACACCTCCCCCATTGTTGCCTACACCCCCTACCCGGCGAGATGATAAGGGTAAGGCCCCTCTTATCGAGGAGAGTAGTCGATCGCGAATACAGTGTTTCCACTGTCACGGGTATGGCCACATTGCTAGTGAGTGTCCCGCTCGCACCACCCTAGCCTTAGGTGTTGGCGGATCCGCACCTCCCGAGCTTGAGCATGTCGATTACGAGGCCGATGAGGCACTGGCCGATGAATACTATTTCATGGGGGAAGAGCTGGGCGACCCTTCGGCCGCCCAGGATGTCGCCACCTAGTGGGTTTGATGCTACCACCTTAGTCTAGAGTCGTGCATGAGTCAGTGTGCTTTCTTTGTGTGGTTTGTTTGTGTGGTGATTTTGAGTCGATTGTTTGCGTGGTTTGCATTCGTGTGTCTGTGCATGGTGAGTCTGCATGTGTCTTGTGCAAGCTCGTTGTCGATCTCTTACGAGTAAGAGGCGAGTGGACTCACTCGATGAGTATGGGATCGGTTTTACTTCTATATCCGGATCAGTCACCTATAGGGACTCAGCGGTGATTCCTAGTGAGTCTTCGAGCTGTTTCCTTCCTTTTGAGAGTGCCCCTTCGGAGTGACCACCTTTAGCCATAGCAGTGCGCATATCGAGTATATATGGAATGAGCAGGTGCCGATCACTTGGAGTGGAGCATACCCGCGCTACTTAGCACGGTGACAGATCCGCCGGAGTACCGGAGCAGCCATACCCCTACTCGACGGGGTCGAGTTCCTCCCACCCGGGGAGAATTGATGGGGCATCAAAGGCGATTTCCATACACGGGTGAAGTGTATTTGTGTGTTATGACTTGTATAAGATTGTAATTGTGTAATTTCTTTCTTTTGGGCTCCTTGTAAGGCTTATATCAAGCCAATGGGCCATTTGTTATGTCAAGTCCATTACTAGGTAGAGTCCATTAGGAGTGATTATCATATTGGACCTTATGCCACCCTTATGGACCATAAGAGCCATTTAAGGCCCAATTGGGCCACTCCCTCTCATGGGCTATCTAGATAGGAGAACCCATGGACCAAGCATGGGTGTGGATTGGGTTGGCTGCCCTTGGACCAGCCTAGGCCCAAGAGAGGCCCATGAAGGGGGCGCCCCCTCTTTTGGCCTTATTAGGCTAGTTAGGTGGTGTTTGAATGGATCTAGTCCAAGGTTGAATAAGTATGGTCAAATTAGATTAAAACTAATGTATTAAATGTGTGATTCACATTGTATCCCAGCCATTCAATCCAAACCCCTAGATCTAAGGGTTGAGGTTGAGTTTGGTTGGCATCCTATATAAGGTTGTATTTTTCATATTGAAGGAATTAATGAAGAGAAAATAGGCATTTGCCCCCAAGTGAGATTTGCACCCCTCCCCTCTCTCTCCCTGGTTCCTCCACCTCCAGCCCCCTTTCTAGAGTGTAATCCCTTCCCCCTTGATCCCCTCCAGCATCTGAAGCAACTCCGGTGATCACCGCCGCCATCGTCTCGCCGCCGACGCGTCGTCGCCAACGGTTTCGGTGTTCTGTCCACTCAGGATAGACCCTTCTTCTCCGAATTCCTGCTATCACTCCCTTCGTCTTCTGAAGCTCAAAATTTCAGGGTTGGTTCCCCTCTAGAACCCTTATCCCCACAAAAAAAATCACGTCAAAATTCATCCTTTAGCTATTTTTTGATTTTCATCCAAGTCCAAGTTCCAGATCTGTCCTGGTTCTATTTACTGTTCACCAGCTCTGAGTTTACCCCATTCGAACCATCTTTTGATTTCTTTTGGGTCGCCCAAATTTATTGGGAGTTCTGTCCACATATATCTACCACCAGGAATTTTCTTAATTTTTGGTTCACCCTCTAGGTATTTTTCAAATTTCGTCCAAGTTCCCAAGAACAGTCTGCCCATAGTTTCCTAGATCCGACCTAGGTCTAGTAAAGAAATCCCATAAAATCCATTTCGTCTCCAATCAGAAAACAAAAAATAGTCCCGGATTCCTATCTCAGACACCTTCAACTTTGCTGAAGAAATTATTTCCAGATTCGGAGGTCTTCTCCCCGGTCAACGTCGATCTTCAGAGAAGTCAGAACCTGCCCCTGCAGTTCTGGCCAGATTCCAGCAAGCTTGTAAAATACATGATCAGAAATACAGATCTGATTATTTTTTTTGAAGACCCCTACGTCGAAGTACTCTGAGTCAGCTTTCCAACGGCGCTAACCTCGTCGCATTCCGACGACGGGGCTGATCGCAGCAGTAGGTTTCTCCGAGTCGCGTGCCTGCAAACAGAAGTTCAGGTTTGTGGCCGAGTTCCCCCTAGCTCATTGCCGGTTTCTCAACCGCGCACATCCGACGCTTCCCTCGTTAAGGGACGATCGCGAGCTTGTCGTGTCCGTGGTCCCGTCCCGCATCAGATACTGTGATTGTGGTTCGACGTGACACTCATCAAGTGTGTCGGAGGCGCTGACCTGATGGAAGCGATGGTTTTACTTAGTGCTGGATGGTGCTGTTTCCAGCGTGCGCGAGGTTCGAGGTTAGGTCGAGCGTGGAGTTCTTCCGTTGGTCGGAAGTGCATTTGGTTTCTCCTTTGGTTGGAGAGATTGTGTTGGGCTAAGGTTCATCGTTTTGCATTGTGTGTTCGGATTGGTTGGCCTTGTGTGCCATGAAGTCCGTGTGAGACGTGCTCCTTGTCTTGGTAAGGTGGTGGCCTGTGAGAAGTTGTGCCCATTCCCTTATCGTGTGAGGGTGTGCTGGCGCTGTTCCGGAAGGACGAGTGCTGGTTGGGCGGTGTTCCCGAGAATTTGTGGCTATGCGCGTGGATCAGAGTGCGCAGCGGAAGCCTGGTGGGCTTGTGACCCACTGGTTCAGGATCGTAGCGTTGGTTGCTACGGGCGGATCCCTAAGTTTACGTTGAGCATCGGAGGATTGGTTCCTCTGTGTGAAACGTGTTGTTTCCGTGCCGTTGCTCGAGGTATTATGGTTCTTGGCACTGGCATGATGGAGTGTTAGGGGAATGTGCTGGCTAGTGCGCCGCATGAGTACCCTGTTCCTGTGATGGAAGCCGTGTCAGGCGTCGGTGTTGAACCTGGATGAGGTTGTTGAGGACGTTGCCTGACGGAGGTCGAGGACGTGTTGGTCAGAGTCGGTGGCTTGGTGCCCGACTTGTGTTCCCAGTCGTGTGCTCGGATGAGATCATTTTTGGAGAAGTGATCTCTGGCAGGCTGTGGGTTCCTGTTGGTAGCTGCGAGTGACTGGTAAGGCTAGTCTCGTAGCCGACCATGGTGAGATGTATGTTGCTTGGGGACCCGTGAACATTGTTCAGGTGGTGTCTCGTGGCTCTGTGGTAAGGGCGTAATCGGGATTGGCCGGTGTCCACTTGGATTGATCGAAGGATTTGATGATAACAGACGGAAGAGTGACGCTTGTGGGCGGAGGCCTTTTTGTGAGATTGGCGTCGGAAGGGTGGTCCTTGATGGGACGTTGGTGTCGCGATGGTTATCCCTGGTTTGGTGACCAGCACGGGATGGTTCCCATGTAAGTCTGAGTCGAGTGAGGTGATGACCGAAGACACCAGGATCTTGTCATTTGGTTTCATTGCGCTCCCCGAGAGAGTCGAGTTGGCACGATGATCGAGATAGGATGCGGAATCCGAGAGGAGTGTGGCTCGAGTGGTGGTAATTGTCTGTGTGTGAGTCAGCGGATGGCCTGTTGCGAGTTGGATCGTGCCTGTGGGGCCGGTGGAGGTTTCCCATTGACGTGCATCTGGCGGCCAGTGGATGGTCTTTTCACAGACAGAAGATGCTGGTTGTTGGGGCTCGAGCGTGGCGAGAGCCGTGTGCCAGCGAGACCTTTGGTGGTCGTTTCTGAGATGTGCCTTTTCGGATGGGATCTGGGCTTTGTAGAAGTTTGTCTTCTGACAGAGTTGGCACAGTGTTATGTCTGGCTTTCAGCTTGCCATGTGTGGGGTGTTTCTTGGTGTTGAGCTGTTGTTCTGGTTGCGGTCTATCGAGATGACTTCTTGAGCTGGTGGAGGCTCTGTTTTGTTTGTTCCCTTGAGAAGGGTGTGCGACCTGTCAACTGGTTGTGAAGCTGATGTGCGATTTGTCTGCCGACCATGGGTTGGATCGGTAGCTGTTTCTCATACGAGGGCTGTGTTTCCTCGGTGAGCGAGATGGTGGCAGCGGTGCTATGATTGGTTTTCGTGGTGTCTAAGGTGACGCTGGACTGTGTCCTCTGGTATATGCCTGCTCTGTTGACCGGTGTGCTCGGCGCATGGGGCGAGGTGTTGTCTGTGTTTATTGTCTGGCTGTGTCCCTCAGGTCTAGAGCTTTTCGTGAGAATAGAGATTTTCTGTGCTGGGGCTCTGACAGCGTTGTCAGTTGGTTTAGTGTTCTTCCCCTGTGACTTTATGCTATGTCCTAAATTTTGAGGACGAAATTCCTTTAAGGGGGGAGGGCTATAATGCCCCGTGTTCTGCGGATCCTTCTTCTCGGGTCCCGGATCTACGTTTTCGGTGAATCTGGCTCTGTTGTGTCTGAAATGATGTTTCAGACATCTTTCGTGTCCAGATCGGCGCGATCCGGAGCTGTTTCGGAGGCCCGGAGCGCGTCCGTGGCATTTCCACCTGTGTTTTCCGATTCCCGGTGTGTGTTTCGGTAATTCCTTCGGAACCTCGTTGCGGGTGAACGGGCCGTTCACCTAGGCAAGTGTCCTACCGTTGCGATCGGTGCGTTCCGAGGATCGCGTAAACATGATTTTCTATTTTTTTGATATTTTCCAGAATTTCTGAATTTTCATATATAAACCCCATTTTCTCTCTCTCCCCTCTCATTTGTCTCTTCTCTCCCTCTCTCTTCTCACACTCTCTCCTCTCTCCCTCTCTCTCCGGCGGCTGACGGGGTGGAGTGCGGGCGAGACGGGGATGGCGCGGGCGAGGCACGGGCGAGGATGGATGAGGATCGAGGCGGTGGAGGCGCGGTGAAGCTCGACCTTGGGTTCGTGGAACGGTGAGGCTTCAACGGCGTTTTCTTCGCAGATCGGCGAGCTCGGGTGCGAAATCTTTGGTGGATGTAGGGATATTGATGTGACACCACTCCTTGGACCTAGATTTGCAAGCAACCGGACCGAACAGCGATCTCTCACAAGCGGTTCACCCGTGTCGCGCACACCCGGTTCCGTAGGTGGACCGGCGATGGTGGTAAGGGTCCGAGGTTTGACCTCGAAGTTCCAAGGATATGGCCAGCTAGGGATGGACCCCAATGGGCCAGGGATGCCCAATTTCAACGGCGGCCGGCACGCCGAGGGCGTGGGATGTAATGACACTCTCACAACTCACCCGCGGTGGCACTCGATTAGATGGAATGTTGGGACGAGCACTCTCTCACTGCCGACGACGCAACTAGAGATAATACTAAGCTAAGCAATAGTGAAACCAGCAGAGGATGGGGGCTCAAAGCTCACCTGATCGGTGTGAAGACACCGATCCCGGTCGGAGACGAGGGCGAGCGGGGAAGCGTGGGCTACCCGCACGCCGCGCCGATGACGCTTCAGCCGAAGACCTGCTAGTACAAAACTACGCCCCACGCAGGAGGGTGGATCTCGGGGTGGGGGAATGGGCTTACACCAAACACTACCTTCACACAGGGAGGGGCGCTAAGCCGGCCAGGCGGGGAGGGGAGGTTAACTAAGCTAGCGCCGAACGATCTGCCCGTTCTGGAGTAATCGGACAGGAAGTCAATGTAGATGACGCCACGCACTCCACCAAACTCAGAATTCGACGAAACTGGCGCTGAAACGTCTCTGATAGACCCAAGAATGCCTGTGAATTTTTGTGGGTGGTCCCGACGTCGTCACTGGCTGGGGAGAGCTCTGGAACAGGATCCCGGGGCTCTGGTTCGGACTGGTCCCAGGGTGCAGCAGCAGGTGGAAGTAGTCACCACGCCCTCTCCCGATGTTGAAACGCAGTGGGACCAAGACGAGTATGACCGTGGATGAGTCTTCTTCGAGCAGCAGCCAGGGGGGACACCAGACGATGTCGGGGCAGAGAGGGGGAGCCAGTTGAGTGACGAGGGGTCTGGACAGGTCCTGAGTGGCCTGTTCAGCGCACCTGGAGGAGAAAATTCAGAACGGGCAGTCCCGGACTCCGAACGAGGTCCCGCTTGCTGTGTTGGACAGAGGACTGGTGGATCTTCGACCCGGCCAAGCGGCACACCTTGGAACGGAAGGATGAGACCGTGGAAGCTTCTTCACTGCAGCTCTGGTCCTGGTTCAGGTCCCGATTGCGCAGTCGGACGAGAATGAACCCTCCGGACAGCAGGGATGCCGGATGCCGGCAAGACCACCTTGGCTGCGAAGCTATCTTGACGTCCTTTCCGTCAATGTATGGTACGCCTCCAGACGATGCCGAATGACCTCGGGGAAGGTTCTGCAAGTCGGGCTCCAACTGCTACCTGCGAACTGAGATGGATAGGGTGATGGAAGGTGATGGGAGACGGAGTATATGGGGTGGGAAATGGGGTGGATGGGTGTGGGGGTGACACCTGACTATGTGGGGGTCTGTTAGGGGGTGATACAAGGTGTGGGAGGGGCAGAAAGGGGGCTGGGAGGTGGTCTAGCAAGTGGAGGAAGGGGGAGCTGCGAATTTGGGTTGGGAAGGAGAGGGGGGGAGAGAACTCTCCTTTGGTTTGAATGTGGGGTTAATGGAGGGGTTAATGGGGGCCTAGGGAATGGGAAGGGTTGCCTTGGGGAGGGGAAGGGGTGCTTGGGAGAAGGGATTCTCCCTTGGGAAAATGAAAGGTTGTATGGGGAAGGGGAAAGGTTGCTTGCGAGGAGGGAGAGGTGCCTAGGAGAAGGGGATTCCACCTAGGGGTTGGAGGGGAATTAAATGGGAGGTATGGGGAAGGGGGAGGGGTCTTAATGAGAGGTGAATGGGGAGGAGAGAGAGTGAATTTTGAAATTGGGGGTGGGGAGGAGAGAGAATGGGGTTCGCCCCCTTTAGAGAGAGAGAGAGAAATAGAGAGAGAGCTAGAGAGATGGAGAGAGGGGAAACTCACAAATTTTATGGAAACTTAACTCAATATCATTCATTCATTAGCTTCAAATGGTGGGATTGGGGTCCTATTTATAGGAATCTCACAATTTAACATAAGACCCTGAGTTTTAGACTAGTGACAATAAACTAAGGGAGAAGGGGGTGCCCATGGGCCTAGCCCACTTAATTGGGCCCAACTGACTCATTAACCACTCTAATGCCAATTAACCTAGGTAGATGACACCTTAACATAGGGACTTGACTTAAATAAAAGGAAAATTACATAATAAGAAAATGAAAAATACATCATATGACACGGAATAAAGTGGCGAACAAGATGTAGCACTGCTGGCGAGCATCAGGATCCTCAAACAAATGAGATCGCCGGTGATGTCCCCATCATACCATCGGGGTGCGGAGAACTCGACTCCGTCGACTATGGGTCCTCCGGGGAAGGGGTCCTCTAAAGCATCTCGGGGTGAACCTCAACCTCCAAACTCAACCCTACATCGGCAACCAGGGGACGGTCCTTCATCCTCTCACGGTGGCTTGGGCACACCCTCTTGCTGGCGATGGTACCCTGCTTGCCCAGTATTGCCTCCGTGTGCACACGTCGGGCTCTCAGGCTGATATGTGGAGGCTCTCCGCGGGTATCACTCACAAAGGTGGGGGTAGGCTCAAGGTGCTCACTGGGTTCCACCGCGGTGCCCATATAGGGTGCCAGATCCACCGCGCCAAAAGTTGGGTGTATCCCAAACCCCATTAGCAAGTCCAACCCGTAAGCCGGGTTGCCAAAGTCACTCGGAACTTGGCAAGGTCCAAGTCCTCGTGCCCTCAAGTTGGACGCGACTCTGGGGTATAGCCACTCCAATGCCACCATCAATAGGTTGCCTACTTGGAATTCCAAGTGGCGCTCGCGAGCCTTTTCTCGCTCTTTGTGAACCTCACCGCTCGTTGTGATTTGCTTGCGTGTGTGCTCATGCCATGCATTATGATGCGGTGAGTTGTTGTGAAAGTGGGTAGTGTGAAAAGGTGGACCGGGGTAACCATAAATTGACCTATCATGCTTAGATGTGATGAAGACTTTCATGGACTCAGGGGGGCCGGGGCAACCATAGGTGGATCTATTGTGCATGGTGGCGATAATTACCGGGGGACCCGGACATCCATGTATGTTCCATTCATGCGTAAGAGCTATGACGAATGTGGGAGGGGCAGCACATCCAAATGTGAGCCAGTCATGTATTGGGCCTAAAGTGTGTGTGACATGTATGAGATGACTGGGCTTGTGACCCTTGACGAATGCTGTGATATGTCAAGATAGGTGCACTCTTATCCTAGAGGTGACGACCATGTGTGTGGGTATGGGGTGGTCCTTGAGCTCCCACTTATAAGGGTCGAAGGGGTCAAAGAAGGTATGTATCATGGAGTGGGGCACCTCATTATTTCCTAGGTGTATTTCACCCATGGTCATGGTTCCCTTGGTGTGGGCCGGGTCTTGAGAGAGGTGGGCTTGGTCCAACATGGTTGGTTGGGGTAGGAAAAGGTTGGCGGTGAGTAAGGTGGGTGGGTATAGGAAAGGATCGAAGGGGTCATGGTAAGGGTCACCTAGGGAGAGGAACTCTAGGCCCTCATGGTCCTCACAATATGGTGGTGGATCCTCCTCCTCTAGTAAAATGATTGGGCCAAAATTTTTGGTGGGTGGGTTTAGGAAGGGATCGTAGGGGTCGTGGAAAGGACTTCCTAGAGGGAGGCACTCTATGTCTTCAAGGTTCCCAAATTGTGAGTCATCCTCCTCCAAGGTAATTGGGCCAAGGTCTCTAGTGGGTTGGCCAATCAAATCAATTGGAACCTCAATGGGTGGGGAGTGGGCCAAGATGGGTTTCTCATCCTTGGGGAGAAAGAGGAGGATTTCACTCGTATAATGGCCACTAGTGTAGATGGAGGTGATAGAACCGGTGGGGGGGTATGCTAGGAAGATGGTGCTAGACTCTGATGGTCCTATGGCTAGCATTTCAGTCAGGTGGACTTGCCATTGTAAGCAGTCCACTAGGTCCCCTAAGTCTCCCACAAGGTAAGAGGTTTGAAGTGTGGCATGGGAAGACCGGGTGGACACAATTTGGGCTTGATACCCCAAGGGTGAGAGGTAGGGTGGTAAGCTAGGAATGGTGGGGCCTCGCTTGAGCCATTGGAGTATGGACTCATTCATGGTGAGGGTGTGCGGCTCATGAGGACCCGGACTAGGAGAGGTGGGTGGAAGTGGGGGGTCTAGGATGTCCTCTATGGTGGGAGGTGGATCCGGATTGGCATCCATCTCCACTTGGGTATGTGTGTGGGCCACAACTTCCAAGGATAATGGGGTAGGAAAGTCTATGGTGGGTGGAGTGATAATGGTCGGTGCATGGTACTCTCGGGGTGGTGAACATGGGTGGACTTGGGTTGAGCTTTGTCGGGGAAGTTCTTGGGTTGGAGTTGGGGTCGGGGGTGGAAGATCGGTTGGTTGAAGAGGTTTGGATCGGGGTGCGTAGATCTTTCTAAGATTGGCCCTCATTTCATCCCAAGATTCAATGGGTGCTTCCCCTTTGGCTACTCTCAAACCTACAATGTTCTCCCATTCTTTCCTAGCTTGGCACCAGAGCAAACTCTTGGCATAGTTGACTTTCATAGGCCCTGATAGAGTGAACCTCCCAAAGTGTTGATCTATGGAGTCCTCCCACTCTAGATATATACTAGGGTGGGTTCCGTCAAACACAAAGGCTTCTAATGGGCCTAAGAGTGGCGAATATGCCAAGTATGAGGTAGTCATGATGGTGGACAAGGGTGATGCATGCAATGGCCCTAGGACAAGACTTAGTAGAGACAAGTCTAGAACTTGCTCTGATACCAATTTGATGTGACACCACTCCTTGGACCTAGATTTGCAAGCAACCGGACCGAACATCGATCTCTCACAAGCGGTTCACCCGTGTCGCGCACACCTGGTTCCGTAGGTGGACCGGCGATGGTGGTGAGGGTCCGAGGTTTGACCTCGAGGTTCCAAGGATATGGCCAGCTAGGGATGGACCCCAATGGGCCAGGGATGCCCAATTTCAAGGGCGGCCGGCACGCCGAGGGCGTGGGATGTAATGACACTCTCACAACTCACCCGCGGTGGCACTCGATTAGACGGAATGTTGGGACGAGCACTCTCTCACTACCGACGGCACAACTAGAGATAATACTAAGCTAAGTAATAGTGAAACCAGCAGAGGATGGGGGCTCAAAGCTCACCTAATCGGTGTGAAGACACCGACCCCGGTCGGAGACGAGGGCGAGCGGGGAAGCGTGGGCTACCCGTACGCCGCGCCGATGACGCTTCAGCCGAAGACCTGCTAGTACAAAACTACGCCCCACGCAGGAGGGTGGATCTCGGGGTGGGGGAATGGGCTTACACCAAACACTACCTCCACACAGGGAGGGGCGCTAAGCCGGCCAGGCGGGGAGGGGAGGTTAACTAAGCTAGCGCCGAACGATCTGCCCGTTCTGGAGTAATCGGACAGGAAGTCGATGTAGATGACGCCACGCACTCCACTGAACTCAGAATTCAACGAAACTGGCGCTGAAACGTCTCTGACAGACCCAAGAATGCCTGTGAATTTTTGTGGGTGGTCCCGACGTCGTCACCGGCTGGGGAGAGCTCTGGAACAGGATCCTGGCACTCTGGTTCGGACTGGTCCCAGGGTGCAGCAGCAGGTGGAAGTAGTCACCACACCCGCTCCCAATGTCAAAACGCAGCGGGACCAAGACGAGTATGACCGTGGATGAGTCTTCTTCGAGCAGCAGCCAGGGGGGACACTAGATGATGTCGGGGCAGAGAGGGGGAGCCCGTTGAGTGACGAGGGGTCTGGACAGGTCTTGAGTGGCCTGTTCAGCGCACCTGGGGGAGAAAATTCGGAACAGGCAGTCCCGGACTCCGAACGAGGTCCCGCTTGCTGTGTTGGACAGAGGACTGGTGGATCTTCGATCCGGCCATGCAGCACGCCTTGGAACGGAAGGATGAGACCGTGGAAGCTTCTGCACTGCAGCTCTGGTCCTGGTTCAGGTCCCGGTTGCGCAGTCGGATGAGAATGAACCCTCCGGACAGCAGGGATGTCGGATGCCAGCAAGACCACCTTGGCTGCGAAGCTATCTTGACGTCCTTTCCGTCGATGTATGGTACGCCTCCAGACGACGCCGAATGACCTCGGGGCAGGTTCTGCAAGTCGGGCTCCAACTACTGCCTGCGAACTGAGATGGATAGGGTGATGGAAGGTGATGGGAGACGGAGTATATGGGGTGGGAAATGGGGTGGATGGGTGTGGGGGTGACACCTGACTATGTGGGGGTTGTTAGGGGGTGATACAAGGTGTGGGAGGGGCAGAAAGGGGGCTGGGAGGTGGTCTAGCAAGTGGAGGAAGGGGGAGCTGCGAATTTGGGTTGGGAATGAGAGAGGGGGGAGAGAACTCTCCTTTGGTTTGAATGTGGGGTTAATGGAGGGGTTAATGGGGGCCTAGGGAATGGGAAGGTTTGCCTTGGGGAGGGGAAGGGGTGCTTGGGAGAAGGGATTCTCCCTTGGGAAAATGAAAGGTTGTATGGGGAAGGGGAAAGGTTGCTTGGGAGGAGGGAGAGGTGCCTAGGAGAAGGGGATTCCACCTAGGGGTTGGAGGGGAATTAAATGGGAGGTATGGGGAAGGGGGAGGGGTCTTAATGAGAGGTGAATGGGGAGGAGAGAGAGTGAATTTCGAAATTGGGGGTGGGGAGGAGAGAGAATGGGGTTCGCCCCCTTTAGAGAGAGAGAGAGAGAGAAATAGAGAGAGAGCTATAGAGAGGGAGAGAGGGGAAACTCACAAATTTTATGGAAACTTAACTCAATATCATTCATTCATTAGCTTCAAATGGTGGGATTGGGGTCCTATTTATAGGAATACCACAATTTAACATAAGACCCTGAGTTTTAGACTAGTGACAATAAACTAAGGGAGAAGAGGGTGCCCATGGGCCTAGCCCACTTAATTGGGCCCAATTGACTCATTAACCACTCTAATGCCAATTAGCCTAGGTAGATGACACCTTAACCTAGAGACTTGACTCAAATAAAAGGAAAATTACATAATAAGAAAATGAAAAATACATCATATGACACGGAATAAAGTGGCGAACAAGATGTTGCACTGCTGGCGAGCATCAGGATCCTCGAACAAATGAGATCGCCGATGATGTCCCCATCAGAGATGGACCCCCAGCTCGTGCTCTTTTTTTTTCCGCGAGTTTCGTAGGCCGTGGTGAGCCGAGCGGGCTAATCGGGGCGATTTGGGGGAAAAAACTCCATGTTTTGGGGTTGTGAGCCGATCTCTCGTTTTATGGCGTTTTTGGCCGATCCAAGGGTTTAGATGCATGCCTAGGGGCTTGGGGATGGATTCTCCTTTGTTTCCCCATCACCCAGGGATGATCGGGGCGTGGATCGAATTTTTGGGCTGTTTTCCGCCGGTTCACTCTCGGACGGGTGTGACGGTCCTTCCAGAGACAGTCACAGCCTGTGACGCCCCTGGGTGGGTGCCTCGTAGGGCTCATTTAGTCTTTGGGTGGTCTATGTGTATGACAGTCCCACGATAGACCACCACGGGGCTGTGACGTGCCTGGGTTGGACCGTCAGGGACGATCTGACCGTTGGCTTTCGTTCATTAGTTTTGACCGTTCGGCGTCAAGGCCTGTGACGCACCAAGGCTGGCGCATCACAGCCTTGTAACGCCCGTGTGTGGGTGCGTCGGAGCGGATGCGTACCCACGTTGTAACGCACCAGAGTTGGTCCGTTACAGCCTGTGACGCACCGAGTGGGACGCGTCACATTTGGTTCCATCTTGTCTTGTAACGCATCAGGGCTGGCGGGTTACAGACTGTAACGCACCAGGGCTGACGCGTCAGAAACTGTGACGCACCAGGGTAGGCGCATCACACTCAACTTTGCACTGAGACTCTGATGGCCCTTTGTTGGTGCGTTAGAGTGGTTGTGACGGTCGAGGCTTGGACCGTTACAGATTGCGACGGCCCAAGCTTAGACCGTCAGGCTCTGTGTGGTGCCGAGATGAGCTTTTGTGTTCTCCGCGATCATTTCGTGTTGTGTAGGTCCCTAGTCGACCCGGTTGTGAGCCAGTTGTCGACTTGCGGTCTTGTGAGTGCCAGACACCCGTGAAATTCTGTGTCCGTGTTTTGAGGGTGTCGGGAAGACCGTGCTATCTCGTTTAGCGTGCCCATGGGTTTGAGAGTCCGGGTGACTTCTCGCGTGTCGAGCTTTCGTGTTACGCTAGACCGAGTCACCGTGTATCGGTGGGGGTGCGGTGGGGTCTCCCCCGCATGCCGTGAGTTTTCCTGGAAGATGATTCCCGAGTGGGCCATGTGTTTGGCCTTGGACTGCGAGTCCAGTTATCAGCGTGGTAGCTTATGCGTTGCCCCAGGAATCATGCTTCTGTGCTTTCCACCTGGGCCATGCTTGTGGCCTTGGACTGCGAGTCCAGTTGCCAGCCTGGAGCTGAAGAGTTCTCGCCTTTCCTGAGAGTGGGATTTGGTTCGGCGGCCTGTGAGCTACCTTGGGAACCGTGTTTCGCCGTTTCTGCGTGGCCGAGCGTGCGGCCCGTGGACTGTGAGTCCCGTTTCTTCTCCGACTGTGGTCACCGTGCGACGGTGCTAGTACATGGGGCGGTCCCCGTACGTCATCGGATGCGGATGTTGTTTCCGTTGACTTGAGAGTCTACTCCGTAGTGACCCTTCACTGGTCGTAGTCTGCTTACATGCGAGTGGTCCCACCAAGGAGTGGTGGAGAGGCTACCCTTAGAGATGGTTTGTGGACCGGTTTCCGTCGGGCCCCGCGTCTACCAGCCAGAGTCCGGCTGAGGGGAAAACCGGTCAGAGGGCCAGACCAGGGACGCACGGTCTGTGTGTACACACGTGGTTGGGGGCGATTGGACCCACGCTGACGAGCGTGACCCCAGCTAGTCACTTGTTTGTGGTTACTTCTATGGTGTCTCAGTTCTCGCTGGGCCGGAGGGAGACACCTGAGGCGCGGACTAAGACGTCAGTGGACGCATTCGGCCTTGCTTCTAGTGGGAGGTACTCCTGTCGAGTCGGAGTGACAGACTGTCAGTCAGTCTCTGTGACTTCGACCTTCGGGTTTTCGGTCGTGTTGGCAGTTGAGTTTCGGTTGTCTCACCGAGGCACGTGTGTCAGTTTTCGTGCCGTGAGACTAGTGCTAGTGGCTTTACCGAGGTTGTGTCTTGTTGTGCGGTAACCGCGACCGGATGGTCGGGGTTGCACCTTGGACAGTGTGTCCTAGTTGGCCTTGTCCTGGAGGCAGGCCCCTACGGCGTAGTTGCCGTGGGGTTTTTACTTCGGTAAGCGGTACTAGTGTAGTTCGGTAGCCCCCGATCGTGAGTCCAGGGTGTATTTCTGGTACAGTGGGAGTAGCGGTATTGCCGAGTTTTGACCGATCACCGGTTCGCTGTTCCTCCTGTCGTTGTAGCCTTCCTTTCCGCTACCGCCGTTGTTTCTGGTTGGGGTTCCGCGGGACCCCTGCTGAGTCTCTATTTTGGAGACTCATTCCCTACTTTTCAGGTGTGGCGGTTCTTCCTCGAGGCTCGAGGGCGCGGAGCAGAGGTTCTCAGTTGCCAGCTCGTCGGGCCGAGTGTTCACTTGGCATGTGGTACGTTTTTACTGCTTTAGACTGTACTTTCTGTTGGACTAGACTCTGCTGTAGCTGTAGTTGTTTATTTATTCTTGTGAATTGTTGAATTGTCCTGCTTTACTTCCTATTTCTTTGTGCCTCAACACTCCTTTTACCCCTTCCGAGCCCGCCCGGCTCGTGGGCGGCGGTTCGAGTCTCGGGTTATCGGGTCTCTCCCAGTAATCGGATTCTCGGGTCATTACACCTAGACTCTAGGTATAGCAGAAATGGGTCCCACAGCTACCAGCCCAACCGTCTCTTGGGAATAGCTCTCGACCACGCGGTCAGAACGTGTCTGCACTCAGTAAGCAACGCTCTCAGCTCCACAGCCAGTACGTGCATGACACTTAGTGAGCTACACTAGCAGAGTACTACTCTAAAGAAGGTCTAATTCATGCACACCTAAAACTATAGTGCAGTATAGCCCGGTACTAGTAAACCACCTAAGGCTGGTAACGGAAACCAGTAAGTGCTAACCTTCTAAACTTATGCGGGAACGGTCTTCCACTAATACTTAACTATGTGGAAAAGATGCCCTACAACACATAAGTCACACAGGGATGGCCCTTAATAGTTATGTAGAAATACCAGATCATATAGAATCACGCGGGCACCTCTTCCGCGATGCCACATCAAATACGGACACCTCGGGGCATAAAAATGGCGAAAGATAGCACCTCGGGCACAAAGGGTCTGCGCGGTCAAACCCCTGGCCGCCCAGAGGGCTAGGCAGGCAGCTAATCCCTGGCCGCCCACCTTGGGCCACTCACTGGGCTAGGCGGCCATCGCCCTAGCCACCCAGCAAGCTCGGCGGCCAGCCCTTTGGCCGCCCAGACAGTTGGGTCTTCTGATGGCAGGGCGGACAGATTGCTCGCTACCTTGCACCCTAGGCAGCTAGACCTCTGGTCACCCAACTCTGGGCTCGACATCCACCCATGTGGCTGCCTCTTGCTGAGTTTAACAAAACCGAACTCCGTGCGGAGTGCGATTCCACGCCCCATTCACCTCGGGACGAAGGGGAAAACATGGAGAATCAACCCCCGGGCATTCATGCATCCGTGAAACAACTTTTAAACTATGAATTTGAGCCCAAATAGATCGGAACCATCTCACATCCTGGAATATGGATTTTTCCAAAAATAAACAATACTCCCACTCTCAGCCTCACAATGGCATGGATTTACAAGGAAAGCAAGCGGGAGTGCTAGAGATCCATCCCCCTACCTTCTCGAAGCTTTGAACCGCCAGAAACCAGCGAAAACGCTGATCTTCCTCACAGCCAGCTCCTACGACCACAATCACTCCCACCTTGTCGTTCACCACCACTCCTCGCCTTCGTCCTCACCGCACATTGTCGTCGTTGCTCCACCACAAGCCCTCCCACTGTCGTCGGCCGCCGAAGGTGAGATAGGGAGAGGGAGAGAGTGACGGGAGAGTGAGGAAGATCTAGCAGAAGACGCGAGAGAGAGACGAGAGAAACAGAGGGGGAAAGGCGGTTAAATAAGGTTTTTATTTTTTATTTTTCAATTTAGAATATTTATGTTAACTCTGAAAAATTCTTGAAAAATATATTTTGGCTCAAAAAAAAATCCAAAAAAAAGCAACACAGGTCATCGCGTCATCACGGACCCGAAATAATTCTCATAAAGACCATTTAAGGGTCCAAAAATCCAATATTAAATTTTGAAAACCAACACGGACATGATCCGTAACCCGTAGAAATATAATCCGAGACCCGAAGACATTACAATCCTCCCCCTTATAGAAATTTCATCCTCGAAATTTGGGACGATGAACAATAATTAAGGAGGGAGAAATTCACATGACTAGAAGACCTCGTAGTTTCAGCATAACCATCTAAACTCTCTACACAACATCCTCTGAAAGACACCACCAGACCAATACAACCAATAAAGCCCTCTCGCACTTCCATGTCAATTCATGCCAATCCTCAGACCGAGCGAGGCACACAAAAGCAGACGAGTCTGGCCTCACCTCAACTTCCTTGAAACCTCAAGGGCATGAAGAACATCTGACACACTCCAAACACTGAGAAAAAAATACGCGATCTTAGACTAGGGATTCCATACTCAATGGTCCTCTTAGGACACCAGCTTCTTCAATTGCTGAACGCCGAGTACTCCTTACAAGGAGCACAATCACACTTCATCTTCCACTGGCTTCACACAACTAGCATTAATACTCATCTCAAGAGCTAAAACATCTCTGACGCTCACCGGTCAACTCTGGTCTCAACGCCATTTTCTCACCGATCTCCACCAAAACTCATGGGACACATTACAATCATCCACCTGGGACTTCACAATCCATAATCCACATCACACGATAACCAACACATTGGGTAACATATTAGCTACAAGAAACCATCTGCCAGCTGCCGGTCACACACCGATGAGAAATCCTCTTATCACTCTCCTCTCCTGCTACTCTATAGGGCCATCAATCAATTCCTCTGAGCACTAGGCATACATCTATCGGCTCGAGCCTCCGCTATCTCTACGCATAAACCACACATCGTCTGGACACCATCTTGGTCCTCCCTGGCCATCCACCCAATTCCAAATTCTCAAAAGGGGAAAAATAATGAGGTCGCTCGCATGAACCTTGCACTCTTCAATCACACTAATCCGGGGCACACTGCCTCAAAATTCTTTCCAAATGATGTGGGCCTCCATCTCACATCATCACTTCTAGGGCTTCTTACATCGAGGAAATGGTTGTTCCATATTGCATCCGATTATTCATCACTGACCATCTTCACAATTTCATCGCACCAGCTAACCAACAACGATTAACTCCCGGCGCCCACATGCATCGCAAATCCGTTCAGATTAAACAATCTCTCACTTCATACATAATCCCCTTGCACACTTCTTCTGAGAAGGGGAGTGCCTACCTTAGCACAATAATTTGGTCAGTGGCACCACAACATGCACCAAACTCCAAACATTCCCGAGTCCAGCCACAGTCAAGTTCTTCATCCACAACCATTGCATCACTTTATCTAGTCCTAAATGTCACGTCCTCCAAACAACTGGTGCACTAATCCACATATTATCAGGGTGCTTAGTCAACTCAATTAGCTTCTTTGGCTACTCACGGCATCCCTACAAGATCTTGTCCTCAGCACTATCACCCCTTACTCCTTGGATCTACCTTTAGAATGTCCACCTTGACCAAGGTCTGTCAAATTGTTGTTTCAACTCTAAGCAACATATACCTGTGCCTTATAACCAGTCCAATCGGCCACAATCTTCCCATAATTCCAATTACGTCACTACAAGAAAATTGGCTTTTCCTACATTTTTAAAACGTAGCTATAGGGCCAAAAAACGTAGGTAAATCCTTTACCTACGTTTCCTTGCCACGCTTTCAAAGTGTGGCGCTTGCCTGAGTGACTATAGGTTATACCTGCGTTTCGATAAAACGTGATTATAGATCGACATATTCCTACGCTTCTGAAGCGTAGGAATAGTCCAACAAAAGCGTAGGGTAAAGTCACCTATAGACACGTATATAAAAAGATATGCTTGCATTTCTAAAAACGCAAGTATTACCTTTTGTCACATAGTAAAAAAACGTATGAATAAGTATTAACATCACTTTTTAAAAAACGTAGGAAAATACTTTAACATCACTTAATAAAAAACGTAGGAATAGGTTTTCTTTTTTAAAAAAAAATCCTATTTGTATATGTGCTCTCATCACCTATAAGAGTGCATCCATTTATATCTTCACATTCATGAATTGTATCACTCACAACCATGTTGATCCATATAATTCTCATTCACACCTATTTACAATTCTCATTCCCCGAAGATAATTGAGGAATATACATTTATATGATTAAATCTTAAAGACATTCATTCAAAAAATAATAAACTCATAGTACATCTAAAGCAACTTCATAAATCTCCATAAATGAAGAACAAAGTAATCTACATCCATCTCAAATTTCTTTCGTCTGGTTTCCTTCAAGGAATGATTTATTTCGTTATTTGGGAGGATACACCTGTTATTGAGAAGATGTTTTAGTGACAGTGAATACTATACTAAAATCCTGTGTGCCTGAAAGAGATTTTGACAGAACCTGGTATACTCAAAGTCCTTTGATACAAGTTAGTGACATTTGATCCTCAAAGTGAAATCTTAAATATAGAGTTAGTGGTATCTTGGTCAACATGCTTCTTTCAGGGAAAGTGTTATTTTGGTAGCTATACAAAATACCGAAGTTTCTGTCTAAAATTAGTTTTCATTTTCTCACTTGGAGATATCTAGGAACTACTTGCCATCAACCAACAAAAGGTCAAACAGTTTGGAGATGGCCGAGCCTGACCATCCCCAGCATAAATGGAATATGAAAGTTGATCTCAGCCTACAAAAGCCATATCAGTTGGCACATCCTTCACTCTATGATGCAAATGTTCAACACAAAGACCAAGACACATATAATTGTGTTGTCTGCATGATGCTTTTACAGTATTATTCCTCAAGGATTCTACCTTCTGTGATTTTCTTTTCTAATGAGTAGTCATGATGATTGAAGAAAAAGAAGGAATTGGTCTATCAGCAAGTTGACAAACAGATTCTCACCATTTTAAGTTTCCTTAGCTCTCTTCTAGCAATCCTTCCCCTCCATGCACATTGTGTCGTAAGTGCCGCTTTCTTGATCCTTGAAAAATGTAAGCTGGCCAGATGTTGATGACTCTGACTCTGGAAAAGATAGATAAAAAATAAGTGCGTGCGGAGAAGAGGACTCTCCATTGATACACATTACAATCATTTGCTCAACCAAGTAAATTTCTTAAAGAGACATAAATGAAACATGGGCAAACATGAAAGAAAGTATAAGCATCATTTGCATCTAAACTAAGTTTTGGGGAAATGCTTTATTGCAATGTGGTTTGCTTGTGCGATTGCTTTATGTTAGATGCATGCTTAGGTTCAATATCTATATTGCATAATCATCTTGCCAAGCAAATCATTTATGTTCTTCGTCAAGCTAGTTATATTCCGCTGCTTATTTCATCATCTAGCTTTAAAGAGGGTTGCATTGCGAAAAGAGGGGCAGATCTATTCACCCCTCCCCTCTAGATCCGCTGTCCACTACACAACACAAATTTGATGAGCCAGTTCACTGTTAGCAAAAAGATGGTCAATATCTTCCTCTTTACTGTCCTTACAGCACCTGCATTTGGAACACAAAGGGATTCCCAAACATTTGATGTTCCTGTCAAGAGGAAGACAATTATGAACAATCTTCCACAAGAAAACAGAGATTCTGGTGGGGATCCATGGGGACCAGAGTAACTTCCAAAAAGCATGAGTTTCTAACTCCTGAACATCAAACAAGATGCTGTAAGTAGAGGACACTGTACAATTGCCACTCGAAGAGGGAGTCCATACAGCTCTGTCTGGAATCTGAGATAAAGTGGTAAGCAATACAGCACTGGATAGATCTCTGGGTAGAAAGTTTTCCAACCAGTTGATTACCTCTAGGGTAGGAGAGGATAAAATGTCCCAAACAGAGGCATGATAATTAGGTATGGAATCGACAGGAGAAAAGGAATCCAAGCTCCTGTCCCCGATCCAAATGTTCTTCCAGAAGTTAGCAGCTTGCCCATCACCAATGATAAATCTGATATTCTGAGTAATGAGATTCTTAGCCCGCAACCAGTTTGTTCTAGTAAAACCTTGCATTTCATTAAAGTGCACAAGACTAATATGCTTGCCTCTGATGTATTTTGCTCTAAAGAAGACAGCCCATAAGGAATCAGAGAATAGAGCATGCCATAACATTTTAGTCCGAAGAGCAGTTTCCATATGACTCAAAGAAATAATTCCCAGACCTCCAAGAGGAATTGGCTTGCAGATTTCCATCCAGGATCTCCAGTGCTTTCGATTGCCATAATTAGAAGAGACCCAAAAGAAATTAGCAAGGGATTGATCAAGAATGCGATGGACCCCTTTATGGATTGGAGTGGAGGCTAAGATATGTACAGGAATTGAAGAAAGCACATGCTTGATGAGAATGAGGCGGGCACCTTGAGAAAGAAATCTTACTTGCCACCCTTCAATCTTTCTCTGAATTGCAGTGATAATACCCACAAAGTGGACCTTCTTGACCCTGCCCAAAGCCAGAGGGAAACCCAAATATTTGTGTGGAAAGTTCTATCTGGTAAAACCAGTTATACACTCAATTCTGTTGGACAAAGACTGGGAGTACTTAGGATGGATAAAAAACCCACTCTTGTGAACATTGATAAGTTGATCGGATGCCCTCTCATAAGTGTGCAGAATCTCCATAAGCTTCCTAATGGATGCAGCATAAGCATTAACAAAGATGAGTGTATCATCAGCAAAAAGTAAGTGAGAGAGGGTCGGGCATCTCCGAGGCCCAGAGAACCATCCAATCTTCCCTTCCACAAAAGCTTTATGAAGAGATCTACTGAGAGAATCATGGGCAAGGATAAACAAATAAGGTGCATTGGGATCACCCTGACGGAGACCCCTGGTGGATTTGAAAAAACCAACAGATTCCCCATTAATGGATACTGAAAACCAGCAATTATTAATCAGAAGCTCAATGAACTCAATGAAGATATTATTAAAACCAAACCGCTTCAGCACCACAAAGAGGAAGTCCCATTCAATTCTATCATAGGCCTTGGCCATGTCCAATTTGAACATAACATTACCCCCTCTAGATTTTCTTCCCAAATGCAGAGACATCTCTTGTGCTAAGGCAATATTATCTGTTATATGCTTGCCCTTCACAAATGCCGACTGTTCCTTAGATATCAAGGATGGCAAAAATTTACAAAGCCTGTTGCACAAGATCTTGGAAATGATTTTATAAGGAAAATTACACAAGCTGATTGGTCTGTAATCAACTATGTTAGAGGCATTGTGAGTCTTCGGAACAAGGGCAATGAGGGTGGCTGTGAACTCCCTAGGGAGAGGACTGCGTTTAGCAAAGAATTCCTGAATAGCTGCAATGACCTCTTGCTTAATAATGTCCCAGGCTTTCTGGAAAAAACCACCAGTAAAACTATCAGGGCCCGGGGCACTATCTGGAGAAATAGAGAAGACGGCCTCCTTAATTTCTTTGGGGTCAGGAATGGCACATAGGAAGGCATTATCAGCTACCGAGATCAACTGAGGAATACCCTCAGTAATATCATTGTCAATAAGGTGTTGTTGAGATGCAAAAGCTTTTTGAAAATGGTTCACAGCAATGGCCTTCATTTCCTGTGGATCAGAGGTGAGAACACCAGCCCCATTCCTCAGATGGTGAATGATATTGCGCCTCCTGTTAGCAATCGCAGTCTGGTGAAAAAATCTAGTATTTCTATCACCCTCCTTGAGCCATCGGACCCTGGACTTCTGCCTCCAAAATATTTATTGTTGAAGAATTCGGCTTGCAAGGGAGCTCTTGGCAGCATTTAAAGAATCCAAATTTGCAGAGTTAGGCAGAGAGTCAAATAAGTGCTTAGCTTTTAGAACTGCATCCTCAGCTGCAAGAAGATTATTGTGAACATCACCAAAGACCTGTTTATTCCAAGTCCGAAGCATGTTTCTCATTGCTTTCAGCTTAATACATAAGGTGGAGACAGCTGAAGAAGAAAGAGGACTGATTTTTCAATTCAGTTCCACCGATTGAAGGAAATTATCATGAAAAGTCCACATCTGTTGAAAGAAGAATCTGCTTTTAGATTGACTAGGGGTTACCACTTTGACAAGTAGAGGGGCATGATCAAAAGTCTCTCTTGAAAGGTGATCCACAGTGATAGGAAAACTATTCAACCAATGTGAGTTAATGAGAACTCTGTCAAGCCTAGCCCAGATGCCCTTGTCACCCTTTTGATTGTTGTACCAAGTATATTTGGAACCCACAAAACCCGCATCAAAAAGACCACAGTCATTAATGCAGTCCTTAAAGTCAGATATAGAGCTCAGACAAGGATTTATACCTCAAATCTTCTCATTAACATCAAGAATGCAGTTAAAGTTCCCAGCCACAATCCAGGGCCCTTGAACCAAAGAATGAATGTGAGTTAAAGATGCCCACAGGGCACGTCTCTCCACATCATAACATTTAGCATAAATGAAAGAAGCAGAAAAAGCAAGTAGAGAAGAATTGATCTGTAGCAAAGAAATAGACTGATCATCTTGGCATAGAACTAAGAATTCTAAAGGCTCTTTCCACATAATCCAGATATGGGCATTATCATCCTGATTAGCCAGCCCTTTATGCATACCAATCTTCTTACATATTTTATCCAACAAGGAGACCCTGATCTTGGGTTCTAGGATAACAATGTAGTCCACATTATGTTCTTTGACTAAGAATTTTACACGACCTAGTGAGAGGTCATTTCCAATCCCTCTGATGTTCCAAATGATATAAGTCATGGATCTTTTGGTTTGAGATATATATTACCTGCGAAACCAGTCCTTTTCATACCTTTAGTGATAACTCCAGTGTGCTCTTTGTGAACATTTCTGATATTGTTCAATTCTGCCTGTTTAGCAATGTCTATGCATCTCTGGTAAAGATCTTCTAGAATGTCATTAGTGGAAGGCTGTATCAAAGTTGGAGGTTCTCCCACACTGCATGGATCGAAACTTTGATCTAAGCACTGTCTATCAAAAGAAGTACCAGGGATGGAAACAAGAATATTTTGGAATGAAGGGAGCACTTCAAGATCCCGAACAGCTTGCTGGGAGGCATCACCAAGATACTTATCTGTCGAAATTAAATTATCACCACTGCATGACCTTGAATTAACCTCATCAACAGTGATAAAAGGGTACATTGGCAAAGCCTTACTGATTATTGACTTGTCTTCATCCAAATTCTTTGGCTGAGAGGAATGTAATTCTGAGACAGTGTTGACGCCTTGAAAATGAACAAGGGTGAAAGCACAGTTGAAAAGAGGATCAGACCAACAGTGAAAGGCCAATGATGAAGTCCGCCAACCTTTTACCCGGCTGAAGCCTTTGTCGGCCAAACCGATACCCGGTGCCGATATTATTCAGACGACAACACTGATAAAGCAGCAGTCACTCGACTGATGGGACCTCCCAGCACACTTTTACTAAGAGCTATGTTACTGTTACATCCAAGAGCCCACAGATGACATGTCAGCACAGGCCAGATGTCGGCTTATTGACAGATGTGATAAAAGATAAGGGTGAAGCCGGTGCCGGCAGATGAAGATTGTAAAGGCTTTTGCAAAGTCAGAACACAAGAAGAATCGTCTCCACAGATTATACACCCGGCTGAAGTCTTTCCAGACTAAAGCTGATGTCCGAGCTCGTCACCATTCAAGTGACGATATCGATAAGATAATACCCGGTTTTGTCACCATTCAGATGGCAATACTGATGAAACCCCTGTCTACGGACTGATGAAACCCCTGTCTGCAGACTGATGAAAATCTATGAAATAGAATCTATGTCACCACTAGATGGCCTTCCTCGGTTCTGGAAGATATACTGGAAGAACTAAGAGAGGTCAAAGTGCATATGAAGTTTAAAAGCCCTGAATGGGCCTGCCGAATGAGCTCTAGAGAATGGCGCCGAGAGACCCTCACCAAGGCCCAAAAGCCCATATGAGGGGGGGGGGCGCCGGGAAGCCATGCCCTTTGGCGCCAGGAGGCCTCCCCGATTGAAAGAGGCGCGTCGGGAAGCTGCCTTCTTCACGCCGTGATGAAGCCTATCGAGAGGGGGGGAACGGGTATAAAATCCCCTCCCTTCGAACAAAAAAGTAGAGGAGAGACGCACAAGAAAACACAGAACAGAAGAACAAAAAGAGAGAAGAGAAAAAGAAAAGGAGAGCTCCAGAAGGAGAGACTCGAAGAAGCGAAGGAATATCTGAGAAGAGACAAAGGAGCAGAAGCTCAAGGTGGGCAGCCGGGGAGGGAGAGGAGTCAATGCTCCGCCCTCCCCCCCCCCTTTCATCTTCTTTGTTTCTGTTTTCTTCTTTATGTAACCATGCGAGTCTTATCTCGATTCATCGGTGATAACCGGGATATTCCGACCGCCATTCATCTCCCTTTCCTCCATTCCCTCTATGTGGCTGGGGTGAGTCCCGGAATGATGTGATTGTATGAAATGCTCCAGTGGCCCGTTTGGGCGCTAGGCGATTGAAGTATTTGCCCGCTATCTCTCCGTCTGCTGCTATGCTTTTCCTTTATATGTTTTCATTTTAAGCCCAACTGAAGTGCGTCCGATTCCCCGGTGGGTCTTCGGGCTCAATTGTCTGCAGTAGAATAAATGTCATTCTGAATGAGCCGATGTCCCTCTCCGATTCATCATCGTTTGCATAAAGTTTCCCAGGCTTGCCCTAGGGCCAGAGACAGACCATCTCTTGGCTTCTGGGACAGTCTGCTACCGATATTGGCAGTAACTCTGAGGGTTTGCTCGAGATCCTCTTCTCACAGGAGTAAGTAAGCTGCTTCAATAAATTAATACCGATGGTTTCTAATCCGGCTCCAGTCCGAACAATTACATCAGGGTCGCCCCTGGGGTCAGAGATGGCCATCTCTTGGCTCCCAGGCGACCAAAGATGCCAGCAAATGAGCCCCTGAGGGTCAATAATAATATGACGATTCAGAACCCCATCCTGCAGTGGTTCCTTCGATTCCCCTCTGAACCCAGCCCATCTTTGGCAAATCAAACCCATATCTGTGTAATCTCTCGCTTACACTCTAAATCCAGCCTCAATCCGAGCCAGAAATCTCATAAAATCCCTAAACAGAGCATCGTTTCAGCTCTGTAAACCATGAAATCCTGTAGCAATTCCATCCTCTCGGCGTGCAAATTCCCCGCCGAGAACTACGCTGCCGAGAAACCTCCCTCTTCAGCAAATCGACAAAAATCTCTCCAGGCCACTTCCACGTGAACCCCCCAGCTCTTGGCTTCCCGGCACCACCTTCCCGGCGCGGTAATGGGTGCGCCGTGAAGCCCCTGGCCGAGACCTTCCCCCCTTGCCTTTAGCCTCTTGGCGCCAGCCTTCCGGCGCGGTGAGGAGCGCGCCGAGAGGCTCCACGCCGGGAGCCTCCCTTCTTCCTTCTTTTGCATTTAAACCCATGCCGAGAGCACCCCCTCTGGTCAATTTAAACCCATGCCGAGAGCACCCCCTCTGGTCAATTTAAACCCGTGCCGAGAGCCCTCCTTGGCCAACCCGTAAACCCATGCCGAGAACCCCTTGGCCAACCTATAATCTCACGTCGAGAGCCATCCTCTTGCCAATGAAAACCATGCTGAGAGCCTCTCCTTCGTCCACTCCTTTGGCTTCTTCGTCCATTTATTCTGGGGCGTTCGTGAGTCGTCATATGCACCCCAGGGGATAAATTAACTGGGGATTGACCTCCCCTACATTCTGAGGTCCCTAACAGGATTCACATGCCACCCCGTGGGTCTGACGAACCCTGTCTCTACATGAGTTTCGTCAGTCTCCGAGAAGGGGAATAGTGACCGATGCCAGAGACATGGATAGTCTCTTCGAGCCTTAGTGCTCACTCATTTTCCGACTTTCATCCCGGCACTCCGTGGATGTCAGCCTATACCATTCTCTGGCAAATGCTCGGTCCAGGGGAGGTGCTGCCAAAATTCTCTCATGAAGATGAAAGTCGACATCAGGTTGTCCCCCGGGCTCTGCATGATAATGGTGACAGGGTTTCCCTCGACCCTAGTCTTCCTAAATCCCTCTTCTATCCTGATGCTCCTGTAAAGCCCAAATCTAATCCAGCTCAGATTTGATGAACTGATCCACTTTGACTTCACAGAACCTATCTGGCTTGTCCTGCATCGCCAAGAAACCCAAAGCAGAGCCTCCGGAACCCCTTTCGGGTCCTCACGGCGCCAGAACACCAACACTCTCTCGGCGCCATGGCTCCCGGCGCGGCCCTGGGCGCGCCGGGAACCCTCACGCCGAGAAAACCCCCCCTGGCCCTCTTGTCAGTGCGCCGAGAGCTCCTCCTCCTCTTCAGCTGTGCCGAGATCCTCTTCCTCCTCCCTTCAACCAGGCCGAGAATACTCCTGGCCATCTCCCCTTCGCGCCGAGAAGCTCTCCAGTTGGCACGTCGGGAACCCCGGCCATTTTGCCTTCGCGTCGGGAACCTATGTACACTTGAACTGCATTGATGAGTAACCCCTTTAGCTCGGGAGGACTCTGCCATTGCATGAGTTCCGCCGGCTTCTATAGGGAATATCGAACATTGCCCCATGGCATATATATATACATATAGGTGGGGAGGTCTGGCCTCTCTCTTTCTCCCGGCTTTCATCCCGGCACTCCGTGGGTGATAGCCTATTTCTCCCTGGGCATAATCCAGATTAAGGAGAAATGCTGTCGAAATATCGATCGATGCTTTAAACCCCATCATGGTCACGGCTCAGTCTACCTGTGACTGAGATCCTCCTTCCCCCCTAAGCCCGGTCTTTGAATCGCTGACCTAACGATATCATCTGTTTCTATGGTTGATGTTGTTATCTTGCCCGCCTTCCTGGCTTCGGTATGAAGTTCCATTTGCGCACATGAATATATGTTTGCCTCTCGAGGCCTCCTACCTTTAGCGTTTAATCAAGGGTTGTCCTCTTTAGGGGGGATGTAATTAACGTCATAGCCTTTATGGTATGGCGGACTTCCGGTCACGACTCGGACTTCACAATCGACTGATCAAGTCAGATCGAGCGCACAATGAAATCGTCACTTCGGTGACTGGCACGCCAATAAATCAATGAACCAAGAAAATAAAATAAAACATAAGGATTAAAATAATAAAGAGAAAAAATGTGTCAAACAAGTCTGGCACGCCCGGTGGGACGGAGTCTCCCTTCATCTTTACGCTAAAGTAGGAGGCCCAGCGGGCCCCCCTCAAAATTCTGATTCTGTGTACTTTCCTCATTTTCTGGAATCTACAATGACAACCGGAATCATGTCCGTTTGCTTCGACCAGCAGCCGATTGACATGCATGTGCGAGAAGGCTACCTGGCGATACCTCTCGCGTTCGGATCGATGCCGCCTGCCATTGGGCTGCCCAACTGCTTGGGCGTCGTCTTCACTGACCTTCTGCAGGTCGATGACAATGAGCAAGGCACTGCTGCAAGTGCCCCGGTGAAGATCACTGACCAGAAGAATATCTTACCAAAGAAAACGGTCCCCACGGCCGTCGCCTGCTACGTCCATCATGTCCAAAAAAGGGGCATGGTCCCTGCTGCTGCTCAGAAAGGGAGAAGAACCAACCGGAGGAGCCGGTATGATGCTGTTGACCGTCGTCTTTCCAACTCCGGAAAGACCATGATGATTGGAGGTGTCCGGGCAAACATGAATGGTTGCCCAAGGGAGGTCAAGCCGGACGTGATCATCCCGATGGTGCCCACTACCAACAGATTCCAGACTCTGGCCGCCAGGCAGGCCAATTGGGAGGCTGATGAGAGGAAGCCGCTGGCGCCCAAGCCAGCAAAATACAAACAGGTCTGGCGACCGAAGAGGATTCAGAGCTGGGTTCCAGCTCGAGATGAGGAGAAGGCTGCTGAAGATGCTGTTGCCCGCTTCAGGGCAGAAAGCCGAAGAAGAGAAGGAAAAGAGACAAGAAATGCTGTTGCTGCTCGCCCCAAAGCCTGGAGCAGAAGAGATGAGAGAAATGATGAAGAAAGAAATTTGACTGCTGCTCGCCCCATGATGAGGGGCAGAAGGGATGAGAGGAAAGAAGACCTTACTGTCACCCGTCCCAGGGCTGGGGGCAGAAGATGGCAAAGAAAGAAATATGATGCTGCTGTCAACTGCTGCCGAAACGGTAATGTGGGAATGAGCGAACCAGTCACGGTCGCCATCCCAAGAAGACCGAGGGCCTGTGCCAGACAGGCCGACTTGTTCAAATATTCCAAAGCCGAGCATTTGAATGCTCAGGTAACAAGACTGGCCTATCAGCAGAGAAGCCAGGAAAGACTAATGCTCCGGCCTGAGCCACAGAGGCACAATTCTGAAGAGATGAAGCAGATAGCCCAAGACTACTTCCACTACCTGGGGAGCTCTGCCCTCGGTCAACAAAGACTATCCCGTGCCTTGGGCACCAGAGGTGGAGAAAAAGAAGAAACACTTCGAGAAACGATGATCGGAGCCTCTTCCTCCGATTCAAATCACTATGAAGAAGGTCTCAGGGCCGGATATGACAAAGAAGACCTGTACCGGGAAGAAGCCAAAGAAAGAATATCGGTCTTTGACCGGCTCAAATATCCTGACCAGGTGAAAAGAAAGGTCTACAGGTGGAAAGAAAAAATGCAAATCTTCGCCTGCAACATGGCTGGACTTGCCAGGGGGCAAGATATACTACCAACTCGGCCAGATGAACTGCTCAGGTTGGCTACTAGACATGGTCCTGTCACAAGAAGAGGCCAGGCCGCAAAAGATAAGATGAAGAAATATGATGAAGCCCGCAAGATCACCACCATGACAGTCAATGTGGTGACGACAGAGGATGAGGACAATCCTCTTATTGATGATGCTGAAGGGACTTCTGAAGATATGCAAATCCCATCAGCCTTGGATCCTATGGTCCAGATGATGTTCAGAAGATACCAGCAGGAGATCAGTGCTCTCCGAAGGCAGCTCAATGAGAGACATGAAGCTACATCAGTCTCAAAGCAAGCTGAACCTGCGGGGCAGACATCCAGCTCAGCAGAGACGGCTATCCCAGCTAACCCTCTCCTAGCTGATAAGGGCAAAACACCGAGCCAACCTATTCCACAGCAAACAGCAGCTCAGCCCTCTGTGTCTCAGACACAGCCTACCGCGCCCATCTTGCACGCCACTGTGATGACAACTCCTCACAGCCAGCAACAAGCTCACTTCTTTCCAGAAGACATAGATCCAGCTGTAGCCCACAAGCAGATGATTGAAAGAATTGTGGAAATGAAGCTGTCAGAAAAGACTGGTGGTGATGCTGGTACCTATGATGTGTACAAGGTACCGTATCCTCCCCAGTATGCTGCCAAGAGACTACCCCCAGGCGTCAGTAAGCCGCCGAAGTTCGAGAAATTTAATGGCCAAGGCTCCCCTAGGGAGCATATAGCCTACTACACTACAATCATGGGTGACCTAGCAGTCGATGAAGCTTATCTGCTCAAGTTCTTTGGCTCATCCCTCACTGGGTTGGCCTTTGAATGGTACTCAAGCCTGCTAGCTGGGTCAGTGGTTGATTGGCCTGATATGCAGAGAAAATTCCGCGACAGATTTCATGTCACGGAAAGGGAAATCACGATAGCAGAGCTATATGCAACCAGGCAGAAGCAAGATGAAACTGCACTGGACTACATCAAAAGGTGGAGGAACTTAGCCATGAGATGCCGAAGACCTCCTCATCAAGAAGATGCGGTGCAGATATGCAAGCAGAGCCTCAGGAGGGAGGTGCTAGAAAAAATGATCGGTGCAGATGTCAGAACATTTGACCGACTGAACAATATAGTGGCAGAAGTCAAGACGTTCTTGTCCAAGCGTCCGACCGCCAATGTCCCCACCATGCCGAAGGGAAAATCCAATGAGCGATGGCCATCACACTCTGAGGCCAACACCGTCGATTTCAGAACCTTCGAGCAACAGAAGGGGAAGAAAGGGGCAGATGAAGCTCCCCCGCTGGCAGATACAGCAGAAAGAAAAGATAAAGTCTCTCTGAGAGACAAGATGAGAAAAGCATATTCCTTCCCAAAAGATAAGACGGCCGCACTGTTCAACTGGGCATACAAGTTCACTAAGGTAACATTGCCTGAACCCAAAAGACCAGCAGATGCAACAAAGAAAGATGATCCGCTGTTCTGTCCATTTCACCGTGCGCTGGGGCACGCAATTGAAGATTGTTATGTCTTCAAAGATATCATGGAAGGAATGGTCAAGAAAGGTGAGCTGCAGCTGGGAGATTACCAGGTAAAGCCGCCCCATCCACATGAGCCTCCACCCTGGAGAATGGCTGCCAATATGATCTCAGTCTACCAACAGCTGCCCAAGGAAGCCGTTGAAGAATGCACCAAGCACACCTATGAAGCTTGCTTCCTCACCCCACAGAAAGATCAGGAAGGATGGCAGATGATACCCATAAAAAGCAGAAAGAAGACTCCTGCAGCCAGTACCAGCGGAGCAGTTATCCGGGGTGTTACCCCAAGGCCCGAGCCGCCTCCGATAAAGCCAATATGGCATACAACTGAGACTGGACCAGTCATCCGGATCCCTACTCACAACCGGAGGAAACAAACTCCCCTCCCTACACATAAAGAAGTAAGCCCTGCAGCCAGGCGTCTGCAGCAATATATTAATGAGCTTGATGAGTACGAGCAGAAGAAGCCCAAGCATCTGCTGATGAAAGACTGTATACTCTAGGAACAGCTCGAAGAATTGAAAATCAAAGAGCAGCCAGAGGCAGAACAAGAAAAAGCTGAGAATGAACCCTTCTGGGGGCAGGAGCTAGCAAAGCCAAATTCCCAGAAGAAGAGGAGACGACCCAAGTCCAAGAAGGGAAAGAAGGTCACGACAGTACAATGTAACACTCTGTCGGTACTCTTTTCCTTGCCCGGGGAGGATGATGAGCCAGAAGCATCCGACGCCTCGCTAGAAGCTAACCATGCCGAAGCCTCCACCTCGGCCCATGCAACACGTTCTGGGAGAAGATGGGGGCGCCCACCACCAGCCAACCATAATATTATGTTCAAAGGGGAGCAACCCTATCAAATCCCGGAACCAGAGATACGAGGTGCCCAGGTTCCTCCCCCTGCCAGTCTGTACCAAGATAAAAAGAAGGCAGATGAAGCCCCTTCATTCCTGGAGTTCCTGTCCAGCTTAGAGAATGAGCAACCGGCTCATACTGCTCCAGCTAAAAGCAAAAAATGCCAGCAGACAGCAGCTAGAAAGCAGAAACAGCATGAAGAAAATGAAGAAAGTAACCCTCTAGCAAAACCAGGGGCAGTCGCTACAGAAGAAGCCTTCCGGGAGACCGATGAAGAAGATGAAATTGGGACTGGGTAGCAAAGGCCACAGGCACCACATGAACCTCCAAGACCCCGATGGGCAGAGGAGATGAGACTATCTAATGTCCGGGTGGGCAGTCGAGTCATGAAAATGCTGAAGAAGCTCCCTACCAGATTCTCCATCTGGGAAATTCTCTCTCTGAGCGAAGAAGCTCGCCAAGCAATCGTGGATGCCCTGCAGTCTCCGGCACAATGTGAAGCACTCCTGGCAGAAGTGAATGCTGGGCCATCGGTCACCTTCACGGAAGATGATATGCTAATCCCAAATACCGGTCACAACAGACCGCTGTATATGAGGGGCTCCCTGAACTGTCAGTCGCTGAGCAGGATACTGATAGATCCCGGGGCTGCTGTAAATATCCTTCCCTATCGCATCTATCAGAAATACTACTTTGACCTGCAGCTTACCAAGTTCAGAGATATGAAGATTGCAGGGTTCAATCAGAAATGTGAAACACCTTTGGGGGTGGCTGATTTCAACCTCACACTGGGCGACCTCACTACCGTGGTATGATTCTATGTAATCGACTCCAACACCACGTATAAGGCCCTGCTGGGAAGACCGTGGCTGCACGAATATCAGATAGTGCCATTCACACTACACCAATGCATAAAATACTGCCATGAAAGAAAAGAAGAAAGGGTGTTTGCAGACCTGCATCCCTTCGAAGTGTTCGAGTGCCATATGCTCGATGCATCCTACTACACTGAGGTGTCACAAAAGGATAAAGGAAAAGAAGCTGTGGTCAGCCAGAAAAAGTCGGCGACGAAGACAAGAAACTGGTCTCCGCCGCCGCCAAAAGGCTACATTAAAAAGCATGGAGTATCTCACATCTCTTATGCTGGTGATTTTGCTCGGATCACTCCTCCTGGCATACACCCAGATGATACTGAAGAAAAAATGAAAGAAAAATACACACAGGTGGAAGTTCCTCAGGGTCTAGTCAAGCCCATAGCCAGCATAGAATACCAGACGGTGCTGCCACTGAAGACTATGGAAATCCCTCGCTTCTGCGAGCCTCCTATCATATTCTACACCGGGGAGGCAGTCGAAGAAGATGATCAAGATTGCATGGTCCCTGAAGAAACCGCAAACCGGATGGTGCCAATTACAGGCCTGGAGTACACTACCCAACGGGTTTCGCAGATGTTCTCCAAGATGCAAATGCCATCGATACAGTCTACAGCCCAGAAGAAAGCATTCAAGGAGCTATGGGATCCACCTCGAGATAATAAAGAACTGAGGAAGATCACACAGCACCCGGGACTGGGTTATACCCTGCAAGAATACTATGAAGCTGAGGTAGATGTTATCTCTGCCTTCTACCAGCATGAAGATTCCCCCGGGATGGACTATGACCAATACCCTTCGGAAGATGAAGAAATCATTTATCAGTCCGTAGTGGACAATGAAGTCCCAGACAATCAGCCGGGGACGGGGACACCTGACGAGACAAAGAGAGATTGGTACTGGGAGGATCTATCTTGCAAGGAGGATCTGTTCCAGGATGAAGCGAAATTTGATACGGGAACCCCGGATGAAGATCAAGTAGCCAGAGAGCTGCAGGAGTGCCTGGAGTTTGGGCGCATTCTAGAAGAATTCCGAGCTCTACATAATGATGACCTCTCAGGGGAGCCCACATCAGAAGAGCCTCTAAGCACGGAAGACTCCACTTCGAAGTTTTCCGCTGAGCCAGTCACGTCCTCGGGGCAGACTGAATAGAATCCAGTAATATTGGCCCTATATGATGCACCAGCATCCGCTGATGACCAATATGATGAAACAGAAAATCATGAGAATGACGAAGATTATATCCCGGGAGGCTTTATTGATTTGCAAGAAGCCCCACCCGAAGTTGAAGACGGAGGCCAAGCCACCGTCGATGAGCTGATAGAAGTAAATCTGGGGTCAGCAGATGAGCCAAGGCCGACATTCCTCAGTGCACTGCTGGAGCCAGCTGTCAAAGAACAGTATATTCAGTTTTTGAAAGAATTCCGAGACTACTTCGCATGGACATATGATGAAATGCCAGGACTGAGTTCCGATGTGGCACAGCACCGATTGGCGATAAACCCAGAGGCAAGCCCTGTGAAGCAGCCTTCCAGGAGAATGCGCCCCGAACTGATAAATCAGATTAACAAAGAGGTTGATAAGCTGATTGATGTGGGCTTTGTTGAAGAGAACCAGTATACTACATGGCTGGCCAATATAGTGCCCGTGAAGAAGAAAAATGGGCAGATCAGAATATGTGTAGATTTCAGGGACCTGAATAAGGCTTGCCCGAAAGATGATTTCCCAGTGCCGATCACTGAAGTCATGATCGATGCAACCACTGGCCATGAAGCCCTGTCATTCATGGATGGGTCATCCGGATACAACCAGATCTGGATTGCTGAAGAAGACAGAGTGCACACTGCATTCCGCACCCCGAAGGGGGTATTTCATTATAAAAGAATGCCGTTCGGCCTTAAGAATACCGGCGCTACCTATCAAAGAGCTATGACAAATATCTTTGATGATTTGCTCTTCAAGAAAGTAGAGTGCTACATTGATGACCTGGTGGTGAAAACTAGCAGAAGAGAAGATCATCTGCAAGACCTGAGGATAGTGTTCTAGAGGCTGCGCAAATATGAACTCAAGATGAATCCTATGAAATGTGCCTTCGGCGTGTCCAGTGAAAAATTCCTTGGGTTCATTGTCCGTCATAGGGGCATTGAGATCGACCCATCCAAGATTAAAGCTATCCAAGAGCTCCCTCCACCAAGGGATCTCCACGAGCTGAGATCTCTACAAGGGCGTTTGGCCTATATCCGACGATTCATATCAAATCTGTCGGGGAGATGCCACCCTTTTCATAAGCTCATGATGAAAGATGTACCGTTCCTCTGGGACGATGGCTGTCAGGAAGCCTTTGAGAAGCTGAAAGAATATCTCAAGACCCCTCCAGTGCTGGGGGCACCTATTAAGGGCAGACCCCTGATACTGTACATTGCAGCCACACACTGTTCCCTGGGGGCAATGCTAGCACAGATAAATGAAGAAGGCAAAGAGCAGGCTCTATACTACCTGAGTCGGAGGCTGATTAGAACTGAAGAAAGCTACACCTATATAGAAAAGACATGCTTGGCACTAGTCTTTGCCGTTAAAAAGCTCCGGCACTATATGCTGTCACATGAAATCAGATTGATATCTGCAGCAGATCCACTCAAATACATACTGACTCAGCCAGTACTGAAAGGCCGGTTGGGCAAATGGGCAGTAATTCTGATGGAATTCGATATCACATATATACCCCAGAGGGCAATAAAAGGACAGGCCGTGGCCGATTTCTTCGCAGAGCATCCTGTGCCAGAGAATGATATGTTGGGGACTGAGTTACCCGATGATGAGACACTAGAAGCCTGCCAGGCTCAGTCAACTATGTGGCAGCTATTCTTTGATGGAGCATCTAGAACAGAGACGGACTCCGATGGAAAAACCAGAATACGGGCCGGGGCTGGTATTGTGCTAAGATCACCAGAAGGGGAGGTTGTGCATACTTCCTGTTCCATAAATAAGCCCTGCACTAATAATGAAGCCGAGTATGAAGCTCTGATAATCAGATTGCACATCAGCCTCAACATGGATATCCAGATGCTTCAGGTATTTGGAGATTCAATGTTGATAATAAAATAAATTCAAGGGGAGTTCGAAGTGCGAAAGCCGGAGTTGAACCCCTACCACCAAAAAGCTGTGCGCCTCATGGCGAAATTCTATCATATTGAGCTCAAGCATGTGGGCCGTGCACATAATGCCCAAGCTGATGCATTGGCAAAGCTAGCCAGCTCAATAGCAGTCCCACCAGATGAGACACTGAACATTGTTGTTATAAACCGGCGGCAAGTCCCCAGCATGCTAGAAGGCTGCCCCGAAGAAAATGAAGTCGCCACGATCAGTACAGAACAGGCATCTGATTGGAGACAACACCTACTACAATGGTTTTTACACCAACAGCTGCCGCAGAAAAGAGAAGAAAAGATGAAACTTCTAAGGATCAAAGATTCTTATGAATTCAGAAATGGAACTCTGTTCTGAATAATGGCAGATGCATGCAAGAAGATTTTGCTCCGCTGCCTGTCTACTGAGGAAGCTTGGCAAGCAATGAAAGAAATACATGTTGGGACGGCAGGTGCTCATCAAGCTGGCCCTAAGATGAAGATAGAAATCAAGAAGCTGGGCTACTATTGGCCCACTATGTTTGAAGACTGTTGCAAGTTTGCAAAGTCATGCCAGAAATGTCAGGAGCATGCTGTTGTGCCTAGAAGGCCACCTGCCGTTCTGCACCCTACAGTCCCTAGCTGGCCGTTTGCACAATGGGGAACTGATGTAGTCGGCCCACTACCGACCTCATCGGCCGGACATAAGTACATACTGACAATAACATATTACTTCTCCCGATGGGCGGAAGCTATAGCATTACGAGAAGTGACTGGTGAACTGGTCGCCAGATTCATCAAACAGAACATTATCTTCCGGTTTGGGATCCCCAGCCGGATAATATCTGATAATGGAAGTCATTTCAGAAATCAAAAGATCTATCGGCTCGCCGAAAAGTATAAGATCGAATGGAGGACTTCCACTCCTTACAATCCACAGGCAAATGGATTGGCAGAAGCCTTCAATAAAACTTTATGCACCTTGCTGGCTAAAGTCGTCAGTTCTAATAAGAAGGACTGGGAAGAAAAGATGTATGAAGCTCTGTGGGCGTACCGCACTATCTTCAAGACACCTACAGGGTGCTCGCCATACTCACTGGTATACGGCTCAGAGGTAATAGTTCCACTAGAGCTGGAAGTCCCGTCACTCAGAGTGGCTGTCCAATATGACCTGGCCCATGGCGAACAAACCAATGCAGAAAGAAGATTACAAGAATTGGCTGAATTGGAAGGGAAGCGCCTCCAAGCTCAGAAGAATATCCAGACGTATCAGGCCCGCATGGCCACTGCATTCAACAAACTCGTAAAAGGACGAGAATTTAAGAAAGGTGACCTTGTCATGGTCAAGAAAAGAGAAGTCATGGCGTCCAACCCAAAAGGAAAGCTAAATCCTAATTGGGAGGGTCCTTATGTGATACATAGGATCTACGAAGGAGGGGCCTACATGGTTGTTAACCATCGAGGGGAAATCCAATTCTCACCACTCAACGGTAGGCACCTAAAGCTGTATCATGCTGCACAACCGACATTCTCCGAATAATCGGGCCAAAAGCTACCCTTCTTCCTTGGTCTAGCGGCACTCCGCCCTAGCCAAGCTACCCTCTTCCTTGGTCTAGCGGCACTCCGCCCTAGCCAAGCTACCCTCTTCCTTGGTCTAGCGGCACTCCGCCCTAACCAAGCTACTTCTTTCTTAGTCTAGCGGCACTCCGCCCTAACCAAGCTACCTCTTTCTTGGGCTAGTGGCACTCCGCCCTAACCAAGCTACCTCTTCCTTAGTTTAGCGGCACTCCGCCCTAGCCGAGCTACCTTCTTTCTTGGTTTAGCGGCACTCCGCCCTAGCCGAGCTACCCCATCCTTGGTCTGGCGGCACTCCGCCCTAGCCAAGCTACCCTCTTTCTTGGGCTAGTGGCACTCCGCCCTAACCAAGCTACTTCTTTCTTGGTCTAGTGGCATTCCGCCCTAGCCGAGCTACCTTCTTTCTTAGTTTAGAGGCACTCCGCCCTAGCCGAGCTACCTTCTTTCTTGGTTTAGCGGCACTCCGCCCTAGCCGAGCAACCCCATTCTTGGTCTGGCGGCACTCCGCCCTAGCCAAGCTACCCTCTTTCTTGGTTTAGCGGCACTCCGCCCTAACCGAGCTACTCCATTTCTTGGTCTAGCGGCACTCCGCCCTAGCCGAGCTACCTCATGCCTTGGCTTAGCGGCACTCCGCCCTAATCAGGCCACTTCATCTTGGTCAATGGCACTCCGCCCTGATCAAGCTACCCTCTCCCTGGTCCAGTGGCATCTCGCCCTGTCCAAGCTGCCCTCTCTCTCAGCTCGCATACCAAATAAAAAAAAAGAAGAAAAGAAAAGAAAAATGGGGTTAAAAATAGTGATACCCCGCCAGTCTTGTTCAGACATTCTGAACAAGGGCAAAAAATGGCAAAAAAATCGGCTATGGTGAAAACCCGAAAGGGCACTGCAGGCAAAATCGGGTACCCCGCCACGTGAAAATCTGAAAGGGTGCGTGGGCAAAAGCAAGAGGGTGCTGGCTCCGGTGAAAACCGGAAAGGGCACTTGGGTCAGTAATGTGGTAATCCCAAAGAAAGCCTCACCTCCCGCCATAAAACTCCTCGTCAATCGACCGGCGCCTTGCCCGATCGACGATTAGACCCACTCAGTATAGGCCCTACGTCTATCCTAATAAAAGCCCTCATACCTTGTCCCAGGTCCCACCGTGATGAAACCTGCTGCTGATCAATGGGCACACTTACCCGATCAGCAATGAAACCTGTCCGGTTTAGACCTTACGTCTATGCCGATAAAACCTACGAAATCCTTGCATTGGTATAAACCCAATACCGTGATGAAACCTGCTGCTGATCAATGGGCACACTCACCCGATCAGCAATGAAACCTGTCCGGCTTAGACCTTACGTCTATGCCGATGAAACTCACGAAATCTTTGCATTGGTATAAACCCAATACCGATGATGAAACTAGCTGTTGATCGATTGGCGCACTGCCCGATCAATAATGAAACCTATCCGGCTTAGACCTTACGTCTATCCCGATGAAACCTATGAAACCTTTGCATTGGTATAAACCCAATACCGATGATGAAACCAATTGTTGATCGATTGGCGTACTGCCCGGTCAATGATGAAACCTATCCGGCTTAGACCTTACGTCTATCCCGATGAAACCTATGAAATCCTTGCATTGGTATAAACCCAATACCGATGATGAAACTCGCTGTTGGTCGATTGGCACCCTGCCCGATCAACAATAAAACCAGCCCAGTGTAGACCTTACGTCTATTCTGATGAGATTCATAAGATCCTTGCATTGGTATAAACCCAATACCGATGATGAAACCCACCTCTGGTCGATGGGCACCCTGCCCGATCGACAAAGAAACCCGTCCTATCAAATTTGCATATCCCTTTACGTCCCGCCGTGATGAAACCTACCATTGGTCGATCGGCACCTTGCCCGATCAATGATAAGACCAGCCCAGTGTAGACCTTACGTCTATCCTGATGAAACACATGAAACCCTTGCATCGATATAAACCCAATACTGATGATGAAAGCTTGCTGTTGATCGATTGGCACACGGCCCGATCAATGATGAAACCCATCCGTTTTAGACCTTACGTCTATCCTGATGAAACCTATAAAATCCTTGCGTCGGTATATACCCAATACTGATGATAAGAGCAGCCACTAATGAAGCAGCACATCGCATGATCCGTGCTGAAGTCCCAATTCAAGAAATATATATATGTATATATATAAATAAAAAAAATGGGGTTAAAAATAGAGATGTCCCGCCGGTTTTGTTCAGGCTTTCTGAACAAGGGCAAAAAAAAATATGGCTAAAACCCAGCTGTGGTGAAAACCCGAAAGGGCACTGCAGGCAAAATTGGGTACCCCGCCACGTGAAAACCCGAAAGGGCGCGTGGGCAAAAGCAAGAGGGGGCTGGCTCCGGTGAAAACCCGAAAGGGCACTTGGGTCAGTAATGTGGTAATTCAAAAGTTTCATGCCAATAGGCACGCTACCTTTACCTCCCTTTCACTGATGAAACCTCCCGTCGGTCAGTCGGCTTCATTCCCCACCGATGATAAAACCCTTCCGGGATAGACCTTACGTTTACCCTGATAAAATTCACATACCCTCTTTTAAACGTCCCACCGACAACGAAACCCATCACCATTCTGATGAAGCCTGTCCAGCTCAGACCTCACGTCTGTCCTGATGAAGCCTACGCATTTCTTGGCAAGCCTCACCTGCGATAAAACCTGCTGGAATAGACCTTACGTCTATCCTGACGAGACCTACGCCTCTACCGACGTCCCACTGTTGATCGACCGGCACCTTGCCCGATCAATGATGAAATCCTACAGTTTAGACCTTTCGTCTATTCTGATGAAACTTATAAACCCCTTTGCATCGATATAAACCCAATATCGATGATGAAACCAACTGTTGATCGATTGGCACCCTGCCCGATCAATGATGAAACCCTAGCCAGTTTAGACCTTTCGTCTATGCTGATGAAACTCTTCTTTGCGTCGATATAAACCCAATATCGATGATGAAACCAGTTGTTGATCGACCGGCACCTTGCCCGATCAATGATGAAATCTTGCAGTTTAGACCTTTCGTCTATTCTGATGAAACTTATAAACCCCTTTGCATCGATATAAACCCAATATCGATGATGAAACCAACTGTTGATCGATTGGCACCCTGCCCGATCAATGATGAAACCCTAGCCGGTTTAGACCTTTCGTCTATGCTGATGAAACTCTTCTTTGCATCGATATAAACCCAATATCGATGATGAAACCAACTGTTGATCGATGGGCACCCTGCCCGATCAATGATGAAACCCTAGCCAGTTTAGACCTTTCGTCTATGCTGATGAAACTCTTCTTTGCGTCGATATAAACCCAATATCGATGATGAAACCAACTGTTGATCGATTGGCACCTTGCCCGATCAATGATGAAACCCTATCCAGTTTAGACCTTACGTCTATTCTGATAAAACATATGAAATCCCCCTTGCATCGATATAAGCTCAATATCGATGATGAAGTCAACCGTTGGCTGATCGGTACATCGCCCGGCCAATGATACAATCTGTCCAGTTCGGACTTTATGGCCGTTCTGATGAAAACCCCGTACCCTTTTTCAATGTCCCACCTGCTATAACCTCTACCCGGTCTAGACCTTTCGTCTATTCCGATGAAGCCTCTTCTTTCACATTTCTGCAAATTGTCTCCCTCGCAGCACATATTGCCAAGAGGGACGATTGCTGCTACCAACAGAATCCGGTTTAAGCACCTCCCCGGATGCCGTCATGCGGTGGAGCGAGTTCCCCATCCTTTCTCTGAGGGGGTGGACGCTCTCCTGCCAAGTACGGGCCATTCGCATGAGGAATTGCTAAAACCGCTACCCCACTTCTCAAAGTGATAAAACCACATGCAGAAGAAAATGGATACGCGTGAAGCCAAGATTTCTTTTCATTTATAAGTGAGTACATAAAGGGCCCCGAGGGGACGTTGTATCGCAAAAGAGTACAAAAGGAAAAGAAAGAGAAGATGGTTCATGGCTGCCTGAAGATATCCTCGAAAGCCAGAAGACCCACATAAGGGGCGGCTCCCAGTTCATGAAGACGAGCCTCCTCCTCCTACAGTCGAACGGACTCGTCTTGAAAGGATGCCACCTGCCCCTCTAATAGAGCTGCTTCTTCCTCGAGCTGCGGTCGAGAAGTTGTTAGCTGCGGCAGCTCAGCTAGGAGATCGGACAGTTCAGCTTCCAGGGTAGTTATCCGGTCGCGCACAAACTGCTCCCGCTCCGCCAAAGACTGCATTTGGCACTGTCGCTCCTGAAGAATAGAGTTCATCTTCGCCAGCTCGAATTTGCATTCCATTCTTTGCAACTTCAAAGCCGCCAGTTTGTCAGACATGATATGTGTCAAGAAATCCCGGCGATGAACAAATTTTAACAATAAAAGAACCCGCTGGGCCCATATTTCTGTGGGACATCCCATCGCCTGCAAGCCGGCGGTGAAGCGCTCAGCTATCTCCTTCAACTGTGGATAGGTTAGTCCGGGCTGGGACTCCACTAGCTGGCGCAGCATGCCCAGATGTTGCCAGACAAAACTCTCAGGTGAAGTAAAGCCAGGCAAAGGAAGAGGAGCTACTTCGAAGGCCACTTCGCTATCAATATCTGCCCACAGTGCTACATCCGACTGAGAGGATGAAGACGGCAAATCTGCTGGAAGAACTGGCCGGTCCCTCTCCGTGCCCTCTGGCTGAACTAAAGATTCCCCCTCCACCGCTGTCTCGGGTGCTATGGCTTGAACATTCACGGAGGGAGGACCAATGAATGATGGAGCTATCTCTTCATGAGTCTCCTGAATAAAGGCTTCGTCTCCAGCTACTCTTCCTGATAATGGGGGCGAAGGGTCCCTAGTCTGTAAAGGCAAAAATCCAGTCTCTATAGCCACTGTGGCAGGGACTGCTGACTCAGGCGTGATTGACATTATGGCAGCCGGTATAAAAGCGGAGCTTCTGGCTGGGTCTATTTCGGCTCTGAACTCTGAGGCCTTAACAAGGAGGGAAATCTCTCCTGATGATCCTAAGTCCAACGATGCTAAATCTGTCGAAGACTGTATCCGCGCTGGCACAGGGCGAATGATCTCAGGAATTCCCGTGCAAGTTAAAGGCTGAAAAGGGACAATAGCCCAGTTTATAGAAGAAATGTCCGTGATAGCCGCAGTTATGTCTGAGCTAGCAATGGCAATGCCCTGAGACCAAAACAAAGCAACTTCAGCGCTAGAAAAAAAAAGGAAGAAAGAGGGGGGGGGGCAGATGAAGCAACAAATATGAAAAGGAACCCACCCTTGAAGCAGGGTCCACATCCTCGAAGTGGGGTGAAAGAGAAGGAAGCTTCGTAGTCGGAATGACAAATGGTGGAGTTATGTCAATCTCGGTATCAAGCCCGGCAAACTCCTCTTGCAACTCCTCCTCAGGAGATAGCACCACCAGCTTAGCAGGCTGAAAAGACAGAGCACCTTTTGCAAATACAAGTGGGGCCTCTGATTCAGAAGCATCCCCCTCACTGTCCCTGAAGGTCGCTTCCTCCTCATCAGAGGCGGTTTTAGAACTGCCTGAGGATATTTCCACACTAGCTATACGCTGTGGGGCCACCTCTAAAAAATGTCGAGATGCAGACCGAGTAATTATGCGCCTGGCCGGAACAGTACGCTGCTTCGACTGAGCCTTGTAACCCTCCTGTGGTTGAAGCAATTCTTTTGTCACCATAGCCTCAGTTTGTTCCTCACCTGCCACTGATGCAAAAAGAGACCTTTGAGAAATGTAGCAAAGAAAACAAATGCAGGTATGAAACAGATGAGAAGATACACTTACCCCCCGCCTCACTAGCCGGCGTAGGAGAAGGCAATCTGGTCTCCACCACAGAAGGTGCTATGACTGTCTCTTGGGCTGTGCAAAAAGAATGGGTCAGATTCAAGGACTTCTTTGAGATCCTGCAGAAGACAGTGAAGAATGCACATGCAAGCTTTTGATGTTACCCTGAACCGGTGTCTGAGCAGCCTCCCTTTGCAGCTCAAACTCATCGAATGATGGAATGACGGGGAGAGGGGTCCCAGTGTCCATCGCCACCGAAGTCGACTGCTGAATATGGGCCTTTTTGGCCTTCCTGGCCTTCCCAACTGTAGTCTTGACTGCGGAAGCCTTCCTCTTCTTACCAGGAGGCAGGGGAGTAGTGGTCGGTGCTGCAGCAGGGACTTCAAAATAAGTAGGCTTCTCGGCCTACGCAATAATATTTCTATAGAGCCCCTGTCGCTTTATATCAGGCCGGTCTGTTGAAAGTGGCAGAAGGGTGATGGGATCAGTGGGTGCGAAATTCAGATGCTAAGCAGAAAACACTGCAATCAGAAAAGAAGAAATCTTACCTGCCGGGCCGTCATAGAATACAGAAAGTGGCCAGTACAGATAAGCTACCTCCTTGGAGCGGGAAGCAGCCTCCTTGATGAGCCAGCACACATCACAAAATATCTGGCACTTCTCTACTAAAGCTGCCAGATCATTATGGCCGTGAGAGTCAAGGCATCGAAATAAGTCAAGATGGTCCATGCCCCAACCATCGACATAATGAAATGATATAAACAGTGGCTTGTTCAATATGCCAGCTATCGGGCTTTCTGCAGATAATCCATGCAAATTCAGCAGAATGAACAGCCAGGACGTTTGCCTATAGTACGTCTGAGTTCTATCTTCTCGGCATACAAACGTCCTATATGGATGAAATTTATCAATTGGACCCTTCCAAGGAGCTACTGTCGGGAGCGGCTCTTCAACAGGGAATGGGTACTGCTGCTCCTCCAAGCGAGCGCCTCCCACACGGCACAAGTGCTTCAAGGTCTTCATGAAAGTGTCTTCATTGATAGCAGCAAAGACAGGGACAAGCGGCTCGGAACTCTTTTCCTTCAATGCCCGACGTTGAGTCAGATAATTCTCCGCCTCCCTCGGGTGCTGCGAGTAAAGTTTTTTCAGGTGGGCCTTAGGAATATCAAACACAGGCCCAGGTTGCTGTTTCAGGAAGGAGCGCTCTGCCACATCCCAGAAGGCACCCCTACCGTCCCTGTAAAAATCGGTCCGGATGTTCCACCATTTGATATATTCTGATGTTACCCGGGGAACACGGTTAGAAACAGTGGGCACCCTGAAAACTACATCATCTTGGCGATGATAGAAATCCCACCACAACCGGCCTTCGCCGATAATGACGGACCCATGCTTGGCCCGGCTATCCAAAGGAAACTGAGCAGCTGAGGTGGGGATGTGCTGGTCGTAGCCGAAGTTCCGCCCAAATCGGAACGGATAGTATGGCTCCAAAAGAAGAAGGCCACCCTTCCTGAAAACTAAAACACTGGGTCGAATAGCCATGGCCCATCTGACTAGCTCCGGCTCCAGAATAGGCCGAGCAACTTCAGCCCCTGTGACAGGATGTGCATAAGTCTCTATCTCTTCCAGCTTGCACTCTCTCTGAGGATCAATCAAAGGAGCTGAACCTGCCGCCAAGCTCCAGAAATGAATGCTGCCAGGGGCGTCCACTGGTACCCTTATCAGTCGGCCCCTTATTTTAAACAACTGATCATAAAAGGGACCAGACTCAGCACTGGCGAATTCGACCATTCTAGGCAACACCGTATCTGCCTGCAAGGTTCTCGGAGCCAACTCAGGGAATATACTGCAAACCCAGGCGTTGAAGAAGTGAAAAGGACCCACGGTCCTCAAAGAACGGGGAGTCCGATGCTTGTGCAGGTCCCCCAAAGATTTATATATCAAACACAGGGCCACTGGGCAAAGCGACAGCTTCATCCCCCATGCCATCTGACAAGCTGGATATATGGCCTCTGGCCGAATGACTGTCTCGTCCCCTTGTGGGAGGGCGAAAGTACACAACCAGAAGGTGAAATAGGCCGCACAATGTGTGATGGGATCTACTCCTGCCGGATTGGGACCACCTTTGCCCGCATGACGCAATGAGGATGGCAGCGCCGACTTGTAGCGAGGGGCCCTTATCTGTTTGCTGGCAACTGGACCCAGGGAAGGAAAGTCTGCATACTTCAGGGGACCGTCAAAGAAATACTGGAGCCACTGCCCTATCCGGACCCTCAGTTTGCTGCCCTTCTCTCGGGGTTGATAGCCTTTAGAGGACCCTCTGCTATACGCCAGACAGAGGGAGCGGTATACCTTCATCAGATATCGATATGAGAAGCCAATGGAATACTTGCCCTCACCATCAGAGCTATCCTTCTCAGAATCTGACAAGCAAACTTCCTCATACGGCTCGCCATCAATGGGCAGGCCGGAGAGCTGTGATAAACTCCAGAGGTCCAGGGATGTCTCCCCCTCTACTGTATAGAAAGTGTTGAATAAAGGGCAGAACACTTCAAACATTCCACAGCACAACCCTCGGGATATGGGATACCGGAATCTAGAAGCGAAGACGCTGTGATACACCCCGGCTCTGATCAGCAGAGGGGCATATTCCTTCAGAACAAACTCGGTAAACTCCACTGATCCTACTCGGAATAAGTGCGCGTCAGTGATTTTGGTATCCCCGAACCAACCAGCGGCCAGATGGTACTTGAACTGAACGGCCGAACAATTCAACACGAAGGGCTCTTCGCGATATCCCCACTTTAATGGTGCCAACAACATACCATAGCCGGGCTTCTCCCTATGAACTCGGCCGCTGGCATTATCCCACCGGGCGGGTGTGAATTCCGGGGCCCGGACCAGCATCTTCTTCTCTGGTTCCAGCTCCGATATGCCAAGGACTGCATCCCAGTCGCGCTTTTCCCCAGGAAGATAGATGGCCTTGCTGCGATACACTGAGCCCTTCAGGCTATCTCGCTCAGTAAGGATGGCAGCTTCAACCACGCGAGCTATCCGGTAATCTCGCATGCCACCCACTGTGAAAGTCCGGATGAACGGCATTAAATGTCGGTCCTTCGGGAGGTCTGGCCGATAGCTATCATCCCGCCTGAAGCATGTCTCGGTCGCCGTGGAGTATACCCGGGCCGTCGACACGGTGTCAGTTTCAGAGTCAGATGACTCGTCAACTGAAGCTATCCTATCATATCCGAAATCCAGGCTGTGCACATTCAGCCAATTTACTGTGGCCCGAGATATGTCTGGCTGGGCTGATGAGCTAGCACCAACAGCTCTGGAAGATGCAACATCAGAACTGGAAGCCATTGCAGTGCCTGCAGTCGGAGAAAAAGTGTGAATTAAAAGCCAGTCTTATAAAGATTGTAACATGAGATTCTATGAAAATTTCGGCAGCACCTCCCCTTATTCGGGGTCTGCCCAAGACAAATAGGGAATCACCAACCAAGAGGGGGTGAACCCGAAAGAAAAAGGGATTAAATCCCAAGTAACGTCCTACCAGGGCGAAATCCAACTAAACGGGAAGAAAAATGAGAGCGGCCGAGAGGAGAATAAGCTCCCGTCGATGAAAGAAAACGGAAGAAGGAGAAAGAAATGAAGAAAGAGAAAGAAGATGAAGAAATGAGAAGAAGACCCTCTCGGGGGGGTTAAATAGGAGAAAGGGCCGGAGATGCTTTTCGGCGCGAAACAATGCGCGTCGAGAACCCCAGGCGGCGAAAGGGCGCGCCGAGAGCCCCCATGCCGAGAACCCCAGGCGGCCAAAGGGCGCGCCGAGATCTCCCCCATGCCGAGAACCCAGGCCGAGAGACCCCCCCTTCGGCCAAAGGCGCGCCGAGAGCACCCAGGCCGAGAGCCCTCCTTCGGCCACGCCAAGAGGCCCCTCACGCCGAGAAGCCTCGCGCCGGAAGATCTTGCATGCCGAGAAGCCTTGCGCCGAGAGGGTCATGCCGAGAAGCCTATGGCCCTGTGCCGAGAAGCTCCGAATTGCTGAAAATAAAGAAAATATGAAGAATGAAAATATGAAAAGGGAAGATAAGTGTGCAAAATACTGTTGCATCAAGATGATCAAGTCTGAGAACCAGATTGAAGACAAATTGAGGAAGAAACCCTCGAATGACGAAGACACCTGCAAGCCCCGTGCCGCTTATTCTGCGCTTACGCCGCCCGCAGGTGGGGGGCATTTGTTGACACCTTGAAAATGAACAAGGGTGAAAGCACAGTTGAAAAGAGGATCAGACCAACAGTGAAAGGCCAATGATGAAGTCCGCCAACCTTTTACCCGGCTGAAGCCTTTGTCGGCCAAACCGATACCCGGTGCCGATATTATTCAGACGACAACACTGATAAAGCAGCAGTCACTCGACTGATGGGACCTCCCAGCACACTTTTACTAAGAGCTATGTTACTGTTACATCCAAGAGCCCACAGATGACATGTCAGCACAGGCCAGATGTCGGCTTATTGACAGATGTGATAAAAGATAAAGGTGAAGCCGGTGCCGGCAGATGAAGATTGTAAAGGCTTTTGCAAAGTCAGAACACAAGAAGAATCGTCTCCACAGATTATACACTCGGCTGAAGTCTTTCCAGACTAAAGCTGATGTCCGAGCTCGTCACCATTCAAGTGACGATATCGATAAGATAATACCCGGTTTTGTCACCATTCAGATGGCAATACTGATGAAACCCCTGTCTACGGACTGATGAAACCCCTGTCTGCAGACTGATGAAAATCTATGAAATAGAAGCTATGTCACCACTAGATGGCCTTCCTCGGTTCTGGAAGATATACTGGAAGAACTAAGAGAGGTCGAAGTGCATATGAAGTTTAAAAGCCCTGAATGGGCCTGCCGAATGAGCTCTAGAGAATGGCGCCGAGAGACCCTCACCAAGGCCCAAAAGCCCATATGAGGGGGGGGGGACGCCGGGAAGCCATACCCTTTGGCGCCGGGAGGCCTCCCCGATTGAAAGAGGCGCGCCGGGAAGCTGCCTTCTTCACGCCGTGATGAAGCCTGCCGAGAGGGGGGAACGGGTATAAAATCCCCTCCCTTCGAACAAAAAAGCAGAGGAGAGACGCACAAGAAAACACAGAACAGAAGAACAAAAAGAGAGAAGAGAAAAAGAAAAGGAGAGCTCCAGAAGGAGAGACTCGAAGAAGCGAAGGAATATCTGAGAAGAGACGAAGGAGCAGAAGCTCAAGGTGGGCAGCCGGGGAGGGAGAGGAGTCAATGCTCCGCCCTCCCCCCCCTTTCATCTTCTTTGTTTCTGTTTTCTTCTTTATGTAACCATGCGAGTCTTATCTCGATTCATCGGTGATAACCGGGATATTCTGGCCGCCATTCATCTCCCTTTCCTCCATTCCCTCTATGTGGCTGGGGTGAGTCCCGGAATGATGTAATTGTATGAAATGCTCCAGTGGCCCGTTTGGGCGCTAGGCGATTGAAGTATTTGCCCGCTATCTCTCCGTCTGCTGCTATGCTTTTCCTTTATATGTTTTCATTTTAAGCCCAACTGAAGTGCGTCCGATTCCCCGGTGGGTCTTCGGGCTCAATTATCTGTAGTAGAATAAATGTCATTCTGAATGAGCCGATGTCCCTCTCCGATTCATCATCGTTTGCATAAAGTTTCCCAGGCTTGCCCTAGGGCCAGAGACAGACCATCTCTTGGCTTCTGGGACAGTCTGCTACCGATATTGGCAGTAACTCTGAGGGTTTGCTCGAGATCCTCTTCTCACAGGAGTAAGTAAGCTGCTTCAATAAATTAATACCGATGGTTTCTAATCCGGCTCCAGTCCGAACAATTACATCAGGGTCGCCCCTGGGGTCAGAGATGGCCATCTCTTGGCTCCCAGGCGACCAAAGATGCCAGCAAATGAGCCCCTGAGGGTCAATAATAATATGACGATTCAGAACCCCATCCTGCAGTGGTTCCTTCGATTCCCCTTTGAACCCAGCCCATCTTTGGCAAATCAAACCCATATCTGTGTAATCTCTCGCTTACACTCTAAATCCAGCCTCAATCCGAGCCAGAAATCTCATAAAATCCCTAAACAGAGCATCGTTTCAGCTCTGTAAACCATGAAATCCTGTAGCAATTCCATCCTCTCGGCGTGCAAATTCCCCGCCGAGAACTACGCTGCCGAGAAACCTCCCTCTTCAGCAAATCGACAAAAATCTCTCCAGGCCACTTCCACGTGAACCCCCCAGCTCTTGGCTTCCCGGCACCACCTTCCCAGCGCGGTAATGGGCGCGCCGTGAAGCCCCTGGCCGAGACCTTCCCCCCTTGCCTTTAGCCTCTCGGCGCCAGCCTTCCGACGCGGTGAGGAGCGCGCCGAGAGGCTCCACGCCGGGAGCCTCCCTTCTTCCTTCTTTTGCATTTAAACCCATGCTGAGAGCACCCCCTCTGGTCAATTTAAACCCATGCCGAGAGCACCCCCTCTGGTCAATTTAAACCCGTGCCGAGAGCCCTCCTTGGCCAACCCGTAAACCCATGCCGAGAACCCCTTGGCCAACCTATAATCTCACGCCGAGAGCCATCCTCTTGCCAATGAAAACCATGCTGAGAGCCTCTCCTTCGTCCACTCCTTTGGCCTCTTCGTCCATTTATTCTGGGGCGTTCGTGAGTCGTCATATGCACCCCAGGGGATAAATTAACTGGGGATTGACCTCCCCTACATTCTAAGGTCCCTAACAGGATTCACATGCCACCCCGTGGGTCTGACGAACCCTGTCTCTACATGAGTTTCGTCAGTCTCCGAGAAGGGGAATAGTGACCGATGCCAGAGACATGGATAGTCTCTTCGAGCCTTAGTGCTCACTCATTTTCTGGCTTTCATCCCGGCACTCCGTGGATGTCAGCCTATACCATTCTCTGGCAAATGCTCGGTCCAGGGGAGGTGCTGCCAAAATTCTCTCATGAAGATGAAAGTCGACATCAGGTTGTCCCCCGGGCTCTGCATGATAATGGTGACAGGGTTTCCCTCGACCCTAGTCTTCCTAAATCCCTCTTCTATCCTGATGCTCCTGTAAAGCCCAAATGTAATCCAGCTCAGATTTGATGAACTGATCCACTTTGACTTCACAGAACCTATCTGGCTTGTCCTGCATTGCCAAGAAACCCAAAGCAGAGGCTCCAGAACCCCTTTCGGGTCCTCACGGCGCCAGAACACCAACACTCTCTCGACGCCATGGCTCCCGGCGCGGCCCTGGGCGCGTCGGGAACCCTCACGCCGAGAAAACCCCCCCTGGCCCTCTTGTCAGCGCGCCGAGAGCTCCTCCTCCTCTTCAGCTGTGCCGAGATCCTCTTCCTCCTCCCTTCAATCAGGCCGAGAATACTCCTGGCCATCTCCCCTTCGCGCTGAGAAGCTCTCCAGTTGGCACGTCGGGAACCCCGGCCATTTTGCCTTCGCGCCGGGAACCTATGTACACTTGAACTGCATTGATGAGTAACCCCTTTAGCTCGGGAGGACTCTGCCATTGCATGAGTTCCGCCGGCTTCTATAGGGAATATCGAACATTGCCCCATGGCATATATATATACATATGGGTAGGGAGGTCTGGCCTCTCTCTTTCTCCCGGCTTTCATCCCGGCACTCCGTGGGTGATAGCCTATTTCTCCCTGGGCATAATCCAGATTAAGGAGAAATGCTGTCGAAATACCGATCGATGCTTTAAACCCATCATGGTCACGGCTCAGTCTACCTGTGACTGAGATCCTCATTCCCCCCTAAGCCCGGTCTTTGAATCGCTGACCTAACGATATCATCTGTTTCTATGGTTGATGTTGTTATCTTGCCCGCCTTCCTGGCTTCGGTATGAAGTTCCATTTGCGCACATGAATATATGTTTGCCTCTCGAGGCCTCCTACCTTTAGCGTTTAATCAAGGGTTGTCCTCCTTAGGGGGGATGTAATTAACGTCATAGTCTTTATGGTATGGCGGACTTCCGGTCCCGACTCGGACTTCACAATCGACTGATCAAGTCAGATCGAGCGCACAATGAAATCGTCACTTCGGTGACTGGCACGCTAATAAATCAATGAACCAAGAAAATAAAATAAAACATAAGGATTAAAATAATAAAGAGAAAAAATGTGTCAAACAGACAGTAGCAGGAGGCTGAACCAGATTAATAGAATTGAAGTTATCCATTTCAGAAGGTGAAGGATTCGGGAAATTATGGACTGCATCTCCAGGAAGAAAACCTGCTGAATTACCAATTAGATGACCTGTCTTAGCCTCCTGATTCAGCTCCCCATCTTCAGTAATTTGATGCAGAAGTTCAAATCTATTGTCTTCTGAAACATTAGGTCGAGCAGTTGAGATGCCTGGCTTCCAGGGTCTAAAGACCTGATTAAGGTGCCTCGGGACTGAATTAAAATCAAGGCGACTAACCCTTTCTGTGCCAATTTTCTTCTTACAATCAGCATCATTATGACCAATCTTATGACAGGAAGAACAAAGATGAGGAATCCTGTGATAGTTGATTTGCTGCCAGAATCCAAGGTCGTCCATATCTATCCAAAGCCGTTCTTTATGGGCCAGAGTAAGATCCATTTCAATACAAACCAGGGCTTCAGAAGTATCTGACATAGCTAAAGATTTATCATGTATTCTAAGCACTGGACCAAGATTTCCTGTGGATACAAGTTAGCAGGCAAAGATGGAAACCCAATCCAAACCGGAGCAGTGGCAGGGTCAGCATCGAAGTTGAAGTCACCCGTCCAGCGAAAGAATCGAAATAAGAAACCTTTGATATACAGGTTTTTCTGAATTAGAAGCTTGACGAAATCTGGTTCTCCATCAAATCTCAGCAGCAGGTGCCTTGAATTCAGCCAATTGATGATGAAGTCGGACACCAAAGATAACCTCTGGATCAAAAAGTTCTTGATATCTGGTATTGCCGATCTACCATAGGAGCATTTCACCACAATTGCATACTTGAGGGGCTGCAGTGAGGCTTCGATATCCATCTTGGAGAAGAAGACCGCTGGCTCGCCAAGATCTGTGAATCCAGGGGCTTTGATTGGAATGGGGTTTTTCGGAGCCAGGCGAGCTTCCATGAGGGTTTGGGCATAAGAATGACGAGGGACTACAGGGCCAGGTGGTGGAAGGTTTGGGAGAGAGGCCAGGGTCGCCGGAGGTGAGAAAACTGGAGCTGTGGGGGGTGGGGGATCCCCCACCGCCACCGCCATAAATCTGACGAGAAGAACAGGGGAGATGTGCACGTGGTGCACAAGGGGAGATGTGCACGTGGTCAACTAAGCATGCACTAACCTAGTTTCTGCCAAGAAGATGTGCACCGACCTATATGTTTGCTCAGACCTGAAATGCATATAAACCAAAACATGCACAGACTTCATATGTTGTAAACCAACGTGTGCCTTGACCTTTACATGCAGCCTACAAAAAAACACGCGTCGACCTTAGTGTCTTGAGAACACTATTAGCATCGACCTAAGTATGCACAAGGGAAACATGCATCGACCTTAGTGTGTGCATATAACTTATCAACCTGAGAGAAATTTGTGCACACAACCTGTTCGATGAAATGTATGTGCATGCAACTTGATATGCAGTGGTCTTAAATGTGCATGGACTTCATATGCAATGGAACTCACATTGACCTTATCAATGCAGAATTAACACTGAATGCAGCATCAACACGTATGTATGTAGTATGCAAAGACACGATGACTTATAGTGTTTGCTATCATAAAAATCATAGGGACACAACAGGGGTTTGGGCGAGTTAGGTGAGGCGGGGCTTACGAGGGTTAGGTGGACTGGGTGAAGAGAGAGCTTACTTGAATCTGGACCCGGAACGGCCGAACTCGGTGTTCGTCCAAGCTCCGTCTTGGACGCGGTGGACCCAAGTGGGATTTGACTGTTGGAGTCGCCGGTGTCAAGCCGCTTGTAGAAGGTGTGTCGGGAGTTGTTCCATGCCTTTCTATCATGCACCACATGACGCGATGGGTTGCTGGGAGTCCCGGGTTGGCCTGACAATTAGGGTGTCATCATGATGATGACGTTTGTCTGGTAGTCGGGGTGACCCCCGCTTCTTGGCGAAGAGCCGTATGGTACGGCAGACTGTTCTGAGTCCCAGGTTAACCCGGTCATTGAGGTGCCGGCGGTGTGATACCGTATGTAGGGTATTCAGGGGTGGTCCCCGAATCTTTTTAGAGTGCCGTTGGGTATGACAGGTTGTCTCGAACCTTAGATCCAACTCTGTTGTCAGGAAACTGGTTGGTGTAGTGCCCTTAGCTCGGGGACGATCTCCGCTTGTTATGTTGTACCGTTTGACCCAACGAAATGTTCTGATTTTCGAGCTCAACTTGTTTGGTAGAGCACCTTTAGCGTTATGCCATTTTGCTATATTTAGGGAGTATTTTCCTATGCTTAATCCTTGATTAATTTGAGAAAATAAGCGGGTGTCAACAACTCCCTATAGCACATAAGTCACATGGATGGCCCTTAGTAGTTACGTAGAAATACTAGATCATACAGAATCATGCGGGTACCTTTTCCGCGAAGCCACGTCGAACACGGACACCTCGGGGCACGAAAATGGCAAAAGACAGCACCCTGGGCACAAAGGGCCTGGGCGGCCAAACCCCAGGCCTTTGGCTGCCCAGATAGTTGGGTCTTCAGAGGGTAGGGCGGCCAAACTACTGGCCGCCTTGCACCCTGGCGGCCAGACAATAGACCTGAGCGACCAGCCCTCTAGCCACCCAGCTCTGGGCTCGACGTCCACCCATGTAGCCAGCTCCTGCTGAGTTTAACAGAATCGAACTCCGCGCGGAGTGCGAGTCCACGCCTCATTCGCCTCAGGACTAAGGGGAAAATATGAGGAATCAACCCCCAAGCATTCATACATCTGGGAGACCACTTTTAAACTATGAATTTGAGCCTGAATAAATCGAAACTGTCTCACATCTTGGAACATGGATTTTTCCCAAAATAAATAATACTCCCACTCTCGGCCTCACCGTGGCATGAATTTGCAAGGACAGCAAGCTGGAGTGCTGGGGATGCATCCCCCTAACTTCTCGAAGCTTTAAACCGCCAGAAACCCATAAAAACATTAATCTTCCCTACGACTGACTCCCACGACTGGGATCGATCCCACCTTCCTATTCACCACCGCTCCTTGCCTTTGTCCTCACCGCACGCCATCGTCGTCGCTCCACCATGAGCCCTCTCACTGTCGACGACTATCGGAGGTGAGAAAGGGAGAGAGTGACAGGAGAGGGGAAGACGCGAAAGAGAGACGAGAGAAACGGAGGGGGAAAGGGGGTTAAATAGGGTTTTTATTTTTTATTTTTCAATTTAGAAAATTCATGTTAACTTTGAGAAATTCCCAATAAAATATATTTTAGCTTAAAATTTTTTCAGAAAAAGCAAGACAGGTCATCGTGTCATCACGGACCCAAAATAATTTTCATAAATACCATTTAAGGGTCTGAAGATCTAATATTAAATTTTAAAAACCAACACGGACACGATCTGTAACCCGTAGAAATACGATCCAAGACTCGAAGGCATTACAAGTGACATGAGCTCAGCAGCACAGTGGCCTTTCCTCGGTCATCTCTACATGAGTGATTCGAGCTCAACCGCACAACATCCCTTCCTCGGTCACCTCGACATGAGTTACATTAGTTTCACTCGCACACTAGCCTTTCCTTGGTCACCTCTACATGAGTGACTCGAGCTCAGTCGGAGAGTGACTTTTCCTCGATCACCTCTACATGAGTGACTTAAGCTCAGTCGAAGAGTGGCTTTTCCTCGATCACCTCTACATGTGTGACCTTAGTTTCAGCCACACAGTAGCCTTTTCTCGGTCATCTATATATGAGTGATTATAGTCTCAACCACACAGTGGCCATACCTCAGTCATCTCTACATGAGTGGACTTAAATTCATCCGCGCGAGAGCCCTACTATAGTCATCTCTGCAAGAGTGACCCTATGCTCCACTGAATAGTGGCCTTAGCCCCAATTATATATTTCGTACCATACTTCAAGACCAGCCGAGCTACAACCTTAGTCACATTAACTATGGGGCAGGTCGACTGATGGTCTAAGTCTCAACTCTTGCCCTTGGCATAATCATAGACTCGACCAACCTCTAGCCCATACTTTGGCACTCTGTCACTCGACCATACAACGCTCACACGAGCAACAAACACCATCACAAATGTAAAATCATATAGCGTAAAAATAAGCCTCACAATGAGGCACTTTTCATGTATAAGAAAACATTACAAAATGAGCCAAGCTTCGCTCATACAGAATACACTTTCATTCGTTCGGGAACCATTTGAACATACCAAACGACAGATCACTTAAGCCGAGCCTTCAATAGGTCATCAGAAGTTGCCTTTTAGAGAACCTTGAATGCTCTAAGAGGATGCCCAGGGAGGCTATTTCCATGACTCACCTCCCCCAAGTGTACCTTTCCATTTTTAGCAGTCATGCGTTGATAACTTTTCAGTGGTACCTATACTGCCAAAAATCTTTCTATTAAAAGGAGGTTGCGGCTACAGAACCTCCCTCCTCCTTAGCTATGGGGGCAAAGGTACATAAAAAAAAACTCCTCCTCCCTCGCCACTGACATGCATAATTAAAATTGTCATCGCGGTGGTCTGAGTTTGAGGACCACATGAGGGAATAGCAGAGGCTCTATCCAAGGAACGGGTCCCTAAAGAAGACGGCGTAAGCAACAACCCTATACTTACTGCCTTTCATCCTCAAGGGAAACTCCCTCATTATGCAACTTCTTAGCCTTTCTTCGTAGGCATCCCCCAGATGTCTCCAGTCATTGCTTGATGTAGGAGCTCCGACCTTATGTTCTAGTGACAACACCTCCTTTGCATGAGCCTCCTCGGTCATTTCGCACTGACGATGGGCCACCCTCCTTCGCTTTCTCTCTTTGGTAATCGTGGAAGTAGAGAATGAACCTGATAACATTCGCTCAACAAGAGCCTCCACGATGACTGTGACGACCCGGGATCCGAGTACCGGAAAGGAACCGACGCGTCTCGAATCTCGGCCCGCCAACCCACGAGCCCGAAGACTCGGAAGGGTAAAAAGGGATGGTGTGGGAGTACAAGAGAAGCTGAAACGACCGCAGAGATAGCACAATGATCTAAAATAAAATGCACAGCATAATATAAATAAAATAAACTGCTACAAGGTCCATAGAGTCTCATGTCCAAAATAAAAGTACAGTCAACAGAAAGGAAAGTACAACTACACGGGGCATCCCCCGGTGTACAACTACACGGGGCATCCCCTGGCTCTGGCAGACTGGCGACTAACCTTTGCTAGAAGAACAACGCTGAAACTCGGCCGCGCCTCTCGACGACCCCGCCTCACCTGAAAAGTAGGGGTGAGCCTCATTTCATTGGCCTAGTAGGGGTCCCACGAATCCCCACCTCACGCGGAAAACAAGGCAGGAAGCAAGAGAGCATAAAAGCAGCCCTACCTAACAGGAGTACGATAGAACCAACAAGCTAAAGTAAATAAACGGAAAAAAACCGTCTACTCTAACAGTACCGTACTACTAACCTCGGTCTGACAAAACTCGAGTCCACACCTACCAACGGACAGGAGCACTACCCACTAGAAGAACGACCGGAAGCATCCCCTGACGTCTTACACCGCGTCACAAGTGTCTAGCTACAACGCCCCGGGCGTGAGACTCAGACACGCAACAAGTACCACAACAAGGACTAGCTGGGGTCACACTCGTCAGCGCGTGTCCTAAGCCCCCAACTACGTGTGCACACACAGACCATCTGCTCTAGGTCGGGTCCTCTAGCTGGTTCCCCCCCCCCCCCCCACCGGACTCTGGTGGCAAAGGCAAGGGGCCCTACGGTAACCAGCTTAAAAACCGCCTCTCACCGGATCTCGCTCTCCACCACTCCCAGGTGGGTCCGCACCCGCGTGCGCAGGAAGCTACGACTAGTGGATAGGTCACTGGAAGTAAGGACTGACTCACAGAAACCATCGTTGAAGAAACGGAACCGCACACGCTCGGTGCAGCGAGGAGCCTGACGGTTCAACCTTGGGTCGTCACAGGTTGTGACGCACCTACACTGGAGCATCACAAGGCTCTGACGGTCCACCCCTGGAGCGTTACAGGCTGTAACGCACAAGGGCTGGCGCGTCAGAGACTGTGACGCACTGGGTTAGGTGCGTCACACCCAACTTCGCACCGAGTGTCTGACGGCCCTTTGTTGGTGCGTCAGAATGGTTGTGACGGTCGAGGCTTGGACCGTTATAGACTGGGACGGCCCAAGGTTAGACCGTCAGGCTCTGTGTGGTGCCGAGATGAGTTTTCGTGTTCTCCGCGATTGTTGCACGTTGTGTCGGTCCCTAGTCGACCCGGTCGTGACCCAGTGGTCGACTTGCGGTCTTGTGAGTGCCCCAGACACCCGTGGGATTCTGTGTCCGTGTTTTGAGGGTGTCGGGAGGATCGTGCTACCTCGTTTAGCATGCCCATGGGTTTGAGAGTCCGGGTGACTTCTCGTGTGTCGGGCTTTCGTGTTACACTAGACCGAGTCACCGTGTGTCGGTGGGGGTGCGGTGGGGTCTCCCCCGCATGCCGTGAGTTTTTCTGGAAGATGATTCCCGAGTGGGCCATGTGTTTGGCCTTGGACTGTGAGTCCAGTTATCGGTGTGGCAGCTTGTGCGTTGCCCTGGGAATCATGCTTCTGTGCTTTCCGCGTAGGCCACGCGTATGGCCTTGGACTGCGAGCCCAGTTGCCCAGCCTGGGGCTGGAGGGTTCCCGCCTTTCCCTGAGAGTGGGATTTGGTTTGGCGGCCTATGAGCTACCTTGGGAACCATGTTCCCGCGTTTCTGTGTGGCCGGGCGTGCGGCCCGTGGACTGTGAGTCCCATTTCTTCTCCGACTATGGTCACCGTGCGACGGTGCCGGTACGTGGGACGGTCCCCGTTCTTCGTCGGGTTCGGACGTTGTTTTCCTTTGACTTGAGAGTCTACTCCTTGACCCTCCACTAGTCGTAGCCTGCCTGCACGTGAGTGGACCCACCAGGGAGTGGTGGAGAGGCTACCCTGAGGACGGTTTTTAGGCTGGTTTCCGTAGGGCCCCTTGCCTTTGCCACCAGAGTCAGGTGGGGGGGAAAACCAGCTAGAGGACCCGACCTAGAGTAGATGGTCGGTGTGTGCACACGTGGTTGGGGGCGGTTGGACCCACGTCAACGGGCGTGACCCCAGCTAGTCACTTGTTTGTGGTTACTTGTACGGTGTCTCAGTTCCCGCTGGGCCGGAGGGAGACACCTGAGGCGCGGACTAAGACGTCAGTGGACGCATTCGACCATGCTTCTAGTGGGAGGTACTCCTGTCGAGTCGGGAGTGACAGACTGTCAGTTTCGGTGACTTTGACCTTCGGGTTTTCGGTCGTGTCGACTGTTGAGTTTTCGGTTGTTTCGCAGTGGCGCGTGTGTTGGTTTTCGCGCCGTGAGACTAGTGCTAGTGGCTTTACCGAGGTTGCGTCTTGTCGTGCGGTACCCACGACCAGGTGTCAGGGTTGCACTTTGGACAGCGTGTCCAAGTTGGCCGTGTTCTGGGAGACAGGCCTCTACGGCGTGGTTGCCGTGTATTTTTACTTCGGTAAGCGGTACTAGTATAGTTTGGTAGCCCCCGACCGTGAGTTCGGGGTGTGTTTCCGATACAGTAGGAGTATTTGTAGTGCCGGGTTTCGACCGGCCACCGGGTTTACTATTCCTACTGTTGCGGTTGCTCTTGTAGCCTTCCTTTCCGCTGCCGCCGTTGTTTCTGGTTGGGGTTCCGCGGGATCCCTGCTGAGTCTCTATTTTGGAGACTCATTCCCTGCTTTTCAGGTGTGGCGATTCTTCTTCCTCGAGGTTTGAGGGCGCGGTGCGGAGGTTCTCAGTTGTCAGCTCGCCGGGCCGAGTGTTCACTCGGCATGTGGTACGTTTTACTGCTTTAGACTGTACTTTCTATTGGACTGGACTCTGTTGCAGCTGTAGTTGTTTATTTATTTCTGTTAATTGTTGAATTGTCCTGCTTTATTTCCTATTTCTTTATGCCTCCACACTCCTTTTAGCCCTTCCGAGCCCTCCCGGCTCGTGGGCGGCGGTTCGAGTCTCGGGTTATCGGGTCTCTCCCGGTGATCAGATTCTCGGGTTGTTACAATGACTCTCTAGACCCTCATTGTATAGGTAAAACCACTTCCACCGAGCCTCTCCTCGCACAAGCACCTCTTGCTCTAGAATGCACCCTGGCTCTCCATTATATAGCCCTTAACCAGAACACCATGATAGAATGATCACAATATAAAAAGGGGGGATATGAATTGATTTGCTTCCCTTGGATCTTATAGTAACCACCGTGCATTGACAGCCTGACCCCTAATACACCACGTGTCACCTATCGCAACACGACCTAGGGGGCAAGAGATTTGAGCCCTTGATATGAACCGTCAAACCCTGCTACGTGGCATCATCTCACCACCTTCTGTGCCATTTCAAACACTAACTGCATTAATAGTGGCGTTGATATAAACTGACCACATGTGTACTGTCAAATCCCAGGTGACCAGACATCATGATCTACCACCGGCTTTGCGCATCGCCTCACTCTGCTCCTGCCTTCTGTTGCATGTCTCACCTGACATATTGCATTAGGGCGACACAACATGGCTCCAAGTTTGCCTCACTCTACATTTAAACCACCACAATATAGACTCGAGCCTTAAACCGGCCTTGTCCCGGTCATCATTTCTCATAACCCTTGGTGCGGCCTGACGTATAGGCCTTAGCCTGGTTATCGATCTACTCGACTCTTGATGTGGTCAAATGTAGGCCCTAGCCTCAGCCATCATTCTGTGTAGCCTTTGGCCTAGCCAATTGACGGCCATAACTTTGTTTAATTTCCTTTGGCATGATTGGATAACCTTCGGCCTAGTCGATCATCGGCCTTAACCCAACTATCCTTCAAACTATAGCCTTTGACCTAGCCATCCCATGGCCATAGCCCGAATACCTTCTGGCATTTGACCTTTAGCCTAGCCGCACAGTGGCCTTAACCCAGTCGTCACTCTCCACTCCATGACCTTAGATGCGGCTAATCACTGGCTTAGTCTCATTCGTAGCATTCTATGTGTATTCTCAGGTGTGGCCGACCAATGGCCTTAACCTCAATTGCCCTATTGCATGGTCTAGACATAGCCCCTAGTGCGATTCATTGAATTGCCTTAGCCTCTGCTACAACCCAATTTTGCATCCCGACTCAGTCAAACTATGGCCTCAACTGCATTCGCTTGCAGCCAAACAACGACCTTAGCACCGAGAACCCTCTTGTTCACAACATCAAGTTCGGCCACCGTCGACCTCATCCTCGGATATTTCTTTATTATTGAAGACAATATGGTCGTAAGGCCAGTAATGAATGCGCCTGCTGTAGGCTAGCTCGCAAATCCCGCGTTGAGGGCTGGAGCAAGTGACGTGGGTGCTCACAACTGCCTTCCTTATTTAAGTCCGACCCTGACGCAGAAACGGATGCATGATCCCCGCGAGACCAATCTAGTGTAACCTTTTGTCCATTATCATCCCAGATCCCGCTCTGAATTCCACTTACCTAACCGTTGTGGACTCTCTGAGTTCCCATAATTGTGGTTGAGTCCAATCAGGACATGTCTCCCATTCTGCCCTCAATCATGACTAGGACCACACCCCCGACACTACACGTCTCTTGACCCCAAGGCCTATAAAAGAGATAGAATGCCAACTTTATCAGGTATGCAGCAACCGCTCCGTCAACCCATATACTCCTTTTCTTTCCACCAATTGTTGACTTAAATATCGGAGGGTTCTCTTGAGGCATCTCACCCCGGACTAAACTTTTATGTAGGAGGATCACCGGCTTCAATTTCTGACGACACTATCTGGTTCCCCGTGCATCCTCACTCCTCCAAGTCTATCTCCATCGGGCACCCAACGAAAGATCTACGCTGGACACTCCACGCTCAATCAACTGCTCACTCTCTTTTGCTCGGTCTTGACGATACATATCGAGTGTATATTAAGTGTTATGCAACAAAATGAAAAAAATATATGATTTCAACATTACTAAACTTTGATTTCACGATTGGAGATGCACAAAATTGTCGTTTATGTGATGTTCTTTCTTTGCGATACTCTTGGGCGACTTTGGCAAAGGGGTGAAGAAAGAATCGGAACCGTCTTCCTTATCCACGCTGAGATCAGCTTGGGTGGCCACGGTGTGTTACGTTGCACTTTTTAGGTGGAGCTCCTTTCAACCACTCCAAGAACCGCGTTTGCCATCGTGGACGTCATTCCTCCGACGTGCGTTATCAGCAGGGTATTATTCGTTTGTATTATTGTTAAAGTTGGTGTTCCTACGATGCCTGAATTGGATGGGAGAATTTCATGTGATGTATATTTGGACTTCTCGGTTTGCGTTGTTTACTATTACATCTCCACCAAAATGCTAGCAAACCTCTTTAAATTCTTTCTGGGCGATCCATGATAACGCCGTGTTCTCATTTAAGGTTTTTTTTTGTGTGCATAAATGTCATCGTTACAGGTGAAATTATAAATATATTATTTTTAAAAAATATATTAACATATATATCACTATTATTATTCTGAAAAACTTGTAAATATGTCATGTATTTTGAACAGCTTACAAATGTCATGTCTGATGATATATTTACAAAATTTTCAAAATAATATTGATGTCTGTGTTTAATTAAATTTATATATTTATAATTATTTAAAAAATAATGATATATACATATTAATATATTTTAAGAAATGACATACCTATAATTTTACCTTAACAATAGTATTTATGCGAAAGAAACCTCTCATTTATCAGGAAAGTTAATCGGGAGCTTAATTTGTCTCCCGATTTCACCGTTAAGCCAAAACATGAAGGAGTTTTTTTTGCATGTGTAACCCTCTTCGAAGTGAAATTACATGAGAATATATATTGTATATTTTTATTTGCATGTATACTCTACACATAAATTTGTTGTAACATATGTCATAATCACATATGGTCACTTTCTATTAAGAAACCGTTAAAGTCTCTTAAGACGAGATAAAGAGGAAAATGAAATATTCTGTGAATATTTTGACAGAAGTTAATCAAAAGAGTATAAGTGACAGTGAGTTCACATATGGATGGTATATATGTAAACATAAATGTAGGATAAATTTTTATGTAATTTTACTTCTATAGTATAGGCATCTGCATGAAAAAAAATCATAAAAAGTTATGGAGCGAACAAGCATTAATCCCCTTTGACAAATATATGTATAAACGCAGATACTGGTCAACTATTACTCGATCCAACTTGGTGGTAAGGAGGTCTCAAAGTAAATTCTTCGGTGAGATTTATTTGGCTCTCATTTAATTCTCGAGAGACGTAAATCTTGAGTTAATTTGTTAAATTTAAGAAAAAATGGATACATGTGAGTAATTATGTTAGATCTTGAGTTTGTTAGACTTGAAAAAAAAGAGATGCTCGTGAGTTGGGTGTTGTTAGATCTGAACGTAAATATCTCACAATCCACGTGAATCTGAATATCATTGTGCTAAACTTTTCATCATAAAAAAATATTACTCAATCAATCCTTAACATAAACTAAAGAGATACAAATAAAGAATTGCCTAAATCGATCATAGATCAAATGGTCTGCACATACTAATGTGGATAATGTACAAACCTGAATGAATTTACTGTCAAATTATGTTAGAATTTTATTTTATATATAACACGAGATGGTGAAGGGTGGAACGACCAAACCCTAAACTATCACAAACTGTAGGGATGAAATCTATAATCCTTTAAAAATATAATCCGAAGAGACGAGATCTCGTGTGAAGTCACAGATCGTCAATTCTAAGACGATTGTGAGATGTAGTCATCTCATAACATAGTTCTGCAAAAGGAGAAATAGTGTGATCTGAGGACTCGAGATTGTGACGTTGGGAAAAACACTACGATGCTTAAGTCGATCCCACTGAGACTGTCACTTATTGGGACTCGTCAATTTTGGTGGATCGTTTAGACCGTGTAAATATTGAGTCGTAAATCTTTCTCTCTCCGTAACTCAAGAAAAAAAACACAATTACCGTGAATTTGCTAATCCAAACCACGAAGGATCAGGGACATTCCTTCTTACACCATCCTCTTTCATCTTGTCCCCTTACGTGACCAATTACCTTGAAATGAGAACAACTTACTGTTTTGACCTCAAATTTCAAACTACAGCTTCTTATTTTTTTTAAAAAAATTAAAGTTGTCAATGAGTGATTGGCTAGCAGTTAGCGCAGGTCAATCTATTCTCATTTAATATATTTTATGTGAAGATTAAAAAAAACAATAGCATCCACCTAAAAGCTTCTTCAAAACATCACCAATCAGGCACCAAAAAAACGTTGACCGTCCACCGGCGTGTTTGACCGTGGGCTCAGTGGGGTCCGCCGTAGCATGTCGTAATCTTGCCGACCAGACGGAGAAGGAGGTGATTAAATTTATCATTATCACCTAATCTCCGCCTTAAAAATAGGAATAATAAATAAAAATTATTTTTTATTTCCATTTTTTGTAATAAAGTCCGCGTTTTTAATTACTCTAATTCCGCCAACACGCTTCCGGGTGTCCCGACGGCTCTTCAAACGTCCGATAACTGCCGCCCACCGTGGAAACCGACAGTGGCACGAACGAAAATTTTGAAACAATTCGGGGGCATCTCTGGACACGATGGCAACGCGTGGACAGTGGAGCGTGCCGGGCCCCACCGGCGCAGCAGAAAAGAACAAGACCTGGGCAGGTAATTTGGGGCAAATCCAGTGGCTATTTGTGTCCTCTCTCTACGGACGGGGCTGGCGCAGGAGGAGAGAGAAAGATCGGGGTAGGGTGGGAAGGGCTGCTCTCTGGTGTCTGTTGGCATTAATGGCGGAGGAATCGAGCAGAGATCGAGGGGGCCGATCCGAACTCGGGGCAGCCGGCCATCTGATCTGAGGCCGACGGAGGCTCGCATCCGGTGAGGACGCCGGCGCCGGAGGGGGTGACGGAGGGCGGTGGAGCTCCGTCCCGGTCGGCTTGCGTGGCTTGGGGCAACCCTCCCCGCCGATCCGGCGTCGCCCCGTCGCAGGTGCTTCTTTCTTTCGACCGGCGGTGGTTCTCCGGTTGTTGGTTCGTCAGAGTTTCTGAGCTGCCTGGTCGCTGTGGAGGAGGAAGGGGGAATGGGACTGGTGGGGGCTGGTCGGCTGCGGGCGCGTTTCCGCCTGCGAGCTTTGCAGGAAGTGATGGTCTGGTAGCAACAGCGTGCCTCGCGTCGTTGGTAGAGGGCGCGGTTTCTTGATATCTTCCTGTCTTTGTTGCTACCGGGGTTTTTCTTTTTCCAGATCTGGAATGTGGTAGAGGAGGTAGGGCTAGGACTCCGATCAGGTCGAAGCTTTCCGTACGACTGTTCAAACGTCTGTCGGAAGATTTGCCGTGGGGAAATATTCTTCATCTGCTTTCTGTATTGTCATCTCAGACTGATCTGGGGTTCCTCTTGCTGCTTCTGGATTTCGAACAGTGAGTTCTGCTTCCGGCCTCTCATGCGACCTTTTTTATATAATATTTAGGTCCAAAATCCTGAAGATTTCCTTCACAAGTTTTCCCCCTCGAATCCACGCATTACTGTGACATAGATTTGTAAATCCGGAAGTGTATAGCTCTCTTGGGATTCATCTCCTGTTACATTACGTTTTATGACCCAGGAAAGGAGAAGGCTTTGCATAGCAAATCTCAGGAGAAGGCTTTGAATAGCAGCTCCCAGAATGGAGGATGTATCAAAATATGCTCACAGCCCTGCGCACCTGGCGGTGGCCTGCAGAGACCACGTCACCCTCCGACGAATCGTGGCCGGCCTTCCGCGATTGCCCAAGGTGGGAGAGGTCACCACGGAGGAGGAATCCATTGCTGCCGAGCGCACAGCCGACGTTGTTTCTGGGACGATCGACCGGCGTGATGTCCCCAACCGGGAGACACCTCTCCACCTTGCTGTTCGGCTGAGAGACCCCATCTCGGCCGAGATACTCATGTCTGCTGGCGCAGACTGGTCCCTCCAGAATGAGCAGGGCTGGTCCGCCCTTCAAGAGGCTGTGTGCACCCGTGAGGACACCATAGCAATGATCATAGCTCGACACTACCAGCCCCTTGCTTGGGCTAAATGGTGCCGGCGCCTCCCTCGGATTGTCTCCTCCATCTCTAGGATTCGGGATTTTACATGGAGATTACATTCCACTTCGAGAGCTCTGTTATCCCATTCATTGGGAGAATTGCTCCATCAGACACATACCGGATATGGAAACGGGGTCCAAACATCCGGGCAGACATGACCCTTGCTGGCTTTGATGGATTCCGCATCCAAAGATCTGACCAAACTTTCTTGTTTCTCGGGGAGGGCCTGTCATCGGATGATGGAAATCTTTCTTTGGCTCCTGGTTCCTTAATTGTGCTTGCTCACAAAGAGAAAGAGATTACAAATGCTCTGGAAGGAGCTGGAGCTCGGCCAACAGAAGCTGAGGTAGCTCATGAAGTTGCTTTGATGTCTCAGACTAATATGTACCGGCCTGGGATTGATGTTACACAGGCTGAGCTCATCCCCCACCTGAACTGGCGGCGACAGGAGCGCACAGAGATGGTTGGACACTGGAAGACAAAGGTGTATGATATGCTTCATGTGATGGTCAGTGTGAAGTCCAGGCGAGTTCCCGGTGCAATGACTGATGAGGAGTTATTTGCAGCGGAAAGTGATGAGAGGATGGCAAACGGTGGTGGCCATGATGAGTTGGATGGCATCTTGACAGCAGAGGAAAGGAAACAATTGGATTCTGCACTCCAGATGGAAAATTCAGAGGGCTTTGATGATGATGAAGAGCATGGTCCTTTTGAGAGTTTAGATAATTGTGAATCTAATGGTGCCTCTAAGGATAGGAGGAGTTGGTTTAGTTGGAATAACAAAAAGGCATCAAAAACAAAAGGTGAAGAAGCCGAAAATCCAGCAGCAGTGAAGAAGTCATCAAAATTAGGTCTGGAAAATGGGGGTCAAAAATCTGAATCAGCAGAGGAAACTACAGATGCAAGAAAGGGTAAAGAGAAAGGCAGTACAAAGAAGAAGAAGAATGGAGCCACAAGTGACTCTGCTAAGCATGGGAGTGAATACAAGAAGGGGTTAAGACCAGTCTTGTGGTTGACACCAGATTTCCCTCTTCAAACAGAAGAGCTTTTGCCTTTGCTTGATGTATTAGCAAACAAGGTTAAAGCTGTAAGGAGACTCAGGGAGCTTCTGACCACCAAATTTCCTCAAGGCACATTTCCTGTGAAGGTAATTCCAAAAATTCTCTTGAAATTATGTTCTATCTTTACTCTTGATTCCAGTCTCATTCTTTCCTTTATGTTTAGCATTATGATAATATTTTTTCTCTTCATTGTAGTTGTTAGTTATTATCTGTTAACCTTATCTTCTGTTTTTGAGCATCATCATCATCAGAGCCTTATCCCAATTAATTGGGGTCGGCTACATGAATCCTGTTCCGCCAAAGATTTCTATCAAGTGCATAAACGGGCTAAATCTTTGTTTGAGAAACTTATATTGAAGATATAATTGATGGATGGCTTCCTGTCATCCTCTGTTCTGCTTTAGTCAGAATTGATCACTAGAGCTTAGAATGTCTTCCTGTTATCTTACTCAAACTCATTCATCTGGTTGCTGATTTTGCTTATCATATAGCTCTATTAGCCATTTAACACTGATATTTAGTCATGAGAGATAAAATTTTCTTTTGGGAATGCAAAAAAACTCCTAGGATATAGAAATTACTCTCTTGATCAAAATATTCAACTGCTTTTTCAGTTTCTGATAAACATACTCTCTTTGAGCAGATTGATTATTCTTTTCTCAGCTTCCATTAACAGAAGAAAGTTCTGTTTCCCCACATGTTATCATGATATTCACTCGTGTATTTGCATTCCCAATAAAATTCCCATCTGATTTCTTGCAACTAACTATGTTTGTCTTTCATATAATTAAATAATGCTAAATCTGATGCATGTTCTCTTTAATTTTTCTTTTTTCTTTTGCATTTTGTAATATCTTACTATTCTTTTTTCCTAGTTCATTTCCTGCCGTTCTGTCATTTTCTTTTCCTGTGTAATGTGATGGCGTTCAAATTTATCTTTTGATTATTTCTATTTTCATCATCAACTCAGTTTGTGATGCTGATTATGCCAAAAGAACCTGCAGTCTCTTCTGTACAATATGCTTATTTGTCATATTTTATCATCTGTGAGTTTCTACATGTATCTCAAGCTTTGCATGATCTTCAAGTCTGTTTGATAAAGTGGAGTCTCTGAACAAAAATGATTTCTCATTCTTCTTCTGATAGTGTGAATTGTATTATTCAATTTTAGAAACCATATGTAGTTGTGGGGATTGGACACCAGTGAAAGGTTTCTTTTCAACTGATTGTATCTTAGATTCTGAGTGGATAACTAAACATCAAGGTACACTTCCAATGGCAATAAATTGAAAAAAATCTAAAATGTTAAATAAATGATACTTACCATAGTTTTTTGATTTGTCAGATGGCCATGGTCACTTGAAATAAAATATGAAAGGGTGTTATTTCATTTTGTTAAGTGAAACAGTTTCAGCGATGCATACATGACTCAGATGAATAGAAAGAGTCATTATCATAAAGGAGGAATGGTCTTACAACTAGATCTGGCATATCACAAAAATACTGTGTGAATGAACCAGGGAATCATCTATGGTCTACACATGGTCCTTAGCTTTTTCGGGCATATTCTTTAATTTGGTTCACGATATAACATTTAATCTCTATTTTTGTCTTCTGATTTTTTTTTATCATATCTGGTCATCTGTCTGGAGGATGAGAAATGTCTGTGCTTTCTAGAGATTTTCAAAGGATGTTCCAGATCTGTGATATGCATTTTGGGATATGTGAGGAGATTGCGTCGGTTCGGGGGGGAACATTCCACTTTGTGGCTCTTCTGTGTGTTGGAGGTTGGTTTGAGATCCTTTTTGGAGAGGGAGGCTAATAGGCGATTGTTGCATGGGCTAGATGGCCCTTTTTCGAGGGATACACTTCTGGGGGAGCATAAGAAGCCATGCTGGACATCATTGTAGATTTCAGTTGTTTACTGTTATGTGATACAAACTGCTCTGAGATAGAGTTTTTTTTTAAAGTGCTGAGATAAAGACATTTTAGCTCTAGATTACTCATGATAATATTTTAGTCCTTTTGTCATGCCCCCAGGATAAAAAGAAAAATGACAAAGAAGTAAAGTATCCCCTTGTGTTCTAATATATCCATCACCCTCCCCCCCACCCCACAACCCCCCAAAAAATGTAAAGAAAAGGTTAAAAAAAGCCTAATATTTTGTGAATCCCCTTTTCTACTGTTAAACATGCTTTCAAACCTATTTTACGATATTCCTAATATTTTACATCGATTCTCTAGACTATGTAATATAGTGCTCCATATCCATTGGATGTTAGAAGTCCTAAATGCGTTCCTCCTGTTGACACCATGGTTTGCCAGATCGGTGCGTACTGCATTGTACCGGCTGTGCCGGATCGTACCTGGGCGAAACCAGCATGCCGGCACCTTGGCACGGGCATGATCCGGCAAACCTATCGTCGATGGACGACAGTGGCAGTGGCCGATGGGGAGGCCGGCCTGAGAGAGAGATGCGTGGGGTTCGTTGGTTAGGTGGATGGCCGCAGCACTGACGCCGGGGTCCGCCCAGGGGCTCTTGCTCTTTTGGCAGTTCTGCTGGGACGTCGATGGCTGGGTGGGGTTCGTCAGGGAGTGGTTGATCCCGGCGGTGTGGCGGGCGATCCAGTGGGTGTTCTCAGCGGAAGTGATCGGCGACAGCAGAAGCGATTGGGTGGGCGTTTGTAATGCCTGATGCGGAAGCAATCAGTGACGACGAGCGGTGGAGGGGAGGGCTGGGGAGGGAGGTAGCGCGGGTTAGAAGAGAGGGATCAGGGGTGGGAAGAAGAGATGGGTTTGGTATTTTACAATGTGATCCCTGTAAAAACTAGTTTCTTGTAATTTGAGGCTAAAAAATGTTCTTGATTCAGTACGGTACCATATTGTACCGAATCGTACCTCAAAAAAACCAGCACAGCCGTGTACCGTGATCCATCAAACAATAGTTTACACATGTTAAATACCTTATCCCTTTAACCAATGTGACATCTTCCCTCATTTGTTTCTATGTAGTACCATATATAAACATGGTATATTCTTCTCATGTCATATCCCTGTCCTTCCAGATTTAGATATACTATTTGGGCATGTTTATATATTTATGGTGTGTGATGGATGTCAGTATGGAATATAGACCTTTGTCCTGGGATAACCCGGAATCGTAATGAGGCCACTCATGGGATAACTTGAGATCTGACTTCTGAAATACGCTGTAAATGACATCATGGTTGTCCTTTGTGAGGACAAAAAGGATGAGCCATGCATCTGTCATACATTTTTCTTCATTTGTTCAAGCCATCCAAGTGGCATCTAGGACATGCATGAATTCTGTCATGTTTCTCCTGGCACTGGATAGATAAAGGGTAAATAATTAACCAAATAATGTAATAGTAGGCAGTGAATAAATATTTAAGCTATCTAGATGAAGATGGGATAGATACAAGAGGATTGATAGAAATGCTAAGTATTCTTGACTGGCATTGCCTGTGGATGATTAATCACCGTGTGGACGAATGTTAGATGAAGGGCTACTGCAGATGATTAATCGACTCCTAGTGTTTCCAATACTCAATGGCCTATAAGTCTAGAGAGTATTTCCCTCCAATTTAAGAGCCTTTCTGAGTAGGCAGGTTCTTATGTGTTTGTTCTGCAAGAGAAAGATGAGTACTATGTATAATAAAATAGAAGGGAAAAAATGCACTGTGTTTCCATTAATGAATGTAGAGCCAGATAGGATTTCACTCTAATTCAAGTGCCAGTCTGAACAGGCTGGTTCTTATGTGATTGTTCTTCCAGAATGTTGAGTCCTATGTATCATAAAATAGAAGGGGAAGACTCTGTGATGACAATACTCCCATGGATCCCCCAATTACAGAGTCTCAAAGGACCCCCAAAGAGGATGGTCCATCATCTTTCTCCAATGTAACATGATTCCCCGGGACAAAAAATCTATTGCTGCATGGTGAGCCAGAATGCTAAAATGCTTCCCAAAGTGTTGGGCCACCACCTCACTATACCAAGTTGTGTGCAGTTCACTATTTGTGGATAATAAACAAGACAATAGGTCTTCATTTTAAGAACAGTTGGGATAGAATTGCCCATGTATCCAATTATGATTCTTTAAATATTTAACAAACTTACTTACATGTGTATCATACAAGTGTGAAGTGTGCATCTTTTCATTATATGCTGTATGCATGCATATGAAGATATCACAAATCCTGAGTTGAAATATATAATTCAGGATATCCAGGATCATGTATCCAATTTTTTAAGTGGTCATCCAACTTCATAGTTTCTATTCATCTCCATTCCTCAGTCTATGTGAAATAGAAGATGAAAGAGGTCACCTTTTGTCACAAAATTCTAGGAAGGCAGAGCTCATTTGAGTGGTATCAACAAAACCCTCTTGGTCTGATCCCTAAGAAAAAGGGTGCACAGGAATTGGCAGACTTTAGACCCATTAGCTTGCTAAACAGCACTTATAAAATCATTACAAAGGTCTTGGCAAGGCGGCTTGATAGGATGATGAACAACATGGTCAGTGGTTACCAGGGGGCCTTCATCAGGGGAAGACACATCCAGGAGAATTTACTTCTTGCTCATGAGTGTCTTTATGCCATGAAGTTGCAAAGGAAAAGAGTGGTTCTCAAACTGGATTCCGAGAAAGCATATGATAGGGTCAATTGGTCTTCCCTCCTTTAGGTGCTAGTGAAGATGGGTTTTGATCAAAGATGGATTTCATGGATACGGGAGTGTATCTCGTCTGCTTCTTTCACTGTGCTCATTAATGGGTAGCCTTCGTCCTATTTCCTTAGTGGGAGAGGGCTTAAGCAGGGAGATCCACTTTCTCCACTCTTGTTTGTCCTAGGGGTTCAGATCTTGAGTAGACTGTGGATGAGAGTTGAGGCGGCAAGGGTTATTAGAGGTTTCCAGGTAGGCCAGCTCAACACCAATATCACCCAGCTACAGTATGCCAATGACACAATCTTTTTCCTTACCGAGGAGGAGCAACAATTGGTTGATGTCAGACTGATGCTAGAGATAGTGTAGGATATCAGTGGGTTAAAGGTGAACTACAGTAAAAGTCACTTGATGGGGGTCAACATGGAGGAGTCAGCTATCACGAGGGCGGCTCGCATTTTTGGGTGCCAGGTGGGGCATTTTTGGCCTCCTTTTGTCTCCAGGGCCTCTTCACTACAGGGATTGGCAAGGGGTGGTGCAGAGATATGAGTCTAGACTTGCAGGATGGAAGACTAGGCTTCTATCCTATGGAGGACACCTAGTTCTTTGTCGATTTGTGTTGGATAGCCTGCCGATCTATTTTCTCTCCATCTTTAGAGTTCCGAAGACAATGACAAAGAAGCTGAAGTCCATTCATGTTAGATTCTTTTGACATGGTAGTGGGAGCAAAGACAGAGAGTGGGATGATATCTCTTGGGGTAGAGTATGTCAGAGTAAGGAAGCAGGGGCATCGGCATCAAAAATGTCAGAGACTTCAATTTGGCCTTATTGTGTAAGTGATTGTGCAGGCTGGGGGCAGAGGATGGTGGGCTGTGGGCTCAGTTGATCACATAGAGATATTACACCTCATCCAAAGTGTGGGATTTACTCCTACAACATATGTATAATGTCTCCTCTATTTGGGGAGGCATCCTTCAATGTGTGGATTTCATTAGAGCCAGTGTTCGGGTCAATCTGGGTGACGAAGACAGATGCTTATTTTTGCAGGATAGGTGGTGTGGTGATTTCACAGTTGCAGAGGCCTTTTCGTCATCGTTCACGATAGCGGCGGCCCCCAAGGCCTCTGTGGCTCAGTTCTTTGATGCTTAGCTGTCCGGGGGTATTTGTTCCCCCACATTCAGTATGGAATGTCTCTTGACTTTCTTCCTGGACTTCAGACCAGATGGCAACAAGGGAGACTCGTGGCTTTAGAGATGGGAGAAGGGGGGTCAGTTCTCAGTTCAGTTTGCCTATTCTTTCCTCTCTAATGGGGGACTGCACCACTTCTTGGCACCGTGGATCTGGGCACCCAAAATCTCACTCAAGGTGAAAGTTTTGGTCTGGGGGATTTCTCATGACCGACTCCCAACTTGTGATAGGGTGGCACCTTTCCTCCACCAGATTCTATCATATGTTGCATGTGCGGGGACGAGGACCTGAACCATCTATTTACCAGATGCCCTTTTGCGAAGGGCATTTGGACGAGGATTGGCCAGAGATTCTAGCAACCCCTTGGGCAGTTTGATGCGGTGCAGCAGCTCTTCACCAAGTGGTATAGGCGGTGGATGCTCAAGGGTGACAAAATTATTTGGTGGCTTATCTTTCATGCCACTCTTTGGGCCTTGTGTTGCGAAAGAAACAATAGAATCTATAAAAAGGAAGCGAGACCGGAAGAGAGGGTTTTTGCTTTTGTTTGTGAGATAGTGTCTTTTTAGGCTAAACACTATTGTAAAGTGGAGAATCATAACTCCTCACTCTTTTTGTTCTTGGGGAGTTAATTGGGGACACTATTTTTGGTGTCGTGTTCTTTTTGTAAAGGGGGTTGTGTGTGTTGATAGTTCATATATGTACATCCCTTTCTTTTATTAATATATTCGTGGTACCATCCACGTTTCAAAAAAAAAAAAGAGGGCACCTTCTGAGAAAAAAAGAAGATGAAAGGGGGGAGAAACCAAGGAAGGAAGAATCGGATCGGATCGGATCGGCCGATCCGATTGGTTTTAGGCCCAACCGAGCCGATCCCAAGCCCTCTGATTCCTATTCTTCCTTGGGAGTCGACAATAGTGGAGGGATGGGACAGAGATCGGCCTGGATCAGCCGATCCCATGCAGGATCGGCCGATCTGGATTGATCCCATTAACAAAATAGAAAGGTTAAGGACGATCTAGATGATCCTGCCATCATCGACCTCCTCTGCCACCGCCGCCGCCGTCAAAGAAGAAGAAGAAGAAAAATAAAATACTTACCGTCGCTGCCGGTCCCCGTCGCCGGTACCTCCTCATCCTGCCTCGTCGATCTCCTCCGCCTCCTCCCGCACCCCCTCCACCTCCCTCCGCCTTCGTTCTCTTGGGAAAGGTGGGAAAGGTTAAGTGGGGGAAAAGAAAAGACGCGACTGCCGTATTGAACAGGTATAGTGACCAGAAAAAGGTAAAAGAGTAATAAAATGAATAGACATTTACATAAAACTCCCTGTAAAACCTAACATCTTTGGGCATGGCCAGGGATCGGGATCGCTCCAAGATCGGTCTGGATCGGCCGATCCCACCGAGTTGGATCAATTTTGGACCGGCCGATCCAATCCTGATACCCGAGTCTGCCTTCCTTGTGAGAAACTGATCTGCGAGACTCAGTCCTCTAATATATTACTTGTTCTTAGTTCTACCATCACAGTTGTAGTGATTGTTCTGAGATGGTGTTCTGTGTTACCTTGGCAGTTGCTATGCTGGCTGTAGTGGCTATTGTTAGTGTCAAATAATGGGTAAGAACAGTCCACAAATCCCATCCACAGCTTGTCTACTTAATAAACCCAGAGGCGAGAAAGTCAACAGATGTAATTCTTTTTACTGATGTTGTCCCATTTCCACCCTCTTATCTCTCAATCCTAAACTAATGTTTTGTCCCAGACTCCCAGTCACTACCTCTGACTTCTGCAAAATTTCAACCAACAATGATATACTTGGACAGTTATATAACCTAGCTGGAGCAGACACACATGCATGCACTGCTCTTGCAGGCCTATGTTGCAAAGTTCCTTCTGGTATTGCATGAAATCATGTTGCTGCTAGAGCTCGCTGTATTGCTAAAAGGCTGGGTGCCCAGAAATGGATTCTTCTTGACTAGAGAATTTATTGAGGATGAGCATGAGTTGACATGGGAGATTATGCTGTTTATTGCGGTTAAATAAAATGCTCTTTTTCTGGTTCTGGTTTAAAGCATGTAACCCTGGTTGAAGATTATAGCAACCAAACAGTGTGATTGGATTCTTTTCTTATTTATTTTTTTTCTTGGAGGTTTTTTTGGAACATGTCCTTTGTGTTGCCTCTAGCTTGCATATTCAGGTAGCAAATTTCACATGTTGTTACTTGTTACTGTTAATAACTAATTGAATCAGATGTTGGTCTGATGTATTCTTAATTTCCAATCTATCTTCTGCACAATCCAGGTTGCTATCCCAATTGTTCCAACTATTCGAGTACTAATTACCTTCACAAAATTTGAAGAACTCCAACCCTCTGACGAATTTGCAACCCCTCTTTCTAGTCCAACAAATTTTTCAGAGAGCAAAAGCAGGGAAGTAGAAACTTCCAGTTCCTGGTATTCTTGGATGAGAGGAAGCCGTGGTGGACAGTCTAGTGATGACAGTGAAGGACGAAGTGGGAAAGATGAGATTGACCCTTTCCACATACCATCGGACTACACTTGGGTCGATGCCAATGAAAAGAAGCGTAGGATGAAGGCCAAGAAGGCCAAGAGCAAGAGGACCAGTAAGAAACAGCCGACCAAAACTGTAGAAAATCAGCAGTTGTTGGATGGTTTTGAGGAGTAGCTGAAAAACTTGAGTTTATTCGATACCGTATGTAGATTCAGAGGGAAGCTGAAAGTTCCAGTTATCTGAAATTATTGGAGAACTCACTGCTGATTTTGAAATGGTATTTTGGATTTAGTTCGATGCATTTGATTTTGGGTTTCTTCCCTCGTACGAGGTCAGGGATTTGTGAAATACCATTTGTTACTGTGTTTGATTTATTCAAGGCCCCTTACTCCTCCCCCCCCTCCGGTTGTAATGTACGATCTGGAGAGCAGGATCTCCACTTCCCGTGATGTTCATCACATCTAACATGTTTGCTGTTGCATGTATCCTATTAGGTCGCTCATTTGCTATCTGGGCTTCCTGTAAGTTCCTTTTGACCATTTGAAATTCCTGAAGAACAACATTTCAGCAAGCAGCTACGTTTGGGACTGATTTTGGCTGACTTGAATGCTAAGGATCTAAACAGCATTTCAGTCGTGATGTTTGCGTGCTGTTTCTTTGTCAGAGATTAGAAAGATATGTTCTTTTTCTTCTTCTTTTCCCCCTCTCATCGCTGTGAGCCTGTAAGTTATCTTTCTCGTAATGAGTTTGATGAATATTGTCTTAAAGCTTTCACCACTACTAGGCTTTATTATTATTATTCTTAATCGTTACCAACTTCTATCAAATAGGGCAGATTGCTAAATACCTGCGACCTGCAGGATGTGTATTTTGAGCACGAAGGAGGAAGTCTGGCGTCCAAACAAACGTAATCACATTCTCCCATCACCCTATGTTTGTCTTCGCGTAGCTTATTGCTAGGTTTCGTCGGCTGACTCGCTGTCTGAATCGTCCGATTTTAAGAATTTTCCTCGGGATCGATTGACTTACAGGCTCGCCCATCGTCCACTGTCAAAGAGTAACTCTTCCACCGACCGTCATTTCATGTCATGTTGCTTGATCTCCAGGCTTCATCACGGTAGAAGACACTGTTGCTTGCCCTGCAATATGGATCACTTCCGCAGGGGTAACCAGAGATCGATAAAGATACGTCGTCAACCAGGGAAAAATGAACTGAAAGATTCAGTTTCTTGACGAAAATATTAGGTAGTGTCAGTGAGATTTATAATTGAATTTAGTCTATGAATCGTTTTTTAATTATGAATATATTTCATTGAGTTTTGGTTGGATTTTATTTGGAGATTAAATTCTTAGTTAAGTAAAAGTTTTGACTATGAAATTAATTCATGAGTTAGTGAACATGAGTTTGTTTCAGTCTAAACGAGGAGGGAATTAAATTCTTACTTTTTTAAGATGTGAATTTAATATCTCAAAACTCTTCTTTAAATTTATTGTTAGTGAAAATTTTAATTCTCAGTAAAATACGATTTCCCATTAAACATATACGGTTCGCTAACATTAGATTGTAATTTCATTAACTTAAGAATTATATTACACCTCTCACCGACTCCGCCTTAATCAGAAAGGGGGAACTTTCAATCAAATTAAGAGTAGAGAATTGACGTTAGCCTTGTTCTTGAGTCGGTTATTTTTGGTCTTCTCTTGATGGTACACCTTGGAGTCGGGGCTCTTGGTGATGTTGAAGGTGTGGCTTTGGGAGTCTGGAGCGGATAAAAATAAATCTATTAAATATCATTTGAATAATTTTATTAATTTTTGTTTGATTTTTAGAATTAGCTTTATAATTAGATAAGAATTGAACAATCATACGTTATTATGTTCATGTCCAAGTATATGTGCGTCCATGTCAATTACTTACCATCGTCCATTTCATGAGGGATGTCATGTTGTTATATTTTCATCACTCAATTTATTATTCTCATCTCTCGTTTCATCGTAAAACTGAGTTCATTACTATACACACGAAAATCACAGTACATTAGGGGTGCGTCATCATGCTGGCCGTCCAGACCTCTGTGCTCGCCACCTGTTGGAGGTACCTCGAAATGCATATCCGATCAAGGGACAGCGTGTGTAGTACAACATAAAAGGTATTTGGCGCACTCTTCGCTTGAGTTACTTTTGACAATTCTTGATTCAATTAGTTTTAGAAGATTTATATGGCTTCGAATTTTCAACTAAAGTTTTAAATTGTGGTTAAATTTTAAAGACACTATTAAAGAGAGACTTTTATTTTTCAATCAACATAATTTTTCATACTTACGTACTAGCCCCTTCAATCTAGATATTCATCTATTAACTCCTTAAAATCTCAGATTATTTAGTGAAATGCCCCATAAAATTATACATAATCCTCTCAAGTGTTCGTAGAAGAGCCCTTGAAAAGGGTGTTTATCAAATAAATGTATACTAGTGAAGAAATACAGGTGCATATCTAGATTAGAGGGGGTAATCCCTAAATACTAAAGATTAAAAGTTGCACGTTTTCGCAGTCTAACTCCCGTTATCCAAGAAAAGTAACACTTTTGCTATACCACCTGCGGTGCGACATCGCCCTCCTTAGATCCTATATCCTGGTCTGAGGAAGGCCACCTCCGTGCTCAAACATTGCGAACTGAAAATTTTATAAAATGCTGAAGGTCAAACCATGTATTTGTCCATTAAAATCCAACTATGTCGTTTCTATTGTGCCCATGTAGTTTTGATGATAGCAAACACTATGAGTCACAAGTCAGTACATCGTTCAGAACACAAGTCTATACATTCCGTTGCATACAGACGTAAGGTAATGTCTTGTACTCAAAGTCCATACATGCACACTGCATTACACATCAGCAAGTCTGTACACTGGTGTCGTTGCACACATGTCATAGCAAGTCTGTACATTGGTGGCAAGTCTGTACATTGCCTGCTTCAGGCACGCTAAGTCTCTACATCGTCTTGGCACTAGTGAAGACTATACAGAGTCTGCCTAGTCTGCTGCATTCAAAGTCTATACATTGCAGCATGTGCTTGTATCACGTGCATCAAGTCTATACATTGCTTCGTCTCACTTAACGTCTCATGTTAAGTCTGTACATCGCATGCACCGTCTCACTCAGCGTCTATGTGCATAAATCAAAGTCTGTACAGCCAGTGCATCCTGCGTCTCACTCAGCGTCTCATGTGCATACGCAAAGTCTGTACAGCCAGTGCATCCTTTGATTTAAAGTCCATATATTGGCTGTCGCACGCACACTAAGTCCATACATTTGTTGACGGCAGTCTGTGCATAGCTGCATCATTAAGTCCATGCATCCATTTTCAATGTACATACTTTGCTTGATGCATTCTGCATTACACACTACAAAGCCTGTACATCATTGTCGCATGCATACTAAGTCCATACACTGCTTGGTGACTTGCATATGGACTCATCATCATTGTGCACACTTTGTTAAATACAGTCTACATTACACCTCCTCAAGTCAGTACATTCACTCTTCTATAGAACATGAAAGTCAGTGCATATATGGTCACACGCATGCACTTAGTCTGTGCATCTTTCATCCTAGCATATATACTTTATACAACTTTGGCATCGTAGGCATGCACAAGTCGGTGCATGCTCACACTTGTTGCATAGTGAAGTCTGTACAAGCTTTTAGTCTTAAAATGATAACTCTATCTGACTGACTGACATGTACTTTTCGTGAAGTTTAAGAACGGCACATGATCCGAGAAGGAAGGGAGGCTCAGGATCGTGACACGTGTAAAGCAGCAAGCCTGGATGCTGCCACGTGACCAAATGATTGGGCGGGAAATGTGGAAGCCACACGCCCTCCTAATTGCTGCCGGTATAAAAGGAACACTTCTTCTATCTGGAGCATATGAGGTGAAGCTCGAGCAGAGAAAGTGAAGCAGCAGAGAGCCACCGAGAGTAGAGAAGAAAAAGAGAGAGAAGAGAAGAGCAGAGTAGAAAAAGAGAGAGAAGAGAAGATTGAGAGAGAGGAGTTGAGAGAGCTTGTCTGAATGTTCCTCAGTCTCTTGGTTCATATACCAGAGCTGAGTTTGCTCATTGCGAGCTATATTCTCTTTTGAGATTTCTTGTTTTCGTTTGATTCTATTTTACTTTCCGAAACTTTGTCTTCAAGCTGTGTGTCAGTGGTTTGCAGTGGAGGATTCCACTGGACGGGTAAGCTGTAGTCCTCAGCGGTTTGCAGAGGTGTAGCCTCTGGACAGGTGAAGCTGTAATTCCTCACCGGGCGAGACTTAGTCTCGGACAGCAAGCTGTGAAGCTCAGCGGTTGTAGGCTAAGCTGTATTGCCCAGCGGACGCAAGCTGTGTTGCGCAGCAGTAAGCCACACTTGGGTTTGAGTGTGAGGTGGATGTAGGTCTAGAGGACCGAACCACCTAAAAATCTGGTGTGTTATGTGCTTGTGTGATTGTCTATGAACCGGTGTGTGGTTGCTTCTCTTGATTCTCTTCTCAGATCGCTTCGTTTCTGATCAGATCCAACGCTCTAGTTAGTAATCTTGTAGATCTGTTGAAATTCCGCATTAGAGCCTTATTTTGGTTTTAAATTAGGCCATCGATCTATTCACCCCCCTCTAGATCCACACTTCGTGGTGACAGAGTGTTTCCATCTAACACAATAGTTCGTTTCCATAAAGTATAACCACACCTCAACTTTAAAACTCCATGATATATCATTTCTTACAAACAGCCATACATTAGTCACATTTTCATATATATATATATATATATATATATATATATATATATATATATATATATATATATATATATTACATAATCCAGAGGAGAGCTTACACATGCAAGGTGAACATAAGACTCCTGAAACCTACTTCAGTAGCGGATTTCAAAAAGCACCCGAGATCACTCTCTGGCCTATCTTTTTTCGGAGCTCAAACACACACTCACTGATCTCTTGAAAAATAGTTGACGCACGTGAGTCATAAGATTCAGTACGCATTAAAACTAATTGTAATAACTTATGTAAACATGTCATAATAATTAACTTATCACAATATTTGTAAATTCTAAACAGATAACATAAATTCAAATGATGCAGTAAAAAATTAAAATGGATATCAATCATATGAGTAATTATTCTTAGTCAATTAGTTTAACAGCCAGTCAATCTATTATTACAGTCGGCTTGCCAATCAATTCAGTATTCGTCCGAACTCAACCAAATTCAATCATATCAGTCAATCGGTGAATCAGATATGCAAGCTATTTTCATATATGCCTTTAACATTCTAAGATCAATTACAGTTCAGTCAATCTTGATTACATTCAAGATGATTACAGTAATCCGACATATATCCAAACCACAATATAAGGGGTCAATCATTACCGGGATTCCATATGATAGACATATAGATAAATGACCTATACACTGGGGCCGATCAATCTTTATAAATGGCGCAAGATGGGGACAACTAGTGTCCATCAATACATTCCGTTTGTTCTTGGACATTGAGCTCATCCATAGTGGATGCTTGCTACGTATTGCCAACAGTCCCCCTTAAGATGGAACTGTACATTTCATGTTCTTAATTTCATATAATTCTCTCTGTCAACTTTTATCTAAATAATATTTAATAGAACTGAATAAACAAATGAGGGATACATTCAATGAGACTGATGGCAAATTAGAAAAATAAACATTAGTTTATCATATCACATATATATAATAACGTAGTATGCAATTCGTGACATCATGATGACTTCTTTAACATATTTAATCAATCTTAAGATAGCTTTTTCAAGCTTTTGAATAAATTTAATATCAAAATAATATTAAAATAATCGTACACGTAAATATTAACGTGTGTTCAATTCACCAAGTGTCTATTTTATAGATTCTCATATTCTATAACTCCCAAATTTCTTAAATGTTGTCTGTTCCTCTTTGTTCGTATCTCAAGTACCAAGATCTAAATAAAGTTCATGAATGCTTATATATATATATATATATATATAATTTTTGATAACAAAACCCGTACTTTGTTTCTCTCACTTTCTTCTTTCTTTCTTTCTCTAACTATAGAGAATAAGTATGAGTTTACTTAAATAACTGTAGTCATTACTGCCATAGTATTTTACCTTTACTATCACTATGTAAAATAATTCCCATTAATACTATTCCACCGCCTAAAGAAAATAAGGGGTTAATTTTCCTATGTATAATAATCTCAATAAGGTTAGTTTTATAATTTATTCAAATTCTCCTATCCTATTGTCAAATACAAGTTCTAAGGTTAAAAAATAAGATCAAGAATCATTTTAGACCACGTTAGTTAGTTCTTAGAAATCACAAGAAAAATCACTTATTAACACATACTAAATAACATTTTACATTAAGTCTATGCATAGTGAGTGGCAAAACTATAATTTTACTTACTGCCTAATTTCATATTTATCATTTTTAACCTAACATATGACAGCTAATTATCTTTTCAATTGTCTTTTTCTTCAATTATTGTCAATACATCGTCTGTCTATCCAATATATCAGCTATCTCTTTAATATATCTTCTCTCTCTCTAATATCTCATCTATCTCTCCAATACCTCATCTATCTCTTCAAAATGTCGTATATCTTTTCAATGTATTGTCTATCCACTTCATTTAATTTGTTTAGATGATATTTCATCTTACTCCCTTCCACTTAGATAATACTTCGTCTAACTACTTCCCCACTGAAATGATATTTCATCTAATTGCTTCTCCACTTAGACGATGCTCTATCTAACTACTTCCTCACTTAGACGATGTTTCATCCAACTCCTTCCCCACTTAGACGGTGCTTCATCTAACTCCTTCCCCACTTAGATTATAATTCATCTAAATGTCAAACTTTGATGATATTTCATATACTTTTATGTTTCATCTAATTGTTTTAAAGTCTAAAATTACCTTCTGATGCTATATTTCATTATTTGATATTTTTGACCTATTAAATGATGGAATCTCAAAAAATGCTTAACATGAAAGTTGTAGATAATTGAGCTATCTTTCTAATGACCCTAATTTTATTTCATTTGGATATTCTTATCTAAAGTTATATTATAAATAATGAACTACTTATTTAAAATTACAAATTACGCTTAACAGACACAAATCCACTAAATGAGCCCACTTATTGAGTTATTATCATGAAAATTTCAATATATTCTTTAACTTTCTAAAATCGAAGTGTTGCGTGCGGTGCAACAATTTGTTACACGGTAGGTGATGGATCCCATTTTCTTTTTTTTTTTGAAATTTTTTATGTGAGACTCAAGTCCTCCTATCTTACTGTAAGCCCAAGCCCCCCATTTAACTTAGAGCCCACGACAAGAAAAGAAAAGGTGTGAATGGTAACTTGGGCCCCAAATTACTAATTTGTTTATATTATCTTCCAAGAGAAGTTTTTGGTGATGTGGACCTAAAGTGACGTGGGACTCACGACATAAAATTTAAAAATAAAAACAAACGGACTACACCGCAGCTGGTGTAGGAAATGTTACTCATCGAGCAATCCATCTTCCGATTAATTATTCAGTCAATAGACAAAAAAAAGAATGCCCCATCCAATCTGATAGACATCCAATTGAGTAGTAACCTTAATAACATATGAACATAAGTATTTTGCATACACCATTATCATATTAAACTAATGCCACTTAGTGCTTGACTCGATAATTGAAACTGATCTTTACACTCACTGCTCCATTGGATGCAACAAAATGATAGGATACCACATCATCAAGGACACCCTCATAGAATAACATGGCGTTTGGGAGCATTTTCTTTTGAAAAGTTATTTCTCTTTCAAAATTTATTCTATAAGGGTGACTTTGATTACATGTTAGAATATGTTACTCGGGGTGAGTCCGAGTGAGTTATTCCTTGGATTTTTTCTTTTTGAGTTTGATAACTTACCTTTACTATGGGGTTAACTCGTTCCATGTGAAAGAGTCGAATGAGTTAACCTCAAAATAAGGGCCTAACTCTAACCTACCTCAAGTAACTTTGCTACCAAACTCGGTTAAAGGTGATTAAGTAGAATAATTCACCATATTCTACCATTATTCTATTATCAAAGTTGCCTAATAGTTTTTAACATATTTTTTAAAAGTGGCATAATATGATTACTCACATTTTGGTAAAATAAATGTAATTTTTAAAATTTGAGACTTATTTGCAAATGACAGCAACCCAATGCTGGGATCCCCTCGCAGAAGCCACTAATACCATCGCCCCCACCGACACCAAGAACCCCCCAGAGGCTCTAAGGTGAGGAACCCCAGCACCTGGGCCGAGCTTCTTAGATCTTTTGGAAGAGGGTGGTTCCCGCAGAGGGTGGTAAGGGGACAGCACCGGTGGTAGATGGGGGCACCCCCGGCCATTGGGCCGAAAGTGGGGCAGGTGGCCACGCTTGCGTGCGAGTCAACAACCTGCCATATCTATGATAGAAATGTATGCCCTACAAGCCAATCACATGAGATGTGATGGTGACATTTCTTGTAATATCTTATTCATATTTATATTAATGACATTTATTCATTACATTTAATTTATGTTAATGATTCAAATGTGATGAAATCCCTGAACATGTGCGATGATGGCTAGATCATAATGAGATTATGATAATGAGATCAGTCATCCGGATGCACATGTTCTAAATGTTCCTAGTCATAGGATCTTCAAGAAGGGACATTGAAGATTCGGATAGACTGGCACACATGATACTTACTCATATGATGGGTGTGATTGTTCTCATAGTCATCGGTGTAGAGACACTGAAGTACGTGTGTGGGTGTTCATTAGTGGAATGAGTACACTGAACTGACCCGATCTAGAATCCCTGAATGGTAATCATACTGACTGTCAATCAGGGTATTCTATGTCTAAGTAGCACAGTTGGATCTTAGACCTGAGTCACTAATGATGTCTTGCATAAGGAATGCTGAGTATTTGATTACTGACTTATGGACTTCTGTTAAGTAGTCTTGTATAGTTAGTTATTCGGACTCAGTGGAACTCATGCGAAGGCAATTAGTTTGACAACAGGGGATCGTTCACTCTCAGTATGATGTATGGGAGAGAATGCCCTACGGATCTGTACTTGGAAAAATCCCTGGCCAGGGTATGAGAGTTCATTATGGAAAAGGAGTTTTTCTAATGAACCTGTTTAGAGTACAAGATTTAGTTGAGCCAGGACTCAATAGGGTTTGACAGTTTGACCATACCCTAGTCCTGGTGGGGCATTGGATGAATGAGGATCTATAGCTATGTGGAATCTGTTGACGGAAAGGTTCCAGAGTGGGTTGCTTATCCCCAATGTCATTTGGGATCACGAAGCATTGCTTGGTGCTTTTCGTGATCCGAAAGCCCGCTAATTCTATTAAGAGTTAATGGATACAATTAATTAAGTTAAGAAGGAGTTCTTTACTTAATGGGCTGAAAAACTAAACAGACTATTGGGCCTAGAGGGTCACACATAATAGAGTATTGGACAGACCGGGATGGGTGGACTTTATAGACTATTATTGGGTTTTTGTAAAAAGGGCCAAAGGTCTATAAATATACGTTGAAGGGAGAAACCTTGGGCAAGCTACAAGGTTGAAACCCTGGCCGCCCTCTCTCCTCTCTCTCTCTCCAAGGTGCGCCCCCTTCCTTCTCTCTCCTTCCTCCCGGTGGATGGTGGTGTTGAGATCGGGTCGGCGCGTGAAGATCGTGGAGGAGATCCCGTCTGCTTCCACTACTCGTGTGGATACGTCTAGAGGCCGGACGCTTGAACGGCTCGTGACTCCGGGATCTTCTGCTCGTTCGTCTTCGAGGTTTTGGGAGATTCTCAACCCCGCAAAGGTAAAGAATTGTTCTTCACATCGCGGGTTTAACGATCTTGTTCGATTTTGAAAAATTAGCAATCTAAGGTTTCGATGATTTTCGCTGCACATTCTGGTCGAAACCTTACAGTGGTATCAGAGCCAGGTTGCTGGTTTGATCAAAATCGGCATTATTTTATTATTATTTTTCGTTCACGTTCTTGCATAGGGCTCTATGTTCGTCGCTTGATTGTGTCGCTCATGGGATGAGCAACGGCCGATTGATGCCAGGGAATCGTTCTCGGGATCAAGAGGATCAAAATGCACATTTCAGTGCGTTGATTGACCCACCGGGGAGTGCGAATCGTTCACCCCTTCTCCGTCGCGATCGGAGTTCGTTGCGTGGGGATGAGGCCGTTAATGGCCAAAAATTCTTGACTGAAGGTGCCCATGGGGGCTAGCAGGGCCGGCGACGGTCCTCCACAGCGATCCGCGGCCGTCCGGGGGCGTCCGACGGCGTGGGAGGCCGGTGGCTATGCCATCGCGGGCCTCTCCGGTGGATGTGGGCTCCTCCTCGTCGCGGGGGCCGGTGGTGACCGGCGGGCTGGACGGTGTCGGCGGCGGGGTGACCGGCAGGGGCGGGTGGTGAGGGCGGCGAACCGGGGAGGGGAGACCCCCCCTTCACCTGCGTCGCGATGGCAGCTAGGGTTTTACCCTAGTCGCCCCCGCTAACGGGCGGAGGGGGTGACCCCCACGGGTCTCAGATGGGTGGGATCCGGCCCGCACCGGATCCGAACCCATTAAGCCCCACTATTTTTTTATTTTAAGCATTTTAAATAGTTTAAAATGCATATAAATTCAGAAAATTTCAAAGAAAATTATGAAAAATATTTTAATGAGTTCTGAAATTGTTTTGGTAACTTATTAATTTATTTTTCATTATTTGGCCCCTGGTTAATTAGTTAATGGAAATTTTAAAAAGGGTTTAAGTATTTCCTATTATCTAATTAATTAAAGTTAATTACTATAAGAATGTGATTCTTATGAGGTTAATTAACTGAAAATTATTATTGAGCCCATGCAGAGAATGTGAATGTCGGTGGTCTAAAGTTATTTAGACTTATTTTTTTAACTAAATTGTTTAGTTGAATGTTAATATGCGCGATTTTAAAATTAATTGTTATATTTTAAAATTATCGTTATATCTCACTGTAATTATATGATAATTATTGTAAGATGCATGTGATGTGTCTTATGTGTGGATGGATGATCATAGACTTATAAATCATATGTTGATGCTCATTGTGGTGAATGGTTTATGTGATGTGATTAATGGGGCCTGCGTGCCTCCTTCTCTCTCTTATTAATCTGGGTTGTACATTTTATCTCCAACCTGTGGTGTACTCCCCTTGACTGGTTCAATGTTTCTTATTATTATCCGATGTATATTTGTGGGTCTGCGTGCCCAATTATAAATCTACTTGTAATAATGAGAAGTGGATGGAGACAAAGAAGGAGACCAGTTGCGAGGGCCTCGGGAGATTTTTCACATCTAGTGGGAGCACTGGATGCTCCAAGTTTTTCTGTTTACCATAATTATGTGCATTACCAACTGGCTCTGGTAATGTTGCTAGGAATATGGTCCATGATCATCCATTAGTATTAATGCATATATATGATATATGTGGATGAGCTACTTATCACATATTTATATATTTAGAGTATATTCGATACTCCAAATTCTTATATGTATGTAGCACCTATATTGATGAGACCAAAATTCTAATCAAAACCCCTCATTCTAATATTAGGTTGTAAACGTGAGGCATTAAGAATGACCCACGTAGTCTTCCGTTGTTATAGTCTAAGTGAGTTGCTCTTAGACTATGTGGGTTTGTTGTGCTGCCACAAGGCCCTCACAGCAAGGGGGCAGAGACTTAGGCTAAGGCTTAGGCCGAACCTTGGGATGGGTGCCGGCATGACTTTGTTGTGCTGCCACAAGGTTCATGTCTTGAACCCACTCTTATAACGTAACAACGGGTCTAACCTAACCAGACTTTGTGATTTGTTGTGCTGCCACAAGATCACAAGTAGTCTGGAGGCTAAATATACCAGGAGTTACAATTGGCAAGAGTTGCCTACCCATTAAGTATGGGGTGGTTTGTTGTGCTATCACAAGGCCACTACCATAATGTTAATGGGATTCTGGTCCCACTAGGATACTGCTGGAGTATCCCGTCTTTGCACAATGAGGGTTGTGCAAATTCGTCAAAAATTAGTGGGAGTTATAAAATTAGGATTAAAGACCATATCTTAATTTTAATTAATATCTGCATGTTATCTAATTATTACAAATCTTCTCTTGTAGACTTCTATGGCGAACCACCCGTTACGTGGCATACTTGATGCCAACAGGCTTACTAGTCCAAACTATAGTGACTGGCTCAGGAACTTGAGAATTGTTCTCACTGTTGAGAAGATATCATATGTTCTTGATCGGCCTGTACCTCCTCTTCTTGTTGATGATGCTGAAGAGGGAGAGATCATTGCTTACGAGAAACATGATGCCACGCTTGTCCAATGCTATATGCTTGCCTCTATGACAAATGAGTTACAGAGGCAACATGAAAAGATGGATGCTAGATCCATTCTGTTTCACCTTGAGGATCTTTTTGGAGCTCAAAGTTGAACAGAAAGATATGAGATATCTAAAAGTCTGTTTGGGGCAAGAATGCCTGAGGAAACATCTATGCAGACCCATGTTCTCAAGATGATTGAGTGGATCGAAAGGTTGGCAGAATTAGGATTCGACATGAATAAGGATCTTTGTGTCGATTTGATTCTGCAATCTCTCCCTGGTTCGTTTTCCCAGTTCATTGTCAATTTCAACATGAATAAAATAGAATGCTATCTGGTAGAGCTTCTAAATATGTTGAAGACTGCTGAGAGCACTATGAACAATGGGAAAGCTCCTGTGATACTTGTTGGTAAGACTAACAAGAAGAGGAATTTTCAGCAGGCCTTTAAGAAAGGCAAGGCAAAGAAGAAGGGTAAACAGGTAAAGGCTACAAAGAAAGAAGAGGCTAGCAAAGATAAGGGCCAGTGCTTCCATTGCCATAAGGATGGCCATTGGAAGAGAAATTGCAAGTTGTACCTTGCAGAGAAAGTAAAGCAGAAGCTTGGAGAAGCTTCAGGTATGTTCATGATTGACCTTAACTTGTCATATAGATACATATCATGGGTATTAGATAATGGATGTGCATCTCATATCTACAATGATTTGCAGGTTCTGACAAGTAGCAGGCAATTGAACAAAGGAGAGGTTGATCTACGACTGGGAAATGGAGCAAGAGTTGCTGCACTTGCAGTCGGGAGTGTGAACCTCAAGCTTTCTTCAGGAGCTACATTACAGTTGACAAACTGTTATTATGTTCCTTCTATAATTAAGAACATTATTTCCATTTCATGCTTAAATAAATGTGGATTTATTGTGAACTTTGGGAATAAAACATGTTTTTTGTTATTAAATGGTGAATTGTTTACCAGTGGGAGCTTAATTAATGATTTATTTTTACTAGATGTGGATACTCCTGTTATGTGTGTAGATGGACCACTTAAGAGGAAAAGGAATGATGTAAATCAAACATACCTTTGGCATTGTAAGATTGGTCATATTAGTGAGGAAAGATTGAAAAGGTTGTGCAAAGATGTATATGTTGTTCCATTTGATTATAAATCATTTGCAACCTGTGAATCTTACCTCATGGGAAAAATGACCAACTCTCCATTTGCTGGACATGGAGAGAGAGCTGGTGAGTTGTTAGAACTCATACACTCTGATGTATGTGGACCTATGTCCACACAAGCCAAAGGGGGTTACTCATACTTCATTACTTTCACTAATGATTTCTCTAGGTACGGATATGTATACTTGATGAAGTACAAATATGAAGCCTTTGAGAAATTTGTAGAGTTCAAAAATGAAGTAGAGAAACAAATAGGAAAGAGTATTAAAACTTTTCGATCTGATCGAGGAGGGGAATACTTGAGTATGGAATTCACACAATACTTAAAGGATAATGCTATATTATCCCAGTGGACTCCTCCTTACACACCTCAGTTGAATGGTGTGGCTAAAAGGAGGAATCGTACCTTATTAGATATGGTACGATCCATGATGTGCTTTGCTGGATTGCCCTTGTCGCTTTGGGGCTTTGCCCTAAACACTGCTGCTCACTTATTAAACAAAGTTTCTTCTAAGTCAGTGACTTCCACTCCATATGAGATATGGAAAGGAAAGAAACCAAACCTTAAGAATGTTAAGGTCTGGGGTTGTCTTGCCCATGTTAAGAAACACAATCCTGATAAACTAGCATCCAAGACTAAAAGATGCAGGTTTGTGAGATATCCTAAGGAAACTTATGGATATTATTTCTACCAGCCTAGCGATCAAAGAGTGTTTGTAGTTAAGTGAGCTGTGTTCCTAGAGGATGAGTATATCCTTGAAGGAAATAGTGGGAGTATGGTAGAACTAGAAGAGGTTCTAGAACCAGAAACTGGAGCTACATCGTCTTAGGAACTAGTTCAGAATAGCACATAAATTGTGCGTAGGTCTGGCCGTGTACCTGTCCAACCAGAAAGATATGTGGGACATATCTCTGATGGTGGGGACATTGCACTCTATGATGAGGACGATGATCCTAAGACCTATGAGGAGGAAATAAGTGGTATTGACTCCTGGAGATGGCAAGAGGCCATGAAATCAAAGATGGACTCCATGTACCCCAACCAAGTTTGGAACTTGGTAGATCCACCTGAGGGTATAGTACCTATCGGATGTAAGTGGATCTTTAAAAGAAAAGTTGGAGCAGATGGAATGGTTGACACCTACAAAGCTAGGTTGGTTGCGAAGGGATGTTGTCAAAGACAAGGAGTTGACTATGATGAGACCTTCTCACCAGTTGCCATGACAAAGTCCATCGGGATTTTACTTGCCATCGCGGCGTACCATGATTATGAGATCTGGCAGATGGATGTGAAGACTGCATTCCTCAATAGAAATCTTGAGGAAGAGGTATATATGATACAGCCTAAGGGATTCATATCCAAGGAGCACCCAGATAAGGTATGCAGGTTGCTAAGGTCTATTTATAGATTGAAGCAAGCATCCCGCAGTTGAAATTTAAGATTTGATGTAGCCATCAAGTCTTATGACTTCGTTAAGAACGAAGATGAGCCGTGTGTGGATAAGAAAATATGTGACATTACAATCACCTTCTTGGTCCTATATGTCGATGACATACTACTCATTGGGAATGATGTAGGTATGTTGTCACCAGTTAAAGTCTGGCTGTCTAAGCACTTCTCCATGAAGGATTTGGGAGAAGCATCCTATGTATTGGGGATCAGGATATATAGAGATGGATCAAATAGGATGCTAGGCTTGTCCCAATCAATGTACATAGATTCTATTGTCAAAAGGTTTGGCATGGAAAACTCCAAGAGAGGTCTCATACCGATGAGACATGGAGTTTATCTCTCTAAGGAAATGTCCCCTAAAACTCCTGAAGAGAGGGGGCGCATGAGTAGGGTGCCTTATGCTTCTGCCATAGGGTCCATCATGTATGCCATGTTATGTACAAGGCTTGATGTTGCATATGCTCTAAGTGTTACGAGCAAGTTTCAGGCAGATCCAGGCGAGCAACACTGGATAACTGTGAAGTGTATCCTTAAGTACTTGCGAAGGACTAAGGATATGTTTCTTGTTTATGGAGGAGAGGACTTGAAACTTCGAGGTTACACTGACTCAAGTTTTCAATCCGATAAAGATGACAGCAAGTCAACTTTGGGGTATGTGTTACCCTAAATGGTGGGACAGTGAGTTGGAAAAGTTCCAAATAAGAAACCACTGTTGATTCTACGACCGAAGCTGAGTACATTGCTGCTGCTGAAGCGGCCAAAGAAGCGGTTTGGATGAAGAAGTTCATCGTAGAGCTTGTGTTGTGTCTCTGTGTTTTGATGATAGCAAACACCATGAGTCAATATGTGTTTGCCGTTTGTAGCATGATTCAATATGTGTTTTATTGCATTCTTCTTGTGTATTTGGTCATGCCTTTGCTCATTGCATATAGGCCAGTGCATTTACATGCATACATAAAGTCAAACGAAATGAAACGTCAACTCACTGCACATGAAGTCAATGCATCTCCATATGTGCACATTTCACCTAATTGCACAAGGTCCGTGCAACATTCAAGTCTGTGCACATTTGATTGGCGTTTTAAAGTCAATGAATGCTTGTCACAAGGTCTGTGCATTTCTATGTTCACGATGCATACTTAAGGTCGGTGCAAATTTTTATCTTGTGCCTAGCTAAGTCTGTGCACGTTAGGGTTTTGGCATATAAGGTCCATGCATATCCTTGAACCAACTCCGTGCACATTTCCCTCATGTATACTAGGGCCGTGCATTTCATAGTCGGTGCATATCTTGCTGAAACATAGGCATAGTCGGTGCAATTCATGCTGTGAGCTTATAAAGGTCTGTGCAAGTTTTGTCTTGTGCAAAACACGGTTGCATTTGTTCTTTACATAGTCTGTGCATGTTTTTGCTGTTTGGTTTGTGCACATTTTAGAACATGCTAAATCAGATCCGTGCACATTCTGCTTGTGCACGAATAAGGTTTGTGCAGATATACATAAGTGCACTACATGGTCTGTGCATATGTGCATATAGACTTATATGGTCTGTGCTTAGATTCATATACGCACTATGAAGTCTGTGCATCTTTCATACTTAACTGAAATTCATTTATGCACAGTGACTCTCATATCAATAGGCCAATACACAGTAGCTATCAATTCATGACTACAATATGTTTGACAAAATGCCTCTATTGTGTCTGACAAGGACTTAAGCGTATCTCATCTCCTGCTCGTGATAGGTAAGTGAGGCACGTGGTCCAAGGTTCCATTGAGCTCGTGTGTGACATCAGAACCAATTATTGGGGCACGTGATCCAAGGCAGATCGGTCCAAAAAGAAGCTGACACGTGGATCATCACTCCATCTGCACCTAACGCATGGCTTCTCTGGGAATGGCGGGAACAAGCTCTCCACACGCCTGAAGCGAGAGCTTGTCGGACCCAAGTCTAAAGCTCTATAAGAAGGCCCCTCCTGCGATCAATAAAGAAAGAGATGACTGGAAAACAGAAGAAGGCATCAGAAGAATTTTGAGAGAAAGAAAGAAAGAGAGAGTAGAGCTAAGAGAAGTGAGTTCGTGAGAAAGAGAAAGAATAAGAAAAAGATGGCAAAATCTGAGCAGCTGAGGAAAAGAAGAGTGAGCCGAAGTCTGAGAAGAAGGAGAAGAAGGAGAAGAAGAGAGAAGAGAGAAGAGAGAAGAGAGAAAGAGCCATAGATAATCAGAGAAGGATCAAGAGAGGAAAGTGAAGAGAGAGAGTGGTCGAGATTGAAGCAACCAGTGTATTGCCTTCTGTTGGTCTCTGGATCAGATCCAGACCAATTTGCTCCTGCGACAGCTACAGTCGCTTCCATTTTATGTTTATTCTATTTTCTTTTGTTGTTTTCCCATTTCACATGCTCAGTGTGTTTTTCGATTATCTGGTTCTGAGATCGGGGTTCCTCCTGAGGTCTTAGGAGAAGGGAGACATAGTCTCCGATTGCGAGTAGTGGGTGCTACTCGTGGGTTTCCCTCCGGGTTGGAGGAAGGGAGGACCAGTCCTCCGGTTTGCAAGCGACTGGGTGTCACTTGTGATTTCCCTCTGGTGTGGAGGAAGAGAGGTCTGCGACCTCTGGTTTGCAAGTGACAGGGTGTCACTTGTGGGTTACCTCTGGGTTTTAGAGGAAGGGAGGCTTGGGTCTCTGGTTGTGAGTGACTGGCTGTCACTCACGGGTTCCCCTCCTGTTTGGAGGAATGGAGGTGTGCCTCCGGTTCTAGTTCTGTGGGTAGCAGAACTAGGGTGCTGATCTTGTGGGTTGCAAGATCAGGTTGAGGGATTTGTCTCCCTCGGTCCAAGTTGTTTGGCAGGGTCTGTTGCAGACTGAGTCTACTGTTCTTACTTTTGCAAGGGAATCCTCACTCCGGTTTCGGGTGAGGGGTGGATGTAGGCGGACAGGTGTCTGGCCGAACCACCTAAAAGCCTGGTGTTCTGTGGTTTGCTTTTACGTTCTACTCCATATCTTCTACCACCCTTCACAGGTGCTTCCTGAGAGCTATACAGTTGATGGTTGACACACTTGTCTCATCCACTTATCTATAGCGTTATTTGGTTTGTTCAGTGAGCTTACGCTGCACCGCTCTTATCTCCTGTTCTCATCTGCTTAGTTTGCTTGGGCAATCCATATCAGAAGCTTTTCAGTGTAATTTCTGCTCGGTCTTGATATAGCCGTTAAATGTATCACTAATTGGTTACCAGAAGCATTTGCTTCTTCGCATTTCTAGCAGAAAGAGCTTATGATCTTATGGCTGTCGGATTTCTTAGTGAGAGACCTCAGTTGTCTCATTAGACTTCATTGAGTGCAGGCATGATTTTATTTCCGCAATATTCTTAAAGATTTTTGAAGGGGATTCATTCACCCCCCCTCTGAATCCGTGCCTAGCACCCTATCAATTGGTATCAGAGCATGTCTCTAATTCATCAGATCTAACCATCTACAGAGGATCCTGCTATCCTATTTTAGGTGCATTTCTATTTGTGCTTAGTTTATTGCGTGAATTACTCTTGAACTGATTTCCATGGTTCATCCACCAATTTTCAATGGGTCTAATTTTAATTCGTGGCTTAGTAGTGATGCGGGACGGACACGGGGACCGACTCTACGTGGTATGGACCTCGGACTCTAGATGCGGACACGACCAGCAACATATGATGGGAGAGACATTAGGCCCGACACGGAGAGCTCCTATGGGCTATACGTCGCTAACAGAAATGCAAGCTCACTCGTCGTCCCAAGCGAGGGAAACGTGGATCGTGCGTGGTTGAAGAACCGGCAGAGTTCACGGGTAGTCGACTCACTTCCGGACTCGGATCGAGTCGCGGGACGGGTCACTCTCACACTCACAGCGGTGACATGAACACACGGGCTAGTATCTATCGCTCTCGGCAGCGGCAAAAGACCATATACTAGCTAAGCAAATGAACGCCAAGAGGTTCGGACCATTACCTCCACGCACCCGGCGTGGCGAAGAGAACCCCGGCTGAATCACGGACCCCCGGTTAACAATTATTACAGCAATACACTAAGTCGACCCACTCCACGCAGGGAGGTAAAAGGTCACATATGGGGTCCGGGAATCACGCAACTCGGGTTGACGGGCAGCATCTTGATGTCGCCTGGCGGTGCCGAACTCCGCGTTTTCGTGCTTTCCGAACGGCGGCTTCTACGGGCCCGCGGGGCCCACGGACGGCGCTGTCCTCCGGATCTACGCGGGTGGGACCCACTGTGATGGGGACCCCTGGTGCCGTGCCTCCACGGACGGCGGTCGGCCGGGAACACCGATCGGGGGTCGATCGGCCCCGATTCCCAATTCTGGAACTAACTTCCCACGGATTTTGGTTGCTGTCTTCTGGCGCGCGCTCCGGCAAAAACGGCCGCTGCAATCAATCCCGACGTCGGATCGGGACGCATGAGCTATCGTTGGAAATCTCTCTTCAAATGCTTCAATCGAGACCTAGAGAGATCTGCTGGATCTGGTTGGATCAGAACTTTATTGAATTTACAAGTCCCTGTTGTACAGTAACCGAAATCTCAGATCTGCAAGGCACTTGTCTGAGAACCACCGTTGATCGCCTAGTAAACCTCCGATTCAGCTCTTGAGCTCTTCTTAGAAGTTGTAGGGAATCAAACCATGGAACGGGGACTATTTTTATAATTTGATTTGGAGGGGGCTGCGATTTGTTATGATTTTCGGGGTGACTGGTGGTCGGAGCTGGGAACAGGTGGATAGAACTGTAGATGGGTTTGAGAATGATTTTTGAAAAATATGGGATGGCCTCATAAAAATTCAATAAAAATTGTGGATTGAGGGGTGGATGGGTGGAATCCCCAGTAAAATTGGGCGAACTAACAGAGATCAAAAAGTGGATCTAAGACATGAAAATCAGGGCGGAGGTGAACCTGGACAGAACTCTGGCAGAACCGAAATGGAAGAGTGGACGAAAATAAAAAATTAGCAAACGTGATCTGAATGCTGGCCTGATTTTTGTGGGTGGAGAGGAACATCCCAGGAACAACGCCTCCAAATTTGGTAGCCAAATGAGCTCGGGGCCCACGTGGGTATGAATTTCGAACAAGCTACTGTGGTACTGCGCAGGCAGAACTCCGTTGATGGCGATGGCGGTGCGGTAGCGGCTCGTGGCGGCGGCGGCGGCGACCGAAACTGATAGGGTGGAGTCACACCACCAAGAAGCAACCTTCACAGCTGCAAGGGGGAGAGGGAGAGAGGAAGGGGGCGGCCTAGGCCATGCTCCAACAATTCTCAAGTTCAAAATGGCATTAATTCTTCCAAAATGGAAAATACAAGCTTAAATAGGTTACATCTCACATCCATCCACAACCGTAGGATCTAGGGGTGGGAGATGAAGGGCTGGGATGGCATGTGACACACACACACAAAAATAAATAAAAAATAAGGGGAGGGGGGCGGCCTATTGACTATGGTGGCAAGGGGGGGACAAGTTTGGTAGCCACCTTGGACTTTGAAGTCCACTTGTCTCCCATGTGCCTTTTACCATTCAAAATTCTAGATGCCTCCATTTGACATGTTGACTGACCCCACATGGGGCCCATGGGCTGAGGTGGATCAATGGGAGGGGCCTGGGGGTCCCGTGGGGCCCAGGGGGTCCCATTTTGCAAATAAGCCCCTCGTACACTCATAATTACATACCGAATACAATGAAATAAACACAAATTACACACACATAAAGGCTAACTAGATATGATAAATGGGGAGGCTCAAGGCGGAGTCTCCAGGCTGTCTCCGAGCCAGATGGATGCTGAGGTGGCTCGAGTCGTGCTCTGTGTGCGGTACCGGTGGCTCGGCGTGTCGCACCGCTCAACTGTTCGGGTGTCCGCACCAAGTAGTCTGCGTACCTATGTTAAACAGATTAATCCTGATCTGTGGAAGTTAATTTCACAAGATCCTCATAGATTACCAAAGAAAATGTCCAAATGGATTGACAGTCACAGATCAATGCATGGAGAAAATCAGAAAGTTTTGAATCTGATGAAAGCAGCTACTGACAAGGCCTTACATTCTTGCTTTCATGATTGCAGGTCTGCTAAGGACATTCTAGACAAACTGAAGCTAGCCGACAGGAGAGGGGAGGACAGCTGCATGATGGCCAATGGCAGCGATCATGGCAGCAACCAAGATGAAGAGGATAATGATGATCAGGTAAACCCCTTTGAAAAATTCACCTTAGATGACTGGCAGGATGCATATGATGATTTATTGGAGTCACATGAAATGTTAAGAAAATAACACAAAAAATTGAAAAAGACTATTAGCTTGAATAGTTCTAATTCCTCATGTGAAAACCGTCTAAATTTGGAACAAATGCATGATGATTGTTTATCTGATATCCAAATGCTTAAGAAACAAATTGGATTGTTAAAGAATGAAAATCAAGAACTTGCAAATGAGATTACTGAACTAGAAGAAAAACTTAGATCAACTAATGACGATCAGACTCTCATTAGCAATCATGTTCAGAATGAAAAACTGCTGAAGGATCTTGAACAAGTTAACTCAGATTTAAACAAGGTAAAATCTGAAAATGAATCTCCTAGAAGATCAGCTAAAGAAAATGAAGAAAAATTTGAGAAACTTGAACAAAAGAAAAACTTATTTGCTGAAAAATTTGATGCCATCAAATCTGTAAACATGGAGTTGCGGAAAAATGTTGAAAAATAGCAAAGAGATTTGAAGGAATTTGAAAATAGAAGAAAGCATGAGGTCAATTCAGAAGATCAGCTCCTGATAAATGAATTAGTTCAAAATGATAAGCTTAAAGAAGAAATTAAAAAATTGAAACTGTTAAATAATGCTATGTCTGAAAGGCTTCTTACATTGGAAAAGGGGAATACCGTCTGTACAAACGAATCTGAAAAAGTTGATAAACTTAGAAAGGAGATCGACGAATACAAAACGGCTAACAAAGTATTGAATGAAGCTATTAATTGCAGTGAACAAGAGATTGCAAGTTATGAAATAAACATTGCATTACTAAAAATTGAGATTCAGGATTTGAAAGCTTCCCTGTCTAAATTTGTTAGTGGACAAGATAATCTGAACAAATTGTTGGGAACAAAGGTCAACTTTCAGAAGGAAGGGTTGGGCTATAACCCTGTAAATAAAAAGAATTTTGAAAATAAAATTCAAACATCTTTTATTTCTAGCTCTACTTCTCACATTTCTCAGAACCCACCTGTTTTTCAGTTTACGGCTCAGAGATCTATACAACCAACTGATCCACATAAGAACAAAAAGGTTCCTGCCACTTCACTGCATGATGTTCAAAAATCATCCACGCACACACATACACATGCACACAAAAAGAAAATGTCATGCCATTACTGTCATAGATTTGGTCACTTAATGCATGAGTGTAAATTGATGGAAAATGATGATCTGAATGCTAACATAATGCATGATAAGAAACTTCATTCATTTCAGAAAAAGAAAATTGAATGTCTTCACTGTGAAAAATTAGGACACACGATTACACAATGCTGGTTTGCAAGAGATAAGAAAAATTCACAGTCATATCATGCTAAATTCCCTGCAAACCAACATGGTTTCAATAAGAACAAATATGTTTCAGTGAACCAGCACATCACATGCTTCAACTGTAATATGCCTGGTCACAAGGTCACTGAATGCTGGTTAGGCCCTCATAGAAGAAACTCTTCTGTTTGCTCTCACTGTGAAAAGCATGGCCATACAGTCAAGGACTGTTGGCATGTCCAGGGTAGAAATGTGAATTTCAAATAAGATACCATGCTAGGGAGAATGTGCTTGGTAGAAATAAAAAGAAAATTTTCCATGATAATGCTAATATGCAGAAAAGAAATTCAAAACATGTTGTTTCATGTTATTACTGCGGGCAAGTTGGGCATTCCATGAATAGCTGTTCTCTAATGATTTTTGACGATGTGAAAGCCCAAAGGATGTGGAAGGCACCCATTAGAGGTGCCACTAACAATGTAGGACCCAAGAAGTCTTGGGTGCCTAGAAACACAAAATGAGATCTGTGTTTTTGCAGGTGTGCCTTGGAAGCTGAAGAATAAAAAGGGGGTTAATAAACCAAGGCACCTAACGTTGGTAAAACCCCATCTTTGTGCTTGACAGGTTCGATCTTCTAACCTTAGATAATTTCTTTCAATCAGTTGCATTTCATGCATACATGCTCACATCTAGATTTTACTTGTCCTTCATAGGTCCTCAAATGTATGTTGTGAATTATTTGTGCATTCTTTAAGCTGAGAGTGAATTGGATGTCATTTTCTGATAATCTGAACTACATGTGATTGATATTTGATATGTCAATTGCTGTGATGAATGATTGTGTATGTCATGATGCATAAATTGTCAAACTCTCTGCATTCTATCATTGGACATGTCTTATCTAGCCAATTTCCCTGCACGGTCTTCATGTCACTCATGAGTTGTTTGCATTTAATTAATGTTTAAAAACACTAAAAAGAATGTTTGAGTGCATGTATTCGGGGGGAGCATTTATCTTGATTCTAAAATGTTGGCTATTCATTTATTTACCCACCATCCATTTCAGTAGACCTGAAATATTCATTCAGTCAGCTGGTATCTCATTTGTCTAGCCACACCTTCACTCATTCTGCCATCTTTGGTCTTCCTACCAGTTCTGAGTTCACTTGAATTGATGCTCTACTTGAGACTGAAATCCTTTGATTACTGCTCTTATTGTTGCTGGTAGAGAGCTTCACTTGAAAGTATTTTGTGCTACTGAACTGTCCGTAACTTCATATACTAAATCACCTTGGTCATACTTGACATTAAGTCTCATGCTCTCTTAACAAAAATTTATTGTTGCTTCTATTGTTTGGCTGCACTGTCATTGTTGATCCATTTGAAATCGAAGAGACTTAAATATGTGTACCTTAATCAGAAATCTGACATATTTCGAAAAGAAGAATCTTCTATTATACCGGTTTAAGAATGTCTGATGAATCAAATTGATTTAAGTCTAATGTATTCATTAAGTTTTGATTTAAAAGTCTTGAAAATACCTGAATCATTATGTTTAATAAATCTTAACCAATTGTCTCATGTAACTTCATGCAAAACCTTCTGAAATCTGAAATTTTAAAAACATGGCTTTCTTTGGTTAAAATACATGTAGAAAGTATTGTTCCTGAGCATTTCAGTGTACTGAGCATTGTCTGAAAAATCTGAAAATATTTGAAAGAAAATATACTCAGAGCAATGACTTTGGTCGCAGAGAAATTGGGTTCTCTATCAAAGAAATAGAGTAAGCCCATGTCATGAAGTGCCACAATTACGTCTCTTATAAAAATGATTAAAAATCTGGCAGAGCAATGACATGGCAGTGTTGAGTAACTGGGGATTCTAGCCTCTGATCAAGGTGTCTCCTCATGTAAAAAGACACTCAGCTCCAAATTGCTAACTTTGTTCTCTTATTGAGAGGTAATATGGTTGTCACACTGAGTAACTGGGTCACTTCACCTAAGACGTGTTGTGCCTCACGTAAAAAGGTGTTGATTTAACCAAACTTGCTTAGGAAAAATAAGTGATGTTCAATAGAAAAATTCTGAAAAATAAGTGTAATCAAAGAAAATTCAGATACACTCATATTTGTTTAATCTCAATACTATCTAGTGTAACTTCCAAAGGAGTCATTGAAATTGATTGAGTAAGATAGAAGGGGGTCAAACATGTATGTCATATGTGCAATTGGTTCATCTCTATTAAAAGATGTTTCAGATATGAGTATTGAATTTTTCTGATAAACTTTCTATACATCATTCTTAAATCATGCTAGTAAGTTTAGACTCATTCATAATCTTTTATAATAAAAGAGTCTGAAATTCGCTTATCAAGATTTATGGTTTTGGTACCCTATTGAAAATCTTTCTGTCTTATCTATTCATTGACAATCCAGTCAAAATCTTGTGCTCAGTTTCCACTCACTGCTAAATTCAAAATGAATTGTACTCACTGTTCTTGATGTCCTTTGGGGCTTGACCTGACATTATCTATGTTTGCACCCCTGTGTTTTTATTGATATCACGCTTCTCAACACCTTCTATCATTCCCCTATCCTCACATCTTCAGGGGGAGTAATAATTCATGCGTTGCTCTATCTAACAGTGTCAATATAATCGAAGTCAAAGGGGGAGAACAATTCATGCATGTGTGTGTATTTCTCTACTGACTGTCTCAATTTCCACATTGTCTGCAATGTAGGTCCCTCCATTCTGGAATGAGCTTTGGGGGAGAATTTGTGGAATTCATCATTTGCACTGTCTTGAATAATTTCAGACTTCTTGCTTATCTGGAGTTTTATATCATTCCACACTGCTTATCATTCATCTCTTATTTGTTTTGGAACTCCATTGATCACTGCTCTTACATTTGATCCCTTCTTTTTGATGTTGTCAAAGGGGGAGAAAATATGTGAGTCATTGTTTCCTGTCATGTTCATTAGTGTTGCTTGCTCATTTATGATGTTTAGTGTTGCATATGACCCATAGTGTTGCCATCATCAAAAAGGGAGAGATTGTTGTATCTCTGTATTTTGATGATAGTAAACACCATGAGTCAATATGCGTTTGCCATTTGTTGCATGATTCAATATGTGTTTTACTGCATTCTTCTTGTGTATTTGGTCATGCCTTTGCTCATTGCATATAGGCCAGTGCATTTACATGCATACATAAAGTCAAACGAAACGAAACGTCAACTCACTGCACATGAAGTCAATGTATCTCCATATGTGCACATTTCACCTAATTGCACAAGGTCCGTGCAACATTCAAGTCCGTGCACATTTGATTGACGTTTTGAAGTCAATGAATGCTTGTCACAAGGTCTGTGCATTTCTATGTTCACGATGCATACTTAAGGTTGGTGCAAATTTTTATCTTGTGCCTAGCTAAGTCTGTGCACGTTAGGGTTTTGGCATATAAGGTCCGTGCATATCCTTGAACCAACTCCGTGCACATTGCCCTCATGCATACTAGGGCCGTGCATTTCATAGTCGGTGCATATCTTGCTGAAACATAGGCATAGTCAGTGCAATTCTTGCTGTGAGCTTATAAAGGTCTGTACAAGTTTTGTCTTGTGCAAAACACGGTTGCATTTGTTCTTTACATAGTCCGTGCATGTTTTTGCTGTTTGGTCTGTGCACATTTTAGAACATGCTAAATCAGGTCCGTGCACATTCTGCTTGTGCACGAATAAGGTTTGTGCACATATACATAAGTGCACTACATGGTCTATGCATATGTGCATATAGACTTATATGGTCTGTGCTTAGATTCATATATGCACTATGAAGTCTGTGCATCTTTCATACTTAACTGAAATTCATTTATGCACAGTGACTCTCATATCAATAGGTCAATACACAGTAGCTATCCATTCATGACTACAATATGTTTGACAAAATGCCTCTATTGTGTCTGACAGGGACTTAAGCGTATCTCATCTCCTGCTCGTGATAGGTAAGTGAGGCACGTGGTCCAAGGTTCCATTGAGCTCGTGTGTGACATCAGAACCAATTATTAGGGCACGTGATCCAAGGTAGATCGGTCCAAAAAGAAGCTAACACGTGGATCATCGCTCCATCTGCACTTGACGTGTGGCTTCTCTGGGAATGGCGGGAATAAACTCTCCACACGCCTGAAGCGAGAGCTTGTGGGACCCAAGTCTAAAGCTCTATAAGAAGGCCCCTCCTGCGAGCAATAAAGAAAGAGATGACAGGAAAACAGAAGAAGGCATCAGAAGAATTCTTAGAGAAAGAAAGAAAGAGAGAGCAGAGCTAAGAGAAGTGAGTTCGTGAGAAAGAGAAAGAAGAAAAAGACGGCATAATCTGAGCAGCTTGTTAGGGTGCTAGGCCCGGATACAGAGGGGGGTGAATGTATCCTTCTACGAATAATGCCCAAATAAAAACTCAGATGCTAGACGCAATCACAGAATGAAACAAATTCAATTAAACTTATGAGCAAACACATGGAGCGCGCCTATCCAAGCATCTAGCGGAAGCAAGCACACAAAGCAAACCATTGCTCAATAGATTTTTAGGTGGTTCGGTCCTCCAGACCTACATCCACCCCTCACTCCCAACCGGAGTGAGCCTTCACTAGCAAACGCTAGAACCAAGCAGACTCAGTCTGCGAACAAGGTGCTGCCACACAGCTTGACCAGGGGAACAATCTCCCCTCTTCCTCCCAACCGGAGGGACACCCCAGTGACTCCCAGCCACTAGGAAACCAGAGACCGAAGTCTCTCTTCTTCCACACCAGGAGGGAACCCGCTAGTGACTCCCAGTCACCAGCAACCAGAGGTCGCAGACCTCTCTTCCTCCAACCGGAGGGACCCCTGGACTTGCAAGCCACAAGCCCAGAACCGGAGACAAGTCTCCCTTCTCCTGACTCCACAGGAGGAGCTCGATTCCCAGCAGGGCAATCGGAAGAACAACAATAACCAAATGAAAAAGAAAAAAATAAGAAACGGAAAATACACAGCAATCGGAAGGCTGTAAATGAAGAACAAGAATGTAGCTCTCAAAGGAGCAGATCTGGCTTGGATTTAATCCAGACGCCAGAGGACAGATCTTCAATAGCTTCTTCCTTCTTCTCCACAAACTCTCTCTCTCTCTATCTCTCTTTCTTTCTCCTCTGCTCTCCTTTTCTCTCACGCTATTCTCTCCTTCTTCTCTGCAACCCTTTTTCTTCTGCCGGCTCACTCTTCTTCTATTTCTTCTTCTTCTCTTTTTCTTCCTCTTTTCTTTTTCTGGATCGAAGGGCTTTTCGCTCTCCAGGCTTCTTCTTCGATCAGTCTTCTACAGAGGATGAAGACTCGTATATATAGCATCAGCAGGCACACTGGGCGCGTGTGGCTTCCACATTTCCTGCCCTAGAAATTTGGACCACGTGGCAGCATCCTGGTATCTCGTCCATCCTTGGATCACGAGCCAGGCACCTCGGATCACGTGCCCTTCATTAGTACGCTCAGCAACTGGAGTTGAGGTGGCGTCAACACACTTGCTCCAAAGGGTCGACGCAGCCTTCAAAGGCATTCAACCAGCAAAACTCAAGTCTGCTGCGTTGACTCCATCAGCCTGCTGCGTTGACGCATCGGTGATCCAGTGATCAAGTCTTCAGCAGATGGGCATGCTGCGTCGACGCTCTCAGCATGCTGCGTTGATGCATTGGTGTTCCAGCATCTGAACTTAGATGGCTTCAGCCCTCTCACGTTTCGTGTGGAGTGCGTTGACGCATTGTGCAACTGCGTCCACCCTCTGGTCACCTTGTCGATCCATCAACCTGCTGCGTCGACGCCACTTGATGAATGCGTTGACGCACCAGAGTAATCCAGTAAGCTCATTTCTTGATTATTTGAACTACTGCGTCCACGCCACTTGATCAAGGCGTTGACGCATTGGTGTGTTCCAGTGAGCAACCAGCCTAGCCTTTCTTAACTGTTGCGTCGACGCTGCTCCACTGCTGCGTTGACGCATTGGAATATTTCTGACAAGGCCTCTGCTTCTTGAGTGGCTGAGTTGACGCAGCCTTTGCGTAGAGTTGACGCTTTGAAGAGTATCCGTGGATGCATCTTCACTGGTGCGTGGACGCCTTAAGCTCTAGCGTCGACCCTATTCCCTTCAGCAACAAGAATGAAGTCATAAGGTCTAAGTATGTACATTGTATTGTATATACTTCGAAAGAAACAGTCCAATGTATATACTTCAAGAACTCTAGACAACGGACACTGTACAGACTTCAGATGCTTTGAATGCTTGAGCGATGTATAGACTCTGAATCGATAAGGCAGGCTGTACAGACTAGGCCCCTTTCCGGATGTATAGACTTTGAGTAAAGGAGGCGTTGTGTAGACTTTGGAAAGTCTGAGCCAGTGTACAGACTCGATGATATGAAGATGATTGTATAGACTTCCAATGGAACGAGTGTAGAGACTTTCAATTGAACACTTCAGTCCCGTTGTATGGACTTGAAGATGGAAGCGAAGAGTCGACGCATCAGCTCAAGGAGTTGACGCACTACTGTGTGGACAGAGACAAAAATGATTGGAGAGTCGACGCATCAGCACAATGCGTTGACGCACTGCTGTGGAGACTGTGCAGACAGAGTTTAGACAGAATTAAATAGAGCATGTTATCTGACAGCCATATGAACTCCATTCACTTACATGATAAACATGAATTAATCGAGCATATAAAAGACACAGCAAGATGACTCACAGTGATTAACTCACATCAAAAGCCAATCATCAAAACTACCATTAAAACCATCATCAAAACCACAGGGGCATAACAATCTCCCCCTTTTTGATGATGGCAACACTACACAATGAGTCAATCTGATGACTCAAACTATTCTCCCCCTTTGACTTCATCAAAAAGAAAATAGTTTGAGTAATTATAGCATGTATAAAAATTCAGTCAATTTCTCCCCCTTGCAAGAACATGATTCTCCCCCTTTAAGAGTTTCAGCAAAAAGTCATTAGTTAGAGATGATCAAAAGAAGCCAGCATGCAATGATTGAATAAAAATCTCCCCCTTTTCGGCAAACAATCTCCCTCATTTGGTATAATCAAGATGAACCATGGGAAGGGGTAAATGCAAAAATACAGATGCAACAAGAAATGTAATACTTCCCCCTAAGTATATGAATGCAAGGATAGAAATGATATGAACATGATTCAGTATGACAAGGAATGCTCCTCTTGAATAGATGCCAATTGATATGCAAGTGATGCATGACATGGAATCTCCCCCTCAATAAGTGGAATCTTATGAGATGAATGAGAAGGAGACCACAGGGGCAAATAAGGACAAGTTCAGGTCAATGAGCAGAAGAGGTTCAATTTGCAGATTTTTAAAGAGGCTTCAACTATAAGAATTTCAGTCAGATTTTCAAGGAAATGTCATTCTCATAAATCCAAATCAGAATATTTCAATGTCTTCCATTATAAGGGCTTATGAATGAATTTTATTGATCAGCATGGTTTAAACATGATGTATGCAGAGTTTATCAATAAAATTTTGTATTGATATATAAAACCATGGTTTAATAAAAATGAACCAAGCCCTCATATTTATCTTGATTATCCTCCCTTTGTCTTACACAATCAAATTTATTGACTTCTTTCAGAATTACATGCACTAGTATTGAGATTAAGCAATTATGAAGTCATATTGTTTTGTCTAGGGTTGTAGCAATTTGATTTTAGCATCAATATTCAGATATTAAGATATGTTCAACAATTTTTCATGCTACAAATTTTACGAGCAGTCTAGTTCAGTGCACACCTTGTGACTAGAGGATATACCTTGATCAAAGGCCAATATCCCTAAGCACTTAGTGTGACTAACTGTCATGCTATATATGAACAGAGATAGCATTTACACATCATGACACACTCCAAATCATTTCTTGATGAGTGAGTTGTATTTCTCAGTGTGCATGCCATTGCTCTGCCTGAATTTCAATGAATTCTTAATCAGAGTTAACTAAGGCACCTCATGACACAGTCCTTTGGACATGTGTTTCTCAGTGACCAATGTCATTGCTCTGACAGATATTACCCTTTAGACATTTCAGAAAAATTCATTTGCTTTAAATCAATAATAGTTTCATGTACTTAATCAGTTGAAGTCATGTATTCAAAAGTGCAGATTTCAGAAGTTTTCAAGACACAGCATGAAACAGATGGTTAATGTTTATTAAACATACTTCAGATATTTTTAAGATATTTTAAAGTCAAACTCATTGAATACATTAAACTTAAACCACATGAGTTATTTCAGTCATTCATAAAAATGTATAATAGAAGATTTCTAGTTCAAGAGTTTTCAGATTTATGATCGAGATAGTCCCATTGAAATCTTCATGAAGGACTGATGGAATTCTGAAGCCAAATGATACCAATTGATAGGAGAGATTTTGAAGCTCAATGTTTTCAAAAATATGCTCAAGGTCTGTCAACAAAATCAATAAGGAAGGATATGCAATGAATTCTCACATGAGTATGCATTTGACAACCTATATGCAATGCATTGACTCCCCCTGACACTATGCATTCAGACAGTCTTTTTGGCATTTTTCATGAAATGCAATGCAATGGATGCAATGGACAGATTTTCAATGAACTATGCAATAGACACATTTCAAGCCACATACATAAGCAGTTCAGATTATTCAGAATGCAATTTATTTTCAGAGTTTATGCATTTCAACAATTATCAACCAACTACAAATGGCAGATATGCAGGAATACATCAAATCAGATATGTAATGAGTTTCAAAACAAGAAATGCAGAGAGTTTACCTGAACAGTGTGAGATCGGGGTTTTCATTCTTGAGTGCCTTGGATTAATAACCCCTTTTATTCTTCAGCTTCCAAGGCACACCTGCAACAGACACATCATTTTGATGCAGCAGGTACCCAAGAAAACTTGGGTCCTGGATTAGCAGTGACATCTTTGGTAGGTGTTCTAAATAATTTTCTAGCAGCATGGTCATCAGACTTCATCAAGTAGCAGGTTTTCATTGAATGACCAGATGTGCCACAATAATAGCAAGATGCAGTAGGTTTCATATTAGATTTATGCGCATTCTTATGAACATGATTTTTATGTGCATATGTATGAAAATTTTTGTTAACAGAATTAAAATTCTGTTTTCCAAAATCAGTCTTGTTTTGGTATCCTGCCAGCCAACAGGTTGCAGCCCTGTGACCTGGCTTTCCACAGTGATAGCATGCAGGAGACTTTCTGTTAATGGCAGGGAATTTAATAGTTTTAGAATTTAATTTTCTACCCTGAGCATGGCAACAGTGGGCTGCAATATGGCCCATCTTGCCACAGTGAAAGCATGAATTAGAACTTTTCTTACCAGCATTCAGCCAGCATTCAAATCTCTTATGACCTAATTTTCCACAATTAAAGCATGTCATATGCTGGTTTATTGGAACAGACTTGTTCTTGTTAAGAGCATGATCATTTGCATGAAATTTATTCTTATCACTAACAAACCAGCATTGTGAAATTTTGTGTCCTAGTTTACCACAATGAAAACACTTAATTTTCCTTTTCTGAGATGAAAGATTTTTATCATGATATTTTCTAGCACTCAGATCATCCTTTTCCCTCAATCTACATTCATGCATCAAATGGCCAGGTTTATGACAATAATGGCATGAAATTTTCTGTTTGTATGCATGTGTGTATGTGTGCGTGGATGATTTTTGAACATCATGCATTGAAGTGGCAGGAACCTTTTTATTCTTTTGATGAGCATCATGCACTTTTTCCACATACTTGAGTGTTTCCTTTTGCTTCATGTTATCATCCCCTTTTGATTTTTCAATTGGTTTATGGGTTTTCTGAACAATGGGTTGTTTGACCTGAGATGTTGTTGCTACATTTGAAGCATTTACAAATGATGTCATTAGCTTATTCTGAAAAGCCCTTTTATTGACATTGTTGTATCCCAACCCTTCCTTTTTGACATTGACTTTTGTTCCCAGCAATTTGTTCAGATTATCTTGCCCACTAACAGTTTTAGACAAAGAGTTTTTTAAGTCTTGAATTTCTTCTTCCAAAAAGGCAATGTGTAACTCATAACTGGCAATCTCTTGCTCACTGCAATTCATAGCTTCACTTAAAACTTTGTTAGCAGTTTTATATTTTTCAACTTCCTGCTCTAGATTGCTCAGTTTATCAGAATCTTCAACACACACAGTTTTTCCTCTTTCTAAAGCTAGCAGTCTCTCAGACACAGTGGAGTTCAGCATTTTTAATTTTTCATTTTCTTCCTTGAGCTTGTCATTCTGAATTAACTCATTTACCAAAGTCTGATCATCTGAGTTAGTTTCAAGTTTTCTTCCAGTCTTGAATTCCTTCAAATCTTTTTCCTTCTTTTCAATGTTTTTCTGTAATTTCACATTCACAGATTTGATGGCTTTAAGTTTTTCAGCAATTAAGTTCTTCTCCTGCTCAAGTTTCTCAGATTTTTTATCATTTTTATTAGCAGATGTTCTCAGAGAATCATTTTCAGATTTCAGCTTGTTTAAATCTGAGTTCACACTTTCAAAGTTTTTCAGCAATTTTTCATACTGGTCATGATAGTTAACAAGAGTCTGATTATCATTATCTGAGTTGAATTTTTCTTTGAGTTCAGATATCACATTTATATGATCTTGATTTTCAGTTTTCAATAATGAAACTTGTTTCTTCAATATTTGAAAATCAGACATACAGGCATTATGAATATTTTTCAATTCAACACAATTTCTACAAGGAGAACTTGAACTATCTAAACCAGTACCCTTCTTCAATTTTTTATACTGTTTTCTTAACAGTTCATGAGATTCAAATAATTCAGCATATGTATTCTCCCAATCTTCTAGAGAAAAATTCTCGAAGAGATTTACCTCATCATCATCATCTTCTTCAGTTTGATTGCTGCCTTGCTTGCTGCCACTTGGATTACTTCTGTTAGCCATCATGCAGCTATCCTCGTTTACCCTGTGAAATTGCTTCAGCCTATCCAGAATGTCCTTTGCTGAGCTGTAATTATGAAGACAAGACCATAAGGCTTTGTCAGTAGCTGCTTTCATCAAGTTAAAGGCTTTCTGATTTTCTCCATCCTTTGATCTGTGTCTGTCGGTCCATTTGGACACTTTCGTTGGTAAGGTGTGAGGACCTTGTGAAATCAATTTCCACAGATCAGGATTAGCAGAATTAACATAAGCATGTAAAGCAGTGTACCACTGACTGAAATCAGAACCACTAAAGACGGGTGGAAGAGCCATTGAAAACAAATAGCGAGTAAATTCAAGGCAACATGAATATTTATGCACTAAAAACAAATTAGCACCTAAGACTGCAAGATCGAATCTGCAGGTCGCTGGACCTTGTATGCAGACACCGCTCTAATACCAACTGTTAGGGTGCTAGGCCCGGATACAGAGGGGGTGAATGTATCCTTCTATGAATAATGCCCAAATAAAAACTCAGATGCTAGACGCAATCACAGAATGAAGCAAATTCAATTAAACTTATGAGCAAACACATGGAGCGCGCCTATCCAAGCATCTAGCGGAAGCAAGCACGCAAAGCAAACCATTGCTCAATAGATTTTTAGGTGGTTCGGTCCTCCAGACCTACATCCACCCCTCACTCCCAACCGGAGTGAGGCTTCACTAGCAAACGCTAGAACCAAGCAGACTCAGTCTGCGAACAAGGTGCTGCCACACAGCTTGACCAGGGGAACAATCTCCCCTCTTCCTCCCAACCGGAGGGACACCCCAGTGACTCCCAGCCACTAGGAAACCAGAGACCGAAGTCTCTCTTCCTCCACACCAGGAGGGAACCCCCTAGTGACTCCCAGTCACCAACAACCAGAGGTCGCAGACCTCTCTTCCTCCAACCGGAGGGACCCCTAGACTTGCAAGCCACAAGCCCAGAACCGGAGACAAGTCTCCCTTCTCTGACTCCACAGGAGGAGCTCGATTCCCAGCAGGGCAATCGGAAGAACAACAATAACCAAATGAAAAAGAAAAAAATAAGAAACGGAAAATACACAGCAATCGGAAGGCTGTAAATGAAGAACAAGAATGTAGCTCTCAACGGAGCAGATCTGGCTTGGATTTAATCCAGACGCCAGAGGACAGATCTTCAATAGCTTCTTCCTTCTTCTCCACGAACTCTCTCTCTCTCTATCTCTCTTTCTTTCTCCTCTGCTCTCCTTTTCTCTCACGCTATTCTCTCCTTCTTCTCTGCAACCCTTTTTCTTCTGCCGGCTCACTCTTCTTCTATTTCTTCTTCTTCTCTTTTTCTTCTCTTTTCTTTTTCTGGATCGAAGGGCTTTTCGCTCTCCAGGCTTCTTCTTCGACCAGTCTTCTACAGAGGATGAAGACTCGTATATATAGCATCAGCAGGCACACTGGGCGCGTGTGGCTTCCACATTTCCTGCCCTAGAAATTCAGACCACGTGGCAGCATCCTGGTATCTCGTCCATCCTTGGATCACGAGCCAGGCACCTCGGATCACGTGCCCTTCATTAGTACGCTCAGCAACTGGAGTTGAGGTGGCGTCAACACACTTGCTCCAAAGGGTTGACGCAGCCTTCAAAGGCATTTGACCAGCAAAACTCAAGTCTGCTGCGTTGACTCCATCAGCCTGCTACGTTGACGCATCGGTGATCCAGTCATCAAGTCTTCAGCAGATGGGCGTGCTGCGTCGACGCTCTCAGCATGCTGCGTTGACGCATTGGTGTTCCAGCATCTGAACTTAGATGGCTTCAGCCCTCACGTTTCGTGTGGAGTGCGTTGACGCATTGTGCAACTGCGTCCACCCTCTGGTCACCTTGTCGATCCATCAACCTGCTGCGTCGATGCCACTTGATGAATGCGTTGACGCACCAGAGTAATCCAGTAAGCTCCTTTCTTGATTGTTTGAACTACTGCGTCCACGCCACTTGATCAAGGCGTTGACGCATTGGTGTGTTCCAGTGAGCAACCAGCCTAGCCTTTCTTAACTGTTGCGTCGACGCTGCTCCACTGATGCGTTGACGCATTGGAATATTTCTGACAAGGCCTCTGCTTCTTGAGTGGCTGAGTTGACGCAGCCTTTGCGTAGAGTTGACACTGTGAAGAGTATCCGTGGATGCATCTTCACTGGTGCGTGGACGCCTTAAGCTCTAGCGTCGACCCTGTTCCCTTCAGCAACAAGAATGAAGTCATAAGGTCTAAGTATGTACATTGTATTGTATATACTTCGAAAGAAACAGTCCAATGTATATACTTCAAGAACTCTAGACAACGAACGCTGTACAGACTTCAGATGCTTTGAATGCTTGAGCGATGTATAGACTCTGAATCGATAAGGCAGGCTGTACAGACTAGGCCCCTTTCCGGATGTATAGACTTTGAGTAAAGGAGGCGTTGTGTAGACTTTGGAAAGTCTGAGCCAGTGTACAGACTCGATGATATGAAGATGATTGTATAGACTTCCAATGGAACGAGTGTAGAGACTTTCAATTGAACACTTCAGTCCCGTTGTATGGACTTGAAGATGGAAGCGAAGAGTCGACGCATCAGCTCAAGGAGTTGACGCACTACTGTGTGGACAGAGACAAAAATGATTGGAGAGTCGACGCATCAGCACAATGCGTTGACGCACTGCTGTGGAGACTGTGCAGACAGAGTTTAGACAGAATTAAATAGAGCATGTTATCTGACAGCCATATGAACTCTATTCACTTACATGATAAACATGAATTAATCGAGCATATAAAAGACACAGCAAGATGACTCACAGTGATTAACTCACATCAAAAGCCAATCATCAAAACCACCATTAAAACCATCATCAAAACCACAGGGGCATAACACAGCTGAGGAAAAGAAGAGTGAGGCGAAATCTGAGAAGAAGAAGAAGAAGGAGAAGAAAAGAGAAGAGAGAAAGAGCCAGTGAATAATCAGAGAAGAAGAAAAGATCAAGAGAGGAAAATGAAGAGAGAGAGTGGTCGAGATTGAAGCAACCAGTGTATTGCCTTCTGTTGGCCTCTGGATCAGATCCAGACCAATTTGCTCCTGCAAGAGCTACAGTCGCTTCCATTTTATGTTTATTCAATTTTCTTTTGTTATTTTCCCATTTCACATGCTCTGTGTGTTTTTCGATTCTCTGGTTCTGAGATCAGGGTTCCTCCTGAGGTCTCAGGAGAAGAGAGACATAGTCTCCGGTTGCGAGTAGTGGGTGCTACTCGTGGGTTTCCCTCCGGGTTGGAGGAAGGGAGGACTGGTCCTCCGGTTTGCAAGCGACTGGGTGTCACTTGTGGTTTCCCTCTTGTGTGGAGGAAGAGAGGTCTGCGACCTCTGGTTTGCAAGTGGCAGGGTGTCACTTGTGGGTTCCCTCTAGGTTTCAGAGGAAGGGAGGCTTGGGTCTCTGGTTGTGAGTGATTGCGTGTCACTCACGGGTTCCCCTCCTGTTTGGAGGAAGGGAGGTGTGCCTCCGGTTCTAGTTCTGTGGGTAGCAGAACTAGGGTGTTGATCTTGTGGGTTGCAAGATCAGGTTAAGGGATTTGTCTCCCTCGGTCCAAGCTGTTTGGCAGCGTCTGTTGCAGACTGAGTCTGCTGTTCTTGCTTTTGCAAGGGAATCCTAACTCCAGTTTCGGGTGAGGGGTGGATGTAGGCGGATAGGTGTCTGGCCGAACCACCTAAAAGCTTGGTGTTCTGTGGTTTGCTTTTGCGTTCTACTCCATATCTTCTACCACCCTTCACAGGTGCTTCCTGAGAGCTATACAGTTTATGGTTGACACACTTGTCTCATCCACTTATCTATAGCGTTATTTGGTTTGTTCAGTGAGCTTGCGATGCACCGCTCTTATCTCCTGTTCTATCTGCTTAGTTTGCTTGGGCAATCCATATCAGAAGCTTTTCAGTGCTCGGTCTCGATATAGCTGTTAAATGTATCACTGATTGGTTACCAGAAGCATTTGCTTCTTAGCATTTCTAGCAGAAAGAGCTTTTGAGCTTATGGCTGTCGGATTTCTTAGTGAGAGACCTCAGTTGTCTCATTAGACTTCATTGAGTGCAGGCATGATTTTATTTTTGCAATATTCGTAAAGGTTTTTGAAGGGGATTCATTCACCCCCCCTCTGAATCCGTGCCTAGCACCCTATCGCTTGGTGTTGTCCCGAGCATCTCTGATCCGATCCCCTTATTATGTGATAATAATGGGGTGATTGCACAAGCAAAGGAGCCGAGGTCTCATCAGAAATCGAAGCATATTCTGCGGCGTTACCACCTGATTAGAGAGATAATAGCTAGAGGAGATGTTGTAATTGATAGAGTGTCTTCCAGTGATAATGTTGCAGATCCACCAACTAAGCCGTTGACTCAAAATGTTTTTGAGCGTCACCTAGGGATGATTGGGATCAAGCATGTGGGTGATTGGCTTTAGTGCAAGTGGAAGATTGATAGAAATGTATGCCCTACAAGCCAATCACATGAGATGTGATGGTGACATTTCTTGTAATATCTTATTCATATTTATATTAATGGCATTTATTCATTGCATTTAATTTATGTTAATGATTCAAATGTGATGAAGTCCCTGAACCTGTGCGATGATGGCTAGATCATAATGAGATTATGATAATGAGATAGGTCATCCGGATGCACATGTTCTAAATGTTCTTAGTCATAGGATCTTCAAAAAGGGACATTGAAGATCCGGATAGACTGGCACACATGATACTTACTCATATGATGGGTGTGATTGTTCTCATAGTCATCGGTGTGGAGACACTGAAGTACGTGTGTGGGTGCTCATTAATGGAATGAGTACACTGAACTGACCCGATCTAGAATCCCTGAATGGTAATCATGTTGACTGTCAATCAAGGTATTCTATGTCTAAGTAGCACAGTTGGATCTTAGACCTGAGTCACTAAAGATGTCTTGCATAAGGAATACTGAGTATTTGATTACTGACTTATGGACTTCTGTTAAGTAGTCTTATACAGTTAGTTATTCGGACTTAGTGGAACTCGTGCGAAGGTAATTAGTTTGACAACAGAGGATCGTTCACTCTCAGTATGATGTATGGGAGTGAATGCCTTACGGATCTATAATTGGGAAAGTCCCTGGCCAGGGTATGAGAGTTCATTATGGAAAAGGAGTTTTTCTAATGAACCTATTTAGAGTACAAGATTCAGTTGAGCCAGGACTCAATAGGGTTTGACAGTTTGATCATACCCTAGTCCTGGTGAGGCATTAGATGAATGAGGATTTATACCTGTGTGGAATCTGTAGACGGAAAGGTTCCAGAGTGGGTTGCTTATCCCCAATGTCATTTGGGATCACGAAGCGTTGCTTGGTGCTTTTCGTGATCCGAAAGCCCGCTAATTCCATTAAGAGTTAATGCATAAAATTAATTAAGTTAAGAAGGAGTTCTTTACTTAATGGACTGGAAAACCAAACAGACTATTGGGCCTAGAGGGTTACACACAATAGAGTATTGGACAGACCGGGATGGGTGGACTTTATAGGCTATAATTAGGTTTTTGTGAAAAACGTCAAAGGTCTATAAATATACGCTGAAGGGAGAAACCATGTCTGAGTTACAAGGTTGAAACCCTGGTCGCCCTCTCTCCTCTCTCTCTCCAAGGTGCGTGTAATGCCCCAGGTTTTTCAGATATTTTTTGAATCAGGATCCATGGGTTTCGGATCGTCTTTTCACGGGTTGCGGATCGTGTCCGAGTGAGTTTCGGACCTTTTATATTGGATTGTCGGACCCATTGGTGGTGTGCCCGTGAATTTCCTTAGGTCCGTGGCGTTGTGAGGAGCACGCCGGTAATTTTCTGGAATTTTTGGAGCGCCTTTGTGGGTCCCGGGTTGCATTTTGGGGTTTTACGTGTGTTTTCCATCTGTCGGACCTTCGGAACCCCGTACAGGGTGAACCGTTGCATTCTCCGACGCCGGGAGGTTACCACGACGATCAGCGTATTTCAAGGAACGCGGGGGTATATTTTTCTATTTTTTGATATTTTCAAGAATTTCTAGATTTTCTATATATTAACCTCCTTTTTCTCTCTCTCCCCATCTCTCATTTCTCTCTTCCCTCCCTCTCTCTTCTCTCATGTTCTCTCCTCTCCCCCTCTCACTCCGGGCGGCCGACGGAGGTGGCGAGGGCCGGGCGGCGTGGCTCGTGGAGCAACGGGCACGGGACGAGGATCGCGATGGTGGAGGCGGTTCGTGGGATCGTGAACCGGCGAGGGTTTATACGACGTTTCTTCGTGGATCGGCATCCACAGTGCATCGAATTTTTGGTGGAGGTAGGCAGATGGACCCCTAGCTCGTGTACTTCATTTTCCGCGAGTTTTGTAGACCATGGCGAGACGAGCGGGCTTGTTTGGGCATTTTGGGGAAAACTCATACTTTTGGGGTGTGAGCCGGATCTCTCGTTTTACGGTGTTTTTGGTCAATCCATGGGTTTAGATGTATGCCTAGGGGCTTGGGGAAGGTTTCCCCTTTTGTTTTCCCTTCACCTAGGGGTGAACGGGGCGTGGAATGGGTTTTTCCGTGATTTTTGCCGTTTTCAGGAGCGGACTGAGAATGCGCTCGCCTTGGTGGGCGCGTTCTTGGAGGTCGCGCTGCCTTGATAGAGCGCGTTCATCGGAGAAGATGAACAGTAAGGCAGTTCTTGTCGCGCTATAGGGTCCTAGCGCGTTCAGTCTTGTCGCGCTATAGGGTCCTAGCGCGTTCTGTTTGAACGCGCTATGCAAAGATAGTGCGTTCTTGGAGGTGACCAGTCGGGCAGCCCAGGGCGGGCAGTCTATGGCTGATCGTGCTCCCCTTGGGCCGTGTGTGTCCCGGACACCCCGTGGAGTTCCGTGACCGTGTCTTTGGGTGTCCAGAGGTCCCGTGTTATCTCGATAAGCGTGCCTGTGGGCTTGGTGGGTCCGGGTGACCCTAGGTATTCCAGGCTTTCATGTTCTTACTAGATCGAGTCACCATGTATCGGTGTGAGTGCGGTGAGGTTTCCCCGCACGTCGTGGTTTCTCCGGAAGGTGGTTTCCGAGTGGGCCATGTGTGTGGCATTGGACTGTGAGTCCAATCTCTCAGCCAGAGGCTGGAGGTCGCTTAAGTTTCCCTCCTCGAGGGATGGATCTCGGCAGTTGTGAACTGCCTCGTGAGTCATCGCATTATGGTTTTGGACCTAGGGATTAGGCCAGATTGACGGCTCAGTGTTGTCGTGTGCAACGGTCTTGACCCCGAGTCTTGTGACTCAAAGGCCGTTGGGTTTAGTAGGTCTAGTGGGCTGTCCAGAGTTGGGTGGCTTTGAGCCACCTATTACTTCGTGTTACTCGCGATGGGTGCGTGCGTGGTTTTCTGTGTCCACGTTCCGTGAGCCCCCACTAGTCGTAGCCTTCTTACGGCACGCGGTGCTGACCCACCCGGGAGTGGTGGAATGGCTGACCCGAGAGAGACGGTGAGTAGGCTGGTTACCGTAGGGCCCCCACGTACAGTCGAGTCCGGGCTTAGGGGGAATTACCAGCTAGAGGATAGGCCTAGGGCGTATGGTTTGAGTGTGCACAAAAGGTTGGGGGCATCGGACGGCGCCGGTAGGCGCGACCCCAACTAGTCCTTGTTCTATGGTACTGGTTACTGTGTGTGTCTGAGTCTCCGCCTGGGACGTAGTAGCTAGACACTTGTGACGCGGTGTAAGACGTCAGGGGACGCATCCGGTCGTTCTTCTGGTGGGCGATACTCCCGTCACGTGACGTGAGTTTCCTCGTGAATCGAGTTCCGCTTCACGTCTGCGAGACGTGGGGTGCAGTTCTCCGGTGTTTTCCCGATGTCGAGGTCTAGGGTTTTCAGTGAGCGTCACCAAGGGCTTTCCCCTAGACAGCGTCGAGTTCCCGACGAGTGGTCATTTTCCTAGTAGCGTGACTAGGGTGGTTCGTTGTTCGGTCGTCCCCGATTGTGGGATCGGGGTGTTGATTTTCCTGTACAGTAGGAGTAGCTATAGCGCCGAGTTTTTACCGGCCACCGATTTGCTGTTCCTGCTATTACTATTGTTCTTGATATTGTTGCTTTCCGCTTCCGCCGTTATTTCCGGTTGGGGTTCCGTGAGACCCCTGCTGAATCTCTGTTTGGAGACTCATCCCTGCTTTTTAGGTGCGGCGGTTCTTCCTCGAGGTTCGAGGGTGCTTTTCGAGGTTCTTAGCTGTCAGCTCGCCGGGCCGAGTGTTCACTTGGCATGTGGTACGTTTTACTACTTTAGACTGTACTTTCTGTTGGGCTGGACTCTGCTGTAGTTGTTTATTTATTTCTGTTAATTGTTGAATTATCCTATTTTATTTCTTATTTCTTTGTACCTCCACACTCCTTTTTAGCCCTTCCGAGCCCTCCCGACTCGTGGGCGGCAGGGCCAGGATTCGAATGGTATCGGGCCTTTCCGGTATCCGGATCTTAGGTCGCCACAGTTGGTATTGGAGCGTGGTTGTGGAAGTACATGGGAATTCGAGATATTGCAGTGATCAGAGTCCGTAAGGTCCAGTACAGTCGGCAGCTGGCATAGGGTTTTGTGTTTATTTTTCGTTTGGTTTCTCGTGTAAGAGCTTGAATGCGCGGCGTTGGCGCTGTGAATGTGGTTGCTGTTTCGTCGGAGTGTCGGCGTGGGGTCTGTGGATTGAGGTTGAGAGCTTTCTCCCTCATCGATGGTGGCCCCGGTCGTGCTGTGTTGGGCAGAGTTTTTCCGGCAGGCGTGTTGCGGTGGTGCTGCGTTCGAGGAAGTTACAGCGAGGTCAGGTGGCTGGCGAGGACTGTTCGCCGTTAAGTGGATGTGAGTGTGCTCTGAGGGAGCTGTTATTGAGTTTGGCCACTCTAGTCTGAGGATTGTCCAGCCCCTGATGCGCTGAGGTTGTGGTTTGAGGTGGCAGAGCGCGTGCTTTGGTCGAGAATTGTGCTCGGGTGAGCAGAGGACCTTCTGTTGAGTTGTTGATTTGTCGAGCCCGATGTTCTTGTCGTGCTCTGTGGCGTCAAAATTGACGTGTCGGTCCTGATTGTTTTTACGGATTTTGAGGTAGGATTGGGCTGTGGTGTCCCAATAAGTTCTCGCTCATGTGCTTTTGCGTGCGAATGGGTTGTGTTCGCCCAGGATTTGGCTCGAGAAGTGAAGGTTCCATGGCGAGTTCAGGACTCGATGATGAGCGTTGGCGGTTGTCGATTATGGCTCGCGTTGCGGCGCTTGGCGTGGCATGTTGCAGTTCGGGGAATTGCAGCGGTGGTGCATCGAGAGATGTTGTGATCGTGGTCTTACAGGACACTTGGTAAGTGTTGTCAGAGGAGCTGACCTGACGGAAGTGATGGTTTTCTTGGTGCTGGAAGGTGCTATTCCCAGCATGCGCGAGGCTCGAGGTCAGGTCGAGTGTGGAGTTTTCCTTCCATTAGTCGGAAGTGTATTGAGTTTTTCCCTTGGTTGGAGGAGATCGCGGTTGGTTAAGGTTCGTCGTCTTGCATTGTGCGTCTGGATTGGTTGGCCTTTGTGTGCCATGAAATCCGTTTGAGACGTGTTCCATGTTTTTGGCAAGGTGGTTGCCTGTGAGAAGCGTTGCCCGTTCCCTGATGTGTAAGGGTGTTGGCGCTGTTCCGGAAGGACGAGTGCCGGCTGGGCAATGTTTTTGAGATTTGCAGTTGGTTTTGCGGTTCCCGATGTGCGGAGGATCGGAGTCTACGGGGTTGCAGATGGTTGTCGGGATGGTGGATCCCGAGTTGTCGATGTGGTGGCTGTGCGTGTGGATAAGAGTGCGTGGATCGTAGCGTTGGTTACTGCTGGTGGATTTCTGAGGAAGTGTAGAGAAACGGAGGATTGGTTCATCGATGTGCGTGTCTCCGGCGGTGTGAGACGTGTTGTTGCCATGCCGTTGCTTGAGATATTGTGGTTCATGGCACTGGCAGGTGGAGAGTTGGGGAAATATGCTGGCGAGGTTGTCGCATGAGTACCCTGTTCTTGCGTTGGATGTTGCGTTCGCGGATGAGATTGTGTTTTGGAGAAGTGATCTCTGAGAGATTATGGGTCCCAGACGGTGGCTGGTCATGTTGACCGAGTTGTCGACCGTGGTAAGACGTGTATTGTCGGGGGACTCATGTGCATTGGTCGCTGCGTCATCGACCTTCTTGCTGTTGTGGCAGGCGGCACTTGTCGGTTCTTAAGAAATGTGGCATGGATTGTAAGAGGTTGTGTGTCCCGTGGCTCTGTGATAAGAGCGGGAGTCAGGATTGGCAGATGTCCTCTTGGATTAATTAAGATGGAGGTTTCGATGAGATATGATTCGATGAGACAGAACAGTGGTCGATGCCTGTGTGTGGAGGTCTCTAATGAGACGTTGGCGTTGGATATTGATCCTTAGTCTACGGCCAGCAAGGGAGGATTCCCCGTAAGTCTGAGTCGAGTGACGTAAGGACCGAGAAGAGATGGAGACATTGGGTCCCGCCGTGCTCCCCTGAAGGGTAGAGTTGGTGCGGGGATCCATCTGGATGTGGTGTCGGTCTGTGTGTGAGTCAGCGGATGGCCTACCGTGAGTCAGATCGTGCTTGATGGGCTGGTGGAGGTTTCCTGTTGATGAATGTCTGGTGACCAGTGGATGGTCTTTCACAGACAGAAGATGCCGGTTGCTGGGGCTCGACAGTGGCAAGAGCCGTATGCCAGCGAGACCTTGGGTGGCTGATCATGAGGTGTGCTTTGTCCCGGTTTGGATCAGGGGGTTTGAGAGAAGCTTGTCTTCTGGCAGAGTTGGCCATATTGCTGGGGGTGTGCAGCTTGCCGGGTGCGAGCTGGTGGGAGCTCGATGTTGGTTGTCTTTGGTGCAGGGCGTGAGATCGGTCAGCGGGTTGTGAAGCTGACGTTTGGTGGCTCCGCCGAGCATGGGCGTTGACCGGTGGTTGGTTTCGTGTTGGCTGTGGTGACGCCAGACTTGTACTCTTTTGCATGCGCCTGCTCTGATAATCGATGTGTCATGGGGTGTGAGCGAGGCGTTCTCCGTGATCATTGTCAGGCCGCGTCCCTTAGGATCGTGATTTTTGTGAGTATCGAGATTTTCTGTGCTGGGGCCCTGACAGCGTTGTCAGTTGGTCGAGGCGTTCTTCCCCTGTGACTCGGTGCTAGTCCTGAATTTTGAGGAAGAAATTCTTATAAGGGGGGAGGGCTGTATTGTCCCGGATTTTTCAGATATTTTTCGAATCAGGATCCGTGAGTTTCAGATCGTCTTTTCGCGGGTTGCGGATCGTGTCCGAGTGAGTTTCGGACCTTTTATACCGGATTGTCAGACCCATTGGTGATGTGCCCGTGAATTTACTTGGGTCTGTGGTGTTGTGAGGAGCACGCCAGTAATTTTCTGGAATTTTCGGAGCACCTTTGTGGGTCCCGGGTTGCATTTTGGGGTTTTACGTGTGTTTTCCATCTGTCGGACCTTCGGAACCCCGTACAGGGTGAACCGTTGCGTTCTCCGACGCCGGGATGTTACCACGGCGATCAGCGTGTTCCGAGGATCGTGGGGGTATATTTTTCTATTTTTTGATATTTTCGAGAATTTATGGATTTTCTATATATTAACCTCCTTTTTCTCTCTCTCTCCTCATCTCTCATTCCTCTCTTCCCTCCCTCTCTCTTCTCTCACGTTCTCTCCTCTCCCCCTCTCACTCCGGGGGGCCAATGGAGGCGGCGAGGGCGGGGCGGCGTGGCTCGTAGGACGTGGAGCGACGGGCACGGGACGAGGATCGTGATGGTGGAGGCGGTTCGTGAGATTGTGAACCGGCGAGGGTTTAAATGACGTTTCTTCGTGGATCGGCGTCCACGGCGCATCGAATCTTCGGTGAAGGTAGGGAGATGGACCCCCAGCTCGTGTACTTCATTTCCCGCGAGTTTTGTAGGCCGTGGCGAGCGGGCTTGTTTGGGCGTTTTGGGGAAAACTCATGCTTTTGGGGTGTGAGCCGGATCTCTCGTTTTACGGTGTTTTTGTTCGATCCGGGGGTTTAGATGCATGCCTAGGGCTTGGGGAAGGTTTCCCTTTTTGTTTCCCCTTCACCTGGGGGTTAACGGGGCGTGGAATGGGTTTTTCCGTGGTTTTCACCATTTTCGGGCGCGGACTGAGAATGCGCTCACCTTGGTGGGCGCGTTCTTGGAGGTCGCGCCGCCCCGATAGAGCGCGTTCACCGGAGAAGATGAATAGTTGTGGAACGCGGATGTTTCCGTTGGATTTTTATTCTTTTATTTTCGTTATTTATTTATTGGCGTGCCAGTCACATATGTGACGATTTCATTGTGCGCTCGATCTGACTTCTAATCAGTCGATTGTGAGTGATCGTGTCTGGACCAACAGTCCGTCATACCATAAAGGTTATGACGTTAATTACGTCCTCCCTAAGAAGGACAACCCTTGATTAAACGCCAAAGTAAGAGGAGACCGGCGGCAAAAACCTAAATGAGAGCATGCTAATTTATCTGCAAGACATTGAGGAGACTGGATAAAGCGAGGGTATATCAGGTGCGGAGCAAATCCGACAGCATATCCCCATATCTTGGATCATGCCAAGGAGAGATAGACCCTCATCCACGGGATGCCGGGACGAAGGCCGAAAGAGAAGGGCACTAGGCCCGGGAACACTGTTTGCATTCATAGCACCGGTTGATATCCCCTTAGAAACCATCGGAGCGTATGCAGTGGCAGAGCTCCCTAGGTTCATAGGGTTACAGAGGAATCCGGATCGGGACCGGATAATGTAGGGGAGGCCATTCCCCGTTAATTTATCTCCTGAGGCATACCTCGTGACCTCTGGATATCCCTCAGACAGGTATAGTGGAGTGACCAAGAATTGGACTGAGGTGGAAATGCAAATTCTTGGTGCAGAACTCCGGTGGGACCTTCTCGGCACAGTTTCCACATAAAAGGGGGGGGGGGGGTTCTCGGCACGCTAAGAAGAAGATAAAGAAAGCTTCCTGGCACGAGGTTCCCGGCACGAGCTTCCCGGCGCGCTAAGAAGAAGATGAAGAAAGCATCCCGGCACGAGGTTCCCGGCGCGCTAAGAAGAGGGTTCTCGGCATGAGGTTAAAGAAGGAGAAGGGAGGAGGATGAGGCTCTCGGCGTGAGGGTTCCCGACGCGCCCAGGGCCGCGCCGGGAACTATTCCCTGCGCCGAGAAGGGTTGGCGCCGGGAAGGTGCTAGGCCTAAGGGCCGGGAAGACTTATGGTTTTTTTTCGATGCTATATTCTAGGATTTTTCTCAGGGTTCAGACAGTGGCTGGGGGCTGGATTCAGGAGGCAAGTAAGGGAAGAGCCAGGGGTCTACCAAGTTGACAGCAAGGAATTACGGATGAAAGGGGTCTGAGAGATCAGAGTTACAGGGCCTTCGAACTCTCAGGAACAGGCTTCATGCCATTCATATTGCCAACCATCCGGGAGATCGAGAGATAACGGTCTCTGATCCCTGCAATGGCCCTAGTGGCATGAGAAATTTGGAGAGAACCACGGACTCCGCGACGTTTAAATCATCGATGACATTGAGGGAGAAGGGGGAGAACAAAGCCCAAAAATCCACAGTGAGGATTGGAGTTGGCTCCGTCCCATCCTACAGAGGCATGCATATAACGGGAAGCCAGCAGATGATTAACATGCTGAGCCTGGATGAGTCGAATCTGACAGCATATCCCCTGGGCTTGCAGACATGCCAAGTAGGGATAGGAGACCATCCATGCAGTGGCGGGATGGAATCCGGGTAAACAACGGGGAATCTTCCCCTTTGAACTCCCTGCTCGGTTGGAGGCTCCATGATATTCACTCTCCCGATGGATAGAGTCAAGCGGGGTGTGTATCGATCACACTCCCTTGGCCTTCCAGGGTCAGCTCTGTCGGATAGAAATCCGGCAGCGTCTCCCCCTCTTTCGGGTCATGCCAAAGAAAATAGGCCGTCATCCACGGGTGCCGGGATGATAGCCGAAAAAAGGAGGCCCTAGGCTCCCTGGTGATGTGGGTGTCCATGTCGATGCTTACTATCCCCTCAGGAACCGTCAGGGCTTATACAATGGTATGGCCCCTTGGGTTTATGGGGTTACGGATGAATCTGATCTGAGATAATGTAGGGGAAGTACTCCTCATTACTGTATCTCCTCGGGGCATATGTGATGGTCTCTGAACATCCTCTAGACAGATGTGTGGAGAGGTTAAAGGGATTGGAGGGTGATGATGCGAAGGTGGATCTTGGCCTGGGTTTTATTGGCCAAAGAAGGAGCCTCGGTGTGGGTTTTTATTGGCAAAGGGGGGAGCTCTCGGCGTGGCTTTTATTAAACAGGGGGGGTTCTCGGCGTCAAGGGGTTCTCGGCGCGCTCGTCACCGCGCCGGGAACCTGGCGCCGGGAAGCCTCCGGGCCGAGAAGGCTGTATTGAAAAGGGGTCTTCTTGGCCAGTGAACAGGATTGGGGGTTTTATCAACGTGCTGAAGGGAAAAGGGGGAAGCCCTCTCGGCGGCATAGCTCTCGGCGTGGCAACGGCCGCGCCGGGAACCATTTACCCAACGCTCGCGCCGGGAAGGTGAAAGGGCTCAGGGCCAGAAAGGGTTTATGACTTGATTACGATACTCTGTTCGGGGGACTTCTGGGATTTTTGGCTTGGATTGAGGCAGGATTTGGAGTGCAAAAGGGGATTACATGAAGATTTCTGCTGGAGGGATGCCAAGGGAATTGGAAGGCAAAGTCAGTAGATGAAATAAGACCATCGTCCCCTCACAATGTCCTGTGAAGATTTTTATCTGTTTGCCGCCAGCCGTCTGAGGAGATCAAGAGATGACTGTCTCTGATCACCTGGACGAGCCCAATGGCATCGAGGAAACAAACCAGCGATGGAGGAATGACACAACCCTTGGCACTGGAACTCTAGGCCCTAATCATTCAAGGGTCAGAATGGAGGACCCAGGGGTCGAGGTCATCACTTATCAGAACCTCGCGGGGTTGCATTCATCTGCAGATTAAGCATATATCTTATAACCAGCAGTTCAGGGAACCGAGAGATTGATGTCTCTGGTTCCTGAACGGCATAAGGGGGGCCTCGAAGGAAAACTCGAATGTATGTGGGGGATTTGCCATCGAGACAGGAGGGGAGAAGGAAACAGAACCCAATAACCCATTAGATGGGGGTAGGGGCCCTATCTTCATTCCTCTTCGAAGAACAGACTCATAGAAACGACTCTAAAACCCGAAGCGTCTAGACTATTGGACATTCAGATAAAAGATATATACATAGAAAGACAGAGGGCAGAGCTTTGGTTGCCTAATATCCGGCACGGCAACTGTGACATTTCATTTCATCTCATTATCACCACTTACATCAACTGCAAGGCTGAAGCCGAGAAACAGGCAAAGGGGAGGAACGGAGGCAGGCAAGAAAAGAATTCTCGGTCATCATATGAATAATCAAGCACGAGGACATAGACTATTACATACGGAGGAAAATAAAGAAGAAAACAAACATGGGGGGGGGGGGGTGGAGCATTGACTCTACTCCCCCCCCCATTCAGCATACCTTCTCCTTCCTCTTTCGATCTCTCAGCAGCAGCAGGCCTCCCGGCGCCGGTGTGGGCTTCTCTCTTCCTTTCTTTTGGTTTCTGGCTATCTTCTCTTCTTCTTCTTTTTTTTTGGCTCTCTCTATCTGTTTTTCCTCTGTTTTCTTCTATCCTCCTCCACTCTTTCCCTTTGACGGAGGGAATGGCTTTTATAAGCCCATTCCATTGGCTTCTCGGCGTGGCCACTGTCGGTGCGCCTTTTGGTGGCAGTGGGCCTCTTCAGCAGCTTCTCGGTGCCACAGGTATTGGCCCATTTAGGGCTTTTGGGCTTCTTGTGTTCATTTCTTCAGTTGTGAGGGCTGACTCATCGGCTGACATATCTTGTCGGCTGAGCTTCTTTCTTGCTCGTTCGGGGATGGTCCCGAGTATCTTCCGAGGTCTTGTGTCTCGTTTCAGTGGTTCTCTATTAGAGCCGGCCGTCTCTTCTTTTCTTCTTTTCTTCTTCTATTCCTAAAAACAAGATAACAGAAATAAGACATTTTATCAGAAATAAAGGTATTTTAGGGTTATTATTATTATTTCATCGCTGCTATTATTATTATCTTTATTTTAGGCGTCAACAAATGCCCCCCACCCGTAGGTGGCGCGAATGAGGGACAAGTGAGCGGGACCTGCGGGTGCAACCCCCATCTGAGAACGCGTCTTTTTATTCTTCATTCATGAGAACATGTAGGCACTTATTGATCGCACGCATATCTAGATGTATATAGGATAGCTCCCTTGTTTTAGGGATAGGATAAGGATGGCATCCATGATTCATGGACGAAGTGCAGCTCACGAAGCACAACTAAGGGAGATGTGCATACGTAAAGGGGACGCCGCGTAGAACGTACGCATAGCATAAATCACAATCCACACCCATGACTATTCCTCCATAGCGTGAAAGTGCAATCATATAGGTAGTGAACCCTAGTCATAGGGACGTGTAGACGCTCTAAGTAACACTAGAGGATTGGTTTATCACCTACGCACACACTCAGGAATCTCGATTTTTTGGTAGTTTTGCACACCCCCCTTGTTTATTCTTAATTTGAGATTTCACTGTTCGACGTGAGTTTCTTCATGTGTCTCAATGGGGATTCCCGGCTACTAAGATTCGTCCCTTTATTGGCAGTGTTTTTTATAGACTTCACCATTCGACACGGGTCTCCTCATGTGTCTCAATGGGGATTCCCGGCTACTAGGATTAGTCCTTTTGTTCATAGTGGCATAATGGATTTCACCGTTCGGCGCGAGTCTCCTCATATGTTTCAATGGGGATTCCTGACTACTAGGATTCGTCCTAGTATTATTCACAGTGACATAATGGATTTCACCGTTCGGCGTGAGTCTCCTCATATGTCTCAATGGGGATTCCCGGCTACTTGGATTCATCCTAGTATTATTCAGAGTATTATCATGGACTTCACCGTTCGACGCGAGTCTCCTCATGTGTCTCAATGGGGATTCCCGGCTACTAGGATTTGCCCTTTTGTTCATATATTTTTTTTTCTTCTTTCGCTTCCTTCTTCTTTTTTTTTAGGGTGGGTAGGTGACTTTTCCCTCACGGTTGCCCTTTATGCGAGTGTAGAGATTTAAGCATCCAAGAAGTGTTAAGAAGAATTTAAGATGTCCTTATGACTAAGGACCATAGCTCATACCGTGTGTGAAGTGTGGGAGTTTCGTCTATGGTGTATTCTGTGAATTGCGCACGCAACGTAACCACGACTCTTTCCCCTGGCCGCATGCACTCACCGGGAATTGGCTTTTCATCTCTTAGTATGTGACGTGGCGCACACAGTCGTAGAATCTGGATATCGTTATTTTAGCAAGGGAATGCGGTCATAGAAATTTGAAGGAAGGTGTATTAATACTATACTTCAGGCAGACACACACGCGAAACATGCAAGCAAGCAAACCATGTTATTATTATTTTTTTTCTCTTTTATGTTTGTTTTGTTTATTTGTTTATCTTTTTTTTTGTGTTTCGTTTTCTTTCTTCTTCTTCTTTTTTTTCTTCTTCTTTTCTTTTTTTTTGTTTCTTTTTCTTTCTCTCTTTTTTTTTCTATTCTTCATTTCTCTTCTTCCTCTTCTTCTTTTTTCTTGTTTTCTCATCTCCCCTTTTTTTCTTCTTTTTTTTTATCTCCTTTCTTCTTCTTTTTTTTTCTCTCATCTCTTTTTCTTTTTCTTTTTCTTTTTCTTTTCTCATCTCTTTTTTTTTCTCATCTTCTTCTTCTTTTTTCTCTTTTTCTCTCTTTTTTTTTATCTTTAGAACTCAGTGAATACATCCTTAGGTTGACTTTCTTATAAGTGGACGACCGATGCCATGGTGACAGGGAGAAGTTGTCACATGTTGTGACAAATCCCTGGAGGGACCAAGGGCTGGCGTGGAACCAAGGGGTCTTTTTGTTCATTGGTTAGGATAACAATTCCAAGCCAATGGTAGGATATTTGTTGTCTTAGCCTGAAGGTTATGATGCTGGGTGACTTGGCTTAGACATATGGTCGTGACACCAAGGCAGAATTTTTAAACGGCTTAGGCAAATTGCCATGACGCTATACAACTTGGCTTAGGCGGAATGCCATGACACCAAGGTAGGATATTTAAACGGCTTAGACGTATGGTCGTGACGCCGTACATCTTGGCTTAGGCGGAAGGCCATGACGCCAAGGTAGGATATTTAACAGCTTAGACGTATGGTCGTGACGCCGTACATCTTGGCTTAGGCAGAAGGCCATGACGCCAAGGTAGGATATTTAACGGCTTAGACGTATGGTCATGACGCCGTACATCTTGGCTTAGGCGGAAGGCCATGACGCCAAGGTGGAATATTTAACGGCTTAGACGTATGGTCGTGACGCCGTACATCTTGGCTTAGGCGGAAGGCCATGACGCCAAGGTAGGATATTTAACGGCTTAGACGTATGGTCATGACGCCGTACATCTTGGCTTAGGCGGAAGGCCATGACGCCAAGGTAGGATATTTAACGGCTTGGACGTATGGTTGTGATGCCGTATAGCTTGGCTTAGGCAGAAGGCCATGACGCCAAGGTAGGATATTTAACGGCTTAGACGTATGGTCATGATGCCGTACAGCTTGGCTTAGGCGAAAGGCCATGACGCCAAGGTAGGATATTTAACGGCGGCTTAGACGTATGGTCATGACGCCGTACAGCTTGGCTTAGTCGGAAGGCCATGACGCCAAGACAGAACAGTAGGTTTCATCATCGCTACTGGATTTATACTGATGTAAAGAAGTCCATAAGTTTCATCAGAATAGACGTAAGGTCTAATCTGGGTAAATTTCATCATTTTTATCACAAGTGGGACATGAGGATACATACGGGTTTCATCGTCAATGGGACTTAAGGAAACACATGAGTTTCATCAGAAAAGATGTAAGGTTTATCCTGGACAGGTTTCATAGTTGAACAGGCAATGCGCCGGTCAATCAACGGGAGGGTTTCATCGTCGGTGGCACATATAGAAATATGCGGGTTTTGTGAGGATAGACGTAAGGTCTATTCCAGATAGGTTTCATCGCCAGTCCAGACTGATGGTCTGGGTCAAAGGTGAAAGTTTCTTGTTGACTGACTGGACGAAAGGTCTGAGCCAGAGGCAGAAGGGTTTCTCTTTTTTTTTATTGACTGACTGGACGAAAGGTCCGAGCCAGAGGTAGAAGGGTCTCTTCATTCATCGACTGGACGGAAGGCCCGTGCCGCAGATAAAATATTAATGTCGACCCGACGGGACATCAGAGTCAACAAACCTTGCTTGGACGGTATGTCCAGAACAAGGGCAGACGTAAAACATCATTGTCGTATTGATGCCATGTCAAAATGGCTAACCTGGAAGAGACAAAGGGTCTAGGCCAGGACAGAGGTAGCTGTTGACTTGACAGACTTGTCAAAGTCAACCAACTTAGCAAGGGCGTGAGGCCATAAGCCAAGGGAGGAATATAGGATAGGTGTTGACTCGACATCCTGTCGAAACCAACGAACTTGACAGAGGCGTGAGGCCTAAGCCAAGGGCAGAATATAGAAAAGATGTTGACTCGACGTCTTGTCAAAGTCAACCAGCTTGGCAAGGGCGTGAGGCCATAAGCCAAGGGAGGAATATAGGATAGGTGTTAACTCGACATCCTGTCGAAACCAACGAACTTGACAGAGGCGTGAGGCCTAAGCCAAGGGCAGAATATAGAAAAGGTGTTGACTCGACGTCTTGTCGAAGTCAACCAGCTTGGCAAGGGCGTGAGGCCATAAGCCAAGGGAGGAATATAGGATAGGTGTTGACTCGACGTCCTATCGAAACCAACGAACATGGCAGAGACGTGAGGCCTAAGCCAAGGGCAGAATATAGAAAAGGTGTTGACTCGACGTCTTGTCGAAGTCAACCAGCTTGGCAAGGGCGTGAGGCCAAAGCCGAGGGCAGAATATAGGATAGGTGTTGACTCGACGTCCTGTCGAAACCAACGGACTTGGCAGAGGCGTGAGGCCTAAGCCAAGGGCAGAATATAGAAAAGGTGTTGACTCTAGGTCTTGTCGAAGTCAACGAACTTGGCAGAGGCGTGAGGCCTAAGCCAAGGGCAGAATATAGAAAAGGTGTTGACTCGACGTCTTGTCGAAGTCAACGAACTTGGCAGAGGCGTGAGGCCTAAGCCAAGGGCAGAATATAGAAAAGGTGTTGACTCGACGTCTTGTCGAAGTCAACCAGCTTGGCAAGGGCGTGAGGCCATAAGCCAAGGGAGGAATATAGGATAGGTGTTGACTCGATGTCCTGTCGAAACCAACGAACTTGGCAGAGGCGTGAGGCCTAAGCCAAGGGCAGAATATAGAAAAGGTGTTGACTCGACGTCTTGTCGAAGTCAACCAGCTTGGCAAGGGCATGAGGCCATAAGCCAAGGGAGGAATATAGGATAGGTGTTGACTCGACGTCCTGTCGAAACCAACGAACTTGGCAGAGGCGTGAGGCCTAAGCCAAGGGCAGAATATAGGATAGATGTTGACTCGACGTCCTGTCGAAACCAACGGACTTGGCAGAGGCGTGAGGCCTAAGCCAAGGGCAGAATATAGGATAGGTGTTGACTTGACGCCTTGTCGAAGTCAACCAGCTTGGCAAGGGCGTGAGGCCATAAGCCAAGGGAGGAATATAGGATAAGTGTTGACTCGACGTCCTGTCAAGGTCAACGAGCCCTTACCCTGATAGAAGGTTTAAGGTAAGGGTAAATAAGATGATGAATGCACTAGAGGCCCAGACCCAGGGCTAAGTATTGATGTTGATCTGACGAAAAGTCAGATTCAATGAACCTTGCTCAGACGGAAGGTCTACAACAGGGGTAGAATGTGCAGATAAGGATGTCAGCCCGACATCATGTCGAAGTTGACCAACCTAGCATAGACGTGAGGTCCAAGCTGAGATAGAATATGGATTTTGACCCATGGAGGTATCGGGGTCGACAAACCTTGCTCAGATAGAAGGTCTAATGTCAAGTGAAGGAATCTTTTGTTGGTTTATTTATTTGAGTTTATTAAGTTTATTGAGTTTGTTGAGATGTTTGTTTATTCATCATTTTTATTGGGCCTCTTGGGTTTGTTGAGTTCATTGAGGTTTATTTCGTTGAGTTTACTGAGGTTTGTTAGAGATTTTTTTGTTGAGTTCATTAGGTTTATTTATTTATTTTATTGAGTTTATTAGGTTTGTTTGGTTTATTGAGCTCATTAGTTGACTGAATTTATCAGTATTTATTTGGTTTGATGATGTTTGTTGAGCTCACTAGATTGATTATTATTATTTTTTTATTTTTTTATTTTTTTATTTTTTTTATTTTTTTTATTTTTTTTATTTTTTTTTAACTTGGCCCAGTGGGATAAAAGGGTTTTATAGACCCAGACCGGTGGGATAAACTAGCTTGGCTAGGATGGAGTGTCTCAAGCCAATGAAAAGGGCTTTATGGGGATAGTCCGGTGAGACTGGTGGGATAGAGGATGAAATTTTTTTTAAGATTGGCTAGGGCGGAGTGCCTCAGGCCAATGAGAAAAGGTTTTATGGATGCAGCCTGGCGAGACAGAAGGAATTATTTTCAGAGTTCGACAAGGGCGGAGTACCTCGTGTCAAGGGACAGGTTTGTATGAGCCCAAGTTGGGCAGGGGGACTGAGACAACAGTAGTGGAAAGCCCCGTTGGGCCAATGCAGCAGGTGTTGAGATATTTGGTGTAATTATTGGCTGAATGTCGGAAGCTAATGAAGATGTGTTGGCCGGGGCCCAGGACCCGTATCAAGGGTAGATGGTCAATCCCGGTGGGACAAATGGGAGATATCCCTATAGGATGGGAAGATGGCAATGCGCCATGCATCCCAGTGGGCCATTTTATGTTGATAATAATAAAATCCGCCCAGTCTCCATAAACGGGACGGATATTTTGTTCTCCCTTGTTACCTCAGGGCTCGTCCCCCCCTTCTCTTTTCTTTTTTTTTTGAATTGACCAAGGCGGGGATGTAGGAGAGCGCTCACCTCCTCAGGGAGGGGATGAGTAGTTCGCTCCACCACATAAGCCCCACAATGGTAGTTATATCTAGTACAAATTAGGATATAGAGGGAGTGTCGGTTCCCTCAATAGATACGGCCATCATGATCTTTTCATTTCTCTCTTTTTTTTTAGTGCCTGCCCCCAGAACAAGCTCTCTCTTTTCTTCTTCTTCTTCTCTTTTTTTCCTCTCTTTTTTTTTTAGTGCCTGCCCCCAGAACAGGCTCTCTCTTTTTTTTTTCTTCTTCTCTTTTTTCCCTCTCTTTTTTTTTTACAACCCCTCGAGCTGTGAGATAATGCTCAAATGCTGGCTTTTAGCCGAGTTTGCGGGGGATAGCAAGGCCAGTGACGCCACGCGAAACTGCTTGCCTGAAGACGGGTATTTGGTGAGGGCGTGGCGGGTCCACCTTATATTCGCCCATTTGCAGTTCACCTTTCTTGATCGTGCCTTCGATGATGTCCTTGAACACGTAGCAATCCTCGATAGGATGTCCCGCTACTTGGTGATACGGACAAAAGCACGAATTATCTTTTCTTGCGGAGTTGCTTGATCTCTTTGGCTCTGGAAGCACCACTTTACCGCATTCTAGGGCCCACTCAAAGAGAGCTGAGGTCATATCTTTTGTGAATGAATAGGGCTTCATCATTTTACCCCTTAACGAGGACCCTTGTGTGTCCGGCTTGGTAGAAGTGATACAAGCAGTCTCTGCTTTTTCCTTCTTCTGTCGCTCGAAGGCTTCAAAGCTTGGAATGCAAACTTCTTGTGCTGGCTGCTTATCGGCTGGTTTGTAATTTTGACCCATGCTCGTGGAGGATGGGTAAATCCTTGCAATGACTGCTTCAGCTTCAGTTGCGAAGTCATTTAGACTTTCAAAAGTCGTGACTTCGAAGTCAATGACCCATCGTAGAATCTCTAGTTTCAGATTCTCTTTACAGATCTGGACAGATTCACTGTAACTTGGTGGGTGCCTACACCTTTCACGCAGGCTCCTCCATCTGTTTATGTAGTCCCTGACGGACTCATTATCATTTTGTTTGGTCATTTGCAGCTCGACCTCAGTGACTTCTTCTTCGGCCGTCTTTGTATTCATTGTTTGCTCTGCTTTGGTCTTATCCCTTGCGGCTGGACCCACTGATCTTGAATGCAGGGTAGTCGGCTGCATATGAGGCCTCGTCGATGTCTTTGTCGGATATACTTTAGTTGCCCCCTGACTTGCCCAAGGGAGTGTGAGTTGGGATGATTGAGGGAGGATTCCCCTGAATGATCATGTGTTGTTCGGGGCATTGCTGACCGCGCTGAAGCTTCAGATGAGCTAGAACTGTCTTGGGATGCCTCGCATTGATGCCTCGGCAGTCGTGACGTATGTGGCTTTATGTTCATTTCATTCAGTTGCCCTTGTAGCATTTCAATCTCCTGCTGCTTCTGGTGGAGTAGTGCCATTATTGTAGGGTCTTGTAGGAAGGGACTGGGAGTTCTACTGCCCCCTACCTCTGATTTGTGCAGAATGGATTTCCTCTCGCCATCATTGCTGGCCATAGATAGCTTCTTTGGGACAAACCCCCTCTGTTCTATGCCTCTGGGCGGAAGAGGAATATGGCACTGAGCCTCCTTATTAGCTGGTGAGTGTTGCTTTGGCATCCTCCCAGACCTGATAGACTGAAGAGAAGCAGAAGCATTGGCTGGAACTACTTCCTTCGGCACAAAGCAAATTTCTTCATCTTTTTCATCAACGGGTTGGGCCTTACTAGAGGATGCTGACAATGTGTTGCAGGAGAAAATAAGATTCCTCCTTTCAGTATTTGTATTCTTCTTTCTCTTTCCCTTCATGGTCGGCCCCTGCCCCCACAATGGGTTATTTGATGCATTCAGCTTTTCTGCCTTTTCTTCAGCTCTTTCTGTTAATTGGTGAGACTTGCTGCCTATTTGAGGGGCAGGCTTCTTGAGCAGCATAGGCTGATTCTTTGGCTGCTCATGGTTACCAGGCTCATTTGTAATGGCTTGTAGCTGTGGGTTAACTTCTTCATGTGCCCACAATGGGGTTTGTCTCTTCTTACTGTCCATTGGCCTTTTAATGATTGTTGGTAGAGTGGGATGGGCCATAACTCCGCAAACCTGGGCTTTTGGAGGTAAGCGAGGTACCAGTCTTATTTTCCTTCCCGTTGACACGGCTTGCCAATTTCTTTGTTCTTTTTCATGCTTAGGAATATTGTCTTCATAGGTGTGCCGGCTACAAGCCTCTGGCATTTCTTCAAGCAATTGTTGACATATAGATATCATATTGACTGACGCCCTTGGCACAGACATTTCATGCGGGTGTGGGGGATCAACTTTGTATTCCCCTATTTGTAGCTTACCCCTTTTTATTAAGCCTTGGACGATGTCCTTGAATATTTGACAGTCTTCAATAGGATGTCCGAGGATCTGGTGGTAAGGGCAGAAATTCGGATGATCTCTTCTCCTGGCATCATCAGGCCTCTTTGGCTTTGGCAGGATGACCTTGTCATGTTTGACAGCCCACTCGAACAATGTTCGAGTCTTGTCTCTTGGGAAGGCATAGGACTTCTTTTCTTTATTCCGGTGTGAAGGCATTTCTTGACATTCAGCAGGCCCATTGAGAGGAGAATGGTGTACCCATTTCTGCCTTTTTGCCGCGACGCTAATAGCGTGTACAGCTTTCAACATCGGCCTCTTATTAATTTGCTTAGCCTGATGGTTTGAGTTGATAGAATCTAATGGATATCTTGCACAGAAGTCTTCAATCTCTGTTGCAATATTAATCAATCGGTCAAAAGACCAGACTTCCGCTCCAATTAACTTTTCCAGGACTTCTTTCTTCAGATTTTGTTTACACATCTGTACTGCATCTCCTAGATGTGGAGAGTGCCGGCATCTCATACTAAGATCCCTCCATCTTTTGATATATTCTACAGCAGCTTCATTATCTTCTTGCTTGGTTGCCAACAACTCAGCCACGGTAACCCTTGCCCGTGTGACATGGAATCTTTCTATGAATTTTCGCTGCATATCCGGCCAGTTGTTGACAGATCCAGCCGGCAAGCTATCATACCATTCAAAAGCATGTCCCGTTAGAGAACACCCAAAGAACTTCAATAGGTATGACTCATCTGTTGCCAAGTCACCCAGGACTGTTACATAGTGTGCAATGTGTTCCTTCGGGGGGCCCTGCCCATTGAATTTGTCAAACTTAGGAATTTTATTGATGCTAGGCGGCAATCTCTTAGTAACATGGTAGGCCGGATATGGCACTTTATACATGTCAAAGGGGGCGTGATTAGCACTACCCCTTTTGGCTAGCCTCTCTTCAACCATCTTTTCCACCATTGATTTATTCACCACGACTGGCAGTGCTGATTCAGGACAGAGGTGGGTGGGCTGCATTTCTTGTGTGGCTGGAGTTGCAACATGAGACGGCGGAGGTTTCGACAAGGGAACCTGCCGCTGTATTTGAAGAAGCTTCAGTTGTGATGGCTGGAGCGACTGGAAATGATCCTGGGGAACAGCCCAACTCTGACCGTCAGTTTGCAGAACAGTCTGTGAAAGAGCAGTCGAGGGGTTAAACCCTCCCAGTGATAGGTCAGTTTGTGCCCCCGGTTGCTTGGGTGCCACATCATGTTCATTCTTCTCTTTTAGTTGCTTCTTCAGCAATTCTACCTCCCGCTGATATCTTTGCAAGGCTATTAGGATGGTAGGGTCCATAGCTATTTTGCTGGTAATGGTCTCAAGTGTTTCACCAAGGCCACATCCGGACAGGGGCACCCTTCCTTCTTCAGATGCCATTATTTTGGTGTCGAGAGTAGTGTTGTTTTCATCGGTAGCCTGCTTGCCCTTAGCGGTCGACAGTAACCCAGCTTCATTTTTGCTTTGTCCTGTCACAGGATCTTCTCTTTCGGTAACCTTGGCTAGTTCTTCTTGCCCATTTAGCAGGGCGTCATGCCTGCTCATCACTCCTGTCATATTACACGCGAGGACTTGCATTCTCCTTTCATGCTTTTTAACTCTCCTTCGGGACTGGCGAGGGAAAGTTGGCCCTTCATTTGTCAGAACTCTTTTCATTTCTTCCCTCTGTGAAAGACTTTCAAAACTTCTGAACTCAACTTGCTTTTTCTCTTTATCTATCCCAACAGGTGATATCTTATTTTTTCCTTCTCCTTCAGCCTTGACAGCATGGAGTGACCTTTGTCGGCATATGACAGGACTTCCAAGGCCATGGAAGTATTCCCATACCCTCTTAACCATCCCCTCTTGACTGTACTCTGAAGAGATAGCAGGAGGCAGCGTCCAGTTTTGGGTGGGTGGCATGTATGCTAATCGTGTCAGCTTGGCAACTTGGTTGAGATTCTTTGAGTTCTTGGAAATATCAGCCTGTCTTGCACAGACCCTGGCAGCGAGTGGAGGAGTTGTGACTATGACTTCTTCCTCATTCATGACTTTATTATCCCTTCTCTTGGGGGCATCAACAAAACTGTTATAATTTTGTAGGTTTGACATGACACTCCGGGTCTTCTTGGGAACACACATTTGCTTGCGTCTTGGCAATTTTGAGGTTGGCTTCCCTTGCTTGCTATCATCACTGTTCGCCCTCCGGCTAGCCAGCACTTGGAAAGCATTGCGGGTAGGAATGGTCGGGATGACCCGATCTGGCAGAGCTCTGGCATTGCGGCCGTTGAAGAAGATCCGAACCCCCCCAATCATCATGGACTTCCCAGATGCAGAAAGTCGACATTGGGAAGCGGCAGAGGCTCTTCCTCTTCTGAAGTTCTTTTTGTTGCCCCCAGTGGGCCCCTTCTCATGTGCTTCAATCGGGTTGGTAGCATGGTGAACATAACAGCTCACGGTCACTAGATTCTTGAGTAGGGATTTCTTGATCTTATCCTCGCTCTGACAAGAAGCAGCTTTATCATCCTTCAGCTCTACAGGCTTCGGACTTTCTTTGCTCAGAATATCCACAGACACAACTCCCAGGAAGTTGGGGCAGCCAACGACCGGAGGAAAGTCACCGAAAGTGGTGGGCGAAGCAGAGGATGCGCTTCTTTTCGTCTCGTGATGGACGAAGTAGGACACGACCTCCGGAGCATCCTTCATCACCTGGCTTATCTTGGGGCCGGTAGCTTGCGGCAAAGTCTCGACAACAGTTTTCGGCTCCTGGTTGTCGATCTCGAGCAGGTCAGTGAAGCTGAGGCCCAGGCAGTTAGGCATCCCGACAGCAGGCGGCATCGATCCGAACGATAGAGGTACTGCCAGGTAGCTTTCTTGAACATGTGCATCGACCGGTTGCTGGTCAAAGCATACTGACATGATTCCAGCTGTCATTGTAGCTTCCTGAAAATAGAGAAAGCGCACAGAATCAGAAATTTGAGGGGGGCCCGCTAGGCCTCCTATTTTTGGCGTAGAGATGAAGGGAGACTTAGTCCCACCGGGGGTGCCAGACTTGTGGAATGCGGATGTTTCCGTTGGATTTTTATTCTTTTATTTCCGTTGTTTATTTATTGGCGTGCCAGTCACATATGTGACGATTTCATTGTGCGCTCGATCTGACTTCTAATCAGTCGATTGTGAGTGATCGTGTCTGGACCAACAGTCCGTCATACCATAAAGGTTATGACGTTAATTACGTCCTCCCTAAGAAGGACAACCCTTGATTAAACGCCAAAGTAAGAGGAGACCGGCAGCAAAAACCTAAATGAGAGCATGCTAATTTATCTGCAAGACATTGAGGAGACTGGATAAAGCGAGGGTATATCAGGTGCGGAGCAAATCCGGCAGCATATCCCCATATCTTGGATCATGCCAAGGAGAGATAGACCCTCATCCACGGGATGCCGGGACGAAGGCCGAAAGAGAAGGGCACTAGGCCTAGGAACACTGTCTGCATTCATAGCACCGGTTGATATCCCCTTGGAAACCATCGGAGCGTATGCAGTGGCAGAGCTCCCTAGGTTCATAGGGTTACAGAGGAATCCGGATCGGGACCGGATAATGTAGGGGAGGCCATTCCCCGTTAATTTATCTCCTGAGGCATACCTCGTGACCTCTGGATATCCCTCAGACAGGTATAGTGGAGTGACCAAGAATTGGACTGAGGTGGAAATACAAATTCTTGGTGCAGGGCTCCGGTGGGACCTTCTCGGCACAGTTTCCACATAAAAGGGGGGGGGGGTTCTCGGCACGCTAAGAAGAAGATAAAGAAAGCTTCCCGGCACGAGGTTCCCGGCACGAGCTTCCCGGCGCGCTAAGAAGAAGATGAAGAAAGCTTCCCGGCACGAGGTTCCCGGCACGCTAAGAAGAGGGTTCTCGGCATGAGGTTAAAGAAGGAGAAGGGAGGAGGATGAGGCTCTCGGCGTGAGGGTTCCCGGCGCGCCCAGGGCCGCGTCGGGAACTATTCCCTGCGCCGAGAAGGGTTGGCGCCGGGAAGGTGCTAGGCCTAAGGGCCGGGAAGACTTATGGTTTTTTTTCGATGCTATGTTCTAGGGATTTTTCTCAGGGTTCAGACAGTGGCTGGGGGATGGATTCAGGAGGCAAGTAAGGGAAGAGCTAGGGGTCTACCAAGTTGACAGCAAGGAATTACGGATGAAAGGGGTCCGAGAGATCAGAGTTACAGGGCCTTCGAACTCTCAGGAACAGGCTTCATGCCATTCATATTGCCAACCATCCGGGAGATCGAGAGATAACGGTCTCTGATCCCTGCAATGGCCCTAGTGGCATGAGAAATTTGGAGAGAACCACGGACTCCGCGACGTTTAAATCATCGATGACATTGAGGGAGAAGGGGGAGAACAAAGCCCAAAAATCCACAGTGAGGATTGGAGCGTTGTTGGCTCCGTCCCATCCTACAGAGGCATGCATATAACGGGAAGCCAGCAGACGATTAACATGTCGAGCCTGGATGAGTCGAATCTGACAGCATATCCCCTGGGCTTGCAGACATGCCAAGTAGGGATAGGAGACCATCCACGCAGTGGCGGGATGGAATCCGGGTAAACAACGGGGAATCTTCCCCTTTGAACTCCCTGCTCGGTTGGAGGCTCCATGATATTCACTCTCCCGATGGATAGAGTCAAGCGGGGTGTGTATCGATCACACTCCCTTGGCCTTCCAGGGTCAGCTCTGTCGGATAGAAATCCGGCAGCGTCTCCCCCTCTTTCGGGTCATGCCAAAGAAAATAGGCCATCATCCACGGGTGCCGGGATGATAGCCGAAAAAAGGAGGCCCTAGGCTCCCTGGTGATGTGGGTGTCCATGTCGATGCTTACTATCCCCTCAGGAACCGTCAGGGCTTATACAATGGTATGGCCCCTTGGGTTTATGGGGTTACGGATGAATCTGATCTGAGATAATGTAGGGGAAGTACTCCCCATTACTGTATCTCCTCGGGGCATATGTGATGGTCTCTGAACATCCTCTAGACAGATGTGTGGAGAGGTTAAAGGGATTGGAGGGTGATGATGCGAAGGTGGATCTTGGCCTGGGTTTTATTGGCCAAAGAAGGAGCCTCGGTGTGGGTTTTTATTGGCAAAGGGGGGAGCTCTCGGCGTGGCTTTTATTGGCCAGGGGGGGTTCTCGGCGCCAAGGGGTTCTCGGCGCGCTCGTCACCGCGCCGGGAACCTGGCACCGGGAAGCCTCCGGGCCGGGAAGGCTGTATTGAAAAGGGGTCTTCTTGGCCAGTGAACAGGATTGGGGGTTTTATCAACGTGCTGAAGGGAAAAGGGGGAAGCCCTCTCGGCGGCATAGCTCTCGGCGTGGCAACGGCCGCGCCGGGAACCATTTACCCAACGCTCGCGCCGGGAAGGTGAAAGGGCTCAGGGCCAGAAAGGGTTTATGGCTTGATTACGATACTCTGTTCGGGGGACTTCTGGGATTTTTGGCTTGGATTGAGGCAGGATTTGGAGTGCAAAAGGGGATTACATGAAGATTTCTGCTGGAGGGATGCCAAGGGAATTGGAAGACAAAGTCAGTAGATGAAATAAGACCATCGTCCCCTCACAATGTCCTGTGAAGATTTTTATCTGTTTGCCGCCAGCCGTCTGAGGAGATCAAGAGATGACTGTCTCTAATCACCTGGACGAGCCCAATGGCATTGAGGAAACAAACCAGCGATGGAGGAATGACACAACCCTCGGCACTGGAACTCTAGGCCCTAATCATTCAAGGGTCAGAATGGAGGACCCAGGGGTCGAGGTCATCACTTATCAGAACCTCGCGAGGTTGCATTCATCTGCAGATTAAGCATATATCTTATAACCAACAGTTCAGGGAACTGAGAGATTGATGTCTCTGGTTCCTGAATGGCATAAGGGGGGCCTCGAAGGAAAACTCGAATGTATGTGGGGGATCTGCCATCGAGACAGGAGGGGAGAAGGAAACAGAACCCAATAACCTATTAGATGGGGGTAGGGGCCCTATCTTCATTCCTCTTCGAAGAACAGACTCATAGAAACGACTCTGAAACCCGAAGCGTCTAGACTATTGGACATTCAGATAAAAGATATATACATAGAAAGACAGAGGGCAGAGCTTCGGTTGCCTAATATCCGGCACGGCAACTGTGACATTTCATTTCATCTCATTATCACCACTTACATCAACTGCAAGGCTGAAGCTGAGAAACAGGCAAAGGGGAGGAACGGAGGCAGGCAAGAAAAGAATTCTCGGTCATCATATGAATAATCAAAGCACGAGGACATAGACTATTACATACGGAGGAAAATAAAGAAGAAAACAAACATGGGGGGGGCGGGGGGGTGGAGCATTGACTCCACTCCCCCCCCATTCAGCAGACCTTCTCCTTCCTATTTCGATCTCTCAGCAGCAGTAGGCCTCCCGGCGCCGGTGTGGGCTTCTCTCTTCCTTTCTTTTGGTTTCTGGCTATCTTCTCTTCTTCTTCTTTTTTTTGGCTCTCTCTATCTGTTTTTCCTCTTTTTTCTTCTATCCTCCTCCACTCCTTCCCTTTGACAGAGGGAATGGCTTTTATAAGCCCATTCCATTGGCTTCTCGGCGTGGCCACTGTCGGTGCGCGTTTTGGTGGCAGTGGGCCTCTTCAGCAGCTTCTCGGTGCCACAGGTATTGGCCCATTTAGGGATTTTGGGCTTCTTGTGTTCATTTCTTCAGTTGTGAGGGCTGACTCATCGGTTGACATATCTTGTCGGCTGAGCTTCTTTCTTGCTCGTTCGGGGATGGTCCCGAGTATCTTCCGAGGTCTTGTGTCTCGTTTCAGTGGTTCTCTATTAGAGCCGGCAGTCTCTTCTTTTCTTCTTTTCTTCTTCTATTCCTGAAAACAAGATAACAGAAATAAGACATTTTATCAGAAATAAAGGTATTTTAGGGTTATTATTATTATTTCATCGCTGCTATTATTATTATCTTTATTTTAGGCGTCAACAATAGTAAGGCGGTTTTTGTCGTGCTATAGGGTCCTAGCGCGTTCAGCCTTGTCGCGCTATAGGGTCCTAGCGCGTTCTGTTTGAACGCGCTATGGACCTGTAGCGCGTTCTGTTTGAAAGTGCTATGCAAAGATAGCGCGTTCTTGGAGGTGACCAGCCGGGCTGCCTAGGGCGGGCAGTCTACGGCTGATCGTGCTCCCCTTGGGCCGTGTGTGTCCCGGACACCCCGTGGAGTTCCGTGACCGTGTCTTTGGGTGTTCGGAGGTCCCGTGTTACCTCCATAAGCATGCCCATGGGCTTGGTGGGTCCGGGTGACCCCAGGTATTCCGGGCTTTCTTGTTCTTACTAGATCGAGTCACCGTGTATCGGTGTGAGTGAGGTGAGGTTTCCCCGCACGCCGTGGTTTCTCCGGAAGGTGGTTTCCGAGTGGGCCATGTGTGTGACCTTAGACTGTGAGTTCAATCTCCCAGTCGGAGGCTGGAGGTCGCTTAAGTTTCCCTCCTCGAGGGATGGATCTTGGTAGTTGTGAACTACCTCGTGAGTCATCCCATCGTGATTTTGGACCTAGGGATTAGGCCAGATTGACGGCTCAGTGCTGTCGTATGCAACGGTCTTGACCCCGAGTCTTGTGACTCAAAGGCCGTTGGGTTTAGTAGGTCTAGTGGGCTGTCCAGAGTCGGGTGACTTAGAGCCACCTGTTACTTTGCGTTACTCGCGATGGGTGCGTGCGTGGTTTTCTGTGTCCACGTTCCGTGATCCCCCACTAGTCGTAGCCTTTTTACGGCACGCGGTGCTGACCCACCCAGGAGTGGTGGAGTGGCTGACCCGAGAGAGACGGTGAGTAGGCTGGTTACCGTAGGGCCCCCACGTACAGCCAAGTCCAGGCTTAGGGGAATTACCAGCTAAAGGAGAGGCCTAGGGCGTATGGTCTAAGTGTGCACACGAGGTTGGGGGCATCGGACGGCGTCGGTAGGTGCGACCCCAACTAATCCTTGTTCTGTGGTACTGGTTACTGTGTGTGTCTGAGTCTCTGCCTGGGGCATAGTAGCTAGACACTTGTGACGCGGTGTAAGACGTCAGGGGACGCATCCGGTCGTTCTTCTGGTGGGCGGTACTCCCGTCACGTGACGTGAGTTTCCTCGCGAGTCAAGTTCCGCTTCACGTCTGTGAGATGTGGTTTTACGTGCAGTTCTCCGATGTTTTCCTGATGCCGAGGTCTAGGTGTTCTGGTGAGCGTCACCAAGGGCTTTCCCCTAGACAGCGTCGAGTTCCTGACGAGTGGTCGTTTTCCTAGTAGCATGACTAGGGTGGTTCGTTGTTCGGTCGTCCCCGATTGTGGGATCGGGGTGTTGGTTTTCCTGTACAGTAGAAGTAGCTGTAGCGCCGAGTTTTTACCGGCCACCGGTTTGCTGTTCCTGTTGTTACTGTTGTTCTTGCTGTTGTTACTTTCCTCTTCCGCCGTTGTTTCCGGTTGGGGTTCCACGGGACCCCTGCTGAGTCTCTGTTTGGAGACTCATCCCTTCTTTTCTAGTGCGGCGGTTCTTCCTCAAGGTTCGAGGGTGCTGTTCGGAGGTTCTTAGCTGCCAGCTCACCGGGCCGAGTGTTCACTTGGCATGTGATATATTTTAATGCTTTAGACTGTACTTTCTATTGGACTGGACTCTGTTGTAGTTATTTATTTATTTCTGTTAATTGTTGAAGTGTCCTACTTTATTTCCTATTTCTTTGTACCTCCACACTCCTTTTTAGCCCTTCCGAGCCCTCCCGGCTAGTGGGCGGCGGGCCAGGATTCAAATGGTATCGGGCCTTCCCGATATCCCGATCTTGGGTCGCCACAGTGCACCCCTTCCTTCTCTCTCCTTCCTCCCGGTGGATGGTGGTGTTGAGATCGGGTCGACGTGTGGAGATCGTGGAGGAGATCCCGTCTGCTTCCACTACTCGTGTGGATACGTCTAGAGGCAGGTCGCTTGAACGGCTCATGACTCTGGGATCTTCCTCTCGTTCGTCTTCGAGGTTTTGGGAGATTCTTAATCCCGCAAAGGTAAGGAATCGTTCTTCCCATCGCGGGTTTAACGATCTTGTTCGATTTTGAAAAATTGGCAATGATATGCAATCTAAGGTTTTGATGATTTTCGCTGCACATTCTGGTCGAAACCTTACAATCTAGGTCTCATGTCTGTGTAGATGTTCGATGAGGTGTCTCTGGTGATAGCCGTGGAATAGCCCACAGTGGGGAAAAGAAGAAGTCCCTTATTGAGTTTGGCAGAGGGTCTACTCTTATGGAGGGGAAGGTGGTGACAAATGGGGGAGGGCTTACATAAGAGAGAGAGAGAGAGAGGGAGAGAGAGAGAGAAGATGGTTCATGAAGAAGTGGCCACGATGGGTGGGGAGGGAAGATGGGCTCCGATTACTTCTTTAGAAAAAAATTAAGTGGAGAGATATTTTTATTTGGGATTTTAACATCTATACCCCTATAAAATATTATATTTACATTTATCTCCCTATTTTTATCGTATTATCAAGAATATCCCTAATATGTATCGTATTGTTATGATTATACCCCTGTGGTTCTCGGGCCGTCAACGTTGGCTAATATTCTAAGAATATACTCACGGAAATCATTTGAAAATATAAAATATCAAAAATACCTTTATATATATATATATATATATATATATATAGAGAGAGAGAGAGAGAGAGAGAGAGAGAGAGAGAAGGGTGCCACCCGTGGCCCCTCTCCCTCACCTCTGACATTTCCCCTTCCCCCTCCCTCTCCCCCACCTCCGACGAGCTACGATGACCACTCCCCACCCCTCCCTACAACACCCTCTCCCCCTTCTGCTCTGACGAGCAAACCCCTCTCCCCCCTCCCTGATTTAGGCCCCCCCACCCCACCCTCTAGCCTCTCCCCCTCCTACTTCGGCGTTTGCCTCCACCTCCTCGAGCTCCCCCACCCATGTCGGCCCTCTCCATCCCACCCTCCTCCTCCTCCTCTTATGGCTCCCCCCCTCTCTTGGCCCCTCCCCTAGCTTGACAGCCCCAGTAGGAACCCTAGCTCCCAGGACGCCCCCTTCCTCCCTCCTCTCTTCCCACCAAGAAGTGCAGGAGCAGCCAGAGGAGCCAACGACGGCATGCAGTAGTAGCAGCAGGAGGAGGAGTCGGCGGCACAAGAACCTCATAATCCTAGTGTCAGAACCCTAGCCCCACCGTGTAGGAGTAGACGCTATTGTAGTTGCCTTCCTCCCTCCCGGATGCTACGATGCCTGTGTGCCCTTCGTTGCTACACCTCTCCTTCAACCAGGACCAGGGCAACTACCGCCACCCCCATCGTGCAAAAATAGTTGGCCATCACAACTACCTCTACCTCCCCTTACACCCCCTACGCCCCCTTCGCAGCACGTAGGCACTCCCCTCCCTCTCAACCCCCCTTTAGCGATCGCATGCCCCACCCCTCCCACTCGCATCCCCCTCCCCACCCCTCCCAACCCCCTGCCCCTCTGCTAGCACCCCCCCTCCATCGGGACCCCCATCTCTCTCTCTCTCTCTCTCTCTCTCTCTCTCTCTCACGAACACCACCACCCCGACCACCCTCTTTCCCCTCACTCCGTGTAACGACCCGAGAATCCGATTACCCGGAAGGCCCGATAACCCGAGACTCGCACCGCCACCCACGAGTCCGAAGACTCGGAAGGGTTAGAAGGATGGTGTGGAAACTACACAAGTATCACAAGTAATTGCAGAAATTAAACAGTTATAATAAGAAGCAGGAAATAAATTAGCATTTTACATGGTCCACAAAATAACAACAATAGTCCACAACTAGTACAGAGACAAGAAAGAAAAGTACAGCTACACGGGGCATATCCCGGCTCTGACCTCTGGCACTACCTCTGGGCACCCGCACCACGCTGCACCCCAGATGCACTCCCCTGGGGCGGCGCCTCACCTGAAACACGGTGAAAACACGCATGGAATGAGTCTCGGAACAAGACTCAGTAGGGATCACTCGAACCCTACCTCGTAAAATGGGAAACCACTACGCTAGCGGTAGGAGAGTACCTCGAAAAGGAAGGTCATGTACTCTACACAACAAAGACCCTACGGCACGCAGACCGGCACACGTGCCATGGTGAGACAACCGAAGCTCAACGGTCAACCCGACAAAACCTGAAGGTCGGAAACACATGACTGACAGTTTGTCACTCCGTGCTCGACAGGAGTAGCTCTCACTAGAAGCACAGCCGGTAGCGTCCCCTGACGTCTTACACCGCGCCGCAGGTGATCCGCCTGGCGTGGTAGCTCCTACCAAAGGCGCGAACACCGAACAAGTAACCACAAACAAGTGACTAGCTGGGGTCACGCCCGTCGACGTGGGTCCAACTGCCCCCAACCACGTGTGCACACACAGACCGCGCGTCCCTGGTCTGGTCCTCTGACCGGTTTTCCCCTCAGCCGGACTCTGGCTGCAAGACGTGGGGCCCGACGGCAACCGGTCCACAAACCGCCCCTAAGGGTAAGCCCGTACACCACTCCCTGGTGCGACCGGTACCGCGTACTGGTAGGCTACGACTAGTGGAGGGTCACTGAAGGAGTAGACTCTCAAGTCACGGAAAACGACGCCCACATCCGACGACGCACGGGGACCACCCCACGCACCGGCCCCGTCGCACGGTGGCCACAATCGGACTAAAAATGGGGTTGCAGCCCTCTCGGGGCAACCAGGCGCCTGACAGTCCACCCTGGGACCGTCACAAGGCTGTAACGGTCTAGGCGAGACCGTTACACACACACTTGGCGGTCTAATGTAGGCCGTTACACGGCCGGAGGAACGTAGAGGGTAATGCGCCTGGTCCAGCGCGTTACACGAATGTAAAGCTCCTGGGCCAGCGCGTTACACGCGCCTCACGCTCCCCTCGAGAAAGCAAGATGTAACGCACCTGCCCCAGCGCGCTACACGAATGTAACACGCCTGCCCCAGCGCGTTACGCGCCCCTCACACCTGGGGTAACCCAGGGAGTAACGCGCTCGCCCCAGCGCGTCACTCAGATGTAACGCGCTCGCCCTGGCGCGTTACACACGCAGACCCCCAACGGTCAAAAACCAACGGTCGGAAAGCCCCTGACGGCCCAGCCCAGGTGCGTCACATACAAGTGGCGGTCAATCGTGGGACCGTCACAGTCCCTGACCCCCTAGGGCTAAACAAAGGGCATGTGACTGCCCCCTCGAGGTGCGTCACATAATGTGACAGTCCCTGGAAGGACCGTCACACGCACCCGACGGCGATAACGGTGTGGAAAGCCCAAAAACTTCAACCACGCCCCCAAGCCTCCACCGGAGAGGGGGAAATCAAAGGGGAAGACCCCTGGGGACCCCTAGCATGATTCTAGGCCATCAAAACGTGAAATCATGCATCAAATCCATAGATCGGGCGAGCTCTCCCCAAATCATGGAAAAACCCCAACATGCTCAATCACACCCCCTCTCGGCCTCCCCTCGGCCTATAAACCACGGAAATGAACGGCGGGGAGCTAGGGTACGTCACCCTACCTCAATGGAGCGAATGCTCCGCCGGATCGTCCGCGAACGTAATAAATCGCTTTGGAAAACCCTCGTTCTTCAAGCTTCCCACGAGCACCGCACGTCCCCACGATCGCCTCGCCGCCGCCCACGTCGCCGCGCCGCCGCCCCGCCGCTGTCTGCAGCCGGAGAGGAGCTCGCCGCGGTCGAATGGGAGGAAGAGAGGGAGAGGGAGAGGTCACGGTGGGGGGAAAACGGAGGAGGAAGAAGAAGAGGAAAGAGAAGGTGGGGGAGAGAGAGAAAATAGGGGGGTATTTATAGGAAAAATCTGGAAATTTTGGAAAATACTAAAAAATAGAAAATTACATTTCCGAAATCCTCGGGATGCATCGATCGCAACGGTACCACTCGTGCCCAGGTGAACGACCCGATTCACCCGCAGCGAGATTCCGAAGGAATTGCCGAAACACACACCGGAAATCAGAAAACACGCGCGGAAAAGTCGTGGAATGCCTCCGGGCCTCCGAAACAACTCCGGATCACGCCGATCCGAACACGAAGAATGACCAAAACGAAATTTCGAACACAACGGAGCCGGACGCTCCGAAAAACCAGATCCGGGACCCACGAAGAAGGATCTGAAAGGTCCGGGATATTACAGCCCTCCTCCCTTAAGGAATTTCATCCTCGAAATTGGGAACAACCCAAGGGGAAAGAAGAGGAAGACTCACTCAAACAGGTAAGGGAACTTCTGACGTATCTCGTCCTCACGTTCCCAAGAAGCCTCACCACCAGAGTGCCGTTGCCACACCACCTTTACCAAGGGGATGACCCTGATCCGCAGGCGCTGCTCTCGCCTATCCTCCACGCGGATCGGAAACTCTGGGAGAGAGAGATCTGGAGTCACCTCAGGCCAAACAGAAATCTTGAGCACATGAGAGTCATCGGGCACATACTTCCGCAACATCGAGACGTGGAACACGTCATGCACCGACGCCAACTCAAGGGGTAACTGCAACCGGTAAGCAACCTCACCGATGCGCTCCAAGATCACAAAAGGACCAATGTAGCGGGGACTCAGCTTCCCACGCCGTCCAAAACGCATCACCCCCTTCATCGGAGAAACTCTCAAGAACACACGATCGCCCACGGCGAACTCGAGAGGCTGCCTCCTACGGTCAGCATAGCTCTTCTGCCGACTCTGGGCCGCCAACATGTTCTGACGAACCAGGTGCACAACATCCACACATTGCTGCACCAACTCTGGTCCCGTCAAAACACGCTCACCAACCTCAAACCAATCAAGTGGAGTCCGGCAAGGACGCCCATACAGAGCCTCATAGGGAGCCATACCAATGCTCGAATGATAGCTGTTGTTATAGGCAAACTCCACCAATGGTAGGTGATGAATCCAACTCCCCTGCCACTCCAGGCAGCATGATCTCAGCATGTCCTCCAGAGTCTGAATGGTCCTCTCAGACTGACCATCAGACTGAGGATGATACGCCGAGCTAAATACCAACTCCGTGCCAAGAGCTTGCTGGAAACTCCTCCAGAATCTAGAAGTGAAGCGTGGATCCCGATCTGACACGATCGAAATGGGAATCCCATGCAACGGCACGATCCGCTCAACATACAAACGAGCCAACTTGGACACGCTCCAGCTGACTTTGACCGGTAACAACCGAGTCACCTTCGTCAGCCTATCCACCAGCAACCAAATACTGTCTTGCCCACCCGGGGTCCTCGGCAACCCCACCACAAAATCCGTGGTCACGTGGTCCCACTTCAACGCAGGAACATCCAAGGGCTGGAGAGTACCTCCTGGTCACTGATGTTCCGCCTTCACCTGCTGACAGATCAGGCACCTGGCCACAAATTCTGCGACATCTCTCTTCATGCCAGGCCACCAGAACTATCTCCGCAAGTTCCGATACATCTTTGTCGCACCCGGGTGTACGGTGTACCTACTCCCATGAGCCTGGCGCAACACCGCACGACGAATCTGCTCCTCCGCTGGGACGTACAGCCTGCCATGAAACCTCGCAGCACCGTCCTCGCCGAGTTCCACATCAGCCATCGCCAGAATCCGGGGCAACTCAGGGTCCGCATGCTGAGCCTCTATCACCTGATGACGGATAGCAGGAGTGACAGTCAGACTCGCAAGCACTGCCAACCCTGGCTTCTGGGGAATCTTAAGCCTGAAGGATACTTCGGGCACTTGTTCCCAGAGCCTCCACTTCCTCAACATCAAGGCACTGACCGTGACCTTCCGACTCAAGGCATCGGCGATGACATTCATCCTGCCCGGCTGATAAGACATGGTGAAGTCATAATCCTTCATGAATTCCATCCAATGCCTTTGCCTGAGATTCAGGTCCCTCTGCGAGAACACGTACCTCAAACTCTGATGGTCAGTGAACACCTCGAACTTCTCGCCGTACAGATAATACCTCCAGATCTTCAGCGCGAAGATCACCGCCGCCAACTCAAGGTCATGGGTAGGGTAGTTCTCCTCGTGGGGATTTAGCTACCGAGATGCATAAGCCACCACTCTACCATGCTACATCAACACAGCTCCCAATCCAACGCCGGAAGCATCTGTACACACCACGAAGCCTCCCGATCTAGAAGGCAAAACCAACACCGGAGCTGAGGTGAGCAATCTCTTCAGTTCCCTGAAGCTCTACTCACACTCCTCAGACCAGACGAAAGGCACATCCTTCCGCGTGAGTCTAGTCATCGGGGCCGCAATGCTAGAAAAATCCTGGATAAACCGGCGATAATAGCTCGCAAGCCCCAAGAAACTCCGGATCTCCGTCACTGACATCGGCCTCGGCCACTGCATTACTGCCTCGACCTTGGCGGGGTCCACGGAAATACCATCACCAGAAATCATGTGCCCCAGAAAGTGCACCTCGCCGAGCCAAAACTCGCACTTGCTGAGCTTCGCATACAACTGGTGATCTCGCAACGTCTGCAGCACCACACCCAAATGGTACGCGTGCTCCTCGGCAGATTGCGAATAAACAAGGATGTCATCCACGAAGATGACCACGAATTGGTCCAAATACGGATGAAACACCCTCTGCATCAAGTCCATGAAGGCTGCTGGGGCATTGGTGAGTCCGAACGGCATCACCAAAAACTCATAATGCCCGTACCTCGTACTGAAAGCAGTCTTCTCCACATCGGACTCGTGAATTCTCAGCTGATAGTAACCGGACCGCAAATCAATCCACGAGAACACTCGCGCAGGCTGGAGCTGGTTGAACAAATCATCAATCCGTGGCAACGAATACTTGTTCTTAATGGTCACTTCATTCAGCTGCCGATAGTCAATGCATAGCCGCAGACTACCGTCCTTCTTCTTCACAAATAACACGGGTGCACCCCAAGGGGAAAGCTAGGACGAACATACCCCTTGGCCAACAGCTCCTGCAACTGCGCCCTCAACTCCCTCAACTCAGCGAGGGCCATACGGTAGGGAGCCTTCGCCAAAGGTCCCGTACCAGGCACAACCTCGATCACAAAATCGATCTCCCGCTGGGGAGGCAATCCAGGCAACTCCTCGGGAAAAATGTCAGGAAACTCACACACCACCGGAATGTCCTCGACATCCGGCTCCATCCGGTCAGACACAACCACGGACGCGAGAAAACCCTGACAACCAGAATCAAGCAATCGACGGGCTCGAATAGCAGAGATGAGGAATCGAGAAGAGGTTGAACGGATACCTTTGAAATAGAAGGTCCGCTTGCTCGGATGCTGGAAGTAGACCCTCTTCATTCCACAATCCACCACTGCTCCATGAGTCTCGAGCCAATCCATGCCTAGGATCACATTATAATCCCGAAGCTGCAACGCGTACAACCTGCCTGACATACTCCGTCCATCGATCCAAACCGGAATCTGATCAAAGCAATACTGAGTGATCATGAAATCACCCAAAGGCAACTCCAATGCCAAATCACAGGACAACTGGGTCACCGGCTCCTCGATGCTCAACGCGAAATCCTCTGAAATAAACGAATGAGACGTGCCAGAATCAAACAAAACCCGAGCCGCACAACCTAAAATCTGAACGGTACCTTCCACGAGCTGCGACGCCACTGCCTCTGCCCTGGTCATGTGCGTGATCTGGCCTCGAGCTCTCTGCCTGCCTCCCACACTAGCTGACCTGGGTAGTGGCAGATACTGTCCCTGCTGTTGCTGCCTCTGCTGCTGGGGAACCTGCTGTTGCGGCGGCCTATGAGGACAGTCACGCACCATGTGCCCTGGCTGGTCACACCGAAAATAGATAATCGGCGCCGTGCACTGCCTTCCTGGGTGGAACCCACTACACCGTGGACACGGTCCTCGCGACCCACCCACTGATCCCTGACGCTGCAAAGGAATCGGCTGCTGTACACTGCCTGATGAAGCTTGCCCCTGATCCTTGGACTTCTTCTTGTCGAACCCTTTCTTGAAAAATTTCTTGACCTTTGTGCCAAAGGACGCAGATCCTATCACCGACGCTGCCTGTGCCGGCACTCCTGAACCACTCATCGCATGCTGGAAAGAACCCCGCTGCTAGGTAGCCGACTGCTGGCTGCGACCTGACAAAGACTATCCCTGGATGATCGGTCCTCGGGTCCTCTGCATATCCATCTCCAAGGAAGCCGCAACACGAGACGTTGTCTCAAGATCAGTGGCCCCGTTCGCGATCAGATGGTGCCTCAGCTCCTGCCTCAAGCCCTGAACAAACTGCGCGGTCTTCACCCTCTCATGCTCCATAATGTGAGGTGCATACCGACCCAGCTCGACAAATCGGGCCCTGTACTGTAACACGGACATGTCACCCTGCACCAGCTCCAGAAACTCCCGCATCCGCTGCGTAGCAACAAAATCTGGACAGTACGTACGCTCGAAAGCACGGACGAAATCGTCCCACTCGACCTGCTCAAGTGGACGAAGCTGAAAGGACGTCTTCCACTCGGAAGACCACCACTTCTGAGCCATACCCTACAACTGGTTGTAGGCCAACACCACTCTGTCCTCGGCAGCACTCTTCGCAGAACTGAACACCCGCTCCATCTCATCAAGCCAATCACGAGCCGCATCAGGGTCTGCCTGGCCGCTAAAGTAACGCGGATGGAACTGCAGAAAGTCCCTCACTGCTCGGCCTGGCCCACCCCTAGCTGATGAGCCCTCACAAGCCTCTCCACCGAACTACTGAGACATAAGCTGGTACATGCCACGGAAGAAATCCTCGGCCCCCGGAACCCTCGCAGTAGCCGCGGCCTCGGTAGCTCCTAGTGGCGCTCTGCTATGCTCCTCCTGGTCCCCCTGGACTCCCTGCTGGATCTCCTGACCTCCAGCCGACTGCCCCTGCTGAGAGCGAGTGCTCCGCCTTGGCGCCATTCTCGCTCCTGAAGCAAAAGACAGAAAACACGAAAACGGCATGGTCAAGAAAAACACACGATGCCCGATGCCAGTGTCAACTGTACATCATTGCTGTGGACAAGTGGACCACTACAATTACCTATGATTCATGTAATTCCACAACCGCGCTCTGATACCAGCTGTAACGACCCGAGAATCCGATTACCCGGAAGGCCCGATAACCCGAGACTCGCACCGCCACCCACGAGTCCGAAGACTCGGAAGGGTTAGAAGGATGGTGTGGAAATTACATAAGTATCACAAGTAATTGCAGAAATTAAACAGTTATAATAAGAAGCAGGAAATAAATTAGGATTTTACATGGTCCACAAAATAACAACAGTAGTCCACAACTAGTACAGAGACAAGAAAGAAAAGTATAGCTACACGGGGCATATCCCGGCTCTGACCTCTGGCACTACCTCTGGGCACCCGCACCATGCTGCACCCCAGACGCGCTCCCCTGGGGCGGCGCCTCACCTGAAACACGGTGAAAATACGCAGGGAATGAGTCTCGGAACAAGACTCAGTAGGGATCACTCGAACCCTACCTCGTAAAACGGGAAACCACTACGCTAGCGGTAGGAGAGTACCTCGGAAAGGAAGGTCATGTACTCTACACAACAAAGACCCTACGGCACGTAAACCGGCACACGTGCCACGGTGAGACAACCAAAGCTCAACGGTCGACCCGACAAAACCTGAAGGTCGGAAACACACGACTGACAGTCTGTCACTCCGTGCTCGACAGGAGTAGCTCTCACTAGAAGCACAGCCGGTAGCGTCCCCTAACGTCTTACACCGCGCCGCAGGTGATCCGCATGGCGTGGTAGCTCCTACCAAAGGCGCGAACACCGAACAAGTAACCACAAACAAGTGACTAGCTGGGGTCACGCCCGTCGACGTGGGTCCAACCGCCCCCAACCACGTATGCACACACAGACCGCACGTCCCTGGTCTAGTCCTCTGACCGGTTTTCCCCTCAGCCGGACTCTGGCTGCAAGACGTGGGGCCCGATGGTAACCGGTCCACAAACCGCCTCTAAGGGTAAGCCCGTACACCACTCCCTGGTGCGACCGGTACCGCGTACTGGTAGGCTACGACTAGTGGAGGGTCACTGAAGGAGTAGACTCTCAAGTCATGGAAAATGACCCCGCATCCGACGACGCACGGGGACCACCCCACGCACCGGCCCCGTCGTACGGTGGCCACAGTCGGATTAAAAACGGGGTTGCAGCCCTCTCGGGGCAACCAGGCACCTGACGGTCCACCCCGGGACCGTCACAAGGCTGTAACGGTCTAGGCGAGACCGTTACACACACACTTGGTGGTCTAATGCAGGCCGTTACACGGCCAGAGGAACGTAGAGGGTAACGCGCCTGGTCCAGCGTGTTACACGAATGTAACGCTCCTGGGCCAGCGCGTTACACACGCCTCACGCTCCCCTCGAGAAAGCAAGATGTAACGCGCCTGCCCCAGCGCGCTACACGAATGTAACGCGCCTGCCCCAGCGCGTTACGCGCCCCTCACACCTGGGGTAACCCAGGGAGTAACACGCTCGCCCCAGCGCGTCACTCGGATGTAACGCGCTCGCCCTGGCGCGTTACACACGCAGACCCCCAACGGTCAAAAACCAACGGTCGGAAAGCCCCTGACGGCCCAGCCCAGACGCGTCACATACAAGTGGCGGTCAATCGTGGGACCGTCACAGTCCCTGACCCCCTAGGGCTAAACAAAGGGCATGTGACAGCCCCCTCGAGGCGTGTCACATAATGTGACGGTCCCTGGAAGGACCGTCACACGCACCCGACGGCGATAACGGCGGGAAAGCCCAAAAACTTCAACCACGCCCCCATGCCTCCACCGGAGAGGGGGAAATCAAAGGGGAAGACCCCTGGGGACCTCTAGCATGATTCTAGGCCATCAAAACGCGAAATCATGCATCAAATCCATAGATCGGGCGAGCTCTCCCCAAATCATGGAAAAACCCCAACATGCTCAATCACACCCCTCTCGGCCTCCCCTCGGCCTATAAACCACAGAAATGAACGGCGGGGAGCTAGGGTACGTCACCCTACCTCAATGGAGCGAATGCTCCGCCGGATCATCCGCGAACGCAATAAATCGCTTTGGAAAACCCTCGTTCTTCAAGCTTCCCACGAGCACTGCACGTCCCCACGATCGCCTCGCCGCCGCCCACGTCGCCGCGCCGTCGCCCCGCCGCTGTCTGCAGCCGGAGAGGAGCTCGTCGCGGTCGAATGGGAGGAAGAGAGGGAGAGGGAGAGGTCACGGTGGGGGGAAAATGGAGGAGGAAGAAGAAGAGGAAAGAGAAGGTGGGGGAGAGAGAGAAAATAGGGGGGGTATTTATAGAAAAAATCCGAAAATTCTGGAAAATATCAAAAAATAGAAAATTACATTTCCGGAATCCTCGAGACGCACCGATCGCAACCGTACCACTCGTGCCCAGGTGAACGACCCGGTTCACCCGCAGCGAGGTTCCGAAGGAATTGTCGAAACACACACCGGAAATTGGAAAACAAGCGCAGAAAAGCCGCGGAACGCCTCCGGGCCTCCGAAACAACTCCGGATCGCGCCGATCCGAACACGAAGAATGACCGAAACAAAATTTTGAACACAACGGAGCCGGACGCTCCGAGAAACCAGATCCGGGACCCACGAAGAAGGATCCGAAAGGTCTGGGATATTACACTCCGGCACCCCCTTATTCATGGATCTCCACGGAGGTAGTCATGGCAGTTGTCGACTGTGGTGAGGACACCAGAGCCAGAGTACGGGTCGACTCAGCGAGCCGCCGGTCCCGGACATGCAGCATGACTCGATCGTCGCCGACATCTTTGTGGCTGGGGGACAGTCTAGAGACCCCACCTGAGCTTTGATATTTTAGTACGTATATTTTTACGTATTTGTATTTGATACGTATTTGGTTGTATTTGGGTTGTATTTTGGTTTGTATTATTTTGGGTTTAATATTGGGTCAATGAGAAAATATTGACCAAGTATTTGTATTTTTGATTTATTATGGTCCAAAGGAGGAATAATATGGTCCAGGGGGGATTAAATAAATCAAGCCCATTTTGTTGACTTGGAGAGAGGGGCGCCCCCTCTCTTGTCCCCTTGTGGGATTAATTTAATCCACCTTGTCCCCCATTTCCTTATTATACCCCCTTGACAAAGGGTATCTTAGGTCATTTGTCTAGGTCTAGGATTTAGTATAAGATCTCTATTGTGACATTTTATGCAAAATTAATGAAGAAATATATTGGAAAATAGCCAAGGGCGCTCCCCCTCTCTCTCTTGTTCTTGTTCTTCTTCTTCTACTTCCTTGCAGCAGCAAGATCTAGGGTTTGAGACCCTTTCTTGGGAGTGATTCCCAATTCTATCTCTTCCTCTGGATACCAAGTTTGATCGCCGCCGCCGCCGCCTCCGTTCGTGCTGCCATCAAGCCACCACAGCCATCTTTCCGAGCTATTGTCCTGAGCTGCGACCTGTAGATCTAAAGGTTAAAGAAGAGGCTATAACTCCAGATCCAACCGTCAGATGGAGCTGAGCTTTTGAGGGTTGGTTTACCCAGTTCTTCTTCATCCCTAGTTTAAATTTTACGTAGATCAGAGTCCATTTGAGTCCCTTCCTAGTCATTTGTTTCCCCCTCTCTCAGTCTGCCTGTGTGCAGACCTGCGAGATAGTCACCTGGTTGTCTATTTTTCCCACACCCAAAATCATGTCAGAAATTACAAAACAAATATGTGTGTGATCACCACTTTCTCCCCTATCTCCAAAAAAATCCCCAAGTCCTAGATCCACCATTTTATTTTCGATCAAACCCCATAATCAGGCGGATCCCGTTCAGCCCTGTTAGATCTGTCATCCGAGCCAGCATCAGTTACTATGTTACAGAAGTTCTCATTTTCAATCCAACCGTTGGATGGATCTGAAATTCCAGTATGTCGAAGATCTCTGAGTGCTCTTCAGAACGGTGCTAATTTCGTCCCCATCCGATATCGGATCTGGTTGTGGCGACCGTTTTCGTGGAGGCACGCATTCCTGCTCCGAGACAAGCCAGCATATGAGGCTACCGGATAAATCCAAGGGAAAATACGCCGGAGTACTTTCGGCGACCGCTACTCCCGGAGGTCGACCATTGACCCTCTGCCACCGTCTCGGTGAACCGCTGCCTTCAGAAGCTCTCCGGAGGTCATCGTCCCTTTGGAAGCCCTTGTTCGATGTCCTGCCGGCCAGCAAATCGCAGAACCGGAGCCGCTGCCGCAACCTCCCGGAACCCACTGCCTTGCCGCCCGCCAACCCAAGTTCGGTGCTCCTGGCACCATTGTATAGCCCTTTAGCTCCCTGCGTGGAGTGGGCAATAAAAATCACTGTTGTAATTTAATTTTACCATTATACCGGGAGTGATGGAAGTTGGCCGGGACGTCTTCCCCACGCCGCGAGCGTGGAGGTACACCCGCTTCCCTCTTTGTCTTACTTGCTTAGCTAGTATAAGTTCTTAATGCCGCTGCATGTGAGTAGTTTATTTCCTAGCTAGTTAAATTTAGTCACCGTTGTGAGTTGTGAGTGCGAGACCAGTCCCATGACTCATTCCGAGCACGAGAGTGAGCTGACCACCCGAGACTCAATGTCGATTTCTCAACCGTGCAGATTGACACGTTTCCCTCACTAGGGACGATCGTGAGTGAGTACTTCTTGTTTGGGGCACGTTCGCCTCTTCAAGAACCACGTTAGGTGCCGAGCCATTCGTGTCGTCGCTGGTCGCGTCATCTTTGGGTCGTGTCGTCACCTAGAGTCCCAGGTTCGCAATAAGTACGAGTCGAGTCTCATGTCATCCCGCATCAAATTGGTATCAGAGCTGGTTTGAGTCTAGGGTAGTCGGTCCAAGGTGCTCCATTTCATCTGGTATATCCAAAGGTGTTCCCGGAACGATAGGCTACGCCTATTGGGAAAGGGGCACACTTGCGTGAGTACGATCTTCGGATCAAACTTCTGCCTCATATCAGATATTGGAGTTTATGTTGTCCTTCATTTTGCATTGGTCCTTCCATATAGGTCGTAGTGAGTCACCCCTTAGTTCCCTTTAGGTCCCCTCCCCTTGCATGCCCACTCGTGGAGGTACCGAGTACCATCGCCCTGACACTATGGGTGAACCTCGAGGTGCCACCTAGGGAGGCCGATCTCTGGATGGCGTAGTGGCTCTACTCATGGAGCGCATGGATAGGTCCGATCAAACTAATAGGGAGAATATCGACTGCTTGGAGGGTCATCTCAAGGCCATGGCAGGACCGTGCCAAGGCTTCCGATCGATCTGTCCAAGGTCTGGTTGGAAGGTTAGAGAGTGTGGAGAGAGCCCCCCACCGGGAGCTCCCCGGAGCTATTACGGCCCCTCAGGCGCCTGCTGCCCAGCTTGCCCCACTTAGGGCTGAGGAATGACGGCAACGCGCCCCCGATTTTGAGGACTATGAGTCCGACAATGATTATGGGGGTAATGGCCGGTGCCTTCGTGGTCACCGACCACAGAGGGATGATGAGGACGAGTGGATCCTCAGGACTGTGCGAGCAGGCCCTCCCACTTTTGACGGGTCCTTGGACCCGAAGGTCTATCTTGATTGGGAGGCCGACATGGACCGGTACTTCAAGTGGTTTGAGATGAAGGACCACCGGAAAGTCAAGTTCGCCAAAATGAAGCTGCTAAGGCAGGCACAGACTTATTGGAAGAACGTAGAGAACCTGTTGTTTCATCGTCAATAGTCCCAGGTTGAGACATGGGGTGAGATGAGGACCAAACTCTGGCAGAAGTACCTTCCTGCCACATACCGCCAGCGTCTCATAGACAAATGGCAGAGTCTCTCCCAAGGAGATCGGCCCATCTCCGATTACATCGCCAAGTTCGATGAGTATTTTCTGCGATGTGACGCCACAGAGGAAAGCTCCCGGACTGTTTCCCATTTTTGGCGTGGTCTGCGGCCACACCTTCAGTATGGGCTTTTCTGCCGCAACGTGGCCAAGTTGAAAGATGCATACTAGGTTGCCCTTGAGGTGGAGCAGTTTGAGGCAGAGTTTGCTCCTATCCTACGCCAGGGGTTCACCTATCCACGTGTGTCTGATCCTCGGACCACGCCTAGTTCCTACACTCGGTGGCCTGTGGCCCGCCCATAGGAACCCCCTCGCCAGGACCTCGCTGCTCCAAGGTGCCCCCTCCCTCCGAATGATCCTCCCCTTCGCCAGCAGGCACCCGTCCCTGCCCCTAGACCTCTCCAGCCCACCGTGCCGACTCGACCCCTGCTTTCTACACCCCCGGTCCACTTTGTGGACAAGGGTAAGGGGCTGATGGCTAGTGGAACATCCTCGGGGACCGGGACGCATGGCACTTGCTATAGGTGTGGTGGAGTTGGCCACTATTCGGACAAGTGTCCCACTCGGGAGTCGCTTGTTATTTCTAATCCCTCTGTTGGTGACCCCACACCTGAGCTTGTGTTGATCAGTTATGAGGCTGATCAGGACTTAGCGGAGGAGTTCTTTGATGAACTGATAGAGGGAGAGCCAGTTGATGTCCCAGGTGCCCAGTATCAGGGTGATGTACAGTTGGGTGTAGTCAGGTGCATCCTAACCTAGCCTCAGGTGAGTGACGACTGGCGTCGTACCACCATCTTCCACATTTTGTAGGCTGGGAGGAAAGGCCTGCAAAGTGATCATAGATAGCGGGAGTTGCATTAACACTATCTCCACGGGCACTGTTAGACGCCTGGGTTTGACGCCCGTGGATCACCCCTGTAAGGCTCGTGCCTTAATGAATCCTTAGTGGATTGGATCTAGTATTCATTCTGGAATTTCTGGCTATTTTTCTGGATTTTTAGCAATTTTCTGGTATTTTTCGGGAATTAATTGGAGATAATTGAGGGTTAAAAGGAATTAATAAGATTTTAATATATATAATAATTATATTATATATATATTAATCTTATTTTCTTTTTTTCCTTTTTATTTTTCTTTTATTTCTCCCTCACCCTCTCTTTCTCTCTCCACCCCTCACTTTCACTCTCTCGTTCTCTCTCCCTCTCTCTCTCCTTCGCACGATCGCCGGCCCCCTCTCTTTGGGCCTTGGGCTCGTCGTCGTCGGAACGGAGCGTGGAGGGCACCATCGGATTCCTCGCGACGAGTGGAGCGCGTTGACGCCCGCCTTGACGCGTTTGGTGGCCCGTGGAGACGAGACGGTGCTTGGAAGCCCGGCGGTGTCCCGGCTTTGCATGCGCCTTTTTCATCGTTTTCAACTCGAACGAGGTAGGGGCATGGAATCTCGAGCTCGTTAGGAGCATTCCATGTAGTTTATTTCGTTGATTAGACCTCCCGATATATGCATGCGGCCATTTTCCTTTTTTTAGCATAAATGTGCGATTTAGCCGTTTAATGGGGTATGGGTGTTGCATGCGGGTGTTTTAAGCATTTTTGGGTTGCTTAGCACGTGTGGTTTGGCAGGTACAGGTTGTTTCCGTCGTACCGGGCGATTTCGGTCGACCCGGGGGGATTCCGGTTTTCAAACCGAACCCGTCCATGGCCCAGGCGGTGTGACGGTCCTGCCAGGAACCGTCACACGTCTGGCGGTCTATGGTGGACGCGTTACATCATTGTAACGGCCCCTAGTAGACGCGTTACTTGTTAGGTAACGGCCATGCTCACGACCGTTATTGTCCTGTTGTTTTGGTGTTGACCGGGTCAGGCGGTTGACCTGACGGCCAGTCGGCCGACCGTCAGATTAACTTGACGTGCCTAGGGGTGCGCGTTACATCACCTGCATCATTTTTTTTAAAACGTTGTGCGTTGATTTTTAGCCTCGGGTGGATGTAACGGCCCTGGACCAGCGCGTCACAGTGATGTAACACGTTGTGCCCCGACCGTTACATGCCCTTTGGTTTGGTTTAGGCTGGAACTTGGGTGGATGTAACGGATAGGGACAGACGAGTTATTCACGATGTAACGCGCCAGCCCCCGACCGTTACATGCATGTAGCGCATGGGCAGCCGACCGCCACATGCATGTTGGTTTCAAAAAGATCCCGGCCTATTCCTTATGTGTTCCATTATGTACGTATGCCATGTTTAAGTTAATTGATGTAAACTATGGCATGTTGTTTTTTTTAAATCCCAATAGAATAGCTTTCTCTTTCCTTGCAATGGAATCACTAGTTGTTGCCCTAAGGCCTTTGAGTAGCCGACCCGCTTGGGGATAGCGGAGGGGTGTTCCCATACACGGTTTTTAAGCTAGTTCCGTGGGCTCCCCGCCAATGGTAGCGTCCTACCAAGGGAGAAAACTAGCTACAGGACCTGGCTTAGGCGAGAGCCAGTGTGTGCACACGTGGTCAGAGGCATTGGACCGACACTGACGAGTGTCACTCTGACTAGTTTACTTGGTTTGGTACTCTTTACGCGCTTAGCTTGTCTTGTCTAGACTGCGAGTGCTTGAAACGCAGTGTAAGCCGTTAGTGGACGCATCTGGTTTCTGTTCCTAGTGGGTTGTCCTTTTCCTGTTCCTTGGATTAGAGTTGAGATACACTCTACTGGTAGATTTATTCTCCGTGATTTAATTTGCAGTTTTGGCATGTTTAGCTGCGTAGTTAGATTTTACAACTTTATAGTGGTTAGTTTATTCATGCCTTTGCCTGCTTAATTTAATTAAATGCATGCTCTAATTGCTTTAATTTCGCATGATTGTATGTTTAGCACGAGGTAGGGATCCGTGTGACCCCTACTGAGTCTGGCTATGACTCACCCTTCTCCTTTTCAGGTGAGCCGCATCATCCGTCTCCCGGTGGTTCTCGTGCACCCAGTGACCGTGTTTAGCTGCCAGCAGGGGACAGGACCAGTTTTTGTTGGTCTTTTGGGTTGTACTTTTGCCGGGGTATGCCCCGTGTAGTTGTACTTGTGGACTAGTACTGTTGTGTATCTGGACTAGAGTTATATATTATCACTCTGCTTATTATATTTGCTTCCGCACTTTTGTTAATTTTTAACTGCTCTAAGTAATTTGTGCATTCGTGCAATTTTAATTCATTATGCAATCCCTCGACAAAAAAAAACCCTACTAACCCTTCAGGGGCCTCATCAGCCTCTTGGGTGGCTTCCCCAGTTCACGGTATCGGTATATCGATGATATCGGTATCTTGAGCTCTGGGTCGTCACAACCCCTCACCATATAGAGTATCTTGGGTGGATTCCACTTCCATCCCGTGTTGTGTAGTGGACAGCGGATCTAGAGGGGAGGGGTGAATAGATCAGCCCCACTTTTCGCAATGCGGCCCTCTAAACAGCTAGTTAAAATGAATTGCAGCGGAATAAAAACTAGCTTCCAAGAATGCTATGATTCACTTAGCAAGATAAGCAAGATATATAATAATTTGATCCTAAGCATGCATCTAGAACGAATCAATCACACAAGCAAACCACACTAGGCAGGATTTTTAAGGTGGTTCGGACTGAATCCTCAGCTCTACGTCCACCCCTCACCAAAACCCGGTGAGGCTTCACTTGTGCAGCGCACCAACCCGCAAATCGGAAACCACCGATTGCCTTCCTACTAACCAACGGTAGGGACGTCAACACCGCAGATCGGAAACACCTCCGATTGCCTTCCTACTAACCAACGGTAGGGACGAATCACAACTTCAATGTTTAATCAATATTGAAAGGAAAACAAATGTGAATGAACTAAGACAAGAAATTGAGTTATGAGTAGAAATGAATTTGCCCTTGTATGAAATGTTGATCAGCAACAAGGATCCTCTTGGCTTCAACTCAATCTTCTTGATTCACCCTTGATTGGATGAATGTTCTTCACGGAGTACTGTTCACGTGAACAGTACCTCTTCCTTCAATTCTTCTCTCTTGATCTTCTCTTTGAACTTGAATGAGGTTGAAAGAACTTGAATGGATGAAGATGATCTCCCTTGAGAGTGAGCTTCAATGGATCCCCTTGAGATGATGAAGAGGATGGATGAAGATTTGATGAAGAGCTTCTTCCCGGAGTATCTTGATTTCCTTCTTGAAGTATACTCCTTCTAGCTTTCTTTGATCACCCTTCTTGCCCTTGATTGCTTCTTGCTTTGTAGGAGGTTGCTTGGCTTCAGATCTGAGCTTGAATCACCTTGGATGGATGAAGAACTTCCTCCCGAAATACTGTTCACGGAGGTGCTACAGTAGCTCGAAAATGGGCTCCCTTGAAGGCTTGAAGCATTAGGGTTTTCATCCCCTCATGTGTTGGTTTTATAGACCTTGAATGGTCTATAGACAAGCCTCAGATCAGATCCACAATTTGTGGGTGATTAGGTGACATTTGGATTAAAGAAATCAAGGTTGAATGGCCCTTTTCGAAGTTGGAAACAAAGTCAAAAATGAAGGCTCGGGGCTGGCGGTCGACCGGAATTCATGGGCCGGTCGACCGGAACCTGCTGCAGCCAGAACGTTTCGGCTCTGGCAAAACCGGTCGACCGGACGCCTGGGGGCGGTCGACCGAAACCAGTAACAATGTCATCATTTCGATTCGGGGAAAACCGATCGACCGGAAAAGTAGGGGCGGTCGACCGAAATCTGTAATTCCTGGAGTGTTTCGTTTCTGGAAGAACCGGTCGACCGGAAAGGCAGGGGCGGTCGACCGAAACCTGTAAAACGTGGAATTCTTAGGCTCTGGCAAATCTGGTCGACCGGCCAAGGTGTGTAGGTCGACCGGAAATACCTATACCTGCAAAAATGAAGTGTTAGACCAATGAAACATGTTCATAAGTCAAGATATTCATGTCCTCATCAATTTCATGTATTTTGGGATTGAAATCAACATAGAATATGCTTTGAGCATTTCTAAATTTTGTTCCGGGGGCTCCGCCCCCGGAAACCCCCGCAAGGGGCGCTGCCCCCTTGACCCCCGCGACCTGACCGGGCAGGTCGATCCCCGCGACCTGACCGCGCAGGTCGATCCGCGTGCGAGGGCGCAACATTGAGCTTTCATGTGCATATCTGTCATAAACACAACAGAACATATGTCAGTCATATAAGAGTGAAAAGCAACAATGACGAATAGTGTTTAGCCATTATCAAAACCAAGAATATCACAGAACACATATGACCATAGAATGATGTCGAATGACCCAAGTGACCATATGAAACTCAAATAACCACAGGGGCACAACATCCCGGTCAGACTGCGGTGTTTGGTACCACTATAGTTCCAGGCATACCACGATGAGATTTGGTGTGATGTGCTGCCTATGGAGGTGGGTAGTATCATCCTTGGTAGGCCTTGGCTTTTTGATCGGGATGCCACCCTTCATGGACGGTCGAACACTTGCACCTTCGACCACGGTGGCCACAGGATTACTCTTCACCCTGCCCAGCCGAAGGACCCATCTATCCGAGGACCAGCTGACCCCAGCACTTCAACCCCTCCAAATCAAGGGACGGTCGGTCCTCCCACCTCATCCTCGGTGCAGGCCACTACCTCATCGACTGCTCGTAGCAAAGAGGACCTCCCACCCGGGAGGTTAATGATGATTAGCCTGCGAGAGATGGAGCAAGAGGTGACCGGGGGTAGCCCTATCCTTGCTATTGTTGTCCGAGGAGTGGAAGATGTCGCTCTTGGATCTGATGATGAGCACCCCCCCGAGATAGCTGCGATCCTGCAGGAGTTTTTCGATGTCTTCCCAGAAGACCTCCCTAGAGGCCTTCCACCTACGAGGGATATCCAACACGAGATCGACATCGTCCAGGGCTCATCTTTGCCCAACCTTCCCCACTATAGGATGAGTCCCACGGACCATGCCGAACTTCAAAGGCAGGTCGAGGAGTTGATTAGTCAGGGATCTCTCAGGGACAGTAAGAGCCCTTGCGTTGTTTCCGCTTTATTGGCCCCGAAGAAGGATGTCACATGGAGGATGTGCATTGATAGCCGTGTGATCAACAAGATCACAGTGAAGTATCGTTTTCCCATTCCCCGATTAGATGACTTGCTAGACATGATGGGAGCCACTATCTTCTCAAAGATAGACCTTCGTAGTGGCTATCACCAGGTGCGGATCAGACCTGGGGATGAATGGAAGACGGTATTCAAGACCAAGGATGGTCTCTATGAGTGGTTGGTTATGCCCTTTGGGCTTTCCAACGCCCCTAGCACTTTCATGCGGTTGATGACCCAGGTGTTGCGACCTATGATAGGGGTCTTCTTCGCCGTCTACTTTGATGACATTTTTATCTACAGCCGCACTAGGGAGGACCACTTAGACCACCTTAGACAGGTCTGTGTTGTATTGAGGCAAGAGAGCTTATTCGCCAATCCGAAGAAATGTGCATTCATGACCGATCAGATTACCTTCCTCGGGTTTATTGTGTCTAGAGATGGAGTCTCCGCTGATCCGGAGAAGATTAGGGCCATCAGGGAGTGGCCCGAGCCCTGCACACTCCACGATGTCCAGAGTTTTCATGGCTTAACGACGTTCTTCCGTCGCTTCATTCGTGCCTTCCGTTCTATCACTGCCCCGATCACAGATTGCATTAAGAAGGGGGCGTTTGTATGGACTAAGGCTGCAGCCACTGCATTTCAGGACATTAAGGAGCGAATGACCCAAGCACTTATCCTTGCATTACCTGATTTTTCTAAGGTGTTTAAGGTCACATGTGACACTTCTGGAGTGGGTATTGGTGGAGTGTTGAGCCAGAAGTCCTAACCCATCGCATTCTTTAGCGAGAAGCTGAATGATGCCAAACTGCGTTATTCCACATATGATAAAGAATTTTACACAGTCATCCAGACATTGAGGTATTAGAGGCATTATCTTTTACATCAGGAGTTTGTCCTCTTCTTTGATCATGAGGCCCTACGATTCCTCTATACCCAGAAGAAGCTGAATGCTCGCCATAGACATTGGGTGGAGTATCTCCAGGAGTATACTTTTGTGCTTAAGCACAAGGCAAGGGCAGAGAACAGGGTCGTCGATGCGTTGAGTCAGCGGATGATGATGTTGACCACCATGAGTGTTGAGGTGGTAGGCTTAGAGAGGCTGAAGGATGCCTATGTTGATTGTCCGGACTTTGGTCCGATTTATGCCGTCCTTTAGGCCGGTCCCTCACGTGATTATAGCAAGTTTGTGCTACAGGAGGGTCACCTATTCCGGGGTGACAAGTTGTGCATCCCACGGACTTCTGTTCGTGATTTTCTCATGTGAGAGATGCATGCGGGAGGTCTTGCTGGCCACTTCGATCGGAACAAGACCATAGAGGCAGTTGAGCATAGATTCTATTGGCCTAGCCTAAAGAGGGATGTTGCTCCTATCGTGGCCCAGTGTCGCACTTGTGCTATGGTCAAACAGAGAAAGCAGAATACCGACATCTATACTCTCCTCCCCGTCCCGGATAGTCCATGGCAAGACATTAGCATGGACTTTGTGTTGGGATTGCCACGTACCCTCCGAAAGCATGACTCTATCTTTGTGGTCGTAGATAGGTTCTCCAAGATGGCATTATTCATTCCATGCTCCAAGACTTCTGATGCCTCTAGAGTTGCCGGTCTATTCTTTGCTCATTGTGTCTCCAGATTTGGCCTCTCTCGTACTATAGTGTCATATAGGGCTGTGCGATTTACTAGCTATTTTTGGAAAACCCTATGGCACATGATGGGCACCCAGCTGAAATTCTCCACTGCATATCACCCCCAGACCTAGGAGTTTGGGGGATCTTCTTAGGTGTTTAGTCTGTGATCGTGTCAGGGATTGGGACTTGGTCCTACCGCTAGCAGAGTTTGCTTATAATGACTCGGTCAATAGGTCTACAGGCATGAGCCCTTTTGAGATTGTTACTGGCCGTAGACCTAGGAATCCCATAGGCTTGGTCCCATCTCCCATCCAGTCCCGTGTGTCCGAGTCAGTGGAGTCCTTCGCTGATCACATTAGGCAGTTGCATGAGCATGTACGTCATCATATTGAGTCCAGCAACGCACGGTACAAAGAGTTGGCTGATGCCCACATGCACCATCGTGAGTTCAGGGAGGGCGAGTACGTCATGATCAGGGTCAGGCTTGAATGGTTTCCTTCGGGAACCGTGAAGAAGTTACAAGCTCGCGGTGCCGGTCCTTTCCGAGTAGTGAAGCGAGTTGGGTCTAATGCATATGTTGTAGATTTGCCAGAGAGCTACGGGATCTGCTCCACTTTCAACATCTCAGACCTAGTCGCTTATAGGGACCCAGCGGTGATACCCAGTGAGCCATTTGAGCCGTCTCCACCCCTTGTGAGTGACACCACCCCAGAGCGTCCACCTCTAGCCTTGTTACCTCAACAGCGTGAGCAGATAGAGCATATACTGGATCAGCAAGTAACGACTACTCGTGGTGGGGTGTACCAGCGCTATTTGGTGCGATGGAGGGGACGGCCCGCGTCCGATGACACTTGGATCACCCGGGTAAAGTTACAGAGGATAGATCCAGATCTGTTAGATCGATACCAGAGCGACCCGGATCCCTACTCGACGGAGTCGAGCTTCTCCCACATGGGGAGAATTGGTGAGGACACTAGAGCCAGAGTACGGCTCGACTCAGCGAGCCGCCGGTCCCGGACATGCAGCACGACTCGATCGACGCCAACATCTTTGTGGCTGGGAGACAGTCTGGAGACCCCACATGAGCTTTGATATTTTAGTACGTATATTTTTACGTATTTGTATTTGATACGTATTTGGTTATATTTGGTATGTATTTGGGTTGTATTTTAGTTTGTATTATTTTGGGTTTAATATTGGGTCAATGGGAAAATATTGACCAAGTATTTATATTTTTGATTTATTATGGTCCAAAGGAAAAATAATATGGTCCAAGGGGGATTAAATAAACCAAGCCCATTTTGTTGACTTGGAGAGAGGGGCGCCCCCTCTCTTGTCCCCTTGTGGGATTAATTTAATCCACCTTGTCCCCCATTTCCTTATTATACCCCCTTGACCAAGGGTATCTTAGGTCATTTGTCTAGGTCTAGGATTTAGTATAAGATCTCTATTGTGGCATTTTATGCAAAATTAATGAAGAAATATATTGGAAAATAGCCAAGGGCGCCCCCCTCTCTCTCTTGTTCTTATTCTTCTTCTTCTACTTCTTTGCAGCAGCAAGATCTAGGGTTTAAGACCCTTTCTTGGGAGTGATTCCCAATTCTATCTCTTCCTCTGGATACCAAGTTCGATCACCGTCGCCGCCGCCTCCGTTCGTGCCGCCATCAAGCCACCACAGCCATCTTTCCAAGCTATTATCCTGAGCTGCGACCTGTAGATCTGAAGGTTAAAGAAGAGACTATAACTCCAGATCCGATCGTCAGATGGAGCTGACCTTTTGAGGGTTGGTTTACCCAGTTCTTCTTCATCCCTAGTTTAAATTTTACGTAGATCGGAGTCCATTTGAGTCTATTCTCATTCATTTGTTTCCCCCTCTCTCAGTCTGCATGTGTGCAGACCTGCGAGATAGTCACTTGGTTGTCTATTTTTCTCACCCCCCAAACCTTGTCAGAAAATTACAAAAAAATTATGAGCGTGATCACCACTTTCCCCCCTCTCTCCACAAAAACCCCCAAGTCCTAGATCCACCATTTTATTTTCGGTAAAACCCCATAATCAGGCGGATCCCATTCAGCCCTGTTAGATCTGTCATCCGATCCAGCATCAGTTACTATGTTGTAGAAGTTTTCATTTTCAATCCAGCTGTTGGATGGATCTGAAATTCCAATATGTCGAAGATCTCTGAGTGCTCTTTGCAACGGTGCTAATTTCGTCCCGATCCGACTCCGAATCTGGGTGTGGCGACCGTTTTCATGGAGGCGCACATTCTTGCTCCGAGACAAGCCAGCATAGGAGGCTACCAGATAAATCCAAGGGAAAATACGCCGGAGTACTTTCGGTGACCACTACTCTCAGAGGTCGACCAGGGACCCTCTGCCACCGTCTCGGTGAACCGCCGCCTTCAGAAGCTCTCCGAAGGTCATCGTCCCTTTGGAAGCCCTTGTTCGCTGTCCTGCCGGCCAGCAAATCGCAGAACCGGAGCCGCTGCCGCAACGCCCGGAACCTGCCGCCTTGCCGCCCGCCAACCCAAGTTCGGTGCTCCCGGCACCATTGTGTAGTCATTTACCTCTCTGCGTGGAGTGGGCAATAAAAATCACTGTTGTAATTTAATTTTACCATTGTACCGGGATTGACGGAACTTGGCCGGGACGTCTTCCCCACGCCGCGAGCGTGGAGGTACACCCGCTTCCCTCTTTGTCTTACTTGCTTAGCTAGTATAAGTTCTTAATGCCACTGCATGTGAGTAGTTTATTTCCTAACTAGTTAAATTTAGTCACCGCTGTGAGTTGTGAGTGCGAGACCCGTCCCGTGACTCATTTCGAGCACGAGAGTGAGTTGACCACCCGAGACTCGATGTCGATTTCTCAACCGTGCAGATAGACACGTTTCCCTCGCTGGGGACGATCGTGAGCGAGTACTTCTTGTTTGGGGCACGTTCGCCTCTTCAGGAACCACGTTAGGTGCCGAGCCATTCGTGTCGTCGCTGGTCGCGTCGTCTTTGGGTCGTGTCGTCACCTAGAGACCCAGGTTCGCAACAAGTACGAGTCGAGTCTCATGTCGTCCCGCCTCAGACTACCCTCTGTTGTCGTCAGTGCCCGCCATGGATTGGGGGGGAGAGAGAGAGAGAGAGAGAGAGAGAGAGATGGGGAGACGCTAAATTGAGGCTAAGTTAGTAATTATCCTTCTTAACTCACACATGTCTTAAGTTAAAGAATAGATGGTTAGGGGAAGGGTATAACTGCAACAATACTATATATATTAGGGATATTTGTGATAATATATAAAAAGTAAAGGGATAAATACAAATATGGTGTTTCAATGGGGTATAGATGTAAAAAGACTTTTTTTATTTTGAGAGAACTTAAAAGAAGGGTATACTTCCTCCCTAAAAAACATGAAAGATGTTGCCAAACATGTACAGTACCCTTCTTTCTTCCTAATTTTTATTTTGAGAGAGAAAATACTCAACAAAGTGCATCCAAACACCTTGTAAACTTTATAAACATGTCGCCAACCAATCATGTGGGTACTTCTATGGGACGCCGCAACATCAACAATAGGGAATAGGAATCTGGACTCACTTCCAAGTAGGAACTAACAATACAGAACGGATACCAAGCACCACCGTGCGAGCCCTCACCACATGCCATCACAGTACACCTATGATGAAGGGGCGACCTATTTTTTTTAAAAAAAATTGAACATCCTTAACCATTCAAAAGTGGTTAACCCATTAAAGTTCTTTATTTTTTTAATAAAATTTTAAGCCACACAAACTGACATTAGGTGCCTGAATGAACTCTTAAGATATCCATATATTTTCCCCCAAAGGGTAAAAAAATTTTCTTAGAAAAGAAAATGATTGGGTTGGACATTATGTCAGCCTCAACCCCCATATGCATATCATTTTAGGTTATTTTTTTCAAAAAAATAATAAAAAAGAGTTTAATTTGTTGCACACCCAGAGTGTGCTACACACACTCGATGTGCAACATTTTTAATTTTTTTATTTTAAAAATATTAAAATGACTTTCAAAATATCCAAACTTGAAATATAAATCAGGTCATTATCTGATTATTTAAAAATTAAAAATAAAATAAATATTTTTTAAAAAATATAGATCTATCACTATTTATTTAATCTAATTTTTTATTTTTTTAGATAATCTAATGACGACGTGACTTACACCTTAAATTCAGATATCTTAAAGATCATTTCAAAGAATTTAAAAATTTTAAAAACTCTAGGCACCTAGAGTGTGCGACACACTAGATGTGTAACGAATCTTACTCGTAGAAAAATACAGACAGTTAGTCTTAATGGGCCCAAATACTCAAGACCCAATATTTTGGATAGATAGAGACATCCAGTCTTTTCCTTTTATTTTTATTTTTATTTATAATAGTCAGAACAAGGATTAGATAGACAAGTAAGTCGGATTGGGAGGTGTGACACTTGAACAAAGATTGACGATGATGATGATGATTATTATTATTATTATTATTTGCACCGCCGGAGGAGGCAACAAGTTGGCACTCTTCCATGGGAAGCTGGTAGCTGCTCCGACAAATGGGGCAAAATAGGTATCCGATCTAGGAATCAACAACTCGTTAGAGTGGAATACGGGTTTTAAGCACTATACCCTGTGTGAGTTTGTGAGCCCTCACACACCACCTGCTGCCATTTGCTTATTTGATCAGTATTATGTACATAGCACCGTGTGTGTAGTATTTACACATGAAAGAGGGCTCCAAAACAGATACACCTCTGCGCATTAACAAGGGAAGAGGGAAGACGCGGGTGGGGCCGCTGGAGAGAGGGGGGGGGGTTGTTTCAAAAGCAGCAAATTGAGCCATCACTTACACGGTCCACCCAACCCACATGGCCATTCACACCTTGAAAACCTCACCAGAACCGGTCCTTGTTGACACTGAGGTAGCCCGACATCACCTTTCCTCCGGTGTTCCTCATGCCGTCGATGAGGAAGCACCATGTCGAACCCAGCGCGCCAATGAAGAAGTCGGCCTCGGAAGCCATCAGGAAGTTGACGAGCGGGTAGTTGGTGCTGGTCTCCCTGCCGAGGATGGCCTCGTACTTGGCCATGGTCATGTTCCCCACTTGGCGCGTCACGTTTGTGACGTAGAAGTTCCATCTTGGCACGTACAACCTGGTCTCCTCAATAACATCCTGCAGGCAGGCAGGCAGGCAGTTCCTGGGATCAGCAGAATTCGGAGTTTGGGGTGTTGCAGACGAGAGTTGATTACAGCAAGTTTGCAGGGAATATGGACCTGCATCTCGGTGGAAAGCCAGATGTTACGGAGGTGTGGGAATTTCTCTCTGATGCGTTCCGCTAGATGCATGTACTGGTCGAATTCGACCACCTTCATCTCGCATGCCTTGTCTCCCATTCTTACGTGCATGCTCAGCAGCGGCCTCGGTACCCAAGGTTCGTGACCCGACCACACGAGTTGCTCTATATCGGCTCTAGACCTATTTAGGACCACCTGCAGATATATATATATATATATATATATATATATATATGAAAAACAGGCACCGGCACTGTTAACGACGAATAAGAAGGATTGAGCAAACATGGTCGGCATCCAGTGGAAGAATGCTTGGGAGAGTAACTTTAAACGAAAGCCATGCATGGCATAGCAGAGCTACCTATGTGATCACTGCTTTTGCATGGCAGGAATCTAAACGACACTGGCTGTTGGCAGTGGCAAAAGCTACTACTGCGTACTACCACTAAAGTCTCCCAAAATGATCAGATGGTTGGTCAACATCAAGCTACGCAAAAGAAACATGTCCACTGAACAAGTTAATTAGCCGATACAGGACGACCTCTAGCTCCGGCAGACCAAGAATAATAACCGAAGCTTTAAAAAGTCTAGTAAAGCATAGTCATTAAGTTTGGATTAATTTTCAGGAAGAATAAAGAACAGCCCAAACAAAGATGAGATCTAAGTGAGAACATAGCACAAAAGGGAAACCAACAGCATTGCAATAGCATGATTGGTATCTTGCATTATAAAAGGGGGTGACAACGGATCCGTAAAACACAGCCGGCGGAAATGAATAACTAAACAGCACCATGTATCGAAGGGTAACTGCACAGAACAAAATCCTTTTTCCTTTGGACAGCTACACGCATTGACCTATCTGTATATAAAGTTGGAAAGAATAGAATGAAAATTGAACTGAAGATGCTTCCCACATATAGAGATGCATCAGAATGATAAGAACACTAAATGCAGGCCGTGCACCTCATGTATGGCTAGTAACATCTAACATGGTATCACAGACCACGGTTATGTTCTGGGCTGTGCACCCTGTGTTTATTATGATCCATGTGACAGAACCTAAATTAGCCAACATGTGAGGGGGTGTGTTAAAATAGTCCCGTATTGGAAAAGGGACAAAGTAAAATGCACTTAATTAATGGAGCTCTCTCCACTCAACACCTTAAGGTTTCAAGTTAGATGACCCAATCCAAAAACTCTAACAATTTCCCCATCACCATCAATAGAATTATAGGAGAGAAATATAGGGGAAAAAATATATGCTCAAAACCAGACTGTCACTGGCTTTGAATAGACTGGAGTAGGCAAAAAAATGGGTGGCTCAGAACCAGGGAAAAAGGAAGAAGAGCATGCGGTGATGGGAGGGGAGGCAACTTTTCCTCTAATTTTATACCTATCTTTTTTCCTGTTTTTGTAGTTTTCCCATTTTCTCCTATCTTCCCTTTCTTATCCTTTTTTTGAGACGGACACAGGAGCAGATTAGCTTCATTGGATCAACCAACTTGACTGATCAGATGTATTCTGCACCAAATAGGGCCCAACTCATGTAAGGGACAGATCTGATATATACATTTTTGATGAAGAATGTCGGAGATGAAAAGGATGGCAATGGGTATTTTATCTTCTGGGAATAGAAATAGGAAACTTAAACACATCAAGTGACATTAAGCATTCCCTCCAAAGAACTGAAAAATGAAGGTAATGCAAGTATTAGACATCAGAAGATTGCAACACTTAAAGGCAAGGATGCATCCAATATAAAAAGGAGAGAAACATCACACGTGATGACTTGCTCATCTTTAAGCTGACAAAAGACGTGCCGAAGCTCAGAATAAAAGCAGGACAAAAATGCCACCAAACGATGTTATACAGGGGAAAGAGTAGGGATAATTTCAAGACCTCAGGCCATTCTGCGGGGAGATTTTTGACAACCATCTCTGCCGCTTGCAATCCAAATGCTTTGTGTCGAGCCACATTCAAAAGATGACATGTATACTGGCTTCGAAACCTCATCAGGTAACGTATTGCCTGCCAAAAGAATAGGTTTATGTATTTAGAAACATCATATCAAGAATCTGAAAACTATTAAAAGAGAAAAAAAAGGCACTCATTCGACATTTTTTTCAAATTAACAGCATCATTCAGAAAATTATAACTGTAGAGTTGAAATTTAAGTCTGTTTCAGATATTCCCATCTGAAACCGATAAGCATAGATTTTGAGAACTTATGCAAGCTTTTTCATGGCTAACTAAGAATTATATTAACAAAAGAACACTTTAATCTATGAGACATAACAATGTCTGTTTCTGAGATCGGAAAAGTCTCATATTTGAGTTCTTTTGTTCATTATGAATCCATGCACAGCTCTAGCTGCTAAATTTGTGTTCAGGTTGTCTCATGAATGAGAACATAGGGAGCTTTGTGATCCATAGAAACAGAGCATATGCACTGATTTACGATGGCAGATCCTCACCAACACTTGTGACTATATCCATTAAGTCAAGATAGAAAGGACAAAGTTAGTGCAGTGTTCATATCAGCATCTCAATCTATATCTAGTCTGCTTATTGGCCAGCAGTTGACACCCCAGGTTATCCTCAACCTGTACACCTGTAGGGCTCTTATCGATCAGCATATCAGAGTTTACATGACTTATATTCATTGGGCGACATGAGTTGGCCTGTACACTGCATCACTATCAGTCACCAGGTATATTGCAAAGACAAGTGCTCCTTCCAGTCCAGTGGAGCACAAAAAGAATATATTTATCCCTCCAAAGCTAGTGCTTCTTATAATTAGTTTCTTTGTTTAATTACCTTTGCATGTCTGAGAATGCTGTTGGTTATTTACTCATCCAAATCATTATTATTTCATCAGTGGCAAGAGAAGAGCCCCAAGTTTTTCTTTTTGAAAAGTCCCATCCACCAGTCATGATGCATGAAATGAATGAGGCAAGTTGCATAACATACAATAAATATGGATGGAGGTACTATAGCTCCCGCGGTACATATGACACGACATTCATGTTCTTACTCCAAGGTAAAACAAACCTTGCTCATGTAGTACCTGTGCTCTCCACCACCTCCTATCCATTTTTCGGTGACTCATGACTAAATTCCCATCTATCTCTGTAGTAGGTTGTAAATTGCTCCATGGTTCACCCCAAACCCTGCCATACGAGATCAATGTTGTAGATTGAAAAAATGGATGTACTCTATACATAAGATTAAATAGCAGTCTTTGGTGAAACTGTACCTAGGTGTACGTCCAGCCCATATTTGCTTTGAAGTGTAATTTTCCTTCACTGTGATAATTCCCTTTTCCCAAGCTTCTTGATTCAACATTAACTTTAGAGCTTGGTCATGACATTCTTGGGAAGTTTCAAGAAGGAAATAGCAAGACCAAAGAGAACGCAAAGAACCTGTCAATGAAGCTAGGTAAATAGAATGCTGAATCACTCAAAAACACTATACACATGGTTCTAAGTTATTGTTGCAACTACAAGGAACAAGTTAGACAAAAGTAGACAAATAGACTTTTCTTTTCAAGATAGTCGGGAATGATAAAAACAAGGCATCCTAATCATTCTCCAACATGGTTGAGTGTGACACCTTCACAGCCACTGTGGTCTGCCCGATTGTAATAGTCTGTAACTAATATCCGTTTTTCATTGATTGCTATAGCAAGAAGGCCTGCCATTCCAGCAAATTGGGCTCCCATTCCAAAACCAGGTATCCTCTCCCAATCGGCAACAAGAAACCGAAGATTGGGATCTCGGCAATTTAATGGATGCTGGTGGATCCATATATCACGCTGTACACGATGACTAAGAGGAAAATTGTCCTGATGGGACCCAACAATCTGCAAATAGCCTGCAATAATTAGAAGAAAAATTCATGGAAATAAAATGGATGAAAGTGTCTTCCATCCACATTGAACGGAAACAATTGAACATATGCATGGAAAAAACAAATAAATATTCAATGCGAAGGACAAGCAGAGAGAAACCAGCATATTACAAAACACATTCTTAGTCTTAGCAATTACAGAAAGCAAAGAGAAAACTGCATGTGAAGGGGAAAAAAAAAGCAAACCCAAAGGTTTAGAAAATTCAAGTAAAACTACTGTCTTCACCTTTGAGCATTAAGATGGAGTGACAGAATTAATAAGTTCACACGAGATATTCATATTTGGTTGTTGATGGTCATGCTACATGAAAATCTTCAAAAATAGCATTCTTGACCACAAGAAAAGTACTATCAATATGTGAAAAATATCCATCAGAGCAAAGTGCTAAATATGGATGTAACACCCATATTGGCTAGTTCAGTATCTGGTTGGGAATCTTCACTGGAGAAGGATTTCCTCAGTCTCTCACGGCAGCATAACAAGAAATTATTCAAGAACCATGATGTGTCTTCTATTGTATACTTAAACGTCTTTGATTAAAGGACCTGAAACATTGCAGATTTCATCTATCTGGTTGTGGTCATCAAAACTTTCCCTTGCAATTACTGTGGGTACAACATTCTGTGTCAACAGTGTTCAATATATTTAATCAATTCATTCCCAAGTAAATCACATCAAAGAAAATGTTGTGTTTTTATTTGTCAACATGTGATAAAACAAAATTTTGAATCACATAACTTAATCAAATAGTTGGTATACCCTGGTTCAATAACATATGGGTTAAGGATAAACAGACTTATTTTGTCTCAACGATGGACACTGTGTCCATGCCAATTCTCTCTATGTAAGCTTTTGATCGATGCTTTCTCAATCAACTTTCATTATTGATCAGTCTGTTCACTTGAGTCCAAATGCAAACATAACAAAAGAAGACATATTATAATAGCGTCAACTAAGTAGAAGCGGGCTCCTCAAGTGATTAGGAAACATAAAAATAACATCCATTTGCGATTACATAAATGCATTATTTTTTGGCAACAAGTGAAGCATCACAAAAGTCAAGGTTGCATTTTTTTTTTGGACACCAAGGATCAGAAGGCAAGTAGACATACCCATGGAGGATAAGCTTGTTCCAGCTCTGCTTTTCGCCGAAAAACTGTCTTGTCTTCAGGCATCTTTGATGTTGGAGAGAGCAACTTGAGCCTTAGGTATCCCTTCCAAGTTGTCCACGGTGGGAAGCTTCCATTCTCCCCATAGCTATCCAGGTGCTGATTTATTTGTGCCATCAATCTACAGTTCTCCAAGTGTGGAGCCGGTGGTACTTCAAGCCTCTGACGTTTTACTTCGTTGAATAAGTCACTCTTCCCACCATCTGAATCGTCCAGAGCAGCACCCCAAGCCGAGTGCAGTAACATGACCTTCTCATCACCAGTCAGTTTCTCACTTAGAGTCTCGAGACTTCTACTTTCTTCTGTCACAAATCTGCAGCTTATGCTTCTGTTCACAACTGCAGGTACAAGAAAAGATTCTTGAGAACAGATATTGCAACCGAGTCATGGATGGGTAAGCATAAAATGGTGCCTTTGGCAGCACTAATTGCACACTCTCTAACATTAGCTCTCTCATTGATTACTTCCACAGTCCCAGAGACTGAGAAGTTAAATTATTGAATCCACATGCTGGGAAAACTCCTGACAAATCCTTGAAAATGACCTGGCTTGCACAAATTTCCATAAACAGAAGATAGATAAGTTATAATGTGAGGAGAAACAAGTACGGTTGTAAGAGGAAGGCAAGAAAAAGTGAGGACGTTCTATGCATGAACCACTCGATTCAAGAAAAAAAAATAAAGATTGACTGAAGAACCAACGTAATAGGTAACTGTGAGACACGGAAAAAATCTAATCGGCTTTTATCGTAGATAAAAAATATAGATTTTTGTTCTTTTTGAAAAGAAACATCCCCCCTATCTGAGTAGAGGGTGATTCCGTGGGTGCGCATCATATCAGACGATTTGGGGTCGAGTGCTGGACCTTTCCCCACTGACCGTAGTCAGTGTTGATTTACATCGACCTAACGTCCGAACACCTTTGTTTAACTATCAAAGAAATCCCAAAATCTTCTATAGAGGTTCTGATGTGGAGGGCAGGCTCACTCGAGAGACTCTCCATGACCACTCATTTACCACCAACATATTAATAGAGTTAGGGCTAAAGTCTGAACAAAACCCTGAGATTTAGGAATAGAGACGCAAATATGCGGAAGTCGTAGGCGTTTTTGAAGTAGAGAGAAGTTTTCTGGACCCCGAGGGTATTTTGATAATTTTACCACTCCAGGGGTATTTCTGAAATTTCTGGACTGGAACATAAGTAGGACCGAGTTCCTGACCACCCAAGGCGCTGAGGCTCTTTCTGAAAGATTTTAGGAGGCTGCTAGGCCATTTTTAGGTCGCAGAGGCATTTTGATAATTTTACCACCCTACATAGACCTAGGGTTAGGGTGGCACACAGGTGTCGGACTGAGCTGACAACACTTGGGCCAAAAGAGTAGTAAAGAACTTCATAGAAGACTCATTTGTGTTAAGATCGCCAAAGGAGGGGCATATACACAATTTTCACAAGTCGAGGGGTTTTCTTATAATTTTCCCGATCGACGTACAAAGGCAATCTGTGAGTACATTGGATATTTTTATGACCCAACTAGATACAAGGGTTGTCGGTGAATTGTCGACTGTACAAGGGTCCGCACCAACGCGGGAAGTAGGGGCGTAACCCGAATTACAAAAGATTGCAGAGTATAGCTGCAAATTATAGGACTTTTGTCTCTTACGGTCCTGGGGAGGACATTTTTGTAATTCCGTCATTATAGGGACAGAACCACCTAACTTAGTCGTCCCGGGACGTAAAGACTTACAAACGTAGCCCGCTGAGGGACATAATTACAAACATGACCCACTGAGGGGCGTCATTATAAAAATACCCCGTAGGGGCATAAATATAAGACCCGGGGACTTACCCCTCACAAGTCAAGACAAACAAAACAAACTCCTCCGGATGCTTGGTGGCTTCATATGTCTTTGTAGGTTGTCCATCATCTTCTCCACTTGGACCCTTGGGGGTCTATTTATAGAAGGCGGGAGGGCCCAAAGGGCTCAAATGAACAAATTTGCCCCGATTCTGTCAAGGTGGGGTGGCAAAAAACCATTTTGACCCCTCTGGATGCCAAAAGGGGTTAAATGACCCCGCTGAGGGTGGCAAAATGATTTTTTGACCCCGATGCCCCTTCCCCCCCCTTTTTTTTAAACACGGGAGAGAATGGGGGGGGGGGGGTCGCGTGGCCCCGGAGGTCCCTGGCGGGGTCGCGCGGCCCCTGGAGGTGGCTGGCGGGGTCGCGCGACCCCCGCCGACCCCGGCGGGGTGGCAGCGGCCCCCTCTCGCGTCCGAGAGGGGTCGTTTGACCCTCGGGCATGCGTTTTGGCCCCTCTTCGCGCTGTTTTACTCCATTTCTGTCAACCTGAGTTGAGAAGAAGCCGTGGTGGCGCTGCGTGGGGAGGAATCTTCGCACCCATCCGTGTCGTGTGATACACTTGCTCGGCCGCTTTGACAGGAATGCATGCATGTCTTCCTCTTAACTTCCATTGCCGCGATGCCACTTGTGATAATATGATCGGGTCGATATACCCTAAATCACGGAGGTACTCCGCGGTCCGACGACATCAGCACTACACTGTATATTTTTTTTTCGTCGGTTGTTTCGGAATGAAATTCTCAAAGTATTTTGAGAAAATTACAGGTGCAACAAATGGCCCCCACGGAACGTTCGTCGAGGCCGGAGGTAGAGGCGGACGGTCCGTGCCCTTCGTATTATTTTGGACATCTCCTGAGTCTTCATGACATGGGGAGATTATTGTAGGACTGCACCTCATTAGTTCGTTGCTTTCCAGAAAGCTGAGAGTTGATGCAGGCTTGTCTCAGTGAGACCCACCAGTCTAGAAGTGACGTTAAGGCACTTTGACCTGAAGTTGATGTTGACCATCCCTTAGGGTATACTGGCCGAAGCTAATGTACACCGTCTCCTAGGACATATTGGCCTGAAGTTGGATGCTGGCCAATCTTTGGGGGGGGGGGTTCACTAGCTGAAGTTGACATGGACCGGCCCTTAGGGCATATTGATCCAAAGTCGATGTAGGCCTGCCTCGGAGAGGCTTGTTGGCCTGTAATCGATGTAGACCTGCCTCGGCGAGGCTTGTTGGCCCGAAGTTGTTGTAGACTTGCCTCGGTGAGGCTTGTTGGCCGGAAGTTGCTGCGGACCTACCTCGGCGAGGCTTGTTGGCCCGGAATTGATGTAGGCCTGCCTCGGTGAGGCTTGTTGGCCTAGAGTTGATGCGGGCCTGCCTCGACGAGGCTTGTTGGCCCGGAGTTGATGTAGACCTGCTTCTGAGAGACTTGTTGGCCCGAATTTGCTGTAGGTCTGTCTCGGAGAGACACATCCGTCTAAGTTGTCGTTGATTGACTGTTGAGCAGTGATAGCTGGAAACTGACATTGGCCGACCCTTGGGGGTGCGTTGGCCAAAAGTCGTTGTGTCGGCTGACCGCTGAGGTATCACTGAAGATATGTCGGCTGATCACTAAGGTGTGTAGCCGAGCATGTCGAAGTGTCGGCTGATCGCTAAGGTATGTCGCCGAATGTTAAAGTTGGCTAATCGTTGACTTGTGATAGCCATAGTTGATGTAGACCAACCCTTAAGGCGTGTTGGTCTGGGTTGATGACGGCCGTACACGGGCTGAGGCAACTCCTTTCTTTGTTTTAGCTTCAGCTAGTGAGGATTCAAAGCTGCTTCAGAGTTTCCTGACCCTTGGGATGGAGTGGCCGAATGGTCCTCAACTTGGTGTAGCATTGCCAGATGCATGCATTTGGTCTCCCTTGGGACGCCTGGATGACTGAGCTTGCGTTTTTATGGGAGGAGTTCGCCTGCCTTCACGCTATTTAGGAGCGGAGGCGGAGGACTCAGCTGATGATTCAGCCAGAGGAGCGGCAGCTTTGCAGACTTCGAGCGGCCCAGGCTGAGGTGGGCGCCCTGGTCGAGGCCGCCTATGAGCACGAGCAGGTGGCCTCCCACAGAGTGGAGGAGTTTTGGTGAGAGGTCTGGGGGACCGAGGAGGAGCGCAGTCTTGCGTGCGCCGATGTAGATTCTGCCATAGGCTTGAGGGGCCTCCAGGAGCTTTTGCGAGAGGTCCAAGAGACCGAGGAGCGCAGTCTTGCGCGTGCCGATGTAGACTCTTCGCCGTAGGCTTGAGGGGCTCCAGGAGGAAGCTCTTCAGAGTGAGACTCGTCTTGCTGAGCTGAGGAGGAGCGAGTCTGATGCTTGATAAGCCTTTTCTTTTTTTCTTTCACTTTATCAGCCCTACCGCCCTTTCGGGTTTTTGTCAGGACTGCCCCCCTTTTGCTTTTTCTAGTGCGCCCTTACGGGTTTTCACACTGAGGGGTACCCATTTTTGCCTAAGGCGCCCTTTCGGGTTTTCACCTTAGCCGGGTTAAAGCCTTTTTTCCCTTGACTGCTCTCCTAACATAAGCAACCAGGTCCGCTGGGGCCTCAATATTTTTAACCCCATTTTTTTTGGGTCCTATAATGCCAAAAGGCAAGGAGAAAGTGGCACTCCTGTAGGGACGTGTGTGCCGTAGAGGTGGGACAAATGGATGGATTCGACTGCCCTACTGAGACGCAATTAGCCAAATCCAAAAGCCAAAGATTGAACGGGTTGGCAACCCAAAAGGGGTGTGCATGTGCCAAGCCCGGTTAGGACAGCAAAGGAGTAGGTTTAATAGCCCGAAAGGGACATACGAGTTAAACCTGGAGGCCGATAGGAAAGATGGGTTGGCATCCCGAAAGGGGCATGCATAGACCAGACCCGAAAGGATGAAAGGAGGGGATTTGACAGCCCGGGTGGGACATATGAATCAAATCCGTGAGCCGATAAGCAAATAGGGTTGGCAGCTTGAGGAGGCATGTAGAGGCCAAGCCCGTGGGGACAAAGGAATAGACTTGGTAATCTCGGCGGGATATATGAGTCAAGTCTAAAGCGAAGAGGCGAGATGGGTTGACAGCCCGAAAGGGGCATGCAGAGGCCAGACCCAGAAGAAGAAAAAGGGTGGATTTGACAGCCCTAGTGGGACATGAGAGTCAAACCCGAAAATCGATAGGCGAGATGAGTTGGCAGCCCGAGAGGGCATACCGAGGCCATTCCTGATGGGACAAAGATAAGTTTGACAGCCCTAGTGGGACGTAAGAGTCAAACTCGAAAGCCGATAGGCGAGATGGGTTGGTAGCCCGAGAGGACATGCTGAGGCCAATTCCAGAAGGAGGTAAAATGAGCCGAAAGGCATGATGTGGGTTGGTAGCCCGAGAGGGCATACTGAGACCAATCCCTAGCAGGAAAAAAGTGCCGAAAGACGTGATGAGCTGTCATCCCGAGAGGGCATACCGAGACCAGACCCAGTGGGACATGTGCCAAAAGACATGATGGGTTGGCAGCCCGAGAGGACATATTGAGACCAAACCCAGAAGTAAAAATAAGTCGAAAGGCATGATGGGTTGGCAGCCCGAGAGGGCATACTGAGACCAATCCCTAAAAGGTAAAATGAGCCGAAAGGCAAGATATGTTGGCAACCCGAGAGGGCATACTGAGGCCAAACCCAAGAAGGTAAAAAGGAGCCGATATGCATAATGGGTTGGTAGCCCGAGAGGGCGTACTGAGACCGAACCCAAGAGGATAGAAACTAGCCGAAAGGCATAATGGGTTGGTAGCCCGAGAGGACGTACTGAGACCGAACCCAAGAGGATAGAAACGAGCCGAAAGGCGTAATGGGTTGGCAGTCCGAGAGAGCATACTGAGACCGAACCCGGTGGGATAGAAAGGAGCCAAAAGGCATAGTGGGTTGGCAGCCCGAGAGAGCATACTGAGGCCAAACCCGGTGAGACCAAAAGGTGTAGTGGGTTGGCAGCCCGAGAGAGCATACTGAGGCCAAGCCTGGTGTGACAAAGATAGGTTTTGGTAGTCTCAACGGGATGTGAGAGTCAAAATCGAAAGCCGATAGGCACAATAGGTTGGCAGCCCGATAGAACATACTGAGGCCGGTCCCGGTGGGACAAGATGTACCAAAAGGCGAGATGGGTTGGCAGCCCGAGAGAGCGTACTGAGGCCAAACCCAGTGAGACGAAAATAGGTTTGACAGCCCTACTGGGACGTGAGAATCAAACCGGAGTGCCGATAGGCGAAGAATGGGTTAGCGGCCCGAGAGGAACATACTGAGGCCAAACCCCAGAGGATAAAAAGGAGCCGATAGGCATAATGGGTTGGCAGCCCGAAAGAGCATGCTGAGGCCGAATCCAAGGAGATAAAACGAAGCCGAAAGGCATAGTGGGTTGGCAGCCCGAGAGAGCGTGCTGAGGCCAATCCCGATGGGATAAAAAAAGGTGGATTTGACAGCCCTAGTGGGACACGAAAGTCAAACCTGAGAGCCGATAGGCGAGATGGGTTGGCAACCCGCAAGAGACATGCAGAGGCCAAACCCGACGGGACTAGAGGGGCGGATTGAATATCCCAGACAGACATGGGATCCAAACCCTAGGGAGACCCAAAGAATGGATAGAGCTGACATATCAAGTAGCGTATGATTCGACTCTCGAAAGGAAATGGATAGACTTGATAGCCCGACGGGGCATAAGAGTCAAATCCATTGTAAATGAGGGAGTTGACGGTCCCAATGGGACTGAGTGCAACAATAACAAGATGTCCTGGTGGGGCCGAATGTTATAGAATCAATATGGGAGGCATGGTCATGACATCAATATGATGGGGCCACCCAAAAAGTAGGTTGAGAGAGGATTTTTTTTTTTCACGTTACCAACCTCACCGCCCTTTCGGGTTTTCGCCGAGGCTGGCCCCCTTTAGCTTTTTCCGGTGCGCCCTTTCGGGTTTTCACACCGAGGGGTTGTCCATTTTTGCCCGAGACGCCCTTTCGGGTTTTCACCTCGACCGGGTCTATGGCCTTTTTTCCCTCAGTCAACCGTTGAAGGCTAACTGAGTCCGCCGGGGTATCAGTATTTTTAACCCCATTTTTTTTTTTGAACCTTCACTGAGGAGAGGTACTGTCCTGTGAGGACTGCTGTGGAAACTCCTACGGTGGCGCATGGTAGAGCTTCATATGTTTGCCGTTAAGAGGAGGGAAGGGATTGTCCCCTTTGTGATCAAGGACCGTATAAGCCCCTCCTTCGTAGACCTTCTGGATGACGTAAGGCCCACGCCAATTAGGCTGGAGTTTGCCGCTAGATCTTCCCGCGAGAACCTCCTTTTCTTTGACCATGACAAGGTCGCCTTTCTTGAACGCCCTTTGCTTGACCAGCTTATCATAGGCACGTGTCATGCGGGCTTGATACACTTGTAAGTGCTTGTAGGCTTTGAGTCTTTCACCTTCAAGGTTGGACAACTCTTCAAACCTCCTTTCTATCTCGGACTGGTCTTGGCCTGGCAATCTGGCGTGCACAGCAACGCGGTAAGATGCCAGCTCGATCTCCACAGGGACCACCGCCTCGGCTCCGTAGACCAAAGAGAATGGGGAACATCCTGTAGGGGTTTTGTAAATGGTCGGTAGACCCATAGGGCTACATGGACCTTCTCGCCCCAATCCCGTTTGCGGCCACCTACTATCTTGGACAGCAGCTTACAAAGGGTCTTGTTGAAGGCCTCGGCTAACCCGTTAGCTTGGGGGTTGTAGACTGATGACGTCCTCTAATCAATATGGAATTTGGCCGCCAAAGCATAAACAATCTTGTTCTTGAATGGCGTCCCATTGTCAGATATAATCCGGCTAGGGGTGCCGAATCTGTATATAATGTAGTGCCTCACAAAACGGGCAACTATCTCTCCTGTAACTTCCCGTAGGGGGACGACTTATGTCCATCTGGAGAAATAATCAGTGACAGCCAGTATGAACTTGTGCCCTTGGGACGATGGTGGGAATGGTCCCACAATGTCCATATCCCATTCTGCGAATGGCCAAGTAGGCGCCGTTGGATGGAGCGGGTTAGGTGGCCGCCGAGGGACTGGGCCAAATGCTTGACATTGGTGACACGTACGAGCATATTGGTTACAATCTTCGTACATGGTGGGCCAATAGAATCCCTTTAGCTTGATGTTGTTCTTCATTTTGGCTCCAGCTTGATATGCGCCGCACAACCCGGAGTGGACTTCGTGCATCACGGTCTTTGCTTCCTTGAGTGAAAGGCACCGTAGGAGAACCGATCAGTCCTTTTCATGGACGAGCCTGAAGAGCAGGCCGTCAATTAGCTGGTAGGATGTTGCCCTGCGTAGCAGTTGCACTCTCTAAACCCGATCGGGAGGGAGCCAGCCATTCTTTATCTTCATGATCGGCTCACGCCAATCTTCTTCTTCGGGAGCATTCTCCTCTTGAATGTTGTTGACCTCATAAACAGTGAGGCCGGATTCTTCGTCGAGCACACTTGGCATGAGTCTTCGGTGTCTGACAGTAATATTTAATTCTCCCTCAGGCGAGAGTTTTAAGGCTGCTGCCAATTTTGCCAAAGCGTCGGCCTGGGAGTTGCTGCCTCCGGGGACATGGCCTATTTCAAATAAGTAGAATTTTTCTTTGAGCCTCATGACGGCTGCATGATAGGGGACGAGCTCCTTTTTCCGGACGTCATAGACACCCAGGACTTGTCGGATGACGAGCTGAGAATCCCCACAGACTTTGATGCATCCAATTCTAGTGCCAGTTGAAGCCCAATAATTAGCGCTTCATATTCTGCCTCATTATTATTAGTCAGCGACTTCATGAGGGCACAATAGTTGTGGAGGATGCCGCCTTATGGAGATACAAAGACTACCCCCGCGCCCGAGACATAGTCTGTGAGACCGCCAGCCCTTTTGATTGTCCGAGAGACACCATCAAAATATAACTCCCAGTGTGGGAGGTCAAGGGTGAGGACATCCGGCTCCATCTGTGGTCGGAATTTTTCAGAATGCTCCCCGGTTTCTTGAGAAGGTACCAGCACCTCTTCATCGGGTAGCTCGAACTTGAGCGGCGAATATTCCGGCACAGGGTGCGCTGCTAAGAACTCCGCCATTCCTTACCCCCTGATCACCTTGCGTGGGACGAAGGTGATGTCAAACTCCATGAGGATAAGTGCCCATTTGTCGAGCCTACCAGAGAGGACAGGCTGGCTGAGCAGAAACTTGAGTGGATCACATTTTGAGATGAGGTCCACCCGGTGAGCTAAAAGGTAGTGTCTCAGCTTCTTAACAGCAAACACCAGAGCTAGGCACACCTTTTCCATTGGCGCGTACCGGTGCTCAGGCCCGATTAGCTTCTGGCTGAGGTAGTACAGCGGCTGCTCCTTGCCCTCCTCATTAATTTGGGCTAGAAGAGCCCCCAAAGAGGCGTCCATGGCAGCAATATAGAGAATAAGGGGCTTCCCTCTGACGGGTGCCCCTAGGACAGGAGGAGTCAGTAAGTACTCCTTGATTTGCTCGAAGGCTTTCTGACAGTCTTCGTCCCATATGAAGGGTGCTCCTTTCTTCATCAATTTGCCGAAAAGTAGGCATCTTCCGGAAAGGTTAGAAATAAACCGCCTAATATAGGCGAGTCTTCCTTGAAGAGATCTGAGCTCTGTCAAGTTCTTGGGTGGAGGCAGCCCTCTTATGGCCTTGATTTTGTCAGGGTCGATTTCTATGCCTCGATACCTGACGATGAAGCCCAGGAACTTACCGCTGGAGACGCCGAAGGCGCACTTCATTGGGTTCATTTTGAGTTGAAATTGTCGGAGCCTCTCAAAGACTCGACGCAGGTCAGCTAAGTGGTCCTCCCGCCTCTTTGTCTTGACGACGAGATCATCGACATAGCATTCGACAAGGTCATGTAGTATCTCGTCGAAGATCTTGGTCATTGCCCTTTGATAGGTTGCACTGGCATTCTTCAAACCGAACGGCATCCTTTTGTAGTTGAAGATCCCCTTAGGAGACCAGAAAGCCGTATGGTCTTTGTCTTTGACGGCCATGCGGATTTGATTATAGCCCGACGACCCGTCCATAAAAGACAAGGCTTCGTGACCAGTGGTCATGCCAACCATTGTCTCAGTGATTGGGACAGGGAAGTCGTCCTTCGGGCATGCTTTGTTCAAATCCCTGAAGTCGATGCAGACTCAAACTTGGCCATTCTTCTTCTTGACAGGGACGATGTTGGCGAGCCACACAGAGTACATACAAGGCTCTATGAAGTCCACATTGAGCATTTTGTCAACCTCAGCATTGACCTTCAGCTCCAGCTCGTGGCGCATACGCCTTTGAACTTGCTTGACTGGCTTGACTGTTGAAAGTATTGCCAGCTCATGTTCAGCCACAGAAGGGTATTTCTTTGTACGTCCAGGCGAAACAATCCCTGAACTCTTCTAAAGCTGTCGATATGACTGGCTCTCTTCCTCGCTGAGGAGAGCACTTATGAAGGTGGGACGATGGTCACTTTTGCTTCCGAGATTGATCTCAATCAACTCGTCCACAGTTGCCTGACCACCGTCTTCAAGCTCCGGTGGAGCTGGTTGGAGGTCGACGAAGTCTCCCTCATCATCAGTATTTGCTTCATAGACTTCAAATTCTTCGAAGCACTCTTGCTCGTGGCTTGAAGCCGAAGGACTTGTTTTGTCTTGCAGAAGGTTAGCAGGCTGGGCTGCTCTTCCCTTGAAGGGTGATCATTGTCGACTCCCGATGAAGGTGATGGTGTGGTTGACGCCTCACCGGACTCCCTTACAGAGTCATCAATCTTGGGGTCAACTTCAGTTTGCTTGTCAGGGAGAGGCAGCAGCCCTATAACATTAACTGCATAATGGACCTCGAAGTCCGTTTCCTGGTCGTAGCCAAGTCCCCTTGTATCTTTGCGGGAGAAAGGAGGTTGTCCACGGACCTGCGAAGGGTTCCACAGCTGATGGAAGTACGCCGCTCGCGCGGGGTCCATAGTCTGCGGGATGTGCTGCTTTTTGCACATTTCCCTGATGTATTTGGGCATATCATCCATCTCCTGGACTGGCTCAGGCACCACATCAACGGGAATGTCCCAGCCGAAGTCATCTTTAGGAGGGCACGGTAGGACTAAGTCACCTTTGTAAAAGATGATCGACTTGTTCCCCTTGCCCTTGTTACGCCTCCTTCTCAGTTGATAGGAGACTGTGAAGGTCTTCAACTGCTCCACTTCACACTCTTCCCACTGGGACGAGAGCTGGAGGCACTTCGGCGGTAAGGAGATGCTCCCATCAATGACCCGGCTGATGAGGTTGGCTTCAAAGTCAACGCTTCGTCTCTCCGGTTGGGTTGGCTTGGAGGCTGCATGGAGGCTTAGCCTATGCAGCTTTACCATGTCTTGGTTAACAGTGAAGAGTTGCCCTTCCTCGACTTCATGGTCCACTTTTTCTTTCCCTTTGTCCTTAATAGGCTCAAAGCCAGAGTGGGCTTCCCAAAATATAAAGAGGCATCGGCCAAATGGCACTCATTGGGGTGGAACGGGACCTGATCTGCGAAGACCGTATGTTGCTCCCCTTGCTTGACATATTTAATGCACTGGTGCAGAGTTGAAGGAACGACCCAGTTTTCATGCAGCCATGGCCTTCCAAGCAGCACCTTGTATGATGTGTCGGAGTTGATAATATAGAATGTTGCTCGAGTGACAAAATCGCCCAAGGCTAACTTGACCTCAACCCGACCAAGCGCCTCCTCGGAACCCTGATTGAATCTCGAAATCTTGACCGCAGTCACCTTTTGTAAATAAGGTGCCAAATATAGAGACTTGAAAGTCTTCAGAGGCATGATATTGACGGCTACTCCGGCGTCGACCAGGATGCGACTCACGTCATGCCCATTGATTGTCCCCTTCATATATAAGGGGCGATTGTGGCACGGAGAGGACAGCAACATGTCTTTGTCCGTGAAGGAGATGTTGGCTGTGAGTGCTTCATATGCCTGGGCCTGCAACTCTGCAACATGAGCTTCATAGGCCTCCGGGTCTTGGAGTATCATGACATGAGCCTCCCTGAGATCCTTGCTCCAGGCAATGGCTTCCCAAATGGTGACATTTGTTGGGAACCGCTTCATATGATGAATGATTTTGCAGTCCGCCCGAGCACGGGTCTTGTCAAATGGCGGGATGATCTCCGCCAGAGTCTTCGGCGCCTGGCGAGGCTTCTCTCGTTTAGAAGGGCGCACCTCCGTATTCTGGCCTTTCGCATCTTCTTGGAACAGCGGTGCCAAGGATTCCTCCGGAGGTGGCAAAGGCTCATCATGCTGGTCTTCATTAGAAGGACCGGCCTGGCTCGTGGGCTCGACCCTGTTGGAGGGGCCGGCCTGCTCTGACGCCTCCTCGCACTTTGGCGATTTGGCTGGCTCCTCTTCTTCATCGGAGGATGTGATTGTAAAAGGGACGCCACCCGACTTAGCCGTTGAGATGGGGCCTGAACCCTCTGAGGGGCTGAGGATGAAAGGGATTCCCCGAACTTGAGTTTCTGGGACAGGACCCGGCTTCTCCCCTCTGAATATTATGACCCGGTCGAGAGTCAGGGGACCTTCACGTCCGCGTCCTCGGCCACGACCTCGGCCACGTCCCCGGCCATTTCTTGCCGAGCGACGCTGATATGTTGCCATAGGAGCCTTGCCTCCAGTGCTATCAACCGCGGGAGAATAAATGTTATCGGGCGGCGGAATCGCCACCATGTTGCAAGAGAGCTCTTGCAGCATTTCCTCGAACATCTCGGCAGTGAGCTCCTCATCTTTGTAGAATAGGGAGAGCTCCTCCGGGATTGGGAAGTCTTCACCTTCTTCAAGACAGTGAGCCATTTCCCGGAGCCATTGCAGAAGGCGGGCTTTACGCCCAAACTTGTCCCAGGGAATATATTTGTCTAGAGTGACAACCCGGGTGGGACGAGGGGGAGTGTACTCCTCCAGCTCATCTATGAGCTTTTGAAGTCTTTGTAAAGGAGTTGGCTCCTTAGGGGCCTCCATAGCTGCTGCTTGCTCAGCTTACTTTTTCAACCTCCTTTTCAAATTCTTCATGTGATTCTTCTCTTGCTTCTTTTGGCGTGCCGCCTCTTGAGAAGAGAGAGGAGTTTGCTTTGAAGGTGGGACCTGTTTGCCCCCAAAATTTTGCTTTTTGCTTCGGGCTGGCTCCTTAGGGGCCTTACTGCTGCGGTTTTTTCTGGGGGCAACCCTGGTTCAATTGGCCTCCTCCGGCTGAGCCTGGGAGGTGGCATTGATTGCCTGAGCAATTATTTCAGGAGGCAACTCCTGGAACTCTGCCAGTCCACCGTGGGGCCATTGGGGGCTTTGTAGTTCCGCCGACTTTGCTTGGGCTGGTGGCTTGGCTTGCTTGAGCTGTTGAGGCCTTTCCACAATTGGCGGCCTTGCTGGGCTGACAGAGGCCTTAACTGGGGCCTTCGCGGGCTCAAGAGGTTGAGTCCTCTCCACGACTAATGGCCTTGCTGACTTGGCAGGAGCTTTGGCTGAAGGCTCTGACGCCTTGCCTTTGCCTTTGTTGTCTGGCCGAAAGTTCTCTCTTATGACGATGCCAGGCTGACTCGACCTGAGACGGACCTTGGGACTCTCTCCCGCGGCTTGGCTTCCTTGGTTCTGGACCTTAGGCCCTTTATAAGTGGCCTTGCCTTTGGTGAGCAATGGGAATTCATCATTTTCCGCAGGCTCACTTGGTCGGGCTAATCGGGAGAAAGCCTCAGTTTCTTGCCGAACCTGCTCGAGAGTCTCCCTGGCGGCCTCTGCAAGGCGCAACCTTGTCATGGAGTTCCCCTGAGTATCGACAACCCCTCTCTAGATGAAGGCTTCAATGAAGTCCTGAACCTCTGGGCACTGCCGAGTAGGGTGAGACACCCTTGCATGATACTTGCAATAGCGGGGGTGACTCTTGGCCGTCTCATTGTAATAAGACGGCGGGTCATGTGTCAGCACCCAGCCATCCTCCAGAAATTTGTCAAAAATCTTCTCAGTGTCTTCCTTAGGAAAAGAACACTGATGAGAGGGTCGCCACCTCGGATACCATAATGTGGATTTGGGAGGCTAGGAACTGGCTACCTCTTCCTGCAGCTCGGGGAACTGGAAGGCTGCTGCAGTATGAATGACATTGACGGAGAAGTGGAGAGTCCTCCGTGCATGCGGCTGCGGCAGGTTGACCCAGGATTGTCCCATGTCGATCTTCCCTTGCCTAATCAGATCCTCGGCGAGATCCTTGAATGGTCGGCAGTTGTAGATGATGTGGCCAACCACCTCATGATATGGGCAATAGCCCTCATGAAAAGCAGCGCCTAGCGTCTGCTCTATGGGCGACGGGGTGACCAGTCCAGCGCGTTGGCATGTATAGAACAAGTCGAGAGTCTTCTCGATTGGGAAGGAGTATAACTCCTCAGGCTGTCCGTCTGCGGGTGCATGCACCTCGCCTTCAGGTGAGTCCTCCTCGTCTTCGGATGAATCTGAGGATTCCTCGGAGAGCCAGCCTCTGAGTGGAGCCCGGCCATTAGGTAATACACCTGCTTCCCGCACATGTGCCGGAGCCAACCTTTCGACGAATGGGCCAAAAGGGAAAGTGGCTAACCGTTGATCAATGCTCTGCAGGAACTGTTGCAATTGGCGGATCTCCCACTGGACCTTCCGGATAACCCTTCGTAACGCCAGACATTCTGTAAATGATGGAGGGGCTCTAGGGCCAGTGTTAGGCTGTTGGTTAGAAGGCCCGGCCTCAGAAGCATTGGAGCTCGAAGCCATCGCCACCATGTGCACCACATTAGCCGATCGGTTCGATCGGCTCCGGGCGTGAGGCTGGGGTGGGTCAACTGCATGACCCAGCATGTTTATCAAGCCCTTTTGAATGAGCTCTTCCGCTATGTTCTTGAAAATATAGCAGTCGCCGATGGTGTGACCTAACCTTCGGTGATACACACAATAGGTAGGATCCTCTGTCTTGTCCACCTCTGAGGGCTTCCGCGGATCTGGCAGAGTGACGAGCTGCTCCTTCATACATAGATCAAATAGCATCTTGGTATCTCCTTTCTGAAGGAATATGACGTCTTCATGCGCTCCGCTAAGAGAGGCGCATTTGTCTTGTCATCAAACTTCTTGCCCTTTCATTTAGAATTTCCTTCCCCTTTATCTCCATTCGTCGGGGAGAAGTCCACGGCATTCACCTCCTTACGCTAGCCAGACGGTCTTTGGAGGATTTGCCTTTGGCAGAAGCTTATGTAGGGTGGTCAGCAAAGAACATTTTAATCTCCGCCACCACTGTATTCAACTGGTCAAAGCTTCTGATATTGGAGCCCAGAAGCTTTTCACTGACTTCTGCCGAGAGCCACCTGCGGCAGATGGTGATCGCATCTTCAGGCGTCGGAGGGTTATCGCAGCGCATGCTGACGTCCCTCCATCGCTTGATGAAGTCCAATGCTATTTCACCCTTCTTCTGTCGAAGGGAACAAAGTTCTGCCAGGGAGACTTTGCATTCGACCATTTGGAAGCGGTCGACGAACTTCTTCTGCATTTCAGCCCAATCAGATACTGAGTTGGGCTTTAACCTTGAATACCACTGGAAGGCGGTGCCAGTCAAGGACGTGGCGAAATACCGCAGCAAATATGCCTCTTCCAGGGCTAATTCACCCATGGCCATCATGTAATAGGCCAGGTGTTCATGCGGAGAGCCCTGCCTGTTGAACTTCTGGAGCTTCGGGGCTTTCGGACAGTCAGGTGGAAGCTTCTTGAATTGATGGTGAAGGGGATAAGGCACACTGTACAAATCAACGGTGGCCACTCCCTCCCCATGTTGAGCAAACTTCGCCTCTACAATGCGTTCAATCATTTGCTTCTGCGCCATGAGGCTTTCTGCGGCAGGAGTAGCAGATGACCGCACATTGGCTTCATGCGGCGGGACTTCGAAGTCCACCGCCAGTGGGAGTCTTGCAGCCGTGACAGAGGCATTAGCTACTGCTGGAATGGGAGAAGGCTGCTGATCCGCTCCAGCCGGTGCCACCTGGGGCGGGACAGGAACCTCCTTTTCGCGCAAGAGCGACTGTAGCAGGTTCTTGAGCTCTTGGTTCTCACGTTGAAGCTCTTCCAATGCGGGGGCCCGTGGCTCTTCCCCCAGCTCTTCTTCGTGCCGGGAGTGACTGTCCCCATCAACACTGTGGACGTCTTCCTGGCGCTCTTCTTTCCATGCCGGCTCGGGTTGAGATGCACTGGCAGCCTGCGCCTGCTGTGCTTGTGCTAGAATCCGGGAGACCGGCCTTGACCTCCTCAAATATTGGATAGGTTGGTCAAGGTCTCCCGAGGTGTTCTCGGGCTGTTTGTCGCCGGAGATGGCGTAACAGGTGAACACTTTGACGGTGTCATCGGTCACCTGGACCACCCGCTTTTTCTTGGGCGGTTGTCGATTCGGCTTGGGCGGCATCCCCAGTCTATCAAAAATAGACACTCGGGATGTAGATGCTTGAGGGGAGCGATCCTCCTCCGTGTGCGTGGAACTAGCCCACGGGGAGGTCGGCCGCACCTTCTTACAGGCTCCTCGGGGCTTCTGCCCAGGTAGGGGCTGGGTTGTAAACCCCGAGAGACCGAGGCTTCAGTGTTCGGAGGACTCCGCATCCACTGAAGTTCTGGCATGCGGAAGGGCTCCTCCGCCCTGGCACGCCTTATAATCCGGGCCTCCTCCTTGGTGACCCAGATCTTTTTCAGATGGAGCTAGCGCTCCTCCACTTGGTTGCCCCCTGTCCTTGACCGGGCAGCTCGTGGCTTGAGCCGTTGGAGAGGGCCCTGGGTTGCCGCCGGTACGGCAGGCTTCTTCTTCGCTCCGTCCTCCCGAACTTGCCAGAGGAGCTCGAAGCGGTTGGAGGTAGGAATAGTCGGGACATGACGATCCCGTGGCAGGATCGGCCTGCCTCCATCGAGCCGGATGCGAATATCTCCGACGATTACAGTCTTGCCGGAGCGAGAGACAGCCGCTTTGGGCTTTGCACCCTTGCGGCTACGGCGTTGCCCCTGTTGGGCAGGGGCGGCGGTGGTGGCGCCCGCCATAGGCATGGCGTCATCCTAACGGCGGCGGCGTTGCCCCCGTTGAGCAGGGGCAACACCTCTGAGGGCGGCCGCATTGGAGTTGGGGCCGTTACGGCGACGGAGTTGCCCCCGTTGAGCAGGGGCGGTGCCGATGGTAATCTGGTTGACCGAGAAAACTCGGTCATTTGCTGAGACAGAGGGCCTGACCCCCTTGGTCTGTGAAAAGTTGGCCGGACGAAGCCGGCCGGCTGCTGCAATAGAGGGTATGGCACCCTCAGAAGCTGGCTTGTTGGCCGAGCAGACTCGACCAATTGTTGAAGCCGAGGGCCTGACACCCCCGACTGCTGACTTGTTGACCGGGCGGACATGGCCGGTTGAAGCAGAGGGCTTGACGCCCTCAATAGTCGGCTTGTGGACCGGACTGACCCGGCCAGCTGTTGGGGCCGAGGGCCTAACACCCCCGACGGTTGTCTTCTCGACCGGGCGAAACCGATCAGCTGAAGCGGAAGGCCTGACGCCCTCAGTAGTCTTCCTGGCAGAATGAACCCGGCCAGTTGATGGAGCCAAGGGCCTGACACCCCCAGTAGTCTTCCTGGCCGAGTGAACCCAGCCAGCTGATAGAGCCGAGGGCCTGACACCCCCAATGATTGCCTTCTTGACCGAGTGGGCTCGGCCAATTGCTGGGGCCGGGGGCCTAACACCCTCGACGGTTGGTACTACAAGGGCGGCTGAACTGACTTCAGCCATTGGCACCACGCCCAAGAAGAAGAGCGAGCCGACGACCGCTGGGAAGTCGCCGAAAACGATCGGAGTTGCCAGGTATCCGAACCTGGCATGGTCGGCAACGACTTGGGGGCCGTAGATGACTGCTGCCATCGCTGCTGCCGCTGTTGGTGGTGGTGCATAGCACGAAAGGAGAAGGGCGCAGAAGCGCAAGTAGCTCTCAGATGAGTAGAGAGACGTATACCCTCCTCTTCCTATCCTTTAAAAGGAAGAGGAGGAAATCAGAATCTCGAAGAGGGTTTTGGGGAACGACTCTGACAGAAAGAAGAAAAGTAGGAAAAATCCCGGACGTGCCAGTCTGTGAGACACGGAAAAAATCTAATCGACTTTTATTGTAGATAAAAAATATAGATTTTTGTTCTTTTTGAAAAGAAACACCCCCCCATCTGAGTAGAGGGTGATTCCGTGGGTGCGCATCATATCAAACGATTTGGATTCGAGTGCTGGACCTTTCCCCACTGACCGTAGTCAGTGTTGATTTATATCGGCCTAACGTCCGAACACCTTTGTTTAACTGTCAAAGAAATCCCAAAGTCTTCTATAGAGGTTCTGATGTGGAGGGCAGGCTCACTCGAGAGACTCTCCATGATCACTCATTTACCACCAACATATTAATAGAGTTAGGGCTAAGTTTGAACAAAACCCTGAGATTTAGGAATAGAGACGCAAATATGCGGAAGCCGTAGGCGTTTTTGAAGTAGAGAGAAATTTTCTGGACCCCGAGGATATTTTGGTAATTTTACCATCCCAAGGGTGTATTTCTGAAATTTCTGGGCTGGAACATAAGTAGGACCGGGTTCATGACCACCCAAGGCGCTGAGGCTCTTTCTGAAGAGTTTTAGGAGGCTGCTAGGCCAGTTTTAGGTCGCAGAGGCATTTTGGTAATTTTACCACCCTACATAGACCTAGGGTTAGGATGGCACACAGGTGTCGGACTGAGCTGACAACACTTGGGCCAAAAGAGTAGTAAAGGACTTCATAGAAGACTCATTTATGTTAAGATCGCCAAAGGAGGGGCATATACACAATTTTCACAAGTCGAGGGATTTTCTTATAATTTTCCCGATCGACGTACAAAGACAATCTGTGGAGTACATTGGATATTTTTATGACCCAACTGGATACAAGGGTTGTCGGCGAATTGTCGACTGTACAAGGGTCCGTACCAACGCGAGAAGTAGGGGCGTAGCCCGAATTACAAAAGATTGCAGGGTATAGCTGCAAATTACAGGACTTTTGTCTCTTACGGTCCCGGGGAGGACATTTTTGTAATTCCGTCATTATAGGGACAGAACCACCTAGCTTAGTCGTCCCGGGACGTAAAGACTTACAAACGTGACCCGCTTGTTGACACCCGTTTTTAGCCTGCAAGTTCATTCATTTCTCTTATTCATCATTTTGATGCCCCGAATTACCCATTATTTTGGAGCCTTTCTTGGATGAATTTCGAGCCCATTTCATTATTCCATTCCCTTTGAACCTTGGAGATCATTATTTCATAGAGCCCTGGAGCCTATCTTGTGACCTTCCGGCCTTCAAAGTCGCCTTACGGCCCATTTAGGCCGGCTTCCCTCAAGCATTCAGCCCCCTTTCGTTGCGTAGTCTTGAAAACGGTCCTTTTTCACCCCCTTCCTTTCCTCTATTCAAAATGTGTCCTGCACCAAAGTTGTTCATCTTTCAAATCCCTACAATTTCTTCTTCTAGGTCATTGGCCAGTTCTGCACCGATTTCAAGTTATTTATAATTTTTTGGCAGACTGCACTGTTCACCTATGTCCCGATATTCTTTCTCTCTCTTATAGCCCTATTTTCTCTCTCTTCTGATCATTTTCTCATCTTACTTTCTTCATAAAAGTTGTTCATTTTTGAGTTATCTATAATTTTGTCTTCTACCACTTTTGCTAATTCTGCACCGTTTGGGAGATATGATCCAATTTCCAAAGTCGCGCAAGGTCTACCTTAAACAGTCGTGCTAATGGCCGTTCATTGTTGGAAACGGTCGGTTGACGACCGTTTAACCCTTAACGGTCGGTCGTCCGACCATTTATTCAATAAGAGTCCAGCCTGCTCTGGACTCTATCTCCACGAACCTGCGCGATGTGCCTATCTTGCGGCGGCCATAACTTCTAGAATACTTATCCAAATTGATCCCCGTTTTTTCCTACTTCTAGCCCTTTGTATTATCTTTAATTTGGTTCATAGAAATCAAATTTTTATGGGCTATATCTCCTGGAATCGTGGCCGCAATATCAGGTTTTTCTGCTTTTCGTGCAACCAAAAAACCCTGCAGATTAGGTTCCAGAGACTTCTTCCAAGAGCCATAACTTCCACAATCTTCAACCAAAAAGAGTCCCGTTTGTTCGTACGCCTTATCTTGACTATTATCTCGAGAATGATCCAGAGATCTCGAGATTTGGTGAACTCTGTCTTCTGGAATCGTGGGAGAAAGTTGGGGGTTTCACCACTTTTTCTATATAAACCTGCCCAGATTTCCTGTGCGACAGGGGCGCGTTTCCAAGGCGACGGCGAAGCCATGCTGGATTGTTGACTCAACCTTTCGACCCTAGCCTGAAGAGGGAAGTATAAGCTTCATTTTAGTTCCTTGTTTGCTCAATTTCATCAACGTTTGCCCTCTCAACTTCGCCCCTACTTTTGGCAAATCATCACAGTTTGCTGATTTCTGCTACGAAGTCCACGACGGGGGCCTGTTCATCAAGCCGGTGCGGAGTCATGCTTTATCCTTTTTGTCCTCCCTCAACTCCATCTTGAAGAGGGGAGTATTAGCTTCACGTTGATTATATGTTTGCCTTATTTCTCATATCTTTTACCCCTCTTCCAAGTCCCTACTTTTGAGGTTTCACCACACTGTTCTGCACTTTGCTAAAACTCAGATTTCTTGCGACGGGGGCATGTTTGCGTCGCCGGTGCGAGGCCGTGGGGCACTCTTGATCCGTCCTTTCAACTCCAGGCTCTAGAGGGAAGTATAATCTTTGTGTTCGTTGGTTTTGAGCTCATTACCTCATCATCTTCCTTCATATTTTTGTCTATGAGTTTTGCACTTTCATTCTGTTTTTACACTTAGTCATTTTTCTCCCATGTTCTGCACCCTTCTGTTTTCTTGAGTTTTCCACCCCCTTTTTCACTGCTGTCTTCCCCGTTTTAAACTCTCCTTTCTACCCTAGTTTCACCACAACACTCCCACCTTTCCATAGCATCCACTCTTTCCTCTTTTGGTGTTCTATCTTGTGAGTTATTCATCATTCTTTGAGCCCATTTTGTGCACTGTTCTGAATTTTCTGCACAGTCCATATTTTTCCCAAATCTCTGGTGTCACTTTCTGTCCTGACCTCCTTTTTGAGTGATTCTTGTTCCTACTTCTTTACAACACTCAAGTCTTCTGTCATCTCAAATTTCTCCCCATTTGGACTTCGTTTACCCTACTGTTTGCATCAGTCTTTGCACTCACTTTACACTGTTTGCATAGTTTTTCTTGTGGCATGCACTTTTACACCTTATTTATCTATGTTCATCATGGCATATTAAATCAATTTCTTCATGTTAATCTCATCACAATATACACACCTATTGTTTGCACCCTTCCATAGGGGTTAAAAACCCTCCCCCGGTAAGTTTGCCCTCAATCTTTCATGCTACTTTATGCACTTGGGCAGATTTCTACACTTAACATTTTCTAATGGGTTTTGCCTCTTGTTTTGTGTTTGTTTCGCAGGAAAGCATGGAAAGTGAGGCCCTTACCTTCTAGCCGGCTGGAAGGCAAGGAGAGGTAATCCACATAGTCTCCGCATCTTGATATTGAGCGCAATCATCCTCTTTTTCCAAGGTACACAACGCACTTAGTATTTTATATTCTTTTGACGTTGTTATTCCTTGGTGGCGATCACGGTATTCTTTTACATCTTTTATCGCCTTTGTCTTGATTGTATGATCATGCTACCATGTTTACATAGCCACATATTCATGTTATTCACTTGATTGGTGCACATATGCCTTCATGCTTATTCATGTGATTTGTGGGATCAGCACGCATATACACATCCACATTTTCCACATCTACACCGCTGAGGGGCATAATTACAAACATGGCCCACTGAGGGACGTCATTACAAAAATACCCCGTAGGGGCATAAATATAAGACCCGGGGACTTACCCGTCACAGGCCAAGACAAACAAAACAAACTCCTCCGGATGCTTGGTGGCTTCGTATGTCTTCGTAGGTTGTCCATCCTCTTCTCCACTTGGACCCTTGGGGGTCTATTTATAGAAGGCGGGAGGGCCCAGAGGACTCAAATGAACAAATTTGCCCCGATTCTGTCAAGGTGGGGTGGCAAAAAGCCATTTTGACCCCTCTGGATGCCAAAAGGGATTAAATGACCCCGCTGAGGGTGGCAAAATGATTTTTTGACCCCGCTTCCCCTCCCCCCCCTTTTTTTTAAAACACGAGAGAGAATGGGGGGGGGGGTCGCCCGGCCGCGGAGGTCCCTGGCGGGGTCGCGCGGCCCCGCCAGTCCACAACAGGGGCGCACGACCCCCGCCGACCGCGGCGGGGTGGCCGCGGCCCCCTCTTGCGTCCGGGAGAGGTCGTTTGACCCTCGGGCATGCGTTTTGGCCCCTCTTCGCGCCGTTTTGCTCCATTTCTGTCAACCTGAGTTGAGAAGAAGCCGTGGTGGCACTGCGTGGGGAGGAATCTTCGCGCCCGTCCGTGCCGTGTGATACACTTGCTCGGCCGCTTTGACAGGCGTGCATGCATGTCTTCCTCTTAACTTCCATTGCCGCGATGTCACTTGTGATAATATGATCGGGTCGATATACCCTAAATCACGGAGGTACTCCGCGGTCCGACGACATCAACACTACACTATTTTTTTTTGTCGGTTGTTTCGTAATGAAATTCTCGAAGTATTTCGAGAAAATTACAGGTGCAACAGTAACCAAATGACTTCGGAATCAAATGCACAGCAGATATCAGGAAACAGAAACAGGGGCTTCATGCCAAAATATGAACTTTATCTCAATTCAACGAACAAACAAGATTTATATGGAGGAGAAAAGAAACCAAGATATAGGAACCAATTATCCACAAACTCGAGAAAAGAGCACAAAAGGAAAATTGCTACAGAGTTGGAGATGTCCATGGGTGGAAGGAAGGCAAAAAGGAACTGAAATTGGACAAGGGAATTGCATGAACCTATGAAATTATTACTACTCACCGAAACCCACCGAGCTCGAATTCTGCGAAGTTGCAGCAGGAGTCGAGAAGACCCCACCAAATTCTGGACCCTTGAAGGACGTGAGAGCAGCCAGGAAGAAGTAGGTGATACAGACGCCGCAGAAGAAGCCCAGCACCAGCATCTTGCAGGGGAAAGAAGCGCTCATCTGCAGAGCCCTCTGTGAAACCAGCCTCTCGAGGCTCTTCTCAGCTGATGGTTCCATCTCCACACCTCCCCGCTTCTCCCCCACACACAGAAGCAGGTACGCAACGATTCACTGCAAGGAAACCAGAGCGACCCCCACCTCGGCTGGACCAGCCCCACCTTTTGCGCCCCCAAACATTTATATCTCAACTGCCAGCAGAAAACACATTTCTTCGCCATGCAGAGGGAAGCCACCACAATTAGGAATTCCACAGCCACTGCTCCTCTGGTGGGTTTCCATTTCCCTATCTACAACCAACCAAAGATAAAAGAAGCCGAAGCCACACACGAGATGATCGGCTCTCGCGGAGCCACTCCTCCCTTCACAAACTCGTGAAGAAAAGATGGTTCCACTGAGTCACCGACAGAGAAAGAACTGAGAGAAGAAGATAGGAGAAGAAACCCCACAAAACTCTCAAACCATCCAAGAAAGCCTCCCGCTGCCTCTGCCCAGCCGTTGTTATGCGGCCGGTCCACCAAAATCACAACTTTTTGGAAGCTTCAAAAGGATTTCTTCTTTCTAAAACTCTGTAAAGGCAACAAGAGAGACCCAGAAATCAATGGACAGACGGCGTGAAGAAGAAGCAGGGGAAAGGAGAAGGAAACCCAGAAACCAGTCGACACATGGCATGCAGGAGCGTGTACAAGGGAACAAAAGGGCACCCACGAAAACCCACCCACCCAATTCTACACCAGCAAGCAGATTAACTCCTTCCCCATAGAGACGTTTCAAGCCGAACCCTACCAGAAGAGAAGGCCCCAGGATAAACACCCACCAGTTCACCGGTTCCAAAAATAGAAAACAGGGAAGAACACAGTTGCAGCAGCAGGGGGGGGGGAGGGGGAATGCCCCCGAAGTGGAGGGGTAGGAGCATCACAAGATTCCCTAGGAAGCCACGCCTCCCCGCACCCAAGACCTTTTCCTCATGTCAGCGGGCACAATTCATTCGGTAGACCCCGAAGCTGCAGGAGACGCCACCTTCCCCCCGTCCCCGGAGAACCGCGATGGTGCTGCCGGGCCACCACCATACTCGGTCCCTCTCACTTTCACCACCTTCCCCCCGGCTCCCACGAGCTTGAAGGGGTCCTACGCCCTGGAGATGACGCCTTGCTTACGTGCCTAATCATGGGTTTTTTTGAAATTATTAAGAGTGCCAGGCAAGCGAAGTGTACCACCGGTCACCATCTTCGTGATGGCTACCTAATGAATGGGGTGTTAAATTGAATGTATAAAGTTTTCTTTTCCATGAAATATCATTTATGAGAAGGTCGGTGATTTTTTTTGATACATTATGTTTATAAGAGAAGGTTGCGAGTTTTTGTGACTCACTTTTTATTTTTTAGGCAATCTGAAATATAACTTTTAGTGGGCTCAGAACTTAATATAAATATCTAACGTCTCAAGTTAAGTCTGAGGCACCGTTTGGGTAAATCTGAAATATGACGTCTTAACTTAATATAACTAATTAGTGTTATTGCTCATGTTATTTAGTTGTCGAGGAAGAGGAAGGGTGGAGAAGAGATAACCTGGGGTGGGGTGGGGGACCGGTGGCTGAGGATGGATGGACAGTTGCACCACCACCTCCTCCTCCTCCTCCTGCGGCCATGGGTGAGGCTAAGGGGTTATGGGTGACCTCTTTATGGAAGGACGGGTCTGGAGCGGGGGGGTGGACACGGATGTTGGAAGGTTCTTTTTTTTATTAGAAGTCGCGGGCACGGGTGGATGCGCCCGAATTAAGTAGGGAGAGAGAGAGAGAGAGAGAGAGAGAGAGAGAGATTAAGTTAAAGAGAGATGATTTGTTTTGGAAATATGAATAATGGGTCAGGTATGTGTTGCACTTGAACTCTCAGGTGTCTTACACCCCCCCCCCTTAAATTTGAGTACCAGTGTGCTAAGTAAGTTCTCCGTCTTCCAAATATATATATATAATAAATAAAATAAGAATGAGTTGGATGTGAGATTTTTTTTAAGTGAGGATAACACAAGGTTTTGTGGGTCCAAACCCCATCAAACGTCCCCTGTAGAGTAGTAGATGACAGTCCGGTTCGTTGGTTGCTCTTAACAAACATCATTAACCCGGCCCCAAATTAAGCTTTTGATTTGGTAAATGAGATGATGACGCATGGCGACGAATCGAAATCCACGGGGAACTGTTCATCAGTAATGGTAAAAGTGGACCAAAAAACCACCCTTGCTACTCCCCGTGGGAAGAAGGGTTGAGGCTCCCCCACGGGAAAAGGGGAGAAGGGGGGGGAAACGCCGCCCTTTACGATCGATGCCCATATCTCATTTGGATGCAGCTTTGGATCAGCTGCCATATCTCATTTGGATGCATCCATGCGTGACTCTCAATCCGCATTTCACTTCATGGCATCAGGGCATTCAAACTAACTTGTTCCAAGTACATCCTCTCTTTCTCGATCATGGTTTGTGCTTCTGTGATAATGTCTAAAGATCAAGTCCATGGTTATCGAACAAAAGAGAGTATTTTTCTGTTCACAGGATTCGAATTTCGTAAAGCGTCGATTCAAAAGGAAACCTATGCATAGAGAGGTTTCAACTCTCTCTCTCTCTCTCTCTCTCTCTCTCTCTCTCTCTCTCTCTCTCTCTCTCAACCACGTAAGACTCATTAGGAACTAAATAAAACCTTCCAATGGGAGCTCCAGTGTTCCTCATCCCCGTGTATTCGATGACAAAGTCAAACCAGTTCCCTGACAAGTTTTGTATCTCCCCCCACTCCGGATGAGAGAGAGGACTCGTGGAGACCATACACAACAACGATATTCGACTGTGTTTGTAACGGATAGTGGGTGTGAATTTTTTTAAAAAAAATATTTAGAAAGAGATTAAGTTGTATTTATAGATAATTTTTGAAGATTTTGAGCTCTCTCTTTTTTTTTCTCATTTATTCCTCTCTAAATTTCGTAATTCACGTAAAATAAAAATTGACGAGATATTAAAATATATAAAAGTATTTTTTAGAGAGTAAAAATTTTAATGATTGAAAATCTTTAAAATCTCTCTCTCTCTAACGTCCCTCCAAACGCTACCTCGAGAAGCCAGCCAAAGAAATATCAATATTAGATCACGGTGGGGACGAGATGATGACAAGTAGCGAAAGGTGTCATCACCGGCGTCACTGTCTGCCAGCTACAAGTCTCTCCTCGGATTGCAGAGCCAGGAGAAAATATATGTCAAGGTGAGACGTCGAATCATAGAGAGAGTTTTCGGATCTGATGTTGGTCCGGACATCAATCGGGTAATTAAGTACCGAACTTGCCTAACAGCCTTGGCCCCTATAAGAGAGGAGAAATACCCGGGTGCAATTGAGAGAGAGAGAGAGAGAGATGCCATGTTGCCCTCTCCCCTCTCATTCTTCCATATGTCTTCCTTCATAACACGCCACCTATTGGATAATTACTTCATTAGAGGAAGTGCCTCAACACATGTAAAAGAAGTGGGTCTATATATTTTGTAAGAATAAACTATATATTGTATAAGCATTAATCAAACCTATTGTCTGGGTGAAATATGCATGCATGTAAAGGAATGAAGTACACCACAATATATATCTCATTCCTACATATTTCATTCCCACGGTATAGACCGTACATATTCCATCCATCTTGTGTCGTATCAGTCAAATGTAATTAACGGCACTCAACCATCATGTCATATGAATGTGAACCATTAAAAACTCATATTAATTTCAAGATAACAAATATGGGTGTGTTTTGAAACACTTGAGAGGGGGGATTCCAATCATTGGAGTCCCCACCCCTCAAAATTGTTTTTGAGAGACATCCTTGTCATCTCATTTTTTTAGAGAGAGATAGAGAGAGGAAATGTGTGATTTCAAATCTCCAAAAGTTGCCCAAGATCTGATTTTTTGAGTAAAAAGTGAATTATGAAAAAAATCCATAACCTCAACGCAATTCCAAACATACCCGTCAGTGCAAGTAGATGAATTATAATAAAAAAATTTCGCAAGGACTAGACTTAGGTCGCGTTTGGGAACCCACCTAACTTCACCAATGTCAATATAATCTCCTCACCTGACAAAACTCTACACACATCAAGGATTTGTAATCATTAAAAATCTCAGGAAACACCTTTTTGCTTGCTTCTAGGGATTCGTAAGCGCACCTGAGTTTTATTCTTATAATCTCTCTCATCTGAAATTTTTGTTGGCTAAAAAACGTAGACAACTACTGAGCATTTGATAAAACTTAAATCTTGTCGGGGATCCCAATGATTAGAATCTCCGCTAAATTTGTTACCAAACACGGTCTTAAGACTACCATGATAGTAGCACAGTTAATTCCAACATGAGATGACAACTTGGTAACGGAGGAATGAGTAAACTGAACCTTCTGGGGTCTATGTCAAGTTTCGTGAGGGTGAGGGTCCGGCTTGGCTTAAGACTGGTTTGTAGAAAGGCGTGGGCTTGGGCCTGGACTTAGAATTGACCCAAAGGACACGACCCAAAATTTCACATGAAGTCCACATTTTGAAGAATGATTTTCTTTTAGAATGGGAAAAGATCAAAACAAAAAAAAATAGTATTATTATGTGGCAAATAAAGATGTCCTTTTAGCACATGCATAACACATCGCACAACAAAAATTAATCACAAGCACGTTTAACTTTCGTCCGAAATTGAAGCAAGCTAACACGTCAAGTCGCCGGTGAAGATTTTAGTTATTTTGCATTCATCTTAGAAACATATTCACTAATATCTAATAGAACCGGATCGGATCGGTCGGTTCAACCGCTAATCGGTCCAGGAACCGGCTCAATTAGGCTCGGTTCGATCTAAGGTTAAAAAATCGGATGAATTGGACGAACCGCGATTCGACCGGTGAACCGATCCGAACTGGACGAGTCGCGTTTGGGAACCCACCTAACTTCACCAATGTCAATATAATCTCCTCACCTGACAAAACTCTACACACATCAAGGATTTGTAATCATTAAAAATCTCAGGAAACACCTTTTTGCTTGCTTCTAGGGATTCGTGAGCGCACCTGAGTTTTATTCTTATAATCTCTCTCATCTGAAATTTTTGCTGGTTAAAAAACGTAGACAACTATTGAGCATTTGATAAAACTTAAATCTTGTCGGGGATCCCAATGATTAGAATCTCTGCTAAATTTGTTACCAAACACGGTCTTAAGACTACCATGATAGTAGCACAGTTAATTCCAACATGAGATGACAACTTGGTAATGGAGGAATGAGTAAACTGAACCTTCTGGGGTCTATGTCAAGTTTCGTGAGGGTGAGGGTCCGGCTTGGCTTAAGACTGGTTTGTAGAAAGGCGTGGGCTTGGGCCTGGACTTAGAATTGACCCAAAGGACACGACCCAAAATTTCACATGAAGTCCACATTTTGAAGAATGATTTTCTTTTAGAATGGGAAAAGATCAAAACAAAAAAAAATAGTATTATTATGTGGCAAATAAAGATGTCCTTTTAGCACATGCATAACACATCGCACAACAAAAATTAATCACAAGCACGTTTAACTTTCGTCCGAAATTGAAGCAAGCTAACACGTCAAGTCGCCGGTGAAGATTTTAGTTATTTTGCATTCATCTTAGAAACATATTCACTAATATCTAATAGAACCGGATCGGATCGGTCGGTTCAACCGCTAATCGGTCCAGGAACCGGCTCAATTAGGCTCGGTTCGATCTAAGGTTAAAAAATCGGATGAATTGGACGAACCGCGATTCGACCGGTGAACCGATCCGAACTGGACGAGTCGCGTTTGGGAACCCACCTAACTTCACCAATGTCAATATAATCTCCTCACCTGACAAAACTCTACACACATCAAGGATTTGTAATCATTAAAAATCTCAGGAAACACCTTTTTGCTTGCTTCTAGGGATTCGTGAGCGCACCTGAGTTTTATTCTTATAATCTCTCTCATCTGAAATTTTTGCTGGTTAAAAAACGTAGACAACTATTGAGCATTTGATAAAACTTAAATCTTGTCGGGGATCCCAATGATTAGAATCTCTGCTAAATTTGTTACCAAACACGGTCTTAAGACTACCATGATAGTAGCACAGTTAATTCCAACATGAGATGACAACTTGGTAATGGAGGAATGAGTAAACTGAACCTTCTGGGGTCTATGTCAAGTTTCGTGAGGGTGAGGGTCCGGCTTGGCTTAAGACTGGTTTGTAGAAAGGCGTGGGCTTGGGCCTGGACTTAGAATTGACCCAAAGGACACGACCCAAAATTTCACATGAAGTCCACATTTTGAAGAATGATTTTCTTTTAGAATGGGAAAAGATCAAAACAAAAAAAAATAGTATTATTATGTGGCAAATAAAGATGTCCTTTTAGCACATGCATAACACATCGCACAACAAAAATTAATCACAAGCACGTTTAACTTTCGTCCGAAATTGAAGCAAGCTAACACGTCAAGTCGCCGGTGAAGATTTTAGTTATTTTGCATTCATCTTAGAAACATATTCACTAATATCTAATAGAACCGGATCGGATCGGTCGGTTCAACCGCTAATCGGTCCAGGAACCGGCTCAATTAGGCTCGGTTCGATCTAAGGTTAAAAAATCGGATGAATTGGACGAACCGCGATTCGACCGGTGAACCGATCCGAACTGGACGAGTCGCGTTTGGGAACCCACCTAACTTCACCAATGTCAATATAATCTCCTCACCTGACAAAACTCTACACACATCAAGGATTTGTAATCATTAAAAATCTCAGGAAACACCTTTTTGCTTGCTTCTAGGGATTCGTAAGCGCACCTGAGTTTTATTCTTATAATCTCTCTCATCTGAAATTTTTGTTGGCTAAAAAACGTAGACAACTATTGAGCATTTGATAAAACTTAAATCATGTCGGGGATCCCAATGATTAGAATCTCCGCTAAATTTGTTACCAAACACGGCCTTAAGACTACCATGATAGTAGCACAGTTAATTCCAACATGAGATGACAACTTGGTAACGGAGGAATGAGTAAACTGAACCTTTTGGGGTCTCTGTCAAGTTTCGTGAGGGTGAGGGTCCGGCTTGGCTTAAGACTGGTTTGTAGAAAGGCGTGGGCTTGGGCCTGGACTTAGAATTGACCCAAAGGACACGACCCAAAATTTCACATGAAGTCCACATTTTGAAGAATGATTTTCTTTAGAATGGGAAAAGATCAAAACAAAAAAAAATAGTATTATTATGTGGCAAATAAAGATGTCCTTTTAGCACATGCATAACACATCGCGCAACAAAAATTAAACACAAGCACGTTTAACTTTCGTCCGAAATTGAAGGAAGCTAACACGTCAAGTCGCCGGTGAAGATTTTAGTTATTTTGCATTCATCTTAGAAACATATTCACTAATATCTAATAGAACCAGATCGGATCGGTCGGTTCAACCGCTAATCGGTCCAGGAACTGGCTCAATTAGGCTCGGTTCGATCTAGGGTTAAAAAATCGGATGAATTGGACGAACCGCGATTCGACCGGTGAACCGATTCGAACTGGACGAGTCGCGTTTGGGAACCCACCTAACTTCACCAATGTCAATATAATCTCCTCACCTGACAAAACTCTACACACATCAAGGATTTGTAATCATTAAAAATCTCAGGAAACACCTTTTTGCTTGCTTCTAGGGATTCGTAAGTGCACCTGAGTTTTATTCTTATAATCTCTCTCATCTGAAATTTTTGTTGGCTAAAAAACGTAGACAACTATTGAGCATTTGATAAAACTTAAATCATGTCGGGGATCCCAATGATTAGAATCTCCGCTAAATTTGTTACCAAACACGGCCTTAAGACTACCATGATAGTAGCACAGTTAATTCCAACATGAGATGACAACTTGGTAACGGAGGAATGAGTAAACTGAACCTTCTGGGGTCTCTGTCAAGTTTCGTGAGGGTGAGGGTCCGGCTTGGCTTAAGACTAGTTTGTAGAAAGGCGTGGGCTTGGGCCTGGACTTAGAATTGACCCAAAGGACACGACCCAAAATTTCACATGAAGTCCACATTTTGAAGAATGATTTTCTTTTAGAATGGGAAAAGATCAAAACAAAAAAAAATAGTATTATTATGTGGCAAATAAATATGTCCTTTTAGCACATGCATAACACATCGCACAACAAAAATTAATCACAAGCACGTTTAACTTTCGTCCGAAATTGAAGGAAGCTAACACGTCAAGTCGCTGGTGAAGATTTTAGTTATTTTGCATTCATCTTAGAAACATATTCACTAATATCTAATAGAACCGGATCGGATCGGTCGGTTCAACCGCTAATCGGTCCAGGAACTGGCTCAATTAGGCTCGGTTCGATCTAAGGTTAAAAAATCGGATGAATTGGACGAACCGCGATTCGACCGGTGAACCGATCCGAACTGGACGAGTCGCGTTTGGGAACCCACCTAACTTGACCAATGTCAATATAATCTCCTCACCTGACAAAACTCTACACACATCAAGGATTTGTAATCATTAAAAATCTCAGGAAACACCTTTTTGCTTGCTTCTAGGGATTCGTAAGTGCACCTGAATTTTATTCTTATAATCTCTCTCATCTGAAATTTTTGTTGGCTAAAAAACGTAGACAACTATTGAGCATTTGATAAAACTTAAATCATGTCGGGGATCCCAATGATTAGAATCTCCGCTAAATTTGTTACCAAACACGGCCTTAAGACTACCATGATAGTAGCACAGTTAATTCCAACATGAGATGACAACTTGGTAACGGAGGAATGAGTAAACTGAACCTTCTGGGGTCTCTGTCAAGTTTCGTGAGGGTGAGGGTCCGGCTTGGCTTAAGACTGGTTTGTAGAAAGGCGTGGGCTTGGGCCTGGACTTAGAATTGACCCAAAGGACACGACCCAAAATTTCACATGAAGTCCACATTTTGAAGAATGATTTTCTTTTAGAATGGGAAAAGATCATAACAAAAAAAATAGTATTATTATGTGGCAAATAAAGGTGTCCTTTTAGCACATGCATAACACATCGCACAACAAAAATTAATCACAAGCACGTTTAACTTTCGTCCGAAATTGAAGGAAGCTAACACGTCAAGTCGCTGGTGAAGATTTTAGTTATTTTGCATTCATCTTAGAAACATATTCACTAATATCTAATAGAACCGGATCGGATCGGTCGGTTCAACCGCTAATCGGTCCAGGAATCGGCTCAATTAGGCTCGGTTCGATCTAAGGTTAAAAAATCGGATGAATTGGACGAACCGCGATTCGACCGGTGAACCGATCCGAACTGGACGAGTCGCGTTTGGGAACCCACCTAACTTCACCAATGTCAATATAATCTCCTCACCTGACAAAACTCTACACACATCAAGGATTTGTAATCATTAAAAATCTCAGGAAACACCTTTTTGCTTGCTTCTAGGGATTCGTAAGCGCACCTGAGTTTTATTCTTATAATCTCTCTCATCTGAAATTTTTGTTGGCTAAAAAACGTAGACAACTATTGAGCATTTGATAAAACTTAAATCATGTCGAGGATCCCAATGATTAGAATCTCCGCTAAATTTGTTACCAAACACGGCCTTAAGACTACCATGATAGTAGCACAGTTAATTCCAACATGAGATGACAACTTGGTAACGGAGGAATGAGTAAACTGAACCTTCTGGGGTCTCTGTCAAGTTTCGTGAGGGTGAGGGTCCGGCTTGGCTTAAGACTGGTTTGTAGAAAGGCGTGGGCTTGGGCCTGGACTTAGAATTGACCCAAAGGACACGACCCAAAATTTCACATGAAGTCCACATTTTGAAGAATGATTTTCTTTTAGAATGGGAAAAGATCATAACAAAAAAAATAGTATTATTATGTGGCAAATAAAGGTGTCCTTTTAGCACATGCATAACACATCGCACAACAAAAATTAATCACAAGCACGTTTAACTTTCGTCCGAAATTGAAGGAAGCTAACACGTCAAGTCGCTGGTGAAGATTTTAGTTATTTTGCATTCATCTTAGAAACATATTCACTAATATCTAATAGAACCAGATCGGATCGGTCGGTTCAACCGCTAATCGGTCCAGGAATCGGCTCAATTAGGCTCGGTTCGATCTAAGGTTAAAAAATCGGATGAATTGGACGAACCGCGATTCGACCGATGAACCGATCCGAACTGGACGAGTCGCGTTTGGGAACCCATCTAACTTCACCACTGTCAATATAATCTCCTCACCTGACAAAACTCTACACACATCAAGGATTTGTAATCATTAAAAATATCAGGAAACACCTTTTTGCTTGCTTCTAGGGATTCGTAAGCGCACCTGAGTTTTATTCTTATAATCTCTCTCATCTGAAATTTTTGTTGGCTAAAAAACATAGACAACTATTGAGCATTTGATAAAACTTAAATCATGTCGGGGATCCCAATGATTAGAATCTCCGCTAAATTTGTTACCAAACACGGCCTTAAGACTACCATGATAGTAGCACAGTTAATTCCAACATGAGATGACAACTTGGTAACGGAGGAATGAGTAAACTGAACCTTCTGGGGTCTATGTCAAGTTTCGTGAGGGTGAAGGTCCGGCTTGGCTTAAGACTGGTTTGTAGAAAGGCGTGGGCTTGGGCCTGGACTTAGAATTGACCCAAAGGACACGACCCAAAATTTCACATGAAGTCCACATTTTGAAGAATGATTTTCTTTTAGAATGGGAAAAGATCAAAACAAATAAAAATAGTATTATTATGTGGCAAATAAAGATGTCCTTTTAGCACATGCATAACACATCGCACAACAAAAATTAATCACAAGCACGTTTAACTTTCGTCCGAAATTGAAGGAAGCTAACACGTCAAGTCGCCGGTGAAGATTTTAGTTATTTTGCATTCATCTTAGAAACATATTCACTAATATCTAATAGAACCGGATCGGATCGGTCGGTTCAACCGCTAATCGGTCCAGGAACCGGCTCAATTAGGCTCGGTTCGATCTAAGGTTAAAAAATCGGATGAATTGGACGAACCGCGATTCGATCGGTGAACCGATCCGAACTGGACGAGTCGCGTTTGGGAACCCACCTAACTTCACCAATGTCAATATAATCTCCTCACCTGACAAAACTCTACACACATCAAGGATTTGTAATCATTAAAAATCTCAGGAAACACCTTTTTGCTTGCTTCTAGGGATTCGTAAGCGCACCTGAGTTTTATTCTTATAATCTCTCTCATCTGAAATTTTTGTTGGCTAAAAAACGTAGACAACTATTGAGCATTTGATAAAACTTAAATCATGTCGGGGATCCCAATGATTAGAATCTCCGCTAAATTTGTTACCAAACACGGCCTTAAGACTACCATGATAGTAGCACAGTTAATTCCAACATGAGATGACAACTTGGTAACGGAGGAATGAGTAAACTGAACCTTTTGGGGTCTCTGTCAAGTTTCATGAGGGTGAGGGTCCGGCTTGGCTTAAGACTGGTTTGTAGAAAGGCGTGGGCTTGGGCCTGGACTTAGAATTGACCCAAAGGACACGACCCAAAATTTCACATGAAGTCCACATTTTGAAGAATGATTTTCTTTAGAATGGGAAAAGATCAAAACAAAAAAAAATAGTATTATTATGTGGCAAATAAAGATGTCCTTTTAGCACATGCATAACACATCGCACAACAAAAATTAAACACAAGCACGTTTAACTTTCGTCCGAAATTGAAGGAAGCTAACACGTCAAGTCGCCGGTGAAGATTTTAGTTATTTTGCATTCATCTTAGAAACATATTCACTAATATCTAATAGAACCAGATCGGATCGGTCGGTTCAACCGCTAATCGGTCCAGGAACTGGCTCAATTAGGCTCGGTTCGATCTAAGGTTAAAAAATCGGATGAATTGGACGAACCGCGATTCGACCGGTGAACCGATTCGAACTGGACGAGTCGCGTTTGGGAACCCACCTAACTTCACCAATGTCAATATAATCTCCTCACCTGACAAAACTCTACACACATCAAGGATTTGTAATCATTAAAAATCTCAGGAAACACCTTTTTGCTTGCTTCTAGGGATTCGTAAGCGCACCTGAGTTTTATTCTTATAATCTCTCTCATCTGAAATTTTTGTTGGCTAAAAAACGTAGACAACTATTGAGCATTTGATAAAACTTAAATCATGTCGGGGATCCCAATGATTAGAATCTCCGCTAAATTTGTTACCAAACACGGCCTTAAGACTACCATGATAGTAGCACAGTTAATTCCAACATGAGATGACAACTTGGTAACGGAGGAATGAGTAAACTGAACCTTCTGGGGTCTCTGTCAAGTTTCGTGAGGGTGAGGGTCCGGCTTGGCTTAAGACTGGTTTGTAGAAAGGCGTGGGCTTGGACTTAGAATTGACCCAAAGGACACGACCCAAAATTTCACATGAAGTCCACATTTTGAAGAATGATTTTCTTTTAGAATGGGAAAAGATCAAAACAAAAAAAAATAGTATTATTATGTGGCAAATAAAGATGTCCTTTTAGCACATGCATAACACATCGCACAACAAAAATTAATCACAAGCACGTTTAACTTTCGTCCGAAATTGAAGGAAGCTAACACGTCAAGTCGCTGGTGAAGATTTTAGTTATTTTGCATTCATCTTAGAAACATATTCACTAATATCTAATAGAACCGGATCGGATCGGTCGGTTCAACCGCTAATCGGTCCAGGAACTGGCTCAATTAGGCTCGGTTCGATCTAAGGTTAAAAAATCGGATGAATTGGACGAACCGCGATTCGACCGGTGAACCGATCCGAACTGGACGAGTCGCGTTTGGGAACCCACCTAACTTGACCAATGTCAATATAATCTCCTCACCTGACAAAACTCTACACACATCAAGGATTTGTAATCATTAAAAATCTCAGGAAACACCTTTTTGCTTGCTTCTAGGGATTCGTAAGTGCACCTGAATTTTATTCTTATAATCTCTCTCATCTGAAATTTTTGTTGGCTAAAAAACGTAGACAACTATTGAGCATTTGATAAAACTTAAATCATGTCGGGGATCCCAATGATTAGAATCTCCGCTCAATTTGTTACCAAACACGGCCTTAAGACTACCATGATAGTAGCACAGTTAATTCCAACATGAGATGACAACTTGGTAACGGAGGAATGAGTAAACTGAACCTTCTGGGGTCTCTGTCAAGTTTCGTGAGGGTGAGGGTCCGGCTTGGCTTAAGACTGGTTTGTAGAAAGGCGTGGGCTTGGGCCTGGACTTAGAATTGACCCAAAGGACACGACCCAAAATTTCACATGAAGTCCACATTTTGAAGAATGATTTTCTTTTAGAATGGGAAAAGATCATAACAAAAAAAATAGTATTATTATGTGGCAAATAAAGATGTCCTTTTAGCACATGCATAACACATCGCACAACAAAAATTAATCACAAGCACGTTTAACTTTCGTCCGAAATTGAAGGAAGCTAACACGTCAAGTCGCTGGTGAAGATTTTAGTTATTTTGCATTCATCTTAGAAACATATTCACTAATATCTAATAGAACCGGATCGGATCGGTCGGTTCAACCGCTAATCGGTCCAGGAATCGGCTCAATTAGGCTCGGTTCGATCTAAGGTTAAAAAATCGGATGAATTGGACGAACCGCGATTCGACCGGTGAACCGATCCGAACTGGACGAGTCGCGTTTGGGAACCCACCTAACTTCACCAATGTCAATATAATCTCCTCACCTGACAAAACTCTACACACATCAAGGATTTGTAATCATTAAAAATCTCAGGAAACACCTTTTTGCTTGCTTCTAGGGATTCGTAAGCGCACCTGAGTTTTATTCTTATAATCTCTCTCATCTGAAATTTTTGTTGGCTAAAAAACGTAGACAACTATTGAGCATTTGATAAAACTTAAATCATGTCGAGGATCCCAATGATTAGAATCTCCGCTAAATTTGTTACCAAACACGGCCTTAAGACTACCATGATAGTAGCACAGTTAATTCCAACATGAGATGACAACTTGGTAACGGAGGAATGAGTAAACTGAACCTTCTGGGGTCTCTGTCAAGTTTCGTGAGGGTGAGGGTCCGGCTTGGCTTAAGACTGGTTTGTAGAAAGGCGTGGGCTTGGGCCTGGACTTAGAATTGACCCAAAGGACACGACCCAAAATTTCACATGAAGTCCACATTTTGAAGAATGATTTTCTTTTAGAATGGGAAAAGATCATAACAAAAAAAATAGTATTATTATGTGGCAAATAAAGGTGTCCTTTTAGCACATGCATAACACATCGCACAACAAAAATTAATCACAAGCACGTTTAACTTTCGTCCGAAATTGAAGGAAGCTAACACGTCAAGTCGCTGGTGAAGATTTTAGTTATTTTGCATTCATCTTAGAAACATATTCACTAATATCTAATAGAACCAGATCGGATCGGTCGGTTCAACCGCTAATCGGTCCAGGAACCGGCTCAATTAGGCTCGGTTCGATCTAAGGTTAAAAAATCAGATGAATTGGACGAACCGCGATTCGACCGATGAACCGATCCGAACTGGACGAGTCGCGTTTGGGAACCCATCTAACTTCACCACTGTCAATATAATCTCCTCACCAGACAAAACTCTACACACATCAAGGATTTGTAATCATTAAAAATATCAGGAAACACCTTTTTGCTTGCTTCTAGGGATTCGTAAGCGCACCTGAGTTTTATTCTTATAATCTCTCTCATCTGAAATTTTTGTTGGCTAAAAAACATAGACAACTATTGAGCATTTGATAAAACTTAAATCATGTCGGGGATCCCAATGATTAGAATCTCCGCTAAATTTGTTACCAAACACGGCCTTAAGACTACCATGATAGTAGCACAGTTAATTCCAACATGAGATGACAACTTGGTAACGGAGGAATGAGTAAACTGAACCTTCTGGGGTCTATGTCAAGTTTCGTGAGGGTGAAGGTCCGGCTTGGCTTAAGACTGGTTTGTAGAAAGGCGTGGGCTTGGGCCTGGACTTAGAATTGACCCAAAGGACACGACCCAAAATTTCACATGAAGTCGACATTTTGAAGAATGATTTTCTTTTGGAATGGGAAAAGATCAAAACAAATAAAAATAGTATTATTATGTGGCAAATAAAGATGTCCTTTTAGCACATGCATAACACATCGCACAACAAAAATTAATCACAAGCACGTTTAACTTTCGTCCGAAATTGAAGGAAGCTAACACGTCAAGTCGCCGGTGAAGATTTTAGTTATTTTGCATTCATCTTAGAAACATATTCACTAATATCTAATAGAACCGGATCGGATCGGTCGGTTCAACCGCTAATCGGTCCAGGAACCGGCTCAATTAGGCTCGGTTCGATCTAAGGTTAAAAAATCGGATGAATTGGACGAACCGCGATTCGACCGGTGAACCGATCCGAACTGGACGAGTTGCGTTTGGGAACCCACCTAACTTCACCAATGTCAATATAATCTCCTCACCTGACAAAACTCTACACACATCAAGGATTTGTAATCATTAAAAATCTCAGGAAACACCTTTTTGCTTGCTTCTAGGGATTCGTAAGCGCACCTGAGTTTTATTCTTATAATCTCTCTCATCTGAAATTTTTGTTGGCTAAAAAACGTAGACAACTATTGAGCATTTGATAAAACTTAAATCATGTCGGGGATCCCAATGATTAGAATCTCCGCTAAATTTGTTACCAAACACGGCCTTAAGACTACCATGATAGTAGCACAGTTAATTCCAACATGAGATGACAACTTGGTAACGGAGGAATGAGTAAACTGAACCTTTTGGGGTCTCTGTCAAGTTTCGTGAGGGTGAGGGTCCGGCTTGGCTTAAGACTGGTTTGTAGAAAGGCGTGGGCTTGGGCCTAGACTTAGAATTGACCCAAAGGACACGACCCAGAATTTCACATGAAGTCCACATTTTGAAGAATGATTTTCTTTTAGAATGGGAAAAGATCAAAACAAAAAAAAATAGTATTATTATGTGGCAAATAAAGATGTCCTTTTAGCACATGCATAACACATCGCACAACAAAAATTAATCACAAGCACGTTTAACTTTCATCCGAAATTGAAGGAAGCTAACACGTCAAGTCGCCGGTGAAGATTTTAGTTATTTTGCATTCATCTTAGAAACATATTCACTAATATCTAATAGAACCGGATCGGATCGGTCGGTTCAACCGCTAATCGGTCCAGGAACCGGCTCAATTAGGCTCGGTTCGATCTAAGGTTAAAAAATCGGATGAATTTGACGAACTGCGATTCGACCGGTGAACCGATTCGAACTGGACGAGTCGCGTTTGGGAACCCACCTAACTTCACCAATGTCAATATAATCTCCTCACCTGACAAAACTCTACACACATCAAGGATTTGTAATCATTAAAAATCTCAGGAAACACCTTTTTGCTTGCTTCTAGGGATTCGTAAGCGCACCTGAGTTTTATTCTTATAATCTCTCTCATCTGAAATTTTTGTTGGCTAAAAAACGTAGACAACTATTGAGCATTTGATAAAACTTAAATCATGTCGGGGATCCCAATGATTAGAATCTCCGCTAAATTTGTTACCAAACACGGCCTTAAGACTACCATGATAGTAGCACAGTTAATTCCAACATGAGATGACAACTTGGTAACGGAGGAATGAGTAAACTGAACCTTCTGGGGTCTCTGTCAAGTTTCGTGAGGGTGAGGGTCCGGCTTGGCTTAAGACTGGTTTGTAGAAAGGCGTGGGCTTGGGCCTGGACTTAGAATTGACCCAAAGGACACGACCCAAAATTTCACATGAAGTCCACATTTTGAAGAATGATTTTCTTTTAGAATGGGAAAAGATCAAAACAAAAAAAAATAGTATTATTATGTGGCAAATAAAGATGTCCTTTTAGCACATGCATAACACATCGCACAACAAAAATTAATCACAAGCACGTTTAACTTTCGTCCGAAATTGAAGGAAGCTAACACGTCAACTCGCCGGTGAAGATTTTAGTTATTTTGCATTCATCTTAGAAACATATTCACTAATATCTAATAGAACCGGATCGGATCGGTCGGTTCAACCGCTAATCGGTCCAGGAACCGGCTCAATTAGGCTCGGTTCGATCTAAGGTTAAAAAATCGGATGAATTGGACGAACCGCGATTCGACCGATGAACCGATCCGAACTGGACGAGTCGCGTTTGGGAAGCCATCTAACTTCACCAATGTCAATATAATCTCCTCACCTGACAAAACTCTACACACATCAAGGATTTGTAATCATTAAAAATCTCAGGAAACACCTTTTTGCTTGCTTCTAGGGATTCGTAAGTGCACCTGAGTTTTATTCTTATAATCTCTCTCATCTGAAATTTTTGTTGGCTAAAAAACGTAGACAACTATTGAGCATTTGATAAAACTTAAATCATGTCGGGGATCCCAATGATTAGAATCTCCGCTAAATTTGTTACCAAACACGGCCTTAAGACTACCATGATAGTAGCACAGTTAATTCCAACATGAGATGACAACTTGGTAACGGAGGAATGAGTAAACTGAACCTTCTGGGGTCTATGTCAAGTTTCGTGAGGGTGAGGGTCCGGCTTGGCTTAAGACTGGTTTGTAGAAAGGCGTGGGCTTGGGCCTGGACTTAGAATTGACCCAAAGGACACGACCCAAAATTTCACATGAAGTCCACATTTTGAAGAATGATTTTCTTTTAGAATGGGAAAAGATCAAAACAAAAAAAAATAGTATTATTATGTGGCAAATAAAGATGTCCTTTTAGCACATGCATAACACATCGCACAACAAGAATTAATCACAAGCACGTTTAACTTTCGTCCGAAATTGAAGGAAGCTAACACGTCAAGTCGCTGGTGAAAATATTAGTTATTTTGCATTCATCTTAGAAATATATTCACTAATATCTAATAGAACCGGATAGGATTGGTCGGTCAGACCGGTTCAAAAGCGAATCGGTCCAAGAATCGGCTCAATTAGGCTCGGTTCGATCTAAGGTTAAAAAATCGGATGAATTGGATGAACCGCGATTCGATCGGTGAACCGATCCCAACTGGTTCGACCCTATTCACCCCCTTCAAAAAATATAAAAATGATATATTTTTTAATATATTATTGAATTAACATCTCATCTCACCCAACCAAACCCCTAGCATATTAGTATTTTCTTATATTTGATCAATCTATTTAATTCAACACACAACTCAAGCCCACATCTTATGCCCTAAGGGTGAGCTCTCCAACACATAAAGTCAACGAAGTCTTTCTAACTTCCAATACAGGACTAAATATTAAATGAAGGAATTTGAATCAACATAAAGGCTCTATTTCAAACAAGTAGTTACAAATTATTCCCTATATACATGTATGTTTATTTATTTTGATCATTATATCTTATTTCTTAGTGTCTTAGGTTTTAGAATCGGGTCGGATCATATATTAATATTATAATGACATCACGGTTCAAACCGATTCGATTGAACGGTCAAACCGGTTCGAACCGAACCAGTTCATTGTCCGGTTCAGATACCGATCCGATTCTGATAACATTGGTTAAGAGAATTTTTCTTAACAACTAGAAGCGCACTCTCAAACATCCTTTTTTTTTTGGATTTATTGGTGGCCGAATCTTGTTCGTGACAGTTCCAAGATCGAGCTTATAATATTATAATTGCATCTTATGGACCTACTTAGAAAATCATTCATCTTATTTCCCTGCTCTCCCTCCCTCTGCATAGAACCTACTTTGTACATGAGATCTCCTTCCATGGACAACATCTTGCTGTTCTTTGGTATTCATGTAACTTGTATAAATATATACCTTATGTTGTAAATACAAAGGAAACCAATTCTCTGTGGAGTTCTATATTGTGTTATGACATCTTTGTAATCTTGTCATGGTATCAGAGCCTCCGTGAGGAGATCGCCACCTCCCTCATTCTGACCCCTATTCTCAACCCTAAACCCAACAGCCCACAGCTTTCAGCCACCTCCCCTATTTGCCTTAGACAACCGCAGGCCCCCCTTTCTCAGCCCCTGTTCTAAACCTTAAACCCGCTGAGAAGAAGCTAGAAGCTTCCCTCCAAGGATGCGTCTGCGCTTGCTTCCCCTCCCAACGGCCTTTTTGCGCCACCGCCATGCCGACACCCAGCCCTTGCCATTGCATTATGAGTTTTTTATTCCTCGTTTATCCTCTAACTTTCTCTCTGTTGCTCAATTGGTGGATTGTAACTACAAAAGTCTCATTTTCTCGCTATAGTTGTCTTATGCTCTTATACAGGATCAAGCATCGGGGTAAGTGATCGAGCAGGGACCTAAATGCAGACGACTCTTTCCTTTTCACTTATCAGTGATTCATGGACGTGATACCTTGTTATCTTCATTTTGCCCATCCTCTTCCAATAACGTGCCTCACCTGTGGCATAAATGTTTGGGCCATCCTAATGCTCAGAAAATGTTGTTTTTATTAAACTCCGGTCTACTTCCCACTAGTTCGTCCTTTCTTTGTGAGGTGTCTAGTTTGCTTGTTCTAGTTGTAAGATGGGTAGAGTAAAGTTCTCCCTTTTTCAACAAATCATGGCATGCTTAACACTTGTTTTGAGTTAATTCATTCTAACGTCTGGGGTATCGCTCCGGTAATATCACACTCCAAACATAAATATTTTATCACTTTTATTGATGATTATAGTCGATTCACATGAATTTATTTCTTACGTGCTGAATCTGATGTCTTTGATACATTCAAACAATTCCTGACATTTATCGAAACTCAATTTTCCAAATGCATCAAGATTCTCTGTTCTGATTCTGGAGGTGAAAACATGTCTCAACATTTTCAAGAATCCTTTGGTTCCAAAGATATCATCTCCAACTAGTGCAGTTGTACTTATATACCGCAACAAAATGGTGTCGCAGAACAGAAAAATCGTCACTTATCAGATGTGGCCAGGACGCTACTCCTAGAATCCTCGGTTCCTTCTAGTTTTTAAGTTGAAGCTATTTCTACTACTGCACATCTCATCAACCACCTCCTATCTCTCACACTTCAACATCAACCTTCTTATTTTCGTCTTTATAGCAAACATCTTGACTACAATCGTCTTCACATGTTTGGTTGTCTATACTTTGCTCAACTTCCACCTCATAAACGTACCAAACTTTCTAATCACTTCGTTCGATGTGTTTTTCTAGGATACCCACTTAACCATAAAGGGTTCATATACTATGATCTCTCAGTTAAGCGAGTTTGCATCTCTCGTAATGTTTTGTTTATCGAAAGTGAATATTTTTTTCACCAACAATCTGCTCCTTCTTCGTCATCTTCCATCTCCTTCCTTCCTTCATTTGAACCCTCTCCTTCAGTATCAAGTTCTTCTCTAGGTAGTGCAGATAAGCGTGAAGATGAGGTCCCCACAGGAGAGCTGCCTGTCCAAAAACTTGCCTCAATGCTAGATCTGCCTCCTGCCACTCCCCCACCACACAGGTCTACTAGAGTCTCTCGTCCTCCCAATCACTATAGCTTTTACCTTGATCGTTATGGTTTTCATCATTCATCTTTGTTTACTGTATTGTCCTCGATTTATATTCCTAACTTCTATACACAGGCTATGAAACATACTTGTTGGCAACAAGTCGTGAAGGAAGAATTAGATGCTCTTCAGTCAAATCCATTGGATATTATTTCGTGTCCTCCTCATCCTAAACCCATTGGTTGCAAATGGGTTTTCGCTATTAAACTCAAATCAGATGGATCCTTGGATGGATATAAAGCTCAGTTGGTAGCACTGAGTAATCAACTACAATGTGGGATTGACTACGATAAAACTTTTGCGCTCTTTGCCAATATGTCCATTGTCCAGATAGTTTTAGCTATTACAACGGCTCAATCCTGACCTCTCTTCCAGATGGATGTCAAAAATGCATTCCTATAGGGGGATCTTAAGGAAGAAGTCTACATGACTCTCCCACCAAGGTTATCTACCACTTCTCCACAGGAGCTTTGCCGATTGTGTCGATCTCTTTATGGGGTTAAGCAAGCGCCCATAGTCTGGTTTGAACAATTTCAACAGTGTAACGACTCAAGATCTGGATATCGGAAAGGAACCGATACGACCCGAATCCTGACCCACCACCCACGAGCCAAAAGACTCGGAAGGGTTATTTGGACGATGTAGAGATATACAAGAATCTACAATAATTGCAGAACCACAAGGCATAATATATTAATGTAGGAAAATAAATAATTTACATAATTAAATAATTATACGATCCATAATATCCAAGTCCATAATAAGTACAGTCAACAGAAAGAAAAGTACAAAAACACGGGGCATACCCCATCTCTTGCAAACTGGCAGCTAGACCGGACCATTGGTACCACAAGGAGCTTCCAAAGTACTCCGCGTCAGCCTCGCCTCACCTGAAAAATAAAGGGGTGGGCCTCATCTCATTGGCTCAGTAGGAGTCCCGCAGATCCCTACCTCACAATGAGAAACAGAACGGTACGATAACCAATAAGTGAGGACAACAAATAAATATATAACAGAAGGAGATAGTAAATAACAATAAAAGAGAACTACACAAGTGCCATAGTGCTAGCCTCGTAAACCATATGTCACGTAGAACTAAGTGCAATGAGCCGCCGGAACAGTAACCTCTTGACGAAAGGAACCAGAGTCGCTACCACACAAGAGACAGGAGTACTACCCACCAGAAGAAAGGCCGAATGCGTCCACTGACGTCTTAGTCCACGCCCCAAATGTCTCCCTACTCGTCCCAGGTGGAAACTGAGACACACTAACCATGTAACCACAAAACAAGGACTAGTAGGGGTCGCGCTCGTCAGCGCGGGTCCGACGCCCCCAACCACATGTGCACACACGGACTATGCTCTCTAAGTCGGGTCCTCTAGTTGGTTTTCCCTCTAGCCTAGACTGAAGTTGCAAAGTCTAGGGCCCCTATGGTAACCAGCCTAAAAGCTATCTCATCGGGACAAGCTCTCCACCACTCCCAAGTGGGTCCGTACACGCGTGCATAGGAAATCTACGACTATTGGGAAAGGTCACTGGAGGTGTGAACTTGCTAAGAAGCAAAAACTACCGGAGTACCACACTGGTCCGTACTAATCCAATTGTACACGTAGAACACACCACGAGACGGCCCATGTCACAAAAACCGAAGATCTCTAACTGGATAACTAATCCACCGGCTATCAGTGCACAAGGCGCGAGCCCAAACTATTGATCGCGCAAAATCTCAGAAGTATGGAGAAAGGGCCAGTTGGGTTCTGGGCGGCCAACAGATTAGCCGCCCACCCTCTAGCCTGGGCGGCCAGACCCTTGGCTGGGCGGCCAAGGCTCTGGCCGCCCAACAGAGAAAAGCATGGGCGGCCAGCCCAGTGGCCGCCCCTCACAGGGGCTGGGAAGCCAGCAGACTGGCCGCCCAGTCACAGGGCAGACCCCTTTGGGCGGCCACTGTGACGACCCAGGGTCTGGATACCGAGTAAACCCGATACCACTTGGATCCTGCGAGGTCTCCCAAGAGCGGAAAAGCTCCGAAGGGATAAAAGGTGTGTATGGAGTACATTGAAGTTCCAAATAAAGCAGTAAGCAATTAATATTTCAATGATCAGGTTTGCTAATGTAGTAGAAATAAAATTACTTTCTCAATTAACAATTTAAATTACAGAGTCCAATCCAAATAAAGACAAGTACAGTCCAAGAGAAAGGGAAACATACCCTCAAGTCGGGGGAAACCCGGCGTAGGCAACGCTGGCAACTACGAACTGACGTACCGCGCCACGAACCATGAGGAAGAAGAACGACCACACTTGAAAAGCAGGGGTGAGCCTCGTGTCACTGGCTCAATAGGGGTTCCGCAGATCCCCACTGGAAACAACGCAGTAACACGCAAGACAACAGTGCTAAACAGTAAAGTAGGAGCAGAAGTAACAGCAGTACTAAACTACAACAGTAAAGCTGTAAAAGCAGTAGTAAGAACAACTAAAAGAAAGAGTAAAGTCGTACCGAACAGAAACACGGCTGCCGAATGAACCTCGGCTCTCTAAGCTACTCCAAACCACAACAGAAAGGCGAACACCGATCTCACAAAGTCGGGAGTTATCGATCCGTCGACAAAGCACTAGCTCCAAAGCGAAAGCCTACAAGAACAGGCAAAAGCCCTAGAAAGAGCCTATATAGCCAAGAAACACTAGCGCATACACAACCAGATCATCGTGCACGCCGCATTACACTGACCGCGGGTGAAGCTAAGAACAGACTACCCGGAAAGGTCACGGAAACATAATGAGTTAAGTGTCAGGTGATAGAAGTACCTCCTCACTAGAAGAACAGCCAGATGCATCAACTAACGTCTTACGCTGCGCCACAAGTATCTCCCACACGCCTAGAACGGTGGTAACTGAGACACTCTCAGGACCAAGTACAAGGAACAACAGTAATGAGTGAGTAGTCAGGGTCACGCCCGTCGGCACTCGTCTAAACGCCCCTGACCACGTGTGCACACACAAGCTCAATACTTTGAGCCAGGCCTCTAGCTAGTTTTCCCCCCCAGTAGGACGCTACCGCAAAGCAAGGGGGCCCATGGAAACTAGCCTAAAAATCGTATATCGGGAACTTGCCCCGCCACCACTCCTAGGTGGGCCGACACATAGGAAAGTGTCGTCAGGCTACGACTAGTGGAGGTTCACTAGACACAGAGACTCCAAAATATCAGTGCTGAAGTACGGACAGGCTAAGCATGCACTGTCGCACGTACTGTAAAACACCAAGCACAAGACAGCACATAAGACTGTCGCTAGACTCAGGACAGACAACTAGACCTGCCGATACAACGATTCTTGAGTCACAAGACTCGGGTCACAATCGTCGCACAAAAGTGGGAACATGCCACCAATCAGCCTAGTCCCTGAGCCAATTCCGATAAAACACTCATAAAGGAAACAACACAGGATCGCCGGATCCACACATCCGCATAACACAAATCACGGAGACCCGAGGAATCACCAAGACCCTCAACTCACATGGGCACATAAATCGAGATAAGATAGTATCTCAAGGCATCTAAAACCATGTCTTTATCCATACAGGACCACCGAGGTATTTACGAGGTCACATGTCAACCGCTGGATCACACCGGGTTGACCAGAAACCAATAATGACTCTGAAGCAGTACGGAACACACTCGATATAATGGCACTCCCGGCCACCCTACAATATGGTCACATCCCTCATAGGACATCCAAGACATCCACGGGACAACGGACAAACCACGAGGTCAAGCCAAGATAATTGGAGGCCAAGACATCAGGAAAACAGACTCCAGGAAGGAAACGGTCACATACCTGACCGCTAGGCAAACCAAGCAGTCAGCCAAAGGGCCGCTACCCTCACACAGAGAACACAAACACTTGGCGGTCATAAAAAGGGCCGCACCAAGCAAAAGATGGTCTATACATGGGCCGTCTCATTGAGTTAAGCGGTCTAGGATATGGCCGCTTCACTCAGAGGACTCAAACGAACCAAACTACCAAATCATAGGGGTATACGGTCTAGCTAAGGACGTCACTTACTCAAAACGGTCTTCCTCAGGGCCGCAAAGGTGACTGTAGCGGTCATATACCTGGCCGCTTGACCCAGTCAACCCCCGAACCGACTTAACCAGTCAAACCACTAAACAGTCTACCTAGGACAGTTTCAGAGAGCTTGGCGGTCTCCCCGAGGGCCGCCAAGGACACCATGGGGTTGGAGCTAGACGGCTAGCCCAAACCGACTTAAAACTGTTGACCAAATTCTAATGAAGCTTAGCGGTCATCCACAAACCGCTACAGCCAGCCTTGCGGTCTATCGCACAACCGTTTAGCTAAACCGACAGACCACACAGCCTAGCGGTCTCCAATGGACCGCTTAGGATATAGGAATGGTCTCTGAAATGACCGCTAAGGCGTTACGGCAAGAAAACCATGGGAATGGCCAAAACCCAGCCTTTCCATGCCCCGTTCGCCCTAAAACGAAGGGGAAACAACCCTAATGATGATATAAACCTTCCACAGTCCGGAAGGGATCCAAACCACGCCAAAATAACAAGAAACATGCGATTCCAACGAATCGACCCAAAATGAGTCACGTGGGTTCCCGGGTTCATACAGGTCCCAAATGACAACCAATTACAACGAAACTAGCGGGAACGAAATGTTAACATGCCAGGGGTTCAAATGAAACTAACCATGCTAGAAACAGTCGCCGAGAAAGGCGAACTCGTCTCACATCCCCCCCAAAGCATGATTTACCTTTAAAGCTGGAAAACTCGCTCGTTCTCGCACGGTTCAGCTTGAAATCACGAGGGAATGCAAAACAGGAGCAGGGCATCCATCTCTCTGCCGCCACCGAAGTTCTCGCGCGCCGAAGCGACTAAACCAAGCCTAAAATGATCACACAAATCACCCACGTTGGCTTTGAATCCACGAATGGGATCGCGCCAACCACACCTTGATTCTCGCATCATCACGCGTCACAACAACTCCACGACGTCACCACCTCATCCACCTCGCCACGGTCGCGCGCTCCGCAGAGAGAGGAGAAGAGAGGAGAGAGAACAGAGGGAGAGAGTGAACGTGAGAAATGAGAAAGAGGAGAGAGGGTGAAGAAAGAAATAGAAAAAGAAATTAGGAATTTCCTAATTTTCGTAAAATCTGATTTTTACCTGAAAATTCACTAATTCAGAAAAATACGGAAAAATAGTCTAAGCGATCCTCGGAAGGAGCACAACGCAACTATAGCGTCCTCGAGTCGTTGAATTCAACAATAAACTCACCACAGGGTTCCGTAACTTGTACGAGAGAAAAACCCGCGTGGATCGTAAAACACAACTCAAGACCCACAAAAGCGATCCGAAAGCTCTCCGATACAGATCCGAAAGACCCATGGCATTACACCCTCCCCTCCTTAGGAAATTTTGTCCTCGAAATTAAAGGAGTCAACAAGGAAGAAGCAAGGAAGAACAAACCCAAACGCTGGCAATGCTCACCAAGCTCCAGCCAACACCAAACACCTAGAACACAATAACATAAATCTCGAAAAACATAATTCAGAGGGACACTGTCAGACCACAATTACAGGCACAAGCTCTGGATCTCAAGACACGCCGATCCACAAAATGAGCATGACACCCAAATGAACACAAGTCCGACACCTCCGAAACAAGGCAACGTCGCTTAAGCCTCACAGAAAAGAGACACGACTCATGCCACGAAAAATAGCTACCGATAAAACATTCGGCAAACACAACAAGCATCAGCTTAAATAAGGAAACATAGTCCTCTCAGCTGACTGCTCGAACCATCGGCTTCTGTGTCAAGAACAACAAATCTGGCACACAGAACGCCAACGATAGCACTGGACTACGAGTACAATCAAGTCAGTCCTCACTCAGACATTACATCTGATTCGAGTCGCATGCCAACTCTACCATGACAGAAGAGTACAGCAAAATCAACCGACAAGGCCTTGGTCCATCCAATGTCAAATCAGATTCACAGGGAACTCCTCCCAAGCTGAATACAACCACCAACCAACAACAACAACAACAGCAACATTTGCAGAATCTCGGCTCCGTACTCAACACAGAACCACGAGACACAACTGTAAGCTGGGTCACACCGAGGCACAATTATAGTTGAACATACGACTACAATGTACTAGCCATGCAGCAAGCAGCTTACCAATAAGGACCCACAATAATAACAATAACAATCTCAAGGAGCGCATCTCGAGGACCATGATCACGTCCCGAGAGCACAACATCCAAGAAAAAAGTTACAGAGAAACGGAGGGTACTAAACCAGCAAATGTGCCGAAAAATTCCCCTAATCCTTACACATGCCAGTGCCAACAACCATAATGCCTCCAGCAATGGCACGGAAACCAACAACATCAAGGCATAAATAGCCAAGACGATGTCACACCGAGGAAAACAAACCTCTTGGCCAATGGGTTATCAGCCCACACGCTTCTGCTGCACACTCAACACATCGTACACATGCATCATAGACAACTCGGCATCCGCATCTCAGCACATACTCGGCGCCATCGCAATTCACAAAACTGCAACGTACCACGCCTCGAGTACCGATCCTGCTAACAGCCGATCACGAGTCGCCAAAGTGCAAATCAAGAAGAGCATCAGCTTCAGCGCAAAGCACAAAGAACACCCGTCTCAGCTTATCCTTACGTCCGGGAACAATTACTGAACCTTCACAGCACAATAGCCGCCAACACGGCACGTCGGACACGGTGCACAACGGCCCCCAAACACACACTGGGTCCAAAGCCAAGCAACTGTCGAACAAAGGCAAATCAGGCTCAGAAGTAATACCGTCCACACTTAAGTAGACACAGGACAAAGGCTTCACCGAGACAGCATGTAATGCCCCAGATTTTTCGGATCCTTGTTCGTGGGTCTCGGATCTGGTTTTTCGGAGTGTCCGACTCTGTTGTGTCCGAAATTTCATTTCGGACATCTTTCGTGTTCGGATCGGCACGATCCGGAGTTGTTTCGGAGGCCCGGAAGCGTTCCGCGGCTTTTCCGCATGTGTTTTCCGATTCCCGGTGTATGTTTCGGTAATTCTTTCGGAACCTCATTGCGGGTGAACCGAGCCGTTCACTAGGGCGCGAGTGGTACCGTTGCGATCGGTGCGTTCCGAGGATCATGAAAATATGATTTTCTATTTTTTCGGTATTTTTGGGAATTTCCGGATTTTCTATATAATAACCTCCTTTTTCTCTCTCCCCTCTCATTTCTCTCTTCCCTCCCTCTCTCTTCTCTCACGCTCCCTTTCTCCCCTCTCTTCTCCGGCGGCCGATGATAGGAGCGGGATCCCTACTGGGCCAGTGACAGGAGGCTCACCCCTGCGTTTCAGGTGCGGCGGTTCTGCCTCAAGGTTCGAGGGTGCTGTGCGGAGGTTCTTAGTTGCCAGCTTGCCGGCTGAGTGTTCACTTGGCATGTGGTACGTTTTACTGCTTTAGACTGTACTTTCTGTTGGACTGGACTCTGTCGTAGTTGTTTATTCATTTCTGTTAATTGTTGAATTGTCCTGCCTTATTTCCTATTTCTTTGTACCTCCACACTCCTTTTAAGCCCTTCCGAGCCTCCCGCTCGTGGGCGGCAGTTCGGGATTCGAATGGTATCGGGCTCCTCCCGGTATCCGGATCTCTGGTCGTCACACCTGGTATCAGAGCGTGGTTGTGGACGTACATAGGAATTTGAGATATTGCAGCGATCAGAGTCTGTAAGGTCCAGTACAGTCAGCAGTTGGCATAGGGTTTCGTGCATGTTTTCCGCTTTGTTTCTCACTTGAGAGCTTGAGTGCGCTGTGCGACGCTGTGAAGGTGGTTGCTGTCCGCGGCTTTCGTGCCAGCATGGGGTCTAAGGATCGAGGTCGAGAGCCTTCTCCCTCATCGGTGGTGGCCCTGGTTGTGCTGCGTTGGGCAGAGGTTGCTGGCAGGTGTGAGTTCGCGGTGTTGCGTTCGAGGATCCTGCAGCATGGTCAGGTGGCTGGAGCGGATTTTCATGGTTAAGTGGCCGTGAGCGTGCTCTGAGGGAGCTGCTGTCGGTTTTGGCCACTCCAGCTTTAGATTTATCCAGCCCCTGAGGTTTTCAGGTCGTGGTTTAAGGTGGCAAAGTGGGTGTTCTAATCGAGAAGTGTGCTCGGGTGAGCGGAGGATCTTCTCGGTGAGCTGCTGTTTCGTCGAGCCTGATGATCTTGTCGTGCTCTGTGGCGTCAGAAATGACGTGTCGGTCCCGGTTGTTTTACGGATTTCGAGGCAGGATTGGGTTATGGTGTCCCAGTAAGTCTTGCTCCTGCGCTCTTGTGTGCGAATGGGTTGTGTTCGCCCTGGAGTTGGCTTGAGATGTAAAGGCTCCGCGGTGCATTCGGGACTCGAGGATGAGCGTCGGCGATTGTTGTTAGGGCTCGTGTTGCGGCTCTTGACATGCCGTGTTACAGTTCGGGGGATTGTAGCAGTGGTGCATCGAGAGATGTTGTGATCATGGTCCGAAGGGACACTTGGTAAGTGTTGTCGGAGGAGCTGACCTGACGTGGTGATGGTTTCCTTGGTGCTGGAAGGTGCTGTTCCCAGCATGCGCGAGGCTCGAGGTCAGGTCGAATGTAGAGTTTTCATTCCTTTGGTTGGAGAGAATCGTGTTTGGCTAAGGTTCGTTGTCTTGCATTGCGTGTCCGGATTGGTTGGCCTCGGTGTGCCATGAAGTCCGTGCGAGACGTGTTCCATGTTTTGGCAAGGTGGTTGCTTGTGAGAAGCGTTGCCCGTTCCCTGATGTGTAAGGGTGTTGGCGCTGTTCCGTAAGGACGAGTGCCGGCTGGGCGGTGTTCGCGAGAATTGCGGTTGGTGTTGTGGTTCCCGATGTGCAGAGGATCGGAGTCTGTGGGGTTGCAGATGGTTGTCGGGATGGTGGATCCCGAGTTGGCGTTGTGGTGGCTGTGTATGTGGATCAGAGTGCGCGGATCGTAGCGTTGGTTGCTGTGGGTGGATTTCTGAGGAAGTGTAGAGCAATAGAGGATTGGTTCATCGGTGTGTGTTGTCTCCGGCGGCGTGAGACGTGTTGTTGCCGTGCCTTTGCTTGAGATATGGTGGTTGATGGCATTGGCAGGCGTCCTCTTGGATTAATCGAGATGGAAGTCTTGATGAGATAGGATTCGATGAGACAGGATGGTGGTCGATGCCTGTGTGTGGAGGTCTCTGATGAGACGTGGACGTGGGATATTGATCCTCAGTCTGTGGCCAGCGAGGGAGGATTCCCCGTAAGTCTGAGTCGAGTGACGTAAGGACCGTGTGGAGATGGAGTCATTGGGTCCCGCCGTGCTCCCCTGAAGGGTAGAGTTGGCGCGGGGATCCATCTGGATATAGTGGTGGTCTGTGTGAGAGTCAACAGATGGCTTGCCGAGGTTTGGAATGTTCCCTTCGGATCTGGTGGAGGACCAGGAAAGAAGGAAGAACCTGAGCAAGCGGAGGTTTCCTGTTGACAAATGTCTGGTGACCAGCGGATGGTCTTTTCAGAGACAGAAGATGATGGTTGTTGGGGCTCGAGCGTGGCGACAGCCGTGTGCTAACGAGACCTAGGGTGGCTGTTTCCGAGATGTGCCTTTCCAGACGGGATCTGGGTTGAGGTGACTCTCAGTGCTAAGGTGACTCTCGGTGCTGAGCTGTTGTTCTGGTTGAAGTCTACTGAGATGGCTGCGCGAGCTGGTGGAGGCTCTGTTCTGGTTGTTCCCTTGAGAAGGGTGTGCGACCGGTCAGCTGTTGTGAAGTTGATGTGTGTTTTGTCTGCCGACCATTGGATGGATTGGTAGCTGTTTCTCGTGTCGAGGGTGTGTTTCCTCGATAGGCGAGATGGTGGCAGCAATGTCGTGAGTGGTTTCCGTTGTGTCCGAGGTGATACCAGACTTGTGCCCTTGTGTTATGCCTGCTCTGGTGGCCGGTGTGTGCACGGTGTGCGGAGCATGGCATTGTTCGTGATTATGGTCTGGCTGTATTTTGAGGTTTTTTCCATGTTGGGGCCCTGACAGCGTTGTCATTTGGTGGAGGCATTCTTCCCCTGTTACTTGGTGCTAGTCCTGAATTTCGAGGATGAAATTTCTTTAAGGGGGGAGGGCTGTAATGCCCCGGATTTTTCGGATCCTTGTTCGTGGGTCCCGGGTCTGGTTTTTCGGAGTGTCTGACTCTGTTGTGTCCAAAATTTTATTTCGGACATCTTTCGTGTTTGGATCGGCGCGATCCGGAGTTGTTTCGGAGGCCCGGAAGCGTTCCGCGGCTTTTCCGCGTGTGTTTTCCGATTCCCGGTGTGTGTTTTGGTAATTCCTTCGGAACCTCATTGCGGGTGAACCGGGTCGTTCACCAGGGCGCGAGTGCTACCGTTGCGATCGGTGCGTTCCGAGGATCGTGGAAATGTGATTTTCTATTTTTTCGGTATTTTCGAGAATTTTTGAATTTTCTATATAATAACCTCCTTTTTCTCTCTCCCCTCTCATTTCTCTCTTCCCTCCCTCTCTCTTCTCTCACGCTCCCTTTCTCCCCTCTCTTCTCCGGCGGCCGACGGAGCGGGACGGGGGCGAGCTAGTGGCGGCGCGGGCGAGGATGCGGGCGGGGACGGGACGAGGATCGAGCGGTGGAGGCGTGGTGGAGGCAGTTCGTGGGATCGTGAACCGGCGAGGGTTTAAACGGCGTTTCTTCGTGGATCGGCGTCCTCGGCGCGTCGAATCTTCGGTGGAGGTAGGGAGATGGACCCTCAACCCGCGTACCTCATTTCCCGCGAGTTTCGTAGGCCGTGGTGAGCCGAGCGGGCTAAACGGGGTGATTTGGGGAAAAATGCATGTTTTTGGGGAGTGAGCCGAATCTTGTGTTTTGATCGTGTTTTTGGGGTTTAAATGGGTCCCCTCAGTGCTAGGGAGGTTGGAGAATGTTTCCCCTTTGTTTCCCCATCACTCGGGGGTGATCGGGGCGTGGAATGGATTTCTTCGTGATTCTCACCGTGTTTCGGGCGCGGACTGAGAACGCGCTATGCTCCAGTAGCGCGTTCTTGATGGTCGCGCTGCCCCGATGGGGCGCGTTCATCGGGGAAGATGAACAGTTTGGCGGTTCCCGTCGCGCTATAGGGCCCCAGCGCGTTCAGGGTTGTCACGCTATAGGATCATAGCGCGACCTAGTCTGGTCGCGCTATGGACCTGTAGCGCGTTCTTGTTGAACGCGCTAGGTATGTATAGCGCGTTCTGACTGAACGCGCTATGCACATGTAGCGCGTTCAGGGAGGTGACCAGCAGGGCTATCCGGGGCGGGCGGTCTGCGGCTGATTGTGCTCCCCTTGGGCCGTGTGTGTCCCGGACGCCCCGTGGAGTTCCGTGACCGTGTCTTTGGGCGTCCGGAGGTCCGTTTACTTTGATTAGTGTCCCCGTGAGTTTAAGGGTCTGGGTGACCTTCTAGCGTTCCGATTGTGTTGTGTTGGTCTACCGGTCGACCCGGTTGTGACCCAGTGGTCGATCTTTGGCCTCGTGAGTGTCCCGGACACCCCGTGGGTTTCGTTGCCGTATTTTTGGGTGTCTGAAAGTACCGTGTTATCTCGATAAGCGTGCCCTTGGGCTTGACGGGTCCGGGTGACCCCAAGTGTTCCGGGCTTCCGGGTTCTTGCTAGATCGAGTCACTGTGTATCGGTGTGAGTGCGGCGAGGTTTCCCCGCACGTCGTGGTTTCTCCGGGAGTTGGTTTTGAGTGGGCCATGTGTGTGGCCTTGGTCTGCGAGTCCAGTTGCCCAGCCTGGTGCTGGAGGGTTCTCGCTTTTCCCAGGGTTGGGAAATCGGTGTGGCAGCTTGCGGGCTACCTTGGAAATCGTGCTTCTGTGGTTTTCACGTAGGCCGTGCCTATGGCCTATAAACCGCGAGTCCATGTCCTAACTTGGGACTGGAGCTCTCCTGAGTTCCCAGGTGGGGGAATGGTCTCGGCGATTGCGATTCGCCTCGCGAGTCATCGCATTGTGGTTTTGGACCTAGGGATTAGGCCAGATTGACGGCTCAGTGCTGTCGTGTGCAACGGTCTTGACCCCGAGTCTTGTGACTCAAAGGCCGTTGGGTTTCGTAGGTCTAGTGGACCATCTATAGTCTGGTGGCGTCGTGCCACCTGTTTCTCCATGTTACTCGCAATGGGTGCGTGCGTGGTTTTCTATGTCCACGTTCTGTGACACGTTCACTAGTCGTAGCTTTCCCACGGCACGCGTGTGCTGGCTCGCCTGGGAGTGGCTGAGCGGCGTACCCGAGAGAGGCGGTGAGTAGGCTGGTTACCGCAGGGCCCCCGCGTACTTTCGAGTCCGGGTTTTGGGGGAAATACCAGCTAGAGGATAGGCCTAGGGCGTACGGTCTGAGTGTGCACACGAGATTGGGGGCGTCGGACGGCGCCGGTAGGCGCGACCCCAACTAGTCCTTGTTCTGTGGTACTGGTTACTGAGTGTGTCTGAGTCTCACGCCTGGGGCGTCGTAGCTAGACACTTGTGACGCGGTGTAAGACGTCAGGGGACGCATCCGGTCGTTCTTCTAGTGGGTGGTGCTCCTGTCACGCGACGTGAGGTGTTGTGTACCGGGTTCTGTTTCCGTCCGCGAGACGGGACTTCGTGAGTGGTTTCGGGAGTGTTCCCGGAGTCGAGGTCTGGGGTTTCCGGTGAGCTTCACCGAGGGCCTTTCCCCAGACAGTGTTGTGTTCACGACGGTGAGGTCGTGACCGTGTTCCCTGACCGTGTGGTTTTGGCTTGGGCCCTTCTGGTGAGGGCAAGCCTCCGCTACGGAGGTATCGTGGCATTTTCCTAGTAGCGTGGCTAGGGCGGCTCGTGTTTAGTGGTCCCCGATCGTGGAATCGGGTGATCGGGTGCGTGGCTTGGTTGTCCCCCGACGGGAGACTAGGTGGTGTTTTCTGGTACAGTGGGAGTAACTGTAGAGCCGAGGTTTTGTCGGCCACCGTAGTTACTTTCCTGCCTTCGTGGTTACTTCTTTCCGTTGCCGTCTTGCTAGCGTGGCTTTCCTTCTGCCTTTGTTTCTCAGTTGGCGTTCCGCGGGATCCCTACTGGGCCAGTGACAGGAGGCTCACCCCTGCGTTTCAGGTGCGGCGGTTCTGCCTCGAGGTTCGAGGGTGCTGTGCGGAGGTTCTTAGTTGCCAGCTTGCCGGCTGAGTGTTCACTTGGCATGTGGTACATTTTACTGCTTTAGACTGTACTTTCTGTTGGACTGGACTCTATCGTAGTTGTTTATTCATTTCTGTTAATTGTTGAAATGTCCTGCCTTATTTCCTATTTCTTTGTACCTCCACACTCCTTTTTAGCCCTTCCGAGCCTCCCGCTCGTGGGCGGCGGTTCAGGATTCGAATGGTATCGGGCTCCTCCCGGCATCCGGATCTCGGGTCGTCACACAGCACTTCCAAGGCTTACCTCGAAAAGACGCCACCAAACAAAATGAGCAGAATCAAGCTCGCCTAATAGTAGCTCACCAGGAAAGGAAATCCTAGGTTCACCTGAGCATTCTCTCAAACAAGGCATCTAATCGACCACCTCAACACCACCTTAACACCTCAGGGGCTGAACAAATCTCAAACTAGGACGACCAAAGCAACATAGGAATGAGCACGGCCATCACCCCAATAATGATAAAGTCACTAGCCACATGAAAAAACCACGGAAAAATCTCAAACATCGCACCACAGATTCACGCCTGCCGGCAAAGTCTGCCAAGTACAGCATAACCGAGACAAATATCATGACAAAAAGAGCACTCTGTCACATCCTGACGAGAGCGAAACCATCTCGCACAGTGCCAACACAGCACGCACAAGACCATACGCGAAAACAAAGCGATAAACAATCGTACAACCTATGCCAGATGCCGACAGTACTGGACCTTAAGGACTCTGAATACAGCGATATCTCAAATTCCCATGTACTTTCACACAACAAAGCTCTGATACCAACTATGACGACCCAGGGTCCGGATACCGAGTAAACCCGATACCACTTGGATCCTGCGAGACCTCCCAAGAGCGGAAAAGCTCCGAAGGGATAAAAGGTGTGTGTGGAGTACATTGAAGTTCCAAATAAAGTAGTAAGCAATTAATATTTCAATGATCATGTTTGCTAAAGTAGCAGAAAATAAAATTACTTTCTCAATTAACAATTTAAATTACAGAGTCCAGTCCAAATAAAGACAAGCACAGTCCAACAAAAAGGGAAACGTACCCTCAAGTCGGGGGGAACCCGACGCAGGCAACGCTGGCAACTACGAACTGACGTACCCCGCCACGATCCACGAGGAAGAAGAACGACCACACCTGAAAAGCAGGGGTGAGCCTCGTGTCACTAGCTCAGTAGGGGTCCCACAGATCCCCGCTGGAAACAACACAGTAACATGCAACACAACAGTGCTAAACAGTAAAGCAGGAGCAGAAGTAACAACAGTACTAAACTACAACAATAAAGCTATAAAAGTAGAAGTAAGAACAGCTAAAAGAAAGAGTAAAGCCGTACCGACCAGAAACACGGCTACCGAACGAACCTCGGCTCTCTAAGCTACTCCAAACGACAACATAAAGGTGAACCCCGATCTCACAAAGTTGGGAGTTATTGATCCGTCAACAAAGCACTGGCTCCAAAGCGAAAGCCTACAAGAACAGGCAAAAGCCCTAGAAAAGACCTATACAGCCAAGAAACACTAGCGCATACACAATCAGAACATCATGCACGCCACATTACATTGACTGCGGGTGAAGCTAAGAACAGACTACCTGGAAAGGTCACGGAAACACATTGAGTTAAGTGTTAGGTGATAGAAGTACCTCCTCACTAGAAGAACAGTCAGATGCGTCCACTGACATCTTACACTGTGCCATAAGTATCTTCCACACGCCTAGAACGGTGGTAACTGAGACACTCTCAGGACCAAGTACAAGGAACAACAGTAACGAGTGACTAGTCAGGGTCACGCCCGTCGGCGCTCGTCAAAATGCCCCTGACCACGTGTGCACACACAAACTCTATGCCTTGAGCCAGACCTCTAGCTAGTTTTCCCCCCCAGTAGGACGCTACCGCAAAGCAAGGGGGCCCACGGAAACTAGCCTAAAAATCGTATATCGGGAACTCGTCCGCCACCACTCCTAGGTGGGCCGACACATAGGAAAGTGTCATCAGGCTACGACTAGTGGAGGTTCACTAGACACAGAGTCTCCAAAACATCAGTGCTGAAGTACGGACAGGCTAAGCACGCACTATCGCACATACTACGAAACACCAAGCACAAGATAGCACATAAGATTGCCGCTAGACCCACGACAAACAACTAGACCTGCCGACACAACGATCCTTGAGTCACAAGACTAGGGTCATGATCGTCGCACAAAAGCGGTAACATGCCGCCAATCAGCCTAGTCCCTAAGCCAATTCCAGTAAAACACTCATAAAGGAAACATCACAGGATCGCCGGATCCACACATCCACATAACATGAATCACGGAGACCCGAGGAATCACCAAGACCCTCAACGCACGTGGACACATAAACTGAGGTAAGACAGTACCTCAAGAGATCCAAAACCATGTCTTGATCTATACAGGACCACTGAGGCATTTAGAAGGTCACATGTCAACCACTGGATCACACCGGGTTGCCCAGAAACCAATAATGACTCTGAAGCAATACGGAACACTACTCAATATAATGGCACTCCCGACCACCCTACAATATGGTCACAACCCTCATAGGACATCTAAGACATCCACGAGACAACGGACAAACCACGAGGTCAAGCCAAGACAATTGGAGGCCAAGACATCGGGAAAATAGACTTCATGAAGGAAACGGTCACATACCTGACCGCTAGGCAAACCAAGCAGTCAACCAAAGGGCCGCTACCCTCACACAGAGAACACAAACACTTGGCGGTCATAAAAAGGGCTGCACCAAGCAAAAGATGATCTATACATGGGCCGTATCACTGAGTTAAGCGGTCTAGGATATGGCCGCTTCACTCAGAGGACTCAAACGAACCAAACTACCAAATCATAGGGGTATACGGTCTAGCTGAGGCCGTCACTTACTCAAAACGGTCTTCCTCAGGGTCACAAAGGTGATTGTAGCGGTCATATACCTGGCCGCTTGACCCAGTCAACCCCCGAACTGACTTAACCAGTTAAACCACTACATGGTCTACCTAGGACCGTTTCACAGAGCTTGGCGGTCTCCCCGAGGGCCGCCAAGGACACCATGCAGTTGGAGCTAGACCGCGAGCCCGAACCGACTTAAAACCGTTGACCAAATTCTAACGAAGCTTAACGGTCATCCACGAACCGCTACAGCCAACCTTGCGGTCTATCGCACGACCGTTTGGCTAAACCGATAGACCACACAACCTAGCAATCTCCAATGGACCGCTTAGGATATAGAAATTGTCTCTGAAAGGACCGCTAAGGCGTTACGGCGAGAAAATCATGGGAATGGCCAAAACCCAACCTTTCCATGCCCCGTTCGCCCTAAAACGAAGGGGAAACAACCCAAATGACGATATAAACCTTCCACAATCCGGAAGGGATCCAAAACAGTCCAAAATAACAAGAAACAGGCGATTCCAACGAATCGACCCAAAATGAGTCACGTGGGTTCCCGGGTTCATACCGGTCCCGAATGACAACCAATTGCAATGAAACTAGCGGGAACGAAATGCTAACATGCCAGGGGTTCAAATGAAACTAACCAGGCTAGAAACTATCACCGGGAAAGGTGAACTCGTCTCACATCCCCCCCAAAGCATGATTTGCCCTTAAAGCTGGAAAACTCGCTCGTTCTCGCACGGTTCAGCTCGAAATCGCGAGGGAACGTAAAACAGGAGTAGGGCATCCATCTCCCTACCTCCACCGAAGTTTTTGCACATTGAAACGACTAAACCAAGCTAAAAACGATCACACGAACCACCCACATCGGCTTTGAATCCACGAACGGGATCGCGCCAACCACGCCTCGATTCTCACGTCATCACGCGTCATAGCAACTCCACGACGTCACCACCTCATCCACCTCGCCACAGTCGCGCGTCCCGTGGAGGGAGGAGAAGAGAGGAGAGAGAACGGAAGGAGAGAGTGAATGTGAGAAATGAGAAAGAGGAGAGAGAGTGAAGAAAGAAATAGAAAAGGAAACTAGGAATTTCTTAATTTTTGTGAAATCCGATTTTTGTTCGAAAATTCACTAATTCAGAAAAATACAGAAAAATAGTCTAAGCGATCCTCGGAAGGAACACAACGCAACTGTAGCATCATCGAGTCAATGAATTCAACAATAAACTCAACATAGGGTTTCGTAACTTGTATGAGAGAAAAACACACGTGGATCGTAAAACACAACTCAGTACCCACAAAAGTGATCCGAAAGCTCTCCGATACAGATCTGAAAGACCCAGGGCATTATAGCCACCCTAGAGGCCGCCCCTCACAGGGGCTGAGAGGCCAGCACTCTGGCCACCCAGAGGCATGGGCGGCCAAGGCTCTGGCCGCCCAGATATGAAGCTCCTCGGTGGCCAACCCAATGGCCGCCCAGCCCTCTCAGGCAGCCAACCCTCTGGCCGCCCTGCTGGGCAGAGGCGGCAGCCGATCTGCTCACCTCTAGAGTAGGGACCCCCCCGGAGCTCAACCGGAAGGCCATCTTAAGCCCGTCTCGCCCCCTTTGCGAGCGGGAACCCCAGAGAAACATGGGGAACTCGTCCCCGATGAGGATGGCATCCCAAAAACTTGATCTAAGATAGAAACTGCGGAGAAACTAGATCGAATAGAGCTCACATCCCGAACATGCAATTTCCCCAAAAAAACAATGCATCGTTGTAACGCCCTGGGTTTTTTTGGATTATTGTTCGGGTCGAGATCTTTGGGTTTCGGATCGCTTTTGTGGGTCCCGAATTGAGTTTTACGGTTTACGCGTGTTTTTACGTGTCGGACCTTCGGAACCCTTTGTAGGGCGAGCCGTTGCGTTCTCCGACTCTGGGACGCTACCACTACATTACACGTTTTTCGATCATCGTGGAGAGTATTTTTACATATTTTTGATATTTTTCAGAATTTTTGAATTTTCTATATATATAAACCTCCTTTTTCTCTCTCTCTCTCTCTCACTCTCATTTCTCCCTTCTCTCCCTCCCTCTTCTCACGCTCTCTCCTCCCTCCCTCTCTTCTCTGGCGACCGACGGAGGTGAACGGGGGCGAGGCTGCGAAGTTCGTGGGGCGTGGAGCGGCGAGGATGGAGCGAGGATCGAGGTGGAGGCGTGGCGTTTGTCGTTCGTGAGCTCGGGGCGCCGGCGGTGGGTCGTGGGGCGTTTCGTGACGGAACGGCGTTCACGGTGCGCAGAATCTTCGGTGGAGGTAGGGGGATGGTTCCCTATCTCGAGTACTTCATTTTCCATGAGTTTTGTAGGCCATGGTGAATCAAGCGAGGTATATTACTCGTTTAGAGGGAAAATCATGTTTTTAGGGCGTGCGACGGATTCGTCGGATCAAGCGCCATTTTCTCCATTTCTTCCTCCCATTTTTGGGTTTTTGGGCCTAGGAGATTGTCCCCTATGTTTTCCCCTTCGATTGGGATCGAATGGGACGTGGAATCGAGCTCACGGCAGAGCTCGGTACGTTTGCGGGTTAACGCAGAGGGCGGCCACCTTTGTGGCCGTCTACCCCCTGGTCTGGGCGGCCATTGGTCTGGCTGCCCAGGGGTGTTGGGCGGCCATGACCCTAGTCACCCTCACCCAGTCAGGCCCATGTCTGGGCGGCCCAAGGTGTGGCTACCCAGGGAAGGGGGTGCCCAAGTGCTGGGCAGCCACTGCTGTGGCCGCCCAGGCCGTTGGGCGGCCAGGTGTATGGACGCCCAGCCCAGTCTGCCCCCGGGCCGCCGTGTTCTGAGTTTTCATGCCCCAAGGTGTCCGTATGCGATACGGTTTCTTGGAATGGGTGTCCGCATGATTCTTCGTGATCCGGGAGGTATCTTGTTACCTCGATTAGTGTCCCCATGGGTTTAAGGGTCCGAGTGACCCTCTTACATTCCGATTGCATTGTGTTGACCCCCGGTTGTGACCCAGTGGTCAACCTTCGGTCTCATGGATGTACCGGATACCCCGTGGGTTCTGTGTTCGTGTTTTGGGGTCTCTGGAGGTACAGTGTTACCTCGAATTGCCTGCCGGTGGGTTTGGTGGTTCCGGGTGACCCCATGTGTTTTGGGATTTCGTGTTCTTACTGGAACGAGTCACCGTGTATCGGCATGTTTGCGGTGGGTTATTCCCGAACGTCGTGGGTTTCTCCGGAAAGTGGTTTCCGCATGGGCCGTGCGTATGGCCCTGGGACCGTGAGTCCAGTAACCCAGCCTGGGCCTGGAGTTTCCCCGCTTTTCCTTTGGATAGGGAATTGTCTCAGAAGCTCGTGAGCGGCCTCAGTATTCATGCTACCATGATTTCAGACCTAGGGATTAGGCTAGATTGACGGTGTCGTACCGTCACGTCAAGCAGTCTTGACCCGAGTCTCATGAGTCAAGGACCGTTGGGTTTAGTAGGTCTAGTGGGCCGTCCAGAGTCTGGTTGCTTCGTGTCACCTGGTACTCCGCGTTACTCACGATGGGTGCGTGCGTGGCTTTCCGTGTTCACATCTAGTGACCTCCCACTAGTCGTAACTTTCTTTCGGCACGCGTGTGCTGACCCTCCCGGGAGTGGTGGAGCGGCTTACCCGAGAGAGATAGTTTTTAGGTTGGTTACCGTATGGCCTTCACGCGCAGCCTGAGTCCGGGCTTCGGGGGAAGAACCAGCTAGAGGATCTGACCTAGGATGCAAGGTCTGTGTGTGCACACTTAGTTGGGGCTGTCGGACCCGCGCTGACGAGCATGACCCCAGCTAGTCCTTATTTTAAGTTCCTGGTTACTGTGTGTCTCTGTCTTCGCCTGGGGCGTGGTAGCGAGACACCTGAGGCTGTGGACTAAGTCATCAGTGGATGCATCCGGCCTTACTTCTGGTGGGTAGTGCTCCCGTCACGTGACGTGAGTTTCTTGTGGCTTGAGTTTCCGCTTCCCGTCTGCGAGACGTGATTTTGCGTGCAGTTTTCGAGTGTGTTACCGAGGTAGAGGTCTAGGGTTCCGGTTGGTGTCACCGAGGGGTCTCCCTAGACGGTGTTAGGTCCACGACAGCGTTGTCGTGATGTTTCTTCCTGTAGCATAGCCAGAGGTTTTCCCGTTAGTTCGGTGGTCCCTCGACTGTGAGATCAGGGCGTGGTTTTGTGTACAGTAGGAGTAGCTATAGTGCCGAGTTTTTACCGGCCACCGAGTTTATTGTTCCCGCTATTGTTACTGCTTTCCGTTACCGCCGTTGTTTACAGTTGGGGCTCCGCGGGATCCCTACTGAGCTAGTGATAGGAGGCTCACCCCTACTTTTCAGGTGCGGCGGTTCTTCCTCGTGGTTTGAGGGTGCTGTGCGGAGGTTCTTATTTGCCAGCTTGCCGGGTCGAGTGTTCACTAGGCGTTGGGTACGTTCTTCTGCCTTAGACTCTACCTTCTGTTGGACTGGACTCTGTTGTAGTTGTTATTTATTTCTATTAATTGTTGATTTGTCCTATTTTATTTCCTATTTCCTTGTACCTCCACACTCCTGTTTAGCCCTTCCGAGCCCCGACTCGTGGGCGGCGGGTCAGGATTCGAATGGTATCGGGTTCCTTTCCCGGTATCTTGATCTTGGGTCGCCACAACCTCACTCTCTCACCCAAATCGCCACTGATCGGAAGGGAAATGCAAGCGGCGAGTTGGGGATACGTCCCCCTACCTTGGCGAAGCTTCAAACCTCAAATGGGCATCGATCCGCGTTGGAACTCGCCGAATCTCCAACCCATGCACAAGAGAGCACGATCCCACACGCGCACATACAAACCGCCTACCCCACGCTTGCCTAGCCCGCCACCGTCCTCGATCGGGCTCCCCTCGCGCTCGCCGTCTACAGCCGGAGAGGAGGGCAAGCGGTCTCGCGATCGAAGCGAAAGGAAGAATAAGGAGAGAGAGGAGTGGGGGTCACATTTAAGGGAAAAAAGAAAAGTTTTGGGATTTCCCCAAAACCCTAGAAAAATTAAAATTGTAGATATCCCTTATCCTCTTGCATATAAGGCTAAACACCCCTGAAAAGTTTTTGAAAAGCCACGATTTGAATGGAATCCAAATTCTGACATTTAAAAATTGATTTATTCATAAAAATAAATCCAAACTCTAGAAAAAATAAGATTCAAAAATCTGGGGGCGTTACAGTCCTCCCCTCTTATAAAAATTCCGTCCTCGAAATTAAGCTAGAACATGGCCAACAAGGGAAGAAACTTACTCGAACAGATAGGGGAACTGCTACCGCATCTCATCTTCTCGCTCCCAAGATACCTCACCTCCTGAGTGACGCAGCCAAACCATCTTAACCAAGGGATAACCTTGTTCTGCAAGCACTGCTCACGCCGATCCTCAATGCGGACGGCATGCTTCAGGAGAGATAATTCTGGGGTCACCTCAGGCCACACAGAATCCTTCAAGACATGAGAACCATCCGGCATGTACCTCCTAAGCATCGAAACATGAAACACATCATGCACAGCCGCCAATTCCGGGGGTAGCTACAATCTATACGTCACCTCGCCAATGTCCTCAACAATGGGAAAAGGACCGATGTAGCAAGGACTCAGCTTCCCACGCCGGCCGAAGCGCATCACCCCCTTCATAGGGGAGACTCTCAAGAACACCCGGTCTCCCACTGCAAAACTAAAAGGTTGCCTTCTCCGATCTACATAACTCTTCTACCGACTCTGCGCTGCCAGCAACTTCTGCCTAACTAATTGCACCACCTCAATACACTGCTGCACCAACTCCGGCCCTATCATGACTCGCTCACCGACCTCAAACCAATCAAGTGGAGTCCAGTACGGTCGCCCATACAATGCCTCATAAGGATCCATATCAATGCTGGAATGATAGTTGTTGTTATAGGCGAACTCCACTAATGGCAAATGATGAATCCAGGTGCCTTGCCACTCTAGGCAACAAGATCTTAACATATCCTCTAGAGTCTGGATAGTCCTCTCTGACTGACCATTCGACTAAGGGTGGTAAGCTGAGTTGAATGCTAACTCTGTACCCAGAGCTCTCTAGAAGCTCCTCCAGAAATCTGAAGTGAAGCATGAATCTCGATCCGATACAATGGAAATAGGGAGTCCATAGTAGGGAACAATCTACTCCACATATAATCGGGCCAATTTGTGCACACTCCACCCAACTTTGATCGGCAACCATCGAGCTGCTATCTTCATCAGTCTGTCCACTAGCAACCAAATACTATCATGCCCATTAGGAGTCCTCGGCAACCCAACCACAAAATCTATAGTCACGTGGTCCTATTTCCATGTGGGAACCTCCAAAGACTGAAGTGTACCACGTGATCGCTGATGTTCCGCCTTCACTTGCTAGCAAGTCAAACACCTAACCACAAATTCCGCGGCATCCCTCTTCAATATATCAGGCCACCAAAACTGCCTCATCCTCACCAAACTCCACCTCGCCATCGGTAGAATATGAGGTAGCTCGGGGTCCACACGTTGAGCTTCCATTACCTGGTGATGAATAGTTGGCGTGACGATCAAACTCGCAAGAATGGCCGACCCTTGGTCCCGTGGGACCTTGAGCCTAAAGGTTACAGTTGGCACCTGCTCCCATAACCTCCATTTGCTCAACATCATCTGACTGACCACCACTTTCCTACTCAAAGCATCTGCCACTACATTCATCCTGCCTGCCTGATAAGACAAGGTGAAATTATAGTCCTTCATGTACTCCATCCACCTCTTCAACCTGAGGTTAAGATCCTTCTGAGTGAACACATATCTCAAACTCTGATGGTAAGTGAAAATCTTGAATTTCTCCCCATACAGATAGTGCCTCCAGATCTTCAGAGCAAAGATCACTACTGCCAGCTCAAGATCATGAGTAAGGTAATTCTCCTCATGCGCTTTCAACTGACGAGATGCATACGCCACAACTGTACCGTTCTACATCAGCATTGCACCCAATCCTACCCTGGAAGCATCTGTACACACCACAAAACCTCCTAACCCAGAAGGTAACACGAGCACTAGAGCAGTAGTGAACAACCTCTTCAGCTCCATGAAGCTCTGCTCACACGAGCCCAAACGACATCACCAAGAATTCATAATGCCCATATCTAGTTGTGGGAACACTTTTTTATATTTTTAATAGTATTTTATTTGTTTATTTGTTTGTTTATTTACTTTATTTCTTTCGTTAGTGCGTGAGCGTGCCAGTTACAATGTGATGATTTATTCAAACTCCAAGACCGGGGTGGTCTGGAACCATTGGTGCGTGCCGTCTGACTGATCAAACGATAATGAGTTTCGTGTCGGCACTAGAACCTGCCGTACCGTAAAGGTCACGGCGTTAATTATATCTCTCCGAAGGGGAGAAAACCCTTGATTAATTACCAGGAAGAAGGGCCCTATAGCCTAAAATTTAAATTGACAAGTGCAAATACACAATTTGAAAACATATCGGGATATCCCGTGTCAAGGTGAAGGTGTTCAAGCTATTTTATTTGCTCATCGCATATCCCGTGCTCAGAAAATACTCTGAGTCAGAAACTCGACGGGAGCATGAGCGGCAGAAGGAAATGTCTGCGGAGAGTACGGCAAGTTTGATGTTTGATGATAATGAGGGCAGGATAAACCCCGAGAGAAATAGCTCATATTCAAAAGGATATTGGGCCAAGGCGAAGTAAGGTCATGGCTATGTCGAGGCGAACCCTAAGATCCAAACCTGACTTGCGAGGACACGATGTCTATTCCCTTCACACGAGGTCTAGGAGGTACGGGCCCCCCGATCGGATGCCATTAGTTCATCGAATATTAATGTATATGCGCATACACACTATTTTTATTTTTATTATTTAAATTTTTTTATTATTGCATCATACATTTTTATCATATTTTCTATTATTATTTTCATTCACCCTTTTTTATTATTACCTTACCGCCTTTTTTATTGTCATTATTATTGTTATACCTATTTTGCTCTTATTCCATTTTTTTCTTATTTTATTATATTTTATACTTTTTTAATCTTATTAACTGACCCATCATCGTATCGTTGTTGTTTTGTTGTCCCTTTTGTTTGTTTGTTTTGTTTTTTTATATGGGGGGGCTTGTATCGACGCACGACACACTCCCCCTTCTTGCCTTATACAGTGTTTGGTATCTTATTTTTTTGTTTATTTTCTCATATATATGAAAGACGAGGAGCCACCGGTTATGAAAAACAGAGCCTGCTGTTTATTAGGGGGAGAGACCCACCGCTTAGACATATTAATAGCGTCTTTGGAAGGATGAAAAGGCCTGCTGGATAATCTGGGAGAGGCCCTGCCAGCTAATAGGCTAGGGGTGCTGCCGGATAAGTACCGCTGATGGCGCGGGTTCAAAGGAGAAGAAAAGCCCGCCGGTTAAACCGCAGACGGGAACTGCCGATTAAGAAGGCTCATGGTATGACCGGTTAAAGGAGAAGACAGAGAGAGGAAGGGCCTGCCGATTAAGGCGGCAGCGGGCTTACCGATCCAAAGGTGTTAATGGCGCCAGTTGAAGAGTGCAAAGGGCCTGCCGTTTAAGTGCACAAGGCGCTGCCAATGGAGGAACGAGAGGGCCTGTCGTATCACCCATATTTGCGGTGCCGGCTAAGGTGAAAGACGTCCGCCGGTTAAATAGGGGTGGAAGGCATGCCGTTTAATCGCATCGGGGGCGCCGGTTAAAGGAGATAGACGTTAGTGGTTCTAAAGAAGAAGGGCTTACCGTTTAGAACGCATTAATGGCGCCGGATATAACATTTGCATGACGCCAATTAATGAAGAGGTGACTTGCCATTTATTAAAAGGGGATTGTCTGCTAATAAGAATGACGAGTCCATCATTTCATTGTTATTATCATCTCCCCTTTTTTTTTGTTTACTTGTTTCTTTTATTTGCTAGTTTTGATGTCAGGTGAAATTTTAACATCACCTCCTCCAGACCAGCTGCGTTTAGAGGTTTATAGAATGGGTGCCCATCCACGGACAATCGAGATGATCCCTCGATCATTATGGTGCGCTAGAGGCAGCAACACCCACAGCCCGTAAGAAAGTAACAGAAACTTCAAATTCGGACGGGAAAGCAACGAAACAGAGTTAAAATATTCATCTGCAGAGGCCGCCTCGCCAGCCATGATGGGGCTATCGGATCAGCCTTGCGTGAGGCAATTAGCGAGATCGACCAAGATAAAGCTTCGCATAGGGAAAAGTACCGGCAGCAAAACACAGGAAAGTTTCAGTGTTTCATAACGATGACACTCATAGGTATCTAGTTACAGGGTCATATCCATCACATTGGATAAACCCTGAGCCCATAATTTTCTCAATAACATAACCATCTCCTGATCGACATGTTCACTCGTATGCCATCATTCACGATACACATAATAAAATAATGAATAGTAGGAAGGAAGGGGGAGAAGAAAATGAACGTGTTTGTACAGTGCAGAGAGAAGCAAATAACATATGCACTAATCGTAAAGGGACGAAGCCCCTTCTCATTGATACCTTTCATTCACACATTCAAGAGAAAATAGGTACAATTACAGATAGAGAGCAGACATAGAACGAGGGAACACTGCAGACATATTCTCATTCGCCACTGTAGCGAAAGGCCATCGGCTAAGAACAAAACAAAACAAAGGAAACAGAAAAGGGAATAAAAAGAAAGTGCGTCGAGGCAAGGGTGTGAAGATGACATACATAGGAAGGGGGGAAGAGAGAGGGCGAAGGATCGACTCCCGCTCCTTCCCCAGGCCTCACCTCTTATGCTTCTTCCTCCCTCTGTATCTCCCGCGGGCTGATTACTCCCTCTTTTCTCTTCTCCTTCTCTCTGTTCTCCTTTTGTTCTCTCGTGTGTTTTCTCCTTATCTTCTTGCCTCGTCCCTTTTCTCTCTTCTGGCCCTCGTGGCCCTTTTATAGGGGTGGCTATGAGGGCTGCTGTCGGTGCTGCCGCTCAAAAGCCCCGCCGGAGCTGTCGTTCAAAGTGTTTGAGTAAGCCACCGTTGAAGGAGGCATGCTACCGGTTAAAGGCTCAAAGGGGTCTGCTGTTTAAAACCTCGCTGAGCCGCCGCTTACTGCTGTTTGATGGGAGTCGATGTACTGTTTGAAGAACCCAGCGTGCTGTCGGTTAAAGGGCTCTCGACGCCAGGCGGCCGTGCCGCTAGTTAAAGGCCCAGGGGGGCTACCGCTTAAACCACTTGGGGGCTGCCGTTAAAACCTGAAGGCGCTGTCGGTTAATGGATCACGTAGGCTGCCGATTAGGCATCCCCAGAGGGGCTGCCGTTTAAGGCTTTTCCGTTCCCCTTTCTTCTCTTCTTTGTTCTCCTCGTGGTGCCCCGACTTTCGTAACTTGGCTCGTGGCCATATATCTTTAGGAGCTCATTAGGTTCCTTTGATTCCAAGTTTCAATTCATCCCTCGGGGAAGTAAATTTGTGGTGTATCAACACCACTTGACTATTCATAAAAGCATTTGTTGGCCTTTTTCGGAGGTTCTGGTGTCTTAAGCCTCGGCTTCCTGTAATTTTTAATTCATCCACTTGGAAACGAATTAACGTTTGATGACTAGCTATCTTCTAGGGTTTGGCCATCTGAGCTCTCTTCTTGTTCTTCTTCACTGTCGGGTCGCTAGGGTTGACCCTACGGCAGTGTATTTTAGAGACACTTCATCTTCCCACAACACATGACGCATTGTGTTATATTTGTGGTCGTTTAGGTTTTGTATGTCAACACTAGTGCTAAAGGCAGTCTTCTCTACATCTGTGAACCTGATCCGTAGCTGATAATAACAAGACCTCAAATCAATATGTGAGAACACCTGGGCTGACTGAAGCTGGTCAAACAAGTCATCAATCTAGGGCATTGGATACTTGTTCTTGATAGTCACTTGGTTTAGCTGTCGGTAATCGATGCACAGTCTCAAACTACCATCCTTCTTCTTCACGAATGGCACATGTGCACCCCATGGAGAAAAGCTAGGGTGAATACAACCCTTAGCAAGCAGTTCCTGCAACTGCGCCTTCAACTCCCTCAACTCTGCCGGTGCCATAGATAAGGTGCCTTAGACAAAGGCATGGTATCGAGCACAATCTCAATGATAAAATCAATCTCCCTCTGCAGAGGCAACCCTGGCAACTCATCAGAGAAGACATTTGGAAACTCACACACAGCAGGAATGTCCTCTACACTCTGCCACTGCTGATCAACCATGACCATAGAAGCAAGAAACCCCTGACATCTAGCATCAAGCAATATGCGGGGCTTAATAACTAAAATAAGGAAGCAGGAGGAAGAAGACCAAATACCTTGGAAGTAGAAAGCGGGTCTACGGGGATGCTAAAAATTAACCCTCTTCGAACTGCAATCTACCACAGCACCATGGGCCTCGAACCAATTCATTCCCAAAATCACATTAATGTCTCTAAAGGCACGTTTGGAAAGGATTGAGGAGAGAGATTTTGAGCTCTCTAATCATTAGAATCCCACCTCCTCCAAAAGTTTTTCCAAATCTCCCAATGTCCCATCAATTTTTACTTTATGACAGATTTCTAGGTTTAGAGAGAGATATGGAGAAAGGGAAGAGAATTGAAAAATCTCTAAAAGCTATTTAAAAGGTGCTTTCTCTCTCTCTAAGAGATTTTGAAAAAATCCCTCCACCCTCAATCTGTTCCAAATGTGTCCTAAGCTGCAAAGCATAAAGCCTAGTCGACAAATTCTGTCGCTCAATCCAAACTGGCACCTTCTCAAGGCAAAAAGGGGTGAACATGAAATCACCGGTGAGAAACTCTACTGCCAAATCACAAGACATCTCGATGGCAGACTCCTCGGCACAATGAACAAAACCCTCAGATATGAATGAATGTGAACCACCAGAATCAAACAAAACTCGAGCCGCACAATCCAAAATCACGACTATACCTTCCACTAACTGTGAAGCCTCTGCCTCTGCTCAGGTCATGTGCATCACTCGACCTCGGAACCTCTGCCTCCCTATGCTGGCTGACCGTGACTGTAGTGACCCAAGAGTCGGATATCAGGAAAGGAACCCGATACCATTAGAATCCTGGTCCGCCGACCACGAGTCGGGACTCGGAAGGGCTAAAAGGAGTGTGGAGGCACAAAGAAATATGAGGTAAGGCAGGATAATTCAACAATTAACAGAAATAAATAAACCACAACAACAGAGTATAGGCCAATACAAAGTACAGTCTAAGGAAGAAGAACGTACCCAATGCCAAGTGAACACTCGGCCCGGCGAGCTGACAACTAAGAACCTCCGCACAGCACCCTCAAATCTCGAGGAAGAACTGTCGCACCTAAAAAGCAGGGGTGAGCCTCCTATCACTAGCTCAGTAGGGATCTTGCGGAACCCCAACCGTAAACAACAGCGGTAACGGAAAGCAGTAACTACAGCAGGAATAGTAAACTGGGGGCTTGTAAGAACTCGACACTATAGCTACTCCTACTGTACCGGAAAATACTCCCCGATCTCACGGTCAGGGGGACCATCGAACTAACGGGGAAACCTCTAGCTACGCTACCGGAAGAAACATCATGACAACGCTGTCGTGGACCTAACACCGTCTAAGGAAATCCCTCGGTGACGCTCACCGGAACCCTAGACCTCTATCTCGGGAACACACCCGAAAATTGCACGCAAAACCACGTCTCGCAGACGGAAAATAAAAACTCAAGTCACAAGAAACTCACGTCACGTGACAGGAGCACTGCCCACCAAAAGTAAAGACGGATGCGTCCCCTGATGACTTAGTCCGCGCCACAAGTGTCTCGTTGCGACGCCCCAGATGGAGACAGAGACACAACAGTAATCAGTACCACGAACAAGGACTAGCTGGGGTCGCGCTCAGAAGAAAAACAGTTTCCTGCAGACCGTTTAAGACAAAGGCGGTGCATTCCTGGGCCGCCTTAAGGTGTAAAATGGTCCCCTTGGGACCGCCACGCCATGGAGCTGCAAGAAGAGTAAAACGGTCACCTTGTGACCGTTGGGACTTAAAATGGTCTCCCTGTGACTGCAAAACGGGGTTAAACGGTCATCTCATGACCGCCAATCCCAAAATCTTTTCAACGGTCGGAAGGCAAGGGTCAGAAATGCATCGGGAGTCATGCTGGCCCCACAAGGGTAGCGATCGGCCGCCAGGCCGCCGCTGGGCCTTGGCGGTCTATCGCATGACCCCCAAGCCATGCCGAAACTTTGGGTCAGAAAACGGCCCACCTAGGGCCGCCTCTCTCAGAAACGGTTCCTGGAAGGACCGTTTTCATTCTGGAAAATTGAGAACGGCGGGAATGGCCCAAAAACGCCATTCCACGCCCCATTCACCCCCAGGTGATGGGGAAACAAAATGGAAACTCTTCCCCATGCCCCAAGGCATCCAATGACGCCATCCAAACTCCAAATAACATGGTAAAACGCTAGATGCGGCTCACTCCCCAAAAACATGCATGTTCACCCCGGCGAGGAAATAAACCCATTCGGCTCGCTTCCGGCTACCAAATTCGCGGAAAGGGAAGTACACGAGCTGGGGATCCATCTCCCTACCTCCACTAAAGATTCCGCGCGCCGAGGATGCCGATCGGTGAGGAAAATGCCGTTGAAGCCTTGCCGGCTCACGAACTCACCACGAGCTCCACCGCGAGCCACCGCCTCCCGATCCTCGCCCATGCCCGGCTGCTCCTTGCCCGCGTTGCCCCCGCTTCGCTCCGTCTGCCGCTGGAGAAGAGGGGGTGAGAAGAGAGAGCGTGAGAGAAGAGAGAGGGTGAGAAGGGAGAAATGAGAGTGAGGGAGAGAGAGAACAAGGGGTTGGTTTATATATAGAAAATCCAAAAATTTCATAAAATATCAAAAAATAGGGAAAAATACTTCCCACGATCCTCGGAGAATGCATAACGCAGTGGTAACGTCTCGGAGTCAGAGAACGCAATGGTTCATCCTACACAGGGTTCCGAAGGTCCGATAGGAAAAAACACGCGTAAATCGTAAAACTCCATTCGGGACCCATAAAAGTGATCCGAAACCCACGGATCCTGATCCGATAAATAATCTAAAAAATCTGGGGCGTTACAACCCTCCCCCTTTAAAGAAATTTCATCCTCGAAATCAAGGACAAGCGCCAAGCCACAAGGGAAGAACATCTTAACCAACTGACAATGCTGTCAGGGCCCCAGCACAGAAAACCTCAATTCTCACGAAAGCGCCGATCATGAGGGATACGGCCAGACCATAGTTGCGAACAACACCTCGCTCCACACACCGCACACACTGATCATCAGAGCAGGCATAACACAAAGGCACAAGTCTGGCATCACCTCAGTCACGACAAAAACCACTCATGGCACCGCTGCCACAATCTCGCTCACCAGAGGAAACACAGTCCTCGCTACGAGAAATAGACACCGATCCAACCATGCTCAGCAGACCAGCCAAACGTCAACCTCTTTATCAGGTAAACGCCAAAAATCCATCGGCTCCACGCAAAGGACCATCTCACACCTAGCAAGCCGAACACCAACAATCGCACGAGATCAACTCTGTCAGAACTCAAACTTCAATAAAGCCCAGGTCCCAACTGGAAAATGGCACGTCATGGAAACGGCCACTAAAGGCCTCACTTGCACACGGCTCTCGCCATTCTCGAACCACAACCACCAGCATCTTCTGTCTGTGAAAGACCATACACCGGCCACCAGACACTCGTCAACAGGAAACCTCCACCGGCCCAACGGGGACGATCCAACTCATAACAGGCCATCCGCTGACTCACGCATAGACCAACACCACATCCAGACCCATCATCATGCCAACTCTACCCTCACAGGGGAGCACGACGACACCAACGACAAGAATCTGGAGTCTTCAGTCTTCACCTAACTCGGCTCAGACTTACAGGGAAATCCTCCCATGCTGGTCACTAGACCAAGGATCACCATTCCACATCAACCTCTCTTCATGGACCTTGCACAAGCATCGACCACCGTCCTATCTCATCAAATCCTATCTCATCTCAATTACTCCAAATGGACGCCTGCCAATCCCTGTTCCGCTCTTACCATAGAGTCATGGGACACAACCTGAACAATTCACGGCACACGACTCCAAAGCAACCAAGTGCCACTTGCTACCACAGCAACCTGGTCGACAACGCCACGACCAATGCACACGAGTCCCCAGACATTACACATCTCACCATGGTCGACCACTCGGTCAACCTCACCAGCCGCTCGTAGCTAACAACTGGGACCCATAATTTCTCAGAGATCACTTCTCCAAAACACAATCTCATCTGAGAACACAACCTCTAACACACGAACAGGGTATTCATACGGCGCACTTGCCAACACATTTCCCCAACTCTTCACACGTTAGTGCCATGAGCCACACTATCTCAAGCAGCGGCATGGCAACAACACGTCTCACACCGAGGAACCAATCCTCCAACTCCCTACACTTCCTCAGAAATCCACCCACAGCAACCAACACGATGAACTAGAACCTGTGGGTTATAAGCCCACCAGGTTTCTGCTGCGCACTCTGATCCAGACGCATAGCCACCACAACGACACGGGATCCACCATCCCGACAATCCTCTACAACTCCATAGGCTCTGATCCTCAACACATCAGGAACAACAACACCAACCGCAGATTCTCACGAACACCACCCAGCCGGCACTCGTCCTTCCGGAACAGTGCCAACGCACCCTTACACACCAGGGAACGGGCAACACTTCTCACAGGCAACCACCATGCCAAAACACAGGACGCGTCTCGCATGGACTTCATGGCACACGAAGGCCAACCAATCCGAACACACGATGCAAGACGACGAACCTTTGCAAAATGCGATTCTCTCTGACTAAAGGAGAACCCAATCACACCTCCGGCCAACGAAAAATCTCCACGCTCGACCTTACCTCAAACCTTGCGCACGCTGGGAACAGCACCTTCCAGCACCAAGAAAACCATTACCATCGTCAGGTTAGCTCCTCCGACAACACTCACCAAGTGTTCCGTCGGACCACGATCACAGCATCTCCCAATGCTCCACCACTGCAATTCCTCAAACGCAGCACCGCAATAACACACCTGCCGGCAACCTCTGCCCAACGCTGCACGACTGGGGCCACTACCTGTCGGGAATAAATCTCTTTATCACATCCCTTGGGCCCACACCAGCACTCCAACAAAACATCAACCACCATTACAGTGCCAACGCCGCGCCCTCAAGCTCTTACACAAGAAACCAAACAGAAAATAAGCATAAATCCCTATGCCAGCTGCTGACTGTACTGGACCTTACGGACTCTGATCACTACAATATCTCGAATTCCCATGTACGTCCACAACCACGCTCTGATACCAACTATAGCGACCCAAGATCTGGATATCGGGAAAGGAACCCGATACCATTCGAATCCTGGCCCGCTGCCCACGAGCCGGGGCTCGGAAGGGCTAAAAGGAGTGTGGAGGCACAAAGAAATAGGAGGTAAGGCAGGACAGTTCAATAATTAACAGAAATAAATAAACAACTATAATAAAGTACAATCCAACAGAAAGTACAGTCTAAGGCAAGAGAACGTACCCAACGCCAAGTGAACACTTGGCCCAGCGAGCTGGCAACAAGAACCTCCGCACAGCACCCTCAAACCTCGAGGAAGAACCGCCGCACCTGAAAAGCAGGGGTGAGCCTCCTGTCACTGGCTCAGTAGGGATCCCGTGGAACCCCAACCGTAAACAACAGCGGTAACGAAAAGTAGTAACTACAGCAGGAACAGTAAACTGGGGGCCGGTAAAAACTCGGCACTACAACTACTCCTACTGTATCAGAAAACACGCCCCGATCTCACGATTGGGAGACCACCGAACTAACGGGGAAACCTCTGGCTACGCTACCGGAAGAAACATCACGACAACGTTGTCGTGGACGTAACACCGTCTAAGGAAAACCTTCGGTGATGCTCACCGGAACCCTAGACTTCTATCCCGGGAACACACCCAGAACTGCACGCAAAATCATGTCTCGCAGACGGGAAGCGAAAACTCAAGTCACAAGAAACTCACGTCACGTGACGGGAGCACTGCCCACTAGAAGCAAATCCGGATGCATCCCCTAACGGCTTAGTCTGTGTCTCAAGTGTCTCACTGCAACACCCCAGGCGGAGACATAGACACAACAATAATCAGTACCACAAAGAAGGACTAGCTGGGGTCGCGCTCGTCAGCGCGGGTCCGACAGCCCCGAACCAAGTGTGCACACACAGACCATGCTCCCTAGGTAAGATCCTTTAGCTGGTTCTTCCCCCGAAGCCCGGACTCAGGCTGCGCGTAAAGGCCCCACGGTAACCAGCCTAAAAACCGTCTCTCTCGGGTAAGCCGCTTCACCACTCCCGGGTGGGTCAGCACACGCGTGCCGTAAGAAGGCTACGACTAGTGGGAGGTCACTAAACGTGAACACGGAAAGCCACGCATGCACCCATCGTGAGTAACGCGGAGTAATAGGTGGCATGATGCCACCAGACTCTGGACGGCCCACTAGACCTACTAAATCCGACGGTCCTGGAGTCACAAGACTCGGGGTCAAGACCGTCGTACATAACGGCACGGTGCCGTTAATCTAGCCTAATCCCAAGGTCTAAAACCTCGGCACGAAGACTCAAGAGGCAGTTCACAACAACCGAGACCATTCCCTCGAAAGGGGAACTTAAGAGACATCCAGCCCCAGGCTGGGTGACTGGACTCACAGTCTAAGGCCATACACATGACCCACTCAGAAACTGCTTCCCGGAGAAACACACATCGTGCGGAAAAGCCCTCTGCACTCATACCGATACATGGTGACTCGATGAAGCGTAACACAAAGCCCAGAACACACACACAGGGTCACCCGGACCCTCTAAATCTATAGGCACGCTAATTGAGATAACACGGTACCTCCAGACACCCTAGAAACGTGGTCACGGAACCCATGGGATGTCTGGGACCCACACAAGGCCGATGGTTGACCACTGGGTCACAATCGGGTCGATCGGAGACCAACACAACGCTAAATGGGCACAGCAAGCACGAAACCCAAATGGCGGTCCACCTCTGGACCGCAGAAAGAGACCAGGTGGTCTCATATAGGGCCGCCATACCTCAGAAGAAAAATGATTTCCTACAAACCGTTTAAGACAAAAGCGGTCCACTCTTGGGCCGCCTCAAAGGTGTAAAACGGTCCCCTTGGGACCGCCATGCCATGGAGCTGCAAGAAGAGTAAAACGGTCACCTTGTGACCGTTGGGACTTAAAACGGTCTCCATGTGATCGCAAAATGGGGTTACATGGTCATCCCATGACTGCCAATCCCAAAATATTTTCAACGGGCAGAAGGCAAAGGTCAGAAATGCCTCGGGAGTCACGCTGGCCCCACGAGGGTAGCTGTCGGCCCCCTGGCCGCCGCTGGGCCTTGGCGGTCTATCGCGTGACCGCCAAGCCATGCCGACACTTTCGGTCAGAAAATGACCCACCTAGGGCTGCCTCTCTCAGAAATGGTTCCTGGAAGGACCGTTTTCATTCCGGAAAATTGAGAACGGCGGGAATGGCTCAAAAATGCCATTCCACACCCCATTCACCCCTAGGTGATGGGGAAACAAAAGGGAAACCCTTCCCTATGCCCCAAGGCATTCAATGATGCCATCTAAACTCTAAATAACACGGTAAAACGCTAGATCCGGCTCACTCCCAAAAAATAAGCATTTTTGCCCTGGCGAGAAAATAAACCCCCTCGTCTCGCCTCGGGCTACCAAATTTATGAAAAGGGAAGTACACGATCTGTGGATCCATCTCCCTACCTCCACCGAAGATTCCGTGCGCCGAGGACGCCGATCCGCGAAGAAAACGCCGTTGAAGCCCCGTCGGCTCATGAACTCGCCACGATCTCCACCGCGAGCCACCGCCTCCCGATCCTCGCCCATGCCTGACCACTCCTCGCCCGAGTCGCCCCGCCTCACCCTCGCCTCACTCTGTCGGCAGCCGGAGAAGAGAGGGTGAGAAGAGAGAGCGTGAGAGAAGAGAGAGGGTGAGAAGGGAGAAATGAGAATGAGGGAGAGAGAGAAAAAGGGGTTGGTTTATATATAGAAAATTTAGAAATTATGAAAAATACCAAAAATAGGGAAAAATACTTCTCACTATCCTCGAAGAGTGCACAACACAGTGGTAACATCCTAGAGTCGGAGAACGCAAAGGTTCGCCCTACACGGGGTTCCGAAGGTCTGACCGGCAAAAATACGCGTAAATCGCAAAACTCAATCCGGGACTCACAAAAGTGATCCGAAACCCATGGATCTTGAGCCGATAAATAATCCAAAAATTTTGGGGCGTTACAGTGGCAGTGGCAAAATTGACCCTATTGCTGAGATCGCTGCTATAGCGGGGGTGGTGGCTGTTGGGGTTGGAATTGCCACTGTTGGAACTGGTGTGGCTGACGCGGCCTCTGAGGACAGTCACGTGCCATGTGCCCCATATGGTCACACCTGAAGCACGTCATGGGCACTAAGCATGGTTTGCTTCGGTGAAAGTCGCCACACCGGGGACATGCCCCCTGCTGACCACCAACTGAACCTTGGCACTGGAGTGGTGAAGGCTACTGCACACTGCCCATTGATGCTTGTCTCTTGTTGGGTCCCCTAGTTGAATATGGAATTTGGTTTTAATGATATCAAACAATGTGTGCTTGCTTGAAGAACATCATTGTCATAACACGGTTTCATGTGTGAATGATTTCCTTGTATAGGGTTTTTATGTAGAAACCATGATTGGGTTTTAATGAATGAAGCTTTATGCAAAAATTATTCCCTTGGTGTAAATGAGGTATTTGATGTTCACATATATTGCTTACATGCATGTCCAAGTGATTTTACCTTTAGCTAAAATTCTGAGTGATTTTCATGAACATCTTCCATGAGGTTGCATTGCATTGGAAGTGTTTTTTGCATCTTTGAAATGAGGTTTTTTTGGGTTTTTAATGTGCTTAATCTATTCTCATAAATCTTGTTGAAATGTGGTTTAAATGGTATTAATACTTTGTTGAATGCATGGTAATTAATTCTTGATGTTTGGGAATTTTTTCGATGCTTAAATAGGGCTAAAAAATGTGTTTTTGCATGTGAGTAGAGAAGAGTCGACTCTAAGAGTCGACTCTCTTTGGACTTAGTTCTGTTCTGAGTGTTGTGTGTGTTGCAGGGAAGAAGAGTTGACTCTTAGAGTCGACTCTCAGAATCGACTCTCAGAGTCGACACTTTTTTGGCAGATTTCTGGTTTTGTATTTTTGTCCTGCACAGGGTGCGAGTGTCGACTCTAAGAGTCGACACTTTACGGCACGGAAATTGCGAAACTCATCTAAACCTATTCTAAACCCCATGAAACTTTACCAAACTACCCCCATTAAGTTCCTATACATATGAGGGAGTTTTTGAGACATATTGGGAGGGTTTAATGTGTCTTTTGTCCACTCTCTCTTGCATATATATGTGAACTACGATTTTGGGAGAAATAACCCTAATGCTCATATTATTCTATCTTGTAGGTGAAGAAAAGGGATTAAAGAAGGAGGAGCTCTTGAAGGAAGATTTTGATCTACATCCATGCATTTTTGGAGCTCGTGATAGAAGAGAAAGAAGAGCGGATCTACGAGAGGAACAATAGGAAGCTTGAATCACCGTCATCCGACCTCCCTCTGAACCGGGAATCATAGAAGATCATTTTCAGCCCTTTCTACATATGGGGATCTATTTCTTCACTCTTTTTACATCTATTCTAGTGATTTACAATTAGTCTATAAGCATGTATTGAACATATCTTTTATTTCTGAACTTTGACTCTGTGTGTGGAGAACCGTCTGCGTACGATTGTGGTTATATAGTGCCGTGGTTGTTGCAGTGTGTGTATGTGTGTGGATTGATCCCGTTATTGGATCGTTGTGGAGATGAAGTCTCCGTGTGGTTGGAGTTCTTACTCCGTGTGCTTCATTGTGAAGCGAGTGAAGCCTCACCGGTTTGGTGAGGGGTGGACGTAGGGAGCCCGTCGTGTTCCCGAACCACCTTAAAAATCTCTCTCGCACTGTGTGCTTTATGTGGTTTGCTTGATCTATTTGTATGCGTGATCGTGTGAGAACATAAAGGTTGAGGGAATTATTTCTATATAGTTTTCAATTCCATGCCATCATTGTTCAGATTTTATAATCATCTTAATTCCGCTTGTTAGTTTTAAAATCTGCAATTTCCGTTTGGGGGACAATTCAACCCCCCCTTCTTGTCTGGGTATATTGTTATCTGGGGCCAACAATTAGTATCAGAGCGAGACCTCTGATTTTATTCAATCTCACAGTTGAAGAGGATAGATCATTAGGCGATGGATAATAGGGGAATGATTCCTGAGGGATATTCTATACATAGGCCACCATTCTTTGATGGCACAAATTACCCCTATTGGAAAAATAGAATGATAGTGTTTTTGCGAGCACAGAATTACAATAGCTGGAAAGTCATTAGTAAAGGTCCTCATAAATTGCCCGATGATGAGGATAGTTGGACTGAAGAGCATATTAAACATTCATGTGAAAATTTTAAAGCTATGAATATTGTTCAATGTGCAGTTCATCCGAATGAATATTCACGCATATCTATGTGTTCCTCTGCGCAGGAAATGTGGGAGAAGCTTCGACTCATATATGAAGAAACGTCGGAAGTAAAGGAGACAAAAGCAAATCTATTGGTCCGAGAATACGAGCTCTTCATGATGAAGCCGCATGAGACCATCTCGGACATGTTTACAAGGCTTATGGAGATCTCCAATGGGTTTAAGGCACTGGGAAAAGAATATACAAATCAAGAGCTAGTGAGGAAGGTGTTGCGGTCCTTGTCACCACAATGGCATACATAAGCGACCGTGATAGAAGACTCTAAAGATCTCACTACACTCAAGCTGGATGAGTTGATTGGGTCTTTGATGACCCATGAAATCAACATTGGGAGGACAGAGGAAGAGAACGGCAAAAAGAAATCTATGGCATTTAAGGCTTACTCAAAATCTTCTGAGGAGAGCGATGAAGGGTCAAGTCTTAATACCAGTGAGGAAGAACTTGCGGATGTCATCACTAACAAAGCTGGAAAGTTATTCAGAAAGGCTAGACAAGATGACACTTCTTTTGGAAAAATTCCGAAGAAAGCATTGAGGAAGAAATGAGAGATTAGATGCTATGAATGTGGAAAGGTTGGCCACATGAGAAGCGAATGTCCAAGTCTTCGGAAGAAATTGAAGAAAGAAAAAGTGAAGAAGCCCAAGGCCATGAAGGTGACATGGAGTGATGAGGACGAGAGCGAGTCCAAATCCGAGAAGGACGATGAGCTGGACGAGGCGGTCCAGAATTTATGCTTAATGGCAAATGAGGAAAACGACACCGAGGTAAACTCTGATAACGAAAACCTCACTTGCGAAGAATGGCAAATTGCTTATAGTAGAATGTATGAAAAGTGCAAGAAGTTGAAGCATGAAAATAAAGATCTGAAAAAGAAGTTTCATGATGTTTTACATTCTAGTTCATCTTCATGCACTGAATGTAGTTTGCTTGAGTTGGAACTTGAGAAAATGAAAAATGAAAATGAAATGTTGTTGTCCAAAGTTTCTCTATTTGAGGATGATATTTCATGCTTGGAGATTGAAAAACAACATGCTTATGAGAATGAGAAAAATCTAAAAATTAAAAATGAAAAATTGGTAAAGGAGTTGGATGAACTTAATTCAAGACTGAATGAATGTGAAAAATCTAAGAAAGAATTAGAAACCAACTTCAATACCATACATGACGAATTAAACAAATTGAAAGAAGTTGTTCAAAAGGAATTAAAAGGAAAAGGGAAAATGGTTGAACATGGTGAGACTAGCAATAGAAAGGTTATGAATGAAAGAGTTGATGTGGGACGTTCACCCACAAAGAAAAACTCATTTGTGAAAAATAAATTTTAAAAATCATGTGATTCATATGGCTATACTCATGTTGACTCATGCATGAACTCATATGTTGATAGATCATATATGCATAGGAGTCGTTTTAGAAAGCCAAATGCCACATGCTTTTACTGTGGTATGTTCGGCCACTCTATGTATGTGTCTGACTTAATGAGGGCTGATGATGAATGATTTGAGAGGAAAAACAAAATATATTTTGCTCATGCTAGAACTAACCCCTCGGGACCCAAGAAGGCTTGGGTACCCAAAACCATGAAATGAGAAATCTGTTTTGCAGGGGCGTCTTGAGGCCAAGGAAAATGTCAACAAATAAAGGCTTCTAAAGGCGAGAGAGAAAAATGGTTTGGTTTTGTGAGTTCATCATGTTTAGTTTCACTTTGAAAAATCTCCAAAGGTAAAATTTTTTAGAATGATTGCACTCAAATAGTTGCATTCTGGTTTTGTTGATTTTGGCATCAAAGATACTCTTGCACTTATCTGAGAATTTTGCATACATTGGCACAATAAGTAAATTTGCATATAGAATTTTCATACTTCATGCTGCATACTTCTGAATAGAAACAAGTTTTTATCATCCTTTCAGTTACATGCATATACTTGTGCATACTTTCTAAACTTGCGTGATTGAATGCCATGATTCTTCGGTATTAAAAATGGTGTGTTGTAGAATGGTGGATTCCGTCCACCGGAAAACACTCACCATGCGTGAGTCAGGTCTTTGCACCTACACCTCCGCCACGTATAGGAAATCATCTTGCATGAATTAACTTTCAAATCCTTACTTATTTGCATGTATATATTTCTTGAAAACCTTTTCTTGAAATCTTCTAAGACCTCACATCCTTGTTATATAACATGCAGTGATTTTGATCATTTATGTAACGTGACATATACAAAGAGGGAGGATTTGTTTCCAATGGTGCATATATTTAGGGGGAGTCGTAGCTATGTTATGGCAAATTCATTTTCTACATACATAGTAATTACCCACACACTTTGCACAAAAGTGATGTATATGACTTTGATTGATAAGGATTTCAGAACTTCTTTTCAACACTTTAAAGGAAATAAAATTTCTACATGGAAATGAAGAGTAATCGTGAGGAAAAAGCTGCCAACCCCAATCAATAAGTGGAATGTGGAACTGAGTAGTCGGGAATCTCCACTGACATAAATGAGGAAATTCGCGTCGAAAAGTGAAGCTAAATCCACGTAAATCAAAATTGTGATGAATCATAATAGCCGGGAAACCCCATTGAGACACATGAGGTGACTCGCGCCGAACGGTGAAATCCTATAAAAGAAATAAAAAAAGGGGTTGTGCGAAGCTACCAAAAGTCGAGGATCAAAATGGAATTGTAGACAGGAAATAACCCTCTAGGGTTCTTTAGAAAGTCTGCCAATATCCATATAATTTTGAAGTTCATTGCTCATTTCCACATATTTCACTATTGGGTATTATTGTGATGAATGTGTATTCTGAATTTGTTCTCATCATGATTTATGTCATACCTCTAGCATATTAATGCACTACCTTTTTTGATTATGATTCATGTGACACAACTTGATTTTGAATCTACTGTTCACTTGTTATCCTTTTATCCAATTGAGGGGGAGCTATAGTATTACATGCTTGCTTGACTTTCATGCTTGCTTGCTTGCATGAATGATTTTATACATATCTCTAGATCATACTTGTTCATAATAGTTTAAATAACCCCCTTGTCAGTTAGTTTTTTGTTGTTGACAAAAAGGGGGAGAAAAGGTTGGTGTGCTTAAATTTCTCATTCAGATAAAGGGAAGAATCTGCTCATACTCTTGTTTCAAAGTGATTCATAATGTTCACTAACTTAAACACAAAGGTGGAGAAAGGCTCATTGATGTTTTTGAGACTGTATGAATGGCTTCCATTCAATCGTATGAATTTCACGTACACATCATTTTGTCATCATCAAAAAGGGAGAGATTGTTGGGTCCCCTAGTTGAATATGGATTTTAGTTTTAATGATATCAAACAATGTGTGCTTGCTTGAAGAACTTCATTGTCATAACAGGGTTTCATGTGTGAATGATTTCCTTGTATATGGTTTTTATGTAGAAACCATGATTTGGTTTTAATGAATGAAGCTTTATGCAAAAATTATTCTCTTGGTGTAAATGAGGTATTTGATGTTCACCTATATTGCTTACATGCATGTCCAAGTGATTTTACCTTTAGCTAAAATTCTGAGTGATTTTTATGAACATCTTCCATGAGGTTGCATTGCATTAGAAGTGTTTTTTGCATCTTTGAAATGAGGTTTTTGGGGTTTTTAATGTGCTTAATCTATTCTCATAAATCTTGTTGAAATGTGGTTTAAATGGTCTTAATACTTTGTTGAATGCATGGTAATTAAGTCTTGATTTTTAGGAATTTTTTTGATACTTAAACATGGCTAAAAAATGTGTTTTTGCATGTGAGAAGAGAAGAGTCGACTCTGAGAGTCGACTCCCTTTGGACTTAGTTCTGTTCTGAGTGTTGTGTGTATTGCAGGGAAGAAGAGTCGACTCTCAGAGTCGACTCTCAGAATCGACTCTCAGAGTCAACACTTTTTTGGCCGATTTCTGGTTTTGTGTTTTTGGCCTATACAGGGTGCGAGTGTCGACTCTAAGAGTCGACACTTTACGGCACGAAAATTGCGAAACTCATCTAAACCTATTCTGAATCCCATGAAACTTTACCAAACTACCCCCAATAAGCTCCCATACATATGAGGGAGTTTTTGAGACATATTAGGAGGGTTTAATATGTCTTTTGTCCACTCTCTCTTGCATATATATGTGAACTATGATTTTGGGAGAAATAACCCTGATGCTCATATTATTCTATCTTGTAGGTGAAGAAAAGGGGAAAAGAAGGAGGAGCTCTTGAAGGAAGGTTTTGATCTACATCCATGCATTTTTGGAGCTTGTGATAGAAGAGAAAGATAGCGGATCGACGAGAGGAACAAGAGGAAGCTTGAATCATTGTCATCCGACCTACCTAGAACCGGGAATCATAGAAGATCATTTTATGCCATTTCTACATATGGGGATCTATTTCTTCACTCTTTTTACATCTATTCTAGTGATTTACACTTGGACTATAAGCATGTATTGAACATATCTTTTATTTCTGAACTTTGACTCTGTGTGTGGAGAACCGTCTGCGTACGGTTGTGGTTATATAGTGCCGCGGTTGTTGCAGTGTGTGTGTTTGTGGATTGATCCCGTCGTTGGATCATTGTGTGTGGTTGGAGTTCTTATTCAGTGTGCTTCGTTGTGAAGCAAGTGAAACCTCACCATTTTGGTGAGAGGTGGACGTAGGGAGCCCATCGTGTTCCCGAACCACCTTAAAAATCTCTCTCGCACTGTGTGCTTTATGTGGTTTGCTTGATCTATTTGTATGCGTGATCGTGTGAGAACAGAAAGGTTGAGGGAATTATTTCTATATAGTTTTCAATTCCATGCCATCATTGTTCAGATTTTATAATCATCTTAATTCCGCTTGTTAGTTTTAAAATCTACAATTTTTATTTGGGGGATAATTCAACCCCCCTTCTTGTCTGGGTATATTGTTATCTGGGGCCAACATCTCTGCTCCCTGCAGTCCTGGCGCCTCCTACCAAAACCGCCCCTCCTAAACATCTTCTTGAGCCTCGATCCAAATGATGTAGAACCGGCGGCTGATGATGCTGATGGAGATGCTCCTGTGCTGCCTAGGAAATGCTAGAAAGCACTCTGCTACTGCACAAACGACTGTTGACCACGGCCCGACTTTGACTGCCCAATGCCGGTCTACTCCCAAGTCCTCTACAAATCCTCCTCCAAATCTGATGTTGCCCGATACACTGCCTCCAAGTCGGTAACACGGGTCCCACTCACAACATGCATGAGCTCTAGCCCCAGTCCTCAAATAAATTGCCGAGTCTTCATCTTCTCATGTGCCATAATGTGAGGAGCATAGAGACCCAACTCTATAAACCTTGACCTGTACTATATCATTGGCATGTCTCCTTGGGTCAGCTCCATGAACTGATACATCTTCTTTTCTTTGACATGCTCTGGGTTGAAGATACGCTCAAAAGCTTCAAGAAACTCCTGCCACTGAATCGGTCGGAGGGGGCGGGAATGAAAGGCGGACTCCCACTCAGTCGTCCACCAAGCCAAAGCTGAACCCTGCAACTCATAAGTGGCCAGTAACACGCTCTTATACTCTACACACTCCATGGAATGGAACACCCTCTCTATGGCATCTGTCCATGCTCTCGCTGCATCTGGATCTGGCTTCCCATCAAACTAAGGTGGGTGGAACTGCAAGAACTCCTTCATCGCACGCCCACGGCCTCCTTGAGATGACGCGCCCTCACCGGCTTCTCCACCATGCTACCGAAGGTAAAATTGGTACATGCCCTCAATAAACTCCTCTCACCCTAGAACTATAGCTGCCGCTGCCACTCCTGCTGCAACCAACGCTCTACTCTGCCCCTCCTGATCCTCGACCTACTGCCCTTGCTGGGAGAGGGTCCTCCTCCTCGGTGCCATACTCTTTTAGCACAAAAAAGACAGAATGACGAGATTAATAAAACACATGGCACCCTATGCCAATTGCCAATTGTACTGAACATTATGGACTTTCTACACCACTGCAACCATTTTAGGTTCCTATACACCTCCACAATCACGCTCTAATACCAACTATAACGACACAAGATCCGGGTACAAAGAAAAGAACTGGTATGACCTGAATCCTGGACTACCACCCACAAGTCGGAATGTTCGGAAGGGTTATTTGGACGGTGTGGAGATATATAAGAATATGAAATAATTATAGAACCACATGGCATAATATATTAATGTCAAAAAAATAAATAATTTACATTATTAAATAATTATACAATCCAAAATATCCAAGTCCATAATAAGTACAGTTAATAGAAAGAAAAGTACAAGAACATGGGGCATACCTCATCTCTGGCAAACTAGCAGCCAGACCGGACCACCGGCACCACCAGGAGCCTCCGAAGTACTCCGTGTCAGCCTCGCCTCACCTGAAAAATAAAGGGGTGAGCCTCACCTCATTGGCTCAGTAGGGGTCCCGCAGATCCCTACCTCACAACGAGAAACACAATGGTACGATAACCAATAAGCGAGGATAACAAATAAATATATAACAGAAGGAGGCAGTAAATAACAATAAAAGAGAACTACACAAGTGCCATTGTGCTAGCCTCGTATACCGGGTGTCACGAAGAACTAAGTGCACGGAGCCGCTAGAATAGTAACCTTGTGACCAAAAGGAACCAAAGTCGCAACCTCACAGGAGACAAGAGTACTACCTACTAGAAGCAAGGCCGGATGCGTCCACTGACATCTTAGTCCGCACCCCCGATGTCTCCCTACTCGCTTATGGACGCGTAAAATCTCGAGTCGGTAAACTTCCCGGCTGTACGTCAAAAGATTAATTATGCGCATCTCCAGGACGCGTACCATCAAAGCTTGTCCGACGTAACTATCGGGAAAGAAGATTTCCGAGGAGACTCAATGTCCAGACTCCGAAGGATTTCATTGCCCGACAATAACTCACACTTGCTCGGGCACATTAAATGACGAGGGGGTTAAAATGCCCCTGAATTGACACACTACCGGGGGTTCACCTTCGGGTCTTCGGCAGCGAAGAATACACCGGGAGGCTCCAGATTCCCGAGTCCCTGAAGAAAATCAATAACTGCGAACAACAAAGCACGCACTGTCAACTTACACACGGACAAGCGAATTAAATTTTGTGTCAGAAAGGAGAACGATCCTGGACTTGGAGGCTTCGAAGAACAGGAGCCAAAGTGATCCGGTGGCTATGCCACCCCAGTGAACCGGTGGCGTTTTCCGCTTGATGATCCGGTGGCATTTCCCCATCCGGCGGCATTCCCATGGTGCCCATCCGGTGGCACTTGAGTGCCATTGAATAGGTGGCACGTCCCCATCCAGTGGCATTCCTTGGCACCCATCCAGTGGCACTTGAGCGCCATTGAACAGATGGCATTTCCCCATCCGGTGGCTCCCAGGCTTCCTGATCCGGTGGCCTCTTGGCACCACTGAATCGGTGTCCGTCCAACCCAGCTCATCCGGTGGCCCCTATGGGCGCGTGATCCGGTGGCTCGCCCAAGCCGCTGAACCGGCGGCGCTCTCCACCCTGGTAATCCGGTGGCCACGGCAAGTTGTTGAACCGGTGCCGCCTGTCTAGCGCCCCTCTTCATCCGGTGGCTAGTGCCCGCCTAGCCATGTCATCCGGTGGCTACGGCACAATTGGATGGGAATGGCTGCCCTTGCTTTTCCCATGACTTACGGTCATTACCTCTGCCCAACGGTCTTCGCCCTGGCTCACAATGTGATTGGATCAAGCTAGCATGATTCAGGCAACCTTCCACGACGTATCAGCTTAGCTACCAACCCTCTGCAGACCCCAAATCTAGAAATTGGGCGACAGATGCGGCAGAGATAAAAGACGGGAGTAGAAAGCTTCGAAGACGCCCCGGTTGACCCCTTACCGCCATGCATGAGCCCCTATATAAATAAAACATAAAATAGAAGAAAAAGGAGGTGAACAGATAGAGAGCAAAAAAGAGGAAGGAGGGAGTATTCTGAAGGGAACGAAGCAAGAAGAAAGAGGAGAGCCCCGCTGCCTGTGCGAAGGAAGAAGAGAAGCCAGAAGAAAAGAGAGCGTAAGCAAGAGGGAAAGGGAGGAGAGAGCTTGTTTGTGTTTGTAGCAAGTGGAGACAGGGGAGAGGAGCCATCGCTCTTCTCCTCCCCCACTCTCTCCCTTAGGCCCCGAGCTATATCTCTCGTTTCTTTCTTTCCTCGTTTGTATGCTCCAGTTCCCCTTGTTGGCCTTTGGCCCCTCATCCGGTAACTCAGTCCACCCTTGACTCGGTGGCTCCGCCAGCCCCTTGATCCAGTGGCCCGCCCGTCGGCCCGATCCGGTGGCTTGCCTGTCCACCTGATCCGGTGGCCCGCCTGTCCGCGTGATCCGGTGGCTCCACTCACTTCGTCATCCGGTGGCTGCCTCAAGCCCCCGCTCACCCGGTGCCTACCCCAGCTCCCTCCTCATCTGGTGGCCTTGCCACAACCCTTGATCCGGTGGCTTCGCCATCCTCGATCCGGTGGCCTTGCCACAACCCTTGATCCGGTGACTTCGCCATCCTCGATCCAGTGGCCCCGCCGATCTCTCTAATCCGATGGCTTCCCTCGTCCTTCCTGATCCGGTGGCCCTGCCACCCCGTCTGATCCGGTGACTCTGCCACCCCCACAATTCGTTGACTCCTCTCAGCCTAGTCATCCGGTGGTCCTTCTGTGTTTTGACTTTGTTCATGTTTGATCCCGAGCCACGCTCCGATGTGTTGTTTCCGAGTGTTGCCTCTTCCGTGCGCACTCGTATTGTTTAGGGGCCGTCACTCCTTGTGGACATGCACCCGCTTTATTCCCCCCAGCACTCGGGTCCAGGGGAGATGCTGTCGAATTTTTACCACACTAATACATATTAAAATATAAAATGAATCAACAAACAAATGAAATGACAACGAAGAACTTCTGCCGAAACGATAAGAAACTATGCAGGATGCAGGGAACTGAACATGAATGTCATTGAGACGGACTACTGAACATAATCGTGGACATGGCCAGCACATGGAATAAAACACAAAAAAGGAAGATAAAAGAGAGAACTGTTAAAACTCCACGCACGTGAATAAAAAAAAAGATTTGCATGACGGACTTATGGTATAAAAAATGATGAACTGCAAAAGACCGGGTCCGTCCAGTAAGAAGCTATCACTATGCGTGAGTACGTAGCTCCGCCTGGTACCATATGGTCGCCCCCGCATGAACAAAATTTTCTCTCGCGTACACAAAGAGAGGGGCAAAAGACAGAATGGATGAGAGTCAAGAACATAAAAAGGAGGTGATAAAAAAATGATTCTGTTATAAAAAGAAAAGGAAAATAAAAAAATGCTAAAACCTGTCGACTCAGTCCTTGAGCAGGGTCGACTCCGCTCAAGGAAGAGTCGACCTAGCTTTCTGCTGGGGTCGACTCCCCTCGTAGAAAACAGAAACAAAATAAAGGGAAAGAAAACCAAAGCAAAAAAAAGGGATAAATCCTATGCATATCTCATAATAGTTCAAAACAAAATAAATATAAATAAAGTAATGAATACCTGAAAATGAATGAGCAACAAAATCCACACCCTAACGGAATTAAACTAATAAGACAAAAGTCCCAAAATGTGTATGCTACGACAAGCTTCTTGGAAATCTCCACTCCCAGACTCCGTGCAAGAAGGGAAACTAAAGTTGCCTCGCAGCGTGGGGTCCGCCCTCGGGGGTCTCCCACGTCATGGCCTTGCCCAAGCACTGCCTTGGGCCAATAATCCATCAGGGCGGGTTTATCCATATGTGGAATCAACCCCGTCCCTCAAAGGGGTAAACATTAAGCATGTCATATGCAGGGCATACATTGATACATCGTCTCGCACCCGTCCCACGTGTTTTCAAACTGGGTTATCACCCGAATATTGAAGGGCCGGCACACGGCCGATAGCAAGTTAATGGTCTTGTTGATTAAATGATTGAGTATATGCTTATATTGCACTAAATCTTTGATGCCATCCCTCTATTTATGTCATTAATGTAATTCTTTCGGCCGTACGGCCCTTATTCCTGGCGATTAATCAACGGTGTTCTCCCCTCCGGGGAGATGTAATTAACATCGTGGCCTATACGGCACGGCGGGTTTTGGTCCCGACCCAAACCTCACATTCGTCTGATCAGTCAGACAGCGTGCACCAAGGGCCTCCTCCCAAATAAACCGTCTCTTAGGTGACTGGAATGCCCACGCACTAAATAAACAAATAGGCCAATTAATTAAACAATTAATTTAAGATTAATCATATCAAATTTTAGTGCGTCCACAAGTCTAGCACGCCCGGTGGGACCGAACCACCCTTCATCTCTTTGTCGGGATTAAAGGGCCCTGCGGCCTCTTCTTGAAATACTAATTGTTCGATTTACAAATGCAGGTCGCATCCTAATAGCAACAATGGTAGTCACCTTCGGCCCCCTTGTTGTGGAGAGCCATGCCAGGGACGAATACCTGGCGGTCCCTGTTTGTTTCGGGAGCTTCCCTCCCGTCGTAGGCTTCCCCAACTTCCTCGGGGTCCCCTTTGTGAATTTGCTAGACGTGGAGGCATCAGACGCTGGAGGAATCAACGCTCCCATCCAAGGAGCCACCGCCACCAAGCTCGTTGCTGGTAGGTCGCCAGCGAAAGTTGCTGAGTACGTCCCGATGAGAACGTTGAGCTATCACGTGCACCGTGTGCACTCACCTATCGGCCCGTCCAACCAAGGGTCGGCGTCTCACCGAAGGAGGCTCTGGAGGAGCTGTGTTGATGTTGCTACTGCCAGAGGCCGGATTTCCCACATTGGCAAATATGTCATTATCGGAAGCGTCCGAGTCCATTTGAACGGACGGCGAGCCGAGGTGATCCCAGAGCGGATCGTCCCCAATGTGCCAATGCCGAATTCTTTCCAGCCCCTGGAGAAGATTGAAAAGAGAAGTCCCAACAAGGCCCAGAGGCCAAGGAACCAACCGGCCCAGGCATCGGCGAGGTTTAAACAAGTGTGGGTACCTAAGGGTACCTTGGGCACTTCATCGGCTCGGGCAAACCCAGAAAAGGCCTGCTACAAGATGCCGGGAAGAGAAGACTGGGCAGACTTGATGACCTCGTTTCACCAAGGGGTGCAGGCTGCGCTGTTACCAACAAGGGACATCCATCTCCAACCCTACAAGCACCACCGTAAGGTTACTCATTCAAGACACGCAACATACAAGCCCACGGCCCAGGGGCGGGAGTTGTCGCCAACTTTCTCCTCCACGCGGATGCGGGAAGAAGTGAATGAAACTATGATGAATTAAATGCGCGGTCCAGGGAATACCCCTCTCGGCCACCAGAGACTGCTATGGGCCATGGTCACAGCCTAGGAAGAAGATGAAACCGGACCTCTGCCCAGTGTAGAGTCAAGAAATTGCTCGGATGAGCGCTGTCTGCCCCCGCCTCGAGGAGAAGCGGAAGCACGGAGATTGGTCTTTGACAGACTGGTTTTTCCAAGCAAGCTGGCGAGGAGGATGGCAAGAAGAGGCAGAGATTTGATGATATGCACTTGTAACATGGCCGACATACTCGGTCGATATGGGGCTCTACCCACTGAGCCCGAAGAAGTGGCTAGGCTCTCCGAAAGGCAGGGCCCTTTTACTAGAAGGAGGAGAGCAGTGAGCGAAGTTGTGCAAGCTCATGTCGAAGAGATTGCCCCGGAAGAAGCCCCGACGGCCTTGACTGCTAATGTTATCAGTGCCGGAGACACTAGCGGGACGCCGTCCACATCATCTGAGGAGGCCCCGGCTGAAGAAGGAGGGGGCACTCCCAGCCTCCCCATAAACGACCCTGCCATATTGCTCGTGCTGCAGTGATATCAACAGGAGATCGAATTATTAAAGAAGCAATAGAATGAAAGAAATTCTCAACCTTCAACATCCAGGCAGATCGAGGCACCGCCTGAAACTCTCGGGGGCAATGGTCAGGCCTTTGAAGCTTCCCCACAGGCGATGGTGTCCCGCCAATGCCTAGCTACACCGGGGCCATGCCTCTGTAGCAGCCACAACATGCGGTGCCAGCTCCGCCGCTGACTTTTCAATTCCAAGGGTCTACCGTCGCACCACAAGTGATAGTACTGACAACGCCGCTGGCACAACCGGCCCACTTCTATCCAAGTCCGGCTGATCCAGCAGCAGTGAGCAAGTTAATGCTGGAACAAATGATAGAGATGAAATTGGCGGAGAGAGGTGATGGCGACCATACGCCATTTGACGTGTACCGGGTACCTTACCTGGCGCACCATGCCGCCAAGAAGTTGCCGCCAAGCATTACCAAGCCGCCAAAGTTTAAGAAGTTTAATGGGCAAGGATCTCCCAGGGAGCATATTGCATACTATGTAAACGTCATGAGCGATCTAGCCGCGATGAATCTTATCTCCTTAAATTCTTCGGGTCTACATTAACAGGGCTTGCCTTCGAGTGGTACTCGAGCTTGCCTGCCGGGTCCATCATTGACTGGCCCGATATGCAGAAGAAATTTAAAGAAATATTCTATATAGCCGAGCGGGAGGTAACTGTGGCGGAGCTTTATGCCACCAGAAAAAGGAATGATGAGTATGCGCTGGAGTACATAAAAAGATGGAGAAACCTTAGTATGAGGTGCAGACATCTCCCGCATCAGGAGGACGCGGTGCAGATCTGTAAACAAAACCTAAAGAAAGAAGTCTTGGAGAGGATGATTGGCACTGAGGTCAGGTCATTTGACCGCCTCAACAACATTGTGGCGGAGATTGAGGCATTCCTTGCCCGATACTCCTCTGCTCCTGCAACATCAACCCAAAAGGCTAGGCAAGCCGAAAAGAGACCAGTGCAGCAAGAAGTTCGCACGCTGGACTTCAAGACCTTTGAAAAGCAGAAGGAAAAAGATAAAGAGGTGGCCAAGCCTCCTCCAGCCAAGCACGCTGAATGGCGAGAAGGTCCTTCCCTACAGGAGAAGATGAGGAGCAAGCTATATTCTTTTCTTCGGAACAAAACCTGAGTCTTATTCGAATGGGCTACCAAATATAATAAAATCACATTGTCGAAACCAAAGAGACCCGGTGACTTGAAGATGAAGGATGACCCTCGCTTCTGCCCACATCACCAAATGCTTGGGCACACTATCGGGGAATGCTATATCTTCAAGGATGTTATTGAGTCCTTGATTAAGAAAGGAGAGCTAGAAATGGGGGAGCAGAAAGTGGATCCCCCGCAGTCACATGAAATGCCTAACCTGGCTACAACCATTAATATGGTGTCATTATACCAACAGTTACTCGAAGAGTTGTCGGAGGCCAGCACCCGGCATACTTATGAAGCTTTTGTCCTAGCCCCGGCCCAAGACCAAGGTGGTTGGCGGGCCACGCTGGGAAAGACGAGAAGAAGAAGATAAGCACCCCGACCTAGTTTGGGAGTTCATATAAGGGGTGTCACACCTCGGCCAGCACCACCATCGGTAGTCCCCGTGTGGCATGATACGGCCCCTCAGCTAGTTATGAGGTGGCCCACCTACACTAGGAAGAAACACATCCAGATGCGGGTACACAAAGAAGTCAGCCCTGCAGTTGAACAGCTTCAGGCGATCATTGACTGGCTCGATGAATACGAGCAACCTGAAATCTAGCCAGTAGAGCTAAAGGAATATGTCCCTTGGGAGGAGCTTGAACCTCTCAAGCTGGCTCCAGAAGCAGAAGTGGTGCTGGAGGGAGAGCCACCCCTGTGGGGTGATTTCCCACTAGAGCAACTGCCAACCACCGGGGAGAAGAACAAGAGGAAGAAGAGAAAGTCGAAGAATAAAAGAAAGGGCAGAGTTATTTTCTCATGTAACACCCTGGCAGCACTGTTTGACACAGCCCTCTCCTTGGAGGAAGGCGAGAAAGAGACCTGCCTTGAACCGACAGAGGCGCATCAAGCTGAAGCCTCCACTTCCCAACATGCCACAAGGTCGGAAAGAAAATGGGGATGACCTCCCTAAGCTGGTCACAACATTTTGCTCAGGGGAGAACAAGCATATCAATTCCCCGAACCCAAGATCAAAGGTGTTGAGATCCCTCCTCCATCGGGACTCTACCCTGAAGAGGCGAGCAGCCAAGAGATTCCATCTTTTGTCGAATTTATGATGTCTTAAAAGGGCAAATAGTCATGTCCTCAAGAAGCCCCGCAAGCAAAAAGGGCAAACAGCTCTCCGACCCTGTCCGCAGCCACTCCTCCTCTGGCAAGAGAAGAGCATCCCCACATACCAAGCCTCGCCGAGTTCCCGCAAGAAAGGGAGCCAACCCAGCAGGCGCTGTAGGCCTAGAAGGCACCAAAAGAAGGAAATGAACCCCCTTGCAAGCCAGCCCCTCAAGCACGAAATGACGGCATATGGGACAAAGCTGAAGAGATGAGGTTGGCTAGTGTCAGGGCCATCAATAGAATAATGGAGCAGTTAAGAAGAATCCCAACGAGGTTCACTGCTTGGGAGATACTCTCTCTAGACGAAGGAACCCGTCAGGCCCTCATCGCGGCTCTACAAACTCCGGCTCACTTCGAAAGTTGTTTTACAGAGGATCAGCCCGAGGTGGCCGTGACTTTCACAAAGGAGGACGTGCTCTTACCCACCTGCAGCCACAATAGGCCGCTCTACATGAAGGGGTAGCCAAATGGACAACCCATTAATAGGATACTGGTTGACCCGGGGGCAATAATGAATATACTTCCCTACCGGGTGTACCAAAAGTATTATTTTGATGTACATCTGATCGATGTCAGAGATATGAAGATTGCTGGCTTCAACCAGAAGTTCGAAGTCCCCATGGGCGTAACTAAGTCCAATCTCTCCCTCGGTGACATCACGACCAAGGTCCAATTCCACGTAATTAACTCCAACACCTCTTACAAAGCGTTGCTGGGCTGACCTTGGCTGCATCAGAAATGGGTAGTACCCTCCACCCTATATCAATGCATGAAGTACCACTGCAATGGGAAAGAAGAGAAAATTTTTGCTAACCTGCACCCTTTCGAGGTGTTCGAGTGCCATTTGCTGGATGCCTCGCTATATCTGAAAAAGTCGAAAGAAGCCCCTCGTGCATCTCAAGACAAGGGGCAGAAGAAGGCGGAGTCCGGCGAATGGTTCCCTCCACCACCACGAGGTTACGTGGCTCCTCCAGAAGTATCATTTGTTTCTGAGGTAGGAGGGGTGCTCAGAGCAATCCCCTCTGTCATTCATTCCACACCAGGGGAAGCGCACCTCGAAGACTCACTGGAGGACGTCAAGGTCCCGCCAGGGATTATTAAGCCCATAGCAGAAGCCAACTGTCAAACAGTCGAGTCATTGAAGGTCTTGGATGTGCCCAACCCCGAAGGTCAGCCCACCGTCTTCTATGTGGCTGAAGAGCAACCGGTCAAAGGGGACGATGACTGCAGATTCGCCGATGAGCTACATGACCCCCTTGCTCCAATTATGGGACTTCCTTATATAGCCGGCCGCGTGGCTAAAATGGCCAAGAAGCAAAGGATTACCTTTTTCCAGCCAGCGAGCCGGAATAAAATGTTCAAAGAAATGTGGTATCTGCCAAACATGGATCGGGAGCTACTAAAGATCACCCGACACCCCGGGTTGGGCTTCTCCGTGAAAGATTTCTATGAGGTGGACACCCTCTCCATCTTTGCCGCAACAGACAAGGACTCTCAGGGGGGAGTATATGATGAGTACTCGGGAGAGTATGAGCCCACAGAAGCATCCGTTGAAGCGAAAAGTTCCGCACCGCCCCAACTACAGGTGTATAATGATCAAGAACTTTCCACTCCATGCCGGTGCTAGGAGTCTATCTCCGTAGAAATTGCTAGAGTAACCGGTGATTGTCCGCTGGCGCTGGAGGTCCAATAACACCCTCCCGCCTCTCAGGATGCTGCACCTCAAGACCGGTGTCCGGAGCATGCGGAGGCCGCAACGTCAACTTTGGGGTCTCTTCCTCTGCAGGTCGGGGGCGGGGAGTTTACCCCCGCGGCAGATGATGAAACACCCGATGACATTTCACAAGTGCCGGAAGTGCAAGAACACTCTCTTTCCCCCAAGGGCACTATTTATGGTGGTCAATGTCCAAAGCATCATGAGGTTGTACCGCTACTCTGGGGTTTTCTCCCCAGCCAATCCAAGAGCCAAGCGGCTCAGAAGAAGTGAACCCCGCAGCCACACCACCGGGTGAAGCAGAACAAAGGGGCGCTTACGACGTCCTTGAAGCAGAAGAAGGAGAAGATTAAGACTTCATTGACCTACTCCCGGTGCCACCAGAGATTGAAGATGGTGGCCATGCCACGGTCGATGAGCTCATTGAAGTTAATCTCGACACAGAGAATGATCCTAGGCTGACCTTTCTGAGTGCCCTGCTGTCCCCACAAGAAAGGGAACAATATGTGAAGCTGTTGCAGGAATTTAGAGACTGCTTCACTTGGACATACAAGGAGATGCCGGGACTTAGCCCTGATGTGGCTCACCACATTCTAGCCATCGATCCCAAGGTCGAGCCAGTGAAGCAGCCGCCCCGACGTATGCAGCCATGTTGCATCCCCTAGTTGATTATGGTGTTTGGTTCTAATGATAACAAAATGATTGTGCGTGTATGTGTGTTTCATTGAGCAACATGTTTACAACATGTTTAAATAAGTTGAAGGCTGGGTTCAAGGATCTTACTTGGAAGTCATATGAATGCTTGGTGTATAAGGAGCATATGCTTTGAATATCTTGGCTTGCAGGATCAAAATCCATGGTTCACCCATGGAACTCAAAGGATCAAAATCCATGGTTCACACATGGAACTCAAAGGAGTGCATCGATGAAGTTCTTCTTCTAAAAGGGAGTTGACTAACTCATTGTATTGCGTCGACTCCTTCTATGGTTCATGCATTTCATTAAATAAGTTTTCAAGCTCTTGATTGGGTATTTTCATGCATTTTCCACATGATATTTTTGGGCGTGAAATATGCTCAATCTATTTACTTGAAATTTGATGAATGTGATTTTAATGATGCTCTCTCACTGTATGGATTCATGGTCATTTGGTTTTGGCAATTCTAGTCAATGTGCATAGTGTGCTTCAAATGCTAATATGATAATCATGGTTTTGAGGGTGATTCAATTCTAGCTTGAACTACATGTTAAATGGTGTATTTTCATTTTGGAAATGGAAGTTTTAAAAGCTAGAAATGTTTAATGTGTTTCATGCATTTTCACATGAAACTTTTGAGACTTGTCACATGTTCAAGATTGTCATGCATATCTAAATATGTGGAAGTTGGTATGATAATGGTCCAATTGTCTAGATACATGATGATTTGAACTTTGTCACGGTTATAGAGATTGTGAAGAAGGGTCATGATTGAACCTTGAGAAAGTTGATCAAATTGTTCATGTGATTTACATGCTTTTCCTTTATGCATTTTGAGGCTCATAAGTGTTGGTTAAATGCATGGCTTATGAAGTTGATTTTTATTTGAGAAAGATTGGGTTCCTATGTGCTTGAACTTGTGATTTGGTTTGACTGTATTCAATAGATTGCTCATGAGTTCTTAATTGACTTGAATGTACTTCATGCATAATTTTGTAAGGCTTTATGAGCTAGCTAAGTGTTAATGAACTCCACATGCAAATCTTGGTATAAATGAGTGGATGACGTTATCATGATTCATGATACTTGATTTTTCAATGCTCACATCAATCTTGGAAGATTTGGTTACATGATAATCATTCATGTGGTCTAAATTCATTGTGATATGATCTTGATCTTTTGGTGTGATAATTAACTTGACAAAGTGTTTTCATCCTCCTTGTTAATGAGTTTTCATGAGTGTGTTTCATATATATTTAACTTGGGGTAATTGAGTTTAAATCTCAATTTTTCATTCATGTAGGTTGAACACATGGGCAAAGGGTTTCATCTATTTTTAGACTGAATTGTTGTAGTCTGAATGCCGCATAGTTCGGTCGACTGAACTGGCCAGTTCGATCGACCGAACTAGCCAGAGTGGGCTTGTTCTGATCGAGCCTATAATATTTCAGTTGATCGACCCCACTTTTAGGTCGACTGAATACGGTGAACGTTTTTACGAACTCAGTCCGAAACCCATTAAACTCAATCCATTTGGGGTCTAATCTTTACCATTATGCCCTTGGGTTCCTGGTAGACCTATTGGGGGTCTTTTGGAGGATTCTAGAAGGGCTATATTGGTCTTTTGCACTCTTCTATATATGCATACTTATGAACTCCGAATTTGTAGAAGAGAAACTCCTTATATGCTTATTGTTTCTATCTTGTAGGTCAAGAAAGCAGAGAAGAAGAGAAAGGGGAAAAGAAGATGAGATATCATCTACATCCAGAAGGTTTTGAAGATCTTGCATGAAGAGAAAGTGAAGCGGAATGATGAGAGGATCGTGTTGATGCTTGAATCGCCGTCATCCGACTTCCTTCCAATCGTTGCTTGAAAGAACATCATCAACCGGGTTTTGAAAACCAAGGGGGATCTTTCCTACATCTTTTCTATGTTGTTCTTGATGTGTTTCATGATCTATGTTTAGGTTTGAGCATGTTTGAATAATTGTGTTAGATTTTCTGAACTAAGAAAGAGTGTGTGTGAACCGTCTGCGTATGGTTGAGGGATTATTGTGCTGTGGCTATTGCAGCTCATGTGTGTGTGTGTAGATCCGCTATTGGATCATGTTGGGGACTCCATACCCGTGTGTGTGTTGGGGCGTGTCCCCGTGTGTGTGTGCAGGCATCATCCTGCGTGTGAGTTGGAGTGTTGCCCCGTGTTGGGGATTTATCCCTGAGTGAAGCCTTACCGGTTTGGTAAGGGGTGGACATAGGGAGCCCGTCGTGGTCCCGAACCACCTTAAAAATCCCTATGTATTGTGGTTTGATTTGTGGATTGTTTCTTTATCATCTATCTCATTCACAAGAGATTGGTTTAAGATTTATCTTATTCACACACATTGCTATTTTTATCTTGATCACACACATTACTTATTTTCAGATCACATCTTGTTTACACACACACACTACTTGTTTGTCCGCTATGCATCGTACTGAGTGTTTACTTGATAAATCTGTCTAGACAATCATATGAGATCGAAAAGGCTGAGAGAACTATTTCTTTTAAGATTCAAATATCAGTTCATCTTTATTTAAATTTGCTAGTTGCTCTAATCTCGCTTAGATAGCTTTAAAATTTGCCATATTGCGTGGGGTATAAATCAACCCCCCTACTTGTTTGCTCGCCTACCGGGGCCAACAATTGGTTTCAGATAGGGCTGTCAAGGGGTCGGGCCGGCCCGACAGGACCGCGGGCCTGGCCCGATTTCAGGCCGGGCCGCAAGACTTTTTCCGACCCGTGGGCTCTTAGTCGGGCCTAAAAACTCGGCCCGACTAAGCCCACGGGCCAGGCTCGGGCTTCAAGTTCGGCCCGTGGACCGGCCCGGCCCGTTCTCTTTTTTTCTCTTCTTTGAAATTTTAAAAACTACTTAGTTACAATTATATTATTTTACTTAATTATAAAATTTAAAACTCTATTTTCATACAAATTATGTAATTAATATCGGAATTTTAGTTAATTTAGTGAGATTGTAAGTTTTATATTATTAAATGTATTAATTTTTATTATTTATTTAAGTTGTCGGGACGGACCGGGCCTTAGTCGGGCTTTACAATTTTTTAAGAGTATCGGGACCGGCCCGGCCCGGCTCGACATAGCTCAAGCCCAGGCCGGGCTCGAGCTTTAATATTGATAAGTCGGGCCCCGGCCGGGCCGACCTAAACCTGGCCCGAGCCCGGCCCATTGACAGTTCTAGTTTCAGAGCCACGACTCCATCTTCTTGAGGTCTCACGACCTATAGAGAGATCCCTGTTGGCGAGTTTCAGTGAGCATCATGTCTAGTTGTTATTTATCTTCTCTTCCTCCTCGTTCTGATGGTCACAATTTCATTTCTTGGAGAAACAACATGTGTGCTTATATTGGAGTTTATGAACCTGAAATGTGAAAAGTGATGTGTAATGGTCCATATAAACTCCCTCCAAATGAAACTAAATGGAATGAAAAATACATCAAGAAAAATGCGATTAATGTCAGTGTCTTAAACATTCTAAGGAATAGTATAGAATCTGATGTAATTCCACGAATTTCAACGTGCAGGTCAGCAAGGGAAGTTTGGAATGAGTTGGCATGCAAGTATGATGGAGATGCAAAGGATGCATACATGATAGCTCATGGAGAAAGCGAGGTTGATGTAAATTCTGATTCTGGAGAACTTTCTATTGAGGAATGACAATTGACATATGCTGAAACACATGCAAGATGTAAAGAATTTAAATCTGAAAATAAGAAACTGAGAAAGAAACTTAAAGAAATTCTGAGTACATATGTTCCATATGTAAAGTGCAAATTGCTTGAATCAAAAATTGAAGACATTATGTATGCAAATCCTTCTTCTGAAAATTGTAAAATATTGAAAAAAGAAAATGAAGCTATAAAGTCAGAAAATGAATGTTTAGCAAGCCAAAATGATTTTATAGATTCTAAAATAGATTCAATTGAAGAAGAAATTTCTGACATTCGTAAAGAATATGTCTTGATTGAAAAATCTAATAACTCTCTTGCACCTAAAAATGATTGTCATGATTTACGTGAACAAAATAAATTCTTGTTGTCTAAAATTTCTTTGCTTGAAGAAACAAAAAAAATTCTTAGGAACATGCTAGATTCATTGTTTGACGATTGAAAAAATGTTTGAAAAACTTCTTGATACTGAAATTGATAGCAAAAGCATCATGATTGAAAATGAAGATCTTAAGAAAAAAAATGGTGCTATGCTAATTCATATTTATTTGCTTGAAAGTAGTTTGAAAAGTTTTGATAAGCTTTAAAAAGAAAATTTCTTGTTAAAATCTGAGAATGAACAATTGCTTGAAAATGGTTCAAAGCTTGTTGAAACTGAAAATGATCTTGAGAAACTAACAGAAAAATTGAACTCTATAAATGTTGAAAATAAAGAAATCATGGAAGAAAATGTAAACTTCAAATCCGTGAATTGCTTGCTAAGTGATAAAGTGTCTGCATGCGAAGAAGAATTGACAAGTGTTGAATTGCATATTTCTACTCTAGAAGAAGAAGTGTAAAGATTAAAATATGACTTGTCTAGATTTGTGAAAGGGAAAGAAAATTTGGATAAGGTGTTGGGTGTAAAGGTGAACTTTCAAAAAGAGGATCTTGGATACACCCCTGTCAACAAAAAATCATTTGAACATACATTGAAAACTTCTGTTGTTCATGCTTCCGATATTCCGAGCAATTCTAAAGCACCTCCTCCAATTGTTCAAATGAAAACTTCTAAAAATGGTTTTGAGAAAATAAAAAATGGCAACACAAAATCCTCCATGCCAAATAGATCTCAAAAATTAAAATCTAATGTTGAATACTTCTATTATGGTATGTTTGGCCATGTCATGGATGAGTGTAATATCATGAAAAAGGATGACAAACGTGCATGTGAAGATAAAAATACTTTCAAAAGATAAAAAAATATTTCATACTTTTATTGTGGTAAGCTAGGCCACATAATGAAAAATTACTTTGTGAAGTAACACAATGATTTTCATGTTATGAATGCCAAATCTGATTTTCCAAGAAAATTCAGAAATGGGCATATTTTTCATGCTCAAAGGTTTTCATCCCATAAGGGAAAGTTCTTTGGAAAAACTCATGCAAACAATAAAAAATCATTTGGTAGATCTACTTCTCCATGTTGATTTCACTATGGTAAATATGGGCATGTAATGAAAAACTGTTGGTTTTTGAAAAATGATAACTTTCTTGTTTCTAGAATGAATGCTGGGTTTGATTTTCCTAAACCTAGAAGTTTTGCAAATACGAGATGGAATAACTTTGAAAACTCCTATGCTCATAAAAGGAAATCTTTTGCTAAAATTGCTCCTCAATACTTTTATTGTAGAAACCATGGACATGTTATTTAGGATTACAGGATCATGAAGAATGATGATATGGTGGCAATGAAAATGGTGAAGAAAGCTTTTGGTAGCAATGTTACTAACCTTCAAGGACCCAAGAAGATTTGGGTGCCTAAATTTATCAAATGAGTTGATCTTGATGTAGGTGTGCCTTGAGGTAAATAGAGAACAAAGGGGTTCCAATAAATAGGAACAATGCACACTCATTTGGTAAAATCCTGGCCTTTCTTATCTTCATTGTCAAATTTGGTGGTTTTGATATTTTTACTTCTGTGATTCTGTTATGGTTTTCATTTCATGATTCTGAACTCTTCACAAGCCATACAAGATTTCATAGTGTGAATGTTTGGTATATCAAATGGTGATATGTGAAATGACAGATTAAGTATGTCAGGAAGCTAACACTATGCGTGAGTTAGATCCTTGGATGAAGACCTCCGCCAAGTACCAAAGTTAAAAAACTCATTTGTTTGGCTTATGAGGAATCATATATTTTGAATGAAATCTTTTTGCCTTTGATTTACATGGTTTTTAAAGTATCTGAAAAACTTCCTTGTTTCATCAAGGCAAAAATTTCTGAATTTTGGAATTGTTCAATCTCAAATGCAAAATATTTTTGAATGATCATGGTTGAACATTTGGGTTCTAAAGAAAATGGTCCTTCATGATGAAATCTAAAATAAAATACTCATGATTCAGTTCTAAATTTAATGAAAATTCATTTTCTGAATTTACTGGTTTCATGCTTACTTGAATTTTCGAGACTGCACAAAAATTGAAAATCTACATAAAAAGATTACATTGGCATCCTTGTATATCATTCACATATTCTGCATACATTGTGAATATAAGTCTCATTGCATACCTTGCGAATTTGAGTCTCATGCATACTTTGATGCTTTCGCATATCATTCACTTCCGCATATACTAGCATCTATAAGTTGCATATCTTGATTCATGAGTGCTTGCATGATCGTTTTGTGAATCCTTGCATGCTTGTATGTATTTAGTCTATAAAACCATTTCTTGATTGTTCTAAGGCTTTACCTCCTTCCTAAATAACAATGCAGTGATTTTGTTTATATGTGATACATGTCATACACTAAAGGGGAGGATTTGATTCTGACCGTGCATACATTTAAGGGGAGTCATAGCTGTATCTTGACAAATTCATTTTATACATGCAAAACAAAACATTACCCCCACACTTTTGTACTAATGAAATTAATGGCTTTAATCGATAAGGATTTGAGAAATTATTTCCAACACTCTAAAGGGAACTTAAATCTCTAGATAGACATTAAAGAGTAATCGTGAGGAAAAAGCTACCTACCCCACAATAGTTTAAAAGTGGAATGTCGAACATAGTAGCCGGGAATCTCCATTGAGACAAATGAGGAAACTCGGGCCGAACAGTGAAACTAAAATCCACACAAAAATTAAAATGCGTGATGAATCCTATTAGTCAGGAATCTCCATTGAGACATATAAGGAAACTCGCGTCGAACGGTAAAGTCCATCAAAAAGAAATATAATCGGGGTTGTGCGAAGCTACCGATAGTCGAGGATCTAAAATGAAAGTGTAGAGATGAGATTACCTTCTAGTGTTCTTTAGAAAATCTGAATATCCATATATTTTTGAAGCTCATTGTTCATGCATCACATTTCACACTTGGGTATCTTTGTGATGAATGTATACTATGAATTTGCTTACATTCATGATTTATGAAGTACTTCTAGTTGTGTATGTAAAGCTCTTTTATATATGCTTCATGTCTTACTTGTTGAATTTGAATCACTTGCTCTTTTGTTAACCCGTGCCTCATTAAGGGGGAGTTACTATTAGTCATATTTGCGTGTATTATGGTTGTGCTTGTGTGCTTGCTTGTTCATGAATTCCCCTTTGGTCTAATTCTAAGCATAAATTTTACTTTTGAAAGTTGAAACTCATGGTGTGCATATTTGCATATTTGGCATTTTCAGCATGAACATAGTGCATACACTTAGCACTTAGAAGATAAAACTCAAATTTGGCATTTTCTACATATCATACATATTGTGCGTATTTTGAAATGTATCATTTTGAACACTTTATTTTGCACATATCTTCCAACAATTGGTATCATATCTTCGGGCCAACAATTAGTAACACTTGGTATCAGAATTGGTATCATATCTTTTAACCCCACTGTCAGTCGTCTTTTTGTTAATGACAACAAGGGGGAGAAGGATTGTGTGTGTGTGTGCTCATTTCATTGTGTGCTAAATCCTTAATGCTTTAATACTCTATCTTCTGTCATTCTCATTGAGCTCATTAAGTGAAATTTTTCTACAACATCTTTTGGAACTATCGCACACATCATTTTGTCATCATCAAAAAGGGAGAGATTGTTGCATCCACTAGTTGAATATGGTGTTTGGTTTTAATGATAATAAAATGATTGTGCTTGTGTGTGTGTTTTAATAAGCAACATATTTACAACATGTTTAAATGAGTTGAAGGATGGGTTCAAAGATCTTACTTAGAAGTCATATGAATGCTTGGTGTATAAGGAGCTTATGCTTTGAATATCTTGACTTGCAGTATCAAAATCCATGGTTCACCCTTGGAACTCAAAGGATCAAAATTCATGGTTCACACATGGAACTCAAAGGAGTGCATCAATGAAGTTCTTCTTTTAAAAGGGAGTTGACTCACTCATTGCATTGCGTCGACTCCTTTTATGGTTCATGCATTTCATTAAATAAGTTTTCAAGCTCTTGATTGGGTATTTTCATGCATTTTCCACATGAGATTTTTCAACGTGAAATATGCTCAATCTATTTACTTGAAATTTGATGAATATGATTTTAATGATGCTCTCTCACTGTATGGATTCATGGTCATTTGATTTTGGCAATTCTAGTCAATGTGCATAGTGTGCTTCAAATGCTAATATGATAATCATGGTTTTAGGAGTGATTCAATTCTAGCTTGAACTACATGTTAAATGGTGTATTTTTATTTTGGAAATGGAAGTTTTAAAAGCTAGAAATGTTTAATGTGTTTCATGCATTTTTCACATGAGACTTTTGAGGCTTGTCACATGTTCAAGATTGTCATGCATATCTAAGTGGAAGTTGTTATGATAATGGTCATATTGTCTAGATACATGATGATTTGAACTTTGTCTTGGTTGTGGAGATTGTGAAGAAGGGTCATGATTGAACCTTGAGAAAGTTGATCAAATTGTTCTTGTGATTTACATGCTTTTCCTTCATGCATTTTGTGGCTCATAAGTGTTGGTTAAATGCATGGCTTATGAAGTTATTTTTTGTTTGAGAAAGATTGGGTTCCTATGTGCTTGAACTTGTGATTTGGTTTGACTGTATTCAATAGATTGCTCATGAGTTCTTAATTGACTTGAATGTACTTCATGCATATTTTTCTAAGGCTTTATGAGCTAGCTAAGTGTTAATGAACTCCACATGCAAATCTTGGTATAAATGAGTGGATGACGTTCTCATGATCCATGATACTTGGTTTTTCAATGCTCACATCAATCTTGGAAGATTTGGTTACATGATGATCATTCATGTGGTCTAAATTCATTGTGATATGATCTTGATCTTTTGGTGTGGCTAATTAACTTGACAAAGTGTTTTCATCCTCCTTGTTAATGAGTTTTCATGAGTGTGTTTCATATATATTTAACTTGGGGTAATTGAGTTTAAATCTCAATTTTTCATTCATGTAGGTTGAACACATGGGCAAAGGGTTTCATCTGTTTTTAGACTGAACTGCTACAGTCTGAGCGCCACAGAGTTTGGTCGACAGAACCGGCCAATTCGGTCGACCGAACTAGCCAAAGTGGACTGGTTCTGAGCCTGTAATATTTTTGTCGATCGACCCCAATTTTAGGTCGACCGAATACGGCGAACGTTTTTACGAACTCAGTCTGAAACCCATTAAGCTCAATCCATCTGGGGTCTAATATTTACCATTATGCCCTTGGGTTCCTGGTAGACCTATTGAGGGTCTTTTGGAGGATTCTAGAAGGGCTATATTGGTCTTTTGCACTCTTCTATATATGCATACTTATGAACTCCGAATTTGTAGAAGAGAAACCCCTTATGTGCTTATTGTTTCTATCTTGTAGGTCAAGAAAGCGGAGAAGAAGAGAAAGGGGAAAAGAAGATGAGATATCATCTACATCCAGGAGGTTTTGAAGATCTTGCATGAAGACAAATCAAAGCGGAATAATGAAAGGATCGTGTTGATGCTTGAATCACCGTCATCCGACTTCCTTCCGATCGTTGCTTGAAAGAACATCATCAACCGAGTTTTGGAAACCAAGGGGTATCTTTCCTACATTTTTTCTATGTTGTTCTTGATGTGTTTCATGATCTATGTTTAGGTTTGAGCATGTTTGAATAATTGTGTTAATTTTTTTGAACTAAGAAATAGTGTGTGTGAACCGTCTGCGTTCGGTTGAGGGATTGTTGTGTTGCGGCTGTTGCAGCACGCGTGTATGATTGTAGATCCGTTGTTGGATTGTGTTGGAGACTTCGTCTCCATGTGTGTGTGCAGGCATCGTCCTATGTGTAAGTTGGAGCGTTGTTCCATGTTGGGGATTTATCCTCGAGTGAAGCCTTACCTGTAGTGACACAAGATCCGGATACCGAGAAGAACCCGATACAATTGGAATCCTGGCTCGTCGCCCACGAGCCGAGAGGGCTCGGAAGGGCTAAAAGGAGTGTAGAGGCACAAGGAAATAGGAAATAAAGTAGGACAATTCAACAATTAACAATAATAAATAAAAAACTACAATAGAGTCCAGTCCAATAGAAAGTACAGTCTAAGACAGAAGAACATACCTAATGCCAAGTGAACACTCGACCTAGTGAGCTGCCAACTAAGAACCTCCGCACAGCACCCTCAAATCTCGAGGATGATCTGCCGCACGTAAAAAGTAGGGGTGAGCCTTCTATCATTGGCTCAGTAGGGGTCCCGTGGAACCCCAACCGTAAACAACGGCGGTAACGGAAGGCCGTAACGACATCAGAAATAGCAAACCGGTGGCCGGTAAAAATCTCAGCTCTACAGCTACTCCAACTGTACTGGAAAACACGCCCCAAACTCGCACTCGGGGGACTACCAGACCAACAGAGAAACCCTGGCTACACAACCAGAAGAAACATCACGACAACGTTGTCGTGGACCAGACACTGCCTAGGGAAAACCCTCGGTGACGCTCACCAGAACCCAGGACCTCTTCCTCGGGAACACACCCGGAACTACACGTAAAATCACGTCTCACAAACGGGAAACGGGAACTCGAGTCACGAGAAACTCACGTCAAGTGATGGGAGCACAACCCACTAGAAGCAAAGCCGGATGTGTCCACTGACGACTTAGTCCGCGCCTCAAGTGTCTCGCTGCAACGCCCCAGGCGAAGACAGGGTGATGGGGCCTCAGGGCGATTCCATTAAATGTTGGAATGTATTTTTGTAATATTGTACTTGGTGTGTAATGTGTGCTTGTTTTGGGGTTTTTGTGGGTTTCTTTGTAAAAGACCACATAGGTCCACCACGTAGGTCCAGCAGGCCCCCCCACCTTCTCTACCATTGGGCCACCTAGGTGCTTGGGCCCCTAGGGGCTGGTCAATGGTCCAAGTTGGACTTGGACTATAGGAAGGAAAATCCCATTTTACTTCTTTAAAGGGGGCGCCCCCTTATTTGTCCTATTAGGTACTTTTTTTTATTTTTTTCTTTGACCAAGGGATTAGAATATGAAATTTGACATCCTCTTAATGCCCCTCCCAACCCTAGATCTGAAGGTAAGATTGGTCATTTGTCTAGGGTTCCCATTTCATATAAAAACATTGTATTTTCCATATTTGATAGAATTAATGTGAAAAAAAGTTAGAAAATTGCCCAAGAAGGACAAGTGCGCCCCTCCTCTCTCCTCTCCCACCCTTGCGGCTGTGAGAGCTCCAATTCCTGAGGTGTGATTCCTCCCTATCAGTTCCCCTTTGAGTGAGAAGCTCATCTCCGCCGCCGCCGCCGCCATCGAGCCGCCATCACACCACCACCACCTCCCCGTCGCAGATCTGTCCATTGCTGGACAGAGGTCTAAAGCCCGATTTTTACCTCCCATCAGGAGATCAGATCGTGCTGAAAATTTGGGGGTGAGTTCCCCACGTTCCCCCCAGCCTCCATAAAAAAATTCACATTTTCCCTCCTTTGTTTACTTCCTTTACCATTTATTCCCCCCGGTCTACAAATTCTGTCTCTGTGCAGATCTGTGTTCCAGCAAGCTATCTCTTCGCCCCTTTCACCCCCTTTCTGATTTTAGATTAAGATGAAATTTGAACTGGGAGTTTTGTCCACCAAAGCCTTCTTTCCCAATTTTTTTTTTGTGATTTTATGAATTTTCTATCCCATCCAAAAAATCACTGCTATTTCCCAAATCTGTTCTGACCCCTGCAGTCCAGATCCGACCCACCCCAACTATAAAATCCATTTCCCATATCAAACCACATCTGAAAAATATAAAAAAAATATCCTCGTGTTCCTTACTTCTTCATCTAGCTTCCATAAAAATCCCATCCCCCAGATCCAAAGTTTCAACCTCGGTCAACTCACTTCTTCAGGCAGATCTCAGTCTACCCGGCCAGATCTGAGATAGGAATCTTTCCTGTTAGAAATTCCCCCGTGGAGAATACGGTCACAACAAAATTTTGCAACACCAGAGGTTTCAAGATCTCCAAGTTAGCTTCGCAACGGCGCCAGTTTCGCGAGGTTCTTAGATCGAGTTTGTCGCAGTAATTTTTATCATCGGATCGCACAAGCTTGAAACTACAAAACAGGTCCCTCGACAGCAAGCCACAACGCCCCCAATCGGGCCGCCTCACCTTCCACAAAGCAAACCAGCAGGTTCCCTTCCTAGGGATCATCCCTCCCAGAGTCCCCAGTGCAGCGGTACCACTCCCAGCTCGTTCGTCCTGCCGACCAGGACGTGGACCCCACGCTTGTTGGCACGCGCTACCGCCGGAGCTGCCCAAAACGCTGCCCGTCAACCCGAACCGCTACTCCTAGGGTCCCACGTGTAGCCCCTTACCTCCCTGCGTGGAGTGGGCGATAAATTCATTTCTGTAATTATTGGTTATTACTGTACTGGAAAATTACCCTCCTCTCTCCTCTCCCACCCTTGCAGCTGTGAGAGCTCTAATTCTTGAGGTGTGATTCCTCCCTATCAGTTCCGCTTTGAGTGAGAAGCTCATCTCCGCCATCAAGCCGCCATCGCACCACCACCGCCTCCCCGTCGCAGATCTGTCCATTACTGGACAGAGATCTAAAGCCCAATTTTTACCTCCCCATCAGGAGATCAGATCGTGCTGAAAATTGGAGGGTGAGTTCCCCACGTTCCCCCCAGCCTCCACAAAAAAATTCACATTTTTTCTCCTTTGTTTACCTTCCATTACCATTTATTCCCCCCAGTCTACAGATTTTGTCTCTATGCAGATCTGTGTTCCAGCAAGCTATCTCTTCGCCCCTTTCACCCCCTTTCCGATTTTAGATTGAGTTGAAATTTGAATTGGAAGTTCTGTCCACCAAAGCCTTCTTCCCCAATTTTTTTTGTGATTTTATGAATTTTTTATCTCATCCAAAAAATAACTGCTATTTCCCAAATCTGTTCTGCTCCCTGCAGCCCAGATTCGACCCACCCCAGCTATAAAATCCATTTCCCATATCAAACCACATCTGAAAAATATATAAAAAAATATCCTCGTGTTCCTTACTTCTTCCTCTAGCTTCCATAAAATCTCATCTCCCAGATCCAAAGTTTCAACCCCGGTCAACTCACTTCTTCAGGCAGATCTCAGTCTGCCCGGCCAGATCTGAGATAGGAACCTTTCCTGTTAGAAATTCCCCCATGGAGAATACGGTCACAGCAAAATTTCTGTAACACTATAGGGTTGAAGATCTCTGATTTATCTTCGCAACGACGCTAGTTTCGTGACGTTCCGAGATCGGAGTTGGTCGCAGTAATTTTTATCGTCGGATCGCGCAAGCCTGAAACTGCAGAACAGGTCCATGGACAGCAAGCCACAACGCCCCCAATCGGGCCGCCTCGCCTTCCACAAACCGAACCAGCACGTTCCCTTCCTAGGATCAGCCCTCCCGGAGTCCCTACTGCAGCGGTACCACTCCCAGCCCGTTCGGCCTGCCGACCAGGATGTGGACCCCATGCTTGTTGGCACGCGCTACCGCCGGAGCTGCCCAAAACGCTGCCCGTCAACCCGAACCGCTACTCCCCGGGTCCCACGTGTAGCCTCTTACCTCCCTGCGTGGGGTGGGTGATAAATTCATTTCTGTAATTATTGGTTATTGCTATACCGGGAGTACGAGTCTCGACCGGGGTCGTCTTCCCCATGCCCGGTAGCGTGGAGGTATCGTGTCTGCTCTCCTCACTCGGCATTGTTACTTCTTTCGTATATATTTCTATATGCTGCTGCATGAGTGTGATAGGATATTCTAGCCCGCTCAATTGTATCACCGTTGTGAGTAAGAGAGTGTGACCCGTCCCGTGACTCCATCCGAGTACACGGAAGAGCCGACTACCCGACTGAATGTCGATTTCTCAACCGCACAGATCCCGCGTTTCCCTCGCTTAGGGGCATCCGCGAGCAAGAGTCTCTGGTTCGCGTCCCATCCTGCATCAAATTGGTATCAGAGCAGAAGGTTGAGTCTAGGGTAGTCTTTGATTAAAAAATAAAAAAAATCATTTAAGTCTAGAGAGAGTCTAAGTCGGTCCAAGGTTACATTTGTATTCCTTTATTCGGTATATCAAAAGGTGTTACCCGAACGTTAAGTTACGTCTATCGAGAAGGTCGCACATTTACGTGAGAGGATCTTCGGATCCCGGAGCTCCGCCTAGTACCATATATGGGTTGAGTCTAGGTTTGTAGTCGAGTCGGTACTCCAACTTTGCATTGTTATTTTAGGGTCGTGTCTAGTCCAAGAGAGTCCGATCTTGTCACCGTGTGTCTGGATGTCCACTACCCGCCACCCCCCATGGCCGTTACTTAAGACCATGCGTCCGATTGGTCATCCCTGGTGGCCCAATACAATGCTTTCATGGCCCGACACCCAACCCCTAAGCCCACAACCGAGTCGTTCCAGCGACCTATAGTGTCCACTGCCATCCTACCTAATGGGTTGCATACGGAGATCGACTTCATCAGTAGGGTGTCATCTAACTGTGTCTCACAAGATATAGTTGAGTCGCTCTCTAAGATCGGGGAGATTGTTCTCAATGGTGGCTTAGCATTCGTGGAGTTCCAATGGAGGTTCGACCCCATTCTTTATGACGATGGAGCATGGTGCAAGGTCGACACACCTTCTGGCCCATGCATCATTTTAGGGCAAAATTGGTTGGAAGAGAGGAGAGCAACTTTTGACCGGGATAGGAGGACCTGCACCTTATACCCACCTCACCTACCCTGTGAGTTCGTCTTCCACGACGGCATTCAGCCGACCACCTCCGTGTCACCAACCACCCACCCCCAGCGGCCCGTTCCGCCTGCAGACTCACGCCCACCACCTCTCCCGAAGCCCGCCCATGTGGCCCCCTGTAGTGGGATTAGCCATTTCTCCGACCCGTGCCCTTCAGATTCCCCTATCTTAGAGGACAACCATTCAGAGGATGCCTCACCCGGGCCTATTCTAGTGAGTCATGAGGCTGACCAAGAGTTGGCCGAGGAGTACCTCGCTGATGTTTTGGGATTAGAGACTGATCCAATAGAGGGCCAGGGTCGGTTAGTCACCCCAACCCCACCGGTCGTCCTGGAGCTGTCTATCCCACCCACTTTATCCTCGGTGGATGAGCCATCCGCCGACCCCACGCAATCAGCCATTCCACTTCTACCCATCTCTCCTACGGTAGCGCAGCCGCTAGTGACTACCGTACCATTGTCGACACCTTTTGTTGATGCGGTATGGTTTGATTTCTGCCATGCGTACGAGAGACAACATCTGGACTTCCTTTTTATTGTGCTTTACACCAAACGTCTGAATGACTTTCCCATCACCCACCTCCTTATCCTCACACATTTCTGTACCCGAGGATGAGTCTTCTCCAACCGGAGACGGTTGACGAGAGTTAAAACTTGCGACCTTAAGTTGTAGGTCAGCCTTTCTTTACACTTGGTATATGCAGATGCTGTCCAACATTCCCACCGAGTCTTCCTTAGTAAGTCCCTTGCATGTGTTGTCAGTTATAGGAAGTCCTTAGTTGGTGTCTCTCCGTCTATCCTCATACCATAGTCTATGAGTCGATTTTGCGTATTTCTACATTTTGATTGTCGAGTGTATAGTGAGTCTGCATACGTCGAGTCGAGTCAGTTGCAAGCTCGCGATGTCAGTCCCTTTCGAGTGTGAGGCAAGTCGGGACTAATGCGTACGTTGTAGACTTGTCAGAATTTGGGATCGACTCTACCATTCTATGCCTCGGATACAGTCATATACAGGGACCCATCGGTGATTCCCAGTGAGTCTTTGCGTCGTCTCCTCCCCTTGTAAGTGACTCTACCTCGGAGTGTCCACCACTAGCCTCATTCCCACCGCAGCGTGTGCATAGAGAATCAATACAGGATAAGCATGTGACTATTACCCGGAGTGGAGTGTACCCGTGATATCTGGTACGGTGGAGAGTTCGACCACATCTAATCACCGAGGCAGAGCTACGGAGGATGGATCATGATCCGAAGGTGAGAGCAGTCGCACCCCTTACTCGACGGGGTCGAGTTCTTCCCACCCGGGGAGAATTAATGGGGCATCAGGGCTATTCCATTAAATGTTGGAATGTATTTTTGTAATATTATACTTGGTGTGTAATGTGTGCTTATTTTGGGTTTCTTTGTAAAAGACCACATAGGTCCACCACGTTGGTCTAGCGGGGCCCCCACCTTCTCTCCAATTGGGCCACCTAGGTGCTTGGGCCCCTAGGGGCTGGTCCATGGTCCAAATGGGACTTGGACCATAGGAAGGAAAAATCTCATTTTGCTTCTTTAAAGGGGGCGCCCCCTTATTTGTCCTATTAGGTACTTTTTTTTATTTTTTCCTTTGACCAAGGGATTAGAATATGAAATTTGACATCCCCTTAATGCCCCTCCCAACCCTAGATCTGGGGGTAAGATTGGTCATTTGTCTAGGGTTCCCATTTCATATAAAAACATTGTATTTTCCATATTTGATAGAATTAATGTGAAAAAAGTTAGAAAATTGCCCAAGAAGAACAAGTGCGCCCCTCCTCTCTCCTCTCCCACCCTTGCAGCTGTGAGAGCTCCAATTCCAGAGGTGTGATTCCTCCCTTTCAGTTCCCCTTTGAGTGAGAAGCTCATCTCCGCCGCCACCGCCGCCATCGAGCCGCCATCACACCACCACCGCCTCCCCGTCGCAGATCTGTCCATTACTGGACAGAGGTCTAAAGCCCAATTTTTACCTCCCCATCAAGAGATCAGATCGTGCTAAAAATTTGGGAGTGAGTTCCCCACGTTCCCTCCAGCCTGCACAAAAAAATTCACAATTTTCCTCCTTTGTTTACCTTCCTTTATCATTTATTCCCTTCGATCTACAGATTCTGTCTCTGTGCAGATCTATGTTCCAGCAAGCTATCTCTTCGCCCCTTTCACCTCATTTCCGATTTTAGATTGAGCTGAAATTTGAATTGGGAGTTCTGTCCACCAAAGCCTTCTTTCCCAATTTTTTTTTGTGATTTTATGAATTTTCTATCCCATCCAAAAAACCACTGCTATTTCCCAAATCTATTCTACCCCCTGCAGTCCAGATCCGACCCACTCCAGCTATAAAATCCATTTCCCATATCAAACCACATCTGAAAAATATATAAAAAAATCCTCGTGTTCGTTACTTTTTCCTCTAGCTTCCATAAAAATCTCATCTCCCATATCCAAAGTTTCAACCTCGGTCAACTCACTTCTTCAGGCAGATCTCAGTCTACCCGGCCATATCTGAGACATGAATCTTTCATGTTAGAAATTTCCCCATGAGAATACGGTCACAGCAAAATTCCTGTAACACCAGAGGGTTGAAGACCTCTGAGTTAGCTTTGCAACGGCGCCAATTTCGCGACGTTCTGAGATCGGAGTTGGTCGCAGTAATTTTTATTGCCGAATCACGCAAGCCTGAAACTGTAGAACAGGTCCATGGACAGCAAGCCACAACGCCCCCAATCGGGCCGCCCCGCCTTCCAAAAGGTGAACCAGCGCATTCCCTTCTTAGGAATCATTCCTCCCAGAGTCCCCACTGCAGCGGTACCACTCCCAGCCCGTTCGGCTCACCGACCAGCACGTGGACCCCACGCTTGTTGGCACGCGCTACCGCCGGAGCTACCCAAAACGCTGCCCGTCAACCCGAACCGCTACTCCCGGGGTCCCATGTGTAGGCCCTTACCACCCTGCGTGGAGTGGGTGATAAATTCCTTTCAATAATTATTGGTTATTGCTGTATCGGGAGTACGAGTCTCGGCCGGGGTCATCTTCCCCACGTCGGTAGCGTGGAGGTATCATGTCCGCTCCCCTCGCTCGGCATTGTTGCTTCTTTCGTATATATTTCTATATGACACTGCATGAGTGTGATAGGATATTCTAGCCCGCTCAATTGTATCACCGCTGTGAGTAAGAGAGTGTGACCCGTCCCGTGACTCCATCCGAGTACACGGAAGAGCCGACTACCAGACTCAATGCCGATTTCTCAACCGCGCCGATCCCGCGTTTCCCTCTCTTAGGGGCATCCACGAGCTAGAGTCCCAGGTTCGCGTCTCGTCCTGCATCACAGAGACACACAGTAACCAGTACCATAAACAACGACTAGCTGCGGTCACGCTCGTCAGTGCGGGTCTGACAGCCCCCAACTAAGTAAGCACACACAGACCATGCACCGTAGGTCAGATCCTCTAGATGGTTATTCCCCAGAAGCCCAGACTCAGGCTGCGCGTGGAGGCCCTACGGTAACCAGCGTAAAAACCATCTCTCTCGAGTAAGCCGCTCCACCACTCCCGGGTGGGTCAGCACACGTGTGCCGTAAGAAGGTTACGACTAGTGGGAGGTCACTAAACGTGAACAAGGAAAGCCACGCATGCACCCATCGTGAGTAACGCGGAGTAATAGGTGGCACGACACCACCAAACTCTGGACGGCCCACTAGACCTACTTAATCCGACGATCCTTGAGTCGCAAGACTCGGGTCAAGACCGCTGCATACGACGGTACAACGCCGTTAATATAACCTAATCCCTAGGTCTAAAACCACGGTAGCATGAATACCAAGACAGCTTAAGAGCTGCCGAGACAATTCCCTATCCAAAGGAAAAGTGAGAAACCTCCAGCCCCAGGCTGGGTAATTGGACTCACAGTTTAAGGGCCTGACTCACGGCCCACCCGGAAAACACTTTCCAGAAAGCTAATGATGTGCGGGAGCAGCCATTCACACTCATGCTGACCCACGATGACTCGATCTAGCGAATACACCGAAGCCGGAACACACACAGGGTCACTCGGACCCTCTAAACACATGGGCATGGTAATCGAGGTAACACGGGACCTCCGGACATCCAAAAATACGGTCATGGAACCCAAAGGGGTGTCTGGGACTCACATAGGCCAAGGGAAGCACGCCCGGCGGCTTTCCCCGCTCTGGCGCACAAAACAGGTCACCTTCATTAAGGTGCACACCACTCAGGGCACGTTAATGAATGCGGCGCAAGGCTCGAGCGTGTTCTCAATGAACGCGCCCGAAACAACCACCGCGATCCACGGTTAACGCACCTAGATCCCGAGGCACGACACGGTGTTGACCATTGACACGCCTGGTCAACAGAGCGCATTAACCCATTGATGCATTTGGTATCCCATGCACGTCAATGCGTTGATGCGCTAGGGACGACAAGCGCGACCTGGTCGCGCTCGGTCAAACCGGCGTGACCCTAACTACCTTCCTATTCATCTTTCTCGATGAACGTGCCCTATCGGGATGTCGCATTCTCCAAGAGCGCGCCCCCTCTTAGTACCGCGATCTGAAACCGAACCCTAAAATGACAGAACGGCGGGAAAATCCATTCCAGGCCCCGTTCACACCCGTGTGAAGGGGAAAACAAGAGGAATTCATTCCCCAACCTCTCTAGCACCGAGAGGACCCATTTAAACCTCAAAAACGTAATTGAAACGTGAAATCTGGCACACACCCCAAAATCGCACATTTTCCCCAAAACGTGAAAATAAGCTTGCTCGGCTCACCACGACCTACAAAACTCGCTGAAAATGAAGTACCGGGGTTAAGGATTCATCCCCCTACCTCCACCGAAGATTCCGCGCACCGTGAACGCCGATCCATGAAGAAAACGCCACACTAACACTGCGGCACCCCAAACTCACGGCCAAGCTTCGTCGTGCCTCCGTCCCTCGATCCTCAACTCATCGTCGCCATCCTCCACGCCCCCGTCGCCCCGTCTCGCCCCCGCCTCACTCCGTCGGCCATCCAAGAAGAGAGCGTGAGAGAAGAGAGAGGGGGAGAGTGAGAAATGAGAGGGGAGAGAGAGAAAAGAGTTTTTCATATAAGGAAAATCGGAAAATTCAAAAAAATATAAAAAATAGGGAAAAATCACCTCCCTGATCGTCGAAAAACGCACAACGTAGTGGTAACGTCCCGGAGTCGGAGAACGTAACGGTTCACCCTATACGGGGTTCCGAAGGTCCGATAGATAAAAACACACGTAAACCACTAAACTCAATCCGGGACCCACAAAAGCGATTTGAAACCAACGGATCCTGATCCGATAAATAATCCAAAAAATCAGGGGCGTTAAATTACCGGTTTGGTAAGGGGTGGACGTAGGGAGCCCGTCATGGCCCCGAACCACCTTAAAAATCCCTGTCAATTGTGGTTTGATTTGTGTGGTTGTTTCCTTATCATCTACCTCATCCCCAATGGATTGGTTTAAGATTATCTTGTTCACACAAATTGCTATTTTTATCTTGATCACACACATTACTTATTTTTATATCACATCTTATTTACACACACACATTACTTGATTGTCCGTTGTGCATCGTACTGAGTGTTTGCTTGATAAATCCGTGTAGGTAATCGTGTGAAATCGGAAAGGTTGAGAGAACTATTTCTTTTAGCATTCAAATCTCAATTCATCTTAGTTTAAATTAGTTAGTTGCTCTAATCTCACTTAGATAGCTTTAAAATTTGTCATATTGCGTGCAGGACAATTCAACCCCCCTTCTTGTCCTCTCGCCTACCAGGGCCAACAAGTTAGAATTAATAAATCAGATTTGCAAAGAAGTCGACAAGCTCATAGATGTTGACTTTGTCACCGAAAATCAATACACTACTTGGCTGGCCAACATTATGCCAGTGAAAAAAAAGGGCAGGTCAGAATTTGCGTGGACTTCCGTGACCTAAACAAGGCATGCCCGAAGGATGATTTCCTGGTGCCCATCCCTGAAGTGATGATTGATGCAACTACTGGCCATCAGGGCTTATCATTTATGGATGGGCCGTCCGGCTACAACTAGATCTAGATTGCCAAACATGATCGAATTCACACGGCCTACCGAACGCCCAAAGGGATATTCCACTACAAAAGGATGCCCTTCGGCCTCAAGAACGCTGACGCCACATACCAACGGGCGATGACCAAGATATTCGACGAGCTACTGTATGGCAAGGTCGAATATTACATTGATGATTTAATCTTCCAAAAAGTTGAGGCATTACATGCTATCGCATGAAGTAAGGCTAATATCCAGGGCCGACCCTGTCAAATGCATTCTCTCAGCCGGTCCTGAAAGGCTGCCTCGGCAAGTGGGCAGTGCTGCTGATAGAGTTTGACATCACCTATATGCCGCAAAAGGCCATTAAAGGCCAAGCCATTGCGGACTTCTTTGCAGCACACCCTGTGCCTGGAGACTCTCCATTAATTACAGAGTTGCTCGAAGATGAAATGCTGGAGGTAGATCAGGTCTAGCAAGTCACTTGGCAGTTATACTTCGATGGGCCGTCAAGAACAGAAACTACCCCATCGGGACATACAAGAATAAGAGCCAGGGCCGGTATCGTCCTTAAGTCTCCGGAAGGAGAGGTATTACACACTTCGTGCTCCATTAACAAGCCCTGCACAAATAACGAGGCAGAGTATGAAGCTCTGATCATCAACCTCCAGGCCGCCCTGCATATGGAGATCCGAATGTTACAAGTGTTTGGTGATTCAATGTTGATTGCCAAACAAGTTCAGGGACAATTTGACATCCGGAAGCCCGAATTACTCCCATACCACACCAAGGCGAAGCGGCTCATGCAGCAGTTTTACCTCATCGAAATAGGCCACATCGCCAGGGGGGAATGCACAGGCTGATGCACTGACAAAATTGGCAAGTTCATTGGTGGTCCCGTCGGATGAGTCACTCAGCATACGGGTGATAAAGTGACGTCAAGTCCCTAGCATAATAGAAGAACTTGAAGAGGAAGAACATGAAGTTGCCGCAGCGGAAGCAGTCAACTTAGTCGACTGGAGGGAACTTCTTATGCAATAGTTCAAATACCAGCAGCTGCCCAAGCAAAGAGAAGAGAAGCTCAAGTTGATCAGAACAAAGGACTCCTATGAAGTCCGGAATGAGATTTTATTCCGAATTATGGCGGACGCCAAAAGAAGGGTTCTCCTCCGTTGCCTCTCCACTGAAGAGGCTTGGAGGGTTATGAAGGAGGTTCATGCCGGCACAGCGGGTGCGCATCAGACAGGGTCAAAGATGAAAATTGAAATTAAGAAACTCAGCTACTATTGGCCGATGATGTTTGACAACTACTGTAAATATGCCAAGTCGTGTCAAAAGTACTAGGAGCAAGCGACAGTCCCAAGGAGACCACCAGTGCAACTGCACCCGACGGCACCAAGCTGGTCATCACAACAAGAAAAAGCGGTATTTCAGACGGCCGACTTCCGTCTGAAATCCGTCTGAAAATCCGTCAGAAAACGCTTTTGTAACGGATTTCAGATGGAACACGGCTGTCACATATTCTTAGTCAGAAATTTCGGACTGTTTAATTTTCCGTCACAAATGCGGTTTTAAATTTCAGACTAATTATTTTTCGTCAATATTTCCATCTGAAAGTACAATTTTCGGACAGACATGCGTTCAGTCGCATATTCTGTCTGAAATTTCATACGAGATATATTCCGTCACTAATTCCGTCTGAATATATTTTCGTCTGAAATTTCAGATGAAATAAGTACCGTGTGAAATACCGTCTCACTTTTCCGTCTCAATGACGGTCAGAAAAGGAGTCTGAAAGTTCAGATGGAATGTTTACCGTGTGAAATGGCGTCTCAAAATTCCGTGGCAATCACGGTGAGAATTGGAGTCTGAAATTCAGACGGAATACTATTTATGTGAATACCGTTTATCCGTGATTAGTTCAGGCGGTTAAAATTCCGTCTCAAATACCGTTTGAAATTTCAGAGGGATCCGTCTGAAAATCCATCTGAAATATCATTATTCATTTTTTAAAAAAACATAAAATTATTATTATATAACTTGTAAAACATACACCGAAAAAAAAACTACACCCTACTGATCACAAAATAAACACCACCAAAAATAAAAACTCAACATCTTACTGATCAAATAAATACCACCGAAAATAAAAACTCAACACCCTGATCAAATAAATACCACCGAAAATAAAAACTCAACACCATGCTGATGAAATCACCACCGAAAAAAAAACACAACACCCTGCTGATCATCAACGTACAGAAAATAAAACACAATAAACTCAAGAAATATCCGGCACATCGTCCATATCCTCCTCCCTGCCCTGCTCATCTCCTCTGTCGCCGCCCGCAGAAGGATCCTCCTACATTAAAAAAATAATAACATAGATAAAAAAATTAGTGCGAAGATAAATTAGTATAAATTGAAATCAAACATATCAAATTGATAAATGCATATATTTTATAGACCAACTAACCTAGCTATCATCAGTATTTTAAATTAATTACATTTGGAGAATGTAATTATAAGCGCAGCGCTCAAACCGTGCCGATTTGGATTCCGTCAGTTCTGACAAGTCACTTTCATCTCCCAGGTCGTGTTGGAATGATCGACACGCCGATTCGATCAGTATTTCAGATTTTAGACCCTCGGACCTGACTTGGGAGAAATTTAAACTAAGTGTATTTAGAAAATACACTTTTGAGCGTTGGGGCCAAACCGCGTATCCGATTTAGATTCCGTCAGTTCTGACAAGTCACTTTCAACTCCCAGGTCATGTTGGAATGATCAACACGTCGATCCGACCGATATTTCAGATTTTAGACCTCTGGACCCGACTTGGGAGAAATTTAAACTAAGTGTATTTAGAAAATACACTTTTGAGTGCTGGGGCCAAACCGGGTATCCGATTTGGATTCCGTCTATTTTGACAAGTCACTTTTATCTCCTAGGTCATGTTGGAATGATCGGCACGCCGATCCGATCGGTATTTCAGATTTTAGACCCCCTGGACCCGACTTGGGAGAAATTTAAACCAAGTGTATTTAGAAAATGCACTTTTGAGCACTGGGGCCAAACCGGGTATCCGATTTGGATTCCGTTAGTTCTGAAAAGTCACTTTCATCTCCCAAGAATAGCAGGAACGATCGGCACGTCGATCCGACATGTATTTCAAATTTTAGACCCCCGGACCCGACTTAGGAGAAATTTAAACTAAGTGTATTTAGAAAATATACTTTTGATCGCTGGGGCCAAACTGAGTATCCGATTTGGATTCCGTCAGTTCTGATAAGTCACTTTTATCTCCCAGGTCGTGTTGGAACGATCGGCACGCCGATCCGACCGATATTTCAGATTCTAGAATCCCGGACCCGACTTGGGAGAAATTTAAAGTAAGTTTATTTAGAAAATGCACTTTTGAGCGCTGGGGCCAAACCGGATATATAATTTGGATTCCATCAGTTCTGACAAGTCACTTTCATCTCCCAAGTCGTGTTGGAACGATCGGCACGCCGATCCGACCGGTATTTCAGATTTTAGACCCCCTGAACCCGACTTGGGAAAAATTTAAACTAAGTGTATTTGGAAAATACACTTTTGAGCGCTGGGGCCAAACCGGGTATCCAATTTGGATTCCGTCAGTTCTGACAAGTCACTTTTATCTCCCAGGTCGTGTTGGAATAATCGGCATGCCGATCCGATTGGTATTTCAGATTTTAGACCCCATAGACCCGACTTGGGAGAAATTTAAACCAAGTGTATTTTGAAAATGCACTTTTAAGCACTGGGGCCAAACCGGGTATCCAATTTGGATTCCGTCAGTTCTGACAAGTCACTTTCATCTCCCAAGAACAGCAAGAATGATCGGCATGCCGATCCGACCTGTATTTCAGATTTTAGACCCCTGGACCCGATTGGGGAGAACTTTAAACTAAGTGTATTTAGAAAATACACTTTTGATCGCTGGGGCCAAACCGGGTATCCGATTTGGATTCCGTCAGTTCTGAGAAGTCACTTTTATCTCCCAGGTCGTGTTGGAATGATCAGTACGCTGATCCGACCTGTATTTCAGATTCTAGACTTCCGAACCCGACTTGGGAAAATTTTAAAGTAAGTGTATTTTGAAAATTCACTTTTGAGCGCTGGGGCCAAACCGGGTATCCAATTTGGATTCCGTCAGTTCTGACAAGTCAATTTCATCCCCCAGGTCGTGTTGGAATGACCGGCATGTTGATCCGATCAGTATTTCAGATTTTAAACCCCCGGACCCGACTTGGGAGAAATTTAAACTGAGTGTATTTAGAAAATGCACTTTTGAGCACTGGGGCCAAACCGGGTATCCGATTTGGATTCCGTCAGTTCTGACAAGTCACTTTCATCTCCCAGGAACAGCAGGAATGATCGGCATGCCGATCCGACATGTATTTCAGATTTTAGACCCCCGAACCCGACTTGGGAGAAATTTAAACTAAGTGTATTTAGAAAATGCACTTTTGAGCGCTGGGGCCAAACCGGGTATCCAATTTGGATTCCGTCAGTTCTGACAAGTCACTTTCATCTCTCAGGTCGTGTTGGAATGACCGGCACGCTGATCCAACCAGTATTTCAGATTTTAGACCCCCTGGACCCGACTTGGGAGAAATTTAAACCAAGTGTATTTAGAAAATGCACTTTTGAGCACTGGGGCCAAACCGGGTATCCGATTTAGATTGCATCAGTTCTGACAAGTCACTTTCATCTCATAGGAACAGCAGGAATGATCGGCAAGCCGATCCGACCTGTATTTCAGATTTTAGACCCCCGGACCCGACTTGGGAGAAATTTAAACTAAGTGTATTTAGAAAATACACTTTTGATCGTTGGGGCAAAATCGGGTATCCGATTTGGATTCCGTTAGTTCTGATAAGTCACTTTTATCTCCTAGGTCGTGTTGGAACAATCGGCACGCCGATCCGACTGGTATTTCAGATTCTAGACTCCCGGACCCGACTTGGGAGAAATTTAAAGTAAGTGTATTTAGAAAATGCACTTTTGAGCGCTGGGGCCAAACCGGGTATCCAATTTAGATTTCGTCAGTTCTGACAAGTCACTTTCATCTCCCCGGTCGTGTTGGAATGACCAACATGCTGATTCGACCAGTATTTCAAATTTTAGACCCCCGGACCCGACTAGGGAGAAATTTAAACTAAATGTATTTAGAAAATACACTTTTGATCGCTGGGGCCAAATCGGGTATCCGATTTAGATTCCGTCAGTTCTAACAAGTCACTTTTATCTCCTAGGTCGTGTTGGAATGATTGGCACACTGATCCGACCGGTATTTCATATTTTAGACCCCCTGGACCCGACTTGGGAGAAATTTAAACCAAGTGTATTTAGAAAATGCACTTTTGAGCACTGGGGCCAAACCGGGTATCCGATTTGGATTCCATCAGTTCTGACAAGTCACTTTCTTATTATTTGACCTTTGTATATGCTTCATGTAAGCGGCTGGATCGGTGTGTTATTTTTGATTCCTGGGTTCTATGGTGGGCTTTTCTCTCGGCCACAGGGCTTATTGACGCGTGGTTCAGAGGTAACTCTTTTAGACCTCCGGATGAACAATCAATAGCCAGCAAGGCCAATCAGCCAGTTAAGAAATCAGCGGCACTAGATCAGGCTGATCTGTCAAGAAATCAATAGTCAGGACATGTTCCATTTTCAGAAACATTTTATTTATTCTTCCTAGATCCCATTAATATCTTTTTCTTCTTCTCAACTTTCTTTCTATTCCTCAATGGCTCAACATGCAACTAAGTTTTTATGACAAGGGGTTAGGAAATTTATGTTTGACATCTGGGTGACATACTGTATAACTGCATATCTCTTCAGTATGTTCTAGAGTATGACTGAAGATGGTCTGAACCATGGCTCTTATATGGCTCTTATATCTCTTCATGTCTCAACAATCCTGGGTTACAGGGAGAATTCAGAACCTCAGGAGATCACTGCTTAAATTGGTTGAGCCAGTAGAAATATATCTTAAGTATTTTACATTTAGGACCCCCGAACCCCGAATTTTCTCAATTCTTCTAAACTAAGTGAGTTTTGAAAACTAGGGAGTTTTAAAATTTCTAATGAACATAATTGAGTAATTCCATCAAAATAAAAACATAGTAAACACTCACATATGCTGTGGTGGTAGTGGATCGATGAGGGACCATTCCCGCCTGGGAGAGGAGGCCACTGATTGCCTGCAAAATGATTGTCTGCTGGCTGGCTAGAGATCTCCTGTTGGAACTGCTGCTGCTGCCGCTGCAAATCAGAAATCTGCGATCGGACCATGTCCATCATGTCGCTGGCAGAAGCGCTGGGGGCAGGTGGAGGTATAGTGAAGGCACTGCTACTGGTTTGGGCAGACCTAGAACTCGCACACGATGATATCACCGCTCTAGCGTCCAGGCTATCTCCAAAATCATATAGTCGTCCTTTCTTCGGTGCGCCAGCTGCTGCCACCCACTCCACCGGATCCAACTCCGGCTGCTACGTGTCTCCCTCCCTGTACTTCTCTGTCACTGCTTTGCTATATGTTTCCTACAAATTAAATAAAATAACTAGTCAATTTCATATGAATTTCATGCCGATTTAAATGAACGGTAGAAGTTACATATGTAGATAAACTTACCGCTACTGACTTAGCTGTCTCACTCACAAATTGATCTGTCCCCTTCTTTTTGTGTATTCTGTCGAACACCTCGAGGAATGACGGAGGTCGATTAAACTCCACAGCATGTTATACAATTCATAGTAAAAAAATGTCAAATATATTAATAAATTGTAAGAAGATAAATAGAAACATTACTTACCATTTTTTGTTTATGAGCCGTGTAAGAGATGGACCCACTTGTATGCACATTTGCGCCTGGTTTTGACGCCCTGTTTGCTTTGGCTTTTTCAGACTTTTCTATCCACTTGGGGTCGGTAAAATGGTCACAAGATATCTCCCAATCCTCCTGCCTCATCCATAGAGGGCGGTGGGCTTCCACAGACGTCGGTCTTCACTCCCTCCACTCAATTTTTTAGCGTGTGCTCGGGCCTCATGTATTTTCCTCTTGTAACTTGACTGCATAGTAGACTTCCAGGCACGACGACATCTCGCCGCGTCATGTCCACACGTGAATTGAAAAGACCGTTGTAAATCAATTAAGTTTCACACTTAGTATACTGCTGTGAATTGAGTTTGAAAAATACTTGAATTAAATGACATAATTACATACTAAGAACATGTTGTACAATGAATCGCGAACGGCCATCGGAAATTCTCTGAAAGTGGATGCTGACCCGGGCACAAGTGCCAACATGAGTTCGGTGGAATGATGGACAGCTGTGTGGGGTTCAAATTTCTTACTGCAATTGTAAATGTCAAAATATTCATATTAGACAGTTGAAGCCTAATTCAATAATGAATGTAATATAACCTTATAGATTTACCTGGAGATCCAACACCGGCGACGTCCATCATGGGCCGTGCCTCCCACGTGACGACTGCCAGCATCGTCAAGTGGCTGAGTGGTCGGGGTGTGCCCTGTACAAGTGGGAGGTGGTGGGACGCCACTGAGACCTGTAAGAATAGATTTTCACAAGTAAAATAAATATTGAGAACTTTAAATTAAAATATGCATACCTGCAGCGGGAGGTGGTAGAGGTGGTGTCTGCACAACAGGTGGGACGCCACCGAGACCTACAAGAATTAATTTTCATAAGTAAAACAAATATTAAGAACTTTAAATTAAAATATGCATACCTGCGACGGGAGGTGGTAGAGGTGGCGTCTGCATAATAGGTGGGACGCCACTAAGACCTGCAAGAATTAATTTTCATAAGTAAAATAAATATTGGGAACTTTAAATTAAAATATGCATACCTGCAGCGGGAGGTGGTAGAGGTGGCGTCTGCACAACAGGTGGGATGCCACTGAGACCTGCAAGAATTAATTTTCATAAGTAAAACAAATATTGGGAACTTTAAATTAAAATAAACATACATGCAGCGGGAGGTGGTGGGAGTGGCCTCTGAACAACAGGTGGGACGCCACTGAGACCTGCAAGAATTAATTTTCATAAGTAAAATAAATAATGTGAACTTTAAATTAAAATATACATACCTGCAGCGGGAGGTGGTGGGAGTGGCGTCTGCACAACAGGTGGGACGCCACTGAGACTTGCAAGAATTAATTTTCATAAGTAAAATAAATAATAGGAACTTTAAATTAAAATATACATACCTGCAGTGGGAGGTGGTGGGAGTGGCATTTGCACAACAGGCAACAAGCCGACACTTGAACCTAAAAAAAATCTTTTAAGCTAGTAAATGATGTAAACATTTATATAGCTAACTTTTTTAATAGATATACTTGTGCCCGAAGAAGATGCCAAATATGAGGGAGTAGAGCCCTTGTCACTGCCCTGTCTCCTCCCACTCCCAGTACGACATCCTCGGACCATTTCTTTATTACTAACAGAATAATTAATACATATTAATCCTCAATTGCATAAGGCTAGATTCTCTGCTATTAAAAATTATGTAAAAAGGTAAGGATATCTCACTAAATTATCAAAACGTGCCTCCCTCATGTTGATGATATATCTAACTCATCATCATCTTCGTCATCCATAGTACCCTCATCAGATTCAAACTCTTCCTCTACATCTGATTCTTCCTCCCCTCTAACATCAACATTTAGCTCCATCGGATCGACTTCTTCCACTTCATCTCGCGTACGTAATGACAGTGGCTCATCAGATTCGTCCAAATTAAACCTCGAGGAACCGACAACGCCAACTTCGTCTGATTGATAATATTTAGCACTAGCAACCTCTGAGACATCTTAACTTGTGGGAAAGAGTTCTGAATTAACCCTGCAAACTGCCCACCAATCTCTATTCTTGGATGATGGATAGCTTGAATAATACACTTGCTGGGCTTGTGCGGCTAAAATGAACGGTTCATAGGTCTTAAGTTTAGACCTATGTTCGACATCGACAATCCCATAATTATCGGCACGTCGAACAGAACTAGGATCAAACCATTGACACTTAAATATGTATACATGATTATCTTGTCCCAAATATTGAAGTTCTAAGACTTCTTCAAGAATACCATAGTAGTCCAATTCAAGTTCATTGTATAAACTTCCCTTAACAGATACGCCGTTGTTCATCGTAGACTTACCTCGTCCATAATCCCTTGTATGAAATCTGTATCCATTCATAATATATCCTGGATAGACACGTGCAACGTTCGAGGGGCCATAACTTATCTATTGTACTCTTTGATCAGTAATGAGACCTTGTTCAACCTATATTCAAATTAGAGTAGTTAAAATAATAGCAATTACCTCAACATACATAAATACAAACATATATATTCAACGATGACACTAACTCGGTTTCTCAGTCATTTGGCAAAAAACTTCTCACGTTCTTTTTCAATCTCCACGTCCTGGATATTTGGACATTGTTCAGCTAATTCTGAATCAAATTACCTGCAATATAAATACACTACTACTTTAAATGAACTGCAGAAGAAGGATGAACAACTTATTGACTTGCTAGAAATGTGAGTTAAGAACTTACTCAATATAAGGTTCAATCTCGAGGTAATTCAAAAGAATATATATCTCAGCGGCGTGCAACTCTCTATCTTCGAGCGTGCGAGTCAAGCAACGTCCGAACGCACGTCCAGGATGTTTAAATATGGAGAGCCGATCGGACGATTCATCCACTCCCCCATCATCATTACGTGGAGGTCGAGTACGACGAGTTTGAATCTCTGGCTCAAAGTACATAGAACAAAAGTTTGAAATTTCTTCAAGAATGTATGCCTCAGCAATCGAACCCTCCACCTGTGCCTTGTTGCGAACTTTCATTTTTAATTCATGCATGCACCTACAACAACAAGTCAGATGGAAACAATATGTAGCGGCTATGGACGACTTATAAGTTAACAGAAATTGTCACATACCTCTCAAATGGATACATCCATCGAAATTGTACTGGCCCTCTGACGATAGCCTCATATGGCAAATGAACGACCAGGTGCTCCATCGAATCAAAGAATGCCGGAGGAAATATCTTCTCTAGCTTGCAAATGGTTGTGACCACTTCTTGTTCGATAGTTTGTACATCCTGAAGTCTGAGTTCAGATGCACATAAAATCTTAAAAAATTGACTCATCTCAGCTAGTGCTCCCCATATCTGCTTTGGCAACAAATCACGAAATGTAATGGGCAGTAGCCTCTCCATGAACACATGATAGTCGTGACTTTTCATACCATATATTTTCCCCTCATTAACATTCACACAACGGGCTATGTTGGATGCATATCCATATGGAAATCTCAACTGTTTCAACCACTGGCACACTGCCTTGATCTGTGTATCATGAAGCACGTAAGTTGCTTTAGGCTGCATAGTTTTTCCATTTACGTTCTGTAGTTCCAGTTCTGGACGTTTACAAAGCATCTTTACGTCCATACGCGCTTTGGCATTGTCCTTTATTTTCCCTTTAACATTCATGATCGTATTGAACACATTATCAAAAAAATTCTTCTCGATATGCATGACATCCAGATTGTGTCGTACAAGAAGAGTTGACCAATAAGGTAATTCCCAAAAAATGATTTTCTTGTTCCAGTTGTGATCCTTTCCAAAACTAGGGAGTTGTCGTGTGCTACAAGACAATCGTACTACATATGGTAAATTTTACACCCGTGTCGCCATATGTAGACCCGACACCCGTTGCAATTCAGCTTCATCCATTTCAACAGTATTTTTTTTAAACGAGTCTTTTTGCCTTCGAAAAGGATGGTCACTTGGCAACAACCACCAATGGCAATCAAACCATCATGCTTTCCCACCATATTTCAATACAAATGATTTGGTATCTTCCATACAGTAAGGACATGCGAACCTCCCATGTGTACTCCAACCAGATAGCATTCCATATGCAGGGAAGTCACTTATTGTCCAGATCAGTGCAGCCTTCATAATAAAATTTTGCTTCCTACATGCATCATAAGTAGCAACTCCATCAATCCAAAAAAATTTGAGCTCATCAATCAACGGCCTGAGATATATGTCCAAATTTTTTCCAGGGCTTTTTGGACCAGGAATTACTAAGGACAAAAATAGATTTTTGCGCTTCATGCACATGTGCGGTGGAAGGTTGTATGGTGTCATGAACACTGGCCAACAAGAATAAGATGCCACTGAACCACCGAATGGATTAAAACCATCTGTGCATAAACCCAATCGAACATTACGTGACTCCTTTGAAAAAGTAAGATGAGTACGACTAAAGTGAGTCCAAGCTTCACCATCGGCAGGATGACTGATTATATCATCGGCACGACGTACTCTTTCGGTGTGCCATGTCATATGTCGAGCCATCTTTTAGGACATATACAGCCGCTGCAGCCTAGGCACAAGAGGGAAGTATCGCAATGCCTTGTAAGGTACATCTTTTCGCTTTGAATTGACCCTTCCCTTAGGTTTGAATCTGTCATGGTCACAAATAGAACATGATATCTTATCTACATCATCTTTGTAATATAACATACAATGATTCGGACATGCATCTATTTTCACATATCCAAGCCCTAAGTCATTGACCATCTTTTTTGCACGGTAAAAAGTTTCTGGCAACTTCTCGTCTCGAGGTAACATACTCTTGATCAAGAGGAGGAGACGGTCAAAACAAGTCTCACTGATGTGAAATTCAGATTTCAAGTTCAACAATTGTGACACTGCAGACAATCGAGTGTGCTTTTCACAACCATCCCACAGCGGCTCATCAGCATCCCTAAGTAGTTCAAAAAATCTTCCGGTTGTCTTATTCGGCGCTTCCTCATGAACATTAAAACTAGGACCAGCAGCATCTACAACCATATCCACGTACCCACTTGTGCCTGCAATATTGTCGGGCTCATACCTCAAGAATTTCTCACCATGACACGTCCAATTCGTATAACCATCCACGAACCCTTTCGTGTACAAATGATGTTGCACATCCCATTTTGAATACCATCTCAAGTTTCTACAACTTGAACAAGGGCATCGAATGTGACCGTCACGGTCTGTTGCTGCAACTTGATTCCCCAATACAAATTGAATGAAACTCTCAACTCCATGCTTAAAGTCATCTGACACCACCCGGTCAACTATTCTACGATACATCCATGAACGATCTGTCGACATTTTGCCTGCACCCAATAAATGACAATACATATCCTAACTTTCAAATCATTACTCCTGATATTACACCCGACCCTTTCCTCACATCGTTCGCCATAGACCATTTACAGTTGGAAGAGGACTATTAATTATATTATCACTTTTTAACCCATCCATGAAGGTTTGATCGCACAATCACTTACTATATGTGCTGCACGATTTGTTAAAAATTTCGGCAGCATCTCCCGACACTTCTCCGATATACCAAAAATAGTTATTGATTTTAAAATTTTCTTAAACACTTACAAATAAGTGGTTAAGAAAACACTCAAAATCAATAATGGTATATCAGAGAAGAGTAAGGAGATGCAACCGAAATTCTCAACAAACCATACAAACACATATAGTAAATGACTGCCTAAGTGCGATCAAACATTCACAGACTGTCCAAACGGGACAATTCAAGACTTTGAGGTAGATATATATATTCTCATAAACAAATGAGAACATACACATTAATCCCAAAGTCTTGAACGGGAAGGCATATTGACACGGTTTTAACGTGCTCTCCTGAGGTGCGTGTAATGTTAGGTCGCACCCACGCACCTCAGCTCATAGGGAATACCCCATACATTTATATAACATAAAATTAAATAACAACGTAATTATCATTATGCATATATCAAATTAAATAACACCCAAATTACAAAAAATTCTAAATGAAGAACATCAAAGCTAAACAATCCACATTTTTGGGTCAAATTAACATCAAATTTCTTTTAAAATCAGATTTAAAAATATATTTACATGCAATTAAAATCCACAAAGTTTGAAATCATAAAAAGAATTTTTTGAGTATTTATCTATTGCTATAGAGAATTCTGATTTCTTTGTATTTATCCACATCTTTGTATATATGTACTACTTCAGATATGTGGTCATTCCATTTCTCTATATCTTCTTATCATCATAAGACAAGGGTCAAATGGGGTGGGTGGGTTCTCTTATAAAGAACAAGCCCCATGGGTGGGGGAGGGGGAGGGGGCTGTTTAGAACTAGACTAATATGTTGTGTTCAGTATTTGGATGATGTCTAATTATGACTAATAAAATAACAATCTAATCTTGTGTGTGCAACTTAGACAAATATGTCAAACTCAGGATGTATAAAGTCTCCTGAGTAATTTACAAAGTGTTTGATTCCTAGGATATCTAGTTGACCAGAAGAAGGGGGGTGACTTTAATGTTGTTTTATATCCCGAGGAGAAGAAGGGGGGCACTATAGGCTATATCAATTCCATGACTGATTTACAGGGCTTCGTTGCTCTCCCAGGTCTTATGGATGCTGGTTACGTGGGCAACTCTTTCACTTGGTCTAATAATCAGATTGGGGTCGGGAACATTAAGGCCAGGCTGGATAGAGTATTGTTTAATAATTGTTGGGCTGAAAAAGCCCCTATCCTTACTGTTAAGCACTTGATGAGAGAACCCTTTGATCATTCCCTGCTTCTTATCCAGCAACCTCATCCAAAGTCCGAGCCTAGCAGATTTGTTTTCCAGCACATGTGGCTGGAGGATGATAAATTTAAAACAACAGTGAGGAAGGCCTGGGATGCTGCTTCTCTCGACCACTACAATCCTTTTTTAGTCCTCCAACACAAACTGAAGGCTATCAAATATGTGATAAAGCAGTAGAATATGGAACATTTTGGCAACATTTTTGATAAGAAAGCTACTGTAGAGGATGAGGTGAAGCAGATTGAAAAAGAAAATGATGAAGATCCTAATGAAGGAAACATGGTATCTCTCCAAATTGCACAAGTTGCACTTAGAAGATGCCTTAACCTTGAAGAAATTTTCTGGGGGCAGAAAGCCAAAGCTAACTGGCTGCAGTTAGGGGACCGAAACACAAAGTTCTATCATCTTCAAGTGAAACAAAGGAGAGCTAGAATGACCATTGACAGAATCAAAACTGATAATGGAGATTGGTGTGATGAGGAGTCTCTGTTGAAGGACAACTGGTTATTTTAAATCCACAAGGGGTGTCCGACAGGGTGACCCCTTGGCCCCAGCTTTGTTCATCATTGCAGAAGAAGCTTTAGGCAGAGGCATTGCCAGCCTTTTTAGGAGTGGGAAGGTTCAACACTTTCATGTGTCTCGTGGTAGTATGCAAATCTCTCACTTACTCTATGCCGATGACACATTGGTGTTTTCTAATGGTTCATCCAAGAACGTCAGATGTCTATTGGCTTTCATAAAAGACTATAAGGATTCTCCTGATCAGAAAGTTAACAGCAATAAAAGTATCTTTATAGTTTCTCATAAAGCTTCTCTTATTGTTATCAGAAGAATTGCAGACATAACAGGATTCGTTTACAAATGTGTTCAGCATATTAATTAATGACTCGCCGGATCAGAGATTTTGGTGCCCCAATAGCAGCGATTCATTTTCTGTTGCCTCCTTTCATAGAACTCTTGGTTCAGCATCCATGTGTTCTTTTTCTTTGAAGATATGGGATTCCTTTATTCCATCAAATACTTCTCTCTTCTTATGGAGGGTCTACCATTTGGCGGTGCCAACTAATAATCAGATAGCCAGGTGCGGCGTTTGCCTATGCTCCATGTGTCTTTACTATCGAATGCCCCATGCTGAAACAAAGGACCATTTGTTCCTTTCTAGTGACCTTGCTAGATCATCTTGGTCTTTGATCATCGCTATCTCTAATCTAAATCCCGCTGATTACACTTTTGTGTGCTACTTCCTGTCTGACTTTTTTTGCACTGTTAGTGACACTTCGTTTACCCGGGATGGTGAGTAAGCACATACCTCACAAGGGTTAGATCGGGTCATGATATTGTTGTAGTGTTCTAGTCACGAGTCATGTAGGAGGAGAGAGCTACCCGTAGAAAGGGTTAGCTAGGCAAGAAGTACTGGAGTAGAGTGTCCATAGAGTGAAGCTACCATTATGGATGGGGGCTGAGACAAGAATGAATTAGACTAGTTTGAAGTTAATGAGCTACATATGCAAGATTTTAATCCATAACTTGGAAGGTGTCTTTTGGGGATAAAATTATGTGGGCTCAACTCAAAGCGGACAATATCTTACAAGGGTTGAATTGAGTCATAACATTGTGGTATCAGAGTAGAGTATGCACAGTATGGTATGAGCTAGTACGGGGATGAACTAGGGAGAAGCTAGTGGGATTGATGTTTTGCTTTAAAAAAAGTATTCATCCAAAAAAAATAAGACATCCGAACAATAAATCTAAATAAGATTACATAAATTAACAAAATGAAACAACACATATCTGTCTGAAATTAAATTTTTACTTACTGTTTATTTGTAAAAGAATCTTCGAATCTCTCATTCCCTTCCTCTCGATCGATTATCCTACAATGAATACAAAATATATTAAATAAAATAAAATAAAATTAATTAATCCCTCCCAGACCTCCTACTGGCCCCTCCCCCCCACCGGAGCCCCCCTCCTGCTGGCACCTCCCCCTGTCCCCTCCCCACCACCCACCGCACCCCCTCCCCCCAGCGACCACCTCTTGCTGCTCCCTGAAACCCCCCTCCCCTCCCACCGTCGACTACCTCCCCCTTCCCCCCTGCTGGCCCGTCCCTCCCAGTCCAACCTCCCCCGCCCCCTAACCCACCGGAACCCCCCCTTCGGAACCCCTCCCAGATGATTCCCAACCTCTAAAAACAAAAACAAAAAGACAATGGCACCGGCGGGGAATGGGGAGAGGGAGAGGGAGGGGGCTTACCGGATCGGAGAAGATGGCGAGGGACGGCGAGGGTGGCGATGGCGAAGACTGTGTCCAAGACGGTGATGTACCCGCGACGACGGTGATATACTGGCGGCGACGATGAGCTCAGGCGGCGACGGCAAGGACGCAACCGGAATGGGGGAGGAGGGGCGCCCGATGGGGACGGCGACGAAGGTGAGCTCCGACGGGGTCTCGTCGACAAGGAGAGAGTGGAAAGAGAGAGTGAGAGTGTGACTGAGTGGAAGGGAGAGGGTTCGATCGCGGGCTATTTGGGGAAAATTTCTAACGGATTCAGACGGAATTATTTTCCGTTGGAAATGTCGTCTGAGTTCAGACGGATTAATTTCCGTCGGAATAACCATCTGAAATTATGACATATATTTTGATGGATTCTACTTCGTCTGAAATACATATGAAATTTCTCGTCGACTGTGATCGTCGTAATTTATGACGGATATTCAGACGGACTAGATTCCGTCTGAAAATTTCGTCTGAAATCCCACTTTTTCTAGTAGTGCATTTGCCCAGTGGGGAACTGATGTCGTGGGACCACTCCCCACATCATCTGCAGGGTGCAAGTATATCCTTGCAGCGACATACTACTTCTCGCGCTGGGCGGAAGCCGTGGCTCTAAGAGAAGTGACGGGTGAAATTGTGGTCCGGTTCGTCTGTCGAAATATAATATTCCAGTTTGGCACCCCCAACCGAATTATCTCGGACAACGGAAGCCACTTCCGCAATCAGAAGGTCTACAGGTTGGACAAAAAGTACAAAATTGATTGGAGGATGTCAACTCCTTATAACCCGCAGGCCAAGGCTTTTAATAAAACTCTATGTACTCTCTTGGCTAAAATTGTTAGCTCCAACAATAAAGACTGGGAAGAGAAGATGTACGAGGCTCTGTGGGCATACCGCACCGTCTATAAAACTCCAACGGGCTACTGTTGTACCCCAACAATTTTCTAGCAAAATATTAAGAAATAAGGGTTCGAGAATTTCCCCGAATACCTTTAAAGCTACTGCTACCCAGCCCCTTCAATGGCTCCCTGGGCCCAGCCAAGGGTCCCAACCAGTTAGCTTTGACCCACGGCGACATCAACTATCAATTGGGGCCGCCCCTAATCACTCAGTTTGCGGATTTACCTGCGCTCTACACAGCCACCCGGGCCAACCCGGGGGCCCCCTGACGATAGGCCACGACACGTGGCACCCGGCAACGAGGCTGGGATCTACCCCTAAGACGCCTCCATCCAGCCTTCCAAGGTCAAAGGGAGACCTATCTTGGTCAACCACGGGCTTGAGAATCCCATAGCACCCGTATGCGGCCCATACACGCGTGTCAGGAATTTTCCTGAACACCCTGCGGGCGTGCATATCTGATAAGTGCTATATTTAACATCATAATTTACATCACATTCATCATCTTTGAGCATTAAATGGATAAAGTCGTGCAACATGAGCATTAATTACATTCTCACACATTATTTGAGTCTTCATGTATTTTATCATCTTTTTGAGCTTAAAAGATCATGTGAGCAATATTTAAATATTTGTACAATTATTTTGGAATTAAATAGATTGATATTTTAATTTTCAAGAAACAACGACCTAGATCAAGGTGCTATTTAAATAACGACAGCTTCAAGGGCGCGTATTCAGAAAGAAGCGACACAAGACCAGGCGTCAATTAATTTGAAGAAAGAGGAAAAAAAAAGAAATGACGACCGAGCTCAACGCGTGATTTAATGAATGCACTTTTAAGCAGGCGTTGATTCCAGAAATAGCGACGGCATGGAAGGCGTCATTACATTTTGATTGGAAAAAAGAAATAAAATGGAAAAGTTTGAGCGACTGTTCGAGGAGTCGCCAATTTAATAAATCGTGACCGTGTGAAGGGCGTTAATTCCTGCTGTACGGAGAAGTCAGAATATTTGGAAAAATAAAAAGGAAATAACGAAATAGCGCCCACGTAAGGAGGCGCGACTTCAATAAATAACGCCCTAGCTGGAGTCGCTAATTGAAGAAATAACTCCCGGATGGTGGTCGCTATTTACAGTTTGATGCAGAAGCGGAACAACAGTCTCCCAATCGAACTGTGCTTCCTTGTTTTGAGCATATCTAAGCTTAATCTATGGAAATGAGATTTTCAAATTGGAAAGGAGTCTAAATGGATCAAGTTGCATTGTTGGAAACTAGTTTTTGGATCAAATTGGGAGCCACGATCGTGGGTTTCTCTGCAACTATATAAAGCCACCGAGAGTGCCATGAGGGGAGTTAATCAGTCGGAGGTCTGCCATAGGGATTTATTTTGAAGCTTTTGCTTTCGTCTTTTGCAGTTAAATTCTTCATCAAAGTTCTTCGTTCTCCAGTCTTCTACAAATTCTTATTCTTCATCTTCCTCTAATCCTTCCAGTTTTCAAAGTTATTTCCAGTTTTCCAAATATCTATCTATGCATTTTTATTGTTCATCCGGTTTTAAAATACTCTGCTATTTCTCATTTTTCTTCCCTTTCTGATCTTCTGTTGCTTCTGAGTTCTTCATGAAAGTTGTAGGTTTTTAACCGTCTTCAAATTCGTCTTCTACCACTTCTTCAAAATCTCAACTGTTTTCAAGTTATAGTCAATTTTCTAAAGTTCAGTTTTGCACTTTTCACTATTCATCCGCAACCACTCTCTGTTCTATCACGTTTTTGTCCATATTCATCTCATTTTTTGTCATTGTGTTCTTCATAAATCTTCTTCATCTCTTCATCTTCTACAATTTTTGCTTCTTCCACTTCGTCTAGTTCTCTCTAGATTTTAATCTATTCTTCTTCTTCTAACCCTCTTTTTTCAAAACTGTTTTACTGTGTTTTCTTGCTACCGTAGCCCATCCTTCTTCCTTCTATTCACTTCCACTTTCTTACCTCCACCTTCCCATATTTCTTCACATATCCCTATGGAGGATTTTCTCTCTTTGGTCCTCTTGGCAGCGTCTACTTCCATGGCGGGGTGAAACTCAAAGGCTCGGCACGGCAGAGTTGACGGCGTTCTTCATCCTATTGGCTTACAATTTCTTTTGTCTTTCTTTATTTTGCAAGTTGTAATTTTAGTTTTCATGTACATTGTACTTGCCATCTCTTATAGCAATAAAGTTGCTCTTTGTGAAATTATGTTTATCTTTCTATCTCTTCCAAATTTTTCTACTTAAACCCTCTCATATTCTTTAAATAGTTTTCATGTAATTTATTTTTCCTTAGATTAATCACACTCAAAAATTTGATTTTTAAAGCATAAGGTGTTTTTTCAACTTGCTCTATAAATATTATTCCTCCTCGTGGGATCGACTCCGCTTACCACTATATATTTGATTTTTTCAATCTTTCAAAGTGAGTGAGTGTGAATATTTTAAAATTGTGGCACGGCTCTTAACGACACTAGTCGGTGCGCATCAATATCCAGCCATTCTACAACAAGTCGGGGGGAAACCCACTTCTCCGGCACCCCAGCCTTGTCCAATGATAGCCTCCCAGCAAGTCGGGGCCACCCCCGACCCTCAGACACGCGGCGATAAGCCGTTTGCTTTCAGCTCCCGGGCCAACTCTGGGCTGCCCGCCAACCCATGTTATAACACGACGCATGTCACGAAAGTCAGGCCTGCACATCCGGAAGGTTCTCTTTCAGCTCTTATGAGCCTCTGCCCTCATCCCAAGGCCAAATCAAAGGTCCGCCAATCACTCACCCAAGCCGATCGACAACCTGAGGTGTGTCGGGAATTTCCCCGAACACCTTCCGAGCGGCAACAATAACGCCACATCGGCAAGCCCCCACAGGCTAATCCCAGCATCTCGGAACACTCTGTCCCTCAAAGGACACCCTCAGATGACAAAAGAAGTCCCCCAGGGGCCACCCCTCGGGGTAACGGCTCGCCCGGGGTGAGTTCACCCCGGGCGCGACCGCGCCCCGAGGAGGGTGAAACCCCCCCTTGGGGGACGCGCCCTCCTCCCAACCCAATGGCCCCACCACCATTCTACAGTCCCAGCATCCCCAGTTCCGTGCGAGATCGACAACCCGAGGTGGAAGGATTCATGAAGACGGAGCCTCGAGATCACACTAAGTCACTCGAGTCAACCTTCTCGATCCACGTGTGCAAGCGGCCAATCCTCCCGTCAAAGCCCCGTATCCTTCTTGTCTTCTTGCAACTGTACTTAGTCATGGTAGGAAAAAAATACCAAAAAATGGGATTTTATAGAGCGAGGACCGCCCCCTCTCTCTCTCTCCACTTGCTCTGCCTAAACCCCCCCCCCCCCAGGGGGGGGGAGGGTTTAGGCGGACCAACCTGGCCCCCCAGCTGGTCCGCCTAAATCCCTTGGGGGGCTTAGGCGAACCAACCTGCCCCCCCCAGGTTGGTCCGCCTAAACCCCTGCTCCAACAAAAAAAAATGTTTTTTTACAAAAAAACCCAACCCCCAGTCGGTCCGCGCGCCAACCCCCTTGGGGTTTAGGCGGACCTAACTGAGGCCCAGTCTAGTCCGCATAAACCCAGGGTTTAGGAGGACCAAACCTGCCCCTAGGTCTGGCCTACCTAAAACCCATCCAGAACAAAAAAAAAGAGATTTTTTAAAGAGAAAAACCAATTTTTCCTCCGCCTAAACCCCTCCGGGGAGGGGTTTAGGCAGACCAAACCCAGCCCCTGGGTTGGTCTTCCTAAACCCTCCCTCCCCCACTCTGTAAAACAAAAAAAAAACTATTTTGCAAGGGTTTACATGGACAAAACCCATCCCATGGGTTGGTCCGCCTAAACCCTTCACTGACCCTTCACCTTCCCCTATAAAAGCCCCCTTGGGGGCTCATAGGGAGAAGGACTGAGCATGCAAGAACCTATGATCTAACTGCTGCACCCTAGGACTTTCGCAGGCATCCAAGAAGGATCGAGGACGTGAGGAGCTAAGTGTGTGCGCGTGGTTGGCTCGTTGATCGGCTCTCACACGCCGAGGGTATGTCGCTCGCACTTCCCTCATACAGCGTTTAGCCATCTCATACGAGCTCACCTTCGTCACACGCAAGGTGCTATGGCAACGACAAACACACCCACATCTCGGGTCTACCCGTATATGACAACCCACGACGGCCACACATGCACCATGGTGCCGCACCTACCTTGGTCACGGAATCACGTGCCTAACACTCGCCTCGAGTTGGCCACCGACCGCTCTGACCGATGACTTGAGTTAGTCGGACCGTGCCCGGGGAGCAACGTTTCCGGGACCGGCCTCGACTCCCCCAGCATGGAGAGACTCGCCTCTCAGTGCCTAAACCTGACCGCTCATCCCGAGCCACATCTGGCCCTCATCCGGTCGCTTGCTAGTATCTTCACCTGCCACCCAATCTAGACCTCCCTCGACAAATTGGGCATGTTCCTCGTCTCGAGGAGAGCCTCTATAAAGGCATGCGGATGTCCGCCTTGTTATGCATTGACCCGGGGACTTACCCATGCGTCGGAACTATCCCGTGGCTTGCACCGATTGTACTTTGGCCTCCTAGGCTCATTTATATAGCCCTCTTGGCTTCCATAAAGTATAAAACTAGTTGAACACTCGCTCCTGTATCCGGGTCTCAGCCTCCTCCCACACTACCCAGTGCGTGTACAACATCTCTCATTCCAGTAAAACAAACCTCTCAGTCAGAATGTACCCTCATAGCTGCGAGATGCCCCCGGCCCTCTATCCACGACTTCAGACATATACAGACTTCTCTTCAGCACAGAAAAAAGGTGTTCGGATTCAATTCGATGTAAATAAACACCGACTGTTTGCGGCCGGTGGGGAAAGACGTCCAGTACATGATTCTCCACAATCGTCTGCGCACTCGCACCCATGGAACCCCTTCTATCCACGTGTCGCCCGATTGCCCGAGCCCACGTGCCGCGTCCTGGTGACGCTTCCCTAGTCAACCTTCGGTTCCATAGATGATTGTAGAGAAATCGACTGGCACACCCGCACCCCTGTCCAGTTAACCCATACCCCCATAAACTTCTCGTGCCATTCAACTCCTATCAACTTTTCGTAAAAGGAGAGTGCCTGATACCGCCATGAGAGGTATACGGCCACGAAGGAGGATACCCGAGATACATCAAACTTCTGTATTTTCCTTTCCCGCTTTATTCCTTCCCTCATCCCGGTCATCAGTACAAAAACCCCCACAACAGTTGCTCACCCTTCTCCTTGTTGTATGGCTCAGAAGTGATCGCCCCTATAGAACTGGAGATACCCTCTTTAAGGGTCGCAATCCAGTAGGGGCTGGTCGTGGAAGGACAGAAAAATGTTGAGCGAAGACTCGAAGAGCTCTCCAACCTGGAGGGAAAGCGGCTTCGAGCCCAATAAAATATCTAGGTTTATCAGGCCCGGATAGCACGTGCCTTCAACAAACTCGTCAAGGAACGCAAATTCAGAAAGGGTGACCTTTTTATTATCAAAAAGGAAAAAGTCATGACTGCCAATCCCAAGGGTAAGATGAACGAAAATTGGCTCAGACCCTACGTGGTCTAAAAAGTCTATGAAGGCGGAGTGTATGTAATTGTCAACCACCGGGGGGGAGTTTCTGATATCCCGTCAGTGCTGATGAAAGAAAAGAAGATAGTAGCAAACAAAAGAGAAGCAAAAAAAAGAAAAAAAGTGAGAGAGAGAGCAAGAGTTTTGCAATGTTCAAGCAAAATTTCTAGCTCGAACGTCCATTATGGGTCGAAGGGGAATAAAACACTTCTTCTAGTTTGACACTGACCCCGTGTCAATGAAAATACAAAGAGATGAACAAACCATGCCATTTTTTGATATCCCATCGGTGTTGATGAAAAGACACCTGGCCCGAACCTTCCATTTGGGTTAAGGAATTAAAAAATATATTTCCTTGCTTTGACACTCACCCCGTGTCAGTGAAGAGATAAAGAGACGAACATACCATGTCAGTTTCGATATCCCGTCGGTGCTGATGAAAAAGACACATGGCTCGAACTTCTGTTTGGGTGAAGGAATAATAAAAACAAAAATCCTTGCTTTGACACTCACCTCGTGTCAATGAAGAGACAGAGAGATGAATAGACCATGTAAGTTTCCGAAATCCCGTCGGTGCTGATGAAAAAGACACCTAGCCCGAACCTTCCATTTGGGTTAAGGAATAAAAAAAATATATTTCCTTACTTTGACACTACCCCCGTGTCAATGAAGAGACAAAGAGATGAACAAACCACGTTAGTTTCCGATATCCCATCGGTACCGATGAAGAGGCACCTAGCCCGAACCGTCTATTTTGGTGAAGGAATGAAAGGTCGTTCCCTTGGGCTGACACTAGCCATGTGTCAACAAATTGACCATGTCGCTGCCCCTTGAGGCGATGAACAAACCTTTTGACTTGGACCTTCCGTCCAGGTCGATGAATGAACAAACTCTTCTCTCCGTCTCCTCAGGGTGATGAATAGACCCTTGACTTGGACCTTCCGTCAATGAATGAACAAACTCTTCTCTCCGTCTCCCCGGGGTGATGAATAGACCATTGACTTGGACCTTCCATCTAGGTCGATGAATGAACAAACTCTTCTCTCCGTCTCCTTGGGGTGATGAATAGACCCTTGACTTGGACCTTCTGTCCATGTCAATGAATGAACAAACTCTTCTCTCCGTCTACTCAGGGTGATGAATAAACCCTTGACTTGGACCTTCCATCCAGGTCAATGAATGAACAAACTCTTCTCTCCGTCTCCCCGGGGTGATGAATAGACCCTTGACTTGGACCTTCCGTCCAGGTCGATGAATGAACAAACTCTTCTCCCCGTCTCCTCGGGGTGATGAATAGACCCTTGACTTGGACCTTCCGTCCAGGTCAATGAATGAACAAACTCTTCTCTCCGTCTCCCTGGGGTGATGAATAGACCCTTGACTTGGACCTTCTGTCCAGGTCGATGAATGAACAAACTCTTTTCTCCGTCCCTTTAAGGCCAAATCAAATCGCGCAGTTCGAACACTCTGATGTTGCCATTTGGTAGCCCGCACGGGTTGCACGGTGGAGTGATTCCCTCGTTCTTTCCCTAAAAGGGCGAGCACTCTCCCGTGCACCCACGCGGACCCCTATCGGACTCTCCCTAAATGAACTGTGTAGTGGGACCCGCGCCTCGCCGGCATACTCCAAGGCTGTACGAGAAGGAAGAAAAAGATTTTCCAGACATACATGCATGCAGAAGACATACATCCTTGCAAAAGGCAAGCTACATGTTCTTCGGGGCATACCCCTGCATTACAATTTCAAAACCAAAAAGGGAAGAAAAAGTAAAGGCCCAGCGCTTAGTCTATCCCCCAGAAAATCTCCTCAAGAGGAAGGATCCCGACACAAGGGAAGTTCAACATTTCATTCAGTCGGTCTTCCTACTCTTGAAGGTGTTCCAGCTCGGTCCTCACGGAGGCCACTTCAACCTCGGCTATGACCAATTGCTCAGCTTCTTCGGCCTCAATCGCCTCAACTTTCTGAAGTTCACATTCGGCCGTGGTGAGCCAGACTTTGAGCCGCTCCATTCTGCTTGCCAAGGCATGGGTGCGGTCGCAGCACTCCTCCACGGCCCTCCGGCGCTGCTCCTTGTTACCTTCCCGCACCTCCAAGGTTTGCAAATATTCATCCTTTTGTTGGCAGAGTGCAGAAAATTGGTCAGGGACTTTCGTCTCAAGGAACTCGCGGCGGTTTGCGTACTTTAGTAATAATAATATGCATCACGACCACTCCTCCAAGGGGCAGCCCAAGATCTGTAGTGCCTCTGTTAGCTTCTTCGCTATGGCTCTCATGCCCTAATATGTGAGGGTTGGGTCAGGGAACACCATAGATCACAGCGCCGCCAAAGTTTGTTGGACCGGCAGGTCCGAGGTGACATGGCCTATCGAAGGGACAGCCGGGAGGTTGAACTTGACGCTATTGTCCACTGTCACCCAAAGCTCCACATCGACCATGGCCGAAGAAGATGGGAGGGCCGGAATTGAGCTGCTAGGCGCCTCGACCGCAACAGCAAGCTCCTTCATGACCCCCGCCGAAGGTGAGGGTATAACTTCAATGGAGCTGCCCCGCACCTCGGCCGCAAGGGGAAATTCTTGCTCTACCATTTCTACAGGGCTTGCCCCGGAGGCCGTCTCATGTGCCAGCAAGGTTGGAGCCGTGGCTTCTGCTGAAGGTGAAGTAATCATGAGGCTCAAGCTCGAGGTCGCATCAGAGGGGCTCGTTTCCACAATTACCTGGGTCGCTGGCGAGGGTGAAGAAGGACGCCGCCATATATTCCTTAGTGTCTACACGTCCATGGGAGTGACTAGGTACTGAGGCGGCGGGGGTGACGTTAAAGGTAGTCTGCATGCCAAGGACCTCAAGATAGACAGAGGAACGGCTGCACCCACCCTCAAAGCCGACGCTAATCCTGGCTCAAGTATCAGGATAAAGAATACCCGGGACTTGTCTATCGCTCGGTGGCGAGCCCGGGGAAAGGCTACCCTTCCCGACACTTCAGGTACTTGGTCACGCAAGGCAGAGTCAACTACTCGTGTCAAGCCACGGCTAGTTGGATTTACAAAATATCAAGGGACACTTGTAGGTGCCGGAAGGTGGTGCCCGCGTAGGGCGTGCGATGCGTGTGTAGTCGTCCCTCCGAACTTGTGATGCTGCTACCTACGGTGCACAGGTTAGAAAGATAGAAAAGGTGTGATCGCCAGAGGTGTTTACCTGAACCTTACAAGAGTAGAATGATCGTGAATGCCATAGGAACAGGAGAATGTGGGTTCATGTCCTCGCTCTCGGCCGGCCAAGAGCAAGGAGCCCTGCGAGTCGATGACAAAGTTCCTGCAAATAAACCAGCAAACATAGAAACCATTAGACTGTGGAAGTGCAGAATATGCTCATAAAAGTAAAGAAAGCATGCAAATGGGGTCTCTCGTACCGGGAAGGGGGGGCGGAAAGGGGGATGGCCGAGACTTTCGACCATCCGCCTTCCCTATGTTTTGGGTTGAAAAACCTCTTTAAAATAGGGAACTAGGAAGATCTAGCACATATGAATGCACTAAAACAGGAAGGAATGTAGTAGTATAGGAAACAAGGGAAAGAAGGACGGGGTTTGCCCGTCAACCAACAGGAGGCGGCCAGCTATTTGGTCGCTTAGAGAGGGTGGGCGACCATGTCGATGGCCGCCCCCTGCAACTGGAGCTCGTCCACGGCGGAGCTCTCCAACTTTAGGTTCTACTGCTAGGGGAAGGTTGGGGAAGGTGCTCTCATCCTCTCAGCTCTCTCTGAACTCTCCGAACTGACAGAACATCCTCCTCTCAAAATGTCCAACCCCCCCGTGGGGCAGTTTCGAATGGAGCTTTTTTATGTGGGGGCAATCTCCCTCCAAAAATCATTCGGAAACAGAGTGCGTGTAAGGCTACGTGGGTCTCGAACCCCCCCAAGTGGGGAACGATTGTGGAGGACATGCCCGGAGTGGGCGGATCGTGGGTTTGACTGTAGTTGACAGGAGGCGTCCAAGGATCTGGCCATCCAAAGGGGTTGGGCGGCTATGTCGATGGCCTTCTTGAGGGTGAGGGTGGCTAGGAGTCTGGCCTTCTAGGAAGAGCTGGGCGGCCAACTATGTGGCCACCAAGGATGGTGGGCGGCCAGGTGTCTGGCCACCCTGGGTTGTGGGTAGCCAGCACCATGGCCGCCCAGGGATCAGGGCAGAGAATGCATATAAAACCTCTAAAAATTTGTGAAGGGACAGAGTGGAGCCTATCTAAAGGAGATGAGACCCCACACTACCAATCAACCAAGAAAAAGGTGTCACTTCTATGATGGCTAAACAAGGGTCCGCGGGATGTTCAAAATTAGACATCTACAACACTTACATTTACCTCAGCCGCCGACACTATGCCAAGCTCGGGTGTCACGTCAACCGGTGCTGACATATCGGCCTCAAGTACTGGTGCTTCGGAGACGGGGGCTTCTATTGACCTTTGAGGAGCATGTCCATGCAAAACCAGGAATTAACGAAAGCCATTGAGGAGCACCCGATCGGAGGTGAAGAATACGAACTTATACTTACATCTACCTCCACCAGGCTTAAGGAGGCTGGTAAGGTGGAAGGTAGAAGAATGGGCATGGACTCCACAGGCTGCCCAAGTACGTCCCTAGTCGAAAGGACTTCATCCGAAAAATAGCCATAGTCTCTCTGTTCGCCTGATGAAGATCCAGTCGGGGCGAGCACCTCCTTAATCGGGGGAGGCATATTTTTCTCAGGTTCCACAGCTGCAGGTGCCTGGGGCGGACTGGGTGTGGTGGACTTTCCTGACCTCAAGCCCCTCCTCACGTATGTCAGCGGTGTCGAAGAAGCAACTGGAGCAACTTCTTGCTCCTCTATCGCTGTCTCAACCACTGCCAAACAAAGGAGTGTTTGGGTCATCGAAGGATAGATCGTTCGGAGGGAACGAAGAGAAAACCAGTCTTTATGACAACAAAAGCTATCTTTCTTGGCCTCATTCGCGTGAGAGTGCACGGCGACAACGTCCTCGCCGGGCCTCGCCACGAGAATCTCTGCCACCCCCACTCCGAGAATGATAACCAGAGCAGGCTCTTCCACACCTCCTGAAATGCCAAGAGCTAACAAGGTTCCAAGGCTGCATTCTTAGTAGGCAGTCCGGCTATGAAAAGGCATAGGGACAAAGAAGTTGTACCCCTAGGTGGGCTCGGCGCGACATTGGAAGTGGCAAACTCTTCGAAGGAGGGAACCCTGGGGGCTAAAGGAACGGTGGCAGGAGGTTCCTCAACCTCGGCCAGTCTCTTCTTGGCCCTCCTCTTCTCACCTGCCTTCGCCGCAGCCAGCGCCTGTGACGACCCAAGATCCAGATACCGGGAAGAACCTGATACCATTCGAATCCTGGCCCGCCGCCCACAAGTCGGGAGGGCTCGGAAGGGCTAAAAGGAGTGTGGAGGTACAAAGAAATAAGAAATAAAGCAGGACAATTCAACAATTAATAGAAATAAATAAACAACTACAACAACAGAGTCCAGTCCAATAGAAAGTATAGTCTAAAGCAGTAAAGCGTACCACATGCCAAGTGAACCCTCAGCCCGGTGAGCTGGCAGCTAAGGACCTCCGAATAGCACCCTCAAGCCTTGAGGAAGAACCGCCACACCTGAAAAGCTGGGATGAGTCTCCGAACGGAGACTCAACAAGGGTCCCACAGAACCCCAACCGGAAACAACGGCAGTAGGGGAAAGGAAAACTACATCTACAGCAGGAACAACGAACTGGTGGCCGGTCAAAACTTGACACTACAGCAACTCCTACTGTACCGGTCAAGCAGAAAGAGAAATCCCGATCTCACCATCGGGAACCGGACCACACTAACCACCTATCGAGGTAAAACCTACGGCAGCCCTACTGTAAAGGCCCGCCCTCCCTGACAAGGCCAACCTGGACCACGCTGTCCAAGGTCAAGCCGCGACCGCCTAGTCATGAATACAACACTAACAAGTCACAACCTCTGTACAGCCACTGGCACCCTGGCCACTACCTCGAACACCGGTCGGTCCAGAAAACCACGTCTCGCAGACGGGAAACGGAACCCGAACACAGGAGAGTCACGTCTCACGTGACAGGAGTACCTGTCCACCAGAAGCAAGGCCGGATGCATCCACTGACAACTTAGACCGCGCCTCAGGTGTCTCCGTCTGGCACAGCGGGAACTGAGACATCGTACAAGTAACCACAGAATAAGTGACTAGTTGGGGTCGCGCTCGACCCCAATCATGTGTGCACACACAGACCATGCGTCCTAGGTCTGGCCTCTAACTGGTTTTCCCCTGAGCTGGACTCTAACTGTAAGACGTGGGGCCCGACGGTAACCAGCCTAAAAATCGTCTCTCTAGGGTAGCCTCGCCACCACTCCCTGGTGGGACCACTCGCGTGTCGGAAGGCTATGACTAGTGGGGAGTCACTAATTTGACCGCTCTTCGAGGAGAAACTCCGAGAAGCACACACACACCCTGTGCAAAAGTCGAGAAGGACCAAGTGGCGACGAGCCACTGGACTCTGGACGGTCCTCTAGACTCACTAAATCCAACGGTCCTTGAGTCACAAGACTCGGGGTCAAGACCGTCATACGTAATAGCACAAGGCCATCAATCTAGCCTAATCCCTAGGTCTAAAACTACGATAGCATGAATACCGAGGTAGCTCATGAGCCGTCGAGACCATTTCGTCGGGAAGGGAATTGAGAAGCCTTCCATCCTCAGGCTGGGCAACTAGACTCACAATCCAAGGCCACACACATGGCCCATGCGGAAAGCACAGAATCATGATTACCGAGGTGGCTCACAAGTCATCACGTCGATTCCCCATCCCAGGGAAAAGTGAGAAACCTCCAGCCCCAGGCAGGATGGCTGGACTCGCAGTCCAAGGCCTGACACATGGCCCACTCAGGAATGATCTTCCGCAGAAACCCACGACATGCGGGAGAAACCCACCACACTCACACCGATACACGGTGACTCGATCAAGCGTAACACAAAGCCTGGAACACACACACCTATGGGCATGCTAATCGAGGAGAACAAAACCTCCAGACACCCAAAGACACGGTCACGGAACTCCACAGGGTGTCCAAGACACACACGGCCAAGGGAAGCACGATCAGCCGTAGAGTACCCGCCCTGGGCTGCCCGACTAGTCGCCCTCAAGAACGTGCTACCCTCCTACTGCGCGTTCAGAACAAAACGCACTACTCACCTGTAGCGCGACAAGGACAGACGCGCTATACGCCCATAGCGTGATCAGAACGGAACGCGCTACCCACCTGTAGCGCGACAAGAACAGACGCGCTATACTCCTATAGCGCGATAAAACCACGTTACTGTTCATCTTCCCCGATGAACGCGCTTTATCGGGGGGACGCGTTCTCCAAGAACGCGTCCACCTAGGCGAGCGCATTCTCAGTCCGCGCCCGAAAATGATGGAAACCGTGAAGAAACTCATTCCACGCCCCGTTCACCCCCAGGTGAAGGGGAAACAAAGGGAAAATCATTCCCAAAGCCCCTAGGCATTCAATGATGCCCTTAAACCATTAACGCTAGATCGGGCTCGCACCCCAAAATCATGGATTTATCCCAAAATGGCAATAAACTCACACTCGGCTCGTCACGGCCTACAAAACTCGCGGGGAAGGAAGTGCACCAGCTGGGGGTCCATCTCCCTACCTCCACCGAAGATTCTGCGCCCCGAGGTCGCCGATCTGTGAAGAAATCACCACGAAACCCTCACCGGGACACGAACTCATACCCGAGCTTCACCGTGCCTCCACCGCCTCGATCCTCACCCATCCTCACCGTCCTCCTCGCCCGCGTCACCCCGCTGCGCCCCCGCCCCGCACCGTCGACCGCCGGAGAGAGAGGGAGAGAGGAGAGAGCGTGAGAGAAGAGAGAGGGAGAGAGTGAGAAAATGAGAGGGGAGAGAGGGAAAGAGTTAATATATATAGATAAGCCCAAAAATGTCAAAAATTCAAAAAAAATATGAAAAATTACCTCCGCAATCCTCGGGAGGAGAAAACGTGTTAGTACTGTCCCGGAGTCGGAGAACACCACGGTTCGCCCTACACAGAGTTCCGAAGGCGCGTCAGGGAAAAATACGTGTAAAACACAAAATACACTCCGAGACCCATGAAAATGATCTGAAAAATATCCAAAAAATTTGAGGCATTACAGCGCCTCCTTCACTGGTGACTTCTCTCGTGCACGCTTGTCGGCCGGCGGTAATAGCGTAGTTGTCGGAGTCGGCGCCGACGTGACAAACTGCAGCGGTGTCCGCACATGAGAAAGGAATTGGCTGTAACAGTTCAACTTGTAGATGGAAGGATTCTCTACTCGAAGTAATCAATACCGTGAATGTGGTAGAAAAGGGAATATCACTTGTAGATGGAAGATAAACATGCATACATACATATATGAAGATGGGAAGGTGTTATACCTGAAGGGCCGATGTGAAGATGAGACAATGGTGAGTATGACAAAGACGGCTCCTTGTCTCTGCGGGCCGCCTCCCTGACTAGCCAACACACGTCCCCAACCTTGGCATAGCGATCAGCGAGGATGGCCAAGTCTGAATGGTTCCGGGACGCAAGGCAGAAATATAGATTCAAGTGGTCCACTCCCCACCTCTCAGCATAATGAAAAGACAGATTGAGGTTCTTGTCTAATATGGTTACTGTCGGATCCTCAATCGTAAGCCCGTGTACTCAGAATAGAACAAATAGCCATGTGGTTTGCTGATAACGTTCGAGCCTCCAATCCTCCTTTCTCACAAACACCTGGTAGGGACAAGTAGAATCTACCTCAGGGCTCCAGCTCTGAGACAGGGTGACTTTCTCCTCTATCGGAAAGGGATAGTTGATCAGATCTAGTTGGGCTGTCCCTATCCGGCATAAATCTTGGAGAGGCCATTTGAAATCATCAATCGAAACTTTTAGCAAGTCGATGGGCGGGGGCGGCTTAAGCTACCGAGCTTCCTTGCGAGCAGACAAGTAGTCCACCTCCTTCTTTCTGCCGAATTTGAGTCGAAGCAAATGCTCTGGGTCGATGTCAAGGACGGTCGCCTTCTGCTTACTCAGGAATTTCCTCTCGGCGCCGTCCCAACAATTTATTTTGCACAATCGGTAAAACCCCACCCGGGCATTCCACCATTTAATATAGTCTACTATCACCCGTGGAAATTGCCCGGGGGCTGGTACCCTGAAGGATGAGGGGTATGATCGGTGGAAGAAGTCCCACGAAGTCCGGGCATGGTCGGCAGTGAAGCCCCCTTGAAGCATCCTCACAGGCAGAGGAAATTGGGCACTATGCGTGGGTATATGCTGGTCATATCCAAAATTATGACCGAAGCGGAAGGGATAATATGGCTCCAGCAATAATGTGCTCATGTTTCTGAAAATAAAAACACTGGGGCAGATAGATAGCGCCCAGTCGTGGAGCTCGGGCTCTAGCAAAGGGCGGCTGATCGTCCACTGGCTGATGGGGTGGATATACCTCTCCACCTGATCGTCCTTGCATTCCCTACTGCTCTTCACCAAGAGACGAATGAGCGGCCAACACCTAGAAGAGAATGCTACCTGAGGCGTCATGAGGAATTGCCATAAGTCTGCCCCTCATAAGATACAATTGTGCCGACGCTAACCCAGGCTTCATGCTCGCAAACTCCAGCATCCGGGGAAATAGCGTCTAGGCTTGAAGAGCGTGGGGCGCGTACTCTGGAAACAAAGTGTAGACCCATGCGTTCAAGACATGCATAGGCCCAATTAGCCGCACCTACCGCGGGAGCTGGCTCTTGCTAACGTCTCCCAAGGTCTTGTAAACTAGGCACAGTGCAGTTGGGCAAAGTGACAACTTGAGCTCCCAAGCCATCTGATAGGCGGGGTATATGGCTTCCGACCGAATGACACTCTTGTACCCATATGGCAGAGCGAAAGCACAGAGCCAGTAGGCGAGGAAGGCTGCACAATGCGTCATGGGGTTGACGCTACCCGGGTTGGGGCCGCTCTTATGCCCTTTGAAGAAAGCACTGTCCAAGTCTAATTTGCTCCTGCCACGTTTCTTCTGAGCTACCGCAACGCCGACAGAAGGGAAGTCATCGTATTTCTTCTCCTCATGGAAGAAATATCTTAGCCACATTCCCATACGCACTCTTCTTCGGTCACTGCACAGTGGGTGTTGACACCTGTTTTTAGCCCGCAAGTTGCGTCATTTCTCTTATTCATCATTTTTGATGTCCTGAATTAACCATTATTTTGGAGCCTTCCTTGGATGGATTAAGAGACCATTTTATTGCTCCATTCCCTTTGAGCCTTGGATATCATGATTTCTTAGAGCCTTGGAGCCTATCTTATCACCTCCGGCCTTCCAAGTCGACTTACGGCCCATTTAGGTCAACTTCCCTCAAGCATTCGGCCCCTTTCGTTATGCAATCTTGAAAAATGGTCCTTTTTTATCCCCTTACATTCCTCTATTCACTGAGTGTCCTTCACCAAAGTTGTTCATTTTTTAAAGCCCTACAATTCCTTCTTCTACTCCACCAGCCTGCTCTCCACCATTTTCAAGTCCTAGCATTTTGCTTTGTTCTCAGCCCATTGTCTCTCTCCTCTGATCATCATTTCATCTTACTTTCTTCATAAAAGTTATTCGTTTTTCAATTATCTACAATTTCTTATTCTACCACTTTCACTAATTCTGCACTGTTTCTGAGGTATTCTTCAATTTTCAAACTCTACTACCTTCACCCAGAAGAAGGTCACCTAGAGGACCGTTTTCAGAAGGAGGACACCCCAGAGGACCATTTATAACTAGAAGAAGGTCACCCAGAGGACCGTTTTCAGAAGAAGGTCTAATGCTAGACCGTCCTATTGAAGAAACGGTCTAATGCTAGACCATTTTTAGCTTGTTTTGGACCGAACTGCCGTGCTCGCCAACGACTCTGTTCTTCATGATATATGCGGTCCAGTCATGACCGTTTCTCACCAAAAACGGCAACTCGATAGACCGTCTCTATGACAGAGAGTCCAGAAGATCTTGAACTCCGTCTTCTTTGCCGCTGGACTCGAAGGGTGATTTCTGTGCAACGGGGTCTCCTTGTTAGGACTCTATCTTCTAGAGTACTCCACGAAATTGAGACCCATTTATTTCTGTGTCTTCCTCTTTGAATTATCTTGAATTTGGTATATAGAGCACGCTTTTTCATGGACCGGATCTCTGAGAATCTTGGCCGCAAGTTCAGGTTTTATGCATTTCGTGTAACACAAATTCTGTCAGATAAGGTTCCAGGGCCTTCTTCTAAGAGCCATATGTTCTAGATCCTTCCACCAAAAAGAGTCCCGTTTGTTCCTATGTCTTATCTTGACTATTATCTCGAGAATGATCCAAAGATCTCAAGATTTGGTGGACTCTATCTCCTGTAATCGTGGCAAAAAGTTCTGGGTTCTATCACTTTTCTATAAATAGATTCCTAGTTCGCCTGCGCACCGGGGGGCTCTTCTTCGACCTGGGGCGAAGCCATGCCGGATTGTTGACTCAATCCTTCGACCATAGGCTATTGAGGGAAGTATAGGCTTCGATTTGGTTCCTTATTTGCTTGATTTCATCGTCGTTTGCCCTCCTAACTTTGCCTCTACTTCTTGCAAATCATCAAAGATTCTGTTTTCCTGCTACAACTCCGCGGTAGGATGCCCTTCGTCGATCCGGGGCGGGGCCATGCTGCATCATCTACCTCCTGCTCCAACCCCAACCTGAAGAGGGGAGTGTCTTCTTCGATTTCCATCTCTCTGGGCTCTTTTTCTTCGCTCCTATGCTTAGTTCTCTCCTCCAACTTTTCACAAATCGTCACAGTTTTACACTTAGTTTCTGTACAGTTCTCTACATGTTTTTACATTTTTATCCATTTTGCATAACATTTTTCTCTCTCCTTTCTTAATCAAATTTCGTGATTTCAAATCCCATGCATGCACAACACTCCCACCTTTCATTTGCACCTATTTATAGGGGTTAAAAACCCTCCCCCGGTGCATTCTGCCCCTTTCTTTCATGTTGATTTATCATTCCAGGGCAGTTTCTACACTTTCTTGATCTAATGGGTGTTCTTTTGTTTTTATGACTTTGTTTTACAGGACATTATCAATATGAATATGAGGCCCTCTTCCTCTAGCCGGCTGGAAGGAGAGGAGGTCCAATCCCACCAGTTCCCCGCACCCATCTTCAAGGCGCGATCACGTTGTAGCGGTCACCATTGGCCGCGGTCTTCTTTCTATTTTTCCCAAGGTACACAATAGTCTTTCATCCCTTATAGCATCTATTTCCCACTGCTAATACTTGGGTGGCGATCACGATTCACTCAGTTCTTTATCACCCTTTCCTTGTTCATGCTATCATGTTATTTTCATGATCACACTTACATATACATGCATAGCTTCTTAGAGGGCGGGGTAGATTACACTTTACTATCTACACCCTTTTTTAGCGATCACAGTGAGACACCTAGTGCCCATCACGTTGTATTTTTAGTGTCCTGCATGTTGGGTGGGTGTTCATGCATGTTTGGGTAGTCTTTTCCACATTTTTCCATCGTTCTGTCCATTCCTGGGTCTGTCAGGGGTACATGGTCTATCGTAGGGCCGCCTAGCCCTTTAAACGGCCTTTCCAGGACCACCCCAACCCTCTGGTGTTGTAAACGGCCCTCCCAGGACCACCCAGGACCTAGGCGGTCTACCACTAGACCACATAGAGGTTGAAAACGGTCATCCAGGTGACCTTTTCTTGGTTCTAGCTGGGCAGGATTTCTGTTCACAGGGGCCTTATTCATTCGTGCATAACATTGTCTCCTGACATCGGATTGGGCTGATTTTTATTATGTTACGCTGTCCTTTGTATTGTCTTTCCATACATATAAAGTTTACATCATTTGCATATTTAAAAAGTGTCTCCATTTTTACATTTTTTGCATTTGGTTTGCATGCGGTCTACGCACAGGTTCACGGGGGCATTTTTTGGACGATTTAATTGGCCTCCCGAGGTCGGATTGCCCTATTCTTGGGCCCATTGTGTAGACCTTTGTATTGTCTTTCCATCCATAGTTTATTTACATCATTTAGGTCACATTTGCCTAGTTAAATATTGTCATTATTTTAACATTTTGTTCATAAAATCTGCATGCAGGTTCAGGGGCAAACACAATGGTACGTTGTTCTTTTATGGTTTTCCCTATCTTTTAGTGCCTAGTTGTCCCTATTTCTGAATTTGCATTATTATTATTCAGATTGTTTTGCATTTTTCATACATTTTTGTGATGTTTGCATAATTTCATTATTATCTTGATTTGTTGGTCTTAGGCTAGAGATTGCATGCACTCCGGTGCACATAGGATCATGCATATTTGCATATTGTAGTTGCATTCCCCTCGGTAAGTGATCCTCTAGCTCCCATATTCCTTGGGCTCGACTAGGTGATCTTATTCGGGACCTCCATAAGTTCCCGCGAGCCGTGAATTCTCACACAGACGTCGGGCCGATTGTATCTTTCCACCCCTTAGGCTTGCATTTGCATACGTTGTGAAGGAGTTAGTCTTAGTCAACCCAAAGTTTGGACCTTATTTTCTATAGGATACCTATCTTGAGGGAATTAATCTCAATTCAAATCATTAAAAGGCCCACCCAAAACTTTGACAATAAAATATTTCCCATCATATTAACTTGTTTGACTTGGGTGAAATCCTTCATATTCTTTATGTTGTTTAGGCTTGTCCAAGCCTATTCGTGTTGTTTTGTGTTGCATTCTCCACTATCCATATAGGTTTTGTCATCAGGCCCATTTAGCCTAGTCCATTCTGTGTGTCCATTTGTCTAGTCACATTGTCCTAGGTGCTTTTTTTTTCTTTTGCATTATTGAGTCAGCCCCCTATTCCATTCTCAAGCCCTTACTTCCCTCGTTGTATTTCCCTGATTTTTCTGTATAAAGTCTCCATTTGCCCTCAAGGAGCGCCATTTTTCTCTTGTATATTACCCTTCTTCTTCCCCATCTTCCTATTCCCGTGTGGATTCCTCTTCCCACGCGGGCCCATCTCCTCATGGCCCTTCCGACCCGTAAGTAATTCCCGTGGCCCACTTATCATCTCTCGCTTGACAAATGGACCCGGTCCAGGCCCAAAAACTCGCTACTAATCACCTTAATGGGCCTCATTCTCATAATCGGCCTCATTCATCTAATGGGCCTTATTCCTTCAATGGGCCTCGCTCTTTTAATAGGCCTCGTCCTTCTAACGGGCCTCCATCTTCTACGCTTAATGGACCCCCTTCCTTTAATGGGCCTTCTTATTCTCTTAATGGGCCAACTTCTCTTAATGGGCCCGCTCCTTCTAACCGTGTTACTACTGGCCCAATGGATCCTTATTCTTATGTTCATGATTCTTCTAGGCCCACATATCATTCCACTCTTGGGATGGGCTTCTCTCCTTCTCAGTCCGGATCCCCTCATCTGGCTCAATACTATAATTCTGGTCTAAATTCACACTCTCTTGTTCAGACTGGCTTGCATCCTTCCTGATCTCTCCCCATCGATGAGATGATTGCTCAAACCCAACGCCAGCTTGATGAGCTTCAACGTCAAATTGATCCCAAAACTTTTTTGAGCGTCCCGTTTGCATTTCAAGGTCTTCAGCTTCCACCACGTTCACAAATTCCTGCTTATCGCCGCTATGGTGGAGTCGGTGACCCCTACATGCACTTGAACGAGTTTCTTTGTGAGCCGGCCTAATTCCGACATGACCAACGCTTGATGGCTTATTTATTTGGTCTGTCTCTAGAAGGCCCAGCTCGAGATTGGTTCTTTTTATTACCGCAAGATCAAGTGGTGAATTTCCAAGTTGTACAAGAGAAATTTCTTCGACAATTTCAAGACCAGGTTGGGCCCAAGTACTTTATAGTTTATCTGGCCCATGAGAAGATGAAGCCCAACGAGGAGTTCTCGACCTTTGCCGACCGCTGGCGTCGCCTGGCCGCGCAAGTCCCGGGACATATTCCAGAGGGAGAACATATCAAAATGCTCATTTCTAATGCCACGCCCGAGTATCGGTTCATCTTAGCCCTCAACGATATCACGTCATGGCAGCAGTTGTATTGCCGAGCCCGCTTCATCTGCCAAGAACTCCTGGTTCCCCTTGACCCCGAGTCCCCTTCACCTTCTATGCCCACATACGCCTCCTATCCATCACCTTCCATGAGTCAGCCATCCACCACATATCCTTCCATGAGTCAGTCCTTTACCACATTACCTTCCATGAGTCGGCCTTCCGCTCCCACATATCCATATACCTCCACGTGTCAACCCTCCATGAGTCAACCTGCCGCCATCCACAGTCAGTCCTCCGCCGTTTCATCTCTGAAAGCGCCCCCATCTCCAGTCAAGGAGACACCACACACCGAGTAGGTGGATGCCGTCTATACACCCTCTCATCCTGCTCCGCATATGCCTTCACCAAATCCTTCCCTTAGCCATGCGCCATTGCCTACGCAACCTCCGCTTCCATCCCCGCAACCTTCTCCATCACCTTCCCATATCCCTCGACATCCACCGTGCCCGAAGCGGGCTCCTTGTCCACCATTGCCGGAGTCTTTTACAGACATTTTTAGGGCTTTGATGGCCGCTCACGCATTGCAACTCCCTCTGGTTATGCCTTGCCGACCCGCGGTCGGAGATTTGCTCCAATTTTACGAATTTCACCGCCAGCAGGGGCATTTGGTTGAGGATTGCCTCGAGTTTCAGGAGCTGGTTTATGAGTTGGAAGGCAAGAAGATGATCGATTGGGCCGCCATGCATGAAGCTATCTTAAATCTCCGCAATAAGCAGCAGCAGCAGCAAGAAGTGCCACCCAGGTAGCCATCTCCACTACCAGACCAGGGGCACCCCTGTAATTCTTTATCTGACATTACACCCGCTCCGTCACCTACTCCATCACCTGTTTTCTCCCCTATGTTTTCATCCACTTTGTTGCCTACCTCATCACCCTCTTCATCTCCACCTACCCCCTCACCTTTACCATCTCCTACTGAACCTCCACAACCTCCACCAACCCAGGCCTCTACTCAGGCTAGTGCTCCCACTTCTTCTTTCTCCATTTCCACCACCGCGTCTACTCTCGACACCGCTAGACGCGTCGTGTCGATACGTCGAAGGTGGGCGTCACAGCCCTCCAATTCCTCCGCCTCACCAGCACTTTCACCATCTTCACGTCCACTACCTTCATTGCCCGCATCAGCATTTCCATTACCCCTACCGCCATCACCACCGCCCTCACTGCCTCCTCTCCCAGTGACCCCTCTTCTATCACTTCCACCATCTCCACCGCTTCTGCCATCTCCTTCGCCATCATTGGCCAAGCCAGAGCAAGCTATACCTATACCCACACCTCCACCTTCGCCTTTACCCTCTCCTACGCCTCCACCTTTGCCTTTACCCCCACTTACGTCTTCCGAGCCTTTACCCACGCCTTCCAAGCCTATTACCTCCACTTCTCCATCCCTTTCCACCCCACGGAGCGAGTGTGCACTGTCTTTGGTGCCCCGTGGGTCTGGTCCCCGGGGAGATAATGAGCCGAGCCAGGTTTCGATTGTGCATTTCAAGATTCAAGATGTCATTTGCCGCATGCCAATCCGGGTCCTGGTCCCTGGCTATTTTGGGGATAATGAGCTTGCATTTTCAGAAATGGTTACAAAAAAGAGTTCTCGTGAACTAGTGCCAGTCTCTTCACAAGCGAGGCCAGTGGCAATCTCAGTGCTCGCCGGGGGATTCACTATTTGTTGAGTAGTGGTCAGGGGATCTAGAGGGGAGGGGTGAATAGATCTGCCCCTCTTTTCGCAATACAACCCTCTATATAGTTAGATAAAATAAATTGCAGCGGAATATAACTAGCATATCAAATAACACTATGATTCGCTTGACAAGACGAGCAAGTAATATATTGATTCGAACCTAAGCATGCATCTACAATGAAACAATCACACAAGCAAACCACAACACATAAGATTTTAAGGTGGTTTGGACTGAATCCCCAGTCCTACGTCCACCCCTCACCAAATCCGGTGAGGCTCCACTAGTGCCACGCACTGAACCGTAAATCGGAAAGAACTCCGATTGCCTTCCTACTAACCACAGGTAGGGACATCAACACCGCAGATCGGACAACTTCCGATTACCTTCCTACTAACCACTGGTAGGGATGATCTTCAGTTTCAATCGTTTGCATGAAATGAAAAAGATAACAAATATGAAATCACTCAAACAAGATATAGAGTATGCTCAAAGAAAGAAGATATTGTCTGAGTTGCAGAAGCTTGAATCAGATGCTTTGAAGGTGTCTTCTTCCTTGCGAGATGATCTTCCTTGAATCTCTTCTAGTTGATGAAGAAGACAATGGATATAGCGTCGATCTTCCTTTTGATCTTCTTGAGTTGATGAAGAAGATGAAGAATGTAGTTTAGATCACCTTTGAAAGTCTTGATTGCTTCTTGCTTCCTTGGAGGTTGAGATGGCTTCAGATCTGGACTTGAATCCCTTGGAATGGATGAAGCTTCTTCCCGTAGTACTGTTCACGGCTACAGTACTTCGAACTACTCTCCCTTGAACACACCCTTGCAGCCTCCCTTGATTTCTCAAATGATCAACTAGGGTTTCTAACCCTCTTGCATGTGTTTTATAACCTTTGAATGGTCCTTAGACATCCCCCAGACCAGATCCACAATCTATGGAAGATTGGGTGACTTTGGGGTTAAACAAATACAAGGAAAGGGGCTGGCCTCGAGGTGGAAATTGAAGTCAAACATGGCTGCATCGGGGCTGGCGATCGACCGGAGGTAGGTGGCGATCGACTGCTACTGAGAAACACTATAGACGGATGGTCCCTGAGAATTCCGGTCGATCGCTACTGGCTGGCGGTCGATCGCCACTGAGACTCGTGCAGACTGGGAGCTGCTGGCTGGGGTGGTCGACCGCCCCTGTGCTGGCGGTCGACCGCCAGCTGGGCAGACCCCGGTTCATCCCGGGTCGGTCCGTTAACCGCTTTAGCTCCGTCGCTTGAGTCCTTTAGCAGCCCGTTCATATCTGTGGCATCTCCCTTTATAGTCAAAAAGGTATCAACTGAGTCTCTGGCCTTGGATTCTCTTGGCTGTACTTCTTTGTGCATTGACCTTGGATGTGTGACGAGCCGAATATCACGTGTTGACTTTTGCTTGTGTTCGCATCCTTGCTTGGGCGCGATCAATGAGCTTTCACTTTTGCTTTCTTCACTGAATTCCTTGTCCATTCATTGGCATATCTGTCATGAACAGAACATCACATATGTTAGTCACATGAGAGTGGAAACATCAGTGACTAATAGTGTTTAGCCATTATCAAAACCAAGAATACCACAGAACTCATATGACCATAGGATAATGTCGAATGACCCCAGTGACCATAGGATAACTCAAATGACTACAGGCGCACAACACTCTCCCCCTTTTTGATGATGGCAACACTGTGAGTCATTATGTGGTAGTAATATCAAGAATGGCAACAGTTATAGCAAATGCAACATATGCAACTCAAGATCAATGATAATGAGAATATGGGAATGCAGATATGAATGCGGATATGAATGCGATGTAATTATGTAAACCCCATCACATATACATATGAAGACTCCCTCATCACTCATACACAAAAGCGCACAAAGGTTTCTCCCCCGTACACAATTCACTCATCCCCCAATGATAACTCACAAAGCAAGGGATGGCTCACAACAAAATATTCTCTCCCCTTTAACAACGCGATAACGCAAAACTCTTACAAAGGACTCACACAAAGAATTCTGCCCCTTTGACAACAGTAAAAAGGGAGGGATAAGGTAGAGAAGGGGACTAATGTCTGAGAGACCAGAGCTGAATAAGAGTGGAGAGCAAGCCATTATATGCAAACCTGAAACATACCGTGAGCAACATAGATGGTTCAAAGCTAATGAGATCCGAGATCATCAACAGAGTTCGAAAAGTAGCTACATCCAAGATTTAATAGAAATGAACCAAAAATACATATCATGGCGGTGTGTAATCTTCCCTTGTCTTAAATATCCATATTCAATAACTACAAAGAGAATAACACAAAAGCACGTATTGAGGCTAAACAAGCAAGACTGAAGCATGGAATTTTATGATTACAACAACTTCGATTGGCAGTATCTTTTGCATTTGAAGGCACATGACTCACTTTTTACGAGCAATCAAGTCTAGTACATGCCTCCAAGCCATAAGAATACACGTTGTTTAGACGTTAGTATTCCTAGGTATTTGGTAAGACTGACTGTCATGCTTCAGGATGAACAGAGATAGCAAAGTCACGTCATGACATATCCTGTCTCAATTCTTTGATGAGAGGATATATTTCTCAGCAATTATGCCATTGCTCTGCCTAGAGTCCAAAAGTATTAAGATAGAGATAACAGGGGCACATCATGACATATCATTCGTCACTTGATTTGATGACATGACATATTTCTCCCTGCAACAATATCATTGCTCTGTCAAATTGATTTTCAAGAATTCCAGCTCATCAAGATGTTTAAAAACAATACTAAGGCTGAGTGTATCACCAAGATTGTCATGAGGTTTGGATTTTCAGATTTTAGGGTAGTCATTCAAGACATAACATGCAATCTTTAGTTAAAGTCTATTAAAACCACAGAACATAGATGATTTCAAACAAAATATATCAAAACTACAAGGAAATCATTAAATCTGAACCATTTTCATTGAATAGACAATCATCAGTTCATATAATAGAAAGCTCTCACACCATATGTTTGTCAGTCTCATGATCTCATATTCAGACTGTAAGTCATGGAAGCACAAGAAATTAAGAAAAGCATCAAGACTCCCCATAAGGATATGCAATGAATGCACTCAAAGAGTTATGTGTGCAAGCAAGTATAATGATAACTGTCAATAGGAGAATGACCTGAATCATGCAGGGGTTGACATGAATTTGGCAGACATGAGATGCATGACCCAACACATGGTTGTACACTTATTAAATGCAACAGAATGAAGATGAAACATATGCACACTACCAAAAAAAGCGGGATTTCAGATGGATATTTCAGACTGATATTTTCCGTCTTAATATCCGTCTGTATTTGTGACGGATTAGTTTCTGTCACAAATTCCATCTCTATTAACGACAGACTACATTCGCTCTGAAGATCCGTCTATAGTTATAGACGGAATATATTCCATCTTTATATCCGTCATAAATTTAGGACGGATATTCAGACGGAAGTAATCCGTCTGACATTTTAGACGGAAATAAGTTCCGTCTGAGTTTCCGTCTCAAAATTCCCCCTTTCCCGCCACCGTCGGCCCCTCCCTCCCACCCCTTCCACCCGACCCCATTTCCACCCCCCCACTCTCCCTCTCACTCTCTCCTTCTCCTCTGCCCTCTGCTTCCGGTCGTCGCCGCCGGAGCCGCCAGAGCCGCAAAGCTGTCAGAAGCCGCCGTCACCATCCTCGCCGTCCTCAACGTCGATGTCCTCGCTATCGTGCCCACCTCCATTCGTGTTAGCTCGCAGCCGTGCCCACATTCCTCGCCGAAGCTCAGACGATCACCGCCGGTATGTCCCCCCTCACCCTCTGTCTTTTTTTTAACCTGCATTTGTTCTCGCTGGGGGTGTGGGAGGGGTGTCGATGGGGAAGGGGAGAGGAGGGGCGTCGTTCCCGTGGCGGCGGCTGGCGGCGAGGGGAGGGGGGGGTCGGTTGGGGAGGGCAGTTGGGAAGGGGATGGGGGTTCCCGTGGCGACCGGGGGTGAGGGGATGGGGGTTTGGGAAGGGGAGGGGGGCCGGCGGTGAGGGGACGGGTGTTTTGGAAGGGGAGGGGGTTCCTGTGGCGGCCGACAGCGAGGGGACGGGGGGGTCGGTTGGGGAGGGTAGTTGGGAAGGGGATGGGGGTTCCCGTGGCAGCCGGGGGTGAGGGGATGGGGGTTTGGGAAGGGGAGGGGGGCCGGCGGTGAGGGGACGGGTGTTTTGGAAGGAGAGGGGGTTCCTGCGGCGGCCGGCAGCGAGGGGACGGGGGGGTCGGTTGGGGAGGGCAGTTGGGAAGGGGATGGGGGTTCCCGTGGCGACCGGGGGTGAGGGGATGGGGGTTTGGGAAGGGGAGGGGGGCCGGCGGTGAGGGGACGGGTGTTTTGGAAGGGGAGGGGGTTCCTGCGGCGACTGGCAGTGAGGGGACGGGGGGGTCGGTTGGGGAGGGCAAGGGAGGGGAGGGGGGTTCCCGTGGCAGTCTTGTGTTTGTGTTCTCTCTTCATTTCACTCCTAAAAGATTCTACCTTTGTTCAGATGTCTTGTGTTTGTGTGTGTGTGTGTGTGTGTGTGTGTGTATGTGTGTGGTAGGGGGGGGAACCTTTCCGGACTCTTCTCCTTGGGCAGGGGCCACTGGATCATGTGGCCAGCAATGGCAAGTATGCCAACTGCCGACAAGGGTGGCCCTTGGGGTCTCTGTTGCCAGGTTGTCCAGAATGGAAGGTTCCTCTCAGTTGGGGTGGCGTGCTTGTGTTTGTGATGCCATTAACAATGCATGTCTATGATATGTGTACATCGGATCCTAATTCCCTGGGCGGGTTTGGCCTTTCCACTTTCTTATTACCGCTCCATTTCCTGGCACTTGCCTTCTGTGAGGGGAGGGTCCAACCCAGATGGCTGTTTCACCCCGGAGAGGCGCGTGGACGACCTCTTTAATTGCGCACTCTGTTGGCCGATGAGATATAGATAAACAGCCCATTTTTTGCCGTTTGGTGAGGGTTTTACGAAGGGGTTGTTTGGTTTGACGGAAAATATCCTAAAATACTGTATCTTTTGTGTCATACAGGTGTGGTATTTCACAGTACTTTATGATGAAACAAACAACTCATAAAATGAAATTAGTTGAAAATTTTGGTGATTAGAATGATCATTCATCTCACTTTACCTCAGCACCTGAGTTCCTTCGACATCCAATCGACATGGCATGTTCCGTACAGAAAAGAAACGTTATCGCTATTATTGTTGAATTTATAGAAAATAAAAGGAAATCTTTCCTTATAAATCTGAAGCTAGAAATCAAGTGTTTGAGGTTCCAAGTGGGTGATAAAAATGGGTCACCATCTATTATTAAAAAAAGATTAATCAAACTTTCTGGGTAAAAACAAAATGTCTTGATGACGCCGATGGTATTTGACGTCAATTAAGCTTGAAGCTTACAAGTCAAAGCTTAATTGCGACCTACATTATGATCCACCTGTCACCCAACTTGATGTGACATGAAGATGTGACATGAGGCAGCCTCCAGATGTTCTGTATCTTGGACTGGGCATTTGGCAACAACATCAAATTATTGCATTCCTCCCACTTCAAAAGCGTTCCCGCACCACTACCAAGAGGTTGTTTCCAGACATTTTTAAATTTATGAGGTTAATCAGTATAGAAAGTCGAAAATGACACTATATTTAAAGTTCAAATACTGACCTAGTTACAATCAAACGATAATATTTTTATTCGAAATTTGTATTATTTAAATGCTATTTTCCCTCTGTATGCAATGCACCTGACAATAAAAAAAGGTGCCACATTAATGCGGTTGACCTGATACCCTTGACTTGGGGAGTCGTTAACAGCGGCGCAGACATATGGGCTCTAGACTTCTAGACTGCGTCGAACATTTTACCTGTTCTGCAGGGGCTCGGCCCAGCACATGGGTTTGAGGGCCTCTGATCAGAAAGAAAGGCAGAGCAAAAACTACATCAAAGGTAAGTTTACATCTCGTACACCAATCGTACTTAAGAATAAGAATAAGGGTAAATTAATACAGAATGACTTACGTCTATTTTTCTCAAAACTTATTCCGATACCAAACGTGCCCTCACATTTGAAGGGGGAGATAGCCAATACACGTGGTGCCGCCATATCACAAAACCTAATAATTTTCCCTGGTTAATTGATGAGACTCAAGGGTTATATTTCCTAAACATGGTCGAGCATCACTTTTATGCCTCGGATTAAGTAAAGCTTCTACATTTATCAACAATGGACGTAGATCTCCATTGGCTTGTAGGAGATCCCTTTACTGCACCAATAAGGTTTTGCTGCATCGCCTTCTAGCATGGCTGGTTGAGATCCCCAGTCGTGCGTGCACCAATAAGACACTCATCTTATGGGTGGGCGACATGAATGCCCAACCAATGGGGGGTTCTTAAGGGAGGTAATAAAGGAGCATGGATGAGCAAGGGAGAAGCTATGAATGTCGAGTGGACGGTGGGGGCAAAGAGGTGGGTGGGGAGGTACCGAGGGCTGTGCACCACAGTAACTCTTTTGGCAGTTATTTTTAATTGCATGTAAATATATTTTTAAATCTGATTTTAATAGAAATTTGATGTTAATTTGAATCAAAAATGTAGATTGTTTAGCTTCGATGTTCTTCATTTGAAAATTTTTGTAATTTGGGTGTTATTTAATTTGATATGTGCATAATGATAATTGCGTTGTTATTTAATTTTATGTTATATAAATGCATGGGGTATTCCCTGTGAGTTGAGGTGTGTGGGTGCGACCTAACATTACACGCACCTTAGGAGAGCGCGTTAAAACCGTGTCAATGTGCCTTCCCGTTCAAGACTTTGGGATTGATGTGTATGTTCTCATTTGTTTATGAGAATGTATATATCTACCTCAAAGTCTTGAATTGTCCCGTTTGGACAGTCTGTGAATGTTTGATCGCACTTAGGCAGTCATTTACTATATATGTTTGTATGGTTTATTGAGAATTTCGGTTGCGTCTCCTCACTCTTCTCTGATATACCATTATTGATTTTGAGTGTTTTCTTAACCACTTACTTGTAAGTGTTTAAGAAAATTACAAAATCAATAAATATATTTGGTATATCGGAGAAGTGTGGGGAGATGATGCCGAAATTTTTAGCAAATCGTGCAGCACATATAGTAAGTGATTGTGCGATCAAACCTTCATGGATGGGTTAAAAAGTGATAATCTAATCAATATTCCTCTTCCAACTGCAAATGGTCTATGATGAAATATGTGAGGAAAGGGTCGGGTGTAATATTATGAGTAATGATTTGAAAGTTAGGATGTGTATTATCATTTATTGGGTGCAGGTAAAATGTCGACAGATCGTTCATGGATGTAGCGTAGAATAGTTGACCGGGTGGTGCCAGATGACTTTAAGCTTGGGGTTGAGAGTTTCATTCAATTTGCATTGGGGAATCCAAATGCAGCAATAGATCGCGACGGTCACATTCGATGCCCTTGTTCAAGTTGTAGAAACTTGAGGTGGTGTTCAACATGGGATGTGCAACATCATTTGTACACGAAAGGGTTCGTGCATGGTTATACGAATTGGACGTGTCATGGTGAGCAATTCTTGAGGTATGAGCCCGACAATATTGCAGGCACAAGTGGGTACGTGGATATGGTTGTAGATGCTGCTGGTCCTAGTTTTAATATTCACGATGAAGCGCCGAATAAGACAGCCGGAAGATTTTATGAACTACTTAGGGATGCTGATGAGCCGCTGTGGGATGGTTGTGAAAATCACACTCGATTGCCTGCAGTGTCACAGTTGTTGAACTTGAAATCTGAATTTCACATCAGTGAGACTTGTTTTGACCGTCTCCTCCTCTTGATCAAGAGTATGTTGCCTCGAGACGAGAAGTTGCCAGAAACTTTTTACCGTGCAAAAAAGATGGTCAATGACTTAGGACTTGGATATGTGAAAATAGATGCATGTCCGAATCATTGTATGTTATATTACAAAGATGATGCAGATAAGATATCATGTTCCATTTGTGGCCATGACAGATTCAAACCTAAGGGGGGGGGTCAATTCAAAGGCAAAAGATGTACCTTACAAGGCGTTGCGATACTTCCCTCTTGTGTCTAGGCTGCAGCGACTGTATATGTCCTCAAAGACGGCTCGACATATGACATGGCACACCGAAAGAGTACGTCGTGCCGATGATATAATCAGTCATCCTGTCGATGGTGAAGCTTGGACTCACTTTAGTCGTACTCATCTTGCCTTTTCAAGGGAGTCACGTAATGTTCGATTGGGTTTATGCACAGATGGCTTTAATCCATTCGGTGGTTCAGTGGCAGCTTATTCTTGTTGGCCAGTATTCATGACACCGTATAACCTTCCGCCGCACATGTGCATGAAGCGAGAAAATCTATTTTTGTCCCTAGTAATTCCTGGTCCAAAAAGTCCCGGAAAAAATTTGGACATATATCTCAGGCCGTTGATTTATGAGCTCAAATTTTTATGGACTGATGGATATAGGAAGGAAAATTTTATTATGAAGGCTGCACTGATGTGGACAATAAGTGACTTCCCCGCATATGGAATGCTATCTGGTTGGAGCACACATGGGAGGCTAGCATGTCCTTACTGTATAGAAGATATCAAATCATTTGTATTGAAACATGGGGGGAAAAGCTGCTGGTTTGATTGCCATCGGCAGTTGCTACCAAGTGACCATCCTTTTCGAAGGCAAAAAGACTCGTTTAAAAAAAATACTGTTGAAATTGATGAAGCTGACTTGCAACGGGTGTCGGGTCTACATATGGCGTCACGGGTGCACAATTTACCAGATGTAGTTCAATTGTCTGGTAGCACACGGCAACTCCCTAATTTTGGAAAGGATCACAACTGGGTCAAGAAAAGTATTTTTTGGGAATTACCTTATTGGTCAACTCTTCTTGTACGACACAATCTGGATGTCATGCATACCGAGAAGAATTTTTTTGATAATGTGTTCAATACGATCATGAATGTTAAAGGTAAAACAAAGGACAACGCCAAAGCACGTATGGATTTAAAGATGCTTTGTAGACGTCCAGAACTGGAACTACAAAGTGTCAATGGCAAAACTGTGCAGCCTAAAGCTACTTATGTGCTTCATGATACACAGATCAAGGAAGTATGCCAGTGGTTGAAACAGCTGAGATTCCCAGATGGATATGCATCCAACATAGCCCGTTGTGTGAATGTTAATGAGGGGAAAATATATGGTATGAAAAGTCACGACTGTCATGTGTTCATGGAGAGGCTACTGCCCATTGCATTTCGTGATTTGTTGCCAAAGCAGATATGGGGAGCACTAGCTGAGATGAGTCAATTTTTCAAGATTTTATGTGCATCTGAACTCAGACTTCAGGATGTACAAACTATCGAACAAGAAGTTGTCACAACCATTTACAAGCTAGAGAAGATATTTCCTCCGGCATTCTTTGATTCGATGGAGCACCTGGTCGTTCATTTGCCATATGAGGCTATCGTCAGAGGGCCAGTACAATTTCGATGGATGTATCCATTTGAGAGGTATGTGACAATTTCTGTTAACTTATAAGTCGTCCATAGCCGCTACATATTGTTTCCATCTGACTTGTTGTTGTAGGTGCATGCATGAATTAAAAATGAAAGTTCGCAACAAGGCACAGGTGGAGGGTTCGATTGCTGAGCCATACATTCTTGAAGAAATTTTGAACTTCTGTTCTATGTACTTTGAGCCAGAGATTCAAACTCGTCGTACTCGACCTCCACGTAATGATGATGGGGGAGTGGATGAATCGTCCGATCGGCTCTCCATATTTAAACATCCTGGACGTGCGTTCGGACGTTGCTTGACTCGCACGCTCGAAGATAGAGAGTTGCACGCCGCTGAGATATATATTTTTTTGAATTGCCTCGAGATTGAACCTTATGTTGAGTAAGATCTTAATTCACATTTCCAGCAACTCCATAAGTCTATACATCCTCAAAGTCTATACAACATTGACTTCACAAAGTCTATACATTGGCTTCCTCAAAGTCTATACATTGGCTTCCTCAAAGTCTATACATCCTCAAAGTCTATACATTGGCTTCCTCAAAGTCTATACATTCACTTCCTCAAAGTCTATACATTGGCTTCCTCAAAGTCTATACATTCACTTCCTCAAAGTCTATACATTGGCTTCCTCAAAGTCTATACAACATTGACTTCACAAAGTCTATACATTGGCTTCCTCAAAGTCTATACATCCTCAAAGTCTATACATTGGCTTCTTCAAAGTCTATACATTCACTTCCTCAAAGTCTATACATTGGCTTCCTCAAAGTCTATACAACATTGACTTCACAAAGTCTATACATTGGCTTCCTCAAAGTCTATACATCCTCAAAGTCTATACATTGACTTCCTCAAAGTCTATACATTGGCTTTCCTCAAAGTCTATACTTCCTCAAAGTCTATACATTGGCTTCCTCAAAGTCTATACATTCACTTCCTCAAAGTCTATACATTGGCTTCCTCAAAGTCTATACAACATTGACTTCACAAAGTCTATACATTGGCTTCCTCAAAGTCTATACATCCTCAAAGTCTATACATTGGCTTCCTCAAAGTCTATACATTGACTTCCTCAAAGTCTATACAACATTGACTTCACAAAGTCTATACATTGGCTTTATCAAATTTTTTTAATCATTTTTTTACGGGGTGCTACATTTATATTGCAGACAATTTGATTCAGAATTAGCTAAAAAATATCCAAATATCCAGGATGTGGAGATTGAAAAAGAACGCGAGAAGTTTTTTTCCAAATGGCTAAGAAACCGAGTTAGTGTGAACTCTGAATATATATGTTTGTATTTACGTATGTTGAGGTAATTGTTATTATTTTAACTACTCTAATTTGAATATAGGTTGAACAAGGTCTCATTACTGATCAAAGAGTACAATAGATAAGTTATGGCCCCTCGAACCAGACACGTGCCTATCCGGGATATATTGTGAATGGATACAAATTTCATACAAGGGATTATGGGCGAAATAAGTCTACGATGAACAGCGGCGTATGTGTGAAGGGAAGTTTATACAATGAAATGGAATTGGACTACTATGGTATTCTTGAAGAAGTCTTAGAACTTCAGTATTTGGGACAAGACAACATGTATACATATTTAAGTGTCAATGGTTTGATCCTAATTCTGTTCTATATGACACAAATTATGGGATTGTCAATGTCAGGCATAGGTCTAAACTTAAGACCTATGAACCGTTCATTTTAGCCGCACAAGCCCAGCAAGTGTACTATTCAAGCTATCCATCATCCAAGAATAGATATTGGTGGGCAGTTTGCAGGGTTAATTCAAAACTCTTTCCCACTTATGAGTTAACTATGAGTGGAGATGTCTCAGAGGTTGCTCGTGCTGAATATTATCAATCAGACGAAGTTGGCGTTGTCGGTTCCTCTAGGTTTAATCTGGACGAATCTGATGAGCCACTGTCATTACGTACGCGAGATGGAGTGGAAGAAGTCGATCCGACGGAGCTAAATGTTGATGTTAGAGGGGAGGAAGAATCAGATGAAGACGAAGATTTTGAATCTCATGAGACTACTATGGATGACGAAGATGATGAAGTTGAGCTAGATATATCAACATGAGGGAGGCATGTTTTGATAATTTAGTAAGAAGATTCTTACTTTTAAGCATAATTTTAAATAACATTTGTCTAGCCTTATATAATTATGGATTAATATGTATTAATTATTTTGTTATTAATAAGGAAATGGTGCGAGGAGGTCGTACTAGGGGTGGGAGGAGATCTAGCAGTGAGAGGGGCGCTACTCCCTCCTCGCTACCATCTTCTTCAGACACAGGTATATTTGATCAATAAGTTAGCTATATAAATATTTTAATTATTTACAAACTTAAAAGAATTTATTTATAGGTGCAAGTGTCGGCTCACCACCACTTGTACATACGCCACCACCTCCCGCTACAGGTATGTATATTTTAATTTAAATTCTTGAACATTTGTTCTACTTATGAAAATAAGTTCTTGCAGGTCTCAGTGGCCTCCCACCTGTTGTGCATACGCCACTCCCACCACCTCCCGCTGCAGGTATGTATATTTTAATTATATGTTCGCAATATTTGTATCACTCCACATGACAATAAATTCTTGCAGGTCTCAGTGGCCTCCCACCTCGAGGATCATGTATGTATATTTTAATTTAAATTCTTCAATATTTGTTCTACTTATGACAATAAATTCTTGCAGGTCTCAGTGGCCTCCCACCTATTGTGCATACGCCATCCCCACCACCTCCCGCTGCAGGTATGTATATTTTAATTATATGTTCGCAGTATATGTATCACTCCACATGACAATAAATTCTTGTAGGTCTCAGTGGCCTCCCACCTCGAGGATCATGTATGTATATTTTAATTTAAATTCTTCAATATTTGTTCTACTTATGAAAATTACTTCTTGCAGGTCTCAGTGGCCTCCCACCTGTTGTGCATACGCCACCCCCACCACCTCCCACAGCAGGTATGTATATTTTAATTATATGTTCGCGGTATATGTATCACTCCACATGACAATAAATTCTTGCAGGTCTCAGTGGACTCCCACCTGTTGTGCATACGCCACCCCCACCACCTCCCGCTGCAGGTATGTATATTTTAATTATATGTTCGCAGTATATGTATCACTCCACATGACAATAAATTCTTGCAGGTCTCAGTGGCCTCCCACCTGTTGTGCAGACGCCACCCCCACCACCTCCTGCTGCAGGTATGTATATTTTAATTATATGTTCGCAGTATATGTATCACTCCACATGACAATAAATTCTTGCAGGTCTCAGTGCCCTCCCACCTTTTGTGCAGACGCCACCCCCACCACCTCCCGCTGCAGGTATGTATATTTTAATTATATGTTCGCAATATATGTATCACTCCACATGACAATAAATTCTTGCAGGTCTCAGTGCCCTCCCACCACCTCCCACTTGTACAGGGCCCACCCCCACTAGTCAGCCCCTTGACGATGCCGACAGTTGTCACGAGGGAGGCACGACCCATGATAGACGTCGCTCGTGTTGGGTATCCGGGTAAATCTATAAGGTTATTTTACATTAATTAGCCCTCAACTGTCTAATATGCATATTTTGACATTTGCAATTGCAGTATGAAATTTGAACCCCACAGCGCTGTCCATCATTCCACCGAACTCATGTTGGCACATGTGCCCGGGGCAGCTTCCACTTTCAGAGATTTTCCGATGTCCGTCCGCGATTCATTGTACAACATGTTCTTAGTAAGTAATTACGTCATTTAATTCAAGTATTTCCCAAAGTCTATTTACAACTTTATACTAAGTGTGAAAAGTAATTGATTTACAGCGGTCTTTTCAATTCACACGTGGACATGACGAGGCGAGATGTCGTCGTGCCTGGGAGTCTACTATGCTCTCAAGTTACAAGAGGAAAATACATGAGGCCCGAGCACACGCTAAAAAATTGAGTGGGGGGAGTGAAGACTGACAATTGTGGAAGGCGCATCGCCCTCTATGGATGAGGCAGGAGGATTGGGAGATATCTTGTGACCATTTTGCCGACCCCAAGTGGATAGAAAAGTCCAAAAAAGCCAAAGCAAACAGGGCGTCAAAACCATGTTCAAATTTGCATACGAGTGGGTCCATCTCTTATGCGGCTCATAAACAAAAATTGGTAAGTAATATACCAATTTATCTTCTTACAATTTATCCCAATATTTGACTTTTTTTTACTATGAATTGTATAACAGGCTGTGGAGCTTAATCGACCTCCGTCGTTCCTCGAGGTGTTCGACAGAACACACAAAAAGAAGGGGACTAATGATTTTGTGAGTGACACAGCTAAGTCAGCAGCGGTAAGTTTATCTACATATGTAACTTGTACCGTTCATTTAAATCGGCATGTAATTGATATGAAATTGACTAGTTATTTTATTCAATTTGTAGGAAACATATAGCAAAGCAGTGACAGAGAAGTACGGGGAGGGAGACACGCAGCAGCCGGAGTTCGATCCGGTGGAGTGGGTGGCAGCAGCTGGCGTACCGAAGAAAGGCCGACTATATGGTTTTGGGGAGAGCCTAGACGCAAGCGCGGTGACATCAGCGTGTGCGAGTTCTAGCTATACTTCTTCCAGTGGCAGTGCCTTCACTATACCTTCCGTTGCCCCCAGCGCTTCTGCCAGCGACATGATGGACATGGTCCGATCGCAGATTTCTGATATGCAGCGGCAGCATCAGCATTTCCAGCAAGAGATCTCTAGCCAAGTGTCAGTATTCTTGCATGCAATCAGTGGCCTCCTCTCCCAGAGCGGAATGGTCCCTCAGCAATCCACCACCACCACAGCACAGGCCGCACAGGTGAGTGTTTACTATGTTTTTATTTTGATGGAATTACTCAATTATGTTCATTATTAATTTTAAAACTCATTTACTTTAGAAGAATTGAGAAAATCCGGGGGCCGGGGGTCTAAATCTTGAAATACCAGCCGGATGGCCGTGCCGATTGTTCCAACACGACCGGGGAGATGAAAATGACTTGTCAGAACTGACGGAATCCAAATCGGATGCCCGGTTTGAGCTCGGCGCTCAAACTTTATTTCTAAAATACACTTAGTTCAAATGAACTGCCAGGTCGGGGCCGGGGGTCTAAAACTTGAAATACCGGCCGGATGGCTGTGCCGATCGTTCCAACACGACCGGGGAGATGAAAGTGACTTGTCAGAACTGACGGAATCCAAATCGGATGCACGGTTTGAGCTCGGCGCTCAAAGTTCATTTCTAAAATACACTTGGTTCAAATGAACTGCCAGGTCGGGGCCGGGGGTCTAAAACTTGAAATACCGGCCGGATGCCCCTGCCAATCGTTCCAACACGACCGGGGAGATGAAAGTGACTTGTCAGAACTGATGGAATCCAAATCGGATGCCCGGTTTGAGCTCGGCGCTCAAAGTTCATTTCTAAAATACACTTGGTTCAAATGAACTGCCAGGTCGGGGCCGGGGGTCTAAAACTTGAAATACCGGCCGGATGGCCGTGCTGATCATTCGAACACGACTGAGGAGATGAAAGTGACTTGTCAAACCTGACGGAATCCAAATCGGATGCTCGGTTTGAGATCGGCGCTCAAAGTTCATTTCTAAAATACACTTAGTTCAAATGAACTGCCAGGTCGGGGCCGGGGGTCTAAAACTTGAAATACTGGCCGGATGGCCGTGCCGATCGTTCCAACACGATCGGGGAGATGAAAGTGACTTGTCAGAACTGACGGAATCCAAATTGGATGCCCGGTTTGATCTCGGCGCTCAAAGTTCATTTATAAAATACACTTGGTTCAAATGAGATGCCAGGTCGCGGCCGGGGGTCTAAAACCTGAAATACCGGCTGGATAGCCATGCCGATCATTCGAACACGACCAGGGAGATGAAAGTGACTTGTCAGAACTGACGGAATCCAAATCGGATGCCCGGTTTGAGCTCGGCGCTCAAACTTCATTTCTAAAATACACTTAGTTCAAATGAACTGCCAGGTCGGGGCCGGGGTCTAAAACTTGAAATACCGGTCGGATGGCCGTACCGATCGTTCCAACACGACCGAGGAGATGAAAGTGATTTGTCAGAACTGACGGAATCCAAATCGGATGCCCGGTTTGAGCTCGGCGCTCAAAGTTCATTTCTAAAATACACTTGGTTCAAATGAACTGCCAGGTCGGGGCCGGGGGTCTAAAACTTGAAATATCGGCCGGATGCCCATGCCGATCGTTCGAACACGACCAGGGAGATGAAAGTGACTTGTCAGAACTGACGGAATCCAAATCGGATGCCCGGTTTGAGCTCGGCGCTCAAACTTCATTTCTAAAATACACTTAGTTCAAATGAACTGCCAGGTCGGGGCCGGGGGTCTAAAACTTGAAATACCGGCCGGATGGCCATGCCGATCATTCCAACACGACCGGGGAGATGAAAGTGACTTGTCAGAACTGACGGAATCCAAATCGGATGCCCGGTTTGAGCTCGGCGCTCAAAGTTCATTTCTAAAATACACTTGGTTCAAATGAACTGCCAGGTCGAGGCCGGGGGTCTAAAACTTGAAATATCGGCCGGATGGCCGTGCCGATCATTCCAACACGACCGGGGAGATGAAAGTGACTTGTCAGACCTGACGGAATCCAAATCGGATGCCCGGTTTGAGATCGGCGCTCAAAGTTCATTTCTAAAATACACTTAGTTCAAATGAACTGCCAGGTCGGGGCCGGGGGTCTAAAACTTGAAATACCGGCCGGATGGCCATGCCGATCATTCCAACACGACCGGGGAGATGAAAGTGACTTGTCAGAACTGACGGAATCCAAATCGGATGCCCGGTTTGAGCTCGGCGCTCAAAGTTCATTTATAAAATACACTTGGTTCAAATGAACTGCCAGGCCGCGGCTGAGGGTCTAAAACATAAAATACCAGCCAGATGGCCGTGCTGATCGCTCGAACACGACCAGGGAGATGAAAGTGACTTGTCAGAACTGACGGAATCCAAATCGGATGCCCGGTTTGATATCGGCGCTCAAACTTCATTTCTAAAATACACTTATTTCAAATGAACTGCCAGGTCGGGGCCGGGGGTCTAAAACTTGAAATACCGGCCGGATGGCCGTGCCGATCGTTCCCACACGACCGGGGAGATGAAAGTGACTTGTCAGAACTGACGGAATCCAAATCGGATGCCCGGTTTGAGCTCGGCGCTCAAAGCTCATTTCTAAAATACACTTGGTTCAAATGAACTGCCAGGTCGGGGCCGGGGGTCTAAAACTTGAAATACCTGCCGGATGCCCGTACCGATCATTCGAACACGACCAGAGAGATGAAAGTGACTTGTCAGAACTGACGGAATCTAAATCGGATGCCCGGTTTGAGCTCGGCGCTCAAACTTCATTTCTAAAATACACTTAGTGCAAATGAACTGCCAGGTCGGGGCCGGGGGTCTAAATCTTGAAATACCGACCGGATGGCTGTGCCGATCATTCCAACACGACCGGGGAGATGAAAGTGACTTGTCAGAACTGACGGAATCCAAATCGGATGCCCGGTTTGAGCTCGGCGCTCAAAGTTCATTTCTAAAGTACACTTGGTTCAAATGAACTGCCAGGTCGGGGCTAGGGGTCTAAAACGTGAAATACCGGCCAGATGCCCATGCCGATCATTCCAACACGACCGGGGAGATGAAAGTGACTTGTCAGAACTGACGGAATCCAAATCGGATGCCCGGTTTGAGCTCGGCGCTCAAAGTTCATTTCTAAAATACACTTGGTTCAAATGAACTGCCAGGTCGGGGCCGGGGGTCTAAAACTTGAAATACCGGCCGGATGGCCGTGCCGATCATTCCAACACGACCGGGGAGATGAAAGTGACTTGTCAGAACTGACGGAATCCAAATCGGATGCCCGGTTTGAGATCGGCGCTCAAAGTTCATTTCTAAAATACACTTAGTTCAAATGAACTGCCAGGTCGGGGCCGGGGGTCTAAAACTTGAAATACCGGTCGGATGGCCGTGCCGATCTTTCCAACACGACCGGGGAGATGAAAGTGACTTGTCAGAACTGACGGAATCCAAATCGGATGCCCGGTTTGAGCTCGGCGCTCAAAGTTCATTTCTAAAATACACTTGGTTCAAATGAACTGCCAGGTCGCGGCCGGGGGTCTAAAACTTGAAATACCGGCCGGATGGCCATGCCGATCATTCGAACACGACCAGGGAGATGAAAGTGACTTGTCAGAACTGACGGAATCCAAATCGGATGCCCGGTTTGAGCTCGGCGCTCAAACTTCATTTCTAAAATACACTTAGTTCAAATGAACTGCCAGGTCGGGGCCGGGGGTCTAAAACTTAAAATACCAGCCGGATGGCCGTGCCGATCATTCCAACACGACCGGGGAGATGAAAGTGACTTGTCAGAACTGACGGAATCCAAATCGGATGCCCGGTTTGAGCTCGGCGCTCAAAGTTCATTTCTAAAATACACTTGGTTCAAATGAACTGCCAGGTCGGGACCGGGGGTCTAAAATTTGAAATACCAGCCGGATGCCCTTGCCGATCATTCGAACACGACCGGGAGATGAAAGTGACTTGTCAGAACTGACGGAATCCAAATCGGATGCCCGGTTTGAGCTCGGCGCTCAAAGTTCATTTCTAAAATACACTTGGTTCAAATGAACTGCCAGGTCGGGGCCGGGGGTCTAAAACTTGAAATACCGGCAGGATGCCCGTGCCGATCATTCCAACACGACCGGGGAGATGAAAGTGACTTGTCAGAACTGACGGAATCCAAATCGGATGCCCGGTTTGAGCTCGGCGCTCAAAGTTCATTTCTAAAATACACTTGGTTCAAATGAACTGCCAGGTCGGGGCCGGGGGTCTAAAACTTGAAATACCTACCGGATGGCCATGCCGATCTTTCCAACATGACCAGGGAGATGAAAGTGACTTGTCAGAACTGACGGAATCCAATTCGGATGCCCGGTTTGAGCTCGGCGCTCAAACTTCATTTCTAAAATACACTTAGTGCAAATGAACTGCCAGGTCGGGGCCGGGGGTCTAAATCTTGAAATACCGACCGGATGGCTGTGCCGATCATTCCAACACGACCGGGGAGATGAAAGTGACTTGTCAGAACTGACGGAATCCAAATCGGATGCCCGGTTTGAGCTCGGCGCTCAAAGTTCATTTCTAAAATACACTTGGTTCAAATGAACTGCCAGGTCGGGGCCGGGGGTCTAAAACTTGAAATACCAGCCGGATGCCCATGCCGATCATTCCAACACGACCGGGGAGATGAAAGTGACTTGTCAGAACTGACGGAATCCAAATCGGATGCCCGGTTTGAGCTCGGCGCTCAAAGTTCATTTCTAAAATACACTTGGTTCAAATGAACTGCCAGGTCGGGACCGGGGGTCTAAAACTTGAAATACCGGCCGGATGCCCATTCCGATCATTCGAACACGACCAGGGAGATGAAAGTGACTTGTCAGAACTGACGGAATCCAAATCGGATGCCCGGTTTGAGCTCGGCGCTCAAAGTTCATTTCTAAAATACACTTGGTTCAAATGAACTGCCAGGTCGGGGCCGGGGGTCTAAAACTTGAAATTCCGGCCGGATGCCCGTGCCGATCGTTCCAACACAACTGGGGAGATGAAAGTGACTTGTCAGAACTGACGAATCCAAATCGGATGCCCGGTTTGAGCTCGGCGCTCAAAGTTCATTTCTAAAATACACTTGGTTCAAATGAACTGCCAGGTCGGGGCCGAGGGTCTAAAACTTGAAATACCTGTCGGATGGCCGTGCCGATCATTCCAACACGACCGGGGAGATGAAAGTGACTTGTCAGAACTGACGGAATCTAAATCGGATGCCCGGTTTGAGCTCGGCGCTCAAACTTCATTTCTAAAATACACTTAGTGCAAATGAACTGCCAGGTCGGGGCCGGGGGTCTAAATCTTGAAATACCGACCGGATGGCTGTGCCGATCATTCTAATATGACCGAGGAGATGAAAGTGACTTGTCAGAACTGACGGAATCCAAATCGGATGCCCGGTTTGAGCTCGGCGCTCAAAGTTCATTTCTAAAATACACTTGGTTCAAATGAACTGCCAGGTCGGGGCCGGGGGTCTAAAACTTGAAATACCGGCCGGATGCCCATGCCGATCATTCCAACACGACCGGGGTGATGAAAGTGACTTGTCAGAACTGACGGAATCCAAATCGGATGCCCGGTTTGACCTCGGCGCTCAAAGTTCATTTCTAAAATACACTTGGTTCAAATGAACTGCCAGGACGCGGCCGGGGGTCTAAAACTTGAAATACCGGCCGGATCGCCATGCCGATCATTCGAACACGACCAGGGAGATGAAAGTGACTTGTCAGAACTGACGGAATCCAAATCGGATGCCCGGTTTGAGCTCGGCGCTCAAACTTCATTTCTAAAATACACTTAGTTCAAATGAACTGCCAGGTCGGGGCCGGGGGTCTAAAACTTGAAATACCGGCCGGATGGCCGTGCCGATCATTCCAACACGACTGGGGAGATGAAAGTGACTTGTCAGAACTGACGGAATCCAAATCGTATGCCCGGTTTGAGCTCGGCGCTCAAAGTTCATTTCTAAAATACACTTGGTTCAAATGAACTGCCAGGTCGGGACCGGGGGTCTAAAATTTGAAATACCAGCCGGATGCCCATGCCGATCATTCGAACACAACCAGGGAGATGAAAGTGACTTGTCAGAACTGACGGAATCCAAATCGGATGCCCGGTTTGAGCTCGGCGCTCAAAGTTCATTTCTAAAATACACTTGGTTCAAATGAACTGCCAGGTCGGGGCCGGGGGTCTAAAACTTGAAATTCCGGCAGGATGCCCGTGCCGATCATTCCAACACGACCGGGGAGATGAAAGTGACTTGTCAGAACTGACGGAATCCAAATCGGATGCCCGGTTTGAGCTCGGCGCTCAAACTTCATTTCTAAAATACACTTAGTTCAAATGAACTGCCAGGTCGGGGCCGGGGGTCTAAAACTTAAAATACCGGCCGGATGGCCGTGCCGATCATTCCAACACGACCGGGGAGATGAAAGTGACTTGTCAGAACTGACGGAATCCAAATCGGATGCCCGGTTTGAGCTCGGCGCTCAAAGTTCATTTCTAAAATACACTTGGTTCAAATGAACTGCCAGGTCGGGACCGGGGGTCTAAAATTTGAAATACCAGCCGGATGCCCTTGCCGATCATTCGAACACGACCAGGGAGATGAAAGTGACTTGTCAGAACTGACGGAATCCAAATCGGATGCCCGGTTTGAGCTCGGCGCTCAAAGTTCATTTCTAAAATACACTTGGTTCAAATGAACTGCCAGGTCGGGGCCGGGGGTCTAAAACTTGAAATTCCGGCAGGATGCCCGTGCCGATCATTCCAACACGACCGGGGAGATGAAAGTGACTTGTCAGAACTGACGGAATCCAAATCGGATGCCCGGTTTGAGCTCGGCGCTCAAAGTTCATTTCTAAAATACACTTGGTTCAAATGAACTGCCAGGTCGGGGCCGGGGGTCTAAAACTTGAAATACCTACCGGATGGCCATGCCGATCGTTCCAACATGACCAGGGAGATGAAAGTGACTTGTCAGAACTGACGGAATCCAATTCGGATGCCCGGTTTGAGCTCGGCGCTCAAACTTCATTTCTAAAATACACTTAGTGCAAATGAACTGCCAGGTCGGGGCCGGGGGTCTAAATCTTGAAATACCGATCGGATGGCTGTGCCGATCATTCCAACACGACCGGGGAGATGAAAGTGACTTGTCAGAACTGACGGAATCCAAATCGGATGCCCGGTTTGAGCTCGGCGCTCAAAGTTCATTTCTAAAATACACTTGGTTCAAATGAACTGCCAGGTCGGGGCCGGGGGTCTAAAACTTGAAATACCAGCCGGATGCCCATGCCGATCATTCCAACACGACCGGGGAGATGAAAGTGACTTGTCAGAACTGACGGAATCCAAATCGGATGCCCGGTTTGAGCTCGGCGCTCAAAGTTCATTTCTAAAATACACTTGGTTCAAATGAACTGCCAGGTCGGGACCGGGGGTCTAAAACTTGAAATACCGGCCGGATGCCCATTCCGATCATTCGAACACGACCAGGGAGATGAAAGTGACTTGTCAGAACTGACGGAATCCAAATCGGATGCCCGGTTTGAGCTCGGCGCTCAAAGTTCATTTCTAAAATACACTTGGTTCAAATGAACTGCCAGGTCGGGGCCGGGGGTCTAAAACTTGAAATTCCGGCCGGATGCCCGTGCCGATCGTTCCAACACAACTGGGGAGATGAAAGTGACTTGTCAGAACTGACAGAATCCAAATCGGATGCCCGGTTTGAGCTCGGCGCTCAAAGTTCATTTCTAAAATACACTTGGTTCAAATGAACTGCCAGGTCGGGGCCGAGGGTCTAAAACTTGAAATACCTGTCGGATGGCCGTGCCGATCATTCCAACACGACCGGGGAGATGAAAGTGACTTGTCAGAACTGACGGAATCTAAATCGGATGCCCGGTTTGAGCTCGGCGCTCAAACTTCATTTCTAAAATACACTTAGTGCAAATGAACTGCCAGGTCGGGGCCGGGGGTCTAAATCTTGAAATACCGACCGGATGGCTGTGCCGATCATTCTAATATGACCGAGGAGATGAAAGTGACTTGTCAGAACTGACGGAATCCAAATCGGATGCCCGGTTTGAGCTCGGCGCTCAAAGTTCATTTCTAAAATACACTTGGTTCAAATGAACTGCCAGGTCGGGGCCGGGGGTCTAAAACTTGAAATACCGGCCGGATGCCCATGCCGATCATTCCAACACGACCGGGGTGATGAAAGTGACTTGTCAGAACTGACGGAATCCAAATCGGATGCCCGGTTTGACCTCGGCGCTCAAAGTTCATTTATAAAATACACTTGGTTCAAATGAACTGCCAGGACGCGGCCGGGGGTCTAAAACTTGAAATACCGGCCGGATCGCCATGCCGATCATTCGAACACGACCAGGGAGATGAAAGTGACTTGTCAGAACTGACGGAATCCAAATCGGATGCCCGGTTTGAGCTCGGCGCTCAAACTTCATTTCTAAAATACACTTAGTTCAAATGAACTGCCAGGTCGGGGCCGGGGGTCTAAAACTTGAAATACCGGCCGGATGGCCGTGCCGATCATTCCAACACGACTGAGGAGATGAAAGTGACTTGTCACAACTGACGGAATCCAAATCGTATGCCCGGTTTGAGCTCGGCGCTCAAAGTTCATTTCTAAAATACACTTGGTTCAAATGAACTGCCAGGTCGGGACCGGGGGTCTAAAATTTGAAATACCAGCCGGATGCCCGTGCCGATCATTCGAACACAACCAGGGAGATGAAAGTGACTTGTCAGAACTGACGGAATCCAAATCGGATGCCCGGTTTGAGCTCGGCGCTCAAAGTTCATTTCTAAAATACACTTGGTTCAAATGAACTGCCAGGTCGGGGCCGGGGGTCTAAAACTTGAAATTCCGGCAGGATGCCCGTGCCGATCATTCCAACACGACCGGGGAGATGAAAGTGACTTGTCAGAACTGACGGAATCCAAATCGGATGCCCGGTTTGAGCTCGGTGCTCAAAGTTCATTTCTAAAATACACTTGGTTCAAATGAACTGCCAGGTCGGGACCGGGGGTCTAAAACTTGAAATACCGGCCGGATGCCCGTGCCGATCGTTCGAACACGACCAGGGAGATGAAAGTGACTTGTCAGAACTGACAGAATCCAAATCGGATGCCCGGTTTGAGCTCGGCGCTCAAAGTTCATTTCTAAAATACACTTGGTTCAAATGAACTGCCAGGTCGGGGCCGGGGGTCTAAAACTTGAAATACCGGCCGGATGCCCGTGCCGATCGTTCCAACACGATCGGGGAGATGAAAGTGACTTGTCAGAACTGACGGAATCCAAATCGGATGCCCGGTTTGAGCTCGGCGCTCAAAGTTCATTTCTAAAATACACTTGGTTCAAATGAACTGCCAGGTCGGGGTCGGGGGTCTAAAACTTGAAATACCGGCCGGATGGCCGTGCCGATCGTTCCAACACGACCGGGGAGATGAAAGTGACTTGTCAGAACTGACGGAATCAAAATTCATTTCTAAAATACACTTAGTTTAAATACTGTTTCAGGCTAGTGGTTGATTTATAAAATATGCAGTTATCAATTTGATATGTTTGCTTTCAATTTATGCTAATTTCTTCGCACTAATTTTTTTATCTATGAATGAATGTTATTATTTTTTTAATGTAGGGGGATCCTTCTGCGGGCGGCGACAGAGGAGATGAGCAGGGCGGTGAGGATACGGACGATGAGGATATAGACGATGTACCGGATATTTCTTGATATTCAGACGGATCAGCAGGGTTAATGTCTTTTTTTTGTGGTATTTATTTGATCAGAATTTTATTTTTCGGTGGTGTTTATTTGATTAGCAGGTTCCCAATATTTTTTTTTCAACATGTAGAATTTCTTGATGTTTATTTATGATTAAACAGGTTTTGTAAAATAATTTAAGATTTATAAAAAAAACGTAGATTTCAGACGGAGTTTCAGACGGGATGTGCGACGAATATTGTCCGTCTATTGTCCGTTGTAAAATCCGTTTGGAATATAGACGGATTTCAAACTACATTTCGGACAGGAGTTGAGTTGAATTTCATACGGTTATTTTATCCGTCGTAATATCCGTTTGAAATAGCGACGGATTTCGGACGAGTTTTCATACGGTAACATGATTTCAGACTAAGAGTTGGGCTTAATTTTAAGACGGTAACTATATTCCGTCGTAATAGCCGTCTGAAATTTCAGACGGAATTTCAAACGGAAAATATATCCGTCGTAAATTTCAGACTGAAAATTTCAAATTTCAGATGGAAATGTCTCGTATAAAAGGCAGACGGAATTTGTGACTGATTAAATTCTGTCTTATTTTCAGACGGAATTTCAGACGGAAACATAAACTGTCACAAATTTGTGACTAAGAATTTCAGACGGTCGATTTCAGTCTTAAATATGTCACAAATCCGTCACAAACGTTGTTTGTGACGGATTTTCAGACGGATTTCAGACGGATACGGGCCGTCTGAAATCCCGCTTTTTCTGGTAGTGGCATGAATGCTGCACAAGGACAACTCCCCCTTACTATATGGCCTATATTTGACATTGACACATGGTACTTGGCGGAGGTGAAACCTCACGCATATTGAGTGCTTCTAGGTAAGCATAACCTGCCTTTCCATACATCAACATTTGATATACCATGGCCATACAAGAATGATGCTACACAAATCATGCAATGCATTATGAACATGAACTCAATTCATTATTATGCATCTACATGCAATGCGACACATATGTAAAATGACATATTGACATGTAAACAATGCATGAACACCAATCTGTAAAAACGCACACTAAATTGAACAAGATCATCATTTCAGTTTTTATTGGCCTGACGTCGACAAAGACCAAGCTCCCTTCTGAGTGTTGAAAACATGTTATTACACAAGGGCTTGGTGAAAATATCAGCAATTTGATTTAGAGTATCAACAAAATGCAGTTCAAAATTTTTCTTACCGACCTCATCTCTAATGAAGTGATGCCTAATCTCAATATGCTAAGTCCTAGAGTGCTGGACTGGATTTTTTGCAAGGTTGATAGCACTAGTGTTATCACACAGAATCGGGACACAACCAAGATCCACTAGGTAGTCTTGGAGTTTGTATTTAATCCACAACACTTAGGTGCCACAGCTCCCTGCAGTAACATATTCTGCCTCAGCGGTTGAGAGGGCAACCGAGTGTTATTTCTTGGAAGTCCAAGAAACTAAACACCCGCCTAGAAACTAGCAATAGCCACTAGTACTCTTACGATCCAGCTTGCATCCAGCGTAGTCCGCATCAGAATAAGATATAAGAGATAAATCACATGATGACGGATACCACAATCCCAAATCTTGAGTGCCGGCAAGATATCTAAGGATACGTTTGACGGCAGTCAAATGGGATTCTCTAGGACTAACTTGAAATCTAGCACAAAGGCATACACTAAACTGGATATCTGGTCGGGATGCTGTCAAGTAAAGTAAAGAATCAATCATACCTCTATAAACCTTTGCATCCACCAATTTACCATTTTCATCCGAATCTAGTGAAGTTGAGGTGCTCATAGGAGTTACAATGATTTTGCTGTTTGCCATGTCAAATCTTTTCAGTAGCTCCTTGATGTATTTAGCTTGACTTATGAAGCAACCATCTTGTCCTTGGTTGACCTGCAAACCGAGAAAGAATTGGAGTTCTCCCATTAGGATCATCTCAAATTCGCTAGTCATTAGGTTAGCAAATTCCTCACACATTTCAAATTTAGTAGAACCAAACACAATATCATCAACATAAATTTGAACAATCAAGATGTTCTTATCTTGCTTCTTGGTGAAATACGTTTGATCTACCTTACCTCGTGTGTACCTTTTTACAATGAGGAACGAGCTTAGTCTCTCATACCAAGCTCTTGGTGCTTGTTTAAGTCCATAAAGCGCTCTGTCTAGCTTGTATACAAAATCTGCATGGTTAGAATTCTCAAAGTTAGGGGGCTGCTTAACATAGACTTCTTCTTTGATCAAGCCATTCAAGAAAGCACTTTTTACATCCATTTGATACACCTTTATTCTAAGGGAGCATGCAAAAGTAAGTAAAATTCTGATGGCTTCGAGTCTAGCAACTGGGACATAAGATTCATCAAAGTCTACCCCAAACTCTTGATTATACCCTTGAGCCACCAATCTAGCCTTGTTTCTTATTATCTTGCCATCCTCACTTAGTTTGTTCCTAAAGACCCATTTAGTGCCTATGACAGATTGTGATGAAGGTCTAGGAACAAGATGTCAAACTTTGTTTCTTTCAAACTGGTTTAACTCGTCTTGCATTGAATTTATCCAATTTTCATCATTTAATGCTTCATCAATGTTTTTGGGTTCAAGCTGAGAGACAAGAGCAAGTTGATCTAATTCTTCCACAATTCTAAAATGTGACCTTGTTCTAGGTGGGTCATTCAAGCTACCAATGACATTTTCTAAAGGATGATCCTTAAGAATTCTAATGTTTGTAGAATCAGTACCTTCTCTTGGAGCTTGATCCCTTGCATTGCTTGATTCAGCTCGGTCACCATCTTCTTTTATTTCTTCTTGTGAAGGATCACTCTTGTCCTTCATACTTAGGAATTCCCCATCTTCATCATTTTTCCTGTAAAAGTTATCATTGTTAGAATCATCATGATATTCATCATAGGAAACATGGGGTGATTCTTCCACAGTTTGACTCTTAATGTTATAAATTCTATAAGCTCTAGATCTATCAGAATATCCAAGGAATATACATTCATCGCTCTTGGGCTCGAATTTATCTAAGTCTCTTTTGTCATTATTTTGGATGAAGCATTTTGATCCAAACACTTTCATATGTGAGAGAGATGACTTCTTACCTTTTAACTCATAAGGAGTCTTTTTAGTGTGTGGCCTTACCATAGAGCGGTTGATAATGTAACATGCTGAGTTTACCGCTTCAGCCCAAAACCTCCTTGGAAGTTACCATTCAGCAAGCATGGTTCTTGCCATCTCTACAAGTGTTCAGTTTCTCCTTTCAACTACACCGTTTTACTCTGGGGTTCTTGGTGAAGAAAATCGGTGTGAAATACCTTCGGCCCTGTAAAGATTATAGAAGTTAGCATTTTCAAATTCACCACCATGATCAGATTGAATCTTGGAAATTTTAAACTCACTATCCTGCTTTATCTTCATGTAGAGTGCCTGAAACTCATCAAAAGCATCATTTTTATGTGTGAGAAAGAAAACTCATGTGAACCTAGAAAAGTCATCCACCAAGACATATCCATATTTTCTACCACTTAAATTAGCAGTTCTGGTTGGACCAAACAAGTCCATATGAATTAGCTCGAGTGGTTTGGATGATGTATTTTCAGATCTTCCCTTGAAGGATTTTCTTATTTGTTTGCCTAGGACACATGCATCACACAATTTATTTTCTTGTTTAAATGATAATTCAGGCAACCCTTTCACCATTGAATGCTTTAACAATTTATGTAAGACATTGTAGTTAGCATGTCCTAGTCTACGATGACATAACCAAGTAATTTCAAATTTTGGTGCAGCAAGACAAAGGTTTAAATGAGCAGGATCATCTTAGTGAATCATGTAAACATTGTTGACTCTCTTACCAGAAAATTTTACCTTGTCAGATTTTGGTTCAAGAATTCTACATTCATGAGAGTCAAACAACACTTTGTGACCTTTATCACAGAATTGACTTATACTAAGCAGGTTGTATTTCAAACCTTCAACTAGCATCACGTTACAAATGGAGTTGGAGAGGTTCTTACCTACATTACCTGTTCCAATGATTTTTCCCTTGTTGTTACCTCCAAATGTGACATATCCTCCTTCCTTTTCCTCCAAGAGATAAAATTTTGATTTATCTCCAGTCATGTGTCTTGAATAGCCGCTATCATGGTACCACATGTTCTGCATGGCTGCAAGACATTCCTGCACAAGCAATTAAGCAATGGTGTTTGGAACCCAACCAAATTTAGGTCCCATCAAACTTTTCAAATTTTCAAAACATGAAATCATTTCTTTTGGAATCCAAACCTTCTTAACATTCATGTTTTGTTTGCTTAGAGCAGGGATTTGATTTTTCTTTTCAGCTTTGACATTCACTTTTTGTTTAGAAGCTCTTTGTTGGATTTTGTGGAAGTTTGATGAATTTTGCTTCTTAAGCCATTGAGGTGGTTGGTTGGTTTTGGGTTAAAAACGATTATTTTGTCACCTATGGGATTGATACTTATAAGATTGATGAACACATGAATCACAATTTTCTCAAAAGTTGGGTGGTGTTGGCCTATATGAATGTGCAATCCAATTATGGTGATATCTGGAAGATTGAGCATGCAATGGCCGAGGAAGTGTTGACCCATGCTGCGGGGAAGGTTGACTTTTCTTAGGCTTTTGAGCAAACTTTTTGAGAATTTCAGTTACTGCCTCTTCAATCTTTTCTTTTCCTTTAGATGTTGTTTTTGAGGTTGAAGCATCAGACGAGGAAACAAATCTGACTATTTTTAGCCCAATCGACATTTTGTTTGTTGGATCAAAACCCAACCCATCTTTGTTGTGGTTCATTCTAGTTCCTAGCAATGCATCTAGGTTTTCTTTTCCATCCACAAATTTTTCCAAAGATTGTTGTTTATCCTTCAACTCTTTTTGTAAGTTTTCAATATTTTACAGGAGTTGAATGTTGACTTGTTTGATAGCTTCATACTTTTCATTGCTCAATTTGTTATCCTTTTCATAGGTTTGCATTTTTAACTTGATGCTATCAATCTCATTTCTCAAATTTTCATTTTCAGTTTCCAAGTCAGTCATTTCTTTTCTTCCCTCTTCCAAATCCTCAATCATTTTCTTAAGATCCTCAATTTCAGTTTCAAGTGAAGCATTCTTGACATTTATTTCATGATCATACACAAATGAGTTAATTTTTTTTTTCAATGATTTATTCTCCTTTTTGTATATTTCATATTTTTTCATGAGTTGTATATATGCTTCCTCCCAATCATCAATTGTATAATCTTCAAATGAAGAATTTACCTCAGTTTCTTCATCACCTTTGGCCATAAGACAGAGATCTTCTTTTCCTTTGTCCGAGAAGCTAGTTCCATCATCACTTTCCTCTTCATCGCTCCATGTGGACACCATGCCCTTGTTCTTCTTCTTGCCCTTCCATTTGTTAGCTTTTCTGAATCTATCGGGACAATCATTCATGAAATGTCCTGGTTTATTACAAGAATAGCAAATGATTTTATCAGATTTCTTAGAGTTTTCAGAATTAGATTTGAAACCATTTCTTACCTTTGACCTTCCTCTCATGAAGCTCTTACCTTTCTTTCTCAGGAATTTTTTGAACTTACGTGTGAGCATGGCTACGTCATCCTCATCTCGCTCACTTCTCGAATCATCACTTTCATCAGAAGAGCCTTGACCACTGGGTCCTGCTTTAAGAGCTAGGGACTTCTTAGGTGCCTCAGCCTCTTTGTTCTTGAGATTGATCTCATAGGTCATCAATGATCCAATGAGTTCATCTACCTTAGTTGTTGCGAGATCTCTGGATTCTTCAACCATGGTTGCCTTCGTGTGCCATGCTGGAGTTAACGATCTGAGAATTTTTCTTACAATTTCTTGCTCTGAATATTTCTTTCCCAAATCAGTCAAACTATTAGTAAGCACAGTTAATCGGGCATACATATCTTGAATTAACTCATCAGGCTTCATGCGGAACCTTTCATATTCAGAAACTAAAATGTTGGCTTTTGTTTCTCGTACCTGAGAGGTTCGTTCGTAGATTACCTCTAGCTTATCCCACATTAGTTTTGCAGATGCGCAGGTAGCCACTCTTGAGAATTCAACTGGATGGAGTGAGCATTGCATGATGTGTTTAGCACTCCAGTTGACAGTGGATTGCCTTATTTATTCTTTGGTCCACAAGTCCTCATCATCCGACAGCTCATATGGACCTTTGCTGATCACTCGCCAAAGTTTGTAGTCTTGGGAGCAAATGAACACCTGCATACGATGTTTCCAATAGGGATAATTAGCTCCCGTAAAATAAGGAGGCATGTTCACAGAATGTCCTTCAGGTAGAAAACCCTTGGACGTTGATCCACCAATTCCCTCAAGGTCGTTGGACCCCATAATGAGAGATTAGGCTCTGATACCACTTGTTGAGTAGTGGTCAGCGGATCTAGAGGGGAGGGGTGAATAGATCTGCCCCTCTTTTCGCAATACAACCCTCTATATAGTTAAATAAAATAAATTGCTGTGGAATATAACTAGCTTATCGAATGAACACTATGATTCGCTTGACAAGACGAGCAAGTAATATATTGAATCGAACCTAAGCATGCATCTAGAATGAAACAATCACACAAGCAAACCATAACACACAAGATTTTAAGGTGGTTCGGACTGAATCCCCAGTCCTACGTCCACCCCTCACCAAATCCGGTGAGGCTCCACTAGTGTCACGCACTGAACCGCAAATCGGAAAGACCTCCGATTGCCTTCCTACTAACCACAGGTAGGGACGTCAACACTGCAGATCGGACAACTTCTGATTGCCTTCCTACTAACCACCAGTAGGGACGATCTTCAGTTTCAATCGTTTGTATGAAATAAAAAAGATAACAAATATAAAATCACTCAAACAAGATATCGAGTATGCTCAAAGAAAGAAGATCTTGTCTGAGTTGCAGAAACTTGAATCAGATGCTTTGAAGGTGTCTTCTTCCTTGCGAGATGATCTTCATTGAATCTCTTCTAGTTGATGAAGAAGACGATGGATGTAGCTTCGATCTTCCTTTTGATCTTCTTGAGTTGATGAAGAGGATGAAGAATGCAGTTTAGATCACCTTTGAAAGTCTTGATTGCTTCTTGCTTCCTTGGAGGTTGAGATGGCTTCAGATCTGGACTTGAATCCCTTGGAGGGGATGAAGCTTCTTCCCGTAGTACTGTTCACGGCTACAGTACTTCAAACTACTCTCCCTTGAACACACCCTTGCAACCTCCCTTGATTTCTCAAATGATCAACTAGGGTTTCTAACCCTCTTGCATGTGTTTTATAACCTTTGAATGGTCCTTAGACATCCCCCAGACCAGATCCACAATCTATGGAAGATTGGGTGACTTTGGGGTTAAACAAATATAAGGAAAGGGGCTGGCCTCGAGGTGAAAATCGAAGTCAAACATGGCTGCATCGGGGCTGGCGGTCGACCGGAGGTAGGTGGCAGTCGACCGCTACTGAGAAACACTATAGACGGATGGTCCCTGGGAATTCTGGTCGACCGCTACTGGCTGGCGGTCGACCGCCACTGAGACTCGTGCAGACTGGGAGCTACTGGCTGGGGCGGTCAACCGCCCCTGTGCTGGCGGTCGACCGCCAGCTGGGCAGACCCCGGTTCATCCCGGGTCGGTCCGTTAACCGCTTTAGCTTCGTCGCTTGAGTCCTTTAGCAGCCCGTTCATATCTGTGGCATCTCCCTTTATAGTCAAAAAGGTATCACCTGAGTCTCTGGCCTTGGATTCTCTTGGCTGTACTTCTTTGTGCATTGACCTTGGATGTGTGACGAGCCGAATATCACGTGTCGACTTTTGCTTGTGTTCGCATCCTTGCTTGGGTGCGATCAATGAGCTTTCACTTTTGCCATCTTCACTAAATGCCTTGTCCATTCAATGGCATATCTGTCATGAACAGAACATCACATATGTTAGTCACATGAGAGTGGAAACATCAGTGACTAATAGTGTTTAGTCATTATCAAAACCAAGAATACCACAAAACTCATATGACCATAGGATGATGTCGAATGACCCCAGTGACCATAGGATAACTCAAATGACTGCAGGGGCACAACACTATTGATGCTGTTATTACTCCTCGCTCGATTACTATTCAGTTCACTGGCCGAGAGGGGTTCTCTACTCGGATTATGCTAACCCATACGGCCGCCAGGAGCCTGATGGATTCTCTATTCAAGGGGCAATTGGCCATATCTTCAGCACCCTCCAAGGACATTCTGCACTTGTTATGCAATCTCCCTCGATTTATTGGTGAGTCAGCAATGTCAACGCCGCGCCTTACTCTCCCTTAGTTTTGTCCTGCTCTTCTGGTAAGGGAGTTATGCTTCATGCCCGATTGCCAAATGGAGATGCCGAATCTCATGTTGCTAGTGCCGAGTGACAAGACTCCATGGTTTTCTGATGTTCATCCTAAGGAGTTACTTGTTCAAGGATGGTTGCCTATGGTTAGCACCGGGTGTCTAGGGGCAGCCACCTCGATAAAACTCCATATTCATGACCGGGCTAATCCGCCTGTCAGGTGGGCCCGTTATATGAAAAGATGTTTGAAGACAAGAAGGCCGAAGGTCCAAGTCTGTGCCAGGCGGGTCTGTTACAAGATAGTTTCTGTCAAGAAGAGGCGGCGGCGTAAGTTTAAGGGATGCGTAGTGCGCACTCAGGGGTCCACTTCTTCCTCTTCCTCTTCCTTTCATTCCGCATTTCTATTGCTCAACTCCCACCCATGGGTGGTGTATCTTCCTTCATTCAATCCTACTTCGATCATCTTCTCCTCTCCTCCCGGGTCCGTAAACCCCCGCTTAGCTTTTCCTAGTTTGGAGCCGCCCGATCTTCCACGTTTTCATTATTCTAGGCTGCGGCCTATGTTATCTTATCTTCCCAATCCCTGGACTTCTTCTGATTCTCCTCCCTGGGTATCTCCAAGGTTTACTTCTCGTACTCTTTCCCTGACCATGTCGGGTGTTTTTCGTGCCCTTTCCCCGACCCTGTCGGGTGTTTATGATTCTTTTTCCCCGACCTTGTCAGGTGTCTATCGTTTTCCTTCCCCGACCTTATCGAGTGTTTATGCTTCTTCTGCGGGTGTTCGCTATTCCTTTTCTCCGACCACGTCGGACGATTATTCTCCTTCTTCCTTATCTTCGCAGCAATCTTTTCATCGTCTTTCTAATCTTTCATCCTCACATTTTTGGGGTTCTCACCCTTTTTCTTGCTATTTTCGAGACTTTAGCCCGCCTTGATCTCAGTTAATCTCCGCTTCTTCTGTATCTGGTTAGTTGTTATCAGGGTCTCTGTGCCCTAGCGAGAGAGTTCTAGCCCTCATCTCTCTTCCTTTTTATTCTCCTTCGTCCAGTTTGGTGTCTGCCGCTCCTTCGTGTCAAGGAATCTCAATCCCTTGTCATCTTCTACATTCTTTATCCTGTCAAGTAAGGAATACGAAGCTCGTGCTATATGAAGCTCACACTGACCAAGATTGCTTCAGGATGTTGTTTTCACGCTATTGATTGACAAGGTATCTTTATTTTGTGCAACAAATATGCTATCATGTTGAACATGTGTGCAACATGATTAATTTTATGATTTTGATGATGTCAGCCTCTGTAGTCATTAATGAACTATACCTGCATTTGATAATGTTAATATTCATACATTTCAGGTCATCATACTTCCAGTACACAGATATCAAGGCATATGACAATACAATATTGGTGGTCATTATACTTCCAGTGTAAAAGATCAAGAATGGCACATAAATCTAGGCAATTGGATACACAGATATCAAGGCATATGACAATATTGGATGCACGAAAATCTAGCATGTTTCAAGCACAGTAATCAAGCTGAATAGCATCACACATAAGGTCATTACATATTCTTCATATGGTCAGTGCATGTCTTGCCTTATGGATGGTTCAAGGTCGGTGTAACTTCTTGACAGCATGCTACAAGATAATCCAAGGAATGGAGTGGAGATGGCAAATGTGAAAGCTCAATGATTGTGCCCTCGCACGCGGATCGACCTATGTGGAGCCCCCGGAACAAAATTTTGATTATAGGAGCGATATAATCAACAGAAATCTTCAAGACAGTCAAGGTTGATGCCACAGACATGAACATGCTGCTAAAAGACTTAAGCGACTGAGCTAAAAAGGTTAACGGACCGACCCGGGAAAACACGGGGTCTGCCCAGCTGGCGGTCGACCGCCCCTGCACCTCTCTCAGTGGCGGTCGACCGCCAGCCCAGTAGCGGGCGACCGAAAATCCCAGGGAACATCCGTCTACAACGTTTCTCAATAGCGGTCGACCGCCAGAAGCCACAGGTCGACCGCCAGTCCCGAGCCTTCAATGTTGACTTTATTTTCCACTTCGAGAAAGGCCATTCCCCATGGATTTCTTTAATCCAAAAGTCACCTAATCACCCACCAAATGTAGATCTGGTCTGGGATGTGTTTATTGACCATCCAAAGAGATATAAAACCAACACAAGAGGGTTAGAAACCCTAGTTGATCATTTGGAGAAAAGAGAGATGAAGAGAGGCTAGAGGAGCTCCAAGGAAGAAGAGGTATTGTAGCCGTGAACAGTACTCCGTGTAGAAGTTCTACATCCAATCCAAGGGATTCAAGCCTACATCTGAAACCCTCAATCTCCAAGGAAGAAGAGAAGCAAGCAAGCTCACAAAGGAGATCAACAGGAAGATCAAAGCTATATCCAAACCTCTTCATCAACTCAAGGAAAGATCAAAGCTACATTCTGTATCTTCTCCATCGACTCAAAGGGATCAAAGAAAGATCAAAGCAACAGATTCCAGATCCAACAATCTCAGACAAGATCTAGTTCATTCTAGCATATCTTCATATCTTGTTTGAGTATTTTCATCTTGTTCTATTTTTATTTCAATCAATTTATTGAAACTGAAGATCGTCCCTACCGGTGGTTAGTAGGAAGGCAATCAGAAGTTCTCCGATCTGCGGTGTAGCCGTCCCTACCGGCTTTGTGTATAGGAAGACAGAAAGAGGGCTTTCTCTATTCTATGGTTTGGGGCGTGTCCCCGGTCAAGCTGTGAGTCAGCAGGAAAGCCTCACCGGGTTTTGGTGAGGGGTGGACGTAGGTTGCGGGGTTGCAACCGAACCACCTTAAAAATTCCTGTGCTGTGGGTTGTTCTTCGTGTGCGATTGCTCTATATCTTATACCCCCATTCACAGGTTCGTGTGCTTCCAAACTTGGTTATCTTATTTACACACTCAAGCACTTAGATTTGCACCTTCGGTTTTATCTGTGGTTTAATTGGGCTTAGCACTTTGACTGCATCCCTTGGGCGGCCTGCTGCACCCTTGCACACAGGCGCCAAGGTGAAATTATTGCTAAGTGATTCCCTTGCTTAGACTCACATGCACCTTGGTTGATCACCACTACATTCACACACATATGCACTTTGAGTGATCAACATAGCACACACACACGCATGGTTGTTGCAAGCTATTTCATGCTCTAGTGTTATGCTTTATGATCCCTGCACTACAAGGCTTGTATCTCTCAAAAATCACAAATGCGCTTAAAGAAGAGTTGACGCTTCATCGCTTGTAATCCAAGTCTTTTCATTTGAGCCACTCTACTTAATTCCGCTGTGCATTGTGCCTAAGTGATTCATTCACTTTATAGGAGTGGTTCATGCTTCCGATAGCTAAGAGTTTTTAAATAGGCCAAAGCTTTTGATAGGATCTATTCAACCCCCCCCCTTCTAGATCCGTTTGCACCTCGCGGGGCCCAACATATCATTGCTAATATTTCTATTTATTCCTGCACACGCTTATAAAGCTATTCCTCAACATGGGTAAGTGGCTTTTAGAAATATGTTTAGTTAAGCTTAGTCAAAATGAAGTCACTTCTGCAGCATCCTTAGGCAGGTGATAGCTCCGCGCTGGGAGTCTAGTTTCTTTTCCCGATCATTGAGGGTGACCTTGAGCATGGATTTTCACACACTTTACGGCGAGCCATAGCTGATTTTCCTTTGAGGCACACCATTGTTGCTTTGGCCATACTTTGGGTATGCACAAAGGTCTTTTCTTTTCTCTGCTCGGACAAGTGCAGGGACAAGAGATGGATGGATGAGATGACCAACTTAGGAGCTCCCTAATACGAGAGAGGTCTCAAATAGGGGCAGTCTTGACCCTCGAAAGTGAGCTTTCATGCAATCTAGCCAATAAATGCTATAAATGAGAAGATCAATGAATATGCAAAATTATGAATCAAAGGCAAGGTAAGAGTGGCAGTACAGTTCCCCGCGGGACGTCATGAGCCCGGTCGCATGCGTGCCTAAATATGGGTCTCAAAATCAAAGACAAAAAGTCTCAGCGCAACAGACTGTATATTTGAGGGGTAGTGCACTGGAAGGAATTCGAGTCTTGTCTCCCATCCTGCATAAAGCTTGTCTCTAATTTTTCTTCTGCTTCTCCCTCTTAGGTTGTGTTGTGTCCTAAGTATGGCCTTAGTAGGGGCACCGTTCTTTAGAGACGGTTGGTTGTGGTAAGTCGCCCTCATATGCACGCCCTGCTTAAGGGAAGCCTTTAATGAGAGGGGTAGGAACGACGATCCCTAGTCAGTAGTTTGAGCCCGTCTTGGGTGCTACAGATTGCTATTTCAAAAATTCTAAAAAAAATGAGATATGTCAAAATCTAAAAAAATGAGATATTGTCAAAATTCAAAAAAAAATGAGATATTGTCAAAAATAACAAAAAATCAGATATTATTGAAAATCAAAAAAATCAAATATTGTTGAAAATCAAAAAAAATGTCAAAAAAAACAAAACATATGTGTCTTTTATTTTTACGTATCTTTGTTTTGAGAATGGATATGATTCGTTTGCTCAGTGTGCAGGTCGGAGGTGTTCAAGCTCTTCCTGGCTCCTTATCATTCGCTCTGTCTCCTGTTCACGTGCTTTTCAATCTGTTCTCTTTTCTGCAATCTTGTCTCCCAATCTGTTCTGAAGCTCATGTCCTTCTCACGCTTTACTTAGCATTCCTCAGTTTGATCATATCTTTGTGAGAGGGCTCTATGTCTCACGATTGTGAACCCAGTGGTTCTGCTTCGTCAGGTCTTGGACTTGATTGAAGAGTATATCTGTCGTGTCTCGTGTTGTCTCATCCCATGTGGTCATCCCTCGTGTTCTTGTCCCAACTATGTGTTGTCCCACCACGTGTTCTTGTCCCAACTATGTGTGTCCCAACCGTGTGTTGTCCCACTGCATTGTTGTCTTATCCCACTATGTTCGTCTTACATGCATGTTGTTGGTTCGTGTCTTGCATGTGTTGCTGGTTCGTCCTTTATTATGTTATGTCGTGCCATCTTTCCTTCATTTGTTCGTTTCGTTATTGTTCATGCGTTCATTTGTTTGTCTCGTTATGTTCATTCTTGTTTATTCATGTTGTTGGTTGTCTTATTTGAAAATTTCATAAAAAGCAGAAATCAAAATATATAAAAAATAATACAGTTTTGCTTGGCAGGTAAGTCAGGTATGGCTCTCTGTCCCAACTCATTGTTGCATTACTATATGATATATACATTATTATAGCCTCTCAAGGACCGGCTGGTTGTCCGTGTGTTCTGGGATATGATGTTCCCCTTTAATAAAAATGATGATGATCTAGGAACATACTGTTAATCGTTGGATAGGCCGCTCGGTTGAGTCGAGTGGGGGACGATGGACTCTGTCTCGCACGTCATGGTTGCAAGAAGACTCTTGACCCGTCTTGCCCTAGTCTAGCAATATTATCCTTAAGTACTTTCTATTTTATTCTTTCTTTACATTCATTTTGATGATTTCTTTATTTTAGCCCAGCATGCATCATGTCATTTTTGAGCATTCACGCCTCGTGATCCGTTCAAGGTTTCTCCTCAACAATGGTTAATTGCACTTCATGTCTCTTGGATAAGAGATTCTCATTTCACTCTAAATTTGAACGATTTCTCTGATCTTTCCACTCGGTCTGGTTGGCTAGCGTGATTCCTGTCTAGATTTTATCTCAATTTTACTTTCTTCTTTTCTAGCTTTTAAGTTGTGCTCTTTCCGACCACCTCATTCTCCGTGGATTGTGTCCCCGATGAGGATGGTCGTGTTTCCTTTTTTCCTGTTAGTTAGTTCCCCAGACATGTTTCATCCTTGTCAACCAGTCCGGGTGGGTAGTTCAGCGTTTTTGAGAGAATTCCTATCGCTTGTTGGTTGTAACAGGTGTCTTTTGCCTTGATTCCCACTTATCAGTTTTCTCCGCTTCATCTCCATTTCCCGTCGTTGTCGCTTTCACTCCATCTCCTTTCCATTCCGCCTCCGCGCCGCTTTCGCTTATTCCCTTGCAAAGCGGATATTAAGGAGGGGCATCTGTTGACACCTATTTTTAACCCGCAAGTTACGTCATTTCTCTTATTCATCATTTTTGATGTCCCGAATTAACCATTATTTTGGAGCCATCCTTGGATGGATTTTGAGCCCATTTTATTGCTCCATTCCCTTTTAGCCTTGGAGATCATGATTTCTTAGAGCCCTGGAGCCTATCTTATCACCTTCCGACCTTCCAAGTCGACTTACGGGCCATTTAGGTCAACTTCCCTCAAGCATGCGGCCCCTTTCGCTACGTATTCTTGAAAAATGGTCCCTTTTCATCCCCTTCCATTCCTCTATTCACTGAGCATCCTTCACCAAAGTTGTTCATTTTTTAAAGCCCTACAATTCCTTCTTCTACTCTATTAGCCAGTTCTCCACCGTTTTTAAGTCCCAGCATTTTTCTCTATTCTCACCCCATTTTCTCTCTCCTCTGATCATCTTTTTATCTTGCTTTCTTCATGAAAGGTGTTCATTCTTCAATTATCTACAATTTCTTCTTCTACAACTTTCACTAATTCTGCACCGTTTCCAAGGTATTCTCTGGTTTTCAAACTCTACTACCTTTACCCAGAAGAAGGTCACCCAGAGGACCGTTTTTAACCAGAAGAAGGTCACCCAAAGGACCGTTTTCAGAAGAAGGTCTAATGCGAGACCGCTCTATTGAAGAAATGGTCAACTGCTAGACCATTTTTAGCCTGTTTTGGACTGGACTGCCATGCTCACCAATGACTATGTTCTTCATGATATATGCGGTCCAGTCATGACCGTTTCTTACCAAAAACGGCCGCTCAATAGACCGTCTCTATGACAGAGAGTCCAGAAGATCCTGAACTCCGTCTTCTTCGCCGCTGGATTCTAAGGGCGATTTCTATGCAACGGGGCCTCCTTGTTAGGACTCTATCTTCTAGAGTACTCCACGAAATTGAGCCCCATTTATTTATGTGTCTTCCTCTTTGTATTATCTTGAATTTGGTATATAGATCATGATTTTTCTTGGAGCGGATCTCTCGGAATCTTGGCCGCAAGTTCAGGTTTTATGCATTTCGTTCAACACAAACTCTATCAGATTAGGTTCCAGGGCCTTCTTCCAAGAGCCATATCTTCCAGATCCTTCCACCAAAAAGAGTCTTGTTTGTTCCTACGTCTTATCTTGGCTATTATCTCTAGAATGATCCAGAGATCTCGAGATTTGGTGGACTCTATCTCCTGTAATCGTGGCAGAAAGTTCTGGGTTCCATCACTTTTCTATAAATAGATGCCCAGTTCGCCTGCGCGCCGGGGGGCTCTTCTTCGACCTGAGGTGAAGGCATGCCGGATTGTTGACTCAACCCTTCGACCCTAGGCTATTGAGGGAAGTATAGGCTTTGATTTGGTTCTTATTTGCTTGATTTCATCATCGTTTGCCGTCCTAACTTTGCCTCTGCTTCTTGCAAATCATCACAGATTCTGTTTTCCTGCTACAACTCTGCGGCGGGGCGCCCTTCGTCGATCTGGGGCGGGGCCATGCTGCGTCGTCTACCTCCTGCTCCAACCCCAACCTGAAGAGGGGAGTGTCTTCTTCGATTTCCATCTCTCTGGGCTCTTTTTCTTCGGTCCTATGCTTAGTTCTCTCTTCCTACTTTTCACAAATCGTCACAGTTTTACACTTAATTTCTACACAGTTCTCTACACGTTTTTGCATTTTTCTCCATTTTGCACAACATTTTTCTATCTCCTTTCTTAATCAAATTTTGTGATTTCAAATCTCATGCATGCACAACACTTCCACCTTTCATTTGCACCTGTTTATAGGGGTTAAAAACCCTCCCCTTGTGCGTTCTCTCCCTTTCTTTCATGTTGATTTATCATTCTGGGGCAGTTTCTACACTTTCATGATCTAATGGGTGTTCTTTTGTTTTTATGGCTTTGTTTTGCAGGAGATTATCAATATGAACATGAGTCCCTCTTCCTCTAGCCGGCTGGAAGGAGAGGAGGTCCGATCCCACCAGTTCCCCGCACCCATCTTCAAGACGTGATCACGTTGTAGCGGTCACCTTTGGCCGCGGTCTTCTTCCTATTTTTCCCAAGGTACGCAATAGTCTTTTGTCCCTTATAGCATCTATTTCGCACTGCTAATCCTTGGGTGGCGATCACGGTTCACTCAGTTCTTTATCGCCCTTTCCTTGTTCATGCTATCATGTTATTTTCATGATCACACTTACATATACATGCATAGCTTGTTAGAGGGCGGGGTATATTACATTTTACAATCTACAGTGTGTGCTTCACCATGATATGACAAGCAGAGCTCTCGGTATGCCTTCATCTGGTACCGATAGGAGAAGCCGACTGTGTACACGCCATTCCCATCGGTTTCATCTTTGATTAACTCCGGAAGGCATACTTCTTCATACGGCTCCCCATCAATGGGCAAGCCGGTGAGTTGATGAAGGCTCCATATGTCAAGGGAAGTTTATCCTTCTGCGGTGTAGAAGGTATTGAACTCCGCATTAAAGACCTCCATCATCCCACAACATAGGCCCTTGGAGATGGGGTATTTGAATCGGGAGGCATATACGTCGTGGTACACCCTGGCCCTGATCAGCAGTGGGGCATAGTTGTATAGCACGTAGTCAGTGAATTCTACTACTCCTTCCCGGAAGCTATGGGCATCTTGGACTTTAAAATCGTCAAACCAACCTACGGCCAGCTCATGCTTGAAGCGAATGGCCAAACAGTCCAGAACAAATGGCTCTTCCCGATAACCCCATTTCAGTGGGGCCAAGAACAATCCGAAGTGGGGCTGCTCCTTATATACCCGCTCGATAGCATTATCCCAATGGGTCGGTGTGAATTCCAGAGCCCGCACCAGCTTCCCTTCAGATAGGGAGAGCTCCTCCAGCCCCTGCACGGGCTTCCATTCCCTTGGCTCTCCGACTAAATACATGGGCACACTCCTTGAGACGGTGGAAGCTAGGCTATCCCTGGACATTAAAATAGCATGTGCCACGTCCTGCACAGCCCTGACATCCCGCTTCCCCTATGAACTGAAGTGCTTCAGGAAATAAATCATATGTTTGTCCTTTGGGAGGTCCCGCCAGTAGTCCCCTTCCCGGTTAAAGGTGTAGCTCGGATTGGTTAAGGCGAGGCGCTCAAACTCCATAGTGGCGGTATCAAAGTCTAATGACTCTACCAGCGTGGCTATTTCTGCATGTTCTCTGTCAAGGTCCTCCACATTCAGCCACATGACGGCAGGGGAAGCGACCGAGGGAGCAGGCATGGCGCTTGCAGTACCCTGAGAGGAAGAAGCACTTGGAGAAGCCATTTCCTGCAAAACACCAATGACTGAATGGTCAAAATAAAAGATTACATGTGGAATAGAAGACGAGAAAACTACTGCTGAAATTAAGTAAATGGAACATGAAAATTTCTGATGAAATTTCGACAGTCTCCCCTATGCTAGGAGCACAAAAGGGAGAAGCGGGTGCGCGCCCACAAGAAGTGACGGCCCCAAAAAGTCACGGTGCGCACGGAAGCGGAAACACTGAATAATTTCTCATTCTTTCGGGCTACCCACTGGCCTTGAGGCCTTAGCCGCTGGGTATTCCCCCGTGGGTTCCCCTAATCCGGCGGCACCCCCAGGCCCTGATTCAGTGGCGCGTCCTCCCCCTTGATCCGGTGACCCTTCATGGGCAGTGATCGTCGAACCCCCTTGATCCGGTGGCCCTCCATGGGCGTTGATCCTGTGGCACCAGCCCAGTACCCCCTGTCATCCGGTGTTCCTCCACGGGCTATGATCCGGTGTCTCGTGTGGAGTCTTGATCCGGTGGCCCCGCGAGGTCTTTGATCCAGTGGCACCGGCGGCCTCTACTCTGCAACCCTCACATGACAAAGAGAAGAAGAAGAACAGCAAAAGAAGAAGAGAAGAAGAAGAACAGAAGAAAGGAGGGGAAGGCAAAGGAGCTTAGGGCCCCACGGTCGCCGCCCCACCGTGCGAAGCGAAAGAGGAAGGAGAAAGGGAAGAGAATAGGAGAAATAAGAAGAGGGAGAAGAAGGAGGCAGGGGGACGGCTAGGGCCTGACCTCCTCACCCACAGAGCAACGGCGATGAAGGCGGCTGAGGGCGATGGCAACCGGCGGCGGGCAGAAGGGAGGAGAAGAGGAAGGGGCGATAGGATTCGAGGGTTTGAAATTCAAATGGGTGAGGGGGGAATGAACCGCCGCTCCCCCTCCTTTTATAAGGGCCCGATGCCCGTAAAAAAGGGGGGGTAAAGAGAGGCAAGAAAAAAAAGAGAACAAAAGGAACAAAAGACAAAAAAGAGAGAAAGAAAAAATGTAATAATAGTAGTAGTAAATATATATATATACGTGTATATATATATATATATATATGTATGTATAAATACATGTAAGCCAAGCTAGGATCGTCGTCGTCTCCCTGGCTTTGCCGGTCCCCGACTTCAAAGCCCCGGTGGTAGTCTATGAGGGCGAGCACACCCATGTGTACCGCTTGCCTCATCCTTCGCCCGCGTTACCCGTGGGTGGGGGGAATTTGTGGACGCGTAAAATCTCGCGACTGTAAACTTCCCGTCTGTATGTCAAAAGATTAATTATGCACGTCTCCAGGACACGTACCATCAAAGCTCGTCCGACCCAACTATCGGGAAAGAATATTTCTGAGACTCAATGTCCAGACTTCGACGGATTTCATCGCCCGGCAACACCTCACACTTGCCCGGGCGCATTAAATGACGAGGGGGTTAAAATGCCCATGAATTGACACACTGCCATGAGTTCACCTTCGGGTCTTCAGCAGCGAAGAATACACCGGGAGGCTCGAGATTCCCGAGTCCCCGAAGAAAATCAATAACTACGAACAACAAAGCACGCACAGTTAACTTACACTCGGACAAGCGAATTAAATTTTGTGTCAGAAAGGAGAACGATCCAAGACTTGTAGGCTTCGAAGAATAGAAGCCCAAGTGATCCGGTGGCTATGCCACCCCAGTGAACTGGTGGCGTTTTCCGCTTGATGATCCAGTGGCATTTCCCCATCCAGCGGCGTTCCCTTGGTGCCCATCCGGTGGCACTTGATCGACATTGAACCGGTGGCACATCCCCATCCGGTGGCGTTCCTTGGCACCCATCCAATGTCACTTGAGCGCCATTGAACTAGTGGCATTTCCCCATCCGGTGGCTCCCAAGCTTCCTGATCTAGTGGCCTCTTGGCACCACTGAACAGGTGGCCGTCCAACCCAGCTCATCCGGTGGCTCGCCCAAGTTGCTAAACCGGTGGCGCTCTCCACCCTGGCGATCTGGTGGCCACGGCAAGCTACTGATCCGGTGCCGCCTGCCCAGCGGCCCTGTTCATCTGGTGACTAGTGCCCGCCTAGCCATGTCATCCTGTGGCTACGGAACAGTTGGACAGGAATGGCTGCCCTTACTTTTCCCATGACTTGCGGTCATTACCTTTGCCCAGCAGTCTTCACCCTGGCACGCAATGGGATCGGATCGAGCTAGCATGATTCAGGCAACATTCCACGACGTATCAGCTCGGCTACCAACCCACTGAAGACCCCAAATCTGGAAATTGGGTGACAGATGTGGCAAATAGAAAAGATGGGAGCGGAAAGCTTCGAAGACGCCCCGGTTGACCCCTTAACGCCATGCGTGAGCCCATATATAAATAAGACACAAAACAGAAGAAAAAAGGAGGAGAATAGATAGAGAGCAAAAAAGAGGAAGGAGGGAGTATTCCAAAGGGAATGAAGCAAGAAGAAAGATGAGAGCCCCGCTGCCTGTGCGAAGGAAGAAGACAAGCTAGAAGAAAAGAGAGAGTAAGCAAGAGGGAGAGGGAGGAGACAGCTTGTTTGTGTGTAGCAAGAGGAGATGGGGGAGAGGAGCCATCCCTCTTCTCCTCCCCAGCTCTCTCCCTTAGGCCCCGAGCTTTATCTCTCGTTTCTTTCTTTCCTCGTTTATATGCTCCGGTTCCCCTTCTTGGCCTTATGGCCTAAATGCTTGTAACCCATTTTGTGTTTGGAATGAGCAAAAGAAATCTTTTTTTTTCATGTCCATCTATGTTTCACTGTTCTCCCGCATTGCATGGGCCTCGTTGAGGACTGGCATGGGGGCCTGCTCAATATGATGAGCCAGGCTCGTGGCCAGCATGTTAAAGACCACTCCCTCCAAGGTTTACCTCTGCCTAGCCCTTCTCATATCCCATGCTCCCTTTGTACCCCCTTGGGGGGAACATCCAACTTTCTTCCTTTGTCCTGTCATGTTCCTTCACCAGAGGAAGTTCCTGTAGTGCCAAGGTTTAGGGCCTATCCAACCCAATGGATGGTGTCCTGAAACCAGTCCCATAGGGCTAGCTCCCCCTCTTTCTATCTTCTCCGTCTCCTGTCATTGTCTCACGGTTATCCTCCTTACTCTGTTGAGGTCCAGACACTCCTCGCTTCAGAAACCCCCCCTTACTCCGTGAGGGGAACCCCGTCAGTCTATGTTAAACCCCACAAAGTTTTAACCGGTGGCTCACTCTTGGTTGTCATCCGGTGGCCCTTGGCCCCCATACAGTGGCCTTTGGCCCCTCATCCGGTGGCACACTCATCCGGTGGCCCTTTGGCCCCACATCCGGTGGCACAGTCCACCCCGTCACCCGGTGGCCCTTTGGCCCCTCATCCGATAACTCAGTCCACCCCTTGATCCGGTGGCTCCGCCACCCCCTTGATCCGGTGGCCCGCCCATCATCCTAATCTGGTGGCCCGCCTATCGGCCTAATCCGGTGGCCCGCCTGTCCGCGTGATCTGGTGGCTCCATTCACTTCGTCATCCGGTGGCTACCTCAAGTCCCCGCTCATCTGGTGGCTACCCCAGGTCCCTCCTCATCCGGTGGCCTTGCCACCACCCTTGATCCGATGGCTCTGCCATCCTCGATCTGGTGGCCCAGCCTATCTCTCTGATCCGGTGGCTTCTCTCGTCCTTCCTGATCTGGTGGCCCTGCCACCCCATCTGATCCGGTGGCTCCGCCACCCCGCACGATCTGGTGGCTCCTTTCAACCTTGTCATCCAGTGGTCCTTTTGTGTTTTGACTTAGTTCATGTTTGATCCCGGGCCACGCTCCGATGTGTTGTTTCCGAGTGTTGCCGCTTTCGTGTGCACTCGTATTGTTCAGGGGCTGTCACTCCTTGTGGACATGCACCCGCTTTATTCCCCCCAGCACTCGGGTCCGGGGGAGATGCTGCCGACTTTTTACAAGACTAATACATATTAAAATACAAAAGGAAGCAACAAATAAATGAAATGACAACAAAGAACTTATACCGAAACGATAAGAAACTGTGCAGGATGCAGGGAACCAAACATGAATGTCATTGAGACAGACTACTGAACATAATCGTGGACATGACCAGCACATGGAATAAAACACAAAAAAAGAAGATAAAAGAGAGATCCGTTAAAACTCCACGCACGTGAATAGAAAAAAGATTTGCACGGAGGACTTATGGTACATGAAATGGCGAACTGTAGAAGATCGGGTCCCACCCAGTCGGAAGCTATCACTATGCGTGAGTACGTAGCTCTGCCTCGTACCATAAGGTCGCCCCCGCATGAACAAATTTTTCTCTCGCGTACACAAAGAGAGGGGCGAAAGATAGAATGGATGAGAGTCAAGAACATAAAAAAGAAGGTGATAAAAATGATTATGTTATAAAAAGAAAAGGAAAAAAATGCTAAAACCTGTCGACTCAGTCCTTGAGTAGGGTCGACTCCGCTTAAGGCAGAGTCGACCCAGCTTTCTGTTGGGGTCGACTCCCCTTATAGAAAACGGAAACAAAAAAAATGAAAGAAAACCAAAGCAAAAAAAAGGGATAAATCCTATGCATATCTCATAATAGTTCAAAACAAAATAAATATAAATAAAGTAATGAATACCTGAAAAGGAATAAGCACCAAAGTCCACACCCTAACAGAATTAAACTAATAAGACAAAAGTCCCAAAACGTGTATGCTACTACAAGCTTCTCGGAAATCTCCTCTCCCGGACTCCGTGCAAGAAGGGAAACTAAAGTTACCTCGCAGCGTGGGCTCCGCCCTCGGGGGTCTCCCTCGTCATGGCCTTGCCCACGCATTGCCTTGGGCCAATAATCCATCAGGGCGGGTTTATCCATATGTGGAATCGACCCCATCCCTCAAAGGGGTAAACATTAAGCATGCCATATGCAGGGCATACATTGATACATCATCTCGCACCCGTCCCACGTGTTTTCAAACTAGGTTATAACCCGAATATTGAAGGGCAGGCACACGGCCGATAGCAAGTTAATGGTCATGTTGATTCAATGATTGAGTATATGCTTATATTGCACTAAATCTTTGTTGCCATCCATCTATTTATGTCGTTAATGTAATTCTTCTGGCCGTAGGGCCCTTACTCCTTGCGATTAATCAAGGGTGTTCTCCCCTTCGGGGAGATGTAATTAACGTCGTGGCCTTTACGGCACGGCAGGTTTTGGTCTCGACCCGAACCTCACATTTGTCTGATCAGTCAGACGGCGCGCACCAAGGGCCTCCTTGAGGCCCGAATAAACCGTCACTTAGGTGACTGGCACGCCCACACACTAAATAGACGAATAGGCCAATTACTTAAATAATTAATTTAAGATTAATCATATCGAATTTTAGTGCGTCCACTTCGTCCCGGGCGAAAACTAAGACACACTAACCACGTAATCACATAACAAAGACTAGTTAGGGTCGCGCTCATCAGCGTTGTTCTGACGCCTCCAATCACATGTGCACACACAGACAATGCGCTCTAAGTCGGGTCCTCTAGCTGATTTTTCACCCAGCCCGGACTCAGGCTGCAAAGATGAGGGGCCCTACGATAACCAGTCTAAAAATCATCTCATCAGGACAAACTCTCCACCACTCCTAAGTGGGTCCACACACGCGTGCGTAGGAAAGCTACGACTAGTGAGAAATGTCACTGGAGGTGTGAACTCGCGAAGAAACTACCAGAGTACCACTGATCCGTACTAACTCAATTATACACGTAGAACACACCATGAGGCGGCTCATGTCACGACCAAAGATCTCTAACTGGATAGCTAATCCATCGGCTGTCGGTGCACAGGGCGCGAGCCAGAACCATTGGTCGCGCAAAACCTCGGAAGTCTGGAGAAAGGGCCAGTTGGGTTCTGGGTGGCCAACAAACTGGCCGCCCATCCTCTAGCCTGGGCAGCCAAGGCTCCTGCCACCCAACAGAGAAAAGCCTGGGCGGCCAGCCCAGTGGCAGCCGAAAGATAGGACTGGGCTGCCAACAGACTGGCCGCCCTGTCACAGGGCAGACCCCTCTCGGCCGCCACTGGGGTGGCCGCCCCTCACAGGGGCTAGGAGGCCAGCACTCTTGCCCCACAGAGGCCCAGGCTGCCAGGGCTCTGGCCGCCCAGAGAAGAAGCTCTTGAGCAGCCAACCCAGTGGCCGCCCAACCCTCTCAAGCGACCATCCCTCTAGCCACCCTACAGGGTAGAGGCGACAACTGACCTGGCCGCCTCTGGTGTAGCCCCCCCCCCCCCCCCAGAGCTCAGCCAAAACCTGAGCCCGTCTCGCCCCCATTGCAAGTGGGAACCCTGGAGAAACATTAGGAACTCATCCCCGACGAGGATGGCATCCCAACAACTCGATCTAGGCTTGAAATCGCTGAGAAACTACATCGAATCGAGCTCACTACCCCGAACATGCAATTTCCCCAAAAACACAATACACTCCACTCTCTTGCCCAAATCGCCACCGATCGGAAGGGAAATGCGAAGGGGGAGTTAAGGATACATCCCCCTACCTCGGTGAAGCTTCAAACCTCGAATGGCCGTTGATCCACACCGGAACTCACCGAATCTCCAACCCACACACGAGAGAACATGATCTCACACGTGCACACACGAACCGCCTCCCCCACGCTTGCCTAGCCTGTTGCCGTCATCGATCGGGTTCCCCCTTGCGCTCGTCGTCTATAGCGGGGGAGGAGGGCTAGCAGTCTCGCGATCGGAAGCAGAAGGAAGAATGAGGAGAGTGAGGAGCGAGGGTCGCGTTTAACAAGAAAAAGGAAATTTTTGGGGATTTTCCCAAAACCCCATAAAAATCAAAATTGTAGATATGCCTTATCCTCTTGCATATAAGACTAAACACCCGCGGAAAAATTCTGAAAAGTTGCGATTTGAACAGAATCTGAATTCCAACATTTAAAAAAAAAAATCAAACTCCAGGAAAAATAAGATCCAAAAATCTGGGGGCGTTACAGATAGACTCTTCTCTAGGTTTATCCCCATTTTCTTCCCCTCTTTTCCATCGAGGACTTAGTGTCTGATGGAATTTCTAAGGGATGGATTCCTACATGTGGCAGGTCACGACGATTACTTGGGGGTCTCCGAGACTACTGCTGTAAGTTCCTTCCTATCCTTTGGGTGTTTTGTAGCTCCTTGGGCCAGATTGTGATGCATCCCGTAGTGTACCTAAGCCTCACGGTGATTGCCTGGGGTTCCCTGGACTATTGATACAACCACTCACTAATCCCTTTCCTCTTTACTTCCTTCACCTCTTACCCATTATGTTCATCCATCCCCGCATGAGGCTCACCCTTGGCTCGAGGATTCCCTTGAGCGGGACGCCTAAATTAGGTTCGTGTTTTTTTCAAAACATCCATTTATCAGTCTGCCAGACTCCTTTGCAAAATGGACATTCTGGAGGGGCAATAGTAGACACCTAATTTTGGACATCTCGCGGACCATGATTCGGCCTTCATAACAGTGACTCTATTTATTTGATGTTTTGACCTCCCGAATACTCAATTCTAACCCAATAACTTAGTAGTTCCCAAATCCTTTGAAAATGGGCCAAGTCCACAGGCTGGACGGTCAGGTCCATGGTCGTTCATCAGGCTCGAGGTAGCCAGATCGATGGCTGCCTACCTCAAAAGGAGGCTAGGTATTTGTCCGCCCATACCTAAAGAAGGCCAGGCATCTGGCCACCTTCTTGTCACTCTAACAACCGTCCGTCAAACCCATGTCCCACGTTTTTTGCCACTCCGAGGGCCACTACCCGTGATGCCTCCCACTCCGACAGACCCATGAGCATATGGGGGAGTGTGGAGGAGCCATTTCGCAGCATTGGGATTGGCTAGAAACCTTTCATGAGAATTAAGGATGATTTTTGAATTAATTTCGAGAGAGGGAAATGTCCCTCTATATAAAACACTCCCTCAAAACCCAGGTTCGGGGGTTGGCTTTTCCGTGGGTTAACACTTTTAGGGGTTACGATTTTAGGGGTGGGAATTTCCGTTCTTCGAGTTTCGAGAGCTGAGAGCCACCCTTCCCATCTTTTTAACGACCCCAAACGTAAGTTGAGGGATAAGAGAGGTCCAGCATCCGACATCGGAGTCAACGAATTCCACAAAAGACCGCTAACGACTTGGCCACCCACCTCTTCAGAACAGCCAAAGAGTTGTACATCTATTATTGTCAACGGGCAGCCCCCATTCTCTACACTCTCCCTTTGTATTTCTGTTGCATCTTAGTTTACTTCATTGCATTTTCATCCATTTACAATGCACGGCATGCACCGTAGAATGTCCGAGATCCTTGTTTAAGAGGTTTTAATCTCAAACAAAAGGGAAGGTGGGTGGTCAACAGTCTCGGCCATCCCCCCTTCCTAACCTCTCTTCCGGGTGAGCATAGCTCTCAATTTTTGTTTACAATTCGAACTATTGAACTTTTACTACACTCCCTCAGTTCTAATGGGTGACCCCCACTCGTCTTTGTAACTATTTTTGTAGGATTTTGGAGTAGATTCATAGAGCTCCCTATTCTTGGCCGACCAAGAATGGGGATAGCGGGATCACACCGCCTCCCACTTCAAGAGGCACTTCACGATCATCTTTTCCTTGTGGGATGTAGGCAGAATCATCTCCGGTGATCACTCTTTTCATTACTTTGCTCTATAGTGTTGGATCAGCCTCAAGTGGATGCCATGGGAGGCAATGACGTAATTTCGTGACCTACGCACGACACGCACACCCAAAATTCAGAGAGAGGGTGGAACCACAAACCCCCCCTCAAAATCTGATGCCTACAAGGGGGTCTGGCTTCGCAGGGAGATGGGGAGGGGGCTCCAGCGGCCAAGAGGGTAGGGGGCATTTGGCGGCCAGGTGGAGAACTTCTCTAGTAAGATGGTGATTTTTAAGAAAAGCATTTTTACCTTTAAAACGTATATTATCTTTCATAATTATATATTAGCCCTCATAAGTGTTGGGTTAGATGGACGCAGTCTATCTCCACTAAGTGTGGATCTAGAGGGGGGTGAATAGATCAACTTGCCTAATTTAAAACTACTGTATGTTCTAAAGCGGAATTTAGGCAAACATCAGTTAAGCTAAATGAAGAGTGCTAAGCAAAGGGTCGACCCATGAAAGCCATTCACCATATCTTATATTGAAAGCTAGACATAAGTATGAGCGATATAATCAATGAAGCTAAGCAAAGGATACCAGCACACACAGTTCACAAGCAATCACACAAACACAATGCACACACGATTTTTAGGTGGTTCGGTCAACGACCTACGTCCACCCCACACTCAACCGAGTATGGCTTCTTGCTGCGCAGCACAGCTTGCGTCCGCTGGGCTTTACAGCTTGTCCAAACAACCCGCTGATACACAGCTTCGCTGGGCACTACAGCTTGCCGACCAGAGGATCTGATCCTCTGCAACCGCTGGGGAAATACAACTTAACCCGTCCAGTGGAGACTACCACTGCAAGACCGCTGACACACAGCTTGAAGAAACAGTATTCGGAAATGAAAGACAGAATCAAAATGAAAACAGAAAAACTCAAAAGCAATATAGCTCTAAGAGCAAAGCTCAGCTCTGGTTTTGAACCACGAGACTGAGATACAAGCTCACTCTCAATCTCACTCTCAATCAGCTCTCTCTCAGCTCATCTCTCTCGATCTCTTCTTCTCTCGTTTTCTTCTTCTCTATTTCTTTTCTTCTTCTTCTCTGTATCTTCTTCTTCTCTCTTTTCTCTCTGTGGATCGAAGGCTCACTGCTGCTGAGTGTATAGACTTTCTCTTCTTCTCCTTTGATCAGTCTTCTTCTGTGGAAGAAGGCTTGTTTATATAGCAGCAACAGCAGCAGGCGTGTGCTCTCCACGTTTCCCGCCCAGCAATTTGGACCACGTGGCAGCATCCAATGGAGTGTCAGTACACGTGTCCTCATCTGGATACCTTGTCCTTCTCGGATCACGAGCCAGGTACCTAGGATCACGTGCCCCTCATTAGCTTCTTCATTCACTGTCAAACAGACAAGAGTGTGTTCAGTTTAAGTGTAAACGATGTACAGGCTTTGTAAACACGAATGCAGTGTATAGAGTTAATCAACGTAAAGGCTTCAAAGAAGGAAAGCAATGTATAGACTTAATGCACGTAAAGGCTTCATGCGAAGGAAAAACCAGTGTATAGAGTTAATGCATGTAAAGGCTTCATGCGAAGGAAAGCAATGTATATACTTGAGGAGTTGACGCTGCATGAAACACTGAGTTGACGCTGCATGAAGCATGGAGTTGATGCTACATGAAGCATGGACAGTGTACAGACTTTACCCACTGTATGGACTTCATGTAATGCAAACGAATGTGAAGACTTCAGTGTATAGACTTTAGAAGACGAGTGCAATGTATGGACTCTATGAGACTCTAGTGCAGACAGACGATGTATAGAGTTCTCAGTTCAGCCGTCAGTGTATAGACTTGAAAGTCTTGAAGCCAATGTATGGACTTGAGAAGCTGAGGCCAGTGTACAGGCTTGCCACCGACCAGTGTGTGAACTTGCTCAGCCTGAGGCACAGTATGGACTTCAACTCTGCAAATCGAATGTATGGACTTCAAGTATGAAGACCATTGAATAGACTTTGGATTCGAAGACAATGTGCAGACTTTGAGTTTGAAGACCAATGTCCAGACTTCAAGTAACACTGTGGATGTACAGACTTGATGGAGCGAAGCGATGTGTAGACTTGATGCTCCTGAAGCAATGTACAGACTTCATGGAGCGAAGCGATGTGTAGACTTGAAGCTCCTGAAGCAATGTACAGACTTCAAAGATCACTGTGGATGTACAGACTTCATGGAGCGAAGCAATGTGTAGACTAGAATATGTGAAAGCTACAGTGAATGAGTGTACACACTTGACCAATTCAAAGGCAATTCGGATGTACAAACTCTGAGGTTCAAAGCCAACGGCTGTACAGACTTAGAATATTAAGAATGATGTACAGACTTCATGCGTTGACGCTGTACACACTTAACCATTTCAAATTAAATGCAGTGTGTGGACTTTATCTGAAATGGACGATGTATAGACTCAATCGATGTGAGAGTTTCCAGTGTATAGACTCAGTCTAAACAAGTCTGCTGGAGGAGTCGACCCATCCTCTGATGTGTCGACCCATGACAGTGAGAAATGCAGACAGCAGTGTATTAAATGCAAAGAACACATAGTCAATCTGATAGAGCAATTTCATCAAATCAAAAGCAGTTGCCAATCAATCAAAACAATTGTGTTGCCAATGAAATAAAGCAAGTGTCAACATCATCAACATAGAGGGGTCACAACAATCTCCCCCTTTTTGATGATAGCAACCCCATATAAAGTAGAATAGCAACATCCTGTCATATAGATATATGTTTGATGAAAGACATGATGTGTTATTCATATTGACATGCAGATGCTATGAATGCATGCAACTCACTGCCTCAAACTCTCCCTTGGAATAAATTCAGAATTGAATTCAGAATTCAGACAGATATGTATTCTCCCCCTAGACATCCCCTAGACAATATTCTTCCCCTTTGCCATCAACAAAGAGGAGGGAAAAATTAAATACAATGGAGGAATCAAGAGAAGAACTGACTGGCATTCTGAACAGGTAGTTCATGAATAAGCATTCTAAAGCATAGAGTCTTCAGTCATATGAATTTATAAACTGCTGTCAGAAAGAGTTCTGGTTTAAGGATGATAAAATTTGGAGTTCATGCACTACAAGCAATAGATAAGTTCACTGTGCATGATAAAATAATAAACCAGAATCATATTTGCATGAAAGATTCAGTTTCATAATATCTTACTTTCATAGTCTCATAAAAAATATTGAGAGAAATCAAGTCATGTATTGAAACTAAGCAAATTGACACGCATGAACTTTTCTTTTGAAGGAGCAGCATTATCAGTATTAGATCATTTTGAGCATTCAGGTACCATAAGTCTTTCTGCGTAAGGGTATACGTTTATAAGACGCCAATACCCCTAGATACTCAACAAGATGGACCATTCTGCCTATGATCAAATTCAACAGAACTGAGTTACACCTTTTTGTGTGAGGGTACACGTTTATCAGACGCCAGTTACCCCCAGGTACTCAGTGAAACCAGCCTGCTGTTTTGAGCATTTTAAATAGAGATAGCTGATACACTTCATGACATGAGTGTTGTCCACTTCTTTGATGGATCACTCAGTTTCTCAGTGATTTACCAGTCATTGTTCTGCCAATATATATATTCAATGATTTTCAATGTTTTTCAATATCTTTCTTAGCTGTCCTTTTTATGTTTCAGAATGACTTGGTTAAGAATAATACACATACTTAACCTCTCTAACATGATTTCAGATGAGTTTTCAGATTTCAGATATGATTAGCTTTGTCTGACATGAAATAAGAAAGAGGTTGAGAGTTTTATCAATTTTCAACTTACTTATATACTGATTGCAATCTTTAAACTCCAACCATTATAAGATTTAAACCATTACATCAGTCTTTGAATAATTCAAATTCTTATAAATGAAGAAGTCCATTTTCTACTGCTTAGAAATCAGAACTGACCAACAGATTGCCATAATGTCAGAGACAAGTATTCAGAGTTAAAGGTTGAATGACTTCAAGAAAGTTGAAACCACTTTGAATTTCTAGCAATACTCCCCCTTTTTATATGCATGTAATTTGCTAATGAAAGGCAAGAATTAAATGAGAGAGAGCTTATGCATAGGTCATGAATGAATGATATGCAAAGACATGCAAATACTCGACAAGCTCCCCCTGAATATATGCAATGTTTTCTTTGAACACTGAACAAAGAATTTTGAAATTCATGCTCATTCAGACTACCCTATTAATCAATATAACCCATGGTACTAGGCGGAGAACCTGGTCTCAAGGACCATCTCACGCATAGTAAGAACCTCCAGACAGATTTCCCTGCCCTTTAGTAGCCTACTATTTAATATACCACGGTTATGTAGAGAAATGCAATGCAGGACAGTTCTACATGCATGTTCAGTAATGATTATGAGTCTGTTTCAATATTCACATCCACATGAATTATCCAAGCAATCAAATGCAAGTCCACATCAGATTCATAGCAGTTAAACAATCATTCATCATGCTAAAATTTACATAAGCCAAGTTCTCTTCTAAGAAACTTAAATTTTTCATTCCCAAGAGGCTTAGTAAAAATATCAGCAATTTGTTTTTCAGTTTCTATGAAATTCATTTCAATCTCATTTTTATTTACAGCATCTCTAAAAAATGATGTTTTATCTCTATATGCTTAGTCCTAGAATGGTGAACAGGATTTTTAGCAAGGCATATAGCACTAGTATTACCACATAAAAGTGGAATGCATCCCATATTTATCTGATAATCAGCCAGTTGGTGCTTAATCCAAAGTACTTGGGCTGCACAATTACATGCTGCAACATACTCAGCTTCAGCTGTGGATAATGCTACAGTGTGTTGCTTCTTAGATGCCCAAGACACTAGACAGCCGCCAAGGAATTGACAGTGGCCACTGGTGCTTTTTCTATCTACTCGACACCCAACATAGTCTGCATCAGTGTAGGCTAGAAGCTCTAACTCACACTTAGCAGGATACCAGAGACCTAGTTCTTGGGTGCCTAGTAAATACCTAAAAATCCTTTTCACAGCTCTAAAGTGAGTTTCTTTAGGACTGGCCTGAAATCTAGAGCATAAACACACAGCAAATTGTATATCAGGCCTAGATGATGTAAGATAGAGAAGAGATCCGATCATACCTCTGTATAGCCTTTGGTCCACAGGTTTACCTTTAGAATCTTCATCCAAACTGGTTGAGGTACACATTGGAGTAGCTATTTCCTTGAGGTTGTCCATTTTGTACTTCTTCAATAAGTTCTTTACATACTTGGACTGAGAGATGAAGATGCCATCTTCTGTTTGTGTAACCTGCAATCCAAGAAATAGCTTGAGCACACCCATTGAGCTCATTTCAAATTTATCAGTCATTATTTGAGAGAATTCCTCACACAATTTGGGGTTAGTTGACCCAAACACAATGTCATCCACATAAATCTGAATGATAAGAATATCTGGATGGCTTACCTTAGTAAACAATGTTTGATCAACTATACCTCTTGTGAAGTTCTTGTCGGTGAGAAATTTGCTCAACCTGTCATACCAAGCTCTAGGAGCTTGCTTTAAACCATAGAGAGCTTTATTGAGCTTGTAAACATGATTAGGGAAATCTAAACATTCAAACCCAGGAGGCTGTCTCACATATACATCCTCATTAATTTCTCCATTTAGAAAAGCAGATTTCACATCCATCTGCTGAAGATTTATTCCTAGGGAACATGCATAAGCCAATAAAATTCTTATAGCTTCTAACCTAGCTACAGGGGCAAAAGACTCTTCAAAGTCTATTCCAAATTCTTGATTGTACCCCTGAGCTACAAGTCTGGCTTTATTTTTAGTAACATTCCCTGCTTCATCAGTTTCATTTCTAAATACCCATTTAGTCCCTATAACTGTTTCATGATCAAGAGGTGGAACCAAAAATCACACCTTATTCCTGTCAAATTGATTAAGCTCCTCATGCATGGCATTAATCCAATGCACATCTTGGAGAGCACAGTCAATGGACTTGTGTTCTGTGTTTGATACAAAGGCATAAGCATTCAGTTCATGTTGAATTCTTAAGTGGCCTCTAGTCCTAGGAGGGTCATGCAGATTTCAAATAACATTATCTACAGGATGATCCTTGAGATATCTAATATTTGCAATTGGACTATCATGAACTTGATTTACCTCCCCCTGAACTGTAGGCTCCTCTTCATTAAGCTCTTTATGTCCTTCTTCATCCTCGGATTTGTCTGCAGGATCTCCTTCCTTCAGAATTTCACCATTGTTTTCATTCCTGCATTTACCAACATTAGAATTTACCAAGGATTCATCAAAAACTATGTGTGGAGATTCTTCAACAGTCTTAGAGTTCAGATTATACACTCTGTATGCTCGGGTGTTTTAAGAATAGCCAAGAAAAATTCCTGGTTCTCCTTTAGGTTCAAATTTATCAAGGTCCTTCTTATCATTTATGTGAATGAAACATTTACAACCAAAGACCTTGAAGTGAGCAATAGAAGGTTTCTTAGCTTTTAAGATCTCATATGGTGTTTGCTGGATAGAAGGTCTTACCATGGCTCTGTTAATTACATAACAGGCAGTGTTCACTGCTTCAGCCCAAAATTTTCTTGATAGACCACCTTCGACAAGGAGTGTACGACCCATTTCCACTAGGGTTCTGTTCCTTCTCTCCACAACTCCATTCTGCTCAGGTGTCCTTGGTGAGGAGTACCTGTGGTTGATTCCATTTGACCTGCAGAATTCATCAAATTGTGAGTTTTCAAACTCACCTCCATGATCAGACAAAATATTTTCAATTTTCTGATTTGTTTTATCATAAAACTCTTGAAATTCAGAGAAAACATCACTCTTATTAGATAAGAAATAAACCCAAGTATACCTAGAAAAGTCATCTACCATGACAAACCCATACCTCCTCCCTGATAGGCTGACAGATCTAGTTGGCCCAAAAAGGTCCATATGTATCAGCTCATAGGGTTTGGAAGACAGATTTTCAGTTCTAGACTTAAATGACTTTCTAGTTATCTTTGATTGAGTGCATGCATCACAGATTTTATTTTCTTTCTTGAATGAGACTTCAGGAAGTCCTCTAACCATGCCATGCTTATTTAATTTGTGCAAAACAGTGTAGCTAGCATGACCTAACCTACGATGCCATAAAAATGCTATGTCTTCTCTACTGGCAGTAAGGCAAATGTTAGTGTGTTGAATTTCATCTAAATTTATCATGTAAGTATTATTTATTCTTTTTCCAGAAAATTTGACAATATCAGAATCAGGTTCAAAAACCTTGCAGCATTGAGAATTAAATAAAATATTGTAACCTTTATCACATAACTGGCTGATGCTAAGTAGATTATAGGCTAATCCTTCAACCAACATAACATCATCAATGCAGCAGGTAGAACACTTACCTACCTTACCTGATCCGATAATCCTACCCTTTGTGTTGCTTCCAAAGGTGACAAGGCCTTCTACTTTCTCAGTCAGTATGCAAAATTTGGCCTTATCTTCTGTCATATGCCTGGAGCAGCCGCTATCCATGTACCACAAGTTGTTCTTGGCTGCCAGGCATACCTGCATACACAATTAGGTAGAGAAGTTTGGAACCCAAGACTGATTGGGCTCCAATGTAAATGAACTAGAAGCAAAGCAGGGAAGCAGATGTTTCGGAATCCACATTTGTTTAAATGAACTTTGTTCAGTGGATCCTACAGATTTTCTTCTGTTGTTGTTCCTTTTCTTTTTATTATTCTTTTTCTTGTTGGCAGCAGCATGATTATTGACAGTATTGTTATTTCTGTGCCAGTGCCTTGGCCAGGGTGTGTTCACAAGATTTTGGCCATAGTAGTTCCTGGGCTGGCTATGGAAATATTAGTTTCTAGATGTCCAGTAACCATACCCATTTACCCAATTTCTACTGTAAGGTCTTTGATATTGAGCACCCTGGTGTGCAAGACCTGTAAACCTACCCTGAGTTCTAGACCAATCTGACCTATTGAAGTAGGTTGGCTGTGCATTGTAGTGGGTCTGAGCTCTGGGTTGATGAAAATAATTGGGTTGACTCCTAGCAGCACTCTATCTCCCCTGTACTTTGGACCCTGCTGACCTATACACAGGTTTGTATTGGGTCTTCTTCAGAGGTGGAGTTGATGGTGGAGACTTGGTTACCTTGACCTGGGGTTTACTGGACTGTGTAGGTTGACCCCTAACCTAAGTCTGAGCCTTAGGATTCTGCTTAGATGTGCTAGCTCTACTAGGCTCACTGAGTTTTTGTTTACCCTTCTCCTCAGCACTGGTCTTTTTCAGATTAGCAGTTTTGTTCATTAAATTTGTTGAGTTCATGCTAATTAGAGGTCCATTTTCCTTTTGAGCAACAAATGAAATTGTTTTCATTCCGAATATTTTTGTTGCACTAGAATTAAATCCTAGGCCCTCTTTTCTAAAATTAACCTTTGACCCTAACAAAGCATTTAAGTTATCTGTTCCTTGGGTCATTTTCTCAATGGTTTTCATTTTATCCTCATTGTCTTTCTGAAGTTCATCAATAGCCTTTTTCAGCTTATTGTTGACATCGAGGACAGCTTCATATTTTTCAGAGATGACTTTTACTTCACTTTCACATTTTTGAATCTTCAGCTTCCATTCATTAATTTCATTTTCAAGCCTTAGATTCTCTTCCCTAGAAACCTTTAACTCAATTTTGATGTCCTCTACTTCAGAGCATGTGAGTTTCAGTTTATCATTTTCAGATTCCAAACATGCAATTTTATCAGATAAAGTTTTATCATTTTGCATGGAATTGATTTTTCTTCTAAGATGCATATTCTCTTTTCTAATATCATCAGCTCTATCAGCTATGTCATGATAAGCATCTACCCAATCAGTAATTGTGAAGTTTTCAAATCTAGTGATTACCTCATCTGTGTCCTCCTCTCTATCTTCGGAGCTTGTTGCCATAAGGTAAATGGGCTGTTCAGATTCGGCTTCACTATCTGAGCTGCTGCTGAAAGAGCCTTCATCTTCATCACTCCATGTGGTGATCATAGCTCTTCCCTTCTTGGTTTTCTTCTTTGACATGTCCTTATGTTTCTGATTGTCTGGACAGTCAATTTTCAGATGCCTTGATTTCCTGCATTGATAACAGACATTAGCTTCATTTTTCTTTGCAGGTTTAGATTTATACCTTTTATCCTTTCGGCCACCACTGTATTTCTTCTGGCCGAACCGTCCTGCTCCCTTTCTGAGAAATCGCCTGAACTCTCTAGTCATCATGGCTATCTCAGACCGAGTCACATCTTCTTCATTTAGGCTCTCCTCTAATGATGAAGAGCTGCTAGAGCTGGATTTTATTGATTTGCTGGAACTATCCTTCAGCGCTATCGGCTTCTTCTTCCTCTCGGCTTCATCTGTCCTTGGCATGTTTATCTCATATGCCATTAGTGAGCCAATCAGCTCATCAGCTTTAGTATTACGCAGGTCCCTTGACTCCTCCATCACTGCTGCTTTGGTGTGCCAAATGGGAGTCAGGGGGCGCAGAATTTTCCTCACTACATCATATTCTATCTGAGGTTTCCCAAAACCTCTGAGGCCATTGGTTATGACAGTCAGCTGAGCGTACATTTCGCTGATGGACTCGTTCTGCTTCATCTTGAAGGCTTCATACTCAGATACAAGAAGATTGGCCTTCTGCTCTCTTACTTGAGATGTACCTTCATGAATTACTTCCAGCGCATCCCACATCTCCTTAGCTGATTTGCAAGCAGACACACGGGAGAATTCTGTAGGATGCAGAGCGAACTGGATAGCATTAATAGCACTCCAATTCAACGTGGACCTTCTGATCTCCTCCTTGGTCCATACATCTTCATTCGGGGATAGCTCATAAGGTCCCTTGCTGACAATCTTCCAAATCTCATAATCCTTAGCCCTGAGGAACACTTGCATACGGTTCTTCCAGTATGCGTAGTTTGATCCATCAAAGAATGGGGGCTTCGTTGTTGAGTGACCTTCGGCAATCATCCCTCGAGCATCCATCTCTGCCTATTCTCTTCGGGCGATGAGTCCCTGCAGAAGAGTTAGGCTCTGATACCAAGTGTTGGGTTAGATGGACGCAGTCTATCTCCACTAAGTGTGGATCTAGAGGGGGGGTGAATAGATCAACTTGCCTAATTTAAAACTACTGTATGTTCTAAAGCGGAATTTAGGCAAACATCAGTTAAGCTAAATGAAGAGTGCTAAGCAAAGGGTCGACCCATGAAAGCCATTCACCATATCTTATATCGAAAGCTAGACATAAGTATGAGCGATATAATCAATGAAGCTAAGCAAAGGATACCAGCACACACAGTTCACAAGCAATCACACAAACACAATGCACACACGATTTTTAGGTGGTTCGGTCAACGACCTACGTCCACCCCACACTCAACCGAGTATGGCTTCCTACTGCGCAGCACAGCTTGCGTCCGCTGGGCTTTACAGCTTGGCCAAACAACCCGCTGATACACAACTTCGCTGGGCACTACAGCTTGACGACCAGAGGATCTGATCCTCTGCAACCGCTGGGGAAATACAACTTAACCCGTCCAGTGGAGACTACCACTGCAAGACCGCTGACACACAGCTTGAAGAAACAGTATTCAGAAATGAAAGACAGAATCAAAACGAAAACAGAAAAACTCAAAAGCAATATAGCTCTAAGAGCAAAGCTCAGCTCTGGTTTTGAACCACGAGACTGAGATACAAGCTCACTCTCAATCTCACTCTCAATCAGCTCTCTCTCAGCTCATCTCTCTCGATCTCTTCTTCTCTCGTTTTCTTCTTCTCTATTTCTTTTCTTCTTCTTCTCTGTATCTTCTTCTTCTCTCTTTTCTCTCTGTGGATCGAAGGCTCACTGCTGCTGAGTGTATAGACTTTCTCTTCTTCTCCTTTGATCAGTCTTCTTCTGTGGAAGAAGGCTTGTTTATATAGCAGCAACAGTAGCAGGCGTGTGCTCTCCACGTTTCCCGCCCAGCAATTTGGACCACGTGGCAGCATCCAATGGAGTGTCAGTACACGTGTCCTCATCTGGATACCTTGTCCTTCTCGGATCACGAGCCAGGTACCTAGGATCACGTGCCCCTCATTAGCTTCTTCATTCACTGTCAAACAGACAAGAGTGTGTTCAGTTTAAGTGTAAACGATGTACAGGCTTTGTAAACACGAATGCAGTGTATAGAGTTAATCAACGTAAAGGCTTCAAAGAAGGAAAGCAATGTATAGACTTAATGCACGTAAAGGCTTCATGCGAAGGAAAAACCAGTGTATAGAGTTAATGCATGTAAAGGCTTCATGCGAAGGAAAGCAATGTATATACTTGAGGAGTTGACGCTGCATGAAACACTAAGTTGACGCTGCATGAAGCATGGACAATGTACAGACTTTACCCACTGTATGGACTTCATATAATGCAAACGAATGTGAAGACTTCAGTGTATAGACTTTAGAAGACGAGTGCAATGTATAGACTCCATGAGACTCTAGTGCAGACAGACGATGTATAGAGTTCTCAGTTCAGCCGTCAGTGTATAGACTTGAAAGTCTTGAAGCCAATGTATGGACTTGAGAAGCTGAGGCCAGTGTACAGGCTTGCCACCGACCAGTGTGCGAACTTGCTCAGCCTGAGGCACAGTATGGACTTCAACTCTGCATATCGAATATATGGACTTCAAGTACGAAGACCATTGAATAGACTTTGGATTCGAAGACAATGTGCAGACTTTGAGTTTGAAGACCAATGTCCAGACTTCAAGTAACACTGTGGATGTACAGACTTGATGGAGCGAAGCGATGTGTAGACTTGAAGCTCCTGAAGCAATGTACAGACTTCAAAGATCACTGTGGATGTACAGACTTCATGGAGCGAAGCGATGTGTAGACTTGAAGCTCCTGAAGCAATGTACAGACTTCAAAGATCACTGTGGATGTACAGACTTCATGGAGCGAAGCGATGTGTAGACTAGAATATGTGAAAGCTACAGTGAATGAGTGTACACACTTGACCAATTCAAAGGTAATTCGGATGTACAGACTCTGAGGTTCAAAGCCAACGGCTGTACAGACTTAGAATATTAAGACTGATGTACAGACTTCATGCGTTGACGTTGTACACACATAACCAATTCAAATTAAATGCAGTGTGTGGACTTTATCTGAAATGGACGATGTATAGACTCAATCGATGTGAGAGTTTCCAGTGTATAGACTCAGTCTAAACAAGTCTACTGGAGGTGTCGACCCATCCTCTGATGTGTCGACCCATGACAGTGAGAAATGCAGACAGCAGTGTATTAAATGCAAAGAACACATAGTCAATCTGATAGAGCAATTTCATCAAATCAAAAGTAGTTGCCAATCAGTCAAAACAATGGTGTTGCCAATGAAATAAAGCAAGTGTCAACATCATCAACATAGAGGGGTCACAACAATAAGCTATCTATTTATCAAAAGAACCTGCAATTTCTTCTAATATTTACTAAGGGCGTGTTTGGAAATGCATTTAATTGGAATCCCCTGATAGGGCAAACATATTTCCAAACGTGCCAGACAGTACTAATATGCATCTAATGATGTTAACGTGAATAAGTTTCAGGTCAAGTCAGCACTGGCATGTGTATGGTCTCATGAAGATATCATGCAATGGTATCATGAGTGATGTGACACCACCTTGGGGGTGATAGCCACAAAGCCAATGCTCCTTGGACCTATGACCCGCGAGCATGCAACTTTGACGACGGACTCACTCGGGCGAGCTTACTCGCGTAGCGCACACAATTGCCCGTAGGCCAACCGGCTATAGTGGAGAGGGTCCGAAGTGGAACCTTGACACTCCAAGGGGTTGACTAGCTTAGGCTGGACCCCTAAGGGCTAGGGATGCCCAAATCTGTGGGCGGCCAGCACGCCGAGGGCGTGGGATGTATGGGGTTGCTCTCGCCTCACTCCGCGGTGGTCACACGATAGATGGTCTTTGGACCGGGCACTCGCTCACCGTCCGACAGGCAATTGAAAGCAATAATAAGCCAGCAAAGATAATGCAACCAGTAGAGAAGTGTGGTCAGGTGCTCACCTGATCGGTGTGAAAATGCCGATCCCAACTGAAGACGAGGGCGAGCGGGGAAGCGTGGCTACCCCACGCCACGCCGATGATGCTTCGGTCGATGACCTGCTAATACATTCACTACACCCTTGGAGAGGGGTTGATCAAGGGGTTGGGAAGTTAAATATTACATCCAAATACTACCTCCCGCAGGGAGGGGCTTTAAGCCGGCCAGGCAGGTGGGGGAAGCTAAGTTAGGAGCCGAATTGCCGAACTCCGCCGGATCTACCAGCTTCTGAAATAGCCAGACAGACAGTCGATGATGGGGCCACCACGGGTTCCGCCGAGCTCAGATGAGGCCGAAACTGGTGCTGACACTTCCTGAGTTGGCCCAGGAGGACGTCTGAATTTTTGGGGAATTTCCTGACATCGGCGATGGATGGGGCAGGGTCTGGAACAGGACCAAACTGCACTAGCTCTGACTGGTCCCAGAGTGCTATTGCAAGAAGACGAGGGTGCCACGAGCACTCCCAAAGTCCGATTGATGCGGGACTAGAGCTGATGCGATCGTGGTCGAGTCTTCTTCGGACGGAGACCAACAGGGCCGTAATCGGAGGTCGGAGCTGACTGCAAAGATAGGAATAGTGGAAGGGTGTCAGACCAGGCTCTGTAGGAACTGACCTTGCGCACCTTGGGGTGCAAATATAGAACTCTTGACTCCGGGGTCCAAAAAATGCTCTTCTTCTTGGAGATGGTAGGGGACTTAGAGAAGAACACCTCAGTTAAGTTTCACGCCCATATCTGCTCAGGAACGGCCGTGGTTGCGCTCGAACTTGGGCTCTGGTTCTCTGCCAGAGTAGTCCTACGCAGCATGGGGAGAACGGCTCTCCGGGGCAGCTCAGAGCTTGGATGGACGCGAGACCACCTCGCATGGGAAGTTCTCTGGACAACCTTTCCAAAAATATATAACTTATCAGCAAACTTTTGGAGATATTGTCGTGGCTGAGCCTTCAACTGGTACCTCTACTGCTGCCTGCGAGCTGGGAACAGGCTGGTGGTGTAGGGTTGTGTGTATGAGGGTGGGATGGCCAAGAGAAGCAAGGGGAACTGGGGAGGGCGACCAGGGGAGGAAGGGGGTGTTGGGGAGGGGTGAGGGGCAGCCAGCAAGGGAGGGAGATTCAAATTTGCCCCTAGGGTTTGAGTCCCTTCAGCCTTGGGGAGATGGAGGGGTGCTTGGGGAAGGGGAGTGGGTGGTTGGAGGGTGGCTTGGAGATTGGTGGATTCCACCTTGGGGGTTGGGGGGGAATTGAATGAGTGTATGGGGAAGGAGGAATAATAATGAAGAGTGAATGGAGGAGAGAGGAGGGGGAAATTTAAATTTTGGGAGGGGCGGAGATGGAATGGGGGCACCCCCCTTTGAGTGAGAGAGAGAGAGAGAGAGAGAGAGAAATATCTAGAGAAAGAGAGAAGAAAACTCCACAAAGGAATTATTGATTAGATTGATCATCAAAGGTTACAAATGAGATAGGGGAGGGGGCAATTTATAGACTCCATACTTTTCCTAGGACCAAATTGCCCCTAGACAATTGACCGATTCACCACACAGTCCAAGGAGGGGCGCCCCTGGGCCTAGCCCCTTGAATTGGGCCCAATAACCTATCAAACCAACCATATGACAACTAACTTAGGTAAATGACTCACTAACCAAGGTACCGGACTCAAATAAAGGGAAAATTACATTGTTTATCAAAATATAAAAATTACATGACTAGACTTAGAAACACATGACGAACACAATGGCGCATGCCGACGAACAATCTGAGTCTCGAAAAATGTGGAGGGGCAAGGGATGCCCCCATCATACCCCCAAGGTGGGGAGAACTCTACCCCGTCGAGTATGGGTCCACCGAAAAAGTGGTACACCCAAGCAGCTCCAGGAGAACCATGATCTCCTTACTTGACCCCCGTGTCCATAGCCCGGGGGACGGCTCTTCAGCCTCACAAGGTGGCTCGGGCACACCCTCTTGCCGGCGATGATACCTTGCTTGCCCAGTATTGCCGCCGTGTGCTCACGTCGGTCTCACAAACAGATATGTGGTGGCTCTCCACGATGTCACTCTCAAGGAAGGTAGAGGCTCGAGGCACTCACTTGGATCCACTGCGGTGCCCTTATAGGGTGTTGGGTCTACCACGTGGGAAGTGGGGCGAATCCCAAAACCCATCGGTAAGTCCAACCTGTAAGCTGGGTTGCCAAAGCCACTCGGAACTCGGGAAGGTCCAAGTCCTCGTGCCCTTGATTTGGAGATGACCCTAGGGTAGAGCCACTCCAATGTCACCATCACCAAGTTGCCTACTTAGAATCCCAAGTCGCGCCTACGAGCTATTGCCCGCTCTTTGTGATCCTCACCGCTCATTGCTAGATGTTTGTGTGAATGCGTATACCATGCACTACAGTGTGAGAAGTATGATGTGCAAAGGTGGACCGGGGCAGCCAAATGTAGACCGATCATACTTTGATGCCATGAAGACTTTGATGGATTTAGGAGGGCTGGGGCATCCATAGGTGAACCTATCATGCATGGGTATGACAAATATCGGGGGACCCGGATGTAACGACCTGAGATCCAAATACTGGGAAGGCCCGATATCCTGAATCCCAAATAGCCACCCACGAGCCCGAAGACTTGGAAGGGTTAAAGGGATGGTGTGGAGATACACAAGAATCTAAAATAATTGCAGAGCTACGCAGTTTAAATGAATTAAGCAGGAAGCAATAAATGACATTAATTAAATTACATAGTCTACAACTAACAGTAGGTTGAAATATAACAGTAGTCCACAACTAGTACAGTACTAAAAATAAGGTACAACTACACGAGACATACCCCGGAACTGGCAACTGGCAACTAACCCTGGGCACCTGAACCACGTTGAGCCTCGGAAGCGCTCCCCTGAAGCCTTGTCTCACCTGAAATGCGGAAAAAACACGCAGGGAATGAGCCTCAAAATAAAAGGCTCAGTAGGGATCATCCGGTCTCCACCTCGCAAACCGAGAAATCGCACAGAAAGTAACCACAAGCTACCACTAGCAAGACGTAGAATGGAGAGCTATAAGAATAAATAAACGGGAAAGCTCTACTATGTCTAGTACCGAACGTACGGCACAAAAAACGAGACAACCCGGCAAAATACCAAGAGCCACTACCTGACACAGACAGGAGTACCAACCCACTAGAAGCAAGGCCGGATGCGCCCACTGGCGTCTTAGACCGCGCCTCAGGTATCCCCCTCAATGCACCCTGTCGGAACGGGGAACTGTACAAGTAACCACAAACAAGAACTAGTTGGGGTCGTGCTCGTCAACGCCGGTCCAACTGCCCCCAACCACGTGTTCACACACAGACCGTGCGTCTCTGGTCTGGCCCTCTGACTGGTTTTCCCCTCAGCCAGACTCTGGCTGGTAGACGTGCGGCCCGACGGAAACCAGTCTAAAACCGTCTCTCTGGGGTAGCCTCGCCACCACTCCCTAGTGGGACCACTCGCGTGTGGGAAGGCTATGACTAGTGGAGGGTCGCTGAAAGAGTAGACCCTCTAGTCAACATAAAGTAGCGTCCGAACCGAACCAGATACAAGGACCGCTCCCTGCACCGACACCGACTCACAGTGACACTCTCCGAACTACGCTACACCCAGGGGTCCCCACGGTACCCTCGTACAGTCCCCACATGATGCCGAGCATCGGTCGGACCGTAGGTCAACACGGGGATCGAGACCTACTCACCCAGGACTCGAATCGGGAAGAAACAAACTCCAGTAGAACAAAATACGATTAGCGATCCACTCTGGACTGCCTTAGCGAGACGCGGTCTTCTCTGGACCGCGAAAGACCAAAGGCGATCGTCCGAAGACCGCGAAGACTAAAACGTGGTTGGCACAAGACCGCTAAGCCCTAGGCGTGAGTTACATTAACGCGGTTACCTCGTGACCGCATTGGCACAAACGCGGTTACCTCGGGACCGCGAAGGGAGACTAAACGGTCTTTACATGACCGCGACTCCCCAACACTGTGCAATGGTCAAAAACCAATGGTCAAAAAATGTCTCGGGAATCACACTAGCCCAAGGAAATAGCGGTCGCCTGCAGACCGCAACGGGCTGTCACGGTTTATCGCGAGACCGCGGCACTTGCCGACGCTCTCGACCGAAACACGGTCTAGCCTAGACCGCGAAGAGGTAAACGTGGTCCTCTTGAGACTGCGACCAATAAAAGCGGTTACTATTAGACCGCGATCAGTCCGGGAATCTGAGAACGGTGGGAATTGCCGAAAACACCATTCTACGACACATTCACCCCCGGGTGAAGAGGAAACAAAAGGGGAAACTCGTCCCCATGCCCCAGAGCATCCTTAGATGCCATGAAACCGCGAAATCATGCATTAAAACACTAGATCGAGCACTCAAACCCCAATACATGATTTTCCCTTCCCGACTCAAAATAGCCCTCTCTCGACCTCGCCTCGGCCTAGAAATCACGGGGAAGGTAAACGATGAGTCAAGGATAGTCACCCTACCTCGGGGTCACCCAAAACGCGACGGATCGCCGCCGATCTTCAAAAACCCGCTTGAACCTTCACGAGCTCCCATGATCTCACCGAGCACCGAACGCCGTCGGGATCGCCACGCCGTCACCCTTGCCGCCACGCCATCGCCCACCGCCGTCTGCAGCCGGTGGGGAGCACACCGCCGCGTCCACGGGAGAGGGGGAGAGGGAGCCGGCCGCGGGCGCTCACGGGAGAGAAGGGAGGAAGAAAAAGAAAGGGAAAAGAAAAAGAAATGGGGTTAATATAGAAAATCCGATTTTTTGAAAAAAAAAATACGAAAAAATAGAAAAATTCATTCCTGCGATCCTCAGAACACGCCGGTCGCACCGGTACCATCCCGGAGTAGGTGAACGACTCGGTTCACCCGCTACGGGGTTCCGTAGGCTTGCCGAAGAAAACACGCGAAAACTGCGGAACACGTTCTGGGACCTCCGAAACTGATCCGAAACGCACGGATTTGAACCCGAAAAATGTCCGAAAAATAATCCCGGGCATAATGAGAACAAATTCTCTGAGGAAATAGATCTGAGACCCAAGAAGAAGGATCCGAAGTCCATGTATGCTCCTTTCATGCGTAAGACCAATGATGAATGGGGAAGGACCAGCGCATCCAAATGTGAGCCAGTCATGCATTGGGCTTAAAGTGTGTGTGACATGTATGAGATGACCAGACTTGTGACCCATGTCGAATGATGTGATATGCCAAGATAGGTTCACTCTTGTCCCAGAGGTGACGGCCAAGTGTATGGGTATGGGGTGGTCCTTGGGCTCCCACTCATAAGGATCGAAGGGGTCAAAGAAGGTGTGTATCATGGAGTGGGGCACTTCCTCATTCCCAAGGTGTAGGTCGTCCATGGTTATGTCTTCCCATATATGGCCCGAGTCTTGAAAGAGGTGGGCTTGATCCAACATGGTGGGTGAGGGTAGGGAATAGTGGATGGTGGGTAAGGTGGGTGGGTCACATGGGCATCTAGGCTCCCATTGGAATGGGTCGAAGGGATCATGGAATGGGTTACCTACAGAGAGGTACTCTAAGTCCTCAAGGTCCTCAAAAGATTATGAGGCATCATTCTCCATCGGGATAGTTGGGCTGGTGATTTGGACGGGATGGTAGGCCACAAATGGATGGCTTGACTCTCTACCCGAGATAAGCAACTCCAATTTGTGGATAGCTTCAGGCTCATCGAGTGTGGGGAGGAATAGAAGGAGGTCACTAGTGTAGCAACCCATAGTGTAGATTGAGGTGATAGACCCGACACATAGGTGTAGGAGGTCAAGGCTCCTAGGTTGGTTGGTCACTATGGTCAACATGCCGGTCAACTTGATTTGCCATGCTAAGCCCTTAAGAAGATACCCTAATGTTTCCACTTGGAAGGATGATTGGATGGTAGTGCGATAGGAGGAGAAGGGTACTATGGGGAGGTTTAGCTCCATGGGAGGGTAGTCATTGGACGTGATGGGGTGAATTGGTCTCACCTTTAGCCATCTAGCCAGGGGCTCATCTATGATTATGGTGCCATGTGTGAAGGTTTGTGGCTCTTGAAGGTCCGGGCTATGTGGGGTGGGGGAGATGATCTCCTCTACCAAGGGGATGGGAAGGTCTTTTGTGGGAGGGGTGATGATGATCGGCGCATGGTGCACCCGGGGTGGTGGGTAAAGGGAGACTTGGGTTAAGATAGGGAGGGGAAGCAGTGGAGGCCTAGGACATGGTAGAGTTGGGGTCGGGAGTGGGAGATGGGTTGGGTGAAGAGGCTTGGTTTGGTTGGTCTTGGGAGGTGCGTCCCTTATGGGGGAAGATGGAAGGGCGGAGGCCAAATGGGTTTGGGTGTGGGTTGGATAAGGGAGTTTGGGTTGGGGGGTGGCGGCCTTCATGGGGGAAACTAGGTCGGCTAAGGGTCTTTTGCCCTTGGGGTCGGCCGGTTGTGGAGGGGTGGAAGTGGGTCGCCCTTGGTTTTGGGGAGAGTTGGTGGTGATATGGGTTGGGTGGGTAGAGAGCCGAGGTAATTGAGCCATGTGAGTGGCCTTAGGCGGGCCGGGTGGAAGCGGAGGAGTGGTAGTGCTCCTCGGGCTATGACTACCCGGGTAGGAGGGGAAGGGTTGGGGTGCGTAGACCTTTCTAAGCTCGGCCTTCATTTCTTCCCAAGTGTTAATCAGGGCTTGCCCGCGGATCCTCCTTAAACCCTCAACCATTAGCCAATGAGTTTTGGCTTGCTTGGAGAGGTGCATTTTGGCTACTCTCACTTTCCTCTCTTCGGCCAAGGGGTACCAATCGAAGTATTGGCCCATCGAAACCTCCCAATCTAGATAGAGGCTTCGGTTGTAGGATCCCTCAAAGGCGGGGGTTTTGAATTTCAAAATCTCAAGAGGTGGTCATCCGGATTTTTCCGGCGGTAACTCTCATCCTCCCTTGGTGCGGGCCTACGTCCCTCAAGTTTATCGAGTTGGGCAGTGATATCTTCAAGCCACCCAAAAATGTTGGGCATGGCCTCCATGAAGGAGTGGAAGTAGTCAACCTTGTTGGTAGCGGGGCTTCCAAGGGGTTTGGGATCCATTGGGAGAGGCGAAGGAGACGGGTGTGATTGGTAAGAGGTAGCCATGCTAGTGGGCACGGTTGATGCACTGGGTGATGAATGCAAATGCGCCTAGGACCGACTTGTAGAGACAAGTCGTGAACTTGCTCTGATATCACTTGATGTGAAACCACCTTGGGGGTGATAGCCACAAGGCCAATGCTCCTTGGACCTATGACCCGCAAGCATGCAACTTTGACGGCGGACTCACTCGGGCGAGCTTACTCACGTAGTGCACACAATTGCCCGTAGGCCAACTGGCGATAGTGGAGAGGGTCCGAAGTGGAACCTTGACACTCCAAGGGGTTGACTAGCTTAGGCTGGACCCCTAAGGGCTAGGGATGCCCAAATCCGTGGGCGGCCAGCACGCCGAGGGCGTGGGATGTATGGGGTTGCTCTCGCCTCACTCCGCGGTGGTCACACGATAGATGGTCTTTGGATCGGGCACTCGCTCACCGTCCGACAGGCAATTGAAAGCAATAATAAGCCAGCAAAGATAATGCAACCCGCAGAGAAGTGTGGTCAGGTGCTCACCTGATCGACGTGAAAATACCGATACTAACCGGAGACGTGGGCGAGCGGGGAAGCGTGGCTATCCGCACGCCGTGCCGATGATGCTTTGGTCGACGACCTGCTAATACATTCACTACACCCTCGTAGAGGGGTTGATCAAGGGGTTAGGATGTTAAATATTACATCCAAACACTACCTCCCGCAGGGAGGGGCTTTATGCCGGCCAGGCGGGGTGGGGGAAGCTAAGTTAGGAGCCGAATTGCCAAACTCCGCCGGTTCTACCAGCTTCTGAAATAGCCTGATAGACAGTCGATGACGGCGCCGCCACCGGTTCCGCCGAGCTCAGATGAGGCCAAAACCGGTGCCGAAACTTCCTGGGTTGGCCCAGGAGGATGTCTAAATTTTTGAGGAATTTTCTGACATCGGCGGTGGCTGGGGCATGGTCTGGAATAGGACCATACTACTCTAGCTCTGACTGGTCCCAGAGTGCTGTTGTAAAAAGATGAGGGCGCCACGAGTACTCCCAGGGTCCGATTGATGCGGGACCAAAACTGCTGCGATCGTGGTCGAGTCTTCTTCAAACAGAGACCAACAGGGCCGTCGTCGGAGGTCGGAGCTGATCGCGAAGATAGGAACAGTGGAAGGGTGTCAGACCAGGCTCTACAGGAACTGACCTTGCGCACCATGGGGTGAAAATATGGAACTCTTGACTCCGGGGCCCAAAAAATGCTCTTATTTTTGGAGATGGTAGGGGACTTAGAGAAGAACACCTCAGCCAAGTTTCACGCCCATATCAGCTCAGGAATGGCCATGGTCGCGCTCGAACTTGGGCTCTGGTTCTCTGCTAGAGTAGTCCTGCGTAGCATGGGGAGAACGGCTCTCCCGAGCATCTTAGACCTTGGATGGACGCGAGACCACATCACCTGGGAAGCTCTCTAGATGGCCTTTCCAAAAATATATAACTTGTCAGCAAACTCCTGGAGATAGTGTCGTGGCCGAGCTTTTCACTGGTACCTCTGCTGCTGCCTGTGAGCTGGGAATAGGCTGGTGGTGTAGGGTTGTGTGTATGAGGGTGGGATGGCCAAGGGAAGTAAGGGGAAATGGGGAGGGCGACCAGGGAAGGAAGGGGGTGTTGGGGAGGGGTGAGGGGCAGCCAGCAAGGGAGGGAGATTCAAATTTGGCCTAGGGTTTGAGCCCCTTCAGCCTTGGGGAGATGGAGGGGTGCTTGGGGAAGGGGAGTGGGTAGTTGGTGGTTGGAGGGTGACTTGGAAATTGGTGGATTCCACCTTGAGGGTTGGGGGGGAATTGAATGAGTGTATGGGGAAGGAGGGATAATAATGAAGAGTGAATGGAGGAGAGAGGAGGGGGAAATTTGAATTTTGGGTGGGGAGGAGAGAGAATGGGGGCACCCCCCTTTGAGAGAGAGAGAAATATCAAGAGAGAGAGAGGGAAGAAAACTCCATAAAGGGGGCTATTTACAGACTCCATACTTTTCCTAGGACCAAATTGCCCCTAGACAATTGAAAGATTGACCATACAGTCCAAGGAGGGACGCCATTGGGCCTAGCCCATTGAATTAGGCCCAATAACCTATCAAACCAACCATATGACAACTAACTTAGTTAAATGACTCATTAACCTAGGTATCAGACTCAAATAAAGGGAAAATTACACAATTTATGACACAAACAAAATATAAAAATTACATGACTAGACTCAGACACACATGACGAACACAATGGCGCATGCCGATGAACAATCCGAGCCTCGAAAAGTGTGGATGGGCAAGGGATGCCCCCATCAATGAGATATGATCAAACGGATATGAACAAGGCCAGACAATAATACAAAGCTAAGCAAATGAATCAATGAAAATCCATAGCCAAGAGTTTCTTAATTGCTATAATCCGTCAAGGTTGTGTGAGAAAAGGAAATTGGGAGATCAAGACCTTCAGCTCAATCTCCCAAGTGCAAAAGCTCCTTGGGTGCACAGATATCAAAGAAATGGTTGGTAGAAGATGCTGAAAAAAATCAAGAGTACAAAAGGATGCGTCGACCTCAGGCTTTCAGGAGGTCGACCTTAGGAGCTTCACAGAAGCAGTTGTAGTAGAACGTCACAAGGGTAGTGTCGACCTCAGTCTCTCAGAGTGTCGACCTCAAACCCTCACAGTAACCAGTTCACCTACTGCTCTTCAGAGCCGCCCCGAACTCATCTCACGTTGCTCTGACCTCCGGACTCGCTGCTCCGACCTTGAGTCACGTGGCCTTGACCTCAGGCCTTCACCCTTGCGTCGATGCAACATCCCTATGCCTCGATGCAGTAAAGAAGAAGCGCCTCCAGTTCCAACACAAATACGAGCATGGCTCTTCAGCTGCTTCGACGCAATGGCAGTGATGCATTGATGCGCCGTCCATCGTGGGATGATGATGCAATGGCAGCGAAGCTTCATCGACGCACTGTCCATCCAGCATCGACGCCATCAAGGCAAGCCTGCCAGCAGTTCAAAAAATGATGAAGTTGCATCCACCTCATTACAATAGGAGGTCGACCTTACACTCTTTCCAGAAGTCATTTTGAATCGGATTCGATGAAGCCGCGTCGACCTCACCTTCTCAGTAGGTCGACCTCACTGAAGGGAAACTCAAAAGCACTCTGTTCGAGCTATCTTTTCGAAAACTATATAGAGGGAAAAAAGGTCCGACGTAAACCTCTGAAAAATTGGTTTTTGAGGGATGGAGGAGACTCCTAGGTTCACCCAAATGTCTCAGTCATCATAAGTGTCCAGAAAAACACTTTACTCCAGATAACTGTCAGTACAAACAACTTGGAAAAGTCTCTCTCACTACCAGTTCTGTCCCCTACGCCAAACAGCAAGGATTCTATCTGAAGGGAAAAATATCTCTGGAGAAAGGACGTCCCCTCTGCTAACAGAAATTAAAGATCTGCAGGTTTCTGTGGTCAAACATCATTTGATTATTCCAGCAATTCGAAATTGCAGAACTTCTTTTTGGAGGGAAATTTCCCAACTGCTTGAGCCTAATTGGACGCCTCCTCCTCTGGTGGAGCTACTGCTGCCATTACTACCGTGAGCTTGGAGGAGCCTTTGATGTGAGAACCAAAAAGAAAAGAAGACAAAAAGAAAAAGTCTGCCTTGAGCTTCCATAGAAAGTTCTGAGTAAGAAAAGAGGAGAAAGGAGTGCAGCCCTTTGCGCAGCCAGCTTGAGCATGAAAAGATGCCAGATCGGACTTGTATCCAGTTCTGTTGAAAGAGCTTCAAGACTTTGATCTAAAGCCACAGTTTGTGTGTTCTCACTTGTCTGTGTTTTTATTTTCTTTATTTTCTTAATCTCACATTTGCCTAATCGTATTTGTGTCCGGTGCTCTATTGAGAGACCAGTTGTGATTTTAGGCTGTGCTCAGCCATGTGCGTGATTGGGAGTTTGTCCCCATGCGTTTTTGCTACACCAGCAACTTGTTCCTTCGTTTGTGTGTGTATGTGTGCGTGGGGATCGTCTCTATATGTCTGTGTGTGTGGAGGATTTCATCCTCGTGTGTGGGTTGAGGACTTTTTCCTCGTGTGGTAAAGCAGCATCCGTTCTGTGAGGGGTGAACGTAGGTCTGCGAGTTTACAGACTGAACCACCTTAAAAATGCCTTGTGCATTGGGTTATTTTTTATGTGATTGATCCCTATCTTCTATCCCCATTCATAGGTTAGGATGCTAGCTTACAAGCTCATGACTGTTTCTTCCTAACACACACACTAGCATCTCTCTCGCACACACCTCACTAGAGTCCTATTAAGTAGCTTGTCAAGACTAAATGTTGAACTATGTTCGTGGGTGAATCAACCGCATGTGCACTGTGTGCTTGCCTTCTTCCCTCGAGCTATTTCTATTTAATCCGATGTGCATTGTGTCTTAGTGTCTCAGGTGTTTTATAGCTGTTGTTTGTGCCTTTATGAGCTAAGGTTTTAACTGGACATTGTCTTTGGAAGGATCTATTCAACCCCCCCCCCCTTCATGATCCGGTTGCACTCAAGGGACCCAACAATTGATATCAGAGCCTAGCTCTGTCATTTCCAGATCCAACGATCTGCAGAGAGGATCCAAGTGCAACAACAATTTTGTGTTCCTTAGTTGATCAATTTTTGGTGCTTTCCCTTCCGATCTTCGATGGTTCTGCTTTCAGTGACTAGCTAGGAAAAATGTGCAAGTTTAAAACCTCACGTGATCCTAACCTCTGGAAGATTATTACCAATGGTCCTTCCAACCTACCAACAAATAAAGCCAAATGGACTAATGAACACACAAGTCCAGACATGCTGACAATCTCACTGCCTTGAACTTGTTCAAAGTAGTTGTAGTCACCAACGCAGCTCCATTTGTGTCTAGTTACAGCTCAGGCATAGAAATCTTGGATGGCTTGATCAGCATTCAGAAAGAACGAGAGAGCCACGGCTACCTGATGGCCGACAAAAGTGATCACAGTAATGATCATCAGGATAAATCAGCATCTTAGGTAAATTCTGGATCTGAGGATTTTACATTCGATGAACTCTTAGATGCTTATGAGGGTCTAGCTAAACTGTAACACCCCAGTTAATTAATAAAGGTTAAAATTAAAGTATAAAATATATACTGAAATAAAAAATGAGGGAAAAGAAATAGATGGAATTATGTTGTGAATTAAGACATAGATTTGTTTAAAATATTGAACTTGATAAAAATTTCGTATGAATAAAAAAAATGAACAAAAGGAAAGAAAATAAATTAGCAAAATAAAGAAGGAATAATTTATTTAAGACCCGTCCAAAGGTCAGGCCGACCCATTGAAAATGTTAAAATAATTATATTCCTAATTAACTTGTCATCTAATCACTTCAATACTTAACTTTAGTTAAACGACACTATAATAATTAATTATTTTGAAAGTGGCCAAACTATATAATAAGAAGGAATAATTATTTTGCAGCAAGGATAATTTAATATTTTGAAGTACAATCATTTTTATGGCAATATGATAATAAATTAGATTTAATCGAATTCCACTCTTAAGCCCAATTTCGAGCAATTTATAGAAATATGGAAAAATTATAATCTTGTAGAAGATGAAAAGCTTAACAAACTTGTTAACTAGGCCGATCCAAAACGAAAATTTAATTCAGCTCGAATCAAAGGTTTTTCAGTAAAACTCGAAGTTTTGATAGAACGACCTTAATTCATCGAATTCGAGCCCAATTCGAGCTCTTAGGAGCCCAATCCGGACCCAATCGATAGGCCCATACTAGAAGCCCATTTCTCCGCTATTTTCCTGTGAAAACCCTAACCCTAGCCGTCGAATTTTGAAGATATGCTCGTTGATTCGGTCAATCGCGAATATCGCGCGGAGGACTCTTCCCGTCGATCCTCTAGCCTATACACGCCTCCTCTTTCGACCCTAGCCCTATAAGTCGATGCCTAATACTCCCGAGAACTCCATTTGGCCGTAGCAGCTGTCGGTGTACGTGAATGAGAGCGTGGGAAGATGAGCAATGCATAGGTTTCGCATTAGGGTTTCACGGCGTCGTCTTCATTTCAACGCATCTAAGGTAGGTTTCTCTCAGGTTGAACCAATAATAGAATATTCCATCTTGTTCGTCCTTCTGACCTCTTTCATTTGATACTAGTTTGCCTAATTTTAGTATGCCATGTCGATCGAATTTCTTAGTTTACTCAGAGGTATACCCGAAAGGTTGCCTTCTCTTTAAGCTCGTCTTATGTTGGTTTATCTTAGCCTAAACCCTAATTAAAACATGCTATCATATTTGTCTTCGAATCATCTTTCCAACGATAGCATTTTGCCTAAATTTTGTTCACTATAATGAACGAAATCGTCATTTTAATCAAGGTATGTCGGAGTTTGCCGCCGACGGATCTCTGTTTTAAAAAAGGTCATACCAGTGACCGCCCCACCAAGAAACGGTCATGCGATAGACCGTCTTATCACCCCAATTTTCAAAAAATATATATTATTTTTAAAAACGTGTCTCTTCTCTTGGACGCGTCCTTTCATTTTTAATATTATTATTATTATCCAATATCCTCGAGAAATTATGGCACGGCCTTATCGTCCTGACGCGTTAACTTGAACGCGTCCAGTTACCTGGACGCCTTCATTAAGTATTTAAAAAAAAGATTTATTCTTCTGGAAATGATCTTCGCCTGACCGTCTCTTCTATAAGGCGGCCTCCCTCCTGACCGCCTTATGCCCTCTCACAGTAAGATCATGGGCTTGTTTTCTGCATTTTTGACTATTTGTGCGCCAATGTCCAGCATGTTTCACTGATCATTACTGTTGCAGAGCGCATTCTTAACTAGGGTAATGAAACTGTAATCAATTTTATTATTCTCATGATTATTCCTCCTGGATTATCATCCTTGTGTAACCATGTGAAATTTGTAGAATAAACATGTTTACTAAGTGCTTGGTTAATTCGTTAAATTTTTGCTATTTATAGCTTGTTGAATATTGTTCATAATGTCAATGTTTGAGGGTCATACCACTCCGGTGGTATTGACTTACCGTTAGACTCGTTTTTCGTTGAATTTGAGTCATTAATTCTTGGGCATCGAATACCTCTCCGTCGGATATTCCTTCCGCCGAACTAGGTGTTCATGTTTCAAGGCCTCCGTAAGACTCCGCGAGCCTAAAATTTCCACTAGGACATCGAGAAGGTTGTACCACCAAATCCTGAACCCACTAGAAGTTTACTTTGGGTGGGACAAGGCTCTGTCCAAGTTCTGCCGAGTTTTTGCCAGATTTCTAACGCGGCTCTACCGTGACAGCTTCTCTATAGTAGCGGTCGTTCCTCAACCTCGTTATCTTGAACTTGTGTGACCAGCTTTAGAGGCGTCATGGGTCCCAGACGCCTTCTTTTAAAGACATCAGCCATGACTGATGCGTTCTTGCATCACCCAACTTGGTCTAGTCAGCTTCGGCCCAAACCACATTGCCGCGGTTCTCCTGAGACCGTGTCGTCCTAGTAGCGGTTTGGTCTTCACCGCATCTTCATTCAGTGTTCCGCAAATTTCTGATTTTCGTGGTATGTTGTATGTTAAACCAATATAGCCTCTTCAGGCTATTGTACCTCGAGATTATGACCTTTATCGGGTCTATTTGTGAATTCCATCCATTCCATATCTTTCTTAAAGTCATTTTGTTAAATGACTTTTCCTCTCGATTAATAAGTTTATTATTTGGAAATCTCAAGAAATCTCTATTCCTACATATATTGTCTTGATTACATAGCTTGACCTTGGAACTCTTGGCCATTAAAAATATTGTGGATGTCTGGATTTTGTGGGATCTCTGATCCAACCCTCAATGCCAACGCACCATAAGGGTCTAGTCTGGTCCTGGGGAGAGCGCCTGAAAAGTTCTAGTGCCCATGGGAGTTGTGATGACATGGGGAGATATTACCCCAAAGTACTATCTAGCGTGTTGAGTCTACGACATTCCACATCCTCGTGAAACTTTGATATACATGCGTTAATTTCGTGAAAGTACTTGCTTGACGTGACTTGACTTGACTTGATAAATGGCCATTCACATGAAAGTTCAAGTTACTTGCTCTTGATATCTCGACTTGCGTTATCTCAATTCCATTTAATTGTCAATTTTCTTTTGTTCATACTATTTACTTAGTCCGCTTTATTTGTGTTTTACACATCGTTCATTCATATTCATGAAATGGGTATTTACTTAAATTCTGCCTGGTGATAGAGTGTAAATCCTACTGAGCTTCTCGCTCACTCCCTACTTTAACAATTTTCAGGTAATTCGGTAGATGGAGCGCGTACAATTGGGAACGGGCCAGTGTGATCAAGTGAAACTGGAGCTTAGAGTCCTGAGTCTTCTTTTCTTTATTTGATTGAGTCTAATTAGTGTAGGGAGGCGTGTTCATTTCTTTTTTTATTGAGTCTATTATTGTAAATCGAATCAAATTTGTAAATTAAACTCTCGACATCAATAAAATTATTATTTTTGACAAATTATGGCCTCTTCGTATCATTGGTGTTATTCTTATGTGTCGATTTTGAAGCTCTGATTGACATGACTGTTTCGCTGCCACGTTCCGAGCATGTCTCCCGCTGCTATCGATTCAGGACGTGACAAAAGTGGTATCAGAGCCTAAGTTGTTTAAGTCCTAAGTTCTTGTTCATAAGTATATGTTACCCTAAGTAATATGTCGTATAATCCGTGTTATCCCTTCATGTCACCTGGTGAGATTGGGTGGTGTCTCGGGTTAAGTAATAAAACATTTGAAAGACTACGGTAGTGCGACGCGTAAGGGTAATAAGATTATTAAATTTATATTTATTTTGCAGGAATCTAAGCTTTTTTTGAAATGAAAGCGAGAGGCTCTGCGAGTAAGTTAAGGCCCAATTTTGTTAGAGGATGGCGAGTCCATCGTAAAGAGTTTCGAAGTAATAAAAAGAGAAGGAATAACCTATCACAAAAGAGATGTTTTTACTGTCACATGTTATGTTGAATAATTAATAGATGAGGATAATCTTAGTTAAATTAGTTGTCATATATATATATATATAATGATCGATGAATTTGGGGATCAAATTCCTTTAAGTGGGGGAGAGTGTAACACCCCAGTTAATTAATAAAGGTTAAAATTAAAGTATAAAATATATACTGAAATGAAAAATGAGGGAAAAGAAATAGATGGAATTATGTTGTGAATTAAGACATAGATTTGTTTAAAATATTGAACTTGATAAAAATTTCATATGAATAAAGAAAAATGAACAAAATGAAAGAAAATAAGTTAGCAAAATAAAGAAGGAATACTTTATTTAAGGCCTATCCAAAGGTCAGGCCGACCCATTGAAAATGTTAAAATAATTCTATTCCTAATTAACTTGTCATCTAATCACTTTAATGATTTTCTTGAGTTAAACGACACTATAATAATTAATTATTTTAAAAGTGGCCAAACTATATAATAAGAAGGAATAATTATTTTGCTACAGGGATAATTTAATATTTTGAAGTATAATCATTTTTATGACAATATGATAATAAATTAGATTTAATCGAATTCCACTCTTAGGCCCAATTTTGACAAATTTATAGAAATATAGAAAAAATTATATTCTTGTAAAAGACGAAAAGCTTAACAAACTTGTTAACTAGGCCGACCCCAAACAAAAATTTAATTCAGCCCGAATCAAAGGTTTTCAGTAAAACTCAGAGTTTTGATAGAACGACCTTAATTCATAAAATTCGAGCCCAATTCGAACTCTTAGGAGCCCAATCTGGACCCAATCCATAGGCCCATACTAGAAGCCCATTTCCCCTCTGTTTTCCTGTGAAAATCCTAACCTTACTGGTCGAATTTTGAAGATATGCTCGTTGATTCGGACAATCGTAAATATCAAGCGGAGGACTCCTCCCGTCGATCATGTAGCCTATACACGCCTCCTCCTTCGACCCTAGCCCTATAAATCGATGCCTAATACTCTCGAGAACTCCATTTGTCCGTAGCATTCGCCGGTGTGCGCGATCGAGAGCCTGGGACGGCGAGGAACGCGTAGGTTTCGCATTAGGGTTTCGTAGCGTCATCTTCCTTTCAACGCATCTAAGGTAGGTTTCTCTCAGACTGAACCAATAATAGAATATTCCATCTTTTTCATCCTTCTGACCTCTTTCATTTGATACTAGTTTGCCTAATTTTAGTATGCCATGTCGATCGAATTTCTTAGTTTACTCAGAGGTATACCCGAAAGGTTGCCTTCACTTTAAGCTCGTCTTATATTGGTTTATCTTAACCTAAACCCTAATTAAAGTATACTATCTTATTTGTCTTCGAATGCACTTTCCAACGATAGCATTTTGCCTAAATTTCGTTCACTATATTGAACGAAATCGTCGTTTTAATCAAGGTATGTCGGAGTTCACCGTCGACGGATCTCTGTTTTAAAAACGGCCGTACTAGTGACCGCCCCACCAAGAAACGGTCACGAGATAGACCATCTCCTCACCCTAGTTTTCAATATATACATATATATATATATATATATATATATAAATATATATATATATATATATAATTTTTTCAAATGCATCTCTTCTCTTGGACACGTCCTTTCATTTTTATTATTATTGTTATTATCCGATATCCCCGAGAAATTATGGCCGCGCCTTATCGTCCTGACGCGTTAATTTGAACGCGTCCAATTACCTGGACACCTTCATCAAGTATTTCAAAAAAAAGATTTATTCTTCTGGAAACGGTCCTGGCCTGGCTGTCTCTTCTATAACACGGCCTCCCTCCTGACCGCCTTATGCCCTCTCACAGTAAGATCGTGGGCTTGTTTTCTGCGTTTATGACTGTTTGTGCGCCAATGTCCAGCATGTTTCTCTGATCATTACTATTGCAGAACGCATTCTTAACTAGGGTAATGAAACTGTAATCAATTTTATTATTACCATGATTATTCCTCCTGGATTATCATCCTTATGTAACTAATTGAAAATTTGTAGAATAAACATGGTTACTAAGTGCTTGGTTAATTCGTTAAATTTTTACTATTTATAGCTTGCTGAATATTATTCAGAATGTCATTGTTTGAGGGTCATACCACTTCGGTGGTATTAACTTACCGTTAGACTCGTTTTCCGTTTATTTTGAGCCATTAATTCTTGGGCATCGAATACCTCTCCGTCGGATATTCCTTCCGTCGGACTAGGTGTTCATGCTCCGAGGCCTCCGTAAGACTCTGCTGATAACACGAAAGTTCGTCGTTTAAACCATGCGTATAACAATCTCAAAACCGCACTCGCACAAAATGATCAAAAGAGAATGTAGTATTCGGACAAGCACGGGTCGAATCCACAAGGAAGAATAGATTTTTAGAGTTAAAAACTTTGGACTCCTTTGGAAAATATTTGTGATTTGATTGTTTGAAGAAAAGTGAGGAAACAAAGAATGATTCTAACACTTAATTGAAAATACCATGACTATGCGCTTATGCTATAGAAAATAATTGTATGAAGTGGAAAGAAAATATAGAAGAAAGAGATAGAGGGGGAAGAAGAGCAAGAACTAGATCAAGAGAGCAACTTTCATTAACTTAAAAGGAAGAGTACATGAAATGTGAAATAAGTTTACACTAATGGCACAATGAGATTACAATGAAGTGAAATAAAACTAAAGCAATAACAAAAAGAGGAGCCTAAGGTGTGAAGATGGTAGTAGCAATGGTGATGACGCCGTCGTCTCCTCCTCGCCGAGCCTTGGAGAGGATCACTCCGCCTTGAAAGAGATCACCGTGGGAAGAGGTGGATGAAGAAGCCATCGCCGTCCACGTCACGAGCCTTGGAACGTCGCCCGTCTTGATGTGCACGCCGCCATGAAAGGGGAGTTGTGGAGGACAAAATGGGAGCAACCGGAGGCCTAAGGTTGGGAGAGAAAGAGGGAGAGTGAAAGATTGCTCAAAGAAAAAACTCCCTTTCTCCTCCTTACCATGGGCTATTTATAGGGAAAGTTTGGTAGATAGAGGGTGGAGATTATATCAAAAGGAGATGGATGGCTAAGATCCAAATGGAATATGATGCATGGGGAAGAGTAAAAGTAGGTGGGCACCCCCTTTCTTGGACTTTAGGCACCCCATTTCCCAAGGCTCATCATGTCTCTCCTTTAATTCAAATTTTGGATGTCCTTTTCCTCCTTTCCAAACTTAAAGTTTGGATTCCTCCTTTTCAAACTTTGAATTCGAAATTTTGAACTTTCCTTTCCCTCTAATCAAAATAATTTGAATTCTTTATTTGACTTGGTCAAAATGGTGATGACCCTTTTGCCCCCAACTTCTTTTGTAATTGCCTTCGGTGTCCTACACACACATAATTACACTTTAGTCTATACAAATTACCACAATGTGCACATAAATCTCAAATGCTCATGATTATGCAATGGAGAATTAATGATCATGGCCCTCAACTTTAATTTATTATTAAATAAGATAATTGAATTAATCAATTTACGTGAAAACTCCAATTTAAATGTGGAGTTGAGGTTAACTATGAAATATGCATAATTACCTAATTATATGCACATAAAATGGTGTTTATGCGATGTATTATCATAAGAAATGGAGACTTATCAGACCCCCCAACTTGAACATTGCTAGTCCCTTAGCAATGTAAACAATTATAAAATTAGGACTAGCAAATACTCATGTGTCATAGATCATGGCAAGAACATTATGCATAATGATTTAGACTTTGGAGTATTACAAGTTCAAGTAGAATGCATTTGGTATAAATTTCATCAGTCCATGTGTTTAGACCTTTCCTCAGGATACACTCAAAATTAAATATCTCTTTGTGTATGAGTGATATAACTTGACTAGTGACTTCCAAACAATCTAGATGAATGAGTCTTCTACCTTTCACTTAAAGGTGATTTTCAATTCTGCCCACCTCTTGAATTGAGCTTCTCGAATTACAGGTAGCTTCACTCTGCCAGTTTATACTTCTTTTTTTTTATCTTTTTTTTTTTGACACACGGTGCTGCACATCCCTTCGCCGTTTGACGCGAACCTCAACTCTTGCCTTAGGAGAAGCAGGCCCGGTTACTAAGTTCAGGGGCATTTTCCATATGTTTTTTTTTTTTTTGGCAGGTAGCTTTTTCCTCACGATTATGTTCAACGAATGGGCATAATATTCATCACCACCTAAGTGTCAAGTAAAATTCCCATCATCCTAATGTTTGTCATCCACCGATCTTGTTATTGTGCAATTGTGTGCAAGTTCAATAGAATTTTCAGGTGTATTCTGAGGAAAAGGCTAAAGACATAACCAATTAATTCATCCCTTTAATGTGCAACTTTCACATGTAAGACTCTAAGTCATATCATTCTAAGAAAAGTTTCTCATCATAAAATATGAACATGAAACACTTGTTAGAGGTGTGATGAAAGGTTGTAATTATTTTGAGGAAATTCAAGCTCAAGTTACCCCCCAACTTAGGTGACATTGTCCCTAATGGCATGAGTAAGATATAGAAATGAAATAAAGCCATAAAAAGTAGAGGGAAGGATAGATACGACCTGAGAGAGAGATGTCGTCATCAAAGAAATATTGCTCCATGCTCCTTAGACAAAATAAGAAAATCAATCAAAAAAAAATTTTTTTTTTTTTGAAAAGAGACAGGATAATTGGGTTGCCTCCCAAGAAGCGCTAAGTTTAACGTCTTCAGCCAGACACAATATAGCTCACAATGGGTCACTCAGCCTGAGAGAGTCCTCCTGCAGCATTGGAAGATTTTCAATGTAAGGTTTCAAACGTTGACCATTGACAGTGAAAGTTTGACCAGTTTTAGGATCAAGAATTGTTACTGCACCATGGTCAAATATTTTAATTACTACATATGGTCCATCCCATCGAGATTTCAATTTGCCTGGGAATAATCGCAGCCTAGAGTTAAAAAGCCAGACCTTTTGGTTGATTTGAAAAGTTTTGCGTGAAATGTGCTTATCATGGAATGCTTTTGTCTGGGCTTTATAAATCCTAGAGTTCTCATAGGCTTCATTGCGAAGTTCTTCTAACTCATTCAGTTGAAGGGCTCTATGGGAACTAGCATGTGCTAAATCAAGATTGAATTGTTTGATTGCCCAATAGGCCCTATGTTCCAATTCGACTGGCAAATGACATGGCTTTCCAAAAATAAGCCTATAAGGGGACATGCCAATGGGAGTTTTATAGGCGGTCCGATAGGCCCATAAAGCATCATCTAATCTTTCTGACCAATCTTTCCTATCGGGCCGGACAGACTTTTGTAAAATGTTCTTGATCTCCCTATTAGAAACCTCCACCTGGCCACTAGTCTGGGGATGATAGGGGGTAGCAATCTTATGTGTTATCCCATACTTCCGAAGCAAAGCCCGGAATTGAGAATGGATGAAATGTGAACCCCCATCACTAATGATAGCCCTCGGACATCCAAATCGAGAGAAAATGTTCTTGCGAACAAATTTCATGACAATTTTGTGATCATTAGTCCTTGTGGCTATAGCTTCTATCCACTTAGACACGTAATCCACTGCCACCAAAATGTACTCATGACCAAAAGATGGTGGAAACGGTCCCATGAAGTCAATTCCCCATACATCAAAAATTTCCACAACCAGGATAGGGTTTAAAGGCATCATGTCCCTGCGTGACATGTTTCCCATAGCCTGACAGCGCTCACAAGATTTGCAAAATTCGAATGCATCTTTAAATATTGTGGGCCAGTAGAACCCACTCTGCAAAACTTTCGTTGCCGTTTTCTTACTTGAAAAATGCCCCCCACAAGCTAAGGTGTGGCAAAATGTCAAAATGCTTTGTTGCTCACCTTCAGGGGCACACCTCCAAATGATTTGGTCTGGTCCTAAATGGAATAGCTCAGGGTCTTCCCAAAAGAAGTATTTGAGCTTAGCAAAGAAGCGGTCTTTTTTATGTTTAGACCAACCTTCAGGAATTTTTTTCACGGCTAAGTAATTGACAATGTGTGCATACCATGTGGGTGGAATGTGAGATACACTAAGGAGGTGCTCATCTGGAAATGAGTCTTGTAAGGGTGTGGTGTCTCATGTGATAATTCGGGACAAGTGATCTGCAACAACATTTCCACTTCCTTTTTTATCCCGAATTTCCAAATCAAATTCTTGTAATAAAAGGATCTATCTAATCAACCTTGGTTTGGCATCTTTTTTAGACAGCAGGTGTCTGAGAGCTGAGTGGTCAGAGAACACAATGACTTTGGCCCCTAGCAGATAGGATCGAAACTTTTCAAGGGCAAAGACAACAGCAAGTAACTCCTTTTCTGTTGTGGTGTACCTAAGTTGGGCATCAGCGAGTGTGCGACTCGCATAGTAAATCACCACAGGCTTTTTGTCTACCATTTGCCCTAAAACAGCACCTAAAGCATAATCCGAGGCATCACACATAATTTCAAAAGGTAATGACCAATTAGGAGTTTGTAAGATTGGGGCATTGGTCAATACCATTTTCAATGATTCGAAAGCCTCAAGACATGATTGGTCAAGATGGAATGGGACTTCCTTAGCCAGCAGATTAGTGAGAGGTCTAGCGACTTTGGAGAAGTCTTGGATGAACCGACGATAAAAGCCGGCATGACCCAGGAATGATCGGATTTGTTTTACTGAGGTGGGTGGTGGCAGTTTGGCAATGAGATCAACTTTGGCTTTATCTACTTCAATTCCTCTTGCCGACACTATGTGCCCTAGAACAATACCTTCTTTAACCATGAAATGGCTCTTTTCCCAACTGAGGACAAGATTAGTGTCAATGCATCTCTTCATTACTTTGGCTAAGTGATCAAGGCAAGAATCAAATGTATCCCCAAAAATGGAGAAATCATCCATGAAAACTTCTAAAAAGTTGCCCACCATGTCAGAAAAAATTGCTAACATGCATCTTTGAAATGTGGCAGGCGCATTACATAATCCAAAGGGCATTCTCCGAAAAGTAAATGTTCCGTAGGGATATGTAAATGTGGTTTTTTCTTGATCTTCTGGGTAGATAGCCACCTGATTGTACCCAGAATACCCATCTAGAAAACAGAAGTATTTTTGCCCTGCTAATTTTTCCAAAATTTGGTCAATGAATGGGAGGGGAAAATGGTCCTTCTTTGTCATAGAGTTGAGCTTCCTATAATCAATGCAGACCCTCCATCCCGTGGTCAACCTAGTAGGTATCAACTCCTCTTGATCATTGGTGATCACAGTCAGTCCTGATTTCTTGGGGACTATTTGTGTTGCACTGACCCACTGACTATCAGAAATTGGGTAGATGATTCCGGCATCTAACCACTTGACCACCTCATTTTTGACCACCTCCTTCATGTGTGGATTTAATCTCCTCTGCATGTCTCTGTTCGGTTTTGCATTCTCCTCCATATAAATATGGTGCTGACAAATGGATGGACTAATCCCTTTAAGATCAGCGACAGACCAACCTATAGCCCCCTTATGAGATTTAAGGACCTCAACTAGTTTCTCCGCATGCTTAGGTTCAAGGTCACTTGCTATGATGACGGGCAAGGTTTGGTCTGGGCCTAGGAATGCATACTTAACGGAGGCCGGCAATGGTTTTAGTTCAACCTGAGGAGGGGATTGCAAAGAGGGAAGAGCTGGCTCAGATTTAAGCTGAGGTAAAGGTTCAACTGGGGGCCATGTCCTAAGTTGAGTTGACAGGATGTCAACTTCTTCTCCTATTCTGGTCCTACTGTCCCCTTCAATCTCCAATAACTCCTCAATGGTGTCAACAACATAGCAATCTTCTTTTTGATCATAAAATTTAGATGCCTTGAAAATGTTGATGCTGACTTTCTGATCCCCAAAAGATATGTCCATAACTCCTGAAGCACAATCTATATTAGCCCTAGCCGTGGCTAAAAATGGTCTACCCAAAATGATAGGAGTATGCTTGATTTCTTGGGGAGAAACCATGTCCAAAATAAGAAAGTCGGCAGGGAAGTAGCACTCATTCACTTTAATAATGACATCCTCAATAAGGCCCTTTGGAGTCTTGATTGATCTATCGGCGAGCTGGAGAATAATGGGTGTAGGCTTGAGCTCACCGATGTCAAACTGCTCATAGATGGAGGTGGGAAGTAAATTCACACTGGCTCCTAAATCAAGGAGAGCCTTATCAAAGGTCACACCCCCAATGTTGCAAGAGATAAGGGGTGCTCCAGGGTCCTTTAACTTCCTTGGAAGTTGGTTGAGGACTACGGCACTAACGTTCTCAGGAAGCCGAACCTTTTCCGGGGTCACTCGTGGCTCCCGCCTAGGAGTGCACATTTCTGTTAAGAATCTAGCATAGGCTGGGACATGTTTGATGGCATCGAGGAGAGGGATGTTGATATGTACTTGTTTGAAGAGCTCCATCATCTCCTCATTATGGGCTGGTTGTTTCTTTTTGGGCTTTAAGGCATTAGGAAATGGCACTGTAGGTTGGTAAGTGCTAGGCCCTTCCTCTATTTTCCTCTTTCCCTTGACATCCTCTTCCTGGCTGGGCTCCTCCTCACTATCAGAAGATATGTCAGGGGCCTGGACTGATGAACTAGGAGTGGACCCTTGAGGATCTTCGAGGACTTTACCACTTCTTAAGGTCGAAATTGCTTTTGCATTTTCGAGTTGTGGGCCTTTTTGTGGTATTTGACCTGATGGGTGCTGGAGGAGAGGAGGAATTGGCTGGTTAATGGGGAAGTTTGGTTGTGGGAAGCCCGGAGGATTATTTTGTGGGTTGGCAATGGGCTGACTTGGCAATTGGCCCACTTCCCTTCTCATGGTGGCTTCAGCCAATTGGCCCAATTGAGTCTCCAACTTAGAGATGGTTTGCTGGTGGGCTTGGAGGGTCTGTTGGAAAGATTGACTTTGGGCTTGAATAGTTTGTTGGAAGGATTGATTTTGGGCCAGAATTAGTTGTTGTAACTGATGGAATCTATCATCAGTTTGGGAGTCCTGGTGGTGTTGCAGAGGAGGTTGATAGGTTTGTTGAGAATTGGAAGACTGCCCGTAATTAAGCTGAGGAGGTTGGTATGGGGCCTGACCCTGGTTGAATCGGGGAAGTGGTTGTTGGGCTTGCGGTCCTCGACCATAAGCATTTCCTTGAAATGGTGGTTGAGCTTGGAATTGGTGTTGGATCGGTGGTTTGTAAGCTTGAGATGCGGAGGAGATTGTCGGTTGATTAGGAGCTTGTTGATTTCTCCAATTGAAATTGGGGTGATTCCTCCAGCCCGGATTATATGTGTTAGAAAATGGGTCATAGTTGGGTTTAGAGAACCCCTGGGCTGCTTGGACTTGCTCCTGTATAAAAGATGGCAATTGGGCTGCTGTTGGGCAATCAGACACATGATGGTCCGAGCTAGCACATAAAGCACACGTCTCATGATGTGTTGGGTCCAGGTATGGGTTGGACGTAGTTGAGATGGTGGTTTCTTGTTTGTTTTGGGCCAGGAGCTGGTCTAACTTATGGGCCAGCATATCAACATGTTCTAGCTTTTGGGCCATGATGTCGACCTTGTCCAATTTTTGATGGATAAAACTCACATCCACTCTAGCATCAGGTTCTACCCGATACATCCCGGCCCGTTTAGAAGGCCCAATGGTTCTCTCATATGAGGATAAGGAAGCATGGTTGATTGAATTATCACTCAACATTTCAAATAAGGCATATGCCTCATCTTCACTCTTACTCATAAAGGCTCCACCACATGATGCATCCACAATCTGCCTAACTTGATCATCTAAGCCCTCATAGAAAGCTTGCACTATTTGCCATTTGGAAAGCCTATGATGTGGGCATTTTCTGAGGAGTTCCTTTAATCTCTCCCATGATTCATGTATTTGTTCATTTGGGAGTTGCGCGAATCCTGTGATTGCACGTCTCATGGTGTTGGTTCTACCGATGGGGTAAAACTTCTTAAGGAACTCATGCTGCATATCTGCCCATGTGCCAATAGGTTTCCCTAAGGTCCCTAGCCAGTATTTGGCTTTGTCCTTAAGTGAGAACGAGAATAAGGTCAAGCGGAGAGCATCAACTGTGAAATTTTGAATTTTCACAGTGGAACAAATTTCTAGAAATTCATCCAGATGTTTATAGGGATCTTCATTGGTCTTCCCATAAAAGGATGGGAGCATCTGGATGGTGCTAGATTTGATCTCATAGTGCAAAGCAGGGACATTAGGCAGTTGGATACAAGTAGATGGCTGATAATTTGAAGGAATGAAATATTCCTTCATCTGTTTGGGCACCCCTAATTGGTGTTGTTCAGCCATAGGTTGGGTTTGATTTTGAGCCGGATTAAAAATGAATCGCTCAATCTCACTAATGGGCTCAACTAAGTCACGGTGTTGAGATCTTCTCCCTTGCATAAACCAAGGTTAAAGATGAGAGATGGGAGAAAATTTTTTATGATGATTTTTATTTTTATTTTTTTTTATTTTTTTGTTTTACTCAAATTAAGACGAAGAGAGAGAAGATGATATTTTGTTTTTATTTTTGTTTTTGTTTTTATTTTTATTTTTATTTTTATTTTTTTTATGCGAACACAAACAAGTTGTCACACAAATTACTTAATGTCCTAGATGTGACCTACACCTACAAATTGGGTTTCACAAAATGGCTAAAGTGAAACTTAAGTTCACCCTCAATATTTCCACCGGCCAGGTAAGGGGTGGGGTAGTGGGAGGTTCCCCCTACTTTCGTAGGGACCTAATTATGCCAAACCACTAGCCCGCTTAAGGCGTTTGCCATCCGACCGTCTTGCCTTAGGCACCGGTTTTCATAAGAGGGTAAGCCCAAATAACACAAGAACCACAGTGTGAACCTAGGGCCAATGTCTACTGAATTTTATTTGAGGTCTAGGTGATGCAAAGATGCAAGAGAATTATGATTTGTGGGCTAAGGAAGGGTGATGAAATCCCCACCTTATCTTGCTTATGGGTGTTGCCCTTAAGAAATTTTGAAATGATATGCAACAAAGTAAGTTCAAACAAGGGGTTCTATGCAAGCATGAAAATGCATGAGCATGCTTTTGAAAAAGTTAGAGTACTCACCTTGCCTCCCGCAATCTTTAACAATGTAATTAACAACAATTAGACAATAAAGAAAAAGAGCTTCTATCCTAAATGATGCATGACTTAGAACATGAAGGTGTGATTTCTACTCTTGCAATGAAGATTTTTATTGAAGTTCAAGTGATGCCTTTTTTTATATTTTTATTTAGTGAACCTATCTAACCACAAGATATAAAATGTAGAGAAATGAAATTAAAATGAAGGAGGAAAAGTTTGGATACTTACTTGAAAAGCGTTCCCCCATTTTTTTTTTTCACAATGAATGACAAAAAGACTAAGGAAAAGGTGGAGACTTACCTCTAAATTTTTTTTTGAATTTTCAAGTTGCTTCTTTTTTTTTCTTTTTTCCTGTAAAAATAAGAAAAGAGAACTTTATTAGTACACTATATACATAGGGAAAACAAAGTTCTTAAGTCAAAAATCACCATTCCTCCCCGGCAACGGCGCCAAAAATTGATAACGCGAAAGTTCGTCGTTTAAACCATGCGTATAACAATCTTAAAACTGCACTCGCACAAAATGATCAAAAGAGAATGTAGTATTCGGACAAGCACGGGTCGAATCCACAAGGAAGAATAGATTTTTAGAGTTAAAAACTTTGGACTCCTTTGGAAAATATTTGTGATTTGATTGTTTGAACAAAAGTGAGGAAACAAAGAATGATTCTAACACTTAATTGAAAATACCATGACTATGTGCTTATGCTATAGAAAATAATTGTATGAAGTGGAAAGAAAATATAGAAGAAAGAGATAGAGGGGGAAGAAGAGCAAGAACTAGATCAAGAGAGCAACTTTCATTAACTTAAAAGGAAGAGTACATGAAATGTGAAATAAGTTTACACTAATGGCACAATGAGATTACAATGAAGTGAAATAAAACTAAAGTAATAATAAAAAGAGGAGCCTAAGGTGTGAAGATGGTAGTAGCAATGGTGATGACGCCGTCGTCTCCTCCTCGCCGAGCCTTGGAGAGGATCACTCCGCCTTGAAAGAGATCACCGTGGGAAGAGGTGGATGAAGAAGCCGTCGCCGTCCACGTCATGAGCCTTGGAACGTCGCCCGTCTTGATGTGCACGCCGCCATGAAAGGGGAGTTGTGGAGGACAAAATGGGAGCAACCGGAGGCCTAAGGTTGGGAGAGAAAGAGGGAGAGTGAAAGATTGCTCAAAGAAAAAACTCCCCTTCTCCTCCTTACCATGGGCTATTTATAGGGAAAGTTTGGTAGATAGAGGGTGGAGATTATATCAAAAGGAGATGGATGGCTAAGATCCAAATGGAATATGATGCATGGGGAAGAGTAAAAGTAGGTGGGCACCCCCTTTCTTGGACTTTAGGCACCCCATTTCCCAAGACTCATCATGTCTCTCCTTTAATTCAAATTTTGGATGTCCTTTTCCTCCTTTCCAAACTTAAAGTTTGGATTCCTCCTTTTCAAACTTTGAATTCGAAATTTTGAACTTTCCTTTCCCTCCAATCAAAATAATTTGAATTCTTTATTTGACTTGGTCAAAATGGTGATGACCCTTTTGCCCCCAACTTCTTTTGTAATTACCTTCGGTGTCCTACACACACATAATTACACTTTAGTCCATACAAATTACCACAATGTGCACATAAATCTCAAATGCTCATGATTATGCAATGGAGAATTAATGATCATGGCCCTCAACTTTAATTTATTATTAAATAAGATAATTGAATTAATCAATTTACGTGAAAACTCCAATTTAAATGTGGAGTTGAGGTTAACTATGAAATATGCATAATTACCTAATTATATGCACATAAAATGGTGTTTATGCGATGTATTATCATAAGAAATGGAGACTTATCATCTGCGAGCTTGGGATTCTCACTAGGACACCAAACAGGTTGTTCCACCAAATCCTGAACCCACTAGAAGTTTACTTTGGGTGGGACAAGGCTCTGTCCAAGTTCTAGTGAGTTTCTGCCAGATTTCTAATGCGGCTCTGCCGTAACCACTTCTCTATAGTACCGGTCGTTCCTCAACCGCGTTATCTTGAACTTGTGTGATTGGCTTTAGAGGCATCCTACGTCTCAGACGCCTTCTTTTAAAGACGTTTGCCAAGACTGACGCATTTTTGCATCACCCGACTCGGTCTAATCAGCTTCGGCCGAAACCACATGGCCGATGTTCTCCTGAGACTACGTCATCCTAGTAGCGGTTTGGTCTTCACCGCATCTTCATTCAGTGTTCTGCAAATTTTTGATTTTCGTGGTTTGTTGTATGTTACCAATATAGCCTCTTCAGGCTATTGTATCTCAAGATTATGGCCTTTATCGGGTCTATTTGTGAATTCCATCCATTCCATATCTTTCTTAAAGTCATTTTGTTAAATGACATTTTCTCTCGATTAATAAATTTATTGTTTGGAAATCTCAAGAAATCTCTATTCCTACACATATCGCCTTGATTACATAGCTTGACCTTGGAACTCTTGGCCATTAAAAATATTGTGGATGTCTAGATTTCGTGGGATCTCTGATCCAACCCTCAATGCCAACGCACCATAAGGGTCTAGTCTGGTCCTGGGGAGAGCGCCCGAAAAGTTCTAGTGGCCATGGGAGTTGTGATGACATGGGGAGATATTACCCTAAAGTACTATCTAGCGTGTTGAGTCTACGACATTCCACATCCTCGTGAAATTTTGATATACATGCGTTAATTTCGTGAAAGTACTTGCTTGACGTGACTTGACTTGACTTGATAAATGGCCATTCGCATGAAAGTTCTAGTTACTTGCTCTTGATATCTCGACTTGTGTTATCTCAATTCCATTTAATTGTCAATTTTCTTCTGCTCATATTGTTTACTTAGTCCGCTTTATTTGTGTTTTACACATCGTTCATTCATATTCATGAAATGGGTATTTACTTAAATTCTGCCTGGTGATAGAGTGTAAATCTTACTGAGCTTCTCGCTCACTCCCTACTTTAACAATTTTCAGGTAATTCGGTAGATGGAGCGCGTACAATTGGGAACGAGCCAGTGTGATCAAGTGAAACTGGAGCTTAGAGTCCTGAGTCTTCTTTTCTTTATTTGATTGAGTCTAATTAGTGTAGGGAGGCGTGTTCATTTCTTTTTTTATTGAGTCTATTATTGTAAATCGAATCAAATTTGTAAATTAAACTCTCGACATCAATAAAATTATTATTTTTGACAAATTATGGCCTATTCGTATCATTGGTGTTATTCTTATGTGTCGATTTTGATGCTCTGATTGACATGACTGTTTCGCTACCACGTTCCGAGCATGTCTTCCGCTGCTATCGATTCAGGACGTGACAAAAGTGATATTAGAGCCTAAGTTGTCTAAGTCCTAAGTTCTTGTTCATAAGTATATGTTACCCTAAGTAATAGGTCGTATAATCTGTGTTATCCCATCATGTCACCTGGTGAGATTGGGTGGTGGCTCGGGTTAAGTAATAAAACATGTGAAAGACTACGGTAGTGCGACGCGTAAGGGTAATAAGATTATTAAATTTATATTTATTTTGCAGGAATCTAAGCTTCTTTTGAAATGAAAGCGAGAGGCTCTGCGAGTAAGTTAAGGCCCAATTTTGTTAAGAGGATGGCGAGTCCATCGTAAAGAGTTTCGAAGTAATAAAAAGAGAAGGAAAAAAATATCACAAAAGAGATGTTTTTATTGTCACATGTTATGTTGAATAATTAATAGATGAGGATAATCTTAGTTAAATTAGTTGTCATATATATATATAAATATATATAATGATCGATGAATTTGGGGATCAAATTCCTATAAGTGGGGGAGGGTGTAACACCACAGTTAATTAATAAAGGTTAAAATTAAAGTATAAAATATATACTGAAATGAAAAATGAGGGAAAAGAAATAGATGGAATTATGTTGTGAATTAAGACATAGATTTGTTTTAAATATTGAACTTGATAAAAATTTCATATGAATAAATAAAAATGAACAAAATGAAAGAAAATAAGTTAGCAAAATAAAGAAGGAATAATTTATTTAAGACCTATCCAAAGGTCAGGCCGACCCATTGAAAATGTTAAAATAATTCTATTCCTAATTAACTTGTCATCTAATCACTTTAATGATTTTCTTGAGTTAAACGACACTATAATAATTAATTATTTTTAAAGTGTCCAAACTATATAATAAGAAGGAATAATTATTTTGCTACAGGGATACTTTAATATTTTGAAGTATAATCATTTTTATGACAATATGATAATAAATTAGATTTAATCGAATTCCACTCTTAAGCCCAATTTCGACAAATTTATAGAAATATAGAAAAATTATATTATTGTAAAAGACAAAAAGCTTAACAAACTTGTTAACTAGGCCGACCCCAAACAAAAATTTAATTCAGCCCGAATCAAATATTTTTCAGTGAAACTCAGAGTTTTGATAGAACGACCTTAATTCATCAAATTCGAGCCCAATTCGAACTCTTAGGAGCTCAATCCGGACCCAATCGATAGGCCCATACTAGAAGCCCATTCCCCCTCGGTTTTCCTGTGAAAATCCTAACCTTACTGGTCGAATTTTGAAGATATGCTCGTTGATTCGGACAATCGTAAATATCAAGCAGAGGACTCTTCCCGTCGATCTTGTAGCCTATACACGCCTCCTCCTTCGACCCTAGCCCTATAAATTGATGCCTAATACTCTCGAGAACTCCATTTGGCCGTAGCATTCGCTGGTGTGCGCGATCGAGAGCCTGGGATGGCGAGGAATGCGTAGGTTTCGCATTAGGGTTTCGTAGCGTCATCTTCCTTTCAACGCATCTAAGGTAGGTTTCTCTCAGACTGAACCAATAATAGAATATTCCATCTTGTTCATCCTTCTGACCTCTTTCATTTGATACTAGTTTGCCTAATTTTAGTATGTCATGTCGATCGAATTTCTTAGTTTACTCAGAGGTATACCCGAAAGGTTGCCTTCACTTTAAGCTCGTCTTATATTGGTTTATCTTAGCCTAAACCCTATTTAAAGCATGCTATCTTATTTGTCTTCGAATGCACTTTCCAACGATAGCATTTTGCCTAAATTTCGTTCACTATATTGAACGAAATCGTCGTTTTAATCAAGGTATGTCGGAGTTCGCCGTCGACGGATCTCTGTTTTAAAATTGGTCGTACCAGTGACCGCCCCACCAAGAAACGGTCACGAGATAGACCGTCTCATCACCCTAGTTTTCAATATATATATATATATATATATTATTTTTATAAACGCATCTCTTCTCTTGGACGCGTCCTTTCATTTTTATTATTATTGTTATTATCCGATATCCCCGAGAAATTATGGCCGCGCCTTATCGTCCTGACGCGTTAATTTGAACGCGTCCAGTTACCTGGACACCTTCATTAAGTATTTCAAAAAAATAGATTTATTCTTCTGGAAATGGTCCTGGCCTGACTGTCTCTTCAATAACGCGACCTCCCTCCTGGCCGCCTTATGCCCTCTCACAGTAAGATCGTGGGCTTGTTTTCTGCGTTTATGACTGTTTGTGCGCCAATGTCTAGCATGTTTCTCTGATCATTACTATTGCAGAACGCATTCTTAACTAGGGTAATGAAACTGTAATCAATTTTATTATTACCATGATTATTCCTCCGGGATTATCATCCTTATGTAACTAATTGAAAATTTGTAGAATAAACATGGTTACTAAGTGCTTGGTTAATTCGTTAAATTTTTGCTATTTATAGCTTGCTGAATATTATTCAGAATGTCATTGTTTGAGGGTCATACCACTTCGGTGGTATTAACTTACAGTTAGACTCGTTTTCCGTTGATTTTGAGACATTAATTCTTGGGCATCGAATACCTCTCCGTCGGATATCCCTTCCGTCGGACTAGGTGTTCATGTTTTGAGGCCTCCGTAAGACTCTACGAGCTTGGAATTCCCACTAGGACACCAAACAGGTTGTTCCACCAAATCCTGAACCCACTAGAAGTTTACTTTGGGTGGGACAAGGCTATGTCCAAGTTCTACCGAGTTTCTGCCAGATTTCTAATGCGGCTCTGCCGTGACCGCTTCTCTATAGTAGCGGTCGTTCCTCAACCGCGTTATCTTGAACTTGTGTGATCGGCTTTAGAGGCATCCTAGGTCTCAGACGCCTTCTTTTAAAGACGTCAGCCATGACTGACGCATTTTTGCATCACACGACTCGGTCTAATCAGCTTCGACCGAAACCACATGGCCGATGTTCTCCTGAGACTGCGTCATCCTAGTAGCGGTTTGGTCTTGACCGCATCTTCATTCATGTTCTGCAAATTTTTGATTTTCGTGGTTTGTTGTATGTTAAAGCAATATAGCCTCTTCAGGCTATTGTATCTCGAGATTATGACCTTTATCGGGTCTATTTGTGAATTCCATCCATTCCATATCTTTCTTAAAGTCATTTTGTTAAATGACTTTTCCTCTCGATTAATAAATTTATTATTTGGAAATCTCAAGAAATCCCTATTCCTACACATATCGCCTTGATTACATAGCTTGACCTTGGAACTCTTGGCCATTAAAAATATTGTGGATGTCTAGATTTTGTGGGATCTCTGAACCAACCCTCAATGTCAACGTACCATAAGGGCCCGGTCTGGTCCTAGGGAGAGCGCCCGAAAAGTTCTAGTGCCCATGGGAGTTGTGATGGCATCGGGAGGCATTGCCCTGAAGTATTATCTAGCGTGTTGAGTCTAGGACATTCCACATCCTCGTGAAACTTTGATATACATGCGTGAATTTCATGAAAGTACTTGATTGACGTGACTTGACTTGACCTGATAATTGGCCATTCGCATGAAAATTCTAGTTACTTGCTCTTGATATCTCGACTTGCGTTATCTTAATTCCATTTAATTATCAATTTTCTTTATTCATACTATTTACTTAGTCCGCTTTATTTGGGTTTTACACATCGTTCATTCATATTCATGAAATGGGTAATTGCTTAAATTCTGCCTGGTGATAGAGTGTAAATCCTACTGAGCTTCTCGCTCACTCCCTACTTTAACATTTTTCAAGTAATTCGGTAGATGGAGCGCGTACAATTGGGAACGGGCCAGTGTGATCAAGTGAACCTGGAGCTTAGAAACCTGAGTCTTCTTTTCTTTATTTGATTGAGTCCAGTTAGTGTAGGGAGGCGTGTTCATTTCTTTTTTTATTGAGTCTATTATTGTAAATCGAATCAAATTTGTAAATTAAACTGTCGACATTAATAAAATTATTATTTTTGACAAATTATGGCCTCTTCATATCATTGGTGTTATTCTTATGTGTCGATTTTGCTGCCCTGATTGACATGGCTGTTTCGCTGCCACGTTCTGACCATGTCTTCCACTGCTATCGATTCGGGGCGTGACAGAAGTGGTATAAGAGTCTAGGTTGTTTAAGTCCTAGGTTCTTGTTAATAAGTATAGGTTACCCTAAGTAATAGGACGTATAATCCGTGTTATCCCTTCGTGTCACCTGGTGAGATTGGGTGGTGTCTCGGGTTAAGTACTAAAACATGTACAAGACTACGGTAGTGCGACGCGTAAGTGTAATAAGATTATTAACTTTATATTTATTTTGTAGGAATCTAAGCTTCTTTTGAAATGAAAGCGAGAGAGTCCGCGAGTAAGTTAAGGCCCGATTTTGTTAGAGGATGGCGAGTCCGTCGTAAAGAGTTTCGAAGTAATAAAAAGAGAAGGAATAACCTATCACAAAAGAGATGTTCTTATTGTCACAAATTAGGTCATCGAGCTGGAGAGTGCTGGAGGAAGCATGGAGCGTGTCTTCGTTGCGGAAGTATGGACCATAGGATGGCTAGTTTGCCTAAGCTACCCCCGCAAGCTAAAATTAAAGGTGAATCGGAACCAATTTTGAAGGAGCCCCAACCTATTATCGACGAAGGAAATATAGAAGGTATCATCTTTAGCCATAGTTAATTCTTTTCATTTCGCTAGATTATGATTAACATGTTATTTTGAATAATTAATAGACGAGGATAATCTTAGTTAAATTAGTTGTCATATATATATATATATATATATATATATATATATATATAATGATCGGTGAATCTGGGGACCAAATTCCTTAAAGTGGGGGAGGGTGTAACACCCCAGCTAATTAATAAATTTTAAAATTAAAGTATAAAATATATACTAAAATGAAAAATGAGGGAAAAGAAATAGATGGAATTATGTTGTGAATTAAGACATAGATTTGTTTAAAATATTGAACTTGATAAAAATTTCGTATGAATAAATAAAAATGAACAAAAGGAAAGAAAATAAATTAGCAAAATAAAAAAAGAATAACTTATTTAAGACCTGTCCAAAGATCAGGCCGACCCATTGAAAATGTTAAAATAATTATATTTCTAATTAACTTGTCGTCTAATCACTTCAATTATTTTCTTTAGTTAAATGACACTATAATAATTAATTATTTTAAAAGTGACCAAACTATATAATAAGAGGGAATAATTATTGTGCTACAGGGATAATTTAATATTTTAAAGTATAATCATTTTTATGGCAATATGATAATAAATTAGATTTAATCGATTTTCACTCTTAGGCCCAATTTTGACAAATTTATAGAAATATTAAAAATTATATTCTTGTAAAAGATGAAAAGCTTAACAAACGTGTTAACTAGGCCGACCCCAAAATAAAATTTAATTCAGCCCGAATCAAAGATTTTTCAGTAAAACTTGGAGTTTTGATAGAACGGCCTTAATTCATCAAATTCGAGCCCAATTCGAGCTCTTAGGAGCCCAATCCGGATCCAATCGATAGGCCCACACTAGAAGCCCATTTCCCCTCTGTTTCCTGTGAAAACCCTAACATTAGTCGTCGAATTTTGAAGATATGCTCATTGATTCGGTCAACCACGAATATCGTGCGGAGGGCTCTTCCCGTCGATCCTCTGGCCTATACACACCTCCCCCTTCGACCCTTACCCTATAAATCGATGACTAATACTCCCGAGAACTCCATTTGACCATAGTATTCGCCGGTGTGCGCGATCGAGAGCGTGGGACGGCGAGGAATTCGTAGGTTTCGCATTAGGGTTTCACGGCGTCGTCTTCCTTTCAACGCATCTAAGGCAGATTTCTCTCAAGCTGAACCAATAATAGAACATTCCATCTTGCTCGTCCTTCTCACCTCTTTCATTTGATACTAGTTTGCCTAACTTTAGTATGCCATGTCGATCGAATTTCTTAGTTTACTCGGAGGTATACCCGAAAGGTTGCCCTCACTTTAAGCTCGTCTTATATTGATTTATCTTAGCCTAAACCCTAATTAAAGCAAGCTATCTTATTTATCTTCGAATGCTCTTTCCAACGATAGCATTTTGTATAAATTCTGTTCACTATATTGAATGAAATCGTCGTTTTAATCAAGGTATGTCAGAGTTTGTAGCCAGCGGATCTCTGTTTTAAAAACGGTCGTACCAGTGACCGCCCCACCAAGAAACAGTCACGCGATAGACCGTCTTATCACCCCAGTTTTCAATATATATATATATATATATATAATATTTTTATAAATGCATCTCTTCTCTTGGATGCGTCCTTTCATTTTTATTATTATTGTTATTATCCAATATCCCCGAGAACTTATGGCCGCGCCTTATCGTCCTGACGCATTAATTTGAACGCGTCCAGTTACTTGGACGGCTTCATTAAGTATTTCAAAAAAAAGATTTATTCTTCTGTAAACGGTCCTGGCCTGACCGTCTCTTCTATAAGGCGGCCTCCCTACTGACCGCCTTATGCCCTCTCACAGTAAGATCATGGGCTTGTTTTCTGTGTTTTTGACTGTTTGTGCTCCAATGTCTAGCATGTTTCTTTGATCATTGTTGTTGCAGTACGCATTGTTAACTAGGGTAATGAAACTATAATGAATTTTATTATTCCCATGATTATTCCTCCTGGATTATCATCCTTATGTAACCATGTGAAAATTTGTAGAATAAACATGTTTACTAAGTGCTTGGTTAATTCGTTAAATTTTTGCTATTTATAGCTTGCTGAATATTGTTCATAATGTCATTGTTTGAGGGTCATACCACTCCGGTGGTATTGACTTACCGTTACACTCGTTTTCCGTTGATTTTGATCCATTAATTCTTGGGCATCGAATAACTCTCCGTCGGATATTCGTTCCGTCGGACTAGGTGTTCTGAGGTCTCCGTAAGACTCCGCGAGACTGGGATTCTCACTAGGACACCGAGTAGATTGTACCACCAAATCTTGATCCCACTAGAAGTTTACTTTGGGTGGGACAAGGCTCTGTCCAAGTTCTACCGAGGTTCTACCAGATTTCTAACGTGGCTCTGCCGTGACCGCTTCTCTATAGTAGCAGTCATACTTCAACCACGTTATCTTGAACTTGTGTGACCAGATTTAGAGGTGTCATGGGTCCCAGACGCCTTCTTTTAAAGACGCCAGCCATGACTGACGCGTTCTTGCATCACCCGACTCGGTCTAGTCAGCTTCGGTCCAAACCACATGGCCGCGGTTCTCCTGAGGCCGCGTCGTCCTAGTAGCGGTTTGGTCTTGACCGCATCTTCATTCAGTGTTCCGCAAATTTTTGATTTTCATTGTTTGGTGTATGTTAAACCAATATAGTCTCTTCAGGCTATTGTACCTCGAGATTAAGATCTTTATCGGGTCTATTTGTGAATTCCATCCATTCCATATCTTTCTTAAAGTTATTTTGTTAAATGACTTTTCCTCTCGATTAATAAATTTATTATTTGGAAATCTCAAGAAATCCCTATTCCTACACATATCGCCTTGATTACATAGCTTGACCTTGGAACTCTTGGTCATTAAAAATATTGTGGATGTCTAGATTTCGTGGGATCTCTGATCCAACCCTCAATGCCAACGCACCATAAGAGCCCGGTCTGGTCCTAGCGAGAGCGCCCGAAAAGTTCTAGTGCTCATGGGAGTTGTGATGACATGGAGAGGCATTGCCCTGAAGTATTATCTAGCGTGTTGAGTCTACGACATTCCACATCCTCGTGAAACTTTGATATACATGCGTGAATTTCGTGAAAGTACTTACTTGACGTGACTTGACTTGACCTGATAATTGGCCATTCGCATGAAAGTTCTAGTTACTTGCTCTTGATATCTCGACTTGCGTTATCTTAATTCCATTTAATTGTCAATTTTCTTCTGTTCATACTGTTTACTTAGTCCGCTTTATTTGTGCTTTACACAACGTTCATTCATATTCATGAAATGGGTAATTACTTAAATTCTGCCTGGTGATAGAGTGTAAATCCTACTGAGCTTCTCGCTCACTCCCTACTTTAACATTTTTCAAGTAATTCAGTAGATGGAGCGCGTACAATTGGGAACGGGCCAGTGTGATCAAGTGAACCTGGAGCTTAGAGACCTGAGTCTTCTTTTCTTTATTTGATTGAGTCCAGATAGTGTAGGGAGGCGTGTTCATTTCTTTTTTTTATTGAGTCTATTATTGTAAATCGAATCAAATTTGTAAACTAAACTCTCGACATCAATAAAATTATTATTTTTGACAAATTATGGCCTTTTCGTATCATTGGTGTTATTCTTATGTGTCGATTTTGCTGCTCTGATTGACATGACTGTTTCGCTGCCACGTTCCGAGCATGCCTTCCGCTGCTATCGGTTCAGGATGTGACATAAACAATATAAGAAAATCAGATCAGAAAACAAAAAACTGAGAAAGGGACTTGAGAACAATGTTCATGAATCGCCTTGTGAAAGATGTGCCGAACTGGAGAGTATACGTGAGTCTCTGATGTTTGATGTTGATATGCATAAGGAACAATTTGCCTTTTTAAGAATGGAAAATGGAGTTTGTGTGAATAAGATCTCTAAGCTTGAAGAGAATGAAGAAGAGCTCAAAAAGGAGATGGATTCAATGTCTGATGATCATAAGTTCTTTGATGAACTTGTTAACAATGACGAGCTCATTAATGAAAATGAAGAACTTAAAAGTAAAATCAATGTTTTAAACGACAGGCTGTCCGTCTATGAAAAAGGAAAGCACATCGATGAAAATGACTCTGAAAAATCTCATGTGCTAGAACTAGAAATTGAAGATTACAAAGAAATGAATGACATATTGAAGAACACAATCAATGCCTACGAGGTAGAGCTTGCTAGCTCTAAACTACACATCTCATCCCTAAAAGAAGAGATCACGGATTTGAATAACTCACTGTCTAAGTTTGTGAAAGGCACTCAAAATCTGGACAGACTCTTGGGAACTAAAGTAAATTTTCATAAAGAGGGACTTGGTTTTGCTCCGGTAAATAAGAAATCTTTTGAAAATAGGATTTATACTTCTTTAGTTTCCAGCTCCAATGTGGCCAGCACCTCCATTCTCCCTTCAACACAACCTGCCAAACCTGGAACTCAAGAACGGCCCACTTTTCAAAAAATCCAAAAATAGAATCAAGATCAGAAAAAGAAAGCCTCCAAGCAAAAATGCAAAAATAATTTTGGTTATATTGATATGCATGCTGGGAAACATAAGGCCAAACACCTTGCTTCTCATAATTTGAATGTTCAATGTTTCTATTGTGGAAAGCTTGGTCATATTGTATGTGATTGCTTTATCTTAAAGAATGATGAACTAAGAGCAGGAAAGAACAGAAGAAACAGTGAAGAAAGCAATGCCAAGAGATGGGGTTTCTCTGGAAGGAAGTATGCTCAGCATACTCATGTTCAAAAGCCCAGGGATGATCCAATGCGTCGACGCACCCCTCTGGAGAGGTCGACGCACCCTAAGGCCTCTGGAATAAACATTCCTCCATGTTGCCTCCATTGTGGAAGATTTGGCCACACAGTCAAGAACTGTTGGCATCTAAAGGAAAGAACTCATTCTCACCAGAGGTATGTTAAACTCCCTGCTCACCCACAAAGGCCTAATATACATGCACATGCACATAAGAAAAATTCCAAATCCTTTGTGTGTTGTTTTTATTGTGGGAGAATTGGACATGACATGTATGACTGTCATATGATGAGGGAAGATGATATGACTGCCATGAAAAGAAATTCACATGTGAGATGGACTGCTAACCCTCAAGGACCCAAGAAAACTTGGGTACCTAAAAATGTCAAATGAGAACCTTGGGTGCAGGGTGCCTTGGAGCTAAACAAAGGATTAGCTGAAAATAAAAGCTCAAGGCACAGGTTCGGGAATAAAAATTTTCAACTTATTTCACTTTTTGCATGTTAGGTTTTCCTTTCAGCCATGGTAGTTAAGTCTTTTCCTTGGTTACAGTAAATTCTGCATTTTTTAAAGACTCCTCGCGGGGTTGTTGTAAACCTCTCCTTGATTGTTCATAAAGAATCTGTTTTGATGAAAGGATGAATATGAGGATGAGTCATTGGCATGATTGCGCTACTCCCAAATTGACAGCCATATGTGTTTTCTGTTTATCGTTGTCAATCATTGGTTTTGATGATACTTGTCATGGTTGCATACAAATTCAACTCATCATTTATGTGGTCAGTTAATTCTGTGCGTAATTGTCTGCACTTCCATAAGCATTGGACTAAAGGGGAGCATGTGAGTCTGCATTTCAGCTTAGCCTGCATGTGTATGGACATTAAGCATCATCCTATTGCTTCATGCACTCCGTTGCATATCATGCTAAGGACTCCAACATTTGCTCCTTGCTTTGCATACTGGCATGTGCTGCACTCTCACTATTGTGACCCTTTGGTATATAGAATGGTGACTTGTGGAAGGTTAGATTAAGTCCGACTGAAAGCTATCACTATGCGTGAGAGGATCCTCGGATCAAGTTCTACGCCAAGCACCATGGGTCAATTGCTCATACAAGTCATAGGCTGCATACCCTTTTGGTTAATCCTTCAAATACATTTTGAGGTTCATGCACAAGTTAAGGGGGAGTAATCATGAAATTTCAATTGGCATATTTGCATATTGTCTAGTCTAACATTCATCATGTTGATATTTGACATGATTGCATATTCTTAGGGGGAGCTTGATTTTTTTTTGGCAAATTGTTCATACTATCTGTGATGTGCCTCATGACTAATGAACTTTTGATTTTAAAAAAAAAATTGAGTTTCAAGCAAATGGTAAACTATGTTTGAATGCATATGTTTGACATGTGGATTTCAACTGTCTTGCATGAAGAATTAAAGTTTATATATATATATATATATGCTGCATGCTTTTGAAATCTGGAAAGATCCTATTGTTGATATGTTTTTACTCTCTCTTCAATACCGGCTTAAAAGATCTCTTCTATCCCTTCTACTAATCGTTATGAAAAATATAAATAGATTGATGGTAGAAGGAGACAGAAGCAGATAAACAAGTGTGATCGCCACCAAGGTGCCTAATGTGATTGACACACCGTACCTTGGAAAGAGAGGGAGACACTCGCCTTATGAGCAGCACTGCAGGGATGCGCGGCCTGTGAAGAATCGCCTTTCATGTTGAACGGCCGCACGACATATCGCTCGTCAGTGCTGCAGAGGACGCGAGACGCAGAACTACTGGCAGATGAATGGCTCCAAGTCAACCGCAGTTGGAAGAAGAACGGTCGAAGATCCACCGCACCTCCTCTTGAACGGACGTATGGGAACTGCGCAAGATCACCACGCCAGAAGTTGTAAGAGGGTCCAACCTCCACCCTTTCCGACCGACCAGAAAGGATGGGCTTCGTGTTAGTGTGTTGCTGACCTGCGAAACAAAGTGTAGAACACAAAGAAGAACCCTATATCAGAACTGTGAAGTGTAGATAATGCTAAAATGGAAAGAAATAAGCATGACTAAATGAAGTGGAGGATACCTGGGGGGTTTTAAACCCCTAGGGGCACCAAAAACATGGGAGGATGTGTGAATGATAGTGCAAGTGAAGAAAAACATGGAGAAGATGAAGCATGCAACGAGAAAACCAACGGTGGGACTAGTGAAATAATGACTCAAACAAACGGTATACTCCCTGAACCGGAGGCCTGTGGGGACGTAGAAGGCCTCCCTCCCTGGTACTAGGTCGATCAAGGGTTCGGCAGGGCTTCGCTGTCGACCAAAAATCTTCTCCCCCTTTCAAAGGTAGCCTCTAGGGTCTATTTATAGAGCCAAGGAAGCCAGCCCCGAAATTAGGGTTTTTAGGCATTTTCAGGTCGAGATAATCAAAGGAAAGATGAAGATAATCGAATTATCTCTCATCCAAAAGAAACGGCACTCGAAATGGCTCAATATCTGCGGAGAAAATGACGTGAGAAGTTAGGGATGAAACCACGGATAGAGAGAGAAAATATGTTAATCTTTCAAAAATCGAGCAGATGAATGGTCTCACGATGGACCACCCAACGAGATGTGCGGCCATATCCTAGGCCGTCCAACCCTGTCGATGGAAATTCAATAAATCATAAATATTATCCAACTATCCATCGAACTGACCGAAATTATCGCCGTTGGACTCTCATAGATGAACGGCTAATCTTAGACATTTCATCTACAAGAGTGGCCAACAGGCAACCGCTCATCCCTGTCGGTGATAAATCAAAATAGATGAGATAATAGATAACTATCTAAACAATCAATCGAATGCAGGACTCTGGGAGATAAACGGCTAAGTATGTACCGCACAATGATCTTATGCGGCTACTGCTAGGCCGTATATATGCTTGTCGGTGATAATTCAAAAAATCAACTAAATATCCCATAAATATATGAACGGCCCTGTATCAATCGTACATATGGTTGAACGGCTGGAGGTTGACCGCACATGTAATGGACGCTTGAAATTCATAGAAAAGCTCGATTAATCAAAGCCAAGGCCCATTAAGCCCTGAATCAACTCGGACCTAGCCAGGGAGGGAGGTCACCCTTAAAATAAGCCCAAAACGTGCCAGAAAATAACCAAGCGAGTGATGGACAACTCGAGACATCAACAAATGGGAGTAAGAGGAACGACTCAACTTATCGGTAAAAAACGGGTGTCAACAGATGCCCCTCCTTAACGTCCTCTTTGCAGGGGAGCGAGCGGAGGTGAAGCGAAAGTGACATGGAACATGGAGATGAAGCGGAAATGAAGCGGAGTGGACCGAAAAGCGGGCGTTAAGGTAAAATGACACCCATTTTTACCAACAAGCGACAGAAATTTTTCGGAAAACCCTGAACCAAACGCAAGGAATGATTAAACCAAAAGCGATACCAGTATGGAGGAACTAAACTAAACGAAATGAAACAAATCGATAAGACCAACCTCATGGGGGACACAATCCCGCGGTCCAATGAGGAGGCCAAAAGTAGGTAGTAAAAGTAAAGGAAACAGGCTAAAGCTCCAGACGGGGACCTCTTAATCAACCAAACCAAGCGAATTGACCAAAGAGAACATTCCAACTCAGAGTGGAATTAGTTCCTCTTACCCAAACACTGAACGCACAGCTAACCATCACTGACGGGACATTTGGCAGGCAAATCATGGGTCATGAAGGCTCAAAAGATGCATATGATGCATGCTGGGCTAAAATAAAATAAATCATTAAAATAAATGTGAAGAAAGATTAAAATATAAAATACTCGAGAATAATATTACTAGGCTAGGAGAATTTGAGTCAAGACACTATCCGCAACCACAGCGTGGAGGATAGAACCATCCTTCCCTGGGCATCCCAACCTAACGGCATATCCGAAGGTTAAACACGTGAACATGGATCATCATCGTTTTTGTTAAAGGGGAACATCAGATCCTGGAACACATAGATAACCAACTGGTTCTCGAGATAATATAGTATAGTACCATATAGTAATGCAATAAGGGATGTAGGGATAGAAAGCCATACCTGACTTACCTGTGCAGGTGAAACGGCATACTTTTTGGATTTTCATTTTTAGATTTTTATGGATTTTCATGAATAAGATAAATAAGATAAGCATAACGAATATAACACAATGAATAACTGAACGACAAACAATACGACATAACATGACGATCAAACGAAGGCAAACAAGAACATATGCAAGGGCATGAACCAACAACATGCATGCATGAACACGGTGTGACAAGATAACAATGCGATGGGATAACACACGGTCGGGACAAGAACATGACGGATGATCACGTGGTTGGGACAACACAGGAAACGTAGAGGGACGAATATCATCATATGCAAGACAACTAACAACATGTGGTGAGGAACATAACAACAAGTGTGGGACGATACGGTGGGACATAGACATGAGGCAAGGACACGGCGGGATAAAAGACATGAACAAAATACGCACTTCAATCAAAACTCAAGATCAAAAAGAAGTAGAACCGCTAGGTTCATAATCATGAGGCAAAGCCCTCTCACATAGATATGATCATTGCAAACAAAAGCTGAGAATGATACAATCTTCAGAACAGATCGAGAGAGATAATCGAAGAAGAGAACAGATCAGAAGATGTGGACAGGAGACAGATCACAAAGATATAGAGCAAGGAATACCTGAACACCTGCAACCTGCACACTCGGCAAACGGATTACGTATATGTCCTCAAAACAAATAGATAGAAAGGAATAAAAGATAAATATATATATTATATTTTTTATTATATTTTAATTTTCTTGATTTTTTTTATTTTTTTTAAAAATATTTGATATATTTTTCTTTTTTTCAAGACTTTGAAAATATTTGATTTTTTTAGATTTTTGACAATATCTGATTTTTTTGTATTTTTGAAATAGCAATCCGCAACACCTAAAGACGGGCTCAAACTACTGGCCAGGGATCGTCGTTCCCTACCCCTCTCATTAAAGGCTTCCCTTGAGCAGGGCGTGCATGTGAGGGTGGCTTGCCACAACCAACCGCTTTTAAAGAACGGTGCCCCTACTAAGGCCATACCCGGGATACAACCCAGCCTAAGAGAGAGAAGCAGAAGAAAAATTGGAGACAAGCTTCGTGCAGGATGGGAGATATCAAGGCTCGAATTCCTTCCAGGGCACTATCCCTCAAAGAGTAGGTCTGTTGCGCCGGAGCTTTGAGTCTTCAACCATAATTTTTCATAGCCCTTATCGGCCAGATATTGAAATAACGCTCACTTTTGATTTTCATACACGCATGATGCTGCACTACCTTTTACCGTTTTACATGAACCTCAACTCTTGTCAAGAGAAGCAAGCCCGGTTACTAGGATCAGGGGCATTTTTCATGGTGTTTTTCACTCATTTCTTTTTTCCTTTTCCTTTCTTTCAAGACTGCCCCTATTTGAAACCTCTCTCGTATCGGGGAATGCCTAGGCTGGTCATCTCATCCATCAATCTCTTGCCCCTGCACTTGGCCGAGTAGAGAAGAGAAAAGGCCTTTGTGCATACCCATGGTATGGCCAAAGCAGCAACTATGTTGCACTAGAGAGATCGGCTATGGCTCACCGTGTAGTGTGTGGAAACCCATACTCGAAGGTTACCCTCAACGATCGGGGAAAGGAACTAGACTCCCAACACGGAGCCATCACCAGCCTAAGATGCTGCAGAAGCTAACTTATTTTATTTGACACAAAGTTAAAATCGAATTTAAACAAAAGCTCCTAAAGCCACTCAATCATGTTGAGGAATCATCTTTATAAGCATGTGAAGGAATAAATAGAAGTATTAGCAATGACAGCATATTTCTTGCACAAAGTAACGATACCTTGCATATCCACGGCGTGGGAACCATCATCCTGAAGCGAATATGAATAAAACGAGCTTTTGATCTGCACGAGCTTTGTTTCCTCGCTTGCCAGAAAAAAAAAGGAGAGGATAGCAAAGTGTAGAGATTCCTTGATATGAAGGAGCGGCATACATCGAACTAGACGAAAAAGGATAAAAAGGAAGAGAGATGAGGGCTAGAATTCCCTCGTTAAGGCACATAGGCCCTAATAACAAGGAACCAAATACAGAATGAACAGATATTAACTGAGATCAAGACGGACTAAAGTCTCGAAAATAACAAGAAAAAGGGTAAGAACCCTGAAAGGGTGAGGAGGAAAGAACAGAAAGACGATGACAGGATTGCTGCGAGGATAAGGGAGAAAGAGAACGATCATCCGACGTGGTAGGAGGAAAGAAATAGCGATCATTCGCCAGAGGCGGGGAAGAAAATGCATGAACACCCGATAAGGTCGGGGAAAAGAAATGGAAACCACCCGACAAAGTCGGGGAAGGATCAGAAAAATCACCTGACAAGGTCGGGGAACGAGCACAAGGAATCTCCAACAGGGTCGGGGTACAAGGACGAGAAGCGGAATCCAGACGTATCCGGGGAGAAGAACTAGGGGATGCCCCTGGATTAGGGGAAGAGGAGGACATAGGCCGAGGCCTAGAATGGTGAGGATATGAGAAGATGGTAGAATATGGTCAGGTGGTGGAAGGTACACCACCCACGGATAAGAACCGAGCAGAAGAAAAGATGAATGGACGGAAGAAGGAGAGGAGAAAGTGGACCCCCAAGTGCGCAACTGACGGCCCTTGAACTTATGCCGTCGCCTCTTCTTAGCAGCAATCTTCTTGAAACAACTCCACCCGACGTGGACTCGGGCCTTCGGGCTTCTTGTCTTGAAATATTTTCTTAAATAATGGGCCCACCTGGCAGACGGCCTAGCCCGATCATGAATATGCAGCTCCATTGGGACGGTTGCCCCTAGCTGTGCGGTGTTAACCATAGAAGGACATTCCAGAATAGTCAACTCTTGGGATGAACATCAGGAAGCAATGGAGTTTTGTCGTTCGGCACTAGAACATGGAGCTTTGGCATCTTTACTCGGTAGTTGGGCATGAAGCATAACTCCCTTGTCAGCAGCGCAGGACGGAACTGAGGGAGGGCGATGCGTGGTGTTGACGAGGCCGCCTTACCAATAAGCCGAGGGAGATTACATAGGATGTGTAGAATGTCCTTGAAAAATGTAGAAGATATGGCCAATTTCCCCTTGAATGCTCAATTCATTAGACTTCTGGCGGCCGTATGGGTTAGCACCATCCGGGCGGAAAACTCTTCTGGGCTAGTGAATTGAATAGCAATCAAGCGAGAGGTGATAACAACGTCAACAGTGAATTCTCCGGCGAGCAAAGAGATTGCCACCGGCCTCGCTTTAGAAGGAACTGGCACCAATGCTAGAGAACTCTTCTTAGCAACCGTCTTCATAGCAAGTGCGGGCTCATTGTCCCTAGAATAGCCAGGGACCAGGACTCGGACCGGCATGCGGCAAATGAAATCTTGAAGCTTGTAATGCTCGGTCAAAACCTGGTTCGGCTCTTTATCTCCCTGGGGACTAGACCCGAGGGGCACCAAAGGTAGCGTGTACCTGCTCCGCGAAGTGGGAGGTGGTGGAGGGAGGAGTGGAGAAGGAGGAGGTTTGAAGGGCGCGGGTGGCGAAGGTAACGCGAGCGGCAGAGAGATAATGGCGATGATAGGCCCTGGTGGGGATAAAGGTTTGTAAGGTGGAGGTGTAGGAGAGGGCAAAGGTGAAGATAGTGGCGTGGGTGGGGATAAAGGCAATGGCGGGGGTGTGGGTTTAGGCTCGGCCTGCTCGGGCTCAGAGGATGATGGCGAGAGGGGGAGTGAAAGAAGTGGTGGCGATGGTGGCAAAGGTGATGAGGGTGGCAAAGGGGGTGATGTGGTTGATGGAGATGGTGAAGGTAAAAGGGAAGGAGAAGAAGGTAGGGGTGGGGAAGAAGGAGGAGAGGAAGATAGTGGCGTAGTGGGGAAAGTGGCAGGTGGTGGCGCTCTTCGGCGTATCTTTACAACACGTCGAGAGGCGTTGGGGACAGGTGTGGTGGTGGAAACGGATGGTGAAAGAGAAATTGGCCGAGCGGAGGCCGGGGTAGGTAAAGGTGGTGGAGGCGATGGGATGGAGGAAGAAGTGGGTAACGGAGCAGGTATCTTATCAACTGAAGAAACACCAGGGTGCCCCTGGTCTTGAAGTGGAGACGGTTGCTAGGCGACCTGGCTTGCTGCTGCTGCTGCTTGCTACTGAGATCTGAAATAACTTTGCATATGACATCCCAATCAATCATCTTCTTATCTTCCAAGCTGTAAACAAGTTCTCGGAACTCGGAGCAGTCCTCAATTAAATACCCCTGTTGACAATGAAACTCACAGAACTGGAGCAAATTCTTGACCGCGGGTTGGCAAGGCATAACCGGAGGGAGTTGCAACGCATGGGTGGCCATCAAAGCCCTGAAAACATCTGTAAGAGATTCCAACAACGGAGGGTGAGAGGCCCGCTTCGGGCAAGGTGGATGCCGAGGGGTATGAAAAGGTAATGGAGATGGCAGCGGGGATTGCGTAGGCAAGGGGGATTGCGTAGGTGAAGGTAGAGGGCTAGTAAGTGAATGAGATGGAGGCGTGGAGGGAGTGGGAATATAGTGGACGGCATCCACCCACTCGGGGTATAGTGTTTCCTTGACCAGAAGTGGAGAGGCGTGGGGAGACGAAATAGCAGAGGGCTGACTCGTGAAGGGAGATGTAGTGGAGGGACATGTGGAGGCATATGTGGAGGTATGTGGGTAAGCGGGAGCGGAAGGCCGACTCGTGGAGGGATATGTAGTGGAGGGTTGACTCATGGAGGGATATAAAGGAGATGACGGATGGGAGGGGTACGTGGGCGTAGAAGGTGGCGGTGAAGGAGACTCTCGGTCAAAGGAAACTAGGAGTTATTGGCTAATGAAGCGGGCTCGGCTGTAGAGTTGTTGCCATGAAGTGATATCGTTCAGGGCTAAGATACATCTGAGCTCGGGCGTTGCATTAGAAATAACCATCTTGATTTGTTCGCCCTCCGGAATATGCCCCGGGACTTGCGTGGCTAGGCGATGCCAGCGGTCGGCAAACGTGGAGAATTCCTCGTCGGGCTTCATCTTTTCTCGGGTCAGATCAACCATAGAATATCTGGGCCTAACCTGGTCCTGGTACTGCTGAATAAATCTTGCTTAGATGTCTTGAAAATTCATCATCTGCTCTTACGGTAATGTGAAGAACCAATCCTTGACCGAGCCCTCTAAAGATAGGCCAAACAAATAGGCCATCAAGCGTTGATCATGCTGGAACTGGGCCGACTCATATAGGAAATTCTTCAAATGGACGTAGGGGTCACCAATTCTACCATAGCGACGATAAGCCGGTATCTGTGAACGTGGCGGAAGCTGAAGACCATGGAATGCAAATGGGATGTCCAAAGAAGTTTGGGGATTGATTCGGCGTTGCAATTCATCAAGCTGGCGTTGGGCTTGAACGAACATCTCCTCGGTATGAAGAGTCCGAGAAGGATATGGGCCAGCCCGAGCAAGAGATGATGAATTTAAACCAGGATAATGATGATGGGCCGGATAAGGGGATCCGGCCTGAGAAGAAGGAAAGCCCGTTCCGGGAATGGAGGAATGCATGGGCCTGGAAGAATCGTGTATGTGGGGATGAGAGTTGATTGGGCTAGCAGCAGCGCGGGCTGGATAAGAAGCCCGTTAAAAGAATAGGGTCCAATGGAGGAATAAGGAGATGGGCCCGCATGGGAAGAGGAATCCACGCAGGGATGAGAAGATGGAGAAGTTTAGGAATAAGGTATAGGGGAAAAATGCTCTATGGGGAGAATGGAGACTTTATACAGTGAACTTCAAATGAGTACAAGAAGGGAAATGAAACTAGGACTAATGCAACTAAATGGAGACACACAAAGATGACCTAGACCTAATGAGCCTAATCTGATAAAAAGATGCAAATGATGACACTGCAACATACAATGGAGGGGAGAGATGAGAAAAGAATCAACCAATTGACCAAATCAAATTCCAAATGATGCGCGAAAATTTTTTATAAGTTCTCTTTTAGGACCTTAGTGGATTAATTAAGATGTGAATTCACTCAACCACAAGGTTCCTAACCAGGGTGGGGGACGGGAAACTGGCAAACTCTAAGGGACTCTCTCTCTCATGAATGCAGACCCTAGACTGGGGGATGATGTGGTACAACCTGCCCGGCGTCCGTGTGGGAATCCAGGGCTCGCGGGGACTTACGGAGGTCCTCGACAAGGTCCCCTAGTCGGCTCCAAGGAGTATGGAGACGAGAGGAAACCCTACCTAGGTAGGAATGCAACTACTAATGAGAGTGTATGATCCTATGTGCACCGGAGCGCATGCGAAATCTAGCCTAGAAACTAGCAATCAATGATCAATCAAATATGTAAAAAAATGAAAACAAGTATGCAACAATGATATAGGAGCAGGGGGAGATCAATAATCAGCACCAAATATCACGACAATCATATAACGTGGCAATCAAAGTGGAGCACGGGTGCACTGTAGCACGACAAGGACGGCCTCTGGAAGATCGCTCAGGGAGACAGACGATTCTTGATGAACCGTTCAAACCAAGGAGTAACGATAATGTAACAGAACAATTAATGCTGGAATGAAAGATGACAAAAATGAGAAGCGTACTCGGATGAGCGGTCAATTAACAACCGTTTAAGCGCTGGAACGGACCTGAAACAACCGTGTAACAGCAACCAAACAAGCAGTATAAAGATAGAGGCGTAGCTGTGCCAGCACGGTGGACGGCTAAACACAGGCCGTAGAGATGATGAACGGGCGGTAGGAGACCGCATAAGGCAGAGGGCTCACTGGACGAACAGGGCTGGAAGCAATGAAATACAGACGGTCCTCAGCCGCGCTAAGTCCCAGACGACTCCCACAGAACCGCACAACCACGAGAAACACTTGACCTCAAATCCAGCAAACAACATGTGACAGCTCAACACAAAGGAGACTAACAAACACCAAACAGGGGGTCAGCAAACACTAACACGATGGGCACTAGGTGTCCCACCGTGATCGCCAAAAAATGGGTTGTTGATATGTTTTTACTTTCTCTTCAATACCGGCTTAAAAGATCTCTTCTATCCCTTCTACTAAATCGATATGAAAAATATAAATAGATGGATGGTAGAAGGAGACAGAAGCAGATAAACAAGTGTGATCGCCACCAAGGTGCCTAATGTGATTGACACACTGTACCTTGAAAAGAGAGGGAGACACTCGCCTTATGAGCAGCACTGCAGGGATGCGCGGCCTGTGAAGAATCGCCTTTCATGTTGAACGGCCGCACGACAGACCGCTCGTCAGTGCTGCAGAGGACGTGGGACGTAGAACTACTGGCAGATGAACGGCTCCAAGTCAACCGCAGTTGGAAGAAGAACGGTCGAAGATCCACCGCACCTCCTCTTGAACGGATGTATGGGAACCGCGCAAGATCACCACGCCAGAAGTTGTAAGAGGGTCCAACCTCCACTCTTTTCGGTCGGCCAGAAAGGATGGGCCTCGTGTTAGTGTGTTGCTGACCTGCGAAACAAAGTGTAGAACACAAAGAAGAACCCTATATCAGAACTATGAAGTGTGGATAATGCTAAAATGGAAAGAAATAAGCATGACTAAATGAAGTAGAGGATACCTGGGGGGTTTTAAACTCCTAGGGGCACCAAAAACGTGGGAGGATGTGTGAATGACAGTGCAAGTGAAGAAAAACATGGAGAAGATGAAGCATGCAACGAGAAAACCAACGGTGGGACTAGTGAAATAATGACTCAAATAAACGGTATACTCCCTGAACCGGAGGCCTGTGGGGACGTAGAAAGCCTCCCTCCCTGGTACTAGGCCGCTCAAGGGTTTGGCAGGGCTTCGTTGTCGACCAAAAATCTTCCCCCCTTTCAAAGGTAGCCTCTAGGGTCTATTTATAGAGCCTAGGAAGGCAGCCCCGAAATTAGGGTTTTTAGGTATTTTCAGGTCGAGATAATCAAAGGAAAGATGAAGATAATCGAATTATCTCTCATTCAAAAGAAACGGCACTCGAAATGGCTCAATATCGCGGAGAAAATGACTGGATAAGTTAGGGATAAAATCACGGATAGAGAGAGAAAATCTGTTAATCTTTCAGGAATCAAGCAGATGAACGGTCTCACGATGGACCACCCAACGAGATGTGCGGCCATACCCTAGGCCGTCCAACCCTGTCGGTGGAAATTCAATAAATCATAAATATTATCCAACTATCCATCGAACTGACCGAAATTATCATCATTGGACTCTCATAGATGAACGGCTAATCATAGACCTTTCATCTACAAGAGCGGCCAACAGGCAACCGCTCATCCCTGTCGGTGATAAATCAAAATAGATGAGATAATAGATAATTATCTGAACAATCAATCGAACGCAGGACTCTGGGAGATAAACGGCTAAGTATGTACCGCACAATGGTCTTATGTGGCTACTGCTAGGCCGTATATATGCTTGTCGGTAATAATTCAGAAAATCAACTAAATATCCCATAAATATATGAACGGCCATGTATCAATCGTACATATGGTTGAACGGCTGGAGGTTGACCGCACATGTAATGGACGCTTGAAATTCATAGAAAAACTCGATTAATCAAAGCCAAGGCCCATTAAGCCCTGAATTAACTCGGACCTAGCTAGGGAGGGAGGTCACCCATAAAATAAGCCCAAAGCGTGCCAGAAAATAACCCAGCGAGTGATGGACAACTCGAGACATCAACAAATGGGAGTAAGAGGAACGACTCAACTTATCGGTAAAAAATGGGTGTCAACACCTATGTCATCTGAACTTCAAATTCTGTTGAAATCCTCCCTGCTACTAATCAGGTCGACTCTAGAACCACTCAAGTCAACCTCGCAGTTCATTTCTATTGGAAACTGCCCCCTGTCTGAACCTTGTGCGTTGACCTTCCCTTAATCCTGCGTCGACGCACCAGGTCCTCTAATGAGCCATTCAATTCCTTCAAATCCTCATCTTCAATTTGATCTGTGCTTACTCATATTTACAGCATCTGAGCTCGCTGCACATACACAGGTGGAGCGTTCAGTGTGTATATCCTTTCATCTACCCAAGTGCACTCCACAGATTCATCAACTCTTGCATCATGTTTATGATTTGTTGTGTTTCATCTTGAGTCTGAAATTCCTTGAAATATGCATCTCATTGATACACCAAATTCCTTGAACTGATTTGAACTCTTGTGAGAATTCCTATCTGTTGCTGAATTCATTTATCAGAGTAAACCTTAAATGAGGAATCTTCTTTTATGGAATTCTATGATTACCCAGAACATGAAAATTGTTGGTTTAAATTTAATGATTTCTTGAATTTTCATGCTAAATGGTCTTGAAAATGGGTTTATTCAGACTTAATGAACCTAAACCAGTTTTTCATATTGTGTCATGTTGTGCCTTCTTAAATCTGAAAGTTTATTTTGAGTAAAAAGGCATCTTTGATTGAGAAAATTCAGTCTAGTATTATTTTAAAATATCTGTCAAAATCTGTAGTTTTCAAAAGGGGGCTACAATGAAAGCAATGAACTTCAGTCATGCTGAGTAGCTAGGGATATTGGCGTCTGATAAACGTATATCCTTATGTAAAAAGGTGTGTGCTGAGTTCAGTGCTCTAGGGCAGAGCAATGGCATTGGATTCACCGAGAAACCGAGTTCCTTCACCAATGAAGTGGAGAGGACAACGTCATGAAGTGCCATGCTACCTCTATTCTAATTGAAGCAGAATGGTGAGCAACACTGAGTAACTAGGGTTGCTGGCATCTAATCAACGTGCTTCCTCACGTCAAAAGGTGCATGCTACACTTTACTGCTCGTAAAATCAATAACAGTTGGTGTCAAATAGTGGTTTCAAAAGAAAAATCTGGATTTGTAGTGGCCATGGTTAAAATCAGAAACGTCTAAATGTTTAACCTCGATACTTCTTGTAGTTTCTTTCAAGGGGCTAATGGAATTGAATGAGTATGATGAAAGGGGGTTAACCTAGTTTTTGTATGGAATTCTGGTTCATTCCTATTAATTCTGTGTGCAGAAAATTTCAATTGCTTATTTTTGTGAAACTCAGAATTCATCAGATTTAAACCAATCTGAGCATAAGGGCTTTATCACTAGTGTACTATAATTGAATATTCTAAAAAATCTATAACTCTACTTTAGGTTGAAATACTCCCATCTTAAAGAATTCTTGGACCTATCTCTTCTAAAGTTCCAAGTGTCGACTCCTAGAGTTGACCCTCTCCGGGTCCAGTTCTGTCCAGGACCCTGATTTTCAGGTGTCGACCCCTTCTGTCCAGACTTCTGTCTGGCTGTCGTGGCATGTGTCCTTCAGACATATTGGCCTCTTTCTGGTGTATCTGCTCCTGGCTACTATGTAAGCATCACCCCTCTCAACATTTGGTATCATTTCTCTAAGCATTTGGTGTCAGGTTCGTCATGTATTTGATTGGTTTACATTTTTTTTCTTTTCTCTATGCATTGCACTGAAAACACTAAAAATCTGGAAAATAAAAATCTAAAATTTTGAAAAACTTGAAAACCAAATCCAAACTCTGGCTGTCGAATTGATCTTTGATTGCATCATATTGCACTGTTTAAACATCTTGTACATTTTTGTCTCTCATGATTGACTTCATGGCATCGAATGCCACTTTGTGTGATCTACTGATACCAAGCCAAGGGACCCAACAATATGAGACCCAATAAGGAGGGACCCAACAATTCTGTCCTTACATTTGGCTGCTTCAGAACTCATGGATCTTAACAACTTGTATGATCTGCTTACACCATGCTTGTGGTCTACATTTGTCTTCTTATCACTCCATGTGCTCATATTCTGACCTTGAAGTTGGCTTTTATCTATGTCCTCTTTGCTGATGGCAAAGGGGGAGAAGTTTTGATGAATCATAAGTGCATATTTCTTGAATGTATTTCCTTTAGAGATGACTCATAATGAACTCATAATGACTCATAGTTGTCATCATCAAAAAGGGGGAGAATGTTGGGCAGGTGTGGAACATGCTTGATTCTATTGTTTTGATGATGACTGACTATGAGTCAATGATGAGTCTTATATGCATCTAATGATGTCAACATGAATAAGTTTCAGGTCAAGTCAGCACTGGCATGTGTATGGTCTCATGAAGATATCATGCAATGGTATCATGAGATATGATAAAACGGATATGAATGAGGCCAAACAGTAGTACAAAGCTAAGGGAATGAATCAATGAAAATCCATAGCCAAGAGTTCCTTAATTGCTGAAATTCGTCAAGGTTGTATGAGAAATGGACATTGGGAGATCAAGACCTTCAGCTCAATCTCCCAAGTGCAAAAGCTCCTTGGGTGCACAGATATCAAAGAAAAGGTTGGCAGAAGAAACTGAAAAAAAATCAAGAGTACAAAAGGATGCGTCAACCTCAGGCTTTCAGGAGGTCGACCTTAGGAGCTTCATAGAAGCAGTTGTAGTAGATCGTCACAAGGGTAGTGTCGACCTCAGTCTCTCAGAGTGTCGACCTCAGACCCTCACAGCAACCAGTTCACCCGCTGCTCTTCAGAGCTGCCCCAACCTCATCTCACATTGCTCCGACCTCCGGACTCACTGCTCCGACCTTGGGTCACATTGCCTCGACCTCAGGCCTTCACCCTTGCATCGATGCGACATCCCTATGCCTTGACGCAGTGAAGAACAAGCACCTCCAATTCCCGCACAAATACGGGCATGGCTCTTCAACTGCTTCGACGCAATGGCAGTGATGCATCGATGCACCGTCCATCCAGGGACGATGACGTAATGGCAGCGAAGCTGCATCGACGCACCATTCATCCAGCATCGACGCCATTAAGGCAAGCCCGCCAGCAATTCAAAAAATGATGAAGCTGCATAGACCTCATTGCAACAGGAGGTCGACCTTACGCTCCTTCCATAAGCCGTTATGAACCAGATTCGATGAAGCCACGTCGACCTCACCTTCTCAGCAGGTCGACCTCACTGAAGGGAAACTCAAAAGCACTCTGTCCGAGCTATCTTTTCGAAAATCGTACAATGGGCAAAAAGGTCCAACGTAAACCTCTGAAAACTTGGTTTTTGAGGGATGGAAGAGACTCCTAGGTTCACCCAAACGTCTCTATCATCATAAGTGTCCAAAGGAACACTTTACTCCAGATATCTGTTAGTACAAACACCTTGGAACAGTCTCTCTCACTACCCGTTCTGTCCCCTACGCCAGACAACAAGGATTCTATCTGAAGGAAAAAATATCTCTGGAGAAAGGACGTCCCTCTGCTAACAGAAATTAAAGATATGTAGGTTTCTTTGGTCAAACATCACTTGGTTATTCCAGCAATTCGAAATTGCATAACTTCTTTTTGGAGGAAAATTTCCCAGCTGCTTGAGCCTATAAATTGGACGCCTCCTCCTCTGGTGGAGCTGCTGCTGCCATTACTACCGTGAGCCTGGAGGAGCCTTTGATGTGGGAACCATAAAGAAAAGAATAGAAAAATAAAAAGTATGCCTTGAGCTTTCAGAGAAAGTTCTGAGTAAGAAAAGAGGAGAAAGGAGTGCAGCCCTTTGCGCAGCCAGCTTGAGCATGAAAAGATGCCAGATCGGACTTGTGTCCTGATATGTTGAAAGAGCTTCAAAACTTTGATCTGAAGCCATAGTTTGTGTGTTCTCTCTTGTCTGTGTTTTTGTTTTCTTTCTTGTCTTAATCTCACATTTGCCTAGTCGTATTTGTGTTCGGTGCTCTGTTGAGAGACTGGTTGTGATTTTAGGTTGTGCTCAGCCGTGTGCGTGATTGGGAGTCTGTCCCCGTGAGTTTTTGCTACACTTGTAGCTTGTTCCTTTGTTTGTGTGTGTGTGTGCGTGGGGATCGTCCCTATGTGTGTGTGTGTGTGTGTGGAGGATTTCGTCCTCGTGTGTGGGTTGAGGACTTTGTCCTCGTGTGGTAAAGCCGCATCCGTTCGGTGAGGGGTGGACGTAGGTCTGCGGGTTTGCGGACTGAACCACCTTAAAAATGTATTGTGCAGTGGGTTATTCTTTATGTGATTGATCCATGTCTTCTATCCCCATTCACATGTTAGGGTGCTAGCTTACATGCTCATGTATGTTTCTTCCTAACACACACACTGGCATCTCTCTTGCACACACCTCACTAGAGTCCTATTGAGTAGCTTTTCAAGACTAACCATTGAACTGCGTTTGTGGGTGCATCAACTGCCTGTGCACTATGCGCTTACCTTCTTCACTTGAGCTATTTCTACTTAATCCGCTGTGCATTGTGTCTTAGTATCTCAGGTGTTTTATAGCTGTTGTTTGTGCCTTTATGAGCTAAGGTTTTAACTGGTCATTGTCTTTGGAAGGATCTACTCAGCCCCCCCTTCTAGATCTGGTTGCACTCAAGAGACCCAACAAACTTTTACAAAATAGTTATATTGCGAGGACTACAAGTAATTTTAAAAAATTATAAGGGTTAAAATTAAAAATCTGAAAAAGAAAATCAAGGGGCCATTCGGCGCCGCTGTATGGCCCATTTGGTTGATTCCAATGGCCGTCTAACTTTCGCAGCGGCCCCGTCCCAAATTTACTAGTGCGGACTACGAACCCATTCATGTGCATGTGTTTTTTTTACCCCTTTCAAACATATATCGGTACGGTCCGGTGCTAATGAACCCTGCGCCCCTCTTTGATAGAGGGATATCCCCTGTTTATCTCGGAGATAAGTCACATTTTATCTATTTTTTAATTTTATAAGATAATAAAGTTAATCCGATTATAACGAAAGATAACCCTCATATACTCCGATTAAATTGATTCAATAAAATTGGTGGAACAATTTATCCCTCATTTAATCTGTTGTCTACCAAAATAAATAAAATTAAACTTTGAAATAAATTAACTCACGAAAGATATCTCTTTATTTATCTGTCCCTCTGTCAAAGAGAGACTACAGGTCTAGCACCACATTATATTTATCATCTTCCCGTACAAGTGAGATGATATTTATTATTTTAAGCTTCTTTATGTTGTTATGTTATATATATATACGAGAGTCTACCGGTAATAGAGTTCAAACCAGTCGAGTCCTTACCAGTGTAAACTCATTAACTTTGACATCCATGTTCGTAATATGTCGGCAATTTAATTAAAACGCTAACATTAGTCTAAAAGATTATTTGGTTTGACTTAAAAGCACCACAAAAGACAATCAAATAGTGCACTTCATGTGTCATGCAAACATATATAATCGTACGTCTTTTATGGCATTTTATACTGTACTACTTTGGGGAGAAATAATAAAAAAATCACGAAGCTGAAATAACCGGTTAGATTCACTGAAGTAAACACTGAGCTATTACTCTGTCTATCATGTTTGAATCCAGAAAGGTCATTTGCAACCTACAATAAGGAAAGGTTAATCAAATTTATTGAGTTCTATCCAAACGAGTTCTCTTCTGTACAATTATAAGTTCTTGATAACTAGTTAGAGACTTATATAATTGACATACGATCTAATGATGATTTTACTCAACTGATTGGAATTACAGAACTTGCTGAAAGGATGGTTGAAAAGAGAAAAGATATTATCTATCCATTGATTTATTTGTTGTTGACATTAGCATTAACTTTATCGGTTGCTACAGCTACTTTGGAGAGAGCATTTTCAGCAATGAGAATTGTGAAGAATCGATTACGGAATAGAATGGGTGATCAATAGATGAATGATAATTTAGTGACATATATTGAGAAGGAAGTATTCGATAGCATTGACAATGAGACAATAATACAACGCTTTCAGAATATGAAGACCCGTCGTGGACAACTCACTTGTAATATATCTTCTACTTGAAAGAAAATAAATAATTTTTATTATATTAATTTTATTTTGTCCCCCCCTTCAAATATTTCTAGCTCTGCCATTGATGTTGTTGATGGTCAGATGGACAATAACAAACAATTAACCGAACAGGGCGCAGATAGAATGGCATTTATTTGTAGTAGTGCCAAATCAATAGCTTGCTTGTTTTTAGTGGCAGCTAACTAGGGACAATGTTATTCTTATTCTTGAGATTTTCAAGAGAATGACCTCCTTACTGGTTAGCTTAATTGCCTAATTGAGAATAGAGAAGCAGGAGAAAGAGAAGTTGATGACACCTAGCAACTGAAGCCTAGAAGTGGAATTGATCCCTCAAAGGATTATGCATCATGTTGATGAACAGATGGATAATGTTATTATTGGCAGTGCCAAATCAATAGCCTGTTTTTAGTGGTACCTAGGGATAATGTTATGCTTATTGTTTCTCAAGAGAATGACCTCCTTACTAGTTAACTTAATTGCCTAGTTGAGACTAGAGAAACAGGAGAAAGAGGAGTTGATGACACCGCTAACAACTAGAGACTAGAAAGTGGAACTGATCCATTTGTAGTATCTTTAAAGTTGCATGTAGCATCTTCATTGTTTAACTTATCATCTTTGATGCAGGTCTATCTTGAGATGCAGATCTATTGTTCAGATAATATATAGATGTCTATTCTTTAGTCACTGAGATGCAGAACCTGGACCCAGACCAAGTTAGCCAAATGTTAATTGAGAACAAGGGGAACGTATACGTGTGTGTGTGTGTGTATATATATATATATATATATATATATGAAGTGACATCGTCCTGATATATATAACATCTGTGAAATGAAATAAAGATAGATAGAAAGTTTTAAACTACGTTTGTTTCGATTAGGAACAAAAGTGTTTACTGTTGGCCGATGGTTAACTCGGAGCTAGTTAATTAGGTTTGGCCCTTTCAGTGGGATGGAACTAAATTTTGGGGTGACAGAATTAACATTGGGGAGGACTCTGATCAAGTGGTGGGTTGACAGTTGACTTCTTGGAATTTGGGTGAGGGTGATTCATCGATCTCGGTAAATCCCGGGGAAACTACACGGTGTGGATAGAATGGATTACAAAACCACAGCCATGCGGGCATTCCAAGGTTAGTGCTGACTAGGTCTTAATTAAATTTGAGCACGTTTGGTTGGGACGGTGTCGAAGAATTTTATGATTTTAATTATTGCAATTTTTGATATTTTCGTCGTCCCGATCAAGCGAAAGAAGAGTATTTCGATTCTCATATTTTACATATTTTAAAATTAGAGAAAAGATAGACACGTAATAGATGTTAAACTCAGAATCTTAATAATCTCGTGAAAAAAAAATTATGGTGAATTTTGAGAATATTTAATAATTAAATATTTAATTAAATCTATCAACTATTTAAACTAATTTATTTCAATCCCCCGCTCACTATTTTAACCCATTTAAATCTCATCAATATTTTTAATCATCCTAATATTTATTATAAATTATCATTTCTTATGTGATCACAGAAGAGAGAGAGAGAGAGAGAGAGAGAGAGAGAAATTGTCCTCTTAAATTTTGTTGATAATTATACGATACATGAAGTTTTCACGAAACTTCCAATGTAAATATTAACCCATTTATATACCGGCATCAGGACTCAGGAGCCCCTGTTGCTGGTGGCTACAGGGGGACCATGGTTTCGAAGGCAATGTGCCGAAAGGACTGGCTAGCTAGAAAAAGTAGCGGCATCGAGCCTTTGTCAAGGAAGAAGACAAATGACGGAATAGCTAATACGATCAACAACGACGACGACGACGACAACAAAAAAGAAGAAGAAGAAGAAGATGGATTAGTCAAAGTGCTTTGCACTCACGATTACTATTAAACTATAAGAAGGCATCACCATCTGTTGTCATCCTCATATATGGCAGCAGCCACAAGTTTTTGGTGAGTGCTCTTCTTCTGTGTGAACTTTATACAGATGTAAAGCAGAGTGAGTAGATGTTCTTCGCTTTTCGCTCTGACAAAACAGGGGGGTTTTTTTCCCCTCGAGCTCGGTCGGTGGATTCTCACCCCCGCTTTCCAATCAAAATGAGAGCCTTATTATTTGTGCTTCCGCAACTGAGGGCGCCTCTGAATGGACAAAAGCTGGTCCTTCTGACTTTATTCACTGCCTTTTTATAGTTTTTTTTTGTTTCCTCCGTAAAATGCAGCTGCTGGTTGTATTGTATTGTATTGTATTGTAGTGTATCTCTGGCGCACACTCTCACCCTTTCTTTAAAAAAGAAAAGTTTTAGGGCACGGGAACGAGGAGGCTCCTACCACTGCTCCGTGAGCCCCGAGATGGTGATGTACGTCGAGGTAAAGTTTTATAGATCGATTCCGCATGAGATGGATCGTTCGTACTGAACAGTATTAGTATGGATACGATTGATATGTAACGTGTAATTTGTTTTTTAAAAATATTATTTTATAAATAATTTTATTAAGTATTTTTTTTTTTGAAAGTTAAGATATAAGTGCTCTGGTTAAGAATCTTTCTTTGGAAAGTTATGATTTGAGTTAAAACTTAAAAAACATACTAGATTTTTTTATTATTCTTAAAAAAACAAGTCAAAAAAATACACGATATTTTATACGAGATTAAAACTCTTACCTCACACACAGCTAACACGATTACTATTTATTAAGTCACACGTAATATTTTATTATATTTTATACTAATATATATTAATTAAATATTTTTTTATTTTTAATATTTTATATTATAAAATGACGTGAAATCGTATACTGATAAAAAATTAATATAATCGACACGATCGGACCGAGACACCTTGGGTAGAGGAGCCCCTGTAGATACTCTTCCCCTACGTGCTCCGTCCCGATGTGCGAGCGTCCGTCTGGCTGCACCGGCACTCACCCATCCATTCACCGATAACTAAAGCCCTCCTTGGTGTGCATGTCCCGTCCCATGGGGAGGTGGAGTGGGGTCGCCTGCGTCCCACAGTGGAGGCAACTTCTGGGGTTTCACACACACACGTACGTACACGAGAGAGAGAGAGAGGGAGAGACACACTCACAGATAGACACAGAGAGCGCTCATATTTTGCTCACACACACACACAGAGAGTGAGTCCTTAACTAGTGGTAGTAGGATTTGCTTTGCTTTCTGTGACGCTGGAACGCCCGTGTGTCTTTCTAAAAAGCAAAGCTACCGCGTCTCCCCTCGTCGCTTCCCTGGGTAGGGTTTTTTTTTTTGGGGCCCCCCAAGTCAAAATAGTGGGACTGACTGACTCCTTTAGCAACCGTCCAACCGAGAAAAAGCCAACGCACACGTTATGCTTTTGTCGTTCAAGATTCTTCCTACCCGGGGCATATCTAAATTTACCACAGCTTCCCTCATCAGTACGTAGATCGAGTTTCCTTTGTGATCTCCATTTGTTAATTAATCAATGCCAACACTTAATACTTTTTAGTGACCATGCATCTGATCTTAAAGTGCTCACGAGTGCGGTTCATGTTTTTGTGTAATGATTTGGACCAAAATCGATCTCTCATTTTAATTATGTCTCTTTGGACATTGGCTTGATGTCTAGCTACAAGAGGATCATGTTCACGGGTTGTTTAATTAATCACTGGATGATAATCTTTGTGGTGGCCTTATGATTCACAAGATAATAATTATTTCCACTTCGTTAATTCCCGAGACATCACTCAAGAGAGTAATAGTTGCTGCACATTCTTGGGCTGCAACAAACCTACGTCCCCAATTAAGCTCTATATATTGGTCCACATATATATGAGAGCAATATTAATTAAGCCCCTCTCCTCTCCTCCAAAATTTAATGGACCCCGCATCATTTTAATTGATTTTTTTGCAAGAATCTTTTCTTGCTCCTTAATTAAATCACATCGGCCATATATATATATATATATATATATATATATAAACCTTGGAGCTTGCACCAAAGATGTGCAGTCACACTACCACATATATTCCACCTATGTTATCCCCAATCGTTTAATCATGTCGATGATACGCGTAATCTCCACATAAGGTGGATATGAAAGGCTTCTCTTGGCTTCAAAGAAAGAAAAAGAAAAAGGGATCATTTTAACTCCCCCAAATCTGTAGGGGCATCCTGGTCATCTGCCTGCACTGATCAGTCTGAAGCTTCCTCAAGCTTTTGCAGAACGAGCCAGTTCAAGGGGGGTACCCCAGTAACTTGCCTTCCATCACCCTTTTCTCCCCCTTTCATGTGCCAGTGTCACACTCCGAGATAGTGATAACACCCATAAAACACAGCTCACATTTGACACCATCTTTGTTCCTTCCATCCAAAACATACCCTATGCGGCGCTCCTCCTCCTCCTCCTCCTCCTCCTCCTCCTCCTCCTCTGCAGGGAGGTTTCCCACTCCTCGCCTTGCCGGCGCAGCGGCTGGTTCATGGATTGTGATCTCTTGTGGGTTCCTGGGGGGTGGCTTCTTCTAGATCCCGAGCTCCAGACCTGCATGGCAAAGGATGAAGGCGTTCAGACCCAGCGTTTCTTGATCTCCTGGCTCCTCTTCTTCTCCCTCTTCCTCCTCGTCTTGGCGCGCCCAGCCCACCAGCTGAAGGTTCCCATGGCCTCATTGCCCACCAGGAGGCTGTCCTCTTCGTCGCAAGCTGCTCCGGCCTCCCAGTCCATGAAGCTGCACCCGCGGAGTACTCCCACCGCGAAGGCTGCGGGGTTCAAAGCCAACGCCCATGAGGTCCCCAGCGGCCCCAACCCCATCTCCAACAGGTAGCTCCAGGCACCACCTTAATTCTCGCTGGTTGGCCCTTCTTGCTATTTGTCAGAAACTTGTTTTGCTGATGGTTGTCTCCGTACGTGGGAGCCCTTGTGATTCCCTTCTGGTTCATTGTAATATGTTTGTAGGTCGCGCGTGGTCACCTTCATTTCCTTTTTTTTTTTTTTTGACTCTTCTTCTACATCTGATTTTAGAGTTGTACAGAAGGAGACGCCCTGGTCTTCCCGCACTAGCTAGCTAGCTAGCTAAATAGTGTTTTGTTGGGTGTCTTCTTTTGAGAGAGAACCCATGTGGGGTAGACACCATGGATGTAGAAAAAAGGAGAAAAGAGACTCGATCGACGGCAGTTTCGGACATTGTTTTGATCTGTGTCACTGTGTATCTATTAGCCGGCTTGGGAGATAATCTATTGCAAAACTGATCCTTGGGTATATATGTTCTTTAATAATTGTTCTTTCCTGCAATTTCTGAAACCCACAGCATGCATCTCATTTTTCTGTTCTGTGCCGTCCCAGTCGACTAAAGCGTTGTCCATCTCTAAGATCTTTCTACTTTGCCTATTTGGAGAGAGCTAGATTATTAATTATGAGAAGAAACATAAGCAAACAGCAGCAATATTTTCCTCTTCCCTCTTTTCATCCTCTCGTGACTGAGATACGGTAATCTTCTGGCTCAAAGATAGATGAGGTGATCTCTCTCTCTCTCTCTCTCTCTCTCTCTCTCTCTCGCTGCTGTAAGGAATTCCCGAGCCCCCATTGAGTAGCCGCGCGCAGTAGTGTCAGATCTGAGCGACATGGCCGCCTTCTGTTTCCTGGCACGCGTCTTTATCCAGCAGAGGCGCCCCATGGACGTTGCGATTGTCGCCCTGCACAAATCGGCCGAGGCATCCGACATATATGGGCATGGGGACGGGGGTGACCCTACCTCGGGTCTGTACACTCTTCACTGTTTCTACACGTACAAGAAAAAAAGCTTTGCGCAATTATAACTCTGGGTGGTGATGTGAAGGGACACTAGAAAAATCTGAAACTCCATTAATGCGGTAGTGGTGATGGGCCTGGCCTGGTGCAAGGAGAAAGAGGCCTTTGATTACTTAAAAATCGGTGTCGTGGGATCGAATTCAATATGGTGCAGAGCCTGGAATCTTTCGATCTGAAGTCTGATCCGAGCGCCTCCAGTCCAGCTCCCATCAACGAGACCTTTGCGTTTACGGAGGTGCTCGCCATCATGAGCCCGTGGCACCTTCCGCGTAGCATCGTCCGATCATGAGCCCGTAGGCTGTAATTTCCGTCCCCACTGGACGCTTTTACTTTGTCCAGTACGAAATGGAATTTAAAATAAAAATGATTTTTTTTATGTGGGGTTAAAACCTCTCAGCTATCACCTTCTTGTGCATCTAATTGGATGCTGGTGGGGTGTACATATATGATCTTGTACGATGCATATACTTTTATACGTACAAAGTTTGACGTGAATCTTCTACTTTATTGAAGTCCTTGGAGACAATGTGTTCAGAAAGTCCTATAAAATAAGGGTCTTCTTTATGAATTATTGTTATAGGTAAAATTATAGATATATCATTATTGAAAATATATTAACAAATATATCACTATCTTCTATCAAAATTTTAAAAAGTATCATCAAAGTAGCCGTATGATATCACATGCGAATTTAATTATGATTAATTTTAATTTAACTATGATTAATTTTAATTAGACTTATAAAAATGATAATATATCTCTTTAGTTAAAATAAAATTTAAAAAATTCATCTCCTTCCCAGCCCTTCGTTGGTACTACCCCTTACTCATGCCGATACTCCCCTCCCCCCTCTATCGCCCCTACCTGCCCCAAGACATCCCCATCAGAACCTGCAAAACCCCCCTCCCTCTCTCTCCCTCTCTCTCTCCCTCTCTCTCTCTCTCTAAAAATATAATTAACTAACGAAAATATTCGATTTTTTTGTAGAATGTTCGTGTTCCCGTCACGCGGCGGTTAAATGATGATTTTTATGTTAATATATTTTTAGAAATAATATATCTATAATTTTCTGAATAATAATGATTTATATGTAAAAAAAAAACTCCGAAGACAACTATGGCGACTAAAGGGTTATCTACGGTACTCCGACATGTTGCCACGTTAAAATTTTCATCTTCTCTGGCGAACAAATGCATTGAACCCTTCGAGTTATGTCGTTAGTACGTGCAAGTAGCGAGTATATATATATATATATATATATACTATGACAAATGACTGAAATAAATGCTATGTATGTAAGATGCCAGTAAGGCGGAACCCGACACTTTTGTTACAACGAAGGGTTCAATGAAGGGATGGTGGGCTCCCGGGGGTGGGGGGGGGGGGCGGTGGGCCAGCCCCGGGCCTTGGCCGCTTGCACCTGTTTGAGCCCAGATTCTCTTGTCGCGTTGGAGTCGTCGCAGCCTGTGGTGTGAATGAAAGGGATATCGTGGGACCCAGCCCACGACGACGATCGTCGCAGCCCTCGAACGGCCCCGATCAGGCAATTATTTGTCTTAGTTAGTTCTGAGAAAAAATTACAGTCCAATCTAAAGATCGGGGGTTGAAAAACAATTAAGAAATAAAAGATTAGACGGTTAAAAGTGATCGGCCTATTATTTTTAGACAAACCAGAGTGCCCGATTTTTAGTTCTTTACTTCTTCTCTTTTTCAACGGACGTAGAATCGAGTCGATCTGAAGAAAAAAATTGAATGATTTTTTACTCTGCACCATCGGGGGATGCAGCGAGTCGGACTCTTACCGAATTTTTACCCGCACAGTTTAATTCGAAAGGCCGGCCCGAGCTGGCTTTGAGCGGTTGCAATTTCTTGGGTGACATATACTAGCTGGCCCTCATCAGGTGACCAAACGAATCCAAACCGTGTTTGGCGTAGCTTCCATCTGGAAGTATTTTTGGGCTTTAACATGTTTGAGCCCAGTACTCTTGAGGGGAGAATAAGAGGCTCTACGCCCCCATTTTGTTTCAGACTTATCTCAAGATTAACCTGTTTTTAATCAAGAGTTTGCACAATTTATTTTCGCAGGGTGGATTTAACAAATCAAATCAAAACTAGGTCGAATCGGGGTTAAACATGGTTAACATATCCCACCTCCGGAGGTGGGATAGGTTGATCCTCCCCCTTTTGCCCCCCCTCCCTCCCCATCTCACCCTCCCCCTCCGTCGGTTGGCTCCCTCTCCCTCTCACCTGTCGAAAATAAAAAAAATACCTTTATAAGGTCAAAAAAATAGTATAAGTCAATTCCAACTTCTATTTCAAAGATTAAAAGGCAAAATAAAAATTTGCCCCCTTTTCATATTAAATATCATCTATTAAAGGTGGAATACTAAATTGTGCCTTATAAAATTTAATAAATAGAAGACAGCAATAAGATTGTAAATTTTATTCACTATTTTTGGAAATGAGATCGGCCCCTCCCCCTTCCCCGGATGTGATTTTGGGTTTCCCTCTGTCTGCAAACCTTCCTTTCCCTCTGCCTCCTCACCTCTCCGACCTCCTTCTCCAACCTTCCCTCCCTCCCTCTCTTCCTCACGCCGCCTGAATTGATAAAACCCTATTATTACTGGAAATCCTGAGAAGGGATCCCCCCCCCCGAGAGGTTGTAAGAAGCGTCCTCCTCCCCCCCCCCCTTTCCTTGTCCCATACGTCACCTCTTCTTCCCTGATGAGGGCATCTCACAGCGCTCTCTTTGGCTCGAATCGCCTGCATCACTGTGAGGATGTCCGACTATAATGATCACATGTTATCTTCATTTCTTTGAGGTCTTATTTATGTATTTTCTTTATTGAGTCACGTGGTCATGAGTTCAATTTCCCTTGTTTTGTATTAATTGGGTTTTTATATCCTAGTTTGGGCCCATATTGGTTGTTTAGGATAGCTTTGGTCTTTTGTGTAAATGTTAAGGGTATTTCGGTCATGTAAAGAGTTGGGTGCCTATAAATAGGACCCAACCCCCTCCCATTTGTAACACTTGATGCTTGAGAGATTGAAGTCCATTTTGAGTGAATCCTCCCTCCCCCTAGTTGGAGTGTGACTCTCTCTCTCTCTCTCTACTCCCCTCTCCCAAGACGAATTCAAATTTGAATATCCCTCCACTCCCCTCTCCCAAGACGAATTTAAATTCGAATCTCCCTCCACTCCCACTTCCCAAGACGAATTTAAATTCGATTCTCCCTCCACTCTCACTTCCCAAGACACTTTCCCTCTTCCCAAGGTCTCCTCCACCCTTCCCTACGCACCCTTCTCTCTTCCCAAGGTCTCCTCCACTCTTCCCTAGGCACCCACTAACTCCCCACCCCATCCCCAACTCAAAATTCAAATTTGTATCTCCCTCTATTCCCACTCCCCAAGACCCCTTCCCACTTCCCAAGAGAACCCTCCCTCTTCCCAAGGCATCCTCACCCTTCCCTAGACACCAATTAAATCCCCTCCCTATCTCCAATTCAAATTTAAATTTCATCCCCCGCACCCCAAGATAGAACCCACCAATTCCCCCCCTCTCTAGTGCACACCCAGCTCAGCCCCCTTTCCAGCAACTCTAGCCCCCTCCACACCCTTCACACATCCCCCTCTGGTCCCCCCTCCACCCCCTTCACCCCCTTCTCTTGTCCTCTTGGAGATACACCGGAGGCCTGCTCGCAGCTGTGGACCTGCAGAGAACAAGTCACTTGCAGCTCCAGCCACGACGTCATCTCGGCGTTTCTGAAAGCCCAAGAGGTGCCGTTGGAAGCGTCTCCCTATCTTCTTCGCAACAGCAGTGGTCTTGTCCCGTTCTGAGCTCGTGGCTGCCCGGTGGAGCCGATCTCCCCCGACTGTGCATCTTCCTCTAGACTACAAACCTAAAGTTGCTTGCAGAAGCTCCCACAGCTGGCCATCTGAGGATTTAGAGGCGGGGCTTGGCCGAGATCTTCTACGACGAGTCGCCTTCCAGTACCAAGAAGCGGCTTCCCGATTGGACCCCGGACAATGGTGCTGAAGCAGCCAGAACCAGAGCAGTCTGGCCCTATTCCAGGTCCTACCCCGCCCATCAACATCGTCAGGAGAATTCAAGAAAATTCAGGCGTCCTCCTGAGTAAAGTACGAGACTTTCGGCACTGGTTTCAGCCCATTTGGAGTTTGGTGGCGATCGTGGCGGCGACATCTTCGACTGTCTGTCCGGTGGTCCCAGAAGCTGGCAGCATCGGCAGAACTCGGCACGACGATTTCTAGCTTCACTTCCCCTCACGGCCTGGCCGGCTTACAGCCCCTCCCTGTGTGGAGGTATTATTTGGTTGTAAATCTCCTAACCCCCACCCCGAGATCCCCCCTCCTGCGAGAGGAGTAGTGTTGTAACCTACTTATTTTCAGGTCAAGCGCCATCGCCGCGGCGTGCGGGCGTATGCCCACACTTCCCGACGCGCCCTCGTCTCCGATCGGGATAGGTGTTTTCACACCGGTCAGGTGAGCATCTGATACCCCCTTGTCTGGTTACAATCTTTGCTTATTTAGTATAGTCTTTACTTGCCGTCGGTCGGTGAGACGAGAGCCCGGACTCGCACACCACCTTAAGTGTGCCCACTGCGGACCATGCGTGAGTGCCCCCCAACCCACGCCCCGGCGTGCCAGCCACCCACAAAGTTGGGAACCCCAGGCCCTTAGGGGTCAGCCTAAGCCCGCTAGGTCTTTAGAATCGATTGGGTCCCACCTCGGACCCTCGCCATCATCTCCCGGTCACCATTGGGAGATCATGTGCGCCGTGCGAGTGAGCCGCTAGCGTGAGTCCGACTTCTACTTTGTATGCTTGCGGGTCTAGGTCTTAGGTTCAACAAGTCATCCCTTACCACCCTTGGGCTGTGCCACATCAAGTGGTATCAGAGCGGTCATAGGCTTGTTCTCACAAGTCTAGTCTTGGGGCGTCTTCACACTATGTCATTCATAGGTGCCCACTCACACCCGTGCATAGCCCACCAAACTTTGCATGACCACTCGTAGTGGAGCTCATTATCAATCCAATCCATCCTCTTCGAGTTCCACAATGGATCCCAATCCCCAAGAAAATCCCGCCCCCAACGAGCATGAGCTTCCCGATCACACGAGATTCCTTGTGGAGGGTATGGCTAGTATCTTAGGGCGGCTTGATGACATAACGGCCCGGCTTGAGCAACTTGAGGAGAATAGGCCCGTCCCAAGGGTGGATGATAGAAGGGCACCTCCTCCACGTGAGGGACCAGCCATAAGAGAGCTCAACCGTGACCACCCACCTGAGCCGGAAAGGGACCCACCCCCAAGGAGAGATGACAGACCCCCCCGGGAAAATCCGGATGAACACCTTGTAAGACTTGTGAAAGTTGATGCCCCCACCTTTGATGGGTCCCATCACCCGAGCATCTACTTAGATTGGGAAGCGGCTATGGACCAATATTTTGATTGGTACCCCATGACCGAGGATAGGAAAGTCCGACTTGCCAAAATACAACTTACTAAGTTAGCAAAGACCCATTGGTTGAACATTGAGGGATTGAGGATAGTTAGGAGGGAACCTCCCATCACCACATGGGGGCCATGAAAGAATAACTCAAACTCAAATATGTCCCTCCCTCCTACCATCAAAACCTCTTAGATGAGTGGCAAGCCCTAACCCAAGAAGGGAAGACCGTGATGGAGTACATTGAAAATTTTGATTACTACCTTCTTAAGTGTGGAGTCCAAGAGGATCCCGCGGTCACACTGTCCCGCTTTAGGAATGGGCTTCAATTCCACATAAAGAAGGAGCTCTTCATGCGTCAAGTGACCACCCTAGAGCAAGCCTACCAAATAGCCCGGGATGTCGAGAAATTCTCTCGATATACCCGAATGGTTCCCCCTCGGGGGATGGATCCAAAATCCTTGGCACCTCGGACCAACACCCCACCTCCTCAACGAGGTCTCCTTCCCAACCCCATGGGAGCTCCTCCCACCAGGGCAGCCCCTCCTAGTGGCACCCTTCCCTATCGCCCCACAAATGGTCCTCCCAACCCCACTCCCAATAGACCCAATCCGGGACCCACCCCCTTCACACTAGGGCCAACCCCAACCACCAAAGCGGGTAACAATGCTTTAGGTGCCTTGGGTATGGACACTTCGCCAATCAATGCCCCACCAAGGGAGCATCTAGCTTGCTCATTGAGGAGGCTAATCTCCTACCCCAAGCTGGAGTTGAAGAAGAGGTTGAGGTGTATGAGGCCTCTCCCGACTGGGAGGAAGAATATGAGACCCACTACATGGAGGCCAATCAAGAACAACCTCCTCCACCCACCGACCCTCACCTTGGAGTGGTTAGGTGTACCTTCACTCAAGCCCAAGAACATGATTGGAGAAGAAACACCATCTTCCATACCTACATCCGGATAGGGAGTCATGCTAGGAAGGTCATCTTGGACAATGGGAGTAGTGTGAATGTGGTGTCCCATGACACCATCAAACTTCTAGGCCTCACCATTTCCTCACACCCAAAACCTTATCAGGTAGCTTGGATTGATGCTACATCCATACCCGTTAGCACTCGTTGCCTTGTCCCCATCACATTTCAATCCTACCACGGCCAAGTTTGGTGTGACATTCTACCAATGGAAGTTGGGAGTATACTCCTAGGGCGGCCTTAGATCTACGATGTAGATGCCACCTTCCTTGGAAGGACGAACACTTGCATTTTCACTCATGAGGGGAAGAGGATCTAACTCAACCCCTCTCCACCCCGCTCCCTTCCCAAGAAGGCATCTCCCTCCCTTGAGGGATTCCCTACCTCTCCCACTATTCCAAACCCACCAAACTCCACCCCATCAAGTCCTAATCCTAGTTTGACCATTGGGACTACTAGGAACATACACCTTATCACTAGGAAAGAACTTTAGGAAGAAGTCAACCGAGGGGGACAAGTGTGTGCCATTATTTTTTGTCTTGGGGAATCCACCCCAACCGACCCACACCCAATAGAAATTCAACAAATCCTTGAGGACTTCCATGATGTGTTCCCCGATGAACTTCCGGATAAGCTACCACCCATGCGCGATGTGCAACATGCCATCGACTTTGTGCCCGGAGCTACCTTATCCAACCTACCTCACTATCGCCTCAACCCCACCGAGCATGCTAAACTTAGGAGGCAAATTGAGGAGCTCATCAAGAAGGGCTTCCTCTGCATTAGCAAAAGCCCATGTGCCGTCCCGGCCCTCCTCACACCCAAAAAAGATGGAACTTGGCGCATGTGTGTGGATAGCCGGGCCATCAACAAAATCACGATCAAATATAGGTTTCCCATCCCTCGACTAGATGGCATGCTAGACATGCTTGCTGGAGCCACCATCTTCTCTAAGATCGATCTCAAAAGTGGCTACCACCAAGTTCGCATTAGGCCCGGGGACGAGTGGAAGACCGCCTTTAAAACTAAGGACGGTCTCTATGAATGGCTTGTCATGCCTTTCGACCTTTCCAATGCACCAAGTACATTTATGCGCCTCATGATCGAGGTCCTCCGGCCCTTCATTGGCATCTTCCTTGTCGTCTACTTTGATGACATTCTCATATATAGCCAAACCAAGGAAGCCCACCTTGATCACCTCAAACAAGTGTGCACCGTTCTTAGGAAAGAGAGTCTCTTTGCCAACCCCGGGAAGTGTCATTTCTTGACCAATCAACTAGCCTTCCTAGGATTTATTGTCTCATCTCAAGGAGTATCCATGGACCTCGAGAAGGTCCAAGCCATTCTTGAGTGGCCCGAACCCAAGACCCTCCATGAGGCCCGAAGCTTTCACGGGCTAGCCACTTTCTATAGAAGATTCATTCGTGGGTTTAGCACTATCACCGCTCCTATCACAGATTGCCTCAAGAATGGCACTTTTGTGTGGACTAGGGCAGCCTCCAAAGCATTCCTAGAGCTCAAGGAAAAGATGACCCAAACTCCGGTCCTTTGCCTACCCGACTTCTCTAAAGTCTTCGAGGTCACTTGTGATGCATCCGGGATAGGGATTGGAGGCATTCTTAGCCAAGAGGGTCACCCAGTAGCCTATCTTAGTGAGAAACTTTGTGAGGCTAGGACTAGGTACTCCACATATGACAAAGAGCTTTATGCCGTGGTTCAATCCCTTCGACATTGGAGGCACTATCTCCTACCCAAGGAGTTTGTGATCTTCTCGGACCACGAGGCCTTGAAGTACCTCAATACCCAACAAAAGCTCAATGCCCGTCATGCCCGTTGGGTAGAATACATTCAGGCCTATACCTTTGTCCTCAAATACAAGATGGGTAGTGAGAATCGCGCCGCCGATGCACTGAGTAGGCGGGTAGCCTTGCTTTCCACTGTCCAGGTGGAAGTCACGGGGTTTGAGAGAATCAAAGGAGAATATCCAAATTGCCCCGACTTTGGGACTCACTACAGCACCCTCTCCACTCAACCCCACAGGGAACATGAGGGATTCATACTCCAAGAGGGATATCTTTTCAAGGGAGCTAGGCTATGCATACCCCGAACTTCACTTCGGGACTTCTTAGTTTGGAAGTTGCACAGTGGTGGCCTAGCTGGTCACTTTGGGGTCCAAAAGACCATAGAGCTAGTTGAGAGGTAATTCCATTGGCCCAGTCTCAAGAAGGATGTGGCCAACATTGTGGGACAGTGTCGCATTTGTGCCTCGGCCAAGCAAGTGAGACAAAACACTGGGCTTTACACACCCCTTCCCATCCCAGACCGACCTTGGGAGGACTTGAGCATGGACTTTATCCTTGGCCTGCCTAGGACCTTGCGCAAACATGATTCAATCTTTGTAGTTGTTTACAAGTTCTCTAAGATGGCCCACTTTATCCCATGCTCCAAGACTTCGGATGCTTCTAAGGTCGCCCGTTTATTCTTTGATGAGGTAGTCCGACTCCATGGATTACCTAAGACCATTGTGTCCGACCGAGATGTGAAGTTCACCAGTTACTTTTGGAAAACCCTCTGGCATCTGATGGGAACCCTCCTCAAATTCTGCACTGCTTACCACCCTCAAACCGACGGCCAAACTAAGGTCGTCAACTGAAGTCTTGGGAATTTGCTCCGTCGTCTAGTTGGGGACCACCCCGGGAATTGGGATCTCCTCTTTCCCCAGGCCGAGTTTGCATATAATGATTCCGTCAATAAGTCCATAGGCAAGAGTCCATTTGAGGTCGTGCATGGTTATAGGCCTAGAAAGCCTTCAGATCTTATTCTCCTTCCCCCACATGCTAGAGTGTCAGTCTCAGTTGAGTCCTTTGCACAGCATATCAAAGTGTTGTATGATGACATCCGCAAGCATATAGGGAAAAGTAATGAGGCTTACAAAAGGCAAGCAGATGCTCGACGGTGTCACGGTGAGTTCCAAGTGGGAGACTCGGTGATGGTGAGGACGGAACGACTCCTTCCGGGGCCTGCCTCCAAGTTAAGGGCACGAGGTTCGGGACCCTTTCAAGTTCTGAAGCGACTTGGCAGTAACGCTTATGAGTTGAACCTACCTGAGAGTTTTGGGGTACACCCTACCTTCAACGTGGCAGACCTGGTACCCTACAAGGGCCCCGTGGTGGGACCCAGTAAGGAGCCTGAGCCTTTACCCCCCCTTGAGAGAGACACCCACGGTGGGACACCACTTCCTAGCTTAAGAGGCCGACGTGAGCAGGTAGAGGCAATACTGGATGAGCAGAGTACCATTACCAGGCACAAGGTGTATCAGCGCTACCTGGTGAGGTGGAAGAACCGTCCCCCGACAGAGGACACTTGGGTGAGTCGGGAGGATCTGCTGCGCCTTGACCCAGACATTTTGGAGCGCTACCACAGCCAGGCGGACCCATACTCGACGGGGTCGAGTTCTCCCCACCCCAGGGGATTTGATGAGGGCATCTCACAGCGCTCTTCTTGGCTCGGATCGCCTGCATCAATTTGAGGATGTCCGGCTATAATGATCGCATGTTATCTTCATTTCTTTGAGGTCTTATTTATGTATTTTCTTTATTGAGTCCCGTGGTCATGAGTCCAATTTCCCTTTGGAGTGTGACTCTCTCTCTCTCTCTCTCTCTCTCTCTCTCCCAAGACGAATTCAAATTCGAATATCCCTCCACTCCCCTCTCCCAGGATGAATTTAAATTCGAATCTCCCTCCACTCCCACTTCCCAAGACGAATTTAAATTCGATTCTCCCTCTACTCTCACTTCCCAAGACACTTTCCCTCTTCCCAAGGTCTCCTCCACCCTTCCCTAGGCACCCTTCCCTCTTCCCAAGGTCTCCTCCACCCTTCCCTAGGCACCCACTAACTCCCATCCCCAACTCAAAATTCAAATTTGTATCTCCCTCTATTCCCACTCCCCAAGACCCCTTCCCACTTCCCAAGAGAACCCTCCCTCTTCCCAAGGCATCCTCACCCTTCCCCAGATACCAATTAAATCCCCTCCCTATCTCCAAGTCAAATTTGAATTCCATCCCCCACACCCCAAGATAGAACCCACCAATTCCCCCCATTCCCCCCCTCTCTAGTGCACACCTAGCCCAGCCCCCTTTCCAGCAACTCTAGCCCCCTCCACACCCTCCACACATCCCCCTCTGGTCCCCCCTCCACCCCCTTCACCATTTGGCATCATCCCTTCACCCCCTTCTCTTGTCCTCTTGGAGATACACCGGAGGCCTGTTCGCAGCTGTGGACCTGCAGAGAACAAGTCACTTGCAGCTCCAGCCACGACGTCATCTCGGCGTTTCTGAAAGCCCAAGAGGTGCCGTTGGAAGCGTCTCCCTATCTTCTTCGCAACGGCGGTGGTCGTCCCATTCTGAGCTCGTGGCTGCCCGGTGGAGCCGATCTCCCCCGACTGTGCATCTTCCTCTAGACTACCAACCTGAAGCTGCTTGCAGAAGCTCCCACAGCTGGCCATCTGAGGATTTAGAGGCGGGGCTTGGCCGAGATCTTCTACGACGAGTCGCCTTCCAGTACCAAGAAGCGGCTTCCCGATTGGACCCCGGACAATGGTGCTGAAGCAGCCAGAACCAAAGCAGTCTGGCCCTATTCCAGGTCCTACCCCGCCCAGCAACATCGTCAGGGGAATTCAAGAAAATTCAGGCGTCCTCCTGGGTAAAGTACGAGACTTTCGGCACTGGTTTCAGCCCATTTGGAGTTTGGTGGCGACCGTGGCGGCGACATCTTCGACTGTCTGTCCGGTGGTCCCAGAAGCTGGCAGCATCGGCAGAACTCGGCACGACGATTTCTAGCTTCACTTCCCCTCCCCGCCTGGCCGGCTTACAGCCCCTCCCTGTGTGGAGGTAGTATTTGGTTGTAAATCTCCTAACCCCCACCCCGAGATCCCCCCTCCTGCGAGAGGAGTAGTGTTGTAACCCACTTATTTTCAGGTCAAGCGCCATCGCCGCGGCGTGTGGGCGTATGCCCACGCTTTCCGGTGCGCCCTCGTCTTCGGTCGGGATCGATGTTTTCACACCGGTCAGGTAAGCATCTGATACCCCCTTGTCTGGTTGCAATCTTTGCTTTTTTAGTATAGTCTTTACTTGCCGTCGGTCGGTGAGACGAGAGCCCGGACTCGCACACCACCTTAAGTGTGCCCACTGAGGACCGTGCGTGAGTGCCCCCCAACCCACACCCCGGCGTGCCAGCCGCCCACAAAGTTGGGAACCCAAGGCCCTTAGGGGTCAGCCTAAGCCCGATAGGTCTTTAGAATCGATTGGGTCCCACCTCGGACCCTCGCCATCATCCTCCGGTCACCATCGGGAGATCGTGTGCGCCGTGCGAGTGAGCCGCTAGCGTGAGTCCGACTTTTACTTTGTATACTTGCGGGTCTAGGTCTTAGGTTCAACAAGTCATCCCTTATCACCCTTGGACTGTGCCACATCATTCCCTCTCCAACTCCAACCACTCCATCATGCCCTCCTCTGGCTATAACCCCATACCTCCGTCCCAGCACCCCCACTGCAACCCTTGCCATCGGTGCCCTATTCTTCCTCCTCTCTCCCACCATCCTTCTCTCCATCGCAACAAGGACGAAGCCGTCGTCCATGACTGACCGCGACACCGCCGTTGTCACCATCGTTGTCATCGCTCCCCTAGACATAGGTCCCGACGCCCCACCTTCTAGTCCAGTCTCTCCCCCGTCGCAGCCCCGCTCCCGAGCCCCCATCGTGGACTCCCCCCAGTGGCCGCCAATGCACCGTTCGCCTGCCTGGCCATGCTGTCGTTCGCCTCCCTCCTGGCCAACGGTCTCACAGACCACCATCCTCCTCCTACCCCAGCCCGTACATGAACACCATGTTCCCTGTGCTATAGCTCGTCGGGGTTCATCGGCCACAGTTGTCCATCCACCAGGGCTCCGAGTCTAGTCGAACATGCCCGTTGCCCTACAACAGCCCCTGCGACAGTCGACACGCCTACATCCATGGGTAAGGAACAAGCAAGTGCTTTGTGCGTCCACATGTACCCTCCGGTGTTCATGAATGAGTTCAGCCAACCTCGGCGTCTGACGACTCCCCCACGTTAGTGCCCAGACTGTCTGGTCGTGTCACCTCCATGTGAATCCCGCCTGAAAGTGGTGCTCACTGATCACGCGGTCTTGTCTCTAGCACAGACCAACGACGTTGAGCGTCGCCCGTCCTAGGTTGTTCTTCTATCATTCTGCATGTGGTTATTCGTTTATTTGCATGTTGTTGTCTCTGGAGTCCTACCTTGAGATATCACCACACACATTTACTGCTTTCAATAAATAAATAAATACAACTTATTTTTGAACATTTTTCCTTGCTGCCCTATCCCTTGTGTGCTGCTTGCCTTGATCGATTGTTGAGGAAGACCCTAGTTGGTGATTTCATCCATCTGGCGATCCGCTTCTGCATCCTTTAGATTGTTTCATGCTTGTTGACGTGCTTGTTATGTCATTTTAAATTCTTATGGCACCGAAAGCTAAATTAGCATAAGCCTAATATTCAATTGCTGAGGATTAAGATGGCTGAGAATAAATGAATGACTTGTGATTAAATGGACACGCATGCACGTTTCACGAAAAGATAAGTCAACAGTTGTAGGCAAAGCAATTATCAGGAGGTGTCAAGTGTATTACTGTTTGTGCTGCCGAACCTAGAGTTTATTTCTCATAAGTAACTAGATCCCTTGCTTCATGAAACAGTGAGACAATTACTGGCATTTAATGAAATGGGATAACTATTTTTTGCAAACAACATTCATGCTTAAAAACTTTCCTCTTTTGCTTATGTTCCATGCTTTTTCATAGGAGCCTCATGTTATGAGATGTTTCTTGGAGAATATGAGGGGTAAATAGTGATGGAAAATAGAGGCGGCCTGTATATGGTGACATGGTGCAGGTCTAGACAAAGCATCCCAGAAAAGTGGCTCAAGGATCCCAAGCTCACCTTGACGCCATAACAACTATGTCTAACACTATTCGCGATCATTAGATTGTGTATATTGTAACAATCATTAAATGTTAAATAAATCTTAATTGTTCCATAATCATTTAACTGTATTATTTTTACCCTTTGCTATTATATTTGTTGGGCCTTCTTCATTTGTTGGAAGATTTGAGGACTTTTGACTGGATTTAATTATCGTATGCTAGCATTGAGAAACTTTCCATCATGAGGCACTTTGCTAATATCGGCCAATTACACTATGATTCAATTTTTTGTTATTGCCAAAAAGGTGTGGGTTGAGCGCAACCTTTGTCAGATTGTGATTGTCATCCAGATGAAGATCAAAATTGAGACCATCATAATCTCGCAAAGGTACGTGATCCAGCGAGCCTAGGTGATTGTTCATTTCGTTATTAAACTTAATAAAACTTAATTCAATGTCCTTGCACCCTTACAACAGTGCTTATCATCTTGCAAACTCAGTTGTTGCACTACCCTAGGTAATGATGCTTCAAGGCGATGCACCATTTTTTTTCTGAAATTTTTGAGAGATAGAGCCCATCCCCTCTAACTTACTGTACACGGCAAGTTTCCCTCCAAAGGCCCAAAAAAAATCAAAAAAAAAATAAATAAATGGGGTGTGAATAATGATGTTTACTATTCACACAGTCTTTTTTTGGCCGTGCAAGACAAGTTAGTGTAAGAATCTGGGATGGGATCAAAGGAACGTAGCAGAAATAATAAATTAAAAGTTTTCCAGTCCGTGTCGATCGCTCAGGGATAATCACAGTTAACTATCTATAAGAAGTGATCCAATTTTACCTCTCTGATACGCAAACTACAACAAAGCAGAAAGTGAACTCTCATGGCGATAACAAATAGCGTAAATGTTTAGTCTCTACCAATATTCACATGGGCACGGACGACGAAATTCTCTCCATGCAACGCTTTGGGAAGGATCTCCTTAGCGGCACTCTGACAAGATCTCAACACTTAAGAGGGTGGAGCAGAGAGAGGAGGGTGACATTGGTCTAGGAAAAGAGAGAGAAGTGTTGAGTAGTGGATAGCGGATCTAGAGGGGAGGGGTGAATAGATATGCCCCTCTTTTCACAATGTGCTAGATAGTGATAATAGCAGCGGAATATAACTAGCTTAACGAAGGACACAAATGATTTGCTTAGCAAGATGATTACGTAATATAGATATTGAACCTAAGCATGCATCTAACACAAAACAATCGCATAAGTAAACCACAACACACGAGATTTTAAGGTGGTTCGGACTGAATCCCCAATCCTACGTCCACCCCTCACCAAATCAGGTGAGGCTCCACTAGTGCCACGCACTGAACCACAAATCGGAAAGACCTCCGATTGCCTTCCTACTAACCACAGGTAGGGACGTCAACACCGCAGATCGGATAACTTCCGATTACCTTCCTACTAACAAACGGTAGGGACGATCTTCAGTTTCAAATGTTTGAATGAAATGAAAAGAGAACAAATATCAAGCTATTCAAACAAGATATGGAATATGCTCAAGAAGAAAAGATCTTGTCTGAGATTGTTGGAGCTTGAATCTGATGCTTCAATGGTGTCTTCTTCCTTGAGATATGATCTTCCTTGAATCTCTTCTAGTTGATGAGGAAGATGAAGGATGCAGATTTGATCTCCCTTGAGAATGAGCTTCTTTGGATCACCTTGAGATGAGGAAGAAGATGAAGGTTGCAGCTTTATCTTCACTTGGCTTGGGGTTGATCTCCTCTTGAAGTAGCTTGAATCACTTGAGGATTTGATGAAGAACTTCTTCCCAGAGTACTGTTCACGGCTACAGTACTCGAACTCATCTCCCTTGAACACATCCTTGCAGCCTCCTTTGATCTCCTAAAATGATCAACTAGGGTTTCTAACCCTCTTGCATGTGTTTTATAACCTTTGAATGGTCCTTGGACATCCCCCAGACCAGATCCACATTTTGTGGGTGATTGGGTGACTTTAGGATTAAAGAAATCCATGGAGAATGACCCTTCTCGAAGTGGAAAATAAAGTCAACAATTGATGGCTCGGGGCTGGCGGTCGACCTGTAGAAGCTGGCGGTTGATCGCTACTGAGAAACGCTGTAGATTTTTAGTCCCTGGTATTTCTGGTCGACCGCTACTGGGCTGGCGGTCGACCGCCACTGAGAGTCGTGTCGACCGCCAGCTGGGCAGACCCCGGGTTTTCCTGGGTCGGTCCGTTAACCTCTTTAGCTCCGTCGCTTGAGTCCTTTAGCAGCCCGTTCTCATATGTGACATCAACCTTGATAGTCTTGAAGATTTCTATTGATTATATTGCTCCTATTATCAAATTTTCGTTCCGAGGGCTCCGCCCCCAGAAACCCCTGCAAGGGGCGCTGCCCCCTTGACCCCTGCGATCTGACCGCGCAGGTCGATCCCCGTGACCTGACCGCGCAGGTCGATCCGCGTGCGAGGACGCAATGATTGAGCTTTCACTTTTGCCATCTCCACTCCATTCCTTGGCATTTATTGGCTTATCTGTCATGAGCAAAATAACATGTATGTCAGTCATATGAGAGTGAAAAACAACAATGACTTATAGTGTTTAGCCATCATCAAAACCATGAATATCAAATAACTCAAATGACCACAGGGGCACAACAAGAAGGGGTGGCCCCAACTGGGAGAACTCTAGATGTTTGGCCCAGAGTTCTCTCCATACAACTATTTATAGACTCCATCAAGATTTTCACAAAGCCCTCGTAAGGCTATAATTGCATAAATACCCCCATCGTCTATAACCCTAATGTGTGTGACCCTCTAGGCTCAATGTCAATCTAATTTTAGGCCCATTAAATTTAACAATTCTTTTTTTAATCTTTCCACATTAACACTTAACATATAATTAATTATTTAATCATCTCATTAATTAAATAATTAACTAATCATCTTGTGATGGATCATGATTATTCCTTATTGGGCTTTCAGGCCACGGTAAGTACGAAGTAACACTTTGTGACCTCAGAAGACAAATGGGTTCTATAAACCACTTTGGGACCTTTCCCGTCTACTGTTACCACACAGTTATAGTCCTTCATTCACACACAATGTCCCTGCCCATAATTAAAGGTATGGTCATACTATTAAACTATTTTTACTTATCGCCTGATGACACCCCCCCTCCCCCCTCCTGCACAGGTGGCAGGAGGGCACGGCTTCGAGCCGCTTTCCCCTCCCCCAAAAAAATTAAAAAAATTAAAAAAAATTAAAAAAAAATTGTACTCTATATCTCACTAGAAAACTCATTTTCTAGTGAACTATATCCCTTGGCCATAGATTTTCCTTAACATTGTTCATAGGGTATTCTCTTTCATGCAATATCTCAGAGTGAATGATCTAATATTGTCACTCAATTACCTTCGCATGTATTACACTATGTCCGAATAATCGAGCTTTTGAAACTTGTGATTAAAGTCTCTTTGGCAGGAATCAAAACATAGGAGTTCTCATGCAAGATATCCTTGGTGACTCATGTCCAAGAACCAACTGTGCAACTGCAATTTAAAAATCTCATAGTTAACGGCTAGATATAATTACCATCCACAGATTCATAATCGGATCAGTTCAATGAACCTTATTCTTATAATGGACACCTACACATATATCTTAGTGTCTCCACACTAGTGACTATGAGATCAATCACCCTCATCATAAAAGAGGATATCATGTGCACTAATCTATTTAGATTTTTTGATGTCCCGTCTCAAAGATCCTATAACCATGAATGTTTATAACACATATATTTAGAAGGTTGGTCTCATGATTATAATCTCATTATGATCCAACTTTCATCACATGCATTTAAGGGTGTCACGTTCCGAACTAGCGGTAAAAACTACTCGGAATGTGACAGCGAACAGTCATGTCAATCAGAGCACTAGAAAGCCAACAACACAATAGACAACTCAAGAGACATAATTAAGGCCAAAATTAGATAAAATATAATTTTATTAATAAATAAAATCTCTATTACAATTTTATTAAATCAAATTACAATAACTCAAGAGAAAAGAAAAGAAGGACTCAATTACAGGGCTTTCATAAAAATCTAGACTCAAGGAAAATAAAAAAGACACTGGTCTTCTAAGAATCCAAGAGCACTCGTTCACTCTTGTCCTTCCCCATCAATATGTGTTACAACTTTAGTACTACCTAAAAAATAATAAAGAAATTGGATGAGTGGGAAGCTCAGTAGGAATTACGTCTCTTTAACTAGGCAGAATATAAGTAATTATCAATTTAACTGTGTATAGACAATGCTATATGATGCGCGTTGCAAAACATGAATCAAATCCCTGAACAACAAATAGACATGAATAAGATAGAGGATCAAGGGAACATGAAATGCAGAGCATTTATAAGAATCGAATATACAAGGATATCATGATGAAAAGAATAGATCAATAGTGAGTCAATAACCAGATAATAATGTATGAGCATGTACAAATGAACATAACTATAGAATTGGCTAGTAATTTTTAAGTTCCAATCACATATTTAATATAAGCAGAATAATATTCATTCATGTCACGGAGTAGAGAATTATCTAGACTAACTTATGCGAAACATAATTGGTGCAATGTCACACCTAGAATTTTTCTATGAATACAGAATTGGACTTATGTCTGACTAGCATTGATTGTTTAAGCGGATCCAAAGTCCTTTAATAATTTACTAGACAATTTCATAACAATAAATGGCCAAATGAACTCAAAGGAAGCTATGTTCAAGAATAACAATAGCATTAATAAAGGGTGTGGCTCATGCCAAAAGAATAGAGATCAAGTATAGAACTTTAAGATGTCAAGCCAATAATGATTTCTAGAGAGAACTAGATGGGTACAAGCTTAGAAAGGTGATAATCATGTTGATATACATGTCAAAACGAAGTAAAACGAAAGAGGTCGTCGTGTGGTGCCTCTTTTAAGGTTTTGCAAGTCGGACACGTATTGAGATAAGTGTCCCTGGCGGACGAGACGTTCGATCTCGTCCTTGAGCTGGTAACAATCTCCAGTGTGGTGCCCGTGGTCGTCGTGAAACTAACAATGCTTGCGGCGGTTGTGGTGCTTGGCCTTCATAGGCTCAGGTTGGCGGAGGAGGCCCGAGCCCTTGATATCTTTGTATATCTCATAGACGGGAGAGGATAGAGGAGTGTACCGCTCATATTTCTGAGGGGGCTCCCTGTGGTCTCCGTCTTTATTCCGCCTTTTTCCCTGGCCAGAGCCTTGCTCGGACGGTCGCTTCTTATCCCCTTCTCGACCCGAGCCTGTGGTGCCGCGGCAAGCGCTAAGGACTTCCTCGCACTCCGTGTGACACAGGGCCAGGGTTACCAGATCGACGAGAGAGGTGGGGAGATAAGAGGACCAGTTCTCGCCGAAGGTTCTCGTCGCGGGTGCCTCCGGTCAAAGCGGTGATGGCTGAGGCGACATCCAGGCGAGGGATACGCAGGGCTTCCGATTTAAATCGGCTGATATAAGCCTAGAGCTTCTCCCTCTGTGCCTGCTTCAGCACCAATAACCCCGCTATTGACCTTGGAGGACTGCTGCCGACGAAACTTTCCTTAAATACTAGCCCGAATTGCCTGAAGTCGCGAATACTGCCGGGGGCGAGTGCTCAGAACCAGGCTTGAGCGCCCTGGACCAAGGTGGTCACGAACGCTCGACACTTGACAGCGTTGGAGGCCCCATGCAGGGTCATCAGGGCATCAAAGCTGTCATAGTGGTCGGCCGGTTCTCCCTGGCCGTCATATGACTTGAAGGTTGGCAGAGAGAGTCTAGGAGAGATCTCGGCCTTCAAGATTTGGTCGGAGAACGGGGATTGCTCCTCGTCCTCCTTGGTAGAAGTCTTCTGCAAGGCATGGAGGGCGTGCTCTTGCTTCACAAAGCGTCGTTCGAAGTCTAGCAGTCAAAGAGATAGCTCCGGCTGCCGCGGGGCCAAGGGGCTGTGGGGGCGTCCTTGCCGACTACCTCGTCGTCCCTCGGGGGCATCAGACTCTAGGAGCTGCTGACGCGTCCCGGGCCTTTCTCTCCTCGAGGTGGAGGAGGCTTCTTGCTCTGGAGGAGGGGCGTGTGACGGTCCTCCCGACCTATTGTGTATAAGCCGTCGTCCCTGGAGGGTGAAGTGGCCTCCAGCTGTTTACTGGGAAGCTGCTCCACGAGGGGGGTGGGGGGGCTTTCCCGTGGGAGTCGTGACTTCTCCTCCCTAGCCGCCTGAGTCCTCATTAATTCTATGAGGATATCCAGTTTTGCGTTGAGGGTTTGGAGAGTGTCAGAACTCCCATTAGGGGGTTGCACCTCTGTGGGTGGTGGAGGCAACTCATCGGCTTGGTTGTTGTCGTCGGAGGGGAGGTTTTCCGTGAGGTGGGAAGGCAAGGGTTCTCCTTCCTCTGCTATCACGATCTTTCCCTTGTCCTCGGCGATCCTCCTACCGAAATTTCTTCGCACCATGGTGGCTCTTTGTTCGTTTCCCACAGACGGCTCCAGATGAAGAGGCGTAATCTCGCGCTAATCCTGAGTCGTGAGATCCTGAAGGAATCTTAGATCACGACCACCACGCGTGTGTAATCTGTAAGATGGGAAACATATCAGGGGTGCCCAGGGATGAAACCCCGGGGAGAACCCTCCAATGCCTAAGTCAGCAAATATGATAGAGCACTGATGCGAAGAGAGGTGGTAGGAGGGGAAAAGGGTGCGAGATTATTCTCCACCAAGAGGTGTGGTGGTTTTCTCTCAGGATTGTTGCTTTACCTCTCCAGGGAGTCCTTCTGGGGTTTATATAGTGATCCGTTTAATGGAGGAGTCCTGGGAGTCGAGGGGATTTAGGGGGGGTTACGTCCTCATCGCGGGCTCGTTATGGCACAAGGACTCTTGCTCTCCCTTATCCCTTGGAGTTCCCTGCTCCTGGAGGGTGCGTAACGGACGCTGGGATAAACTTCCAACAGTCGGTCCAAGCCTGGGGCGATCGCTCGGGATTTTTATCCCGAACGAAGGGTGTGTAGCTCGAGTAGGCCGTGGTGGATCCCCTCAGGGGCTCTCTCGACCCATCTGTCGCTCGGACTTTCGGACCCGAGGGTCGCCTAGGAAATGCTGCTCCGAGTGAGTTTTGGGCTTGAAATAAGTGGGCCCAAAATGGGGCTATCACTTTGGAGAGTTGGGCCTGGTTTAGTCGAATTGGACCTAATTGAGCCGTGCTCTTGGGCAGTAGATTTTTCGCTCTCCATCGTATATACGGTGAGAGTTTCTGGGACTCGTATTAGGCCCGTTCTTCCGACTTCGGCTTTGTGCCTTTTTTTAGCCTCCGTGGAACCGATTTACTTTTTCATTTATCTTGAATAATTTGAGAAAAATAATATGTATAACAAATGCCTCCCACGGGACGTCCGTCAAAGTCAGAGATGACGGCGGGCGCCCGTTCACTTCGTAATTTCTTGTTTTCTCCTAAATCTTGCTAACGTGAAGGGAGCTTTTAATTTGTGCATTGACATTTCTTGTCATGATTTTTGCTTTTTGTAGCGGAATTGCTGGACCGACAAGCCCATGCCATTGTTTGACTCTCCCGATCACTCACGAGAATTTTGATTTTGTGGATTATGACCTCGATTGGGTGGCGAAAAGGCCTATTGCCGAGGCCGCAGAAGGTGACTACACCATCGATATGATTCGTATTTCACGAGTGCACTGAGTTTATTCCTATGACCGCTCGGTGGATATTCTCGACAATTTCTCCTGGATCGGCATCTTTTCACCTTCATCGAGAGTTATGTTCATGTCGGTATGGAGGCTGACAACCTGCTTTTGAAGGATGAGCTTTGCCATCTGGAGCGGGCTATTCTGCAAGGTCTGGATAGCATGGTGAGTACATGTGCTTTTTCGTACCCCAGTTATTCCGAGGATTTCATGTGGTAGACGCAATTTCTGAGCAAGGACTACCGAATATGACAGCTTCCAAGTGCGGACTCCATCTTTCTTGCCAACTGCTTGGGATATACATGGGCATCACCGGACTGCACATGATTCGATGAAGGGCATGGTTTTGGCCCTGTCTGACCGGGAGTTCACAAGGATGGGTATGATTATTTGTGCTTGATTGACGGCATCTTACAACAAATGATGTTGAGCTGGTACGACAAGTGGTCTATGATTTCTACACAGCTACCACCAAAGAGCCACTGAATGGTTGATGTGCATCCTCAATTTTTATAGTGTCATTGGAGAAAGCCGAGATTCGACATGCTGTGACCACCGCTTTGTATACTTACCCTTGCCATACCGGGCTATTACAGGCTTTGGCAGAGAAGTTCAATCACTGCTGGAACACTTTTGTCACCATTGAGGCTGAAACGGCCTTGCATATGTGGGACTTTCATCGTATTTCTGGTTTGCCTATTGTAGGTCATGCTTATGAAGAGGTGGCCCTTGATGATTTGCACCGTGGTCACACTAACAGTGAAGGGAGATACCGAATGCCGCATTTTTACAGGTTTCTGATGAAAATGTGGAGGGACTTAACCCTCACAGACAAGGAGAAGCTGGGGCACACAGAGAGGGTCACATTGAAGGCCTGGGTTCGCCATTCCTATGATAGTCCATTCTATTTTTATGAGGATTTTGCTAGGGAAGATGTTCCCTCGAACTATTACAAGTAACTGGAGATCAATTTTGGGCGTCACCCCCGTTATCTTTATGCCCCGAGGTAGGGGTGGAATCCGCAGGAACTTCCCCACATCACCTATCTTGTACCTTAGGTTACTGGCTAGCCACCTTTGTGATTCCCCATAGGGAGGAGAGCGTCCTTCGAGCCAAGCTTCTTTATCCAATCATGTTTGCTGGCCTTTGGACAAAGCTTGGCTCTGGCTCCTGCATCCTTGGCAAACATTTACCATTCTTTAGAAGCTTTAAATACCCATCCACCGATTCGGAACAAGTGTTTTGTTGCCCACTCATTACTTGAGTGTCTAGGCCGGTCTTCTCTTTCTCAGGTTTTCGACACAAGTCGAGATGGACAATCTTTCGGCTCCACTGATCTTCTCTTTCATCATGAGCCAGAGTAGGATATGTTCACATAGTTGACAGATGCCCACCAGAAATTATGTTTTCCCCCTATGGGTGACGGGGAGGCCCTAAATTTTGATAGTTGCACATTGCACTTTCGACATTATGCTGTACAAGAGGGAGATGAAGTGGTTTACAGGCAGCCACATCAGCAAGAGCAGTCCCCCTTCGCTTTTGCAGAGTACCTGCCCCAATGTTCATCTTGCACTGGGCCAACATTACTATCTTGGAGCCATATTATTCGCATCGATTTGTCCAGAACTTCGACTATGACCAGCATATTCCTCCAAATACTAAGTTCACATTGACCGAGAGACAATATAAGCACAGGGATGTCCACATGGTATTGGCTTCGTAGTGGGACTTTATGTACCGAAGTGACAACAGGGCTTACCCCATTCCTTCGCAGGACCGCAAAGGGCAGTGTGGTGTTTACTTTGCTAGGTGATGGTTTGACCACAATAGTATCTTTAGGCAGAATGCTCGTGCCATCAAGAAAGCCGAAGAGAAGCGATTGCGGAGAGAGGACTTGCCACCTAGCAGAATGCTCGTGCCATCAAGAAATTGTGCATGTTGAATTTCATAGAGAGATGGCAAAATCCCACTAAATTACTCCTAAGGATTTAATCCAGTTAGATCTCAAGATTACATCAAATAGTCAAGTATCCATAGCAAAAAAGTCTAAAACCAGATGTAATTTGTCATAAGTCAGCCGTACTTGAGGACAGTAGCCCACAATCGTGCTTTGAATCCCACCTACTACCTTAGCAGATAACCCTTCAACTACTTGGATTCGAAGGTGAAGTTGCTTAACCACACTTTTATCCAATAGATTATGTGTAGCTCCTGTATCTATAAGAGTTAGGACAGGGAGGGAAGAAATATCACCCAACAATTGCATTGTTGGTTCTGGCTGCCAGAAACTGCTGTGCATCACAGTTGAATCAGTTGACAGGGATACTGAAATAGAACTAAGAGTTGCATCATGGTGCAGAGGTGCTATCTGCATTGAGTCCCCATTCTGAACACCACTTGGTTCCTAAGTATCGTCAAGGTCATTGTCACTATCATCAGGAGCACAAATTAATTGTACTGCAAAGTTATGTTGGGGATTGCACTTATGGCATTTTTCCCACTTTTCGTCACATATAACACAAACCTCTCCTTCGCCTATCATCAAGCTGTTCTTGAGAATATTGTCGAACAGCTGGTCTGTTCACAGGACCAATTTGTGTGGCTGTGTCATTGACTGGTTGGTGAGAAACTTGTGAGGGGAATGATCTTGGTTCAAGTCCTCTGTTGAAGGGCATGGGTTTTGGTTTAGTAGCAGCTAATTGAGCTCCTGCCATGGCCTCGTCTAAGGTGTGAGGTTTTTGTAACAGAACCTCGTACCGTAAGTCTTCCCTCAAGCCGCCCAAGAAATGAGAAAGCAAATGTTCATCTGGGACCCCATCAATCTCATCACAGATTCTTTCAAATTGCAACTCATACTATTCTACTGATCCCATTTGTTTCAGTTGCCTTAAATCCATATGTGGATTATTCAAATCTTTACGCCCAAATTGCGTTTCCATGGCAGTCAATTGTTGATCCCAAGTTTTAAACTGGTGGACCTTATAAATGCGACAGAACCATCTCATTACTCAATCAAGAAACGAGTACTGAACATGTAAGAGCATCTGCTCTTGGGTCAATTGATAATATCTAAAGTACAGCTCTGCTTTGAATCGCCAATCTTCAAATCTAGATCCATCAAACATTGGTAATTCAAGGGGTTTCGGGTGAGGTACCTGTGGCACAGGCAAATTTGCTGGGATGACTGCTTGATGACCAAGGTTCTGCACATCAAATGGAGCTTGTTTCAGCGCAGAAGCTTCTAATGCAGCCAATCTCTGTGTTACAGTTTCCATAGATTGAGACAGCCTGCTGCACAGCACGCTGGATCGACTGCTGGAACAGTAGTTCTTTAGAAGCCATTGTTCTTGAAGAACTGGGATTACCCAAGAGAGACTCAGACACCAAATTGTTACCACTCCCCGGTTCGGATCTTAGGGTCCCTTCAGATACTGCAAACCGATCAGAGGTGATAGCAGATAATGCCGCCTTCTTCCGACCTGGAGCAATCGAGGATGGAGCTGTTCCAAAAACACCTAAAGAAACAGATGTAGGAGCAAAGGAAGAGGCAAGAACAGGGGCAGGATCAGAAGAGCAAGAGGAGGGAGATGAAGGAGACACAATAGACATGGAAGAAACGAGGAAAGATTCAGATTAAACTTGCCAAGGCGAAAATTCTCTCAGAACCATAACATTCACCCTATTTACAGGGTCATACATCAAAACAATTCAGTGCCCAGATTGCCTCCATTATCCTAAAATCCCCTACAAATTCATATTAAAATCGTCTTACTCATCTAAGAATTCGCTACACCGGTTTGCACGTCCACAGCCGTTCAACCGGCTTAACCACCTGTAACGGTCGATAACAGAATCGACCCAATGCAGCTGAAAGGCTTAACCACCTGTAACGGTCGATAACTGATTCGACCCCGTGCACATATCAGGGTGAGAGGCCCCAACCACACCATCGTCTTCCCATTCGCCTCGACATCCATGCAAACATTCCTCATCTCCATCATCATTAACTTCTCCACTTTCTCCTCTTCTCTTCCTTGTTTTCCATTCTCTTCTCCTGCACGAGTAGGATGGTCCTCAGAACCGTGAACATTGAGGTTGTAGCAGCCCGCCATCGCATGGCAGGTCCTGGCTTCTCCCTCTCGCTCACTTTTCCCTTCTCACAAATCCAGCAGCACATCACCCCCCCCCCCCCACCATCACACCATGCTAAAAGCCATTTCTTTATTCCAGCATTTAAATCCCTCTTGTTCTCATCCCTTTGTTTAATTCATTAAAGGGGAATCACTAAATGCTCAAGCTTTCCTTTTTCCTCTTTACTGTGCTGAGACCAATTCCACCTTTATACCCACTCCCTCACAGCACTAAATGACCTCTTCTTTTCCTCTTTCGTTATTTCCCCATGACCCCCAGCATTTACATTTCTTTTTGAGTTTTATTTTATTCATCCCATGGGAAAGCATTAAATGGTCAGCCCCATCTTCTAGGAACCAACCAGACCCGTCTTCACTCCACCTTTCTTCTCTCTCTCTTCCCCCACCATCTACTTTTCCCTCTCTCTGAATAGCACTGTAGCAGCAGTGAGGCCCAAGATTCCACAAGACCACATGGGCCACGGACATCTCTTGTAGAGCAGCTAGCCTAACCCAACACCAGCATGGTCCAAGAGCAACAGCGCAGTCAATAGCAGAGCCCAGCAACAGCCGCACATTGCAATCGGCCCATTTGGGGATGTCATCCCTCATCAATTCTGGTACCAAAGGACAAGAACCAATTTGTTCTATCAAATTAGGGTTCTAGATAATCTCTTGCAACATGTTTCAAATGAATTTCAATTTCATCGTATCTTTGCCGAACAAAGAACGAACAAGAATAATCATCAAGATAATTATATTTCGAAGTATATTGTTGCTTCACCATTGAAGACTAGTGAGATTATTAATGAAGGTCAAAGAGCTTTTGTGGAGGTTTGTCGGCGGTCTAAAGGTGTCACCACATTGACAGCTGTTCCTTACATTGACGGAGTGTGGTGCACTATTGATTCACTGGGTTACTACATTAGTATGAGACAAAATTGGATGAAAGAACGACATGCTACCATGGATACGGAGCAATCTAGTTGCACTCTCCAACCACCTCATTGGAAGGGGAAATTTTATTTTCTCAATTCATATTTTGTTTCTACTAGTACCAAGTAAATGCTTTCAGAGCAGATAGTGACGAGTGAAGAGACAATATAAATGACAATTGTTGCTCAAGGTGACAAGGTATGTGTTGAGCCTATGGTTGAGGTTGCCTGGGATGTTGCATTAATTGTCGAGTCAAGACTTGACTTGATATCTGATGATGAATTTGAAGCAGGCTCATTGGTGACTGTTGCCAGTGACCCACTTGATATTGTTTCAAGGGATCAAACACTTGTAATTGACGCGGGTTTAGACCTACTTTCTGAACACTTGTTTAAGGTCCAAAATATTCCATGTTACTCTCTTCTTGATACAAATGAGCATTTTAGCATGGATCATATTGTCTTTAACAAGATATGGTGTGATTTTGAGACACTTTTAATGTCAACTCAAGCCTCTCAGTATGGCTATTCCTCTGGAGTCTTTAGTGTTGCATGGGCCTATCACTCTCACACTTGCTCTTTAGATAATTCAACATTTCAAAACTCAAGGATGAGTTTTCTTGAATTGAGGGCGATCAATGCAGGGCCTATTTTGCTCCACCTATATTCTCTCTCTCTCTTCCCCCACCATCTACTTTTCCCTCTATCTGGACAGCACTGTAGCAGCAGTGAGGCCCAAGCTTCCACAGGATCGCGTGGGCCACAGACATCTCTTGCAAAGCAGCTAGCCTGACCCAACACCAGCCTGGCCCAAGAGCAACAGCGCAGTCCACAGCAGGCCCAGCAACACCCTCGCATTGCAATCGGTCCATTCGGGGACATCGTCCCTCATCAACAACAACATGAGAATTAAATGAGATTCTTAGTCATATGCTAATTTTCATTCCATTAACATAGAATATCAAACCACACTAATATTTTACACATCAGATTAGTGAAAAGATACAAACAACAGTGGAAATTATATGCCTCGAAGGGGCACATGTATAGCTGAAGAAAATGAGAGGAGAAAGAATTAACACTGGAAAAGGATGGAAAATACGTACCAGAACTATCTTATACCGGTTTCCAATATTCCCCACTAGAAAGATGTGTTCAATTTTAGACTCATGTCTTAGCTTGAGAAACACCAGCAAAAAAAAAAATGTCCATTTAAGATGATGAAGGAAAAACATTTCTAGCACTCAATCTTTAACAAACCTGATGAGGCTTAGAAGCATGACCGAGTGGTGTTGTCAGCTGGAAGGATGGCCGCAACTTCTGCAGGTGGTTGGCAGAAAGTGAAACACCTTTTTCATTTGACAAATCTAACCGGCAAATTGGAAGCAGATATGAAGGCATGCAAAATCAGCAAGCTTTCTTTCTGGGAAAAAAGGGGTAGGATATACCGCAATTACTAATTGAGTAGAAAGGTGTGATGCAGTCAAGCAAAAGATGAGATATCTCCAAGCAACCCAAAACAGAAATAAATACTTGGCCATCAAGCAACTCCATATTCATACATGTTTACAAAGAGAAAGAAACATCCTAAAAACCAGTGGCTTGCAAACGCGATTATCGGGCTGCAGTCACAATGAAATGAACACAGTATGGATGAAGTTCTAGTAATCAATATAGTTGACACCTCGGCACAACTCTAAGAATGTCCAATAATGAATAAACTGCATGGAAACACTGTAGAGGAGGCACCACAATCTGCAAACAATTAGTGTGAACAATTTTTTAATTTCTGAAACCATCCATGCAATGCACATCTTGAAGTGCCCTAGTCTACCAGAAAAACCTGACAAGCTGAACAAGCCGAGGGATCCCCTGGTCAACAATACTTGTCCCACACACTCTAGTTATCAAGCATGTGAACCAAACAGTACCTGAGGTTGACTTCCCGTCCGGTTCCCAATTTCATGAATATGAAAGGATCTGAGATAATAACTGACTTCAGGAATAGATTGATCAAAACAGTGTGGATACTTCCTTTTTCCAAATATAACCACCCTGCTCCTAATTTAAGAAAAAATGGAAAAAGAAAAACCTGATTGATGCGGGACGACAATGAGACTTGATGTTGTTGGTGCGATCCTTGGACGTCTACTAGATGACGTGACTTGTTGGACGACGCGACCAGCAACAACACAAACAACTCGGTACCTAACGTGGCTCCTGAAGAGGCGAACGTGCCCAAACAAGAAGCACTCACTCACGGTCGTTCCTGGCGAGGGAAACGAGTCGATCTGCACGGTTGAGAAACCGGCAATGAGTCTCGGGTGGTCGGCTCACTCTCGTGCTCGGATCGAGCCACGGGACGAGTCTCGCACTCACAACTCACAGCGGTGACTAATTTGAACGATCTAGGGGCCTAACATGCTCACGAGCAGCGGCATCAAGAGCCTATACTAGGAAAGCAAGCAACTAAAGAGGGGCGACGAGTGTACCTCCACGCTCGGGGCGTGGGGAAGACTTCCCGGTCGAGATCCGGAACTCCCGGTACAGCAATAATTAATAATTACAGAAATGATGCTAAAGCCCACTCCACGCAGGGAGATAACAGGCGACACGTGGGGTCCGGGAGCACCAATCTCGGGTTGGCGGGCAGCAGTCGATGGCGCTCGGGTGGACACGGTCGGCCGGTTCAGCTCCGTTCACTCGGGCCCGTCGGATGGTACGTGGGACCCGCTGCTGGTACGGTGGCGTCTGGGGCGGCTCCTGGCTGCAACGACTGACGGGGACGCTCCTGGAGTGTCCCGGGTCGATCCCCGGGAGCGGCGGTCACTGGAGTGGAGACGGGTGATTTCTTGGGAATTATCTCCCAATGCTGTCCCGCAGCTGTGTTTCTGTCCAGATCTACGCGCTCCGACGAGATCGGCTGGTACGCTCAACTCCGACGTTGGATCGGGGCACAAAGGATACCGTTGGAAAGAGGACTCAAAATCCTACGACATACTGGAAGCCCAAACTCATCCAACGGCTGGATTTAAAATTAAAACGACTGCAAGTGGACTGAGCACACTGTCCCAAAATACATAACAGGCTGGACAGAACCTAACCTCCTGATCAAGGGCTTTGAATGAGGATCTAATGGACGAATTAGGACCCAAATTTTTTTGGTGGGTAGAGGGGAGGGTTACGGAGACGCACATATCTCTTTTGTGAAATTTGGACAACATTTGAGGGGTGAGAAAATTCGAATGCCAAGATCTATCTCGTAGATCTGCACACAGGCAGACTTTGGGGAAGATGAACAGGTGGCTGGGAACAGGGGAAAACGGACTCTGATCGACCTAAAAATTTAACTGGGAATGGACTCTGATGGATGGAACCTACCCTCAAAGTTTCGCGACGATCCAACGGTCGGATCTCCCGTACCAGCCCTTTCACCGAGCTGCTGTCCTGCAACTTCGAGTTTGGGACAGCAGGATGAAGATCGGCTCGTGGTGACTCAATGGCGGTACGAACGGCGGCGGCGGCGGCGGTGAACGTTCACAATAGAGAGAAGAAGAAGAGAAGAAGAAGAGATTTGAGGTAGCTAGAAGATCTGAGATCAGATCTAGAGAGAGTTGGGGGTGGAAGGAGGAAGAACACCAAGAACACTCAAGAGGGAGGGGTGTGCACCAAGCATTATGCCAAAATATTTCTTCATTAGTTTCTTCCACAATTGATACAAGAGACTATAAATAGCCACACCCTAGATCTAGACCAAAGGACATCCACTAACACCAAAGGACATCCACTAATATTGGTCAAGGGTAGGTGGGGGACAAGCATGGGGAACAAGGAGGGGACACCCCCCATTAAGGGTAGGTGGGGGACAAGCATGGGGGACAAAGAGGGAGAATCCTCTACCTTTGTCTCCTTGGCCCAATGGTCCAAGTCTTCTAGAAGGTCCAATTGGGCTCCTAATGGTCTTGAGGCCCAATGTAGAAATTGGACCCCTTACATGAATTGTAGCCCATATTACAAGCTTGACCCATTACACTCATAAATACTCAAATACACACCAAGACACTCATAATAAATATAACATAAAAAAACTCAATACCCAGGTGGGGACTCCATGCTATCACCCAGCCACATGGAGGTCGGCATCGCTCGAGTCGTGCTGCGTGTCTGATATCGACGACTAGCTCTGGTGTCCTCACCACTGATGTTATTCCATTGTAGAGGGCCACTTTGGCCATTTGCCAAAACCCCCTTATCTGCCCTGGGAATTTCTTCCTCCCTTATCGTTTCAAAGAATTTAAATAGAGTTTATAGCTCTCAGTTTTTGTGTCTCTCCATTACAATATCAATTGCTGGGCATCTTTGTTGTATGTCGCCTTTTCCATGATCTCTATGCATTTTCCTAAATTGCTAATCTTGGAAATCATACCATTTTTTCCACCTTTCTTTAGAAATCCATGAAACTGATCGATATGAATAGCACCTCATTTGTTGGCCAAGTTAGCTCCTTTCATGTAGTGACAAGCAACATCAGCACTATCAGCACTGAAGTCTTAAAACTTAGCACTTTCTGGTATAACTCATTCATAGTTGTTAGAATTCCCATATTTATCTTGGATGATATTGCAATTTCCCTTTATTTTTCATATTCCATACAAAATTTCTTATACACAAAGCTCTGGTCTGAGTTCAGGACGCAATCATATTTCCCATTATTAGAGGAGACCCCATGGTTTATCACAGTGCAGCTGTATTCATACACATCAGACTACCTCCAGCAACCTCCTCAACCCCAACGTTGCCTATCACTATTTCCTTTGTTCACTTCGCCATCATCCATCACAGCAGAGGACCCATCACCTCCCCAAATGCTGAGTGGTCTCAGAAACTATGCAATAAATGCCACCTTTAGATGTCTTTGGGGGGATTGAACACACTAAGTCATGCCAAATCAATGACCACCATCACACCAGAATTGACAGGTTTCATTAGACTGACAACCTTTAATCCCATTTTCTACTTCGGGGTTCTCAAAGGTCACCAGCACAGACACTATAGACACCATATTTCTCTCAGATTCTTCGTCAGATTTCTTCATATTATAATAATGCTCCCAATAGTGCCTCTACACCCCCACAAAAAGGCAAAAAAGGATGAGGTGGACTCATCAACATCACAAATCAATCTAACCAATTCATGTACACTATCACAAATGAAATAAGTTACCCTCTTGGGAGTCTTGATCCCTCTCTGGAATATCGTAGTGTTTCTTTTACCCAATATGGACCACAAAGTAGCATGGAGAATCAGCCACCAGACTTTATGGTCTCCTTTGAAAGTCCTCTGTTTCAAATTCAGTAGAAGCTCCTCTACTTTATCTGGCACATGATGCACGATGCATACATTGTACTACTGTAGCATCCCAAAAACATGCTCCTCTACCTGCTGCAAGTGTAAGAACCGGCAAAACAAGTTTTTTCCCCCTTTTTTTTCCCAAACTTATGTGGATTATGCCACCAATTTTGCTAATAGAAATAGAGGTAGTACAATCTGAGTAGAGGGGAGATTCCTCACCCACCACTATAAGACATCATTGACCAGAAAAAAATTAAAGTAAAACTGTACCCCTGAAGTACAACACAGATCATTGTGAAAACCTTCCATTGCTTTTCCACCACAAACACTGTGTCCATCTGATCAGGGTCAAGCTGATGCCCTCGTAGAAGGCCCAGTAAATCTGCCCGCTGCCAAATTTGCTCTGCATGCAAGTCCCTCCTAGGGATTACCCTTCCTGAAATAAAAAAATCTGTTATTAATAATTTAACCTCCTCCTCTTCCTAATTTCTCCTCCTGCAAAAACAATTCTTCTGAGATGTCCAACAGTCCAAGACAAAATGCTCCATGTTTCATTCCCAAGTGTTATGTGATAAGTGTGTATTTTTACATGTTAATTTATGTTATAACACACTTTTATGAACTTTAATATTCATCACTATGTATTTAGCACACCTTATTACAATTTTATATCAAAATGTTTACTTGTGGGATTTAATTAAATATTGATACTATTTTGCAGGAACAAAGGAGAATACAACAAGAAGGATGAAGAAATAAAAATAAAACAAATGAGCCAAAGCCTAAGCTTGATGAAAATAAAAATAAATAAATAAAAAATCAAAATATTAACACCTCTATAGAAATATTATGATATAGATATATAATATATATATATATATATATATTCATTTATATCATATATATACATTCATATAATACATTCATTATATATATATCTTCATAATATATCTATATACATACTATATTTATATATATAATATATCCATATATATAATATATCACCACCTCCTTCATATAATATATACATAATATATATATTCTTAATATCTTTATATATAATATATTTATATATACATCTTGCAGCTCACGAAGGCAGGCGGATGGGCCATTTCACGTTGAATGCATGCATGGCCAAAGTGGCCAGCGGCTGAAGAAGGCTTCAGCATGCAGATGGCCCTTCTCGTGGACACGATCAACGGGCATGCGAGGGCTTCACAAGGTGGAGTCTTCAGCACTTCGGCGGCCAGTGTTTCTCACGCGGGTGGTCAACATGCAGCAGCAAAGTCTGCAGCTGGCAGGGCGAGCTGGCAGTCGGCCAGGCTCACCTTCACACGGGCGACGAGGCATGCTGTGGCGAAAGCGGCTTCATACGCGTGGTTGGCAGGCTCGGGCTGGTGGCAGGCGTGGCCGTTCTCACGCGATGGGTTCTTCACGTCGGCAAGCCAGAACGCGGGCTCCATCTCCACATGCAGTTGCAGCCGCAAAGCAGCAGGGCGGTCTTCGGCGTTCACACTAAGGCGGGCTCCACATGCAAGGCTTCTCCACGGACGACAATGCAACGTCAATGTGTATGCAACGGCGGGCTTTTACGCAAAAAGAGAGGGCGGTTAACATGTGAGAAAGCAAGGCAGGCAGTGGCTTCTTCATGTGGGGCCATGCAAATGTGGCCAGCAGACGCGTGGCCAACGTGGGAGTTCGGCAGGCGTAGAGAGCAAAGCGGCCAGTGGTTCGGCCAGTGGTTCACACAGGCAGAGAGTGGAGAAAAGAGAGAGAACAAGGATGATTTAGGGCCTATAAAAGGAGGGGTTGGGAATGGTTTAGAAGGAGGTTACTTAGAATGCATTTCTAGTTCTTTTGTTGATGTTGGAGTTCTTTTGAGAGTTTGTTCAAGTTCTGTTTTGGTGTTTTTGAAGAAGCAAGGAGAGAGGGGCAGGAGGTCCCCTTCAAGATACAATTTCTTTCACGTATATTGTCCATTTTAAATTTCTCATTTGTTCTACGTAATATTTTCTTTTATTCGATTGTGTTGTCTTTTAAATCAAGCAAATTGATATTTGTGTCCTTATTGTTTATTTCTTTAGTTCATCTGTTTACGTTTATTTTTCTGGTTCAATTCTGTCATTTTCATTTCACTTGTCTCATTACTTTTTAAGCCCGAATTTTCATCGTTCCTTCACTTTATTTAATTTTAATTTCTCAATTTCAAAATCAAGTTTTCAACCCAACTTTCATAGTTTTCAATCTTAGAAACTCAAAGTCTTCAACTCTCAAATCTAAACTTCCATGTGGATTCGACTCGGTCTCATCACTTAACTATTCTATTTAATTTGTGGGTCGGATATTTAAATTTGGTAGCGGGACGTATTAACGACGTGCGTTTTCCCGCCATCATTATGCCCATTTTCCGTTTATGAATGGATATTTATTTTCAGTCCTCTCACCAGTATCACCCAGCTCTAAAACTCTGATGCATTCTTTCTCTCGCAACTTTGAGATGAAACCATGGAATGTAATAACTCACTATATCTCCATATGTTGCCTTTTCCAAGACTCCCATGGACTAGACAATCAGAACCACCCTAGGGACATGATTCACCCCTGAGCTCTGTGTTAATGGGCCAGTGCAAAAGAGACTGCCCAAGAGATGTCCCAATTACTGATCCATCACTTCATTGAGACAAAAGAACCTCTGTCTTCTCCACTGAGTTTCCTAGGACTTCATGTATTCTGGCTGGTAAGTTCCATGAACCCATGAAAAGATCAGGTTTATACCATGTGTCATGCATTGGTTGATCACCTAACAAGTCCAAACTCCCTGACTATTCATTTGGCACTTCTATTAACCACAGATAAAGTGACCCGCACCACTTTGCCCCATAGTAATCGTGGATGTTCGGCCCCTTGTTTATCAGCCCTTGTCTCCCATAGATTCCAGTGTATCCAGTTTCCAAAACCACAATCCGGAACCAGAAAAGTCCTGGCCAGTTGCCACTCCCATCCTGTTGGGAAACTGGCAGATTCAATGAAAAGCTTCAACAGAGAAAAACAATACAATTTTCAAAAGTGAAATCAAACAACCAAGGGAGATCATCAAGAGCAGTATCTACTTCGTTCAAGAATGGTTCTTTTGCACTCATGGGAAGAGGCTCCATGACAGTGTTCTTCTGAAGAAACTGTACATTTGGAAGAAATATATCTTGTAATTCTGGGCCAAGGAAGTCATGGGGTTGTGGGTTGTGAAGCTTGGTCTTTTTACCAACTTGGTAGAGGTGCCATCCCACAGTTGTATTCTCTTGTTTTTCTTGAAATATATGAATTGTAGCTTTGCCACCTTCCAAAAAAACTGGTGGATTCAATGGGCTACACTAGTTTTGGTGCTTCCCAGTGGGGTGGCAGTCAACACGGGTGGAGATGGTGCAGCAGAGGAAGCTGGCCAAGAGCTGCTGGTGTGGGGACCATAACAGAGGCAGTTAAACAGCAGCCTACATATTTTTCCTTCCATCTTTTTTGAGGCAAAAAACCAGAAAAAAGGTTGACCATTAACCTGAACCCCGAAATTAAGAAGTTTCTTCACATTGGTCCTTGCCTAGAGTGTTAAATACTATGCAGTCAGAGGCGTGAGGTGACTGAGGCGACCAGGGGGTCGCCTCACACTTCAAACGCCTAGGCGATGGCAGAGGCATTTGAGACGAGATTTTATTAAATAAATATATATAATTCAGAAATTAAGCTATAGGTCTAAATATCACAAAAATGTCTTTTTTTGACAAGTAAATATCAAAAAATGCATATATAAAGTCAGTAAATTTCTTAAATTCATTCATTCGTAAACAATAATAACACTCACATTGTTATACATGCAAATACACTAAACAAGAATAAACTAAACAGAGAGAGGGAGTGGGAGACAGAGTGAGAGAGGGGCTGAGCGTGTGTCTGTGTGTGAGAGAGAGATAGAGACAAAGGAAGTGAGAAAGAGAGAGAGGGAGACGGAGAGTGGGAGAGAGTGTGTCTGAGAGAGAGAGTGTGTGAGAGAGAGAGACAAGGTTTGACATACCGGTCCGGTACGTTGCGTACCGCACATATTGGACCATACTAGCCGGAGACCGCACGACCAAGGCGTGGTATGCAACCGGTACGCTACTCATATCTTTTTAAATATTCTATGTATTATTTTATATCAAATGTGTCTTGCTAGGTAAGTTGGTTGAAAGCGATTCATTTTAACCTAACGTCTCAGGTTCGAAGCATGTAGAGAGCATGTTTTTTCCTTTTTTTTTTCTTTAGAAATCAAAGCCAAAAGAATTTTAAAAAACATGTACACTTCTAGGATTCGAACCAAATACCATCCGGTTGAACAACACAGACCTTAACTAACTGAGCTAGTTAGGAACATGCATTATTTTACTTATAATAGATATATCAAATGTCTTCTTTTGTCTTGGTATGCAACAATTCCATGTCGTACCATATCGTACCGGCAAATGACTAGTACGGTCGGTACAACCGGTCCGTCAAACCCTAGAGAGAGAGAGGGGGGGCTCGGGCCTCTATGTGTGTATGAGAAAGAGAGAGTGAGACAAAGAGAGAGAGAGAGAGAGGAAGAGTGAGACGAAGAGTGAGAGTGTGTGTGAGTGTGTGTGTGTGTGTGAGAGAGAGAGAGTGTGTGTGTGAGAGAGAGTGACAGAGTAAGAGAGAGGGGGGGACTCGGCCATTTGTGTGTGTGAGAGAGAGAGAGAAGGGGGTCTGTGTGTGTGCGAGAGAGAGACTGGGAGACACCTAGAACGCTGCCGTCCACCGCTGGCCGGAGTCCGCGAAGCCATCACCGCTTGCCAATCTCTATTCGTCGGGGCCGCAAGAGGAGACACAAGGCAGGGAGAGAGCTAGGGTTACAAATGGGGAGACGATCGATCAGGGAGAAGAGAAGGGAGAATGGTATTTTTTTATACCCAGATCCTCTTTCGGGCTTCGCGCGTCTAGGCTGGGCCAGCTGGTGGGCTGGCGGGCCAAACGACGATGCTGGGCCAAGGCGGGCGAGGCGCTCTGAGCGCGCTGAGGCACCTGAGGTGGCCCAAATGGGATGGAGACGATCGCCTAGGCGATTTGGGCCGATGCGAGGTGAGCTATCGCCGCCTCACCTCGCCTCATCGCCTAGGCGACCGCCTCCATCGATTTTGACTACACGGGTTAAATAAGCCTTCTTAGTTGTCACAAAGTCCAAAAATTTCACAAAATGTCTGCAAGTTTCATTAAATAGTCATCAGGTTAGACTATTTAGAAAAAAACTGATTGTTTCAAAAAGACTGATTCCAAACAGTTCTTACCTCTTACCGATAGATCTGGTCTAAACTGCTGAACCAACAGGGCTTTTCAAAACCAGGACAACCCTTGCCCTTCAACTTAGTTAATGGTGGTTGGTGAAAAAACAAGACGTGCATCCTCAGGCTTCAATGACTTCTTCAACTACATCAAAGCCTCTTATAAAGAAACCCTCTGACTCACCTAGAATTTTAATTCTTAAGGGCAGCTTGGTGGGGACACCGGGTCAACTATCGGGCCCACTACTCGGAGCCGACGCCGCACCGCCCTGACTGCACCGAGCTTATGGCTCGGCGACTCGCTTGAAAACTCGGCATCCTGAATACGTATTTGTACGTATGTGTGTATGTATTTTACTATGGTGGTATTTGTGTTTTAACCACCAATGTATTTTATTTTATTGAGTCAAAGTTATTGTATTTTAATTTTATTAAAAAAACCCACAAAGTCAATAGTGAGTTGGTGGGCTTTGTTTTATTAGGTTAGGATATATATGCAAATAAGTGAAAGTGTGAAGGTATGTGTGTAATGGGCCTTCCCTATAAATAGGGGGCTAAGGGTGTTACGTATGAATCATATGAATGAGAAAAAAACTTGAAACCTAAGGTGTTTGCCTTGTGTTCTTCCCTTCTCTCTTTTCTCTTTGTGAGGATTGAGCGTCGCCCGGTGTGAGACCGTCCGGCGTGAGGCCGAGCTGCGTGAGGTAGCAAGTTATCCATTCCCGTCCGTTCCGTCAGGAGTTGCCGTCGATCCATTTCCACGTCGCCGCCGCGTCAGATTTGGTACCAAAGCCCAACACGGCGCCTCCGTCAACTTCGACGACCCCGACATCGTCTCTCCTTCTCTCTCTCGGTTGCTAGAAAAAAAAAACGAAGAATAGCTTACGGTTGATAGAGAGGAGAAAGAGTTTTGGAAAAAAAAAAGAGAAAAATATATATATATACAGAGACATTGCCTCTCTCTCGGTTGAGAGAAGAAAATAGAAAAAAAAATACATAAAGGGAGTTCGCTGGGGGAGCCTCGTCGCCCGTGCCCCCCTTTAAAATCCCCCCACGGCCGCAACGGCCCCAGCCGCCGCACGCCTTCACCGCCTGTTGCCGCCACCGCGCGCAGCGCCGCCCACCACGGCCATCCGCTGCCACCCGCCTCCCCGCCGCCGCGACCCACGCCGCCCTCGCGGGCCTCGCCCCAGGCGCGCCCACACCCGCGCCCCAGGCGCGCCCGCGACCGCAGGCACGGCCGAGGCCCCGCGCCAGCCGGTGCCCCCGTACCCACCAGGCCCTGCCGCCCGCCGCACCCGGCCACCGCTGCCGCTGCCCCCTGCCTCCGCGCCGCCGTCGTAGCCGTCGTCCCCGCGAGCCTCTCTCCCTCTTGCGAGCCAACCTTTCTCTCCCCTCATCTCTCTGCCGCGACAAAACCCTCCCAGAACCGTAACCACTCTCCCTGCCAACAACCGGAGCCGCCTCTCCCTCTTTCTTTCTGCCTCCCTCCGGCTCTCACCTAACCGCACACACCGACAACCGCCGCGGCTCACCCTGCCAACCCCCACCTCTGGCCTCCCACTCTCCCTTTTCACCATCGCCACCGGACGCCTCAACCATCCCGCTCCCCTCTGCCAACCTCCGCCAGCTCCGTGCCCACACCCTCTCCCTCTCCACTGGCCCGGTTGGCACAGAGAGACGGCGCCCGCGTTGGCCGCCATCCACCTTCGCCTGCGTGGGTGACCAGCCGAAAGGTTTGAAAAAAAAAAAAAGGAGATTGTTGAGAAAAAAAAAGTCAAGAAAGTTGGTAAAGTTTGAAAAAAAAAAGAATATGAAAAGTCAAAAAAAAGGTATGTGAAGTTTGAAAAAAAAAGAGATTTGAAAAAAAAAAAAAAGAAAGTTGAAAGTTGAAAAAAAAGGTGTGTTAAATATATATAATATATATATGAGATATATATATCTAATATATATCTATAAGAAAATCATTTGAATAATTTATCAATTGTGGCACCCAAGTCCGCAAACGACGGCTGAAGTAGCGTCCGGGTCGACCGGTCGTCGACAGACGTTCCGCACTTTAGGGGTGAGAGCGTCCCTAAGCCTCCCTGCGAGGAGAAAGTCTGATCTAATTTATTCCCCTGCGTGGGAAATTTTAAAGTAGTTTTGTAATAAGTTAAATCCTCCCTGCGTGGAGTGAATTTGTTGTAACCGTGAAGCTTCGTCGACGCCGTGCGGGAACGCATGTCCCCGCTCGCCTTCGTCTCCGATCGGAGTTAGACTTTTCAGTCTAGCTAGGTACGTGCTCCCCTCACTTGCTCATTTAGTATCTTTTCAATTGCCGCACGAAGTGAGAGAGAGCCCGATCCATGCAGCCAATCTCCTGCGTGCATCGCTGTGAACGGAAAGCGAGAGCTTGTATGCACCTATCCTTAAGGCCTTAGACTGTCACATTAGGGCACCCTAATTGTCAGGAGGTAGTTCCACAACTACTCCGCCAACGGACGAACAACTTTCCCTGATCGGTCCTTTCAAATTGACCCTTTGCATATCAGCTGGGTCCACAGCTTGCTAATTTTCGGTCCTAGGATTGCATCATCTAGGTCCGAGGTCGTGCATGCCACGTTGGTTTAGGAATTCATCCGGCCGTCTAGAGCGCCCTTCAACTCTACAATCCCACATGGATCAGAAGAGCGTGAGTGCTATGTTGGCTCAGCTCGAGCATAATCTTCTTACCCATTTTGAAGAATCCATAGGCCAACTACGAGCAGAGCTAGATGAGAGGATCCAGGCCATAGAGGACCAGGTGAAGAAGATGGAAGGTAGGTTAAATGGTCCCGCAGCCCACCCTAGGGACGAGAGAGACCAAGCCCGACAAAATCAGGGGAGAGAACAAGAGGATCGTACGCCTCGAAAGAGAGACTACGATGATGAGGAGATCATCCTACGGAACGTCAAAATTGACGCTCCCAGTTTTGATGGGTCCCTCACTCCGGCCAAATACCTTGAGTGGGAGACCGGGATGGATCAGTATTTTGATTGACATCACCGTATGACCCCTGCCACAAGGGTGAGGTTTGCCAAAATGAAACTCCTAGGTCAAGCCAAGACCTACTGGTGTAACATTGAGAATCTCCTAGTCAGGAGACGAGAGGAGCCCATAAACACGTGAGAAGAAATGAAGGAGAAACTGAGGGAGAAGTATCTGCCACCCTCCTACCATCAGCGTCTTCTAGACCAGTGGCAGAAACTCACCCAAGATGAAAAATCCGTGGACGAGTATATCGCCAAATTTGATGATTTCTTCCTACGGAGTCAAGTCATGGAAGACGCCTCCGTCACACTCTCTCGATTTAGGGCTGGCCTACACGAGAGCATCCAACGAGAACTCTTCTTGCGAGAGGTCAACACCCTCGAGCACGCCTACCAGGTTGCTCGAGATGTTGAGCGGTTTCAAAAGGTGGCCCCACCTCGGGTTCCCACCTACCGCCAACCTGAGTCTCGGAACCCCATGGTCCGCTACACCGAGAGAGTTGGCCCCTCCACTTCCTATGTCCCTACTGCTACCCCACTCCGGGCCGTTGCCCCAACTGCTTCTGCCATGAGGAGTCCCTTACCTGCACCTACTGCCGTGCCTAGGTTGGAGTACACTCCGCCAAGTGATAGGAGGGATGACAAAGGAAAGGGTCCCGCCCCAAGCACTTCCCAACCAACCCCTGTCTCGGGAGTCCGCTGCTTTAGATGTCATAACCTAGGGCATATTGCCACCAATTGCCCCACCCGAGCCTTGGTCATCACCGACCCCCAGCCTGTGGAGCTTCCACCTCAGGAAGAAGAATCCCTTGAGAGATATGAGCCTGACCCTGATCTCATTGCCCAGTTTGAGGAATTAGATGCGGGGTTTGATAACACGCATGTCGAGTACGTGCAAGTGGGAGATATTGCTGAGAGTTCTAGCCATGGACGGTTGGGTGTAGTTCGGTGCATCCTCGTACACCCACAGGATGACGACTGGCGTCGAACCTCCATCTTCCAAACCTACATCATGGTCAACTCTCAACCCTGCAAGGTGATCTTTGACAACGGGAGCTGTATCAATGCAGTCTCTTCAGACTTTATCTCCCGTCTAGGTCTACCTACACATCCTCATCCTCAGCCATACAACGTGGCTTGGGTCGATGACACTTCAATCCCAGTCACCACTACATGTGTCATTCCCATCCGGTTTCAGTCCTACCAAGGACAAATCCTATGCGATGTAGTGCCTATGAAGGTCGGGAGCATCATCCTAGGACGGCCATGGATCTACGATGTAGACCTTACTACATTAGGTCGGTCCAATCAGTGTTCCTTCTCCCACAATGGGAAAAGGATTCAGTTGTGCCCGACACCCCCAAAGGTGGCCACGGGAAAGAGTCCTACCTCCACACCCACTGCATCCCCCAAAATTCAGGAGAATGCCCCGACCCCCACCAAAGGGAAGCTTCTCATTCCCTCCTCTCCTACACCTGTCATATCCATCCCTAAGGCCCCTAAGATTGACCATGACCCGATTAGGCGCCTTAACTTCATAGGTGTTCGTGAGATGAGTAGAGAGGTTGCCGAGGGTGCCCCTGTTTGGGTTGTTGTCGTCACCATTACCCCTGACGAGTCCCAGGTCTCCGTCCCACCTGAAGTCCAGGCAATCCTGCAGGACTTCCAAGACATCTTCCCGGAAGACTTGCCTTCAACACTCCCTCCCATGCTTGATGTTCAACACGCCATTGATCTTGTCCCTGGGTCCACCCTACCCAACCTTCCCCACTACAGATTAAACCCCAAGGAGCATGCTGAGCTCCAACAAATTGTTGAGGACCTTATTCAAAAGCGCTTCCTCAGGGTGAGCAAGAGCCCATGTGCTGTTCCTGCCTTGCTCACACCAAAGAAAGATGGCACCTGGCGGATGTGTGTTGACAGCCGCGCCATCAACAAAATCACTGTCAAGTACAGATTTCCTATTCCCCGTCTTGATGACATGCTTGACACGATGAGTGAAGCCACCATCTTCTCCAAGATCGATTTGAAAAGTGGCTACCACCAGGTCAGGATTCGACCAGGGGATGAGTGGAAGACAGCCTTCAAAAAAAAAGAAGGTCTGTACGAGTGGCTCGTCATGCCATTTGGGCTATCCAATGCCCCTAGCACTTTCATGAGACTTATGACGGAAGTCCTTCGGCCACTCATTGGTCGCTTTGTTGTCATCTACTTCGACGACATTCTCATCTATAGTCATAACCCTCAGGACCACATCCACCATTTGAGGGAAGTCTACGAGACTTTGAGGAGAGAAACATTGTTTGCCAACCTAAAGAAGTGTCAATTCATGACAGACCGGGTCACTTTCCTAGGGTTTGTGGTGTCTATTCAATGAGTGTCTGTGGACCAATCCAAGGTCCAAGCTTTAGTTAACTGGCCAGAGCCCCAGAATGTCCATGACGTTCGTGTTGTGCCCCTGTGGTTTTGATGATTGGCTTTGATGTGAGTTAATCATTTGATGATTGGTTTTTGTTGTGAGTTAATCACTGTGAGTCATCTTGCTGTATGAGTCATCTTCATAAGTTCAGCCATGTTATCTGCTGCATGAAGCATTCACATACACTTACATAAGTCTGCAAATAGTTTGTGTCATCAGAATTACTCACAGTGTAGTGTTGCCATCATCAAAAAGGGGGAGATTGTTGTGCCCCTGTGGTTTTGATGATTGGCTTTGATGTGAGTTAATCATTTGATGATTGGTTTTTGTTGTGAGTTAATCACTGTGAGTCATCTTGCTGTATGAGTCATCTTCATATGTTCAGCCATGTTATCTGCTGCATGAAGCATTCACATACACTTACATAAGTCTGCACATCAGCATCACGCAGCAAGTATGTACATCGCCTTCAGTAGGCATGTCAAGTCCACACATTGCATAGCATGCATCGTTCTTCAACTGAAGTCTATACATCAGCTTGCATGAATTCAAAGTGTGTACATTGAATAGCATGCATTTCATGAAGTCTGTACATCCTGTGTCTCTGTTAAGCTTCAAAGTCTGCACATGGCTCACCGTCTCATGCATAGTCTGGACAGTTGTGGGTCGACGCCCCCTTCTGATGGGTCGACGCCCCCTTTGTTTTCCAAGTCCATACATTGATCTTCATATTCAAAGTCTGAACATTGGTCTTCATATTCAAAGAATGTACATTGGTCTTCACCTGAAGTCCATACATTGGTTTTCATATTCAAAGTCTGTACATCCTCCGCTAAGCCTTCAAAGTCTGTACAGCCATTCCTTGAAGATCAAGTCCATACAACGGCACTGTAGCTTGCTCAACTGAAGTCTATACATCCTTCAAGGCGCCAAGTCTGCACATCGCCTCATTTCTTCAGAATCTATTCATCCACAGTGGAACCCCAAGTCTGTACATCGCTTGCATCTTCAAAGTCCATACAGAGATTTATGTTGCATTTGAAGTCTATACATCCTGTGAACCTTCAAGTCTATACATCAGCCTTTGCCAATCGGTTTCCAAGTCTGTACATCGACTTCAAGCCTTCCGAGTATGTACAGCCCAAGTCTATACATCCGATTGCCTTTGCATTGCTCAAGCCTGTACAGCCCTCTCGTTGGCAAGTCTATACATCGGTCTGTTTGAGCAAGTCTGTACAGCGGTTGCATTCTTTGGAAGTCTATACACTGCGCAGCACTGTACAAGTCCATACACTGGCTGCACTGCACAAGTCTATACATTGGCTTGGGCATCCAAGTCTAGACATTGATTCACTATTCATGCCTTGATTCGAAGTCTGTACAACGAGCGGCGTTCATCAAAGTCTGTACATTGCTTGGCGCTCACCAAGTCTGTACATCGCTTCAAGCGTTCCAATGTCTATACAAGGCCTGCTTCATTAAGTCTAGACATAGCACTATAACTTCCCTAGTTGAAGTCTATACATTGCTGATCGAACGTAAGTCTATACATTCCAACCTTTTCCTACGTTCGCTGCTTTAACTACACCCTAAGTCTACACACTGGCAAAGTGTATACATCACTCAAGCAAGTCTGTACAGCCAACGCTTTCATTAATTCCAAGTCTGTACACTGGTCCACAGGCGTCCCAAGTCTGTACATTGGTTCAGGTTTACCAAGTCTATACATTGCTTCAATATTCTCAAAGTCTGTACAGCCTGCCTTATCGTTCAGAGTCTCTACATCATTCCTCAAAGGCCAAGTGTATACATTGTCCATGTGTTCAAATGTTTCAAGTCTATACACTGCATTCATGCATTGTTCTTCACAGCAGAGTCTGTACACTGCGTTCTCTTGCACGCAATCAAAGTGTGTACAACCTGTGCTCGCATTGGTAAGTCTATACATGCTTGGCTGTTCATCGTCTGCTACATGCCACTTCAAGTCTGTACATCCATTTGTGCAGTGTGCATTGATCAAGCCAAAGCATGTACATCGATATGTTGCTTTGATGCCGTTGCATAGTCTATACATTGTTGAGCTTCACACACATATCTTCATAGTCTATACATTGCATCTTTGTGCATGCATTGCATTCATTGAAGTCTATACACTGCATGCAGTTATGCTTCACAAGTCTACACATTGTTGTTCTTCACAGCAAGTATATACACTCTCTCACGTTGCACACACTTGCCTAATTAATGTCTCTAAGTCTATACACTCGATGGCTTCTTACATCTCACAGAAGTCCACACATTCCCCCTTGTTATGATAATGCATTCTTCAACAAGTATATACACTGAGGTTGCATGAAGACCTACAAGTCTATACACTCTCTCAGCGTACACACTTACTCATTTACTACTTCTAAAGTATATACACTCGTTGTTAAAAGCCTGAACTAACTAATTCGCTTCATTTCGTTTTGTCTTTGTCTGCAGATGACTCAGGTTAATGACTGGGCGCGTGAACCGAGGATGATGCCTGGCACGTGATCCGAGGTGCTCTCTGGGCGGGAACCTGAAGGACACACGCCCTAGCACCTGCTGAAGCTGATATAAATAGAAGCCTTCGTCCACTGAAGAAAGATGATGAGAATAGAAGAGGGCTGATCGAGACTGTGAGAAAAGAAGCAGAGAAGCAGAAGAAGAAGAAAGAAGAAGAAGAAGAGTGAAGATAGAGAGTGAGAGCAGCAGAAGAAAAAGAGAAAGAGAGAGCTCGTGAGGATTGAAAGAAAAGAGAAAGACAGTAAGAGTGAAAAGGAGAGCAGAGAAGAGAAAGATTGCGTGAGCTGAGAAGAAGAAAGAAGAGGAAGAAAGGAAGAGAGGAGAGAGTTCTATTGAAGATCTGTTCAGTCTGTTCGTGGATCAAATCCAGAACGACTATGCTCATTGAGAGCTATATTTCTTGTGTTTCATTTCCAGCTTTTGTCGCTGTGCTTTTTATGTTTTCTTATTTTTCCTTTTGTTACTCAGGTTACTATTGTTCTTCCGATTCTCAGTAGTGAGGTCGGGTTCCTCCTGTGGACTCAGGAGAAGGGAGATCTGATCTCCGGTTCTGGGCTTGTGGGTTGCAAGTCCAGGGGTCCCTCCTGGTCTGGAGGAAGAGAGGTCTGCGACCTCTGGTTTGCTGGTGACGGGGAGTCACTGGTGTGTTCCCTCCTGGTCTGGAGGAAGGGAGACTGTGTGTCTCTGGTTTCCAAGTGGCTAGGAGTCACTTGGGGTGTCCCTCCGGTTGGGAGGAAGAGGGGAGGTTGTTCCCCTGGTCAAGCTGTGTGGCAGCAACATGTTTGCAGACTGAGTCTGCTTTCTAGCTTGTGCTAGTGAAAGCCTCACTCCGGTTGGGAGTGAGGGGTGGACGTAGGTCTTGGTGACCGAACCACCTAAAAATCTCTTGAGCAGTGGTTTGTCTGTGTGTTTGCTTCCGCTAGATGATTGCTTAGGCGCGCTCCATGTGTTTGCTCATGAGTTTAATTGAATTAGTTTTATTCTGTGATTGCGTCTAGCATCTGGCTTTTAATTTGGGCATTATTTCTGAAGGGGATACATTCACCCCCCTCTGTATCCGGGCTTAGCACCCTATCAATTGGTATCAGAGCGGTGTCTGCATAGAAGGTCTAGCGATCTGCAGATCCGATCCTGCAGTCTTAGGTGCTTATTTGCTTTTGGTGCATCAATATTCCTGTTGCATTATATCTGATCTGTTTCCATGGGTGAGCCACCAGTTTTCAACAGTTCCAATTTTAGTGTATGGTTTGCTAGTCTGAAAAATTATGCTAAATCTGTTAATCCAGACCTGTGGAAAGTGATTTCACACGGTCCTCATGAACTACCAAAGAAAAAGTCCAAATGGACTGACATTCATAAATCAATGCATGAAGAGAATCAGATAGCTATAAATCTAATGAAGGCAGCTACTGATAGAGCTTTTCATTCATGTTTCTTAGATTGCAGCTCTGCTAAAGATATTCTGGACATGCTGAAGCGAACTCAGAAGAGAAATGAGGACAGCTGCATGATGGCTGACAGAAGCAATCAAAGTGGCAGCCAAAATGAAGAAGATGATGATGATGAGGTAAATCTCTTTGAGAACTATACCTTAGATGACTGGGAGAATTCATATGCTGAATTATTAGAGTCTCATGAACAGTTAAGAAAACAATACAAAAAATTGAAGAAGAATAGTAGGTCAGACAGTTTCAATTCTCCATGTAAAAACTGTGCTGAACTGAAAAATGTTCATGATGCTTTTGTGTCTGATATTCAAATGTTGAAAAAGCAAATTTCGATACTGAAGATTGAGAATCAAGATCATGTAAAAGAGATCTCTGAACTTGAGAAGAAGCTTAGCCTAACTTGTAATGATTCTGTTCAGAGTAAGAATTTGCTGGAAAAATTTGAATATGTTAAGTCTGAACTAAGTAGGCTAGAATCTGAAAATGACTCTCTGAAACAATCTGTTAAAGATAATGAAGAAAAATTTGGGAAACTTGAGCAAGAGAAGAATTTGGCTGCTGAAAAATTGAATGCCATAAAATCTGTAAACATAGAATTACAGAAAGATTTTGAAAAACAACAAAGAGAAATGAAGGAAATTAAAAATGGAAGAAAGTATGAAGTCAATTCAGAAGATCAGCTTCTAATAAATGAATTGGTTCAAAATGATAAGCTTAAGGAAGAAAATGAGAAGTTAAAAATGCTGAACTCCACTATGTCTGAGAGACTGCTAGCCTTAGAAAGAGGAAAAAGTGTTTGTGTTGAAGACCCTGAAAAACTGAGCAATCTGAAACAAGAAATTGAAAAATACAAAACAGCTAATAAAGTTTTGAATGAAGCTATGAATTGTAGTGAGCAAGAGATTGCCAGTTATGAGTTACACATTTCCTCTCAAGAAAATGAAATTCAAGATTTAAAAAACTCCTTGTCTAAATTTGTAAGTGGGCAAGATAATCTGAACAAACTGCTGGGAGTAAAAGTCAATTTTCAGAAGGAGGGGTTAGGCTATAACCCTATAAATAAAAAGAATTTTGAAGATAAAATTCATACATCCTTTGTTGCTAGCTCTACTTCTCACACTTCTCAGAAGCCACCTGTTTCTCAGTCTACTGTTCAGAGAACCGAAAAACAAATTGAAAAGTCGAAAAAGGTTGATGGATACAAGCTGAAAACTATTTTCGTTAAATCATCTGAACAGGAAAAGCCTTCTACTTCATCACCACCACAGTACAAGGTTAAGAAAACAGAAAAACAAAATAAAAATTATAAAACATCAAAAACTCAAAGGAACAGTCTGCATGCTAAAAACTCATCTGATAAATGCCATGTTTTAAAGAAATCAAATGGCTCCTGCCATTATTGTGGTAGGCATGGACACTTTATGAGTAACTGTTTTGTGATGAAACAAGATGACAAAAAGCATGCTAGAAAATCTGTGTCTGGTCAGAAAAAGAATGTCACATGTTCTAATTGTGATAAAGTATGACACACTACTGCTCATTGCTGGTTTGCAAGTGGTAAGGAAAAATCATGTTCAAATCATACAAAATGCTTTTCAAATCAGCATGTTTTTAATAAGAATAAATCTGTTTCAAAGAACCAACTCATCATCTGCTTTAACTGTAACAGAACTGGTCACAAGGCCTCTGAATGCTGGTCAGGTTCTTATAGAAGAAATTCTCTCAATTGCTCTCACTGTGGAAAGCATGGCCACACAGTCAAGGACTGTTGGCATGCTCAAGGGAAAAATTTCATCTCTGAAAGGTTTAAATTCCCTGCAAATACAAATGCTCTCAGAAAGAACAAAGTTGTTTTTAAAAGGAAAAACTTTGAATGTTTTGATTATGAAAAATAATTTAGTGATGCAAATAACAGAAATTTCTATGCCAATGCACATAAAATTCATATTCACAAAAATGTACATAAATCAGATTTGAAAACTGCTGCTTCTTGCCATCATTATGGCAAATCTGGACATTTGATGGATGGTCATCCTCTGATGAAATTTAATGATCATCAAGTTAAAAATGTGCTGAGAAAACCTGCTAGGAGTGATACTGTCAATTCAGGACCCAAGACCTCTTGGGTACCTGTTTGTGCAAAATAAGCTTTGTGTTACAGGTATGCCTTGGAAGCTGAAGAATAAAGAGGGGTAACAATCTAAGGCACTCAAAAAGAAAACGCCTCCTGAATCGTTCAGGTAAATTTCTTACACTTCCTGTTCTTAGTCTTATTGCATAGCACATTAGATCTGATTTTGCATTTTCATTCATCATCTGCCATGTGCATCATTTTCTGATCATACACTTGCTGAGTGTTCTGTGCAAATATCAGATTAAAAAGGGTTGTCTGCATCTGATGCATACATATGCCAATTGCAATTGTTTGATAATTGTTGTTATGCATAATCTCTGAAAACAAATTGCATTCTGAAATTTCTGAAAAATCTGAACTGCATATGAATGTGGTTTGAAATTTGTCTGTTGCATAGCTCACTGAAAATCTGGATTGCATATAGGACTGCATGTTGAATTATCATGATTGACCTCTATGGTATATAAATGGTAAGCTACCAAAAGGCAGGGAAATCTGTCTGGAGGTTCTTGCTATGTGTGAGGTGGTCTTTTAGACCAAGTGCTCCGCCTGGTACCATGGGTCACTTTGCTTAATAGGGCAGTCTGATTGAGCATAAGTCACATTGTCATATGTTCAGTCTTCAGTGCAAAACATTGCATGCTTTCAGGGGGAATTAATTGCATGTCTTTGCATAGCATTCAATGTTGAGTCTTTGCATGTCTTTGCATACATGGAGTTAATTGTATTGCATTTCATTGTAAAATACCAAAAAGAGTGACTGAATGCATATTGTCAGGGGGAGTCAATGCATTGCATGTAGGTTGTCAAATGCATACTCTTGTGAGAATTCATTGCATATCCTTTCTTATTGACTTTGTTGACAAACCTTGATCATAATTTGAAAACAATGGGTTTCAAAATCTCCTCTATCATTTGATTTCTGAATTCTATCAATCTCTCATGAAGATTTCAATGGGACTATCTCAATCATAAATCTGAAAACTTTTGAACTAGGAATCTTCTATTATACGATTTTATGAATGACTGAAATAACTCAGCTGGTTTAAGTTTAATGTATTCATTGAGGTTGACTTTAAAATTTCGTAAAAAATATCTGAATCATGTTTAATAAACTTTAACCAACTGTTTCATGATGTGTCTTGTAAAAACTTCTGAAATCTGCACTATTGAATACATGGCTTTAATTGATTAAGTAAATGAAGTTAGTATTGTTTTGAAGCAAATGAATTTCTCTGAAATGTCTAAAGGGTAATATCTGTCAGAGCAATGACTTTGGTCACTGAGAAACACATGTCCAAAGGACTGTGTCATGAGATGCCATAGTTAACTCTGCTTAAGATGAGTGTTAATCAGGCAGAGCAATGGCATGCACACTGAGAAATACAACTCACTCATCAAGAAATGATTTGAAGTGTGTCATGATGTGTAAATGCTACCTCTGTTTATATAAAGCATGACTGTGAGTCACACTAAGTGCTTAGGGATATTGGCCTCTGATCAAGGTATATCCTCTAGTTACAAGGTGTGCACTGAACTAGAGTGCTCGTAAAATTTGTAGCATGAAAACTGTTGAACAAATTGAAATATCTGAATATTGATGCTAAAATCAAATTGCTACAACCCTAGACAAATTCACATGACTTCATAAATGCTTGATCTCAATTCTAGTGCATGTAATTCCGATTGAAGTCAATAAATTTGATTGTGTAAGAGAAAGGGAGGTTAATCAAGATAAAAATGAGGGCTTGGTTCATTTTTTATTAAACCATGGTTTTAGATATCAATACAAAATTTTATCGATAAACTCTACATACATCATGTTTAAGCCATGATGATCAATAAACTTCATTCATAAGCCCTTATAATGGAAGACTTTGAAAAATTATGTTTTGGATTTATGAGATTGATATCTCCTTGAAAATCTTGTTGAACTTCTTCTGCTTGAAGCCTCTTTGAAAATCTGTTATTTGAAACTCTTCTCCTCACTGTCCTTGAATTCCACTGTGGTCCCCCTCTCACCCATATCAATTGGGAGAAATGCAACATATGCATATCAATTGGCATCTACTCAGGGGGAGCTTCCTTGTAATATCGAATCATGTTCATCTCAATTGGTAACAATTGTGTCTTTGCATTCATATATTTAGGGGGAGGTATTGCACTTCTTCTTGCATCTGCATTTCTGCATTCATTCCTCTCCATGGTTCATCTTGTTTATTGCAAGGAGGAGAAATTGACTGTATTTTAAACATGCTTTAACTTCTCAAACTATTTTCTTTTTGATGAAGTCAAAGGGGGAGAATAGTTTGTGTCATCAGAATTACTCACAGTGTAGTGTTACCATCATCAAAAAGGGGGAGATTGTTGTGCCCCTGTGGTTTTGATGATTGGCTTTGATGTGAGTTAATCATTTGATGATTGGTTTTTGTTGTGAGTTAATCACTGTGAGTCATCTTGCTGTATGAGTCATCTTCATATGTTCAGCCATGTTATCTGCTGCATGAAGCATTCACATACACTTACATAAGTCTGCAAATAGTTTGTGTCATCAGAATTACTCACAATGTAGTGTTGCCATCATCAAAAAGGGAGAGATTGTTGTGCCCTTGTGGTTTTGATGATTGGCTTTGATGTGAGTTAATCATTTGATGATTGGTTTTTGTTGTGAGTTAATCACTGTGAGTCATCTTGCTGTATGAGCCATCTTCATATGTTCAGCCATGTTATCTGCTGCATGAAGCATTCACATACACTTACATAAGTCTGCACATCAGCATCACGCAGCAAGTATGTACATCGCCTTCAGTAGGCATGTCAAAGTCCACACATTGCATAGCATGCATCGTTCTTCAACTGAAGTCTATACATCAGCTTGCATGAATTCAAAGTGTGTACATTGAATAGCATGCATTTCATGAAGTCTGTACATCCTGTGTCTCTGTTAAGCTTCAAAGTCTGCACATGGCTCACCGTCTCATGCATAGTCTGGACAGTTGTGGGTCGACGCCCCCTTCTGATGGGTCGACGCCCCCTTTGTTTTCCAAGTCCATACATTGATCTTCATATTCAAAGTCTGAACATTGGTCTTCATATTCAAAGTATGTACATTGGTCTTCACCTGAAGTCCATATATTGGTTTTCATATTCAAAGTCTGTACATCCTCCGCTAAGCCTTCAAAGTCTGTACAGCCATTCCTTGAAGATCAAGTCCATACAACGGCACTGTAGCTTGCTCAACTGAAGTCTATACATCCTTCAAGGCGCCAAGTCTGCACATCGCCTCATTTCTTCAGAATCTATTCATCCACAGTGGAACCCCAAGTCTGTACATCGCTTGCATCTTCAAAGTCCATACAGAGACTTCTGTTGCATTTGAAGTCTATACATCCTGTGAACCTTCAAGTCTATACATCAGCCTTTGCCAATCGGTTTCCAAGTCTGTACATCGACTTCAAGCCTTCCGAGTATGTACAGCCCAAGTCTATACATCCGATTGCCTTTGCATTGCTCAAGCCTGTACAGCCCTCTCGTTGGCAAGTCTATACATCGGTCTGTTTGAGCAAGTCTGTATAGCGGTTGCATTCTTTGGAAGTCTATACACTGCGCAGCACTGTACAAGTCCATACACTGGCTGCACTGCACAAGTCTATACATTGGCTTGGGCATCCAAGCCTAGACATTGATTCACTATTCATGCCTTGATTCGAAGTCTGTACAGCGAGCGGCGTTCATCAAAGTCTGTACATTGCTTGGCGCTCACCAAGTCTGTACATCGTTTCAAGCGTTCCAATGTCTATACAAGGCCTGCTTCATTAAGTCTAGACATAGCACTGTAGCTTCCCTAGTTGAAGTCTATACATTACTGATCGAACGTAAGTCTATACATTCCAACATTTTCCTACGTTCGCTGCTTTAGCTACACCCTAAGTCTACACACTGGCAAAGTGTATACATCGCTCAAGCAAGTCTGTACAGCCAACGCTTTCATTGATTCCAAGTCTGTACACTGGTCCACAGGCGTCCCAAGTCTGTACATTGGTTCAGGTTTACCAAGTCTATACATTGCTTCAATATTCTCAAAATCTGTACAGCCTGCCTTATCGTTCAGAGTCTCTACATCATTCCTCAAAGGCCAAGTGTATACATTGTCCATGTGTTCAAATGTTTCAAGTCTATACACTGCATTCATGCATTGTTCTTCACAGCAGAGTCTGTACACTGCGTTCTCTTGCACGCAATCAAAGTGTGTACAGCCTGTGCTCGCATTGGTAAGTCTATACATGCTTGGCTGTTCATCGTCTGCTACATGCCACTTCAAGTCTGTACATCCATTTGTGCAGTGTGCATTGATCAAGCCAAAGCCTGTACATCGATATGTTGCTTTGATGCCGTTGCATAGTCTATACATTGTTGAGCTTCACACACATATCTTCATAATCTACACATTGCATCTTTGTGCATGCATTGCATTCATTGAAGTCTATACACTGCATGCAGTTATGCTTCACAAGTCTACACATTGATGTTCTTCACAGCAAGTATATACACTCTCTCACGTTGCACACACTTGCCTAATTAATGTCTCTAAGTCTATACACTCGATGGCTTCTTACATCTCACAGAAGTCCACACATTCCCCCTTGTTATGATAATGCATTCTTCAGCAAGTATATACACTGAGGTTGCATGAAGACCTACAAGTCTATACACTCTCTCAGTGTACACACTTACTCATTTACTGCTTCTAAAGTATATACACTCGTTGTTAAAAGCCTGAACTAACTAATTCGCTTCATTTCGTTTTGTCTTTGTCTGCAGATGACTCAGGTTAATGACTGGGCGCGTGAACCGAGGATGATGCCTGGCACGTGATCCGAGGTGCTCTCTGGGCGGGAACCTGAAGGACACACGCCCTAGCACCTGCTGAAGCTGATATAAATAGAAGCCTTCGTCCACTGAAGAAAGATGATGAGAATAGAAGAGGGCTGATCGAGACTGTGAGAAAAGAAGCAGAGAAGCAGAAGAAGAAGAAAGAAGAAGAAGAAGAGTGAAGATAGAGAGTGAGAGCAGCAGAAGAAAAAGAGAAAGAGAGAGCTCGTGAGGATTGAAAGAAAAGAGAAAGACAGTGAGAGTGAAAAGGAGAGCAGAGAAGAGAAAGATTGCGTGAGCTGAGAAGAAGAAAGAAGAGGAAGAAAGGAAGAGAGGAGAGAGTTCTATTGAAGATCTGTTCAGTCTGTTCGTGGATCAAATCCAGAACGACTATGCTCATTGAGAGCTATATTTCTTGTGTTTCATTTCCAGCTTTTGTCGCTGTGCTTTTTATGTTTTCTTATTTTTCCTTTTGTTACTCAGGTTACTATTGTTCTTCCGATTCTCAGTAGTGAGGTCGGGTTCCTCCCGTGGACTAAGGAGAAGGGAGATCTGATCTCCGGTTCTGGGCTTGTGGGTTGCAAGTCCAGGGGTCCCTCCTGGTCTGGAGGAAGAGAGGTCTACGACCTCTGGTTTGCTGGTGACGGGGAGTCACTGGTGTGTTCCCTCCTGGTCTGGAGGAAGAGAGACTGTGTGTCTCTGGTTTCCAAGTGGCTAGGAGTCACTTGGGGTGTCCCTCCGGTTGGGAGGAAGAGGGGAGGTTGTTCCCCTGGTCAAGCTGTGTGGCAGCAACATGTTTGCAGACTGAGTCTGCTTTCTAGCTTGTGCTAGTGGAAGCCTCACTCCGGTTGGGAGTGAGGGGTGGACGTAGGTCTTGGTGACCGAACCACCTAAAAATCTCTTGAGCAGTGGTTTGTCTGTGTGTTTGCTTCCGCTAGATGATTGCTTAGGCGCGCTCCATGTGTTTGCTCATGAGTTTAATTGAATTAGTTTTATTCTGTGATTGCGTCTAGCATCTGGCTTTTAATTTGGGCATTATTTCTGAAGGGGATACATTCACCCCCCTCTGTATCCGGGCTTAGCACCCTATCAGTTCGCAACTTTCATGGGCTAGCCACTTTCTACAGACGCTTCATTAAAGGTTTCAGCACCGTTATGGCACCCATTATGGATTGCATCTGTAAGGGAACTTTTGAGTGGACTAAAGCCGCATCTCAGGCTTTTATTGCCATAAAGAAGCTTATGACTAAAGCCCATGTTCTTCGCCTGCCAGACTTTTCCAAAGTATTTGATGTTTCCTGTAATGCATCTGGCGTAGGAATAGGTGGAGTGCTTAGTCAGGAGAGCCACCCTGTGGCTTATTTCAGTGAGAAACTTTCTGATGCAAAGCTTCGTTACTCCACCTATGATAAGGAGTTTTATGCCGTAGTCCAAGCCCTTAAACACTGGAGACACTATCTCTTACCACAAGAGTTTGCCTTATACTCGGACCATGAGGCTTTGAAATTCCTTAGCTCACAGAAGGGCTTGAACCCGAGGCATAGTCGGTGGGTAGAATTCCTCCAGTCTTTCACATTTGTCCTAAAACATAAGGCTGGAAAGGAAAATAAGGTGGCCGACGCCTTGAGTCGAAGGGTCTCCCTTCTTTCCACTGTTCGGGTAGAGGTCACCGGATTTGACAGCATGAAGGAACTCTATGGAGAGTGCCCTGATTTTGGCCCTGCCTACTCTGCTCTGTCTGCTGGACCCTCGATAGCCTTTTCTAACTATCTACTCCAGGATGGTTTTCTATTTCGAGGGCAGCAACTCTGTGTCCCGAGAACTTCTGCTCGGGACTTCCTGATTTGAAAAATGCATGCTGGAGGTCTTGCTGGTCACTTTGGCCGCAACAAGATCATCCATTCTATGGAGGAGCACTTTTATTGGCCTGGCCTGAAGAAAGATGTGGCCAAAATTGTAGCCTAGTGTAGACATGCACCATGGCCAAACAGGTCAAACAGAACACTGGTCTCTACACTCCTCTCCCCGTTCCTGATCAACCATCGGTTGATGTGAACATGGATTTTATCCTTGGGTTACCACGCACTGCTCACAAGCATGATTCCATCCTTGTTGTCATTGATAGGTTCTCTAAGATGGCCCACTTCATTGCATGTTCCAAAACATCTGATGCATCTAGAGTAGCCCACTTCTTTTTTGATTAGGTCGTGCGTCTGCATGGTCTCCCCCAAACCATCGTGTCTGACCGAGATGTCCGGTTCACTAGTTACTTCTGGAAGACACTTTGGCACCTAGTTGACACCAAACTCAAATTCTCTACTGCCTATCACCCACAAACCGATGGGCAAACAGAGGTCGTCAATAGGAGTTTAGGGAATCTTTTGAGGTGTCTCGTCGGGGAACATTCTGGCACCTGGGATCTTCTCTTACCTAGAGCCAAATTTGCATACAACAGTTCGGTCAATCGGTCCATAGGTATGAGTCCATTTAAGGTCGTGCATGGATACAAACCTAGGAAACCTGTGGATCTCATTCCCCTTCCCCTCGAGTCTAGGATGTCCAAGTCAGCTGAGGAGTTTGCACAGCATGTCAAAAGTCTGCATGAGTCAATTAGCAAGCAAATAACCCTCAGTAATGAAACTTACAAACGTTTGGCTGATTCGCATAGGCGTCACCATGAATTCCAAGAAGGTGACATGGTTATGGTACGGGTTCGACTCGAACGACTCCCCTCGGGAGCTGTTAAAAAGTTGCAAGCCCGCAGTGATGGATCCTTCCCAATTCTGCGGAAGATTGGCTCCAATGCTTATGTTGTAGACTTACCTCCCGAATATGGGATTAGCTCGACCTTTAATGTGGCAGATCTAGTGGCCTACAAGGAACCCACAGCGATTCCTAGTGACCCTTTCGAGCCTTCTCCTCCCATTGAGAGTGAGCCCACCCCTGTGCGTCCTACAGCCTCGAGAGCACCGCGCGAGCAAATTGAGAGGATACTGGATGAGCAGGTGACAACTACACGGAGCAGGGTGTACCAGCGCTACCTTGTCCGCTGGCGGGACCGTCCACCTTCTGATGATTCCTGGATCAGCTGGGAAGATCTCCAGCGTCTCGATCCAGATCTGTTGGAGCACTACCAGAGCAGTGTCCCCCCCTACTCGACGGAATCGAGTTCCAGCCGCCCCGGGAGGGTTGGTGGGGACACCGGGTCCACTACCGGGCCCACTACTCGGAGCCGACGCCGCACCGCCCCGACTGCACCGAGCTTATGGCTCGGCGACTCGCTTGAACACTCGGCGTCCTGAATACGTATTCGTACGTATGTGTGTATGTATTTTACTATGGTGATATTTGTGTTTTAACCACCAATGTATTTTATTTTATTGAGTCAAAGTTATTGTATTTTAATTTTATTAAAAAAAACCCACAAAGTCAATAGTGGGTTGGTGGGCTTTGTTTTATTAGGCTAGGATATATATGCAAATAAGTGAAAATGTGAAGGTATGTGTGTAATGGGCCTTCCCTATAAATAGGGGGCTAAGAGTGTTATGTATGAATCATATGAATGAGAAAAAAGCTTGAAACCTAAGGTGTTTGCCTTGTGTTCTTCCCTTCTCTCTTTTCTCTTTGTGAGGATTGAGCATCGCCCGGTGTGAGACCGTCCGGCGTGAGGCCGAGCTGCGTGAGGTAGCAAGTTATCCGTTCCCGTCCGTTCCGTCAGGAGTTGCCGTCGATCCATTTCCACGTCGTCGCCGCGTCACAGCTTTGTTATCGGGTTAGGATAGGCGGATTGCGTACCCGATGAGAGAGAATTGTGGGGGGCCCACACTCTCTTCTCACACACACACGGCTTAACCGGGGTCGGGTACCGCATTCGACCCTCTAGGGTCGAATGCGGTATCCTACCCGGGTTTCAAAGAGGGCCTAAGGAAATAAGGTCTCAATTTCACAGATAGCCACCAGAAATAAGTGCATTTATCATCCAACATTCATCCATCAAATTATGGTCAATTTACTACAACAAGAACTAGATGGTGTAGTAACATTCAGTTCTCCTGGAGGATCAAACTAATTTCTTTACTGCCTTCCTGGACTGATCCTTTAATGAATAAGACATCAGAACTTTGCAACATTTTCTGAACATATGACTAGACTTTTACATATTACAGTACAAGCATTGTATAATTCACAGAAAAGGAAAGTAAGATTATTATGCATCAAAACTTTCGAAGATTTTCTGAACAAAAAACTAAAACTTTTACCATATCACAGTGCAAGTATTGTATTCACGAAAAACAAACAAAGATTATTAGGCATGAGCAATAAGCAAACATCTGTGAATGAGTTATTAGGGAAGAAAATATCAAGAAACCTTACTTCTGCTTTGACTCCATACTCTCAACATCAGAATCCAACACCACAAGCTCTGCTCCATCAATTTTAATGAGACCAGTGACAAGCACAAGCACTTGGACACAGCCACCAGCAGCATAAAATAAATTGCATGTTCAGATCCATGAAGCAAAGTCTCCGAAAGAAGCACAAACTGCAATCAATTTAGACAACATTTGCAGAAGTCAACCAAAAAAAAAGCAAACAAACAGATTGTGTTATATCAGAATTAATAATACCTTGAAAAACAAAGAATAATTCCAACCACATTCAAAGATGCTATATCCAAGTAATGAGTTGAGCTTTCCACATCAAACTTGAGTTTCCGTAATCAAAAAATCAATTCCAAAATACATGAAGAAAGGATGAATTAGTTTCCCACAAAAGGTCAAAGTTACAGATAAAAGCCAAGACATCTAATTAAGAATAAAATGAACTACATAGTGGCCAGGAACAAATAAAAGAAGGCAAGGTAAAAATGTAATAAAAATGATGAAAAACCAGCAGGAAGCAAGAATTAGTAAAATGCAACAGAAGATTGGAATACCTTGCCCTCCAGTGCAGGGATATCCTTTGAGTCAGAACTAAAACCTTGTACAAGTTTGACTGTCAGTAAAGGTGATGGAGAGCCAAAACTGTGGTCATTTTGATCTAACATCAGTAAAACGCAATATGTTATGGGCCCGTTGTTTAAGATATAGGGTCCATCCAGCAATGCATGATAGAATTTAAAAGTATAACCTATAAAAACTCTCAAAAGAGAAGCCTACCATACAAACTCAAAAATATACCCCCTTCCAAAGAGGAAACCACTATACAAAATGTCCCAAATACCAAGGCAATATGGGGTGCTCTAACCAATCAGCCTATCAAAAGTGGATAACTATTGCAACTCTCTCCCTAAAGTACAGCCCAAACTCTATCCAAAACAAACACTGAGGATCTACCAGTTCTGTTGAAGATCCTGAGAAAAAAGTATTCCTTCATCAATCAACTATGGAGATGTCATAATAACCACGACATATCTTTCATCCAAACAATGACGAATTGATAAATCTGTCAGTTTACATGTTCACCAGAAAGCGACAAGGACAACAATAAAAAGCTTTTAAAATGCCAAGCTACTAAACCACTATTTCTCCCAATTTTCACATAACAGGAACTCCTTTTTCATTACATCCTTCACAACATTTTATGCATGTTCTCTTTCCAGGTTCTATCTACCATATCAACTAAGAACAAAAGACATGTTTCTGAACATCACAAGTTTGCTGTGACATATTATCAATGTGCCACGATTGGGAAGAATTCGGAAAAACATGATCAATGTGCCACGATTGGAATGATATCCCAAAGAAGGGAGCATAGAAAGCATGTGATGGCTCTCATTGTAGTTTACTTTATACCTCACCCACTGCAGTGGTGACAGGCAGAAAATTGCCCAATGGAAACCAAAAGCACAAATTATCACACTAGTGTAGAGCTCACCAAGTTCATGTTGACCAGGGGAAGCACCCTAACTCAATTTTCATGAAGCCAAAGTGATCCAAGATCGAAGTCACGGTCATCTTCTTTAATAACTGCAGTTATGTCCTCCAGAATGGCATAGATATCAATAGCATCAGGGTGGAACTTATCCCCAGAAAAAAATGAGCTAGTCTTTTCCCCTACTGTAATCCAGCTGCAACCAGGTTCCTTCTTTACTCCTTTTTCCTTCATTGCTCCCCTTAGTGTCCTAACTCCATCCCAATTCCCCGATGCAGCACATATGTTAGAAAGCAAAATATAGGGAGAAGAAACCTGTGGTTCCAACTTGATGAGCTTCTCTGCCGCATGACTGCCCCTTGCATTTTCCCCATGCATTCTGCAAGCAGAAAGAAATGTAGCCCACATTACAGCATCAGGTTCATGGGGTAACTCATTAATGAACTCTTCGGCCTCTTTTAGAAACCCACCACGACCTAAAAGATCAACCATGCAAGCATAGTGGTCCATTCTTGGATTTATGCCATACTTGTGCATAGAATCAAATACAGCACGACCTTCTGAAACCAGTCCAGCATGACTGCAAGCTGTGAGCACACCAAGGAACGTGATGTCATCTGGAAGTATATTTAAGTCTTGCATCTGATGGAAGATCGCTAGCGCTTCTTCTGCAAAGCCATTCTTTGCCAGCCCAACAATCATAGTGTTCCAGGAAATGATGTCATTCTTATTCTTCATTTCATTGAATATTTTCATCGAAGCAAAAATATCTCCACATTTGGAATACATGTCTACAAGGGCACTACCAATATAATCATCACAGTCAAAGCCAGTTCTTACAATAAGACTATGAATGATCTTCCCATCCTTCGATGAGGCCAGGTCAGCACAAGCTGCAAGGACGCTTGCAAAAGTAGATTGATCTGGTAGAATACCATGGTTATGCATTTTCCAAAACAACGAAACTGCATTCTCACGGTAACCATTCTGAGCATGACCTGAAATAACAGCTGTCCACAATATTACATTTTTATTACTGGATACCTCCGAGAAAAGCCTATTTGCATCCTCCTGGCTTTGAGATTTCAAATACATGGTAACAAGTGCAACATCTACATAGACATCAATGTGTAAAAATCCAGATTGTAGAGTGTGACAATGGAATTGCCTTCCTAAAGTTAGTCCATGAGGGCCCACACAAGAAGGCAAAATGCTTGCAAATGTGAACTGTGATGGCTTCAGACCTTGTCTAAGCATCTGCTGAAAGGAAATAAAAGCGTCCTCTGTATTAGCATTCTGAACATAACCTGCTATCAGAGCATTTATTGAGACTACACTTTTTTCAGGCATATGTATGAAGGCCTTTTTTGCAGATTCCATATCACCAAGTTTTGCATACAAATCAATGAGAGAACTTCCAACATAGATGCTTAGCTCAAGACCAAGTTTTATAGCCAGAGAATGAAATTGTTTCCCTACTTGAAACCTTTGGACACTAGAGCATGCACTTATTATAGTTGCAAAAGAAACTACATCAGGCATCACATTATCTGATATCATCCTACAAAACATGCATAAAGCCTCTACATCGTGTTCATTATGAACATGCCCTGCAATAAGCGCATTCCAAGAAACAATATCACGGTCAAAGATGAGTTCAAATTGCTGCTTTGCATTGTCTAACTCAGCAGACTTGGCATACATATCCATCAGTGCATTTCCCACAAACGTGCTCCTGTCATAGTTTCTCTTTATCATGATACAGTGTATTTGTTGTCCTAGCCGCAAACTCTCTAGGCAAGCACAAGCACCAAAAAGACTGACATAGCTGAACTCATCACATGGAAAGCCGGAGCCCTTCATTTCAAAAAATAATTCTATCACCTCTTCAGGTTGACCGTTCTGTAAGTAGCCTCCGAGCATGGCATTCCACATCACAAGATTTATTTCCTCCATCAGATTAAATGCTCTCCTTGCATCATCTATGACACAACATTTCGCATACATGTTAACCAAAGAACTTCCCACATAAACATTTGAATCTAACCCGAGCCTTATTGCTTCAGAATGGACTTGCCTCCCCATGTCAAAGGCAACCAGACTAGCAGCAGCACTCAACACACTCCCCAATGTGGACCGAGATGGTGTAACCCCCGTACTGTGCATTGCCTGGAAGAACTCTAGGGCTTCAGCTTCATGACCATTCTGAGAATGCCCTGAAATGATAGCATTCCAAGCTATGGTTTTTGGAGAAGTCATCTGCATAAACAAATATCTAGCATCCTGTAGCCTTCCAAGACCTATACTAGCAGTTATAGCCGTCACAGATGTAACTTCATCAGGTTGACAACCCTGCTCCCGCATCGTGTCGAACAGCTTGAGGGCTTGCTCAGGCATGCCGACTTGAACATAGCCGCCGATCATGGCCGTCCATGAGACCGTATCGGGGTTTTCAAACCCGTCGAATAACTGTCGAGCATCGTCCACATGGCCACACTTGGCATACATATTGAGCAGGGATCCCTGGCAAAAGGCACTGAAACCAAACCCGGTCTTCACGATGTCAGAGTGCATCTGCCTGCCATAACCAAGATCCCCCAACCTCGCACAGGAAGAGAGGACGATCGCAAACGCGTGCTCGCTGGGAAAGATACCAGCCTGCCGCATGGATCTAAACTCGCGGACGACCTCTTCAGGCGCACCCTGCCTCGAATACGCAGATAAGACCGCGCTCCAGGCGGCGCCATCGCGCTCTTCGAGGCCGTCTAACACCCTCCGCGCACACTCCAGGCATCCCGACTTGGCGTAGAGGTCGATGAGCGCAGTGGCGAGCCTCCCGACGAGGCGGAACCCGAGCCTCGCGATGCGGGCGTGGAGGATTCTGCAGTTCTCGGCGGCACGCGTTCTCTGAGGACTCTGGCCGAACGGGTTGTGTGCCCGAGAGGGACTCCGGGACTGCCACTTGGACCATGACACCAGGAGGTCGGCGTAGGCGTCTGGGTCCGCGTCTACCGCGGGCGACAGAGGTTTGGCGCCGGCAGGTGGGTGCCGATGGGTGCCGGGGAGGAGGTGGCGGCGGAGGGGGGAAGCGGAGGAGAGGTGGCTGGGCAAGTTCCTGGGTTGGGGGCGGGTACTGGAGGGAAGCATCTAACATTGCTAGTTGATATAAAGACCATGGAAAACTCGAAGGCCAGGAATAATAGATTGATAACCGGAGGAAGAGGGGGGGGGGCTCATTCCCCTCCTCTTCGTGCAGAAGAGGTGAACAGGCTTGCCTTTTAATCGCACAACACTACCATATTCCTCTCGTTAAGAAACGCCCTGGCTACGGGTTCGTCGGGGTTTTTGAATAATTTTTAGGTGGGTTTTTAAGAATTTTGATATATATACCTCTCTTAAATTGTGAATTATGTGAAAATATATTATTCATTTGCATTTACTACTATATCGTTGTTAAATGTATTTCCTAGTGAACTCTGCAGGTACCATTACCATCCGTGCAATTAAGTATGGATCCAGCAACAGCAGGTTTTACGTGATAATATGTTTGTCTAACAATTGTACGTAAGCAAATGTAAATGTAGAACAGATTTTCCTACAATCAATAGTTTAAGAGGGAAAGAGAGATTTGTCTGCAGAAAACCCTTTGTTGAACAGGGGATTCAATGAACAACTACTACTGGAATGTTAGCTTTTGTGACGTGACTGTTACGATGGGGTTATATGTGAAAATATTTTTGTCTAACAAAGATATGCTAACAAATATAGATAATAGATCAATTTACACACAAATATAATTTAATAAAGATATATGTAAAAAATTCTAAATTTATTCTTTCCGCAGAAGCGGTTGCCCAAAAAAAAATTTGCCTTATGTTAGTTATCAGTCAAAGTAACGCGCTTGGCGTGCGGGTTTACGATAAAAAAATTTTATGTTAAATAATAAAAATTTAGATATTAAAATATGATTCACAATTACTTAAGCATCACTCGAGACCCCGGTGACATACTAATCGTTGTCACAATCTGTTGCCCGGCACATTACAAGGACATAAGATTATACCACGACACATTCCTCGCACCGAATCAACTTGTTCGAGACACATCACATATAAGACCAAGTGTCCACATATTGATCTAATGGGTAAATTAAGCTCTAATTCCATGTCGAAGACCCGAATCCCACACATGTATAGTGGAAAGACTCTAGGCTTATAAATGATTTATCTTTCAATTTTCTCCCATTTACTTCTGAAAACAAATCACATAGACTATATTTCTGCCATGTTATCAATTCACTTTTCTCGAGATACTATATATGATTTTTACCCTTTTAGCCGTAACGACATCGGTTCCAAATGTACACTAAAAGGTACATTTTTCTTCAAACTACAATAAAATTCTATAGTCCATTTCATTGGTTTACCTACGAGCAATGTCAATTGCCACGCACTATACCTTAAATAACTCCACTTAAATGCACACAATAGTAGAAATGAAAAGTTATAATATTGTCATCGAAATACATCCATGTTTAAGAATACCCTATTAACAAAAACAAACAAACCTTACATTCCAATGCAAGAGAGAGAGAGAGAGAGAGAGAGAGAGACGAATCCCTAACACATAAGTTACAAAAGTAGAACTATAATCATGCAATTCATGTCAATAGAACAGTGATTGATGAGGTCGAGACATGTTGCACGCACTAAGTACAAATCAGAATGACCCACGCATTGGCCTTTGCTCAGTATCATTAACTCTCACCGTCTGTCACGTCTCGAACCGATAGCAGCGGAAACTAGTCAGAACGTGGCAGCGAACAGTAATGAATAATCAGAGCAAATCACGAGACACAAATTCAAGGCCAACCAATATTGACAAAAGTATAATTCTTATTATTATCAAAATGTGAATATTACATATTTGACTCAACTACATTAATGGAAATGAAGGAAAGACTCGAAATTACAGAACTTAGAGTACTCAAGAAAATAAAAGACACTGACTCGATCCTCCAGAGCCCTCATCACTCTTGCCCTTCCCTATCTGATTGGTTGTCTTTGTCATTATTACCTGAAAAATATTTAAGAGAACTGGGGTGAGCAAAAATGTTCAGTAGGAATTACATCTCTATCGTTGAGCAAGATATAAGTGATTAGCCAGTTAATCATGTACACGAACAAGTAATGCACGCACGATATAACTCAAAATCATGACAATCGATCTAGCAGAAAGGATGATCATTAACGAACATCAAAGTCAAGGGCAGATATAAGCTCAAGAGAAAAGGAAATAATTCCCATGCAGAACCAAGGACAAGATGCTAGTATGAAACAAAGACAGATGCTCCAGATGAACATAACTTTATATAATTGGTCAGAATATATCGAAATTTTAATAATAATAAGTAGAAATAATCGGTCTAGCGGAATATCCAAATTATCAGAATTAACATAATAATAGAATATCAGAATTTCATAATAACAGAATTTACAGAATAACAGAATTTACATAATAACAGAATTTGCAGAATAACAGAATTTGGTGCAATGTCACACCCAGAATTTGTCATGGTTTACAGAATGGACTTCTGTCCTACCTGGCATTGGATGTCGCGGACCCACAGCCCTTAATATTTCAGAATTTGCATATATGGCCAATATAAAGTCAAAGGAGTTATGTTCTAGAAATATCATGAAAGAAATTCCAATGAAAAATATCATGCCATAGCCAATAAGGACAATAATCATGACGAAAGTGACTTTTTCATAACCTAGGACAGTCGAATATCGGACTCATAGACCATAGTTAAACCGAAGGAATCACGCTCGGAATCACAGGGTAGGTAGCTGTCAAGATAGGACCGCTATCAGAATAAGGCAGTTAAATCAGGACCGATATCAAGTGGAGTTGACGCAGTCCGGAATATGAAGGTATGAACACGTCCCCCATGGCTGACGCCTTTAAAAGAAGGCATCCTCGATCATCCACAGACGCGTTCATAATCGATCACGAAAATTTTTGTCAGGTTGATCAGAAAGCGGTCCCAATATGACCGCTATCATCAGTAGGCGGTCACGGAACGGTCGCGTTCTTCTCAGAGCTAGTAGAACTTGAACAGAACCCCGTTTCGCGGGTCCAAAGACCGTCGAACCCTGTCCTATATTGTCACGCCCCGAGCCTTTATTTCAGCGGAAGACTAACTCGGGGAGCGCGAACAGCCGGCATGGTAAGCCTCTTGCAAGCAAGAACGATCAGAGCGCAAGACAATCACACAAAATGAATGCAATTGCACAATATTTACTAAAAATCTAACTTCATTCCATTATCAATCAAATATTCAAAATACAATAACTTTTTCCACCATCTTTCACTCTACTAAACTCAAGAAATAAGAAAATTACATTGACTCCATTTAAACAATATAGACTTCCTAAGTCTTCGCTCATCTTTATTCACTCTCGGATCCGCTACTTGAACATTCTGAACCCGAATCAGACTCACTTTCATTTCCTGAAAAATATTAGAAATAGGTAATGAGCACACTTGCCCAGTAGCTATCTTCGCATCAACATGAAGGCACTATTAAAGTAATTAACAATTTAGCTCTAAAGAAGTAAGGCAAAATCATGCGAATGCGAATATCATGCGATTAAACCAAAGTAACACGATAATCATGAACAAGAATGAACAAGAATGAACAAGGATGAATATAACAAGAACATGATATTTGGCCTTTCATGAACAAGAATGTATCGAGAATGCACTTTCACTTTCACTTTCATAACCATAAAGGTTACGCACGAGAATGTCAATCATGTAGCAATTCAATAGATTTTTACGAGTGCTCATGGATTTCACTTATTTATAAAGAAAGTACTCCCAGCGCAATGCGACGCCAGTAGCATCATACCCCATAGTTTATAAAATAGTATGTTTTCGGCAATCAACCGTGGGGACTAGCATAGAGCCCTTGGACACAATCAGCGCCCGAACTGCATCTTCACGTATAACTCAAGCTACTTCCATGAGTGTAACAATAAAGTATGACAAAGAATGTAATAAGGTCAATAACTCATGATAACAACAATCAATGAATGAATGCTTCAATTTAGAGTATGAGAGATCAAGAAAAAGATTTAAACAATGTCATGCTCACGGAAATAAATCGACAGCGTAACGGTACATTCTTTTCTCTTTCCAATCATTATATTAAGTTTCTTGATCAATATTATAAGTTCTAGACTATCATTAGTTCATCTAGAACCTTTGGAATATCAACCATTGGGTCAAACCTTGGGTTAAATACTTAAACAATGTGACGGTCGTTTACTGAGCCGTTACATCATGTAACGCTCCAGTAGTGGGCCGTTACAATGATCCGAGTCTAGAACAATAAAAATAGACTCAGAGAAGTGTGACGGTCATTCATTGGGCCGTTACGTTGTGTGACGGTCCATGGTTAGGCCGTTACAGTAGTCTGAGACCAGAATCAAGCAATCGAACTCAGATGAATGTAACGGTCTTATATTGGGCCGTTACATTGCCAGACGGTCTAATATAGAGCCGTTACACTACTGATAACCAGAAAACATCGATAGTATACTCTAATCAATGGGCTTTAAGGATATAACCAACTCGACGTCCTAGTGGGAATCCTAGGCTCGCGGAGAATTACAGAGGCCTTGAAATAAGATTTCCTAGTCCATTGGAAGGAATATCCAATAGAGAGGTGTTGGGTTCAGTGCAAGTATTCAGAGGGGGGTGAATGAATATACCCTTTAAAAACTTTCGCCCAAATTAGAATTCTAGTGCTCAAAACTGCGGAATAAAAACACTAAGACTAACTATATAATCTAAAGGCTAATTAAATCTTCTGTTCAACCTGTAAGCAAACAGATGAAGCGCCCCTATGCAAACATCTAGCGGAAGCAAAAACATATAGAGAAATCAAACCACTGCACAGAGGATTTTTAGGTGGTTCGGTCCTGCAGACCTACGTCCACCCCACACTCAACCCGAGTGTGGCTTCCTGCTGACTCACAGCTTGAACAACTGGGCATCACAGCTTGCCATACAACCGCTGGGTAACACAGTTTGCCGTCCGAGGAATCCTCCTCGCCCGCTGAGCAACACAGCTTGCTGTCCAGTGGAATCCACCACTGCAACCGCTGGGGATTATAGCTTACCCGACCAGAGGCAGCACCTCTGCAAACGCTGACTAACAGCTTGAAGAAAGGATAAAATGGAAAACGAAAACAAGTAGCAACAGCAACTGAAAGCTGTAAATAATGATAGCACAAATGTGGCTCCTAAGAGCTGGCTGGCCTGGATTTGATCCACGGTCCAGTGAATGCAGATCTCTCTCGATCTCACTATCTCTCCTCTACTTCTTTCTCTTCTTCTTCTCTCGATAGCTCTCTGTCTCTCTTTTCTCTCTTCTCTTCACACTCTGCTCTTTTCTTTTGTTCTTCTTTCTGTCTGGATCGTGGAAGCTCTCACTCTGCCTCTGCTTCAGTCGATCACGATCAGTCTCCTTCAGACAAAGGAGACTCCCTTATATAGCATCAGTAGATTAGGGCGGTCGTGTGCTCTCCACATCTCCCGCCAAGAAACCTCAGTCCTCGTGGCAGCATTTCAGCACAGTGCTTCCACATGTCACGATCAGGGAACCTCATCCTTCCTTGGATAACGAGCCATGTCAGCAATCCCAGTACCAAATCCCTGTCAGTTAATCGAAATAAACGTATCAGTTCAAGTGTAAACTCTGTACACACTTTGAAGATGAAATGCATTGTATAGGCTTTATAAGTAGCAATTGAATAAGTGTGTACATTGAGAACCGATGTATAGACATTATGAATCAGATCTGAAGCAGTGTATAGAGTTGTTGAAGTGTAAAGCAATGTATATACTTCACATAAGCAGAGCTATGGCATTGTATAGACTTCACGTTGTGAAGCAATGTATACACGTAGCTGAAGACTGCCAGTCGATGTATTGACTTGGCTGAAGCCAAACGCTGAAGCAATGTTCAGACATTGAAGAACACAACGTGCAGCAGTGTACAGACTTAGCCAGCAGACTAGTCCGATGTACACACTTGCTCGTTGTTCAGTCTTCATGAACGATGTATGGACTTCAAGACTAATATGCACAATGTACAGTCTTTGCGAAGGTAGTGCATTGTATAGACTTCAGGTGTGAAGACATTGTGAATGCAAATGCAATGTTCAGACTTCAGATGAGAAGGCACTCGCTGTACATACTTGCTGAAGAGAATGCAATGTGCAGACTTTGACTCGATGTACAGACTTCACAACTGATGAATGCAATGCAATGCAATGCAATGTATAGACTATGCCTTAGAACGAATGTGCACACTTGAAGAGCATTCAGCAATGTGCAGACTTCAATGCATATGATGCAGCCAATGTATGGACTTGAGCAGTCTGCTGCTGAACAACCGATGTATAGACTTCACAGTCTGCTAAGCAAATAATGTATGGACTTGGCCGAGGCAGACTGAAGAAGTAATGTACATACTATGCAATGTTCAGACTTCATCTTAAAGCTAAGAGAAACTCTGTACAGACTTCCAATGAATGGACTTTAACCCAAGGATGCACAATGTATAGAGTTCGCCTTTGAAACAAATGTACAGACTTTGAGGCAGAAGCCACGGCTGTACAGACTTCAGAAGAACAATGCATGAGCAAGCCTAACGGATGTACAGACTTTAAGATGTGTAGACTTTGCCAAAGAGCTGGACGATGTACAGACTTGAAACAAGGCGAAGTCTGTACAGACTTGAAGATTCACAGTATGTAGACTTTGGCAAGGCAACGTCGGTAAAGCTCCCAATGTACAGACTTTCAAAGCTGATCGTAGGTAAAGACTCCAATGTGCAGACTTGGAGTTGCAACGTAGGAACAGATGCCAATGTACAGACTTTGGCAAGCAACGATGTACAGACTTTACCTATTAGTTCAATGTACAGACTTCGAAGCAAATGTGAAGCCAATGTACAGACTTTCCACCGACCAATGTATGGACTTTGCAAGCCTAAGACGCTTAATGAGACGGTGGGGTCTGTATAGACTTTGCTCAAAGCCTTAGACGCTAACAGAGACGGACCGATGTACAGACTTTAAACACAATGTATGGACATTGCATAGACGATGCATGAGACACAGACACTGTGCATGAATAGTGCAGTGTATAGACTTATGGACTTTGAATGCGTTCATCTACAATGCAAATGTATAGACTTAATGTAATGCACTGGCTGTACATACTTGAATGAGACGCTGCATGAGACGATGCAGCTACAGTGATGTACAGACTTTGCCTAACGCAGTCCGTTGTACATACTTCCAATGCAATGCAATGTACACACTTCAGCTAAGCAATCTTCAGTGAATGTATGGATTTTATGAACGATGCATGAACAGTAGTGTATGGACTTGCATGAGATGCTCATTGAGATGGTCAATGTACAGACTTCTAAATGCTATAGACAATGTATAGACTTAATGTAGTACATGCAGCACAAGATGCAATGTACAGACTTTGTCCACGAACATGTGCATGCATGAACGATGTATAGACTCTGAAATGCAAGCAATGCATCAATGTCTAGACTTTGGGCTTTACCCTGCAGTGTATAGACTTGTGTAGACAGAACACATGCATTCTCCAGATAATCTACCAGTCACAATCATATGCATTATCCACAGAGTATATCAGTTATAAACAATCATGTTGCTATCATTCAATGTGGTGACTCATTCATGTTGCTATCATTAAAACACCACATCATCAACAAAGCACAAGGGGCACAACAATCTCCCCCTTTTTGATGATGGCAACATGATGAGTCCCACTGACTCGTCAAACTATTCTCCCCCTTTGACATAATCAAAAAGAAGGGAAATGATTTGAGAGACAAATTCAGCATACAAACATAGCACATAAATTCAGAGAATGAGTCATGGTTCATTAAAATGAAGTTCTCTCTTATGACAATGAAACAGCTCTCCCCCTATCAACATGCATGATTGACTACTCTCCCCTTAACTATAGATAAACCATAACACCCCCTAAAGCACAGGAATGGACTCAGGTTATCCAATAAATCAATCTGAAATCTGCCATTACAAAAAATCTGAATTTTGGTGAAAAGACCACAGAATCAGAATTTGTTGCAGAACAAGATGGAAGATTCCAAAAGTGTGGAGAAGAGTACATCTCAGAGTCAATCAACTGATAGTGTAGCCAAGTGGTGGGTTGAGAAATAGTCAAAGCACAATACATCTCAAGGAATCAATCAATAGCAAGATGTTAATCAGGCTGACTGAAAAGAATCTGATCATGAGAGATTTTAAAGCATCCATCACAATAATAAGTCTTAAGAAGATTAGACTCTTCTATCATAAGGGGTTATGAATTTACAGCTTAACCAATCTGATTTAATTTTGATGTATATCAAATTTGCCAAATTAAACTCAATACTCATATCTGAATCCAAGTTTTAATAAAAGTGAACCAAATAGTCAGAAAACATTCAAAAACAATCATCTTTTATCTTACACATATGATCTCAATTGCACCTTTGAAAAATACACAGGTTAGTACTGAAGTTAAACACTTTTTCAAGAACATGAGTTGACAGATTTTTCAAGATAATTTTATTTGAAGCATATTATATTTTTCCTGAGCAATTTAAGTTGATCAATACCTTTTTACATGAGGCACAACAAGTCTTAGTTGAAGTGACCCAGTTACTCAGTGTGATAACTGTCATTGCCTCTCACTTTGAGAGCAGAGTTAACAATATGAGTGTCTTTTTACATGAGAAGACACCTTTATCAGAGGCCAGACTCCCCAGCTACTCAACACAAATAAGCTATTGCTCTGTCAGGTTTTGTTTCACTAAATTTTTTTCAGAGATAACTATGGCACCTCATGACATGAGTTACTTTATTTCATTGATAAAGAACTCAGTTTCTCAGTGACCGAGTCATTGCTCTGAATTCATAATTTTTCATTTAGTCAACATTTTTTAAATTAATGTTTAACAACAATACACACTATATGCATCTTAACCAAAGAAGCCCTGAATTCAAATTTTCAGATATCTGATGAGAGAGTCTAAGGTTTACATGACACATGTGGTTAAAGTTTATTAAACCTTATCATTCAGATATTTTCAATTCATTTAACTAAAAATCTGAGAATACATTAATCTTATATCAGTCTGATTCAGTGATAATTCTTAAACCTATATGATAGAAATTTCTACAATGTTCTCAGACTAAATTGCATGACATGCAGCTTAAGTTCCTCAGATCAGAAAAATAAGTTTAGCTGACCAACAAATCAATAGTAGAGCCAATTCAGTCACACCAGCTGAGAAGAATGTGAAAGGTGAGTATAGGCTGGTGCAAGAGTAAATCAACAATAGAGAAGAGCATCAGAAGAGATTTTATCATCAGACAGTAGCTGAGTCTGGAATACAGACTGATTTGCTATTTTAGAGATACCAGCAGAGAATTCAGTTGAATATCGCATAGTCAAGAGAATGAATCACGTTACTTAAACAAAGGGAGTTCATGAGGTGAAGAAGATATGAAATAGGAATGCTCCCCCTGTCTAAGTGCAATGAATTTCTTTTTAGATTTTTTTTTCAAAATTTTATGATATGCACTATCATTCATATGCAGTATGCAACAATTCTAATAAGGAGAGCATGATGATCAATCAACAGCAAACAAGCTCCCCCTGACAAAATGCATGATGTGCAATGAATCATTTCTTTTCGAATTTTATTTTCTTCAAATTTATGATATGCAATACACTGCTCTATATGAAAACTAGACCCATGGTACTAGGCGGAGGACTCGGTCCAAGGACCACCTCACACATGGCAGTAGCATCCAGACATACTCCATATGCCCTTCAGCACTGTTCCATTTAAATACCATGATGGTCATGCAAATGACATATGCAGTGCAAAGCAATCTCATTTATTTAGTGCAAACAACAGCATGAGAAGAGTATCAAAAATCAACCAAGCAAAACAACAATTTTAGATAATGAAATTAAAACAGACAAATCAGTATTTTCAGATTATGAGATTTAAACAAAGTTCAGAACTGACCTGAAAGGTAGGATCCTGGGATTTCCATTTGAGTGCCTTGGTCTGTTAACCCCTGTTTATTCTTTGACCCAAGGCACACCTGTAACATTATGATCATTTTGATCCTGCAGGGACCCAAGCAGCTTTGGGTCCTGCATTTACCCTGACAGGTGTTCTAAATATTCTTTTTGCAGCATCATCATCAAATTCCATTAGAAAATAATCAGTCATAGAGTGTCCAAAATTTCACAATAATAACATGAAGCCACAGACTTTTTATTTTTATTCTTCATGTTAGCAGAAACATGATGCCCATGTGCATGCACATGAGTATGAAAATTATGTGTATGAGCATGAGTATTTCTTTTATTGACATGAAGATTTTTCTTTTCATACTCAGCCAGCCTACAGTTGGCAGCTTTGTGGCCTGGCTTACCACATTCAAAGCAGTAACAATTCTTTTTCATGAATTCAATTTTCTTCTTATCAACAGCATTGGGAGCAGGAAATTTTACAGATTTAGAATTAATTCTACTTTCCTGAGCATGCCAGCAGTCTTTGACTTTGTGGCCATGCCTCCCACATTCGAAGCACCTTGGGTGCTTACCTCTTGAGCCATTAAAACCCCATGAAGGCCTAAACCAACACTCAACAGCTTTATGACCACGTTTGTTACAATTATAACAAATGATGTGTTGGTTTGAAGCAGACATGTTTCTTTTGAGGTGGTGATGATTATTTGAGAAAAAATTGTCGTGCATCATATCATCACTTTTCATCACACTGCAGTCATCCATATAATGACCATGTCTACCACAATAGTAGCAAGAGGCATCAGATTTCCTAGGAACATGGTTTCTATCATATGATTTCTTAGATGCATGCGAATGAGTACAAGAAGCATCAGATTCAGCAGAGCTAATAAATTTCGGAGTATAACCAGAATTATTCTTTACCTTCTTTGTTTGACTTTTTCTTTTCAATTTCTGATTATTCTCAACATGTTTTGTTTGCTTTTCAATTTTCTGAGCTTTGAACTGAAAGACAGGTTTTGAAGGTGACTTCTGATTTTCATTTTGTTTTGGGGATTGCCTTGAGGTACCAGCTACATTAGAACTATGCACAAAGGTAGTATATAGCTGGTTTCTGGTAGTTTCCTTAACATCAGGACTACAGCTTGTCCCCTTTCTTGGATTGTCATCTTTCATTTTCACAACAGTTTTTACTTTTCTTTCATTCTTAGCAGAATTGGATGCTAATTTTTCTAGATCCTGAATCTTGTTTTCCAAAGATGTTATGTGAAGCTCATAACTGGCTATCTCCTGTTCACTGCAATTGACACATTCACTTAAGACTTCATTTGCAGTTTTATACTTCTCAATTTCTTGTTCCAAGTTGCTTAACTTTTCAGATTTTTCATTACAAATAGCTTTTCCCTTTTCTATGGTGAGAAATTTTTCAGACAAGCCAGTATTTAACCATTTCAATTTTCCAATTTCAGCTTTTAATTCAATGTTTTCTTTGGTCAGCTTCTTAACTTCAGCATCACATTTTTCATTAGTGGATATCAATTCCAGTTTCTCAATTAGTTCCTCTTCTCTTTCTTCCACTTTAATTTTCTCAGCAACCAAGTTTTTGTGATCCTCTTTAAGTGAGACTATTTGTTTGTTCAGCCATTCATTCTCACTATAAAGATCTTCATTACGTTCTCTTAGAGCTGAGCACATATGGCTGGTTAATTCAGCAGAAGAGGAATGTGAAGCCTCCCCATTGATTTCATTTATTCTACCCATGAGATTTTCAATTTTCTTTTGAAATACTTCATTCTCAAGTTTCAGTTTATCCAATTCAGAATTAACTTGAGTCAGTTCTTGCATGTCTTTTATATGTTCATTTTTCTTCTCATGTAGCTGATTCTCAAGTTCTGATATCTTGTCCAGACATGTTTGTTTTTCAAGTTTTAGAGAACCATTTTGTTCCTGAAAATTCTGAACATCTAACATACATGCATCATAAGATTGTTTCAGATCTGGACAATTTTTACAAGGAACTTTCAAAGTTATCTGATCACATTTCTTTTTCAATCTCTTATTCTCAGATTTCAATTGTTCACATCTATTATTAAGTTCCTCATTTATATTCCATAGGTCATCAATTGAAAGTTCTCCAGATTCAGAGCTTACCTCGGATGAAGTTTCATCATTAACATTTCTTCGATCAGCCATCAAGCATTTGCTGTGATTCCTGATTAGCTTTAGTTTTTCCAAAATGTCTTTGGCAGACCTGCAAGAGGAAATGCATTCAATTAGAGATCTATCAATTGATTCTTTTAATAAAACTACAGCTCTATTATTGACAGAGTCTTTCAGCTTATCCTTCTTGGTCCATTTGGATTTATCCTTTGACAGTTTGTATGGACCGTGAGTCATTACCTTCCACAAATCAGGATCGGTTGTGCTTACATACCGATGCAACTTTTCCAGCCATGGGCCAAGGTCATCACCTCTGAATATCAGAGGATTAGCCATCAAAGCAGATAACAAGCAGATTCAAAGCACAAAGCAATCGACGATAAAACACCACAACCAGATAAGCAAGGCAAAGCACTAACTCAGTGAAACTAAACAACGAGTAGAAAAAGCCCACTCTGAAATGCACCAAAAGCTAGCAGGATCTGCTGCGGATTGTTAGATCCTATGCACAGCAACCCGCTCTGATACCAAGTGTTGGGTTCAGTGCAAGTATTCAGAGGGGAGGTGAATGAATATACCCTTTAAAAACTTTCGCCCAAATTAGAATTCTAGTGCTCAGAACTGCGGAATAAAAACACTAAGACTAACTATATAATCTGAAGGCTAATTAAATCTTCTGTTCAACCTGTAAGCAAACAGATGAAGCACCCCTATGCAAACATCTAGCGGAAGCAAAAATATATAGAGAAATCAAACCACTGCATAGAGGATTTTTAGGTGGTTCGGTCTTGCAGACCTACGTCCACCCCACACTCAACCCGAGTGTGGCTTCCTGCTGACTCACAGCTTGAACAGCTGGGCATCACAGCTTGCCATACAACCGCTGGGCAACACAGCTTGCCGTCCGAGGAATCCTCCTCGCCCGCTGAGCAACACAGCTTGCTATCCAGTGGAATCCACCACTGCAACCGCTGGGGATTACAGCTTACCCGACCAAAGGCAGCACCTCTGCAAACACTGACTAACAGCTTGAAGAAAGGATAAAATGGAAAACGAAAACAAGTAGCAACAACAACTGAAAGCTGTAAATAATGAAAGCACAAATGTGGCTCCTAAGAGCTGGCTGGCCTGGATTTGATCCACGGTCCAGTGAATGTAGATCTCTCTCGATCTCACTATCTCTCCTCTACTTCTTTCTCTTCTTCTTCTCTCGATAGCTTTCTGTCTCTCTTTTCTCTCTTCTCTTCACACTCTGCTCTTTTCTTTTATTCTTCTTTCTATCTGGATCGTGGAAGCTCTCACTCTGCCTCTGCTTCAGTCGATCACGATCAGTCTCCTTCAGACAAAGGAGACTCCCTTATATAGCATCAGCAGATTAGGGCGGTCGTGTGCTCTCCACATCTCCCGCCAAGAAACCTCAGTCCTCGTGGCAGCATTTCAGCACAGTGCTTCCACGTGTCACGATCAGGGAACCTCGTCCTTCCTTGGATCACGAGCCATGTCAGCAATCCCAGTACCAAATCCCTGTCAGTCAGTCGAAATAAATGTATCAGTTCAAGTGTAAACTCTGTACACACTTTGAAGATGAAATGCATTGTATAGGCTTTATAAGCAGCAATTGAATAAGTGTGTACATTGAGAACCGATGTATAGACATTATGAATCAGATCCGAAGCAGTGTATAGAGTTGTTGAAGTGTAAAGCAATGTATATACTTCACATAAGCAGAGCTATGGCATTGTATAGACTTCACATTGTGAAGCAATGTATACACGTAGCTGAAGACTGCCAGTCGATGTATTGACTTGGCTGAAGCCAAACGCTGAAGCAATGTTCAGACATTGAAGAACACAACGTGCAGCAGTGTACAGACTTAGCCAGCAGACTAGTCCGATGTACACACTTGCTCGTTGTTCAGTCTTCATGAACGATGTATGGACTTCAAGACTAATATGCACAATGTACAGTCTTTGCGAAGGTAGTGCATTGTATAGACTTCAGGTGTGAAGACATTGTGAATGCAAATGCAATGTTCAGACTTCAGATGAGAAGGCACTCGCTGTACATACTTGCTGAAGAGAATGCAATGTGCAGACTTTGACTCGATGTACAGACTTCACAACTGATGAATGCAATGCAATGTATAGACTATGCCTTAGAACGAATGTGCACACTTGAAGAGCATTCAGCAATGTGCAGACTTCAATGCATATGATGCAGCCAATGTATGGACTTGAGCAGTCTGCTGCTGAACAACCGATGTATAGACTTCACAGTCTGCTAAGCAAATAATGTATGGACTTGGCCGAGGCAGACTAAAGAAGCAATGTACATACTATGCAATGTTCAGACTTCATCTTAAAGCCAAGAGAAACTCTGTACAGACTTCCAATGAATGGACTTTAACCCAAGGATGCACAATGTATAGAGTTCACCTTTGAAACAAATGTACAGACTTTGAGGCAGAAGCCACGGCTGTACAGACTTCAGAAAAACAATGCATGAGCAAGCCTAACGGATGTACAGACTTTAAGATGTGTAGACTTTGCCAAAGAGCTGGACGATGTACAGACTTGAAACAAGGCGAAGTCTGTACAGACTTGAAGATTCACAGTATGTAGACTTTGGCAAGGCAACGTCGGTAAAGCTCCCAATGTACAGACTTTCAAAGCTGATCGTAGGTAAAGACTCCAATGTGCAGACTTGGAGTTGCAACGTAGGAACAGATGCCAATGTACAGACTTTGGCAAGCAACGATGTACAGACTTTACCTATTAGTTCAATGTACAGACTTCGAAGCAAATGTGAAGCCAATGTACAGACTTTCCACCGACCAATGTATGGACTTTGCAAGCCTAAGACGCTTAATGAGACGGTGGGGTCTGTATAGACTTTGCTCAAAGCCTTAGACGCTAACAGAGACGGACCGATGTACATACTTTAAACGCAATGTATGGACATTGCATAGACGATGCATGAGACACAGACACTGTGCATGAACAGTGCAGTGCATAGACTTATGGACTTTGAGTGCGTGCATCTACAGTGCAAATGTATAGACTTAATGTAATGCACTGGCTGTACATACTTGAATGAGACGCTGCATGAGACGATGCAGCTACAGTGATGTACAGACTTTGCCTAACGCAGTCCGTTGTACATACTTCCAATGCAATGCAATGTACACACTTCAGCTAAGTAATCTTCAGTGAATGTATGGATTTTATGAACGATGCATGAACAGTAGTGTATGGACTTGCATGAGACGCTCATTGAGACGGTCAATGTACAGACTTCTAAATGCTATAGACAATGTATAGACTTAGTGTAGTACATGCAGCACAAGATGCAATGTACAGACTTTGTCCACGAACATGTGCATGCATGAACGATGTATAGACTCTGAAATGCAAGCAATGCAGCAATGTCTAGACTTTGGGCTTTACCCTGCAGTGTATAGACTTGTGTAGACAGAACACATGCATTCTCCAGATAATCTACCAGTCACAGTCATATGCATTATCCACAGAGTATATCAGTTATAAACAATCATGTTGCTATCATTCAATGTGGTGACTCATTCATGTTGCTATCATTAAAACACCACATCATCAACAAAGCACAAGGGGCACAACAAGAGGTCCTCAAGTCCAAGAATAATGTTCCTATAGTGCAAAGTGAACTAATGGACAACATACCGGAGTATGTGTCATGTACTTAGAGAAATGACTCTATAGACAGAGAGAGGAAACATGTATCAATATGGAAATCCAGATAAAACTCCGTCAATACATCATTTAAAAATCATGATTTAGAATACAAAACTATAGAACTTTGGCAATGAAATTATCTTAACTTAAAATAACATTAAAGTATCAAAATCATGCAATACCTATCATGAGTAATCAAATAACTTAAGGGTCACATAATAGGTTACAACTTAGATAACTAGGCATAATAATAAGCAAATCTGGCAAGTCTTATTCCGTCTAGCATTGTCAGAAGACAGGTCTCTGACGGTCTATAGATGGTGCGTCATAGTGATTGTGACGGTTTATAGAACAGCCGTTACATAAATGTAACACTTCTGCATAGATGCGTCAGGGACAACAGAGTAGAGCAGTAGATAGCAAGACTGTGACGGCTTATCGCAAGGCCGTTATATGAGTGTGTCGCTCCTATGCTGATGCGTCAGAGAGTCTGCTAACAGCAACTGATATGAAACCTAAGAGATCAACACACATCATGTCTGTAAATCAAAATACCATGTCTATCCTAGGCATGATAACAAAGTATATGCTATCTACATGCATGGGTTTCAGTGAATAGACAAGATAACATCTTTTAATTTTCTACTTAGGGCTAAGAGATGTATGAATGCATAGAACTATTAAAACATGAAATTCATGATCTATCATGCATGGAATTCAATCAAACCAGAAGGCTTTTAGTCCTATCAAGAGATTTTTACCGTTCATGAGATAACCTACCTCTTAACTTGGCTTTAAACATCCAATTTAGGGTTTGAAAAACGTGCCCTAGTTCTCCTCTTCCTATGACTTTTTAGCAACTTCCTTGGGCTCTAACTCCACGACCTCTTGACCTAAAGACGCGAAATTTGGAGAGGAATTAGTCTAAAGTATTGTAAACAAATTCCTCTAAAGAACTTACCTAAGATTATGACTCCTTACCCTGATTCCACGCGAGTAAAAGTAAGGGTCGCGTAGTTCAGAACTAGGTCCTATTTATAAAGTTCTAACTAGGGTTTGAGGATTAGATCGATTCTAGAGTCCTTAATTTGCCAGAATCTAATCCCTAAGAGTCCTTAGTAGTGTTATGAACTCTCCCAAGTCGATCCCTAGTGGATAAGATCTCAAGATTCTGATCTTTCTACTCGTTCTTTCCTTCACGGAACTAACACGGTGTGACGGTTGTAGACCCATGCGTTACAAGCATGTGACAGTCTCACGATAGACCGTTACATTCAATGTTCCCAGAGTTCAACATTAATCAAACTCTTTTGCTAATTATCCCATATAATTATTTATATAATTGTATCTATCCTTATTCTGCTAAAACCTGACTTCTAAGAGTCCCTAGTGATTTTACATGTCATTCTAATTCGGTCTCTTATGGATAGGATCATCAAGTTCTAATCTTTTTATACATTCTCTTACTTACAGAACTTGTAGGCTGTGACGGTCTAGGGTATACGCGTCACAAGGCTATGGCGGTCTCCCGATGGACCGTTACATTCAACGCATTCAGAATTTAAATTTTAATAAAACACTTTTATTCATTATCCATCTAATTATCCTATTAAGTGGTGTTTATCCTTTGAAATCCGTGAATAGACTTAATAACCTTCTAAAATATGGGCTAAATTAAATGGGCCTGGTCTTTAAACCTTTTTGATTTGTTTAGTAGATTAGGTTAATTGATTAACACAATTGGGCCTTATAATGGCTAATAAACTCAATAATCCTTTTATAAATTTATTTAGCCCTTATAAATTACAATTAAATTATAAAATAACTTATATAAATTCTGAGGCACTACACCCTCCCCCACTTAGAAGAATTTGGTCCCCAAATTCAATACATGGATTGTGGAGAGTGTACTTACAGTTAAATAATTCTGGAAATCTCTTCCGCATGGCTGCTTCGGTTTCCCATGTTGCTTCGTATGGCCATATTTTCTTCCATTGAATTTTGATCATAGGGATAACCTTATTTCTTAGTTGACGCACTTCTCGTTCCAGAATTTTTATTGGTGTTTGTTCGTATGTCAAGTCCTTCTGAATCTCCAGATTGTCATAAGTGATAATGTGGTCAGGATCATATACATACTTCTTTAGCATGGAGATGTGAAATACGTCATGAACTCCTGCTAATTGTGGGGGTAAAGCCAGCTTGTAAGCTACTTCACCGACCCTTTCAAGAATTTCAAACGGGCCAATGAATCTTGGAGTTAGCTTTCCTTTAATGCCAAATCTTCGAATACCACGACCTGGAGAAACCTTCAAATATACATGATCTCCTACCTGAAACTCCAAGTCACGTCTTCGATTGTCGGCATAAGATTTTTGCCTATCTTGCGCCATCTTCATTCTTTCCTGAATGAGTTTTATTTTCTCTGTAGAATCTCTGATAATATCGGGGCCTAAGAATTATCTTTCCCCTATTTCACTCCAACATATTGGTGATCGACAGCTTTTTCCATATAAGGCTTCAAAAGGTGCCATTTGTATGCTTGCCTGATAGCTATTTGGAGAGGGGGATTTCCGCAGCCCACCACAAAGGCCGCCCAACAAGACCTACAACGTCCAACCCGGCGAGCCCACCCAAGTGATAGCCCACAGGGCCCACTTCGGGAGAAAAGCCCAATAAATAAGACTCGAGGAACCAACTCTCCCCGGCGGCCTTCTAGGCTCGGAGGGCCCGAGACAACGGTTAGGTCCCAAGGAAGGTCCGGCCTAAAGCCCTCTCCCCATCCGAGAGAGATAGGCTCCAGCCGATCTATCCGACCCCAGCCTTGCCGGGCCATGCCTATCGCTCGAACGTGAGCTAGCATCCCCGAGGCTCGGTAAAACCGGTTGATTATCTGCAGGTGCGGCCGTTCAGAGTCCTCCGTCAGCGGGAGAGTCATGGGAGATGCCGGACTCCAAGAGGATAACGTTCCCACGATCAGGCCATGAAAGCCCCCGTTAAAGACGTAACTCCCGCCGGGAACCCCTCAGCTTACAGGACTCCTGAAGGCGGCGCACTATTTAAGCAAGGGATACCCTCCGGAAGATGGTAAGATGAACTAGGCATTCACATACCCTAAGCTCCTGAGCACGATTCGCTTCACCCTTTGGTGGAGAGGATTCTCGCGCATCAGCTCTCTCCTCCCCCCATTATCGCTTCCACCATCGCTCTACTGACTTAGCCATCGGAGGGTTTGCCCCAGGGAGATCCCCTGGGCCCTCTGATACGTTTCCCTCTCTTGCAGATTCATCTTCTGGTGATCCACAGCCCGCTCAGGACCCAGCGCGAGATTCCGCCTCTTCATCTGGCGCCGTCTGTGGGAAACGCACGAAGAGTCAAGATGGTAAGAAAAAGCTCAGGGAGGAGATCCGCCGGCGGGGCAGGTAAGGCTGTGGCAGCGGCGGGAGGCGCCCCCTCTAGGGTCTCACAGAGCCCCCCCTCCAACGCCAGCGTCCCCACCAACGGGCCACCCCCCCCGGCGGAGACAGGGGCACCCCTCGATGGTGGCGCCAACGCCTTCCAGGCCCTCAACGAGAAGATGGACGTCCTCGTGGAGCTCATGAGGGCCCAGGCGGCCCGGGACGCGAGGTCCCGCGCCCCGTCAGGAAGTCCCCCTCGAAGGAGTGCAACGCAGTACACCGCCGGAGGCCGCTTCACCCTCCGCGGCCGACAGCTCCTCGGCAACGACGTCGGAGGACCCTCGCAAGCTCCGCCTGCGGAGCAAGAGGCTTCCTCCACGCCGAGGAGAGGGAAGCAGGGAGCGAGACCGCCGCGCCCGGGCACCAGTGCTCCGGGGGATCGCCACGACGCCCCCCCCAGCCCCACGGCACGGCCACAGCCGGAACTGTCTCTCCGGCTGCGAGATTTTGAAAGACGGTTCGCAGAGCAAGAGCGCGCCCTCCGCGCCCTGCAGAAGACCTCTTTCCCGGAGGACGAGGAGAAATCCCCTTTCTCCGAGTACATCTTGAAGGCAGAGGTCTCTCCTAGAGCCTCCATCCCAACCTTCAAGCTCTACGACGGCCAGGGCGACCCAGCCGACCACTACGATAGCTTCGACGCCCTGGTGACCCTGCATGGAACGCCGGATCCCATCAAATGCCGAGCCTTCGCGGCCACCCTGGTCCAAGGCGCTCAGACATGGTTCCGGGCCCTCGCCCCGGGGTCCATTCGAGACTTCAGGCAATTCGGGCGAATTTTCAAGGAGAGCTTCGCCGGTAGCGCCCCCCCAAGGTCAGTAGCGGGGCTCCTGGCTCTCAAACAGGCGCAAGGGGAGAGGCTCCGGACTTACGTCCACCGATTTAAATCGGAAGCCCTTAGGATCCCCCGCCTGGATGTGGCCTCAGCCACAACCGCACTGACTGGGGGCACCCGGGACGAGAATCTCCGCCGCGAGCTTGTCCTCCACCCTCCCTCGACCCTTGCGGAGCTAGTGACTCTGGCACTGCGCCACGCCGAGTGCGAAGAAGTACTCAGCGCCTGCCGAGACGCAACCGGCTCGGGTCGGGAGGGGGACAAAAAGCGGACCTCCGAGCCAAACCCCGGCTCGAGTAAGAAGCGCGATCGAGAAGGAGAGCGCAAGAGAAAGTACGAGCGGTATACCCCCTTGACCGCACCAGTCTACGAGATCTATGAGGACATCAAAGACTCGGGACTTCTCCGCCAGCCCGAGCCAATGAGGTCGAAGAATCGCAAGCGGGACAGGCATTACCTATTCCACGGCGACCACGGGCACCACACCGGAGATTGCCATCAGCTCCAAGACGAGATCGAGCGCCTCATCCGTCTGGGGCATCTAGCCCGGTTCACAACCGGGCACAAAGAAGACCGAGACGCCGCAGAGGAGATCGACAACGCCCCCCGAGGGGTCCACATCAACGTCATCTCCGGAGGAGCGGCATCGGGAGGCGACACCAGCCGAGGAAGGAAACGTCATGCCGAGCGGGCCAGCCGAGCCTTAAAGCCCCCCAAAGGCCCGCCAATGGAGCCCCAGGTCATAGTCTTCTCCGACCAAGACCTGGAAGGGCTGAGCACCCCGCATGACGATGCCCTCGTTATCTCGGCCACGATAAATCACTGTAATGTAGACAGGATTTTGGTTGATAATGGGAGCACCCCCGATGTATTATCTTATGACTGTTTTCTCAAGATGGGGGAAGACCCATCCAAGCTCCGCCCGATCCGAACACCCCTTTGCGGGTTTAATGGCCTGGCCACCTACCCCGAGGGAGCCCTAAGCCTGCCGGTCACTATCGGCACCCCACCCAAAACCGTTACGGTCATAGTGGACTTCATAGTGATTAAAGGTATGATAGCGTACAACGCCATTTTCGGCCGAAAATTTCTCAGCCGAATAAAGGCCGTACCATCTACCTATCACCAAAAAATGAAGTTTCCCACCAAAAACGGGTTGGGGGAAGTCCGAGGTAACCAGGCCACGGCTAGAAGGTGCTACAATATCTCGGTGGAAGCCTCAAGGCCGGACGGGAAGGATAAGGGCCCCAGGGGAGTCGAAGGAAAAGTCGTGACCCCCGAGCCTGGTGGCGAATTATTAACGGTATTCCTGAACGACGACCCGGCCCTTGGAGTAAGGATCGGTGCCGACCTACCACCGGAGGAACAGCAGCAATACAAGGAGTTTCTTTCTGGATACGTCCGGGTCTTCGCTTGGTCCGATGATCAACTCCCTGGTATACCAGAGGAAACTGTGATGCACAAGCTTAACCTCGATGCCACCATGAGACCCGTACAGCAGCGGAGGAGGAAGCATGCGCCCGAGAAACAGGCGATCATCAAGGCGCAGGTCACCAAGGGACAAGAGACTGGTCTTTTTAGACCGGTCCTGTACCCAACGTGGCTAGCCAACATCGTCCTGGTGCCGAAGACCACCGGCAAGTGGCGAATGTTCGTAGACTTCACCGATCTGAACAAGGCCACTCCCAAGGATTGCTATCCGCTACCGAGCATCGACCAACTGGTTGACTCAACCTCGGGCAACGAGATACTCAGTTTCCTGGATGCCTATTCGGGTTATCATCAGATCCGAATGAACCCTGAAGATGTCGAGAAGACCGCCTTCATCACCGACTACGGCGTGTACTGCTACACCCGGATGCCCTTCGGATTGAAGAATGCTGGAGCCACATACCAGCGACTGGTCAACCATATGTTCGAGGGACAGTTAGGTCGGAACGTCGAGGCCTACATCGACGACATGCTCGTCAAGACCCCGAGGGCCCAAGACCACTTCACCGACCTCGCCGAGACTTTCGGCACCCTCTTGAAGTACTGCATGAAGCTCAACCCTGCCAAGTGTGCCTTTGGAGTAAGATCCGGGAAGTTCCTGGGTTTCCTGGTCACTCAACGAGGGATCGAAGCCAACCCCGATAAGGTCCAGGCCATCCTAGACATGCGCCCGCCCGCGTGTATTAAAGACGTCCAGCGTCTAACGGGGCGTGTCGCTGCTCTCAGTCGTTTCCTGTCCCGTGCGGCCGAACGATGCTTGCCCTTCTTCAAGCTGATGAGGGGCCCCAAGATAGCATCTGACACGTTCGCATGGGATGGAGAATGCCAGACAGCATTCACCGAGCTCAAAGAGTTCCTGGCTTCGCCCCCGGTGCTTTCCAAGCCTGTCCCGGGCGAGGTCTTGCTGCTCTATCTCTCGACGACGCCGTCAACGGTCAGCTCGGTCCTAGTCAGAAATGACTCGGGAGTCGAGAGGCTGGTCTACTACACCAGCAAGGTGCTCAGCGAGGCCGAGCGGAGGTACCCCGCAACCGAGAAACTCGTGCTAGCGTTGGTTACCTCCGCAAGGCGCCTCCGACCCTATTTCCAGGGGCATCCCATCACAGTATTAACCGGCGAGCCACTGAAGAAGATTCTGGCCCACCCCGAAGCCTCGGGGTGACTTGTCAAATGGGCCATCATGCTCGGGGCATACGACATCTCGTATCGGCCACGATCAGCTATCAAAGGGCAAGCACTCGCCGACTTCATCGCCGAGAGCACCATTCCGGTCGAGGACAGGCCTCCGACAGCAACCGGGCCAACCTGGGAGCTGTTCGTCGATGGATCGTCCAACTCGGTCGGCAGCGGCGCAGGGATCCTCCTAAGGTCTCCCGAAGGAATAGAGTTGCAATACGCCCTAAAGTTCAACTTCTTGGCATCCAACAATGCTTCCGAGTACGAGGCCCTTATCTCGGGGGCCCGCATGGCCCGACGGCTGGGGGCCGAGCGAGTCAGGATCAACACCGACTCCCAGCTAGTTGCAAGCCAGGTCAGTGGCGAGTACGAAGCTCGGGAGGCACCTATGATCAAATACCTCCAGTTGGTCCGGAGCCTGGCCCAGCAGTTCGAGGAGTTCGAGGTAGTCCGAATAGCTCGGGAGCAAAACTCTCGGGCGGACGCCCTCTCCCGACTGGCCTCCTCCCTAGACCCGGAAGGTACACGATCGGTCCTCCTAGAAGAGCTAGAGCGCCCGAGCATAAACTCGGAGCTCCTCGCCATTGACTCGGCCACTCCCGCTGACTGGCGCTCCCCCTACCTGTCCTGGCTACGGGACTCCCAGGAGCCCCCCGACCCTCGGGAAGCCCGCCGAATGAAGTACCAAGCTCGGCGCTTCGTCATCCTTGACAACGCCCTCTACCGAAGATCGTTCTCCGGGCCCCTTCTGAAGTGCCTCGGCCCCGACGAAGCGAGCCAAGCTATGGGAGAGATTCATCAAGGCCTGTGCGGAGCACATTCAGGAGGTCGGTCGCTGGCTAGAATCCTGCTAAGGCAGGGGTACTGGTGGCCGACCCTACAGCGCGACTGCACGGCTTACGTACAACATTGCGACCGTTGCCAGCGGTTCGACCATTTGGTCCACCAGCCGGCCACGGAACTTGTCACCCTTACCGAGCCTTACCCTTTCGCTCGGTGGGGGATCGACATCCTTGGGCCGTTCCCAATGGCTCAATCCCAGAAGAAGTTCATCATCGTCGCCATCGACTACTTCACCAAGTGGATCGAGGCTGAAGCAGCAGCGAGGATCACCGAGACAGTCGTCTGGGGTTTCGTATGGAAATCGATCATTTGTCGCTTCGGCGTCCCCCGAGTGATAGTGAGCGATAATGGGCGGCAATTCGACTCTCGATACTTCCGAGACAGATGTGCCGACCTAAATATCCGCAACCACTTCACCTCGGTCGCCCACCCTCAGGCCAACGGGCTGGTTGAAAATGCCAACAAGACCATCTTGAAGGGCATAAAAACCAGACTCGGCAAGGCTAAGGGTAGCTGGCTCGAGGAACTGCCTAGCGTACTATGGTCGCACCGAACGACCCCCAGGACGGCAACCGGTGAGACCCCTTTTCAGCTGGTATATGGCACCGAAGCCGTCGTTCCATTAGAGATCGCCAATCCGTCTCTCCGAGTGATCAGCTTTTCGCACGAGGCCAACGAGCAGAAGTTGCTCGAGAACCTCGACCTGGCAGACGAACTCCGAGAGATCGCGAACGTCCGAGCTACGGAATACCAGCGCCGCCTCACTCGGTACTACAACGCCAAGGTCCGAGGCAGACAATTCCGACCAGGGGACTGCTCCACCCTGGGCACCCCGCCAGAAGGCCCTGTTGTGACGGCAGAACCAACCGCCCCGCGCGCCACGGTCGGTTGGGGTTGCAACGCCTCCCCGGGCGAACCCCCACCCTCGACCGGCGCCACGGGATTCACCGCACCGGAAGCTGCCGGCACTTGGGGTTGCGACGCCCCCGCGGGCACACCCCCATCTGCACCGACCGAACTCTCGGTCCCAGCGCCGGCCACGCCGGCATCGGCCCCTTCTGTCCCTACAGAGGGGAGAGCCGACCCATCACCTCCCTCTGCGAGGCCCCTGGTCTCCTCGGCCCCCTCTCGCTCGGCAGATGGGAGAGCCAGCCCGGAAGGGTCGGCCCCATCCTGCCCCCGAGAGGGGAGTGCCGCCGAGCCAGAATCGCCCCCGACGGCGGTAGGAAGACCGGCTTTCCTGGCCCTCTTCCTGGCCTTTGTGGCCTCCCGTAATTTCCCCACCAGGGGATCCTTGCGCTTCAGACCGGTCGATCGAGAAGACCCCTCGGAGGCCGCCCCCTTGCCCTTATCTCGGGCATTGACGCGACCCACCGGGGCATCAGGCTCATCGGCTGCCGAGTCATCCCCCAGATCGATGACCTCGGCCGCCTCCTCCAGAGGCTCCCGCCTCACGTCTGCAGCAAGAAGAAGCCCCGGTCAGGAGGAGAAAAAAGAGCTACCACCCCAGAAAAAGAGCCTCAAGAGCCGTACCTGACGACGTCAACCACGAGAGAAGACACCGTTCGATGTTCTCCGGCGTCACCAGCTCCTCGGTCGATTGGTGATTCTCCAGCAGACGGGCAGCCTGCTGCTCCACGTGGGGAGGGAACTCCTCCTGGCGAGGGGGCAGATTCGGGTGAAAGTTGGGCGAGGTCCGGCATCTCCAGATCTCGTCCGTCGCCACCGCCTTCACCCAGAAGAATTGGGTCTTCCACCCCTTGTGCGAGGAGTCCTTCGCCGCAAGCGAGATGCAGCTCCTGTTCCTCCGCGCCTGGATGAAGTAGAAGCCTTTCCCCGCCTGCGGGTGCGCTTTCAACTCGAAGAAGAAATGGAAGAGGTCCGGAGAAGGGTAGATGTCACGCTGGCGACACAGAATCCCGAAGGCCGAAAGAAGAAGACAGGAGTTGGCCACCAACTAAATAGGTGCCAATCGGAAAAAATTGAGAAGCTGCAGCACGTAAGGATCGAAAGGAAGCCGAAATCCGCTCTTCCAAGCCAGAAGGAAGGTGCAAATAAGCCCAGCACGATCATCCAAACTCGTCTCGTACGGAGTGGCGGCAACAAAGCTATAGCGGAGAGGCAGACGGAAACGGTGCTCTAACCTCCTCACCTCCGTCTCCCCCAACTCGCTACAGTTGGGGACGGGATCCCGCCTCACCGGCACAGGCTCCGGGCTCTGGTCCGCCATCGAGTCGAGAGAAGATCCCTCGCACGAGCTCGAAGACTCCGGGGGAGAAGGAAGCTGCTGGATCGCCTCCGCGGTTATCCTCGCCAACTCTTCGAACGCCGCCGCAAGGCTCCGCTTCTCCGCTGTGCTCTCACAGTGCATCAAGAAGCAAGGAAAGCCTAAAACCCTGGAAGCCTAGAACGATGAACAGCGCCCCCTATAAACCCCTGAGGGTGGTGACGCGCCGTTCCGTGCTTCGAGAAAAAGGGGGGCCCCTTCGTTTCAAATCCGTCAGGATCATCATTACGGGCCTCGGCGACCGCTATAAGCGACTCCACAACGCCAACGGAATTCCACCCACCTGAGCCACGCCGGTCCAAAGCCTCGAAAAACTACTCATCCGAGCCTCCTTGGCTCGGGAGTAGGAGGGGGACAAGTGGATAGGGGGATTTCCGCAGCCCACCACAAAGGCCGCCCAACAAGACCTACAAGGTCCAACCCGGCGAGCCCACCCAAGTGATAGCCCACAGGGCCCACTTCGGGAGAAAAGCCCAATAAATAAGACTCGAGGAACCAACTCTCCCCGGCGGCCTTCTAGGCTCGGAGGGCCCGAGACAACGGTTAGGTCCCAAGGAAGGTCCGGCCTAAAGCCCTCTCCCCATCCGAGAGAGATAGGCTCCAGCCGATCTATCCGACCCCACCCTCGCCGGGCCATGCCTATCGCTCGGATGTGAGCTAGCATCCCCGAGGCTCGGTAAAACCGGTTGATTATCTGCAGGTGCGGCCGTTCAGAGTCCTCCGCCAGCGGGAGAGTCATGGGAGCTGCCGGACTCCAAGAGGATAACGTTCCCACGATCAGGCCATGAAAGCCCCCGTTAAAGACGTAACTCCCGCCGGGAACCCCTCAGCTTACAGGACTCCTGAAGGCGGTGCACTATTTAAGCAAGGGATACCCTCCGGAAGATGGTAAGATGAACTAGGCATTCACATACCCTAAGCTCCTGAGCACGATTCGCTTCACCCTTTGGTGGAGAGGATTCTCGCGCATCAGCTCTCTCCTCCCCCCATTATCGCTTCCACCATTGCTCTACTGACTTAGCCATCGGAGGGTTTGCCCCAGGGAGATCCCCTGGGCCCTCTGATACGTTTCCCTCTCTTGCAGATTCATCTTCTGGTGATCCACAGCCCGCTCATGACCCAGCGCGAGATTCCGCCTCTTCACTATTGTTATAAGTAAACTCTACTAGAGGTAAGTGATCATGCCAACTACCTCCAAAATCAATAGCACAAGCCCTGAGCATATCCTCTACTACCTGATTTGTTCTTTCCGTCTGACCATCAGTTTGTAGATGAAAGGCTGTGCTAAAATTCAATCTAGTCCCCAACGAATGTTGTAGGCCCTTCCAGAATTGTGATGTAAATTGGGGATCTCTATCTGATACAATAGTGACAAGGACACCATGTAACTTGATGATTTTTTTTATGTATAATGCTGCCAGGATATCCACAGACCATCAACTCTTTATTGGTATAAAATGTGCAGATTTAGTCAATCGATCTATGATTACCCATATGCCATCATGTCCACCTCTTGTCCTAGGTAACCCCATAATGAAATCCATATCTATACTCTCCCACTTCCATTCAGGAATATGTAAGGGATGTAATTTACCTGCGGGTCTAAAATGTTCTGCTTTTACTTGCTGAGAAGTGAGGCAACGGGACACGAAATCAGCTATCTGTCTCTTCATATTGGGCCACCAGAAATTTCTTTTGAGATCTTGATACATCTTTGTACCTCCTGGATGAATGGTGTACTTGGAATTATGTGCTTCATCTAGGATCGGTTTCTTTGTAACCTCATGATCTGGTACACATATTCAGCCCTTGAATAGCAATCTTCCATCCTTGGAAATAGAAAAATCCAACCTTTGTTCTATATTGGCCTTAATTTCTAGTAATATAGGATCATCATTTTGCAGCTTGACCAGATCTTCTATCAATGTAGGTTGAGCTCGGATATTGGCTATGAAACAATCTTCTTCCTTTATGTCAATATCTAAGTTCAACTGAGCAAATTGAGGAACAAGGTTAGTTACACTTATCATAAGACTTGATAGTATACCCATTGGTTTTCTGCTGAGTGCATCTGCTACAGCATTAGCTTTGCCAGGATGATACTGAATAGCAAAATCGAAGTCTTTGAGGTATTCTAACCACCTCCTCTGCCTCATGTTAAGCTCTTTTTGAGAGAATAAGTATTTCAAGCTCTTGTGGTCTGAGTAGACCGTAAACTTTTCTCCATAAAGATAATGACACCAAATTTTCAAGGCGAAAATAATTGCTGCCAATTCTAAATCATGCACAGGGTAGTTTTCCTTGTGCCGTTTCAGTTGTCTTGAAGAATAACAGATCACATTTCCATTCTGCATGAGAACGCATCCTAAGCCAATGCCAGACGCATCCGTATACACTTCGAATCCACCACCCTCCATTGGTAGTGACAAAACATGGGCTGTTGTAATATGATTCTTAAGAGTTTGGAAATTCTTCTCACATTCCTCTGACCAGATAAAAGGATTTTCTTTTCTGGTGAGTCTAGTTAAAGGAACTGCTATCTTTGAGAAGTCCTTAATGAATCTTCTATAATAACCAGCTAGACCCAGAAAGCTCCTTACTTCAGACACAGTCGTAGGCCGACTCCAATTCTTGACAGCTTCTACCTTAGAAAGATCCACAGTAATACCTTCTTTTGAAATAATGTGGCCTAGGAATGAGACTTCCTCGAGCCAGAATTCACACTTATTGAGTTTGGCATAAAGCTTGTGTTCTCTAAGTGTTTGCAAAGCTATCCTTAGATGTTCTTCATGTTCTTCTTTTGTTTTGGAGTATATCAGGATATAATCGATGAAGACTACAATGAATTGATCCAGGTATGGCTAGAAGACACTGTTCATAAGTTGCATAAATGCTGCTTGGGCATTAGTTAACCCAAATGGCATTACCACGAATTCATAGTGGCCATAACGACTTCGAAAAGCCGATTTATAAATGTCTTCTTCTTTAATTCTCAGCTGATGATAACCTGATCTGAGATCAATCTTAGAGAAATATTCTGCTCCCGAAAGCTGATCGAAGAGCTCATCAATACGCGGCAACGGATACTTATTTTTGATTGTAAGCTGATTTAGTCGCCGATAATCGATGCATAGTCTGAGAGAACCATCCTTCTTTTTGACAAATAGAACCGGCGCACCCCAATGGGATGTGCTAGGTCTAATGAAGCCCTTATCCAGAAGTTCCTGTAACTGCTTCTTTAGTTCTTTAAGTTCTGTGGGGGACATCCTGTAAGGGGCTATAGAAACATGTGCTGCTCCTTGGATGAGTTCAATAATGAAGTTCACTTCCCTCTCGTGAGGTAAACTAGGTAGTTCAGATGGAAACACGTCTGGGAACTCATTTACAATAGGGATGTCTGCTATGATAATCTCCTTGGACTCTGTAAAAATGACGGAAGCAAGAAAAGCTTCACATCCTCGCGAGATGAGCTTGCAAGCGTGAAGTGAGGATATGATAGTGGGGTGTTTCTTGTATTTGATGCCAAGAAAAGAGAATCTTGGAAGACCGGGTTTTCGAAAAGATATAATCCTATTTCGGCAATTGATATAAGCATCGTGGTCTACAAGCCAATCTACCCCTAAAATGGCATCATAACCTTTCATGTCAAGGCATACTAAGCCTGCGGGGAGATTGTGACCTTCTACTATCACTTCGCTATCAAGATAATAGTTGGTAAGCTTAGTTCCAGATCTTAAGGGTGTGGAAATAGCAAGATCTGAAGGTAAGGGAACTGATGCGATTGGTAATGTCTTAGCAAAAGTAGTGGAGATAAAAGAATGAGAGACACCAGTATCAAATAGCACAAATGCAGGATGAGAATAAATTTGAAGAGTACCTTCCATAAGCCCATCGTCTTTGGGCGTTTCCTCTTCATCTAGAATGGCATTGAGGCGAGCCTGCCTCCTGCGTCCATTACCAGATGACTGGTCCTTCATAAGGGGGCAATCCGGCATGCAATGCTCCCTGCTTCCACAACGTAAACAAGCGCCAAGGCGTTTCCAACACTCCTCAGCCGAATGGCCGAATTTCTCACAAAATGTGCAAGCCGTGGCGACCTGCTCCTTCTCTTCCTTGACTTTCTTTTGCGTGTGAGAACTTCCACCGTTCCCACTCCTAGATCTTTTCTTACTATCACGGCTTTTGTAGGGTTCCGTGATACTAAATTTCTCTTTCTTATAACGCCGATCGGAACGTCGGCTTGATTCTTCTCCTTTTTCTTTTAACTTCTCGACCTTCTCTAAGGTCCTTTCACATAAATATGCTCTTTGAACCATCTCCGCATAGGTATAGATGTTTTGGGTCCCGAGTTGCTGGATGAAACCGAGTCGTAACCCGTCCATAAACCGATTTGCCGTCAATAAGTCGGTGCTGATAAGATGTGGTGTGTAAGGTGCTAGCCTTAAAAATTGTAGTTCATATTCGGCAACCGTCATCATTCCTTGCCGAAGAGCGGCGAACTCCATAGCCTTTCGTTCCTTTACGTGCTCAGAAAAGTACTTGGCACGGAATAGGGTAAGAAAATCGTCCCATGTATGAGGTGCATTGGCCGGAGGTGCTAGAATCGACTTCCACCAAGTACGAGCATCCTTATTAAGTTGAAACATTGCCAGACGCACCTTCTCCTGATCGGTGCATTGAATGACATCAAAGATACGATTCATTTCATCGATCCAATTTTATGCTTCATCCGTGTTAGAGGAACCGTAGAAACGCGGAGGGTTTAAACTCCGGAAATTGCGATGTAGATCGCCAGCCCGTGCTCCTGCGCCACCTTGCACTATAGTTTGCAATGCCAGGGTAAGGCCGGCAACTGTTTGTTGCATACCATCCCAATGTACACGATGAGCCATTTGTAAGATAAGGTACCTGAGAGAAAATAACAACTTGTTATTTCTCATGAAATTGGAATGAACAAAATAAATCTTAAAACTAATTAATTATCTTATCCCGGGCTCTACCCACTTCTCACATGGGTATGGAAACTTCTTCCTTAGTTCATAGGTAGGGGCCCTTAAACCTTGGACTTACCCTATGACATGATTCCTTCTTCCTAAGTCCTGAGACTTAGGCTCTGATACCAACTTAACTGTCACGCCCCGAGACTTTATTTCAGCGGAAGACTAACTCGGGGAGCGCGAATAGCCGGCATGGTAAGCCTCTTGAAAGCAAGAACGATCAGAGCGCAAGACAATCACACAAAATGAATGTAATTGCATAATATTTACTAAAAATCCAACTTCATTCCATTATCAATCAAATATTCAAAATACAATAACTTTTTTCACCATCTTTCACTCTACTAGACTCAAGAAATAAGAAAATTACATTGACTCCATCTAAATAATATAGACTTCCTAAGTCTTCGCTCATCTTTATTCACTCTCGGATCCGCTACTTGAACATTCTGAACCCGAATCAGACTCACTTTCATTTCTTGAAAAAGATTGGAAATAGGTAATGAGCACACTTACCCAGTAGGTATCTTCACATCAACATGAATGCACTATTAAAGTAATTAACAATTTAGCTCTAAAGAAGTAAGGCAAAATCATGCGAATGCGAATATCATGCGATTAAACCAAAGTAACACGATAATCATGAATAAGAATGAACAAGAATGAACAAGGATGAATATAACAAGAACATGATATTTGACCTTTCATGAACAAGAATGTATCGAGAATGCACTTTCACTTTCACTTTCATAACTATAAAGGTTACGCACGAGAATGTCAATCATGTAGCAATTCACTAGATTTTTACGAGTGCTCATGGATTTCACTTATTTATAAAGAAAGTACTCCCAGCGTAATGCGACGCCAGTAGCATCATACCCCATGGTTTATAAAATAGTATGTTTACAAGCAGCCGTGGGGACTAACATAGAGCCCTTGGACACAATCAGCGCCCGAACTACATCTTCACGTATAAATCAAGCTACTTCCATGAGTGTAACAATAAAGTATGGCTAAGAATGTAATAAGGTTAATAACTCATGATAACAACAATCAATGAATGAATGCTTCAATTTAGAGTATGAGAGATCAAGAAAAAGATTTAAACAATGTCATGCTCACGGAAATAAATCGACAGCATAACGGTACATTCTTTTCTCTTTCCAATCATTATATTAAGTTTTTTGATCAATATTATAAGTTCTAGACTATCATTAGTTCATCTAGAACCTTTGGAATATCAACCCTTGGGTCAAACCTTGGGTTAAATACTTAAACAATGTGACGGTCATTTACTGGGCCGTTACATCATGTAACGCTCCAGTAGTGGGCCGTTACAATGATCCGAGTCTAGAACAATAAAAATAAACTCAGAGAAGTGTGACGGTCATTCATTGGGCCGTTACGTTGTGTGACGGTCCATGGTTAGGCCGTTACGTTGTGTGACGGTCCATGGTTAGGCCGTTACAGTAGTCTGAGACCAGAATCAAGCAATCGAACTCAGATGAATGTGACGGTCTTATATTGGGCCGTTACATTGCCTGACGATCTAATATAGAGCCGTTACACTACTGATAACCAGAAAATATCGATAGTGTGCTCTAATCAATGGGCTTTAAGGATATAACCAACTCGGAGTCCTAGTGGGAATCCTAGGCTCGCGGAGAATTACGGAGGCCTTGAAACAAGATTTCCTAGTATATTGCAAGGAATATCCAATAGAGAGGTCCTCAAGTCCAAGAATAATGTTCCTATAGTGCAAAGTGAACTAATGGACAACATACCGGAGTATGTGCCATGTACTTAAAGAAATGACTCTATAGATAGAGAGAGGAAACGTGTATCAATATGGAAATCCAGATAAAACTCCGTCAATACATCATTTAAAAATCATGATTTAGAATACAAAACTATAGAACTTTGGCAATGAAATTATCTTAACTTAAAATAACATTAAAGTATCAAAATCATGCAATACCTATCATGAGTAATCAAATAACTTAAGGGTCACATAATAGGTTACAACTTAGATAACTAGGTATAATAATAAGCAAATCTGACAAGTCTTATTCCGTCTAGCATTGTCAGAAGATAGGTCTCTGACGGTCTATAGATGGTGCGTCACAGTGATTGTGACGGTCTATAGAACAGCCGTTACATAAATGTAACGCTCCTGCATAGATGCGTCAGAGACAACAGTAGAAAGCAAGACTGTGACGGCTTATCGTAAGGCCGTTATATGAGTGTGACGGTCCTATGCTGATGCGTCAGAGGGTCTGCTAACAGCAACTGATATGAAACCTAAGAGATCAACGCACATCATGTCTGTAAATCAAAATACCATGTCTATCCTAGGCATGATAATAAAGTATAGGCTATCTACATGCATGGGTTTCAGTGAATAGACAAGATAACATCTTTTAATTTTCTACTTAGGGCTAAGAGATGTATGAATGCATAGAACTATTAAAACATGAAATTCATGATCTATCATGCATGAAATTCAATCAAACCAGAAGGCTTTTAGTCATATCAAGAGATTTTTGCCGTTCATGAGATAACCTACCTCTTAACTTGGCTTTAAACGTCTAATTTAGGGTTTGAAAAATGTGCCCTATTTCTCCTCTTTCTGTGACTTTTCTGCAACTTCCTTGGGCTCTAACTCCACGACCTCTTAACCTAAAGACGCGAAATTTGGAGAGGAGTTAGTCTAAAGTATTGTAAACAAATTCCTCTAAAGAACTTACCTGAGATTATGACTCCTTACCTTGATTCCACGCGAGTAAAAGTAAGGGTCGCGCAGTTCAGAACTAAGTCCTATTTATATAGTTCTAGCTAGGGTTTGAGGATTAGATCGATTCTAGAGTCCTTAATCTGCCAGAATCTAATCCCTAAGAGTCCTTAGTAGTGTTATGAACTCTCCCAAGTCGATCCCTAGTGGATAAGATTTCAAGGTTCTGATCTTTCTACTCGTTCTTTCCTTCACGGAACTAACATGGTGTAACGGTTGTAGACCCCTGCGTTACAAGCATGTGACGGTCTCACGATAGACCGTTACATTCAATGTTCTCAGAGTTCAATATTAATCAAACTCTTTTACTAATTATCCCATATAATTATTTATATAATTGTATCTATCCTTATTCTGCTAAAACCTGACTTCTAAGAGTCCCTAGTGATTTTACATGTCATTCTAATTAGGTCTGTTATGGATAGGATCATCAAGTTCTAATCTTTTTATACATTCTCTTACTTACGGAACTTGCAGGCTGTGACGGTCTAGGATATACGCGTCACAAGGCTGTGGCGGTCTCCCGATGGACCGTTACATTCAACGCATTCAGAATTTAAATTTTAATAAAACACTTTTATTCATTATCCATCTAATTATCCTATTAAGTGGTGTTTATCCTTTGAAATCCGTGAATAGGCTTAATAACCTTCTAAAATATGGGCCAAATTAAATGGGCCTGGTCTTTAAACCTTTTTGATTTGTTTAGTAGATTAGGTTAATTGATTAATACAATTGGGTCTTATAATGGCTAATAAACTCAATAATCCTTTTATAAATTTATTTAGCCCTTATAAATTATAATTAAATTATAAAATAACTTATATAAATTCTGAGGCACTACATATATAGTAGGACGAGGATTCCAGAAATTTTTCAGGGTTTTGTGGTACAACCAGCTTGGCGTCCTAGTGGGAATCCCAAGTTCGCGGAGAATTACAGAGGTCTTGAAACATGAAAACCTAGTCCGGCAGAAGGAATATCTGACGGAGAGACATTCAATGTCAAAGAAGATGTTCCTATCAAGCTACAGAAATCAAGCGGTAGGTTAACATCACCGGAGTGACATAACCTTAATCAACAAAACTCGTGATATATATACATATTTCATGCAAATAACATCGTATTTGCTAAGATTTAAAACATGCTTTCAAGCAATAATTTTAGGTTAACAGAAACGTCTACTTATTTAATCATGTCGAGAACTTTAGGGAAAGATACAAGCATGGAATCAAGGAAAGATGGATAATTAACCTAGAAGAGGTTAAGTTTAATCATAACCCTAATTACATAAATGGGTTCTGATGATTAACAGACATAAAAACATGCAATTAGACCCAAAATAAGCCACTAAACATGTTGGGAGAAGCACTAGGGTTTCTGGAACCCGTGCCAAAACGCGATCTTGGAAGGGGCGCGATATATAGGTGGCGGTCATGGCAGAGCCGCTATCAGGAGAATAATAATAAAATAAATAAATACTTTTAATAAAGGCGTCCACCCTAGGAGACGCGCCTAAAATAAGGCGTCCAGGGGAACTCACCCGTTTAATATTTCTCACGTAATATAATAGGAGCACTATATTTTTACTGCTAAAGAACACGTCTAAAGATGGTGACGCGTTAAAAAGAAGGCGCTCATATGGTTGACGCGTTCATAATCACATATTAAAAATTTGAAAACGAGCACCAGGTGGCGGTCTATCGGGTGACCACTATTAGAAAACAGTTCCTGGAACGACCGCTACCTCAAACTGAGAACGTTTCCAGTGAGAAAACCCTAAAACGACGATATATAGTGCCTGATTCATGAAATTCGGGCATTGTAGGCTATAAAATTAGGCAAAATCATATAGAATAAAAGGAGAGATGCAGATGAACAATTTTGACTCATTAATTTTAGATTTAGCTCTAGAGATCGCCTACCTTTAATTGAATTAGGAAGAAAGGAAAAAAGAACGACGAACTCGAAGAACCCACAAAATCCTCCTGCTAGCTCGAATCTCCCACGCCCAACAGCGGCTCCCACGATCTAAGGTCGATCCAAGAAGGCTATGGGGTCCTATTTATAGAATTTAAGGCTCCCTAGAGTCCTAATTAGGTCAAGGAGTCCTAGATAGAATTAAACTTCGAAAATAGCGAATTCTATCTAAATCTAGAGTCACCCTAGCTTATCTAAATTGAATTGGGGTTAGGGTTTTAGTTAAGTTCAAACTCTTCTTGGTGGATTAGGGTTTAGTTAAGGTAATTAGTCCATTAGAGATCAATTTGAACCAATTCAGCCCAATTAAAATAGGGGTTTTAGAAAATTCTGAATTTTAGGAATTTATTTGGCCTTATCCCATTAAACCTTAATTTAATAGCACATTATTATATTTCACTTAATTTCCATTATATTTATTCCAATTCTTTTCTTTCTCATTTTTCTAAATTTCTTTATATTTATTTAATTTTTTCTAGAAAAATCCGAGTTGCTACACCGTCCTACCACCTAAATCATGCAAAAGATCCAACCATAATTATATGTTATAAGAAATACTACAAAAACAATAATCTCCTTTATAAAGTGTGGAAGTATGTTAGGAATCGAGTTAAGACATCATACAGGATCAGATGCCGGATAAACGCGAATCGGTGACCAAAAACCAAGAGAAACCCTAACTCGACGACAAAAAACACTCAATTCTCTTAGGGCCTCTTTGATTGAAGAATAAGTTAAGGAGAATAAACTAACACGGGTTAGGGTGTTCTCAAAAATAAAGAATATTACTTTGGCCTTATTCGGATTAGCTTATTCTACCTTTTTGCTAGAATATGCCTAACTCACCTTAGCCAACCTTTTTGGCCCTTAACCCATCTTTTTGGTGAAATACCTTATTTCTGCAACCAAAGAGGTTAGCGTGAATAAGGCCACCTTAACTCACCTTATTCTTCAATCAAAGTGGCCCTTATAGTATAATGTCCTTATAAAATTTATCCTGAGGATAGGTTTGTCATTTTAAACATTTAAATTGCGATTAAGTTACAATGAGGATATATAATTATTTAGATATATTGAGAGGTATTTTTGACCGTTTATGAAAGTGAAGGTATACATATAAATATGATAGATTATAGAGTTATCAATTATATATATAAATAACCTTAAAAATTAATATTATGATATTTATCCTTAAACATGATATATTATGAGAATGAACATTTTGAAACTTCGTTATCTACCCATAGAAAAGTGCAGTACATGTTATGAATATATCTCCTAACATATTAATATTAGTGTCTGCTCAAAGTGTTATATACATTATCTTCGAGGGGTGCACACCATTAAGCAAAAAGTTCTATAAGTCAAAACTTTATCAGACTGCAGCGGTTGCGAAATGTGAAAAAATATGATTGGAAAAGGCAACTCAAAGGACGCACTATTTATATTGTTGGGAAAACGCAAAAGCTGAACCTGACAACTGATTCAAAATGAAGATACGATGAACCAGATAACACATAATGGATCGGCGACCAAAAAACCCATTGCGGACTTATATATGTTATTATAGATATAGATTACAGATTATAGATTATAGATAGATTATAGATTGTCAAATTTGATCTATCAGATAGAGGGTGGATTACAAGGTTCATGGTATCACTTGTACACATAGTGCCAATGCTCTAGCAGTGTAGTACATTATCGTATTGATAACTGTAATGTCCCGAGTTATTCGGATATTTTTCAGATCCGTGAGTTTCGAATTGATTTTGGGAGTCTCGGATAATATTTCGCGGTTTACGTGTATTTTTCTCTAACGAGCCTACGGAATCTTGTACAAGGTGAACCGTTGCGTTCTCCGACTCCGGAACATTACCAGTACGTTGTGTGTTTTCTAAAGATCGCGGGGAGTATTTTTCCTATTTTTTGATATTTTTTGAAATTTCCAGATTTTCTATATATATAAAACCTCCTTTTTCTCTCTCCCCATCTCTCATTTCTCTCCTTTTCCCTCTCTCTTCTCTCATGTTCTCCCCTCTCCCCCTCTCACTCCAGGCCGCCGACGGAGGCGGCGAGGGCGGGGCGACGACGCTCGTGGGGCGAGGAGCGACGGGCAGGGGACGAGGATCGCGATGGTGGAGGCGGTTCGTGGGATCGCAAGCCGGCGAGGGTTTAACGGCATTTTCTTGGCGGATCGGCTTCCACGGCGCGCAGAATCTTCGGTAGAGGTAGGGGGACGGATCCTTGACCCTTGTACTTCCATTCCCGCGATTTTGGTAGGCCGTGGTGAGCCGAGTGAGATTATTTTCACGTTTTGGAGAAAATGCATGATTTTGGAGTGTGAGCCGGATCTAGTGTTTTGATGGAGTTTTTGGGGTTTAAATGGGTCCTCTCGATACAAGAGAGATTGAGGATAAGTTTCCCCTTGTTTTCCCCTTCACATGGGTGTGAACGGGGTGTGGAGTGGGGTTTTTTGTGGAGTTCGCCGTTTTCGCGCTCGGGACGACCTAGCGGTCCTTCTAGGGACCGCTAGGGTATGAGGCGGTCTTGTGGAGACCGCTAGGGATCTCCTATGTCGGTTCGAGCATTGCGGTCGCGCGATGGACCGCCAGGAGAGCTTAGCGGTCTAGTGAAGACCGCTAGGCAGTGCCTTGCGGTCAGGGCACGACCGTTTTCCATTTCTCGGTCGTTCGAGGTCGGGTGGAGTAGCGGCCTTGCGACTGACCACTAGGCGACGGCTAGCGGTCAGGCAAAGGACCGCCACCCTGCTTGGCGGTCTGGGAGTGACCGCCTGCGGTTCAAGTGTCTTCGGGGCTTGCGGTCCTGGCTGGACCGCTAGGCCAGGCCTTACGGTCCTGGCTAGACCGCTAGGTGCCGTGACGGCCCAGAGAGGACCGCCACGTGGTTTTTCATGCTCGCCATGTCCCGTTCGCGTTGTGTGGGCTCCGGTCAACCTGGTTGTGACCCAGTGGTCGACCTTCGGTCTCATGGATGTCCCGGACACCCCGCGGGTTCTGTGTCCGTGTTTGTGGGGTGTCTGGAGGTACCGTGTTACCTCGATTAGCGCACCCATGGGTTTGGTGGGTCCAGGTGACCCCAGGTGTTATGGACTTTCGTGTCCTCGCTAAAACTAGTCGCTGTGTATCGGCATGCGTGCGGTGGGTTATTCCCGCACGTCATTGGCTTTTCGGGAAGTGTTTTCCATGCGGGCCATGTGTGTGGCCTTGGACTGTGAGTCCAGTCAACCAGCCTGGGGCTGGAGGTTTTTCGTGTGTCCCTTGGATAAGGGATCGACTCGGCGGCTCGTGAGCTACCTTGGGAATCGTGTTACCGTGGCTTCTGACCTAGGGATAGGCCAGACTGACGGCATGGAGCCGTCCCAGTTCAACTATCTTGACCCGAGTCGTGTGACTCAAGGGCTGTTGGGTTTATTAGGTCTAGTGGACCATCCAGAGTCTGGTGGCTCCGAGCCACCCGTTACTCCGTGTTACTCGCAATGGGTGCGTGCGTGACTTTCCGTGTTCACGTTTAGTGACCGCTCACTGGTCGTAACCTTCTTACAGCACGCGTGTGCTGACCCACCTGGGAGTGGTGGAGCGACTTACCCGAGAGAGATGGTTTTTAGGCTGGTTGCCGTAGGGCCCCTTTGCGCAGCCTGAGTCCGGGCTTTGGGGAAGAACCAGCTAGAGAATCTGACCTAGGGCGCATGGTCTATGTGTGCACACTTGGTTGGGGGCGTCGGACCTGCACTGACGAGCGCGACCCCAGCTAGTCCTTATTCGTGGTATTGGTTACTGTTGTGTCTCTGTCTCCGCTTGGGGCGTCGTAGAGAGACACCGGAGACTGTGGACTAAGTCGTCAGTGGACACATCCGGCCTTGCTTCTGGTGGGCAACGCTCCTGTCACGCGACATGAGTTTCTAGTGACTCGAGTTTCTATTTCATGTCTGCGAGGCGTGGTTTTGCGTTTAGTTTCCCGATGGTTTCCCGAGGTAGAGGTCTAGGGTTCCGGTGGGCGTCACCAAGGGTTTTCCCTAGGCAGTGTCCGGTCCACGACAGGGTTGTCGTGATGTTTCCCCTGGTGGCGTGACCAGGGTGGTTTGTAGTCGATGGTCCCCCGACTATGAGCTCAGGGCGTGTTTTTAGGTACAGTAGGAGTAGCTATAGTACCGAGTTTTTACCGGCCACCGGCTTGTGGTTCCTACTGTAGTTATTGATTTCCGTTACCGCCGTTGTTTATGGTTGGGATTCCGCGGGACCCTTACTGAGCCAGTGATAGGAGGCTCACCCCTACTTTTCAGGTGCGACAGTTCTTCCTCGAGGTTCGAGGGTGCGGTGCGGAGGTTCTTAGTTGCCAGTTCACCGGGTCGAGTGTTCACTAGGTGTTGGGTACGCTTCTCTGCCCTAGACTGTACTTTTGTTGGGCTCGACTCTGTTGTAGTTGTTTATTTATTTCTGTTAATTGTTGAATTGTCCTTCTTTATTTCTTATTTCTTTGTACCTCTACACTCTTTTTAACCCTTCCGAGCCCTCCGACTCGTGGGTGGGGGGTCAGGATTCGAATGGTATCGAGTTCTTCTCGGTATCTAGATCTTGGGTCGCTACAATAACTATTTTTTCCAAAAAAGTAATTTCGTCGTGCCTCGCTTCCTTGCCTGCCCCATCGAAGAACACCGCGGATCCCCCACTATACTATGTCTCCCTCTCCCTTTCTTCTTTCCTCCATCTCCTTCCCCACCCAACTACCACCCCTCAACCCAATTCCAGGGCCACCATATAAAGACCCAAGATCCGGATATCGAGTCAGACTCGATACCCTTCGGATCCTATGCCACCACCCGCGAGCTGGAAAACTCGGAAGGATTACTTGGGGTGTTGTGGTTATGCATTGAAATTCAAAATAATTGTAGGAAAATAATTTACATAACTAATCAACTATTCTGGTAGAAATAAAATTACACTTTATAACAACACTAAAGAGTCCAGTCCACAAGTACAGTCAATAAGAAAAGAAACGTACACAGCCACGGCCCACGTGGCATATCCCTGCACTAGTGCGCTGGCTACTAAAGGCTACCGATGGTGATGCACCACCTCCAAGAGAAGAGCTAGCTACTCCTGAAAATGCAGGGACTAAACCTCATCTCATTGGCTCAGTAGAGATTTCGTGGATCCCCACCACAACGAAAGCAGTAAGCAATAACAATAATAGCAGCAGCAATAATAACAACAATAATGAGAACAATAGTAGTGGCAAAGCAACTATAATATTAACAATATCAATGGTCGTGGCTAAAACAATAATAACAGTAAAACGGTGAAACTACGGAGTCTCTACACTACTCCTACTCTCACAGGGAAAACCATGACTTCGACTCAGAATCACCAAGCTAAGTAAAGTCACGGTCACGCTGTCGAGAAAAACCTACAAAACTTGGTGTGGACACCAGAGCGAGCGAGAAGCATGAGTCGGCGAGCCGTCGGTACCGAACGCGCAGCACCACTCGAGCTACACAGGCATCCCTATAGCTTGGAGACAACATGGAGTCTCCGTCTTGAGTCTTAGTACTTTTAGTATTTATTGGATTTTTATTTGGTGTGTAATGTGTGCTTATTTGATTTTATTTGGGGTTAATAAAGTGTAATTAGGATAAATAAATGGGTTTCTTTGTAAAAGGGCCACCTAGGCCCAGCGGGCCCCCCTCACCCTCTTCCATTGGGCCACCTAAATTCTAGGGACCCATAGGGGCTGGCCCATGGTCCACCTTGGACTTGGACCATTGGACCAAGGAAGAGAATTCCAATTTCCCTTCTTTAAAGGGGGCGCCCCCTCTTTTGGCTCTATTAGGCAATTTTTTTATTTTGGCTTTGGCCACATGGGGAAAAATGGAATTTGGCATCCCCAATGTACCCCTCCCTAACCCTAGATCTGAGGGTAAGGTTGGTCATTTACCTAGGGTTCTTATTCCATATAAAAACCTTGTATTTTCCATTTTCACCACAATTAATAGAAGAAAATTTAGCATTTTGCTCCAAAGGCCAAGGCCGCCCCCCCTCTCTCTCCTCTCCCTCCCCTTGCAGCTGTGAAGGCTACTATTCTGAGGTGTGAAGCCTCCCTTATCAGAGTGTGAAGTTCAGCACCGCCGCGTTGCACCACCACCGCCCGTCGTCGGAGTTCTGTCCATCGCGGGACAACAAGCCAAATGCCGAATTTTAACTCTTAACACGTAGATCTGACCAGGCTGAAATTTTCAGGGTGAGTTTCCCTGGTTGATCCCACGTCCCACAAAAAAATTCAGATTTTTCCAACTTCGTTTTCCCCCCTTTTCATTGAAAGTCCCACAGCCTACACAATCTGCCCCTGTGCAGACTTGTGTTCCAGCAGCCTAACTCTTCACCCATTCGAACCCCTTTCCAATTTCAGATTGAGCTGAAATTTGGACTGGGACTTTTGTCCACCAAACCCTCATCTCACAAATTTTTTAAGATTTTTGGAGTTCGTTTGCCCTTTTTAAAAATCACTGCAAAAATCGGATCCTGTTCTATCTTCTGCAGTCCAGATCCGACCACCCCCTGTTCTAAAATCCATTTCCCCACTCAAACCACCTCAGAAAGTTACAAAAAAATTATCCTCATGTTCCTTACTCCCCCCTATATCTTCCATAAAAATCCCAACTCCCAGATCCAAAGTTTCAACCTCGGTCAACATGCTTCATCAGGCAGATCAGAATCTGCCCAGTCAGAGTTGAGTTCAGGGGATAGCCTGTTCATAAATACCCCACGAAAGTTTCATGGCCATAAAAATTCCTGTAATAGCCTATGGTCATAGATCTCTGAGAGGGCTTCGCAGCGGCGCCAGTTTCGCGTCGATCCAACGTCGGGGCTGATCACAACAAATTTTATCGCCGAGGCGCGCACCCCTGAAACTACAGAACAGGGCCGTGGGCAGCAAGCAACATCGTTCCCAGTCGGGCGGCCTCGCCTTCCACAAGGTGAACCAGCACGTCCCCCTCCTCAGGATCGTCCCTCCAGTAGTCCTCACCGTAGTGGTACCACCCTCAGCCAGATCGGCCCTCCGACCAGGACGTGGGCCCCACGTTTGTTGGCACGCGCTACCGCCGAAGCTGTCCAAATCGCTGCCCGTCAACCCAAGAGCGCTACTCCCGGGTCCCATTGTAGCCCTTTACCTCCCTATGTGGAGTGGGTAAAAGAATTCAATTCTGTAAATTTATTTGGTAATTGTCTAACCGGGAGTACGATCTTGGCCGGGGTTGTCTTCCCCACGCCTGGAGCGTGGAGGTAATGATCTCTCCTCCTCGGCATTTGCTTACTTAGTATATGATTATATGCTGCTGCATGAGTGTGTTAGAGTCCTAGCTCGTTAAATCAGTTCAATCACCGTTGTGAGACAGAGAGCAAACCCGTCCCGTGACTCGATCCGAGCACGGAAGTGAGTTTGACCACCCTTGACTCTGCCGGTTTCTCAACTGCGCGGATCCGCATTTCCCTCGCTTGGGACGATTTATGGGATTACTTTTCTGTTAAAGGCATATACCCGTAGGAGCTCTTAGTGTCAAGCCAAGGTCGCTCTAATGGTCATGTAGTCGCTGGTCGCGTCGTCCAATTCGTCGCGTCGTCAGGTAGAGTCCAAGGTTCGCATCATTTGGCATCGAGTCTCCCTCGTCGTCCCGCATCAATTTGGTATCAGAGCCGTTTTAGTCTAGGGTAGTCCATCATAACATGGTTTAAGTCTTAGGTTGCATTCATTCCGATACCAGGTATATTAAAAGGTGCCTCCGGAATGATATGTTACGCCTATTAGGATGGTAGCACACTTGCGTGAGTGCGATCTTCGGATCAAACCTCCGCCACATACCAGATATTGGTTAAGTCTAGGTTCATCATCTTTGCTTTAGTTCGTGAATCCCAGTCACTGTGTCATTTGCATGCCCACCCGTAGAGGTACCCAATACTCACCACCACCACCTATGGCGGATCCCCAAGTCCGTAGTTCCGATGAGCCTTCGGTGGTCGAGATGTTCCGATCTCTCATGGATTGATTCAATACGCATATGGATGGGCTTAGTACGCGTGTAGATGGCATAGGTACGCGTCTGGAAGGGAGGATGAAAGACTTAGAGGATCGGGCCGAAGCATCGGACCAATCTATCTAGGGTCTGGTGAGGAGAATTGCTGTCCTAGAGAGGGCCCCGGTTGAGGCGCAACCCGCGTCGACAAATGGCCAATAGGAGCCGGTTCAGCAACTGCTGCTCCAAGGGCTCAAGGGGTAGATGATAGGAGGCAGCGAGTGCCCAAGGTGGATGACTATGCATCCGATAATGAACATGGGGGTTATGGTCATGACCGTCGAGCCCAATGATGGAATTGTGATTACGATGACGATGACCGCGTTCTTAGGAACGTACGTGCAGACCCTCCCCTTTTTGACGGGTCCTTGGACCCAAAGGTCTACTTAGATTGGGAGGCCGGCATGGATCGGTACTTCGAGTGGTTTGAGATGACGAACCATCGAAGAGTTCGCTATGCAAAGATGAAGTTGCAAGGGCAGGCGCAAACCTATTGGACTAATGTGGAGAACCTGTTGATGCAGCGATACCAACCCCAAATCGGTACTTGGGATGATATGAAAACCAAGTTGAGGCAGAAGTACCTTCTTGCCACATATCACTAGCGTCTCATAGACAAATGGTAGAGTCTCACCCAAGGAAACCGATCCGTGACTGAGTACACCGCTGAGTTCGATGAGTATTACTTGCGGTGTGGAGTTACGGAAGAGAGCACCATGACCATCTCATGCTTTCGAGGAGGTCTACGGCCACACTATCAATATGAACCTTTTCGCCGCAATGTGGCCACTTTGGAACAAGTGTATCAGGTTGCTCTCGAATTGGAGCAATTCGAGACCGAGTTCGAGCCTACACAACGGTTGGGCCCCTTCCCTCTTCGTAGTGTTGAGCCCCGCAGCTCTTCAGGCACATATCAGAGGGCCCCCATGGCCCGACCTCAGGAGCCCACCCGTCCGGAGCTATTCGCTCCAAGGCCTCGCCCTCCCCCACCGAGGGATCTTCCACCTCGACCCCAACCACCTGCACCCATTGTCCGTCCACCGACGCCCGCACCTCTTACCCGTCCCCTGTTGCCTACAGCTCCTGTCGTCAGGAGGATAATGTTGTGTCTTTGCCGTTTTGATGATGTCAGACACTTTAGTATGAAAAATTGGTTTATCTGTTTTAAGCTAAAACACTGTTCATTGCATAAGTATTCATGCACAACTAGGGTCGGTGTTAGTTGTGTTCCTACACAACTGAGGTCGATGCTAGTTGTAGTACATGCATTGCTAGGGTCGGTGTTAGTTGTGGTTTCACACAACAAAGGTCGGTGCTAGCTGCACCTTCAGCATTCCAAAGTTGGTGCACATTTTGATATGCGCACATTTGAAGTCCGAGCATACCATGTTCATTCAGGCTCTAAGTTCGGTGCATATAGGCCATCCAGCATATAGAAGGTCAGTGCATGTTCTTAAAGTCAGTGCAGGTTCATATGATAAGTCTGTGCATGTTTTTGTCTCATACACATATAGGTTTGTGCATGCTCTATATGCTCGCACATAAGGTCTGTGCACACCCTGTGTGACTGCACACAAGGTCCGTGCATGTTGTGGTTTCAATGCCTTAAGGTCGGTGCTAGTTTAGGCTAGATGCATAAGAAGGTCTATGCACATCACTGCAGCATGCATGTAGGTCGGTGCTAGTTTAGGCTAGATGCATACCATGGTCCGTGCATATTTTGTCACTAGGTCGGTGCTAGTTTTAGTTAAGTCTTCATAAGGTCGGTGCATGTTTTGCACCCCACACACCAAGGTCCGAGCATGTCTTGGGTCTATGCATAATGAAGTCTGTGCATATTTTTACATATCCTTTAATGAAGTCTATGCATGTTTTTCAAATTTGCAAAGCATGAAGTCTGAGCACATTCATACAAGTCTAAGCTATGTGCATTTTAAGTCTAAGCACATGCGTTCAAGTCTAAGCATGTTTCAGGTCTGTGCAGGTTTTCAGGTCTGAGCAAGTTTTCAGGTCTGAGCAAGTCTCAGGTTTGTGAGTGTTTTAGGTCTGAGCACGTTTTATGTCTTAGCACGTTTTATGTCTTAGAGTGTTTCATGTCTTAGCATATTTAAGTCTGTGCACTTCTGTTTTCAACATAAAGCCAAGTCAGTGCATTTTTCTTATCAAGCATATATAAAGTCTGTGCACTTCTATCTTCAACATAAAGCCAAGTCAGTGCATTTTTCTTCTCAAGCATATATAAAGTCTGTGCTAGTCTACCTTGGGCCTATATAAACTCAGTGCATATTGTCTGTGCTACAAGGTCTAACCTTGTTTTCACTTTTCCTACTAACAGGTTTAAGGCAGCACGTGAGGTCGAACCAAGAATAGGCACGTGTTCCCAGAAATGGCGGGATGCTGGCGTATGGACCCAGAGAGCAAATGATTGGTCACGTGATCCGAGGCACTTTTCCAGAGGAATAATCTCGTACCTGCCACGTGAACCAATAGGGCTTCAGTAGGTTTTATCTGCTTCATGTATACGGTGCCCCTGTTCCCTATATATAGGGTGCCTTGCCTCACGAAGAAAAAAGAAGGAAGCTGCAGCCATAGTCTCCATTCATAGAGAGAGCTTCCCCTGAAGAAGAAGAACGAGAGAGCCTCTTCCAGATCAAGAAACATTGTGAGGATCAGTTTTAGAAGCTAGGCTTGAGAGCAGTCACCTGGTGCATCCATAAATGCTTCATTGAAGCTACATTATGTATTTTTCTTTTTCGTTTTCTATTTTCTTCTTCATTCCGTGGTTCACGTTTTGTTTTGGTTCCCTCTGAGTGTTCTTGGAGGAAGGGAGACAGCCTCTCCGGTTGCGAGTGACTTGGGGTCACTCGTGGGTTCCCTCTGGTTTAGAGGAAGGGAGAAATTGTTCTTCGGTTCTAGACTTGTGGGTTGCAAGCCCAAGTGCCAAGTCTGTGTGGGTAGCATAGCTTGGTTGAGGGATTTGTCTCCCTTGGGTTTCAAGTTGTTTGGCAGCCTGTGTTGCAGACTGAGTCTACTTTGGTCCTAGCCAGTGCTAGTGGAATCCTCGTTTGATTTAAGTGAGGGGTGGACGTAGATTGCGGGTAGCAATCGAACCACCTAAAAACTCTTCTGTCCATTTCGTGTGGTTTGTTTGGTTTTCCAAAGATTGCTTGTGCTGCTTACGGTATTCAGGAGGTATATTAAAAGTTGCAACCCAAACGATAGGTGACGCCTATCTGGAGGATTGCCATCTTGCGTGAGGAGACTATAGGGTCCAAACTCCGCCTCGTATCCCTGATACCCATCTATTTTCTCTATTGGACCGTCCTTCTGTTCCAGCAGTCTTCTTCTCTGATCGCTTAGCAGATCTAACATTTGCTTTTTCCTAGTGAGCATGCTTATTGTTTGATATTTGTCTCCATCCAAGACTGATCTCTTGATCTGGTTCAGCTAACTTCCCTTACATGTAGGGTGTTTTATTCGTTGTGGTTGAATCTTCATCGATTATATTCCGTATTGTGAAAGTTGGGGGTGATCTATTCATCCCCCTCTTCTAGCTCACATCCGCTGCTTTATATCAATTGGTATCAGAGCAGGTTACCCAACATGTGGTCTAACGACCAGGGTAGACATGGGTGTAACAATCCTCGCAGCTTCATTGCCGAGGGACATTCGATTAACCGCCCTCCTCTTTTTGATGGTGTTAATTATCTTTATTGGAAGAACATGATGGAGGTGTTCTTAAGAGCAAACAGTCACGAACTCTGGAAAGTGATCACCTCAGGACCGTTCGAGCTTCCAGGCGATGAGGATACATGGTCAAGGGAACAGGTCGGGCTTTCTACCGTGAACTGGACAACAATGCACATAATGCAGTGCGCGGTCCATCCAGAGGAATATGCTAGGATATCAGCCTCCAAGACAGCAAAGAAGATGTGGGATGAACTAGAGCTCATGTATGAAGGTACATCACAGGTCAAGGCTACAAAGGTAAACATGCTGACCTCTAAATATGAATTGTTTAAGATGAATCTGGAGGAAACAATTACTGAGATGTACGCCAGGCTGTCGTTGATCACGAACAGCCTCAAGGGTCTAGGAAAGCATATCCCAAAAGTGGATCTTGTAAGAAAGATTATTAGGTCTTTGACCCCGTTGTGGCATACTAAGACCACAGTTATAGAGGAGTCCAGGGATTTGTCCAAAATGACTATCACTGAACTAATCGGATCCCTGATGACTTATGAAATCAACTTAAAAGGGAATGTTGAAGAAACAAGTAAGAAAGGCAAGAACATTGCTCTCAAGGTGTCTCGATGTGGAAGTGAAAGTAGTAGTAGTAGTGGTGGTGAGGAGTTTGAAAATTTCTCAGATCTTGATCAAGAGCAGCAAGCCATGCTGACTCGTAGATTCCAACAATTCCTAAGATCAAAGGGCAAGCCATTTAGGAAAAGAAGGACACAATTATCTGGTAAGAATTTTAACTCCAAAATTGGCAAATACAAGACTAATGATAAGCTTACTTGTTTTCAATGTCACAGGCCTGGCCATATGAAAAGTGACTACCCAGATTTTCTGAAGAAGAATACCAAGGTGCAGAAGAAAAAGCACAAACCTATGATCTGCACATGGAGTGATGAGGAGGAAGATGTTGAAGAAAACTCCTCCGAAGATGAAGAGGAAGGACTATGTCTGATGGCCGACACAGATACGGAGGTAAGCAATCCTTTTGAAACATACACTTTAGATGACTGGGAGGATGCTTACAGAGAATTATTAGATAAATTTAATTGTCAAACCAAAGAGTACAAAAATCTTAAGAGAAAACTGAATAGCTCCTTTGAGGAGCAAGACTATCTGAAAAAAGAAAATGAGGATCTGAAGAAAGAGATTCAAGGGCTAAACTCTTTGAAAACTGAAAGTGAAAACCTTAAAGAACAACTTGAAAAATCAAATAAGAATCTGGATGAACTTAAAATGAAGATTCAGAACATCCAGAAGGAGAATGATCTTGTATCTGAAAAATATGAAGCTGTGAAAATGGTTAACATAGAGATACAAAAAGTGAGTGAAAAACTGAAAAAGGATCTTGAAGATAAACAATATACCCTGGAGAAATTCGTGCAAGGAAAGACTAATCTAGACACAATGCTAGGTGTGAGGGTAAATTTCAACAAGGAAGGATTGGGATATAATCCAACCGATAAAAGGCCTTTTGAGTTTAAAACCACAACCTTTTGTCCAGAAAACTGAAAGGAGAAGTTGGACACCCCATCCAGCTCAAACACCAAATCTCAAAAATCTGTTGGAACAAATTACAATCCACCAAGAGTCCTCAATAAAAATTTTCATGCTAAGCCTACAATGCATCAGAGTAGCAAGACTACTCCCTCAAGGAACTCGGGTGTCTACAGAGCAAACCCTGCTCATTTCAGAAGTCAACACATACCACCCTTTCAGAAATGGAACTGGAATTATTACACACAAAATTGGGCTCACCCTAAACCTCCACATAGGTACCCCTATCAGAAAAGGTTCTGGAAGAGTCCACAGAGAAAAAATTACAATTGGAACAACTCATACTACATTAAGAACAAAATGACTAGAGCTAATAAAACCTTTCATGCTGAAGACAAAAATGTAGTTCCCAAGAAAGGAACCAGACAGATCTGGATTCTTAAGACTATTCTTGAAGAAATGAGCAACTTGTTTGGACCCAACCTTCCTTGGGTTCAAAAATCTCTCTCTGTCTGATTTGATTGCAGGTTGGTCTGGCAGTCGAACACAATAGATGGTACTTGGATAGCGGCTGCTCCAAGCATATGATAGGTGACTAGACAAAATTTAGCAATCTGGAAATGAAGATGGGAGGTATGGTCAAGTTTGGAGGTAAGAATAAAGGCAAGATCATAGGAATTGGGACTGTTGGTAAGCTTTCTTCCAATATTGTTGAAAAGATTTTACTTGTAGAAGGTCTCCAACATAATCTACTTAGCATTAGTCAACTGTGTGACAAGGGTCACGGAGTAGTTTTTGACAATAATGCATGCAAAATCCTTGAAGTAAATTCTGACAAAGTTTTGTTCTTAGGACATAAGGTGAATAATGTCTACATTGTAGACCTTAATGAAAATTCTGAATCAAATCTCTGTCTTTCTGCTGATGTGGATAATAATGCTTTTAATTGGCATAGACGGTTAGGCCATGCTAGTTACAGTACCTTAAATAAACTGGTGAAACATGATATGGTTAGAGGACTGCCAAAAATAAAATTCAACTCAAATTCAAAAATCTGTGATGCATGTGCTCTGGGTAAACAAACTCAGAAGTCTTTTAAATTGAGATCTGAGCCATTGTCTTCTAGACCAATGGAATTGCTTCATATGGACCTCTTCGGTCCTACAAGAACACTGAGTCTGAATGGAAAAAGGTTTGGTTTTGTGATTATTGACGATCATTCTAGGTTCTCATGGATATTTTTCTTAGCTAATAAAAATGATGCCTTTCAAAAATTCAAAATGTTTTTCAATAAGATTAAGCAAGAGGGAAAGTATAAAATCTGCTCAATTCAGTCTGACCATGGAGGTGAATTTGAAAACTCCATGTTTTCTGATTTCTGTGAAAACGAGGGACTGACTCATAAGTTTTCTTCTTCCAGGACACCCGAGCAAAATGGAATTGTGGAGAGGAGAAATCGAATAATTGTGGAGATGGCCCGGACCATGATGATCGAGAGTCAATTGCCAAGGAAGTTCTGGGCAGAAGCGGCCAACACTGCATGTTACACAATCAATGGGGCCATGGTAAGACCGGTACATAAGAAAATCCCTTATGAGCTTCTGAAAGGTAAGAAACCAAACTTGGCTCACTTCAGAATTTTTGGTTCCAAGTGCTTCATATACAACAATAACAAGAAGGATTTAGATAAGTTTGAGGCTAAAAGCAGTCCTAGAATATTTTTAGGTTACTCTGAAGTGACAAGAGCATATAGGGTTTTCAACATAACAGATCAAACTATAGAAGAGTCTCCACATGTCATTTTTGATGAAACAAAAATTGCCACTAATCTTGAAGATGATGACAGGGACTCTAAGCATGATGGAGAATTCCTACAGGACAAGATGAATGAAGAAAATTCAGCACCTGCCGTATCAAAGGGTCCTGAACAGGGTGAGTCTACCGAACCAGGTGAGTCTTTGATAAACATAAGATTTCTGAAAGATCATCCTGTACAGAACATAATAGGCTATTTACTTGATCCTCCTAGGACTAGATCACACTACAGAGATATAAATAACCAAGACCTAGTTGCGTTAGTGTCTCAAATTGAACCCAAAACTGTAGAAGAGGCATTAAATGATGAATCATGGGTTAATGCTATGAATGAGGAACTAGGACAATTTGAAAGAAACAATGTATGGAAACTAGTTCCTAGGCCTGAAAATGCAACATTCATTGGAACAAAATGGGTTTTTAAAAATAAAATGAACGAAGAAGGAATAATTTCAAGAAATAAAGCCAGATTAGTAGCCAAGGGCTACTGTCAGGAATTTAGGGTTGACTTTGAAGAGTCATATGCTCCTGTTGCTAGATTAGAAGCTATAAGAATCTTGCTAGCCTTTGCTTATTCCAAAAACATAAAACTTCAACAAATTGATGTTAAGAGTGCCTTCTTGAATGGATTCATCAAGGAGGAGATCTTTGTAGAGCAACCCCCTGGATTTCAATTATCTGCACATCCTAACCATGTTTTCAGGTTGAACAAAGCCCTATACAGACTGAAACAGGCTCCTCGGGCCTGGTATGAAAGGCTGACAAATTTCCTGCTCAGCAAGGGATACAAACGAGGTAAGGTGGATCGAACTTTATTTACGAACGTTTTGAATGAAGATCTCATCATAGTTCAGGTATATGTAGATGACATTATTTTTGGCTCCACATGCACTGAACTATGTAATGAATTTACAGAATTGATGTCTAGTGAGTTTGAAATGAGCTTGGTTGGTGAACTAAAATATTTCCTTGGTCTGCAGGTTCATCAATTAGAAGATGGATATTTTATCAACTAGACCAAGTACACCTTGAAAATCCTCAAGAGGTTTGGAATAGATAATCTAAAGCACATCTCAACACCAATGAGTACCAATTCATCCATAGATGCATATGAAACAGGTAAAGAAATTTATGCAAAGATATACCGAGGTATGATCGGATCCCTACTCTATCTGACTGCCTCGAGACCTGATATTCAATTCAGTGTAGGTATGTATGCTAGATACCAATCTAGGCCTACTGAATTACATTTAGCTGCTATAAAAAGAATTTTTAGATACATTTCTGGTACTCATAATTTAGGAATGTGGTACCCTGCATCACACACCTTAAATCTCATATCATACACTGATGCTGACTATGCTGACTGTAAACTAGATAGGAAAAGCACAAGTGGGCACTGTCAATTCTTGGGTGGGTGTCTGGTTTCTTGGGCTTCCAAGAAGCAGCACTCTGTGGCCCTCTCCACTATAGAAGCTGAATACATAGCTGCAGGGAGCTGTGGTACACATGTAATTTGGATCAAACATCAGCTTCAGGACTACCAAGTAGACCTAGGCCGCACCCCCATATATTGTGATAATACTAGTGCCATTAATCTTGCAAAGAATCATGTCTTGCATTCACGAACCAAACACATAGAAATCAGACATAACTTCATCAGAGATGAGGTTTCTAAAGGAACTTTTGAATTGATCCATGTAGGCACTGATCATCAAATAGCTGACATTTTCACTAAGCCACTGGACAATGAAAAATTCACCACCTTAAGAAGAGAGTTGGGCATCTTTAAATGTTTCCGATTTCTGAATAAAATGTATCCATGTTCTATGTCCTCATTGAGATGCATATAGTCCACATATGCATGGATCTTTACTTAGTATTTGTCATACTTTAGTGAAATAAATTGGCATGCATAACCTGTTGGTATATTAAATGATAAGTTGGGAGAATGTCAGATTTCTTCTGACTGGAAACCCACATCATGTGTGAGGAGGTCTTATGACCTACGTTCTCCACCTGGTATCACAGGCTCATTGTCATATAGATCAAGTTTATTGTCCATAAATTCTCTTTTCTGCATTGCAATATATTTTGCATTCGAGTTGTCTTCATTCTTGAGTCATTTTGTAGGGGGGGGGGTCTCTTTAGTCTGCCTGTTAGTAAGAGACCGATTCAAGGATTTTGAGAGATCTTGATGCTGCATAAAGCTCCCTGAACATCTTATACAGTCTATTCACAAGAAACAAGATTTCATGACTCTCTTAAATCTGTAAGTTTGAATAACTAAAACACGGCCAATGAGCTTCTATTTAATAATCCTACAAAGACTTGGATAAAGTTCTTGTAGAATGTCTCTTTATAGATTTAGCAAGCATGGATCAAAGTTAAACTTGGTATGTCATGTATGAAATATTCTAAAAACTTGAAACTCAGATTACTGGAAGCAATTTTTCCAAAAATTTTGTACATGCTGTATTGACTCCAAACATCACATAACAAACTAGAAAATAAGTTTGGGGTTTATCAAATCTCAGAGCACTGATCTGGTTACTGAGAAACTAGATGGCTCATCAATGAAATGACACACATCCTATGTCATGAAGTGCCAGATTATCTATGTTTAAAAAATTTCAAAAAACTGATTTTCATGGCAGAGCAATGACATTAAAGTGTTGAGTAACTGGGGATTTTGACCTCTAATCAAGGTGTCTCCTCACATACAAAGACATTTCAAATGCTAACTCTGTTCTCTAAAAGAGAAGTAATACGGTTATCACACTGAGTAAATGGGGATTCGGGCCTCTAATCAAGGTGTCTCCTCCTGTAACAATGTATGAGTTACCAAAATTACTCAATGCCATGTTCACTGTGCCAAATAGAAAAAATATTCAACCCCACTGTTTCTGAAATTTCCTATAGACTATTTGTCTTCAATACAACTACACATCTTTCAGAAGATGCGTCTCTAGATTTTTGATTAGTACAGTCTTTTGGAATACTCTCTCTTGACATAACTGCAAAACCTTAATCATTTTTATGAGGTCTGTACATTGGCATTCTTCAGTCTTACTCTATGTCTTTTCCTGATCATTAGCATTGAAGAACTTGAGCTTCATTCAGTTCTCTTACTTACTCCTCTAAGAGATGGTCTTGAAATTCTCTAAATTGTGCGTTTACTGTATATCCCTTTGATTGCTTAGCAACACATTTTTCTCTCTCCACTCCTTTTGATGATGTCAAAGGGGGAGAAGAATGTCATTGCGCTATTTCTTACTTTCAGTTACCTTTGGCTTTTATGGGAATCAGTAGATTGTCAGTGAAAGGGGGAGTGTCTGTGAAAGGGGGAGTAACTGCACTTTTGGCATGAGTTGTTGTTTTTGATCACCATGAGCATTAGTGTGAACTTTGTCCCAATCAGGGGGAGTTAGTGTGTCATATTGCTTGCATATCATTGCTGCATCCTTGCATATCATTGCTCTTCTTCTTCTTCGAAATAAACCAATTCTTCAATATCCCAAAATGGTTGCCATCATCAAAAAGGGAGATAATGTTGTGTCTTTGCCAGTTTGATGATGTCAGACACTTTAGTATGAAAAATTGGTTTATCTATTTTAAGCTAAAACACTGTTCATTGCATAAGTATTCATGCACAACTAGGGTCAGTGTTAGTTGTGTTCCTACACAACTGAGGTCGATGCTAGTTGTAGTACATGCATTGCTAGGGTCGGTGTTAGTTGTGGTTTCACACAACTAAGGTTGGTGCTAGCTGCACCTTCAGCATTCCAAAGTCGGTGCACATTTTGATATGCACACATTTGAAGTCCGAGCATACCATGTTCATTCAGGCTCTAAGGTCGGTGCATATAGGCCATCCAGCATATAGAAGGTCAGTGCATGTTCTTAAAGTCATTGCAGGTTCATATGATAAGTTTGTGCATGTTTTTGTCTCATACACATATAGGTCCGTGCATGCTCTATATGCTCGCACATAAGGTCTGTGCACACCCTGTGTGACTGCACACAAGGTCCGTGCATGTTGTGGTTTCAATGCCTTAAAGTCGGTGCTAGTTTAGGCTAGATGCATAAGAAGGTCTGTGTACATCACTGGAGCATGCATGTAGGTCGGTGCTAGTTTAGGCTAGATGCATACCAAGGTCCGTGCATGTTTTGTCACTAGGTCGGTGCTAGTTTTAGTTAAGTCTGCATAAGGTTGGTGCATGTTTTGCACCCCACACACCAAGGTCCGAGCATGTCTTGGGTCTATGCATAATGAAGTCTGTGCATATTTTTACATATCCTTTAATGAAGTCTGTGCATGTTTTTCAAATTTGCAAAGCATGAAGTCTGAGCACATTCATACAAGTCTAAGCTATGTGCATTTTAAGTCTAAGCACATGCGTTCAAGTCTAAGCATGTTTCAGGTCTGTGCAGATTTTCAGGTCTGAGCAGGTTTTCAGGTCTGAGCATGTCTCAGGTTTGTGAGTGTTTCAGGTCTGAGCACGTTTTATGTCTTAGCACGTTTTATGTCTTAGCAAATTTAAGTCTGTGCACTTCTGTTTTCAACATAAAGCCAAGTCAGTGCATTTTTCTTCTCAAGCATATATAAAGTATGTGCTAGTCTGCCTTGGGCCTATATAAACTCAGTGCATATTGTCTGTGCTACAAGGTCTAACCTTGTTTTCACTTTTCCTACTAACAGGTTTAAGGCAGCATGTGAGGTCGAACCAAGAACAGGCACGTGTTCCCAGAAATGGCGGGATGCTGGCGCATGGACCCAGAGAGAACATGATTGGTCACGTGATCCGAGGCACTTTTCCAAAGGAATAATCTCGTACTTGCCACATGGACCAATAGGGCTTCAGTAGGTTTTATCTGCTTCATGTATATGGTGCCCCTGTTCCCTATATATAGGGTGCCTTGCCTCACGAAGAAAAAAGAAGGTAGCTGCGGCCATAGTCTCCATTCATAGAGAGAGCTTCCCCCCGAAGAAGAAGAACGAGAGAGCCTCTTCTAGATCAAGAAACATTGTGAGGATCGATTTTAGAAGATAGGCTCGAGAGTAGTCACCTGGTGCATCCAGAAATGCTTCATTGAAGCTACATTCTGTATTTTCCTTTTTCATTTTCTATTTTCTTCTTCATTCGGTGGTTCACGTTTTGTTTTGGTTCCCTCTGAGTGTTCTTGGAGGAAGGGAGATAGCCTCTCCCGTTACGAGTGACTTGGTGTCACTTGTGGGTTCTCTCTAGTTTAGAGGAAGGGAGAAATTGTTTTCCGGTTCTAGACTTGTGGGTTGCAAGCCCAGGTGCCAAGTCTGTGCGGGTAGCATAGCTTGGTTGAGGGATTTGTCTCTCTTGGGTTTCAAGCTGTTTGGCAGCCTGTGTTGCAGACTGAGTCTGCTTTAGTTCTAGCCAGTGCTAGTGGAATCCTCGTTTGATTTAAGCGAGGGGTGGACGTAGATTGCGGGTAGCAATCGAACCACCTAAAAACTCTTCTGTCCATTTCATGTGGTTTTCTTGGTTTTCCAAACATTGCTTGTGCTGCTTACGGTATTCAGGAGGTATATTAAAAGACGCAACCCAAACGATAGGTGACGCCTATCTGGAGGATTGCCATCTTGCGTGAGGAGACTCTAGGGTCCAAACTCCGCCTCGTATCCCTGATACCCATCTATTTTCTCTATTGGACTGTCCTTCTATTCTAGCAGTCTTCTTCTCTGATCGCTTAGCAGATCTAACATTTGCTTTTTCCTAGTGAGGATGCTTATTGTTAGATATTTGTCTCCATACAAGACTGATCTCTCGATCTACTTCAGCTAACTTCCCTTACCTGTGGGGTGTTTTATTCGTTGTGGTTGAATCTTCATCAATTATATTCCGTATTGTAAAAGTTGGGAGTGATCTATTCATCCCCCCACTTCTAGCTCACATCCGCTACTTTATATCAGATAAGGGTAAGGGACCTTTGATCGGGGAGCCTAGTGGATCACAACAGCAGTGTTTTCGCTGCAATGGGTTTGGCCACTTTGCAAATCGGTGTCCCACTCGTCAATCTCTAGTCATTGGGGACACACAGGTTGGGGACGTCTCATCTTCCGAGCTTGTGTCAGTCAGCTATGAGGCGGAACATGAATTAGCTGACGAGTTCTTTGAGAATGAAGGTGACGGCCAGGATGCCCAGCATCCGGACGATACCCATTTGGGGGTCGTCAGATGTATTCTTACCCAGGGACAAGCCAGTGATGATTGGCGTCAGGACCATTATCTTTGATACATACTGTAGGCTGGGCGGGAAAGTTTGTAAGGTGATTATCGATAGTGGGAGTTGTATCAATGCAATCTCCACGGGCTCTGTTTCTCGTCTTGGTCTTACTCCCATGGACCATCCTTGCCCCTATCAAGTATTTTGGATGGATTCCACCTCCATTCCAATCAGGCTGCGGTGTCTGGTCCCACTGCAGTTCCATGCCTACCGTGATGAGATCTGGTGTGATATCTTCCCCATGGAGGTGGGCAATATTATTCTTGGTAGGCCGTGGTTGTTTGATCGGGATTCTACGCTCCATGGCTGGTCGAACACCTGTACCTTCGACCATGGTGGCCAGCGGATTACCCTCCACCCCTCTCAGCCCAAGAGTCCTTCAGTTAGGGGTCCTATTGGTCCTAGTACTCTGGAACCATCCGTCCCTGGACCCAGTACCCCATCCCCAGCGCGGGCCATGACCGTTACATCTGGCACAGGCGAGCCCCTATCTAAGAGGTTGATGTTGATTAGCTCTCGAGAAATAGAGCGGGAGGCTAGTAAGGGGAGTCCTATGTTTGCTATCACGGTCCGTGAGGTGGAGCGAGAGTCCGAGGGTGACGATGTTGTTCCCATTCTACAGGAGTTTGCTGATATATTCCCCGAAGAGCTTCCCAAGGGACTCCCACATATGTGGGATATTCGGCATGCTATCAACATGATTCTAGGATCCTCATTGCCCAATCTCCCCCACTACTGCATGAGTCCCACTGAGCACGCTGAGCTAAAGCGGCAGGTCGATGAGCTTATGCAAAGAGGATCTATTCGGGACAGCATGAGTCCGTGTGCTGTGCCCGCGTTACTCGCCCCAAAGAAGGATGTCGCTTGGAGGATGTGTATTGATAGTCGTGTCATCAACAAAATCCCAGTGAAGTATAGGTTCCCTATTCCCCACCTGGATGATATGCTTGACATGATGGCAGATGCCACTATCTTTTCGAAGATCGATCTTAAGAGTGGCTATCATCAGGTAAGGAATAGGCCAGGTGATGAGTGGAAGACTACATTTAAGACCAAGGATGGTCTATATGAGTGGTTGGTTATGCCCTTTGGGCTAACCAATGCCCCCAGCACCTTCATGTGACTCATGACTCAGGTCCTTCGACCTTTCATTGGAGTCTTTGTTGTAGTGTATTTTGATGATATTCTCATATATAGTCGCACTACGGGGGACCACTTGGACCATCTTCGACAAGTCTGTCTACTCTGGAGGCGAGAGCAATTGTTTGCAAACCCACAGAAGTGTGCCTTTATGACTTCTCAGATTACCTTCTTGGGTTTCATTGTGTCTAGCACTGGGGTCTCCGCTGATCCGGAGAAGGTTCGGGCCATTATTGAGTGGCCGGAACCCCTCACGATCTATGATGTCCGCAGCTTCCATGGCCTCGCAACGTTCTATCATCGTTTCATCCGCGGATTTAGTTCCGTCACTGCCCCGATCACAGGCTGTATCAGGAAGGGCACATTTGTATGGACGAAGGCCGCCGCTGCTGCATTCAAGAACATCAAGGAGCGCATGACCCAGACACCGGTCCTTCGATTACCAGATTTCTTGAAGGTGTTTGAGGTCTCATGTGATGCGCCGGGTATGGGAATTGGAGGAGTGTTGAGTCAGGAGACCCACCCGATTGCATATTTCAGTGAGAAGCTGAATGACGTGAAACTATGATACTCTACCTATGATAAGGAATTCTATGCAGTTGTTCAGACTCTTAGGCATTGAAGGCACTACTTATTACATCAGAAGTTTATCTTGTACTACGACCATGAGACTTTGAAGTTCCTCCATGCCCAAAAGAAGCTCAATGCCCGTCACAGTCGATGGGCTGAGTATCTCCAGCAGTTCACATTTGTGCTCAAGTACAAGGCTGGAGCGGAGAACAAGGTGGCTGATGCCTTGAGTCAGTATGCATGTCTGCTGACTACCATGAGTGCCGAGGTTATAGGGCTAGAGAAGATGAGAGAGGCTTATGTTGATTGTCCTGACTTTGGTCAGATCTTTACCACTCTCCAGGCCGAAACCTCGAGAGATCATAGTGATTATGTGCTTCAGGAGGGTTACCTCTTTTGAGGAGGCAGGCCTTGTGTTCCCTGAACTTCGGTTCGCGACTTCTTAGTCTGGGAACTTCATGCGGGAGGTCTAGCCGGCCACTTCGGTCGGAACAAGACTATTGAGACTATCGAGCACAGGTTCTATTGGCCGAGCTTGAAGAGGGATGTTGCTCACATTGTGGCCTAGTGCCGTACATGTGTTACGGTCAAAATGAAGAAGCAAAGCTCAGGCCTCTATACGCCTCTTCCCGTACCTGATGCCCTGTGGCATGATGTTAGCATGGATTTTGTCTTGGGATTGCCATGAACATCTAGAAAGCATGATTCAGTCTATGTGGTAGTAGATCGATTCTTGAAGATGGCTCTTTTCATTCCCTGCTCTAAGACTTCAGATGCTTCGATGGTAGCCCCCCTGTTCCTTTCTCATGTGGTGTATAAGTTTGGGTTGCCTCGTACCATAGTGTCTGACCGTGATGTTAGGTTCACCAGTTATTTTAGACAATGTGGCATATCTTAGGTACTTACCTTAAGTTCTCAACTGCATATCATCTCTAGACAGATGGTCAGACCGAGGTGGTCAATAGGAGTCTGGGTGACATTTTGAGATGTCTTGTTAGGGACCGTGTAGGGATTGGGATCTCATGTTACCACTAGCTGAGTTTGCATATAATGATTCGGTCAATAGGTCTACAGGTATGAGTCCTTTTGAGATTGTCACGGGTCGTAGGCCGAGGAAACCAGTGGATCTTGTTCCCATGCCCATTCATGCATGAGTGTCGGAGTCTGCTAAGTCATTTGCTAGGCATGTTAGGAGTCTGCATGATGACATCCGTCGTCACATTAAGGCCATCAATGCACGGTACAAAGAGTTAGCCGATGCCCACAGACACTACCGTGAGTTAGAAGAGGGTGATTATGTCATGATCAGGGTTAGACCTGAACGGTTTCCCTCTGGGACCGTAAAGAAATTGCAAGCTCGCGGAGCCGGTCCGTTTCGAGTGTTGAAACGCGTTGGATCCAATGCGTATGTTGTGGACTTGCCCGAGGAATATGGGATAAGCTCTACTTTCAATGTGTCGGATCTAGTTGCTTATAGGGACCCAACAGTGATCCCTAGTGAGCCTTTCGAGCCATCTCCTCCCATTGAGAGTGACCCCACACCTGAGTGTCTACCACTAGCCTCATTTCCACGGCAGCGTGAGCATATAGACCATATACTGGATGAGCAGGTGACTATTACCACTAGTGGATCCTTCCCGCGCTACCTAGTGCGATGGAGAGGGCGACCCGCCACCGATGATACTTGGATCACCCGGGCAAAGTTACAGAGGATAGATCCGGACCTACGAGAGCGCTACCAGAGTGATCCAGACCCTTACTCGATAGGGTCGAGTTTCTCCCACCCGAGGAGAATTGGTGCGGACACTAGAGCGAGCGAGAAGCATGAGTCGGCGAGTCATTGGTACCGAACGCACAGCACCACTTGAGCTACACAGGCATCCCTATGGCTTGGAGACAGCCTGGAGTCTCCGTCTTGAGTCCTAGTATTTTTAGTATTTATTAGGTTTTTATTTGGTGTGTAATGTGTGCTTATTTGATTTTATTTGGGGTTAATAGAGTGTAATTAGGATAAATAAATGGGTTTCCTTGTAAAAGGGCCACCTAGGCCCAGCGGGCCCCCCTCACCCTCTTCCCCATTGGGCCACCTAACTTCTAGGGACCCATAGGGGCTGGCCCATGGTCCACCTTGGACTTGGACCATTGGACCAAGGAAGAGAATTTCAATTTCCTTTCTTTAAAGGGGGCGCCCCCTCTTTTGGCTCTATTAGGTAATTTTTTTATTTTGGCTTTGACCACATGGGGAAAAATGGAATTTGACATCCCCAATGTACCCCTCCCTAACCCTAGATCTGAGGGTAAGGTTGGTCATTTACCTAGGGTTCCCATTCCATATAAAAACCTTGTATTTTCCATTTTCACCACAATTAATAGAAGAAAATTCAGCATTTTGCTCCAAAGGCCAAGGCTGCCCCCTCTCTCTCTCCCCTCCCTCCCCTTGCAACTGTGAAGGCTACTATTCTGAGGTGTGAAGCCTCCCTTATCAGAGTGTGAAGTTCAGCACCGCCGCCGCCGCCGCCGTCGAGCCGCCGTTGCACCACCATCGCCCGTCGCCGGAGTTCTGTCCATCGCGGGACAGCAAGCCAAAGATCGAATTTTAGCTCTCAACATGTAGATCTAACCAGGCTGAAATTTTCAGGGTGAGTTCCCCTGGTTGATCCCACGTCCCACAAAAAAATTCAGGTTTTTCCAACTTCATTTTTCCCCCTTTTCATTTAAAGTCCCACAGCCTACACAATCTGCCCCAGCGCAGACTTATGTTCTAGCAGCCCAACACTTCACCCATTCAAACCCCTTTCCAATTTTTGAGTGAGTTAAAATTTGGACTGGGACTTCTGTCCACCAAACCCTCATCCCACAATTTTTTTAAGATTTTTGGAGTTCGTTTGCCCTTTTTAAAAATCAATGTAAAAATCGGATCATGTTCTGTCTTCTGTAGTCCAGATCCGACCATCCCCTTTCTAAAATCCATTTCCCCACTCAAACCATCTCAGAAAATTACAAAAAAATTATTCTCGTGTTCGTTACTTCCCCCTCTATCTTTCATAAAAATCTCAACTCCCAGATCCAAAGTTTCAACCTTGGTCAACTTGCTTCATCAGGCAGATCAAAATCTGCCCAGTCAGATCTGAGTTCAGGGGACATCATGTTCATAAATATCCCACGAAAATTCCATGGCCATAAAAATTCCTGTAACAGCCTATAGTCATAGATCTCTAAGAGGTCTTCGTAGCGGTGCCAGTTTCGCGTCGATCCGACGTCGGGGTTGATCACAACAAATTTTATTGCCGGTCGCGCACCCCTGAAACTGCAGAACAGGTCTGTGGGCAGCAAGCAACATCGTTCCCAGTCGGGCCACCTCGCCTTCCACAAGGCGAACCAGCGCGTCCCCCTCCTCGGGATCTTCCCTCCAGGAGTCCCCACCGCAGTGGTACCACCCTCAGTCAAATCGACCCTCCGACCAGGACGTGGGACCCACATTTGTTGGCACGCGCTACCGCGGAGCTGTCCAAATCGCTACCCGTCAACCCAAGAGCGCTACTCCCGGGTCCCATTGTAGCCCTTTACCTCCCTGCGTGGAGTGGGTAAAAGAATTCAATTATGTAAATTTATTTGGTAATTGTCTAATCGGGAGTACGATCTTGGCCGGGGTTGTCTTCCCCACACCCGGAGCGTGGAGGTAATGATCTCTCCTCCTCGGCATTTGCTTACTTAGTATATGATTATATGCCGCTGCATGAGTGTGTTAGAGTCTTAGCTTGTTAAATCAGTTCAATCACCGCTGTGATAGAGAGAGCGAACCCGTCCTGTGACTCGATCCGAGCATGGAAGTGAGTTTGACCACCCTTGACTCTGCCAGTTTCTCAACCGCGCGGATCCGCATTTCCCTCGCTTGGGACGATTCGTGGGATTACTTTTCTGTTAAAGGCATATACCTGTAGGAGCTCTTAGTGTCAAGCTGAGGTCACTCTAATGGTCGTGTAGTCGTTGGTCGCGTCGTCATGTAGAGTCCAAGGTTTGCATCATTTGGCATCGAGTCTCCCTCATCGTCCCGCATCAAAACTTCTATCGCACGAACTATCCTCACGGACAAAAGCCACTACGGGAACCACGATGTTGTAACATCCTATCTCAGCTATTGGGAGAATCCTGACAACGCTGTAGATCATGGAAAATCCACTTAAGAAAAGAAGAAAAAAAAAATAAAGCACGTGGTGCTAATGAGGAGTGTGATCGCCTGAGGGGTTACCTCAAGAAGAATAAAGTGATCGCATGTACCTTGTATTGAGAGATTGTGGACTTTTACTTCCTCCTTCTACCGGCCGGCCGATGAAGGGGGTTCTTAGCTTGATTACCCTTGTAAAAACACACAAAACAAGTGAAAAGAATGGATTAGCCAAAAGATGTAGTATCAATGTTCTAAAAGTATGAAATTGATCAAATGAAACATGAACACACCTTGTGTGTTTTGGTTTTAAACCCCTTAAGAGGAGTAGCAAAGGTATGGAGAATGTGAATGTAATAGTATGCAAAGCAAGGTATATGACGTGAATGTGGCAATCTCTTCTAGCAAAGTAGCTAGAAAGAATAAGATGAAGATGATGATAATGTTAATAAAAGAAGAGAAGAGTCTCCTCTCTGCTGTGCTTGCAGCAGTACTGGGAGAGAAACAAGTTGAATAGCAGCTGACGACCACCATGGAAGAAGATTAGCACCAGGAAGAAGAGTGATTGCTTGAAGAATAGAACCTGCAAAAAACAAAAACTCTCTTCTCACCGTTAAGAAAACTCACAGTGGTTTCTCTGTATCGCTATTGCTGCGTTATTGCATTCTCTCCTCTCCTCTCTCTCTTTCTCTCCTTTTTCTCTCTTTCGCGCGAGGCGCACAGCAAGGGGTATTTATAGCCTAAAAATCCTTGCAAAACAAGGATTAAAACTAGGTAATGACCCTCCAATAAGAAACCCTCTTCCCAATCAAACACAATGTGTAAAATGGGGAAGGGATTATTACTGGAAAGAAGCAGACGAAAAGGGGATGGAATTGGAAATGACGACCTCACAAAGGGCGTCAATTAAAAATGACGACGTCACCAAAGGTGTTAATTAAAATGACGACGCGTACAGCGGCGTCAATTCCTGGATTTAATTATGGCAACAAAATACTTTCCTTATTAAAAATTCTGAAATGACGCCTTTGGTTATGGGCGTTAAACAATAGACGCCCCTAAGGGGGACGTCAATTCTTGATTTTTCATTTTGCTTAGGATTCGTAAAATTCCAGGAAATGACGCCACTATGCATAGTCGTCCGTTTATTAAGAGGCGCCTTTGGCTACGCCGTCAATTAAATGACGCCCCTACTTAAGGCGTTAATTCCATTCAACAAATAAAAATGCCAAGAAATCACAATTAACATACGAAAAATGGAAAAAAACTTCATATTAAGCCAATATTGAAGTCCACTTTGGGGCGTCACATGGTGACATGAGATTTACTCAACATAGCATCGATTTTAGCGTGTCTACAACTTCCCCGCCTTGGCGTCTGCTTTACAAGGGAGTGAGACGGAATGAAGTGAAAGTGCGAAATGAAGTGGAACGAACTGATAAGTAGATGCCAAGGTGTGATGTGACACGCCTTCGACATTAAGCGTTGGAAATCTTTCCAAAACTCTGAATGAAACAACTCTGGAGGATTACAAGAAAGCACTGATTAGCTGGATGAACGGACTAAACTAAATGAACTAAAATGTGCACAAGGGCACGGAAGGGAGATACCATTGGAGAGCGGTTACCAGCCAATGTGGACGTACTTCAACCAAGGTGGATTTGTAGAAAAATAAAATGAATCAAGATGAAGACCCAGCAAATGAATGCTTTTCAAGGAACCAGCCTGAGCGGCTTCAAGGAGAATAAAGTACTTGATTTGGAATGGAATATCTCATGTCAACTCAATTAAGAGCGAGTGACTTTCATTATTAGCGTAATATGAAGATTTTCATCATTAAGCTCAAAGTCCTACATGATGCATGCTGGGCTAAAAGAAAAATTAAAATAAATTAAAAATATAAAAAATAATCAAGGATAATATTGCTAAACCATCTAGACTTGGTCAAGAATCCAGATCTCTAAGCTGACACTAAGCCGAAGCCCGTTTGTCCACGCATCAACTCAGAAAGTGGAACCATCGTCCCAAACCTTAGATGACTCAACGGCCTATCCGTGTGATCAAAACTCCCATGAAATTATCACTATTTTTGATGAAGGGGAACTCAAATTCCAAGTTCATCAGAACCACAAGGTCCTTGATATAATCTAGTAGCGTATATATCATATAGTAACAATGCAATACAGGAAGATGGTGATAGCAATAAGCATGTGGGGAACTGAGATGGAATAATGTGCAAACACCGTGGGGCTTGGATGGTGATGCCCAGTCGATGGTACCAAGAGCTTCTTATCCTGCGCTCAAAATTTCATTAGCCAAGATATAAAGATGCATAAGGCAATGGAAGCAGTTTAAGCATGAAAGCATAATCGAAACACTCAACAACATTGCATAGCATTGAAAAGCATTATGGAAAGCATCATATATAAAGTCGTAAAAGAGGAGAGCATTCCAAGTATTTTTGTTCAATGTCGTCACGAGGATGACAATCTTGGTAAATCGGAAGATTGATGCATAAAAGATCAGGACGATGTCATAATGGTTGAGCAAAGTTAGCAGGAATAGTTAGAGAAGCTGGCTCTTGAATGATCAGATTGACGTGAATAATCAGAGTGTTACCCCAAGTGATAGGGATGATCAGATTGACATGAATTGCTCAGAATGATGGAGAGATGAGAATATTGGGGAGAATCAAAAGATTGATAACAATGAATGAAGAGTACTCATCCCGTGTTCTTGGTCATTGCAAAGGAATTGGCCCTGCAAAAAAATACCATTATAACAATATAATGCTTTTTTTGGATTTTTGAAGTATGCAAATTTGTAGGGGTTTGAAAAGCATTTCAAATTTTTATGGATTTTGGAAAATATTTGAATTTTTTTGGAATTTTGAGAATATTTGAATTTTTTTATGGAATTTTTTTGAGTTTTTTTATGAATTTTTTTAAGGCATTTGAATTTTTATGGATTTTTTCGAGAATATTTGAATTTTTTTTAGATTTATTTGAAAATATTTGAATTTTTGGATTTATTTGAGAATATTTGAATTTTTGGTTTGAATTTGAGAATTTTTGAATTTTTTTTGAATTTATTTGAGAATTATTGAATTTTTTTTTGGATTTATTAATTTTTTTTTTGAATTTTTGGTGACAACCGTGGGATGGTTGGAATTTGGATGTACAGGCATGGGATTGCATGGAATGCACATACGCGGGGTGTGCACCGACGTTGGGGACCGCACCGAGCTTAGGGTGGAATGGTTGGAATGCACCAACTTGGAAATGAATGCACAGATGTTGCACTAGAATGCACTGATGTTGCAATGAATGCACAGGCCTTGGAGTGTGTATGGACTTGGATTGCACTAATGCAGGATTCGGAATGCTTGGACTTAGGAGTGTGTATGGACTTTAGATGAAGCATGCTTGGACTTAGAACGTATAGACTTGGAATGTATAGACTTAGGTGTATAGACATGGATGAAGCATGCTTAGACTTAGAATGTATAGACATGTGAAAATGCATAGACTTGGAATGTATAGACTTGGGTGTATAGACTTAGGAATGTATAGACTTATGGAATGTATAGACTTTGGACTTGTGATGTATAGACTTAGGATGTATAGACTTATGGAATGTATATAGTCATGGAATGTATATAGTCATGGAATATATAGACTTGGATTTGGAATGGGAGATGCTTAGACGTTGGGTGTGATCAGACTTGGACATTGCACAGACTTAAACATTGCACAGACTTTGAACTTTGCACAGACTTTGGACTTTGCACCTACGATGCTTAAACTTATGCAAATATGCATCGAAATACGTGTGAGCCAACGATGAAGAAATGCGAATGGGCGGACATTATCTGAACTTATGATCTTGATTGTGGGTTCGTGTCAATCCAAGCATTTCCAGACTTGCACATCCTGCACTTCTGAGCACTTGTGTAGTTGTGTACTTGTGTTTTCTTTCACTTTCTCGCCTTTTACTTTTGCCCTGCGCCTGTAGCTGTAGTTCACACTTGAACAAACAGGTTAATCCATCCGTTCGACTTGGCCCCTTGCTCAATAAGCAAGGGATGTCTTTACTTTGACCTTGATAACGGGTCAAGGGGCCAAGCCTTTAATCAATGAAGGCAAAATGATAATCAAATATAAGGAAAATGCGACATGCAAGCAAGCAGATGCTATCTCAAAATAAAAGATGCCCACACAAAAATGCGACCAAGCATATGCATAACAACGGCTTGATGTTCCATTTTTTTTATTTTGTATTTTTTTGCTTTTTGTTTTGTTCAATTTTCAAAATGACGCCCTCGCAGACGGCGTTTATTGTGAAATTGACGCCACCATGATAGGCGTTTATTTTGAAAAACATATTTTTGTTGTTGTTTGATTTGAAAATGACGACTTCACGAAAGTCGTAAATTTTGAAAGAGACGCCTATAGGGAAGGCGTGAATAATTGTTCCATTTTTTTTTATTTTGAAAATGATGACTTAATTAAAGACGTGAAATTTGAAAATAACGCCTATAGGAAGAGGCGTGAATTTTTTATTTATTTTGTTTTAATTTTTCTCTTTTTTTTGTTGTTTTGATTTTTCCATTTTTTATTTTTCCATTTTTTTTGTATTTTTGAAAGCAAGCATAGCACGGGGCCTTTAAACCTTACGCCATCATGATCTTAAATTCATTAATCTTTCTCGAAAACCTTAACAAAGGGGTCAACGTGCTAAATGACTTATGCTTTTACTCATATTCTCTTGCAGCCCATCCTTCTTGGTCGGTCTTTGCCATTCTTCGAGTTTACGACCCACCATGGAGAGAGAATAGAAGAATATTTTGAGGAAGCTCATGAAAGGTTTTCAAGAATGGGGAACGCCCCTCCCCTGCCCTAGTGCCTGTTGGGATTCGGTCTTTGGCTTAGGGAAATTTTGTTGCTCTTTTTACCCTTATTCATGCATGCTTATGACCAGGGTTTTCCCTGCGGGGACTTTGCCCTCTTGACATGTAACTTCCGTTTCCTTTCTTTTCTTTTCTTTTGAAATAGATAAAGACCTAATTGTACTTGGGCTTTAAGCATTTTGTTCCCTTTTGGGCCCTGACTTCCACCTACTAGGGCGACCGGCAGGCTTGGTTAGTAACCCTTTACCTATACTCCCTCTCGTGAGCCGAAAAGAAGAGAATAGGTAAGGTTTTTACACTCTTAGTTTGGGTCGGACTTTCCTTGAATTCCGGGCTGCTTGAGTAGAGCGTGTAGTGTGTGCGGGAGTTGACCCCAAAGTTAAACCATCAAGACTGAAGAATGAATTAAGGATTTTGATTACTCAGGCTCGTGGCCCATGTACCATGCCTGCCTACGATTTTCAAATTTTTTTGGTTTTCATTTTATTTTGTCCCTTTTGTTTTGTGTTGACTTAGGGATAGTATTTCTTCAAATAAAGACCATTCCAAGGATGAGTTAGCTCTTCACCTTCAGCATTAATTAATTTGTAAGCGTTGCCAGGATAAACATCTTTTATAACAAATGGACCTTCCCAGTTTGGTTGAAGTTTTGAACGCGGTCCACCAGGTTTTACAAAGATTCTTTTAATTACCATCTCACCAATTTTGAATTTTCTCTCGATCACTTTCTTTTGATAAAAACGCGAAAGCCTATTTTGATAAATACGTGCATGCTCGGCGGCGACCAGACGCTTCTCATCTAGGAGTTCCAACTGAGCAAGGAGAGATTCGCGACGCTCATCAATGGGGAGCTCCTGGTCCAATTGAACTCGTAGAGAAGGAATAAGAATATCGTAAGGAACTACCGCCTCTATTCCATAAGTAAGGGCGAAAGGGGTCTGCCCAGTAGGGGTACGAATAGAGGTGCGATAGGCCCAAAGAGCTTCAACTAGTTTTTCTGGCCAATCCGCAAATTTAGTAGCCTCACACGTTTTCTTGATAATTTTAATCAAAGTTTTATTAGTTGCCTCTGCTTGACCATTGCCCTGCGGATAATAAGGAGATGAATGATGCAATGCAATGTTATACCTGTTGCAGAGGTCCTGAAGCTCCTGAGAGATGAATTGTGGCCCATTGTCGGTGACGATGGTACTTGGAATGCCGAACCTTGCGATGATGTTCTTCATTATAAATTTGCAAACGGTTGACGCTTTTATCTCCACGTAAGCTTCCGCTTCCGCCCACTTGGTGAAGTACTCCGTTGCCGTGAGTATAAATGACTTTGGTTTGGTGAGGAGGGTCGGATCACCCAGGGGTCCAATGATATCGAAAGCCCACATGGAGAAAGGCCATGGGGAAGATATGGGATGGAGTGAAGAAGCAGGAGAATGAATTTTGTCGGCGTGCAGTTGGCACTTAACACACCTTCGAACATAGATGGAGCAATCCTCTTCTAGAGTGGGCCAATAAAAACCTAGCCTAATGATCTTCTTAGCAAGCATCTGGCTATTGACATGACCACCACACACTCCGGAATGCGCCTCTTCCACGACCTTCCAAGATTCATCATCGTCTAGGCATCTTAGCAAAACTCCGGTAAGACCTCTTCTGTAGAGCATACATCCAACCAAAGTGTACCACTGAGCAATTCTTCGAATGGCTTTCTTTTCTTCAGCCGTGGCCTCCTTAGGGTATGATTGATTTTGGCAATACTTAGCAATCTCGTAATACCACGGCTTTTCTTCATCGTCCAATTCTTCCTCCAAATCTAATAGCATGACTTCCTTATTCTCAATGATTCCACCTTGTTTAATCTTCCTGAGCACCTCCTCCTTAACACTAAGGAAAGCTGGATCTTTAATAGCTGGAGTGAGCCGCTTGTGAACAATGATAGAATGGGAATCCCTCTCGGGAAGGAAAACCAAGGAAGAGGCAAGGGAAGCAAGAGCATCAGCTAAAATGTCATGTTCACGAGGAACGTGAACGAAGATTAATTTAGTGAAAAGCTTGGTATAAGCAGAAGTCAATTCTTGGTAGGGTTTGAGCTTAGGATTGAGCGTGCGGCACTTGGAGAGCACTTGGCGAAGAATAAGCTGGCTATCACCTACAATCCGCAATTGGGTAACACCAAATTGATGAGCTACCTCTAGTCCGACCAGAAGAGCCTCATATTCAGCTATATTATTTGTAACTGGAAATGCAAGCTGAGAGGCGAGTGGAATAGTGATGCCCTCCAGTGATAGGAGAACAACACCGATCCCTTTCCCTTTTGAATTCAAAGCTCCATCAAAATGCAACGTCCACATCGAATCGGATTGATTGACGGACATTAGTTCCTCATCTGGAAACTCTGAGCGGATAGGGTCAAATCTAGGGAGGGGCAGGTGAGCAAGATGTTCTGCTATGGCATAGCCTTTAATCACTTTTTGCTGAATGTAGATGATGTCAAATTGAGAAAGGAAGCTTTGCCATCGTGCTAATCAATCGATGAGAATAGATTTTTCAAGAAGGAATTTGATTGGATTCATACGGGCGATGAGGTGAACTTCGTGAGCTAAGAAATAATGCTTGAGTTTCTGAACTACCCAGACTAAAGCAGCACAAGTCTTCTCTATGGCTGAGTACCTCTGCTCACAGGGGTTGAGAAGTTTTGACAAGTAGTAGGCTGCCCTTTCTTTTCCTTCTTCGTCAACTTGGGCTAAGACAGCGCCTACAGAGTCATCCATAACGGAAATATAAAGAACAATCGGTTTGCCTGGAACTGGTGGCCTCAGGACAGGAGGATTTGAGAGATAATCCTTCAATCCGTCAAAAGCTGCCTGACACTTGTCATCCCAAATAAACTTGACTCCCAGCTTAGTAAGCTCGTAGAACGGCCTACATCTTTGTGAATGCTGGGAGACAAAGCGGTGAATAAATTGCAACCTCCCGATCAAACCTCGAACTTCTTTCAAATTCCTGGGAGGAGGCATTTCTCTTATGGCCTTTGCCTTATTGGGATCAATCTCAATACCCCTCTTACTCATGATGAATCCAAGCAACTTCCCTGATGAAACACCAAATACGCATTTCTTAGGGTTCATCTTCAGTTGATATTCCCGTGCTCTTTGCAAAACCTTAGCTAGAACCCCAGGATGCTCAATCATTGTCCTTGATTTTACTACCAAATCGTCAACATACACCTCAATGTAAATGTGGATCATATCATGAAAAATTGCCATCATAGCCCTTTGATAGGTGGCTCCAGCATTCTTAAGTCCAAAGGGCATGACCATATAGCAATAAGTTCCCCATGGTGTGGTGAACGATGTTTTCTCTTGATCTTCCTCAGCCAGACGGATCTGATTATAACCTGAAAAGCCATCCATAAAGGAGAGAGTCTCATATCCTGCCGTATTGTCAATTAGAACATCAATATGAGGGAGGGGGAAGTCATCTTTAGGACACGCGCGGTTGAGGTCCCGAAAGTCTATACAAATTCGCACCTTTCCATCTTTCTTCATGACTGGGACGATGTTAGCCACCCAATTGGGATAGAGGACAACTCTGACGAATCTAGCCTTATGAAGCTTATCGACCTCTTCTTTCATCTTTAATGTCATATTAGGGTGGAAACGTCTCAACCGCTGTTTGACCGGAATGGACCCTTGTTTAAGTGTAAGTCGATGTTCGACAAGCGCAGGGTCTAGTCCAGGCATATCTTCATAACTCTATGCGAACATGTCCTTATATTCTTGAAGAACCAAAATAAGCGCCTCCTCTTTGGAGGGCGGCAAGTTTTTGCTGATGAGGACAATCCTAGGGTTTTTCTCAATACCCAGATTTATTTCTTTGGTAGGCTCTTCTACTGAGGCTGATGATTCATCAAATCTTCTCATGCCACTGGTAAAAGCATCAGCATCGTCCTCATATTCTTCATAACCTTCATCCCCCTCCTCAATAGGGTCTTCATCGTTCATAATCTCATAGACACCAAAACCCTCATTAAAAGCATAAGCGTTCTCATATTCTATTTCCGGCAGGATAATTGGATTCTCCACAAATTCGAGAATGGCTAAACAAGCCTGACACCTTCTAGCTAATTCTAACAAGAATCTACGGGGAATCTGCTTACCCTTGTATTTCTGATGTGAAACTACCCCATGAGCCTTAAAATTAGAAGAATAAGAACAACTAGCCTGATCACTAGAATCTGACGAAGGAGAGAAAGGAGGGGAAAAAGTAGGTACAAAAGGGGATACAGATGAAGACCCCTCACCGGAGGGGTAGAAAAGATCTACCAATGAATCCTGAAAGAGCGGTCCCTGGGTCGGGACACACTCAGGGAGAAGGTAGGAGGTGTCCTCAATGGAGATGTAAGATTGGAAAGTTTGAATTTTGGCGTTTTTTTTTTCATTTTCATTTTTATCTTCAAGAAGAAGGCAATAAGAGGGAGGAATAGGATGTGGAGTTGAAATTGAAAGATTGGCGAAAGATTGGATCAATGATGGCCCGTACGGGGGCGTGATGGAGAGTTTGGAAAATTGCTCGAGGAGCAAGGGAGGAATCAACGAAGAAGCTGAAAGTGAATTCGGAGAAAGAGTAATTAAGACCGCGGATGGTCTAGGGATGTCTGGACAAATCATTTTATTAAACAAACGGCCCAAAGCTGTTGGATGAATGGTCTTGACAGAGAAGAGGCCGGCCCACAGCCTGTCTATATTGAAGCCCTCCTCGAACGGCACATCAGGCTCTCCGGTATCTGTATAATTGCTTAACAACTGCCTCTTGTTTGAAATTACTGCTGGCTTCTCAATCAACTCATGAATCAACGGCGGCCATTCCGGATCAGTCGGCATAAATAGTCGGCTCAAAGTAATAGAAATGTCATTCATGTCAAACCATCTATACCAGTCACATTCGGGGTCATCTATCTTTCTTCTTTTATCTGGCCGCAAGGATTCCAGGGCCTTGTAAGTAGCCAGTGGGGCTATATGCCAAGCAAATTGTCTTGCATGTACATCTTGACAATCCAGCGTGGAAGTAATTATCGTGGTTTGCTCATCATTATGAGTCCCCCCTTTTATAAAATGTGTTTGTAAGGTCCATGTAAGAGGCTTCCGATCTGTCTTAAGAGTGGAAGTCATGACGGCCCATGGCTGATCTTTATCCTTGTCTTTACTTGGCCCTTTGTATCCTAGGCCACCCTGGGGAATCATCTTTTGGTGCCTGATAGGCTTAACCCGGCCTTGGAGATTGACCCCCAAGCCTTTACCAGTTTTATTCCCCATTTTTAATAAGATATTCCATCCAAGAGTGTTCATCATGTTCTTCTTTTTATTTCCTTGGGAAGGCATGGGTGTTACTAGAGGTGAAGCTGGTTTAGTGACTGGGGGTTTTAACAAATCTTGCCGCGGGTCGGCAACATCCAAGACTGAAAGCAAAGGCCTATTGGAAGGCCACATGGAAGGCACTGAAGTTGCTAAATATATGTCTTCTGTCGACAAGATGGGCATGCTAGTAACTTTGATAATGCGCCATTTGTGTGGAAACTTTATGCATTGATGGTTCGTGGAGGGTACATCATCGAGTTCTTGAATATAAGGATGGCCTAGGATGCCGTTGAATGTCGGATCCATGTCTAAAATGTGGAAATCTGCTGTGACTGTCACTGGACCCAGACCAACTCTTAGAGTGATCATCCCCAAAGGCGGCTTCTTGGTATTATCATAAGCTGTGACGGTAATGGTAGATGGCCGGATTTGACTTTCTGGAATGCCGCACGTCTTCAAGGTGCTCGGCGGTAGAACATTAATGGATGCCCCGGTATCAACCAAACATTGCTTTACAGCTATCTTGTTAATGTCAATAGTGATACACAATGCATATTTTCTGGCTGGCTGTGGAGCTAATTCATGTTCATAAAAAGTAATAGCCGGTTGATTACTAGCCGGATTCAAAACTGTAGTGACTTGTTCAGCATGAATGTCTTCATTGACCATTACTTTTTGCAAGTATTGTTTTAAGGCCGCTGATGTGCAGTAGATCTTTTAATCAATTCTAAAATAGAAATTCGGGCCGGTGTTCTATCCAAATGCTTCAAGAAATCATACTCCGTGCCCAGTGTAGACTCTTGCTCTTGCTCTCCTTGTTCTTGTGTCGGCTCCTGCTCCCGCTGGGGAAACACTCGGTGAAACATCCGTCCGCTATGGAGCACCATGGTTCGGGGTGCCTCTGTTGGGCTTGGAGTGGGTAAAGGAGTAGAGGAAGTAGATGGATTAGTGGTATTGGGTGGTGGATTGGCAGGGGGAGGGGTTCCTGCAAGGGGCCTCGCTGGCGGGGAATTATCGGAAGGCAAAGGTGGAGGTCGGGTGACAAGGAGGGGCCTTGGAATCAGGGTAGTGATAGATGGAGGTGGAACAGGAGGAGTGACAGCTGCCGGTGAGCGTCGGATACGAAGAGGTCTATTTGGTGGAGGGTTTTGGTGTGGAGGGGAGTTCGGGGTTTGGCGTAAAAGAAGAGGCTGCGAAGGAGTGGTGGAGCGTATAAGGGTACGTTGTGGCTGGGAAGGAGATACAAGCTGAGGCCTTCTTATCAGTTGTGGTGGTTGTGGTTGATTAGAATTTTGACTAATGGCCCCGACAGAGGTGCCTTCATTATGCCAGTCCTGCCCTCTCTCCACTTCATGAATTGAGGTGACAAGGTTTACTTGTTGATTCTGAACCGGGTGCTCCAGTAGCGGGTTATTAACAATCCCCATATTTGGCTGGGGTGCAGGAGCCTGCTGTTGCTGTGGAACCAGTTGCTGACCATGTTATGGTTGCTGAACTGGTGGCTGCCGAGGAGGTCTTCGAGCCTTCAAAGTAGCGATGACCCTCCTCATCTCATCCCAATTAATATCACCCTGATCGTTCATGTCATGTATGTAATCCTTAAAGTGAAAACAATAATCAATGTTGTGCCCTGGCTGCCGATGGAAGACGCAATACTGGGAGGTGTCCACATTTTGCGGCCATACTACCCTTTCGTTAGGTAATGTAAGCAGGTTAGCAGCCATGAGGGCGTTAAAAATGTCCGACAAACTTTCAGGTAGTGGAGGGTATTGGGCTCTTCGTGGGCCCATCGGCCTTCTCGGTTGTTGCAGTTGTTGCGGTTGATAATTAGCCGGGGGGCACTTGGTGATATTGGTTTTGTGGAGCAAAGGGGAGTTGTTGTTGTTGAGGAGGTGGAGGAGGCCTTAGGGTCTGAGGAGGGTTATTATTTGGATGGTGGACTTGATCTTGGAAGGCTTGCTGTTGTGGTGGCCTTTGGTTTTGAGGGTGGCAGAAAGGAGTGGAGTTGCCGAACGCGCTCACCTGTTCATTGATAATAGTGCCTTCAGTAGTGGGGCCAGTATTACTGGTATTAACATTCTTCCTGATCACCTTTGGCCTTGGCTCGAACATGCCCATAATGGGTGAATCTTTCATTTGAGTTTGTATATATCTAGCTCTTTCATAGAGCTCCTCCATAGTGCTTAATTTGTTCATGGCCAAAATATGACGGAATTGCGGAGTGGAGTTTGATATTATCATCTTTACTTGTTCTGTCTCCGACAATGTATCCTTTAACTTCTCGGCCATAGCCCTCCACCTATCAGCAAATAAGACGAAGTCCTCCTCGGGCTTCATCTTCTCCGCAACCAAATCAGTAACAGACAAGGAAGGACCCACACGGTCCTTATACTTCTGCAAGAACTTCTGTTGAACTACATCAAAATCGCCGGCATCAACCGGCTCCAAAGAATAAAACCATTCCAATGCTGGGCCATCCAAAGACCGCCTAAAGAGATAAGCCAATGAGTTCTTATTATCCTGCCAGAATGATGCTTCATACATAAAGTCCTTCAAATGGATGTGCGGGTTGCCCGTGCCATTATATCGCCGGAAATTTGGCATCTCAGACGGTGGTAGATGAAAAATCGGCATAGGGGGAAGCATGATTTCGGGAGCGATCTTGGATGCAGTAACCCTCTTAAGCTGCTCCTCCATACTAGCCATCCTTTGGAGGAGTAGAGCATGGTTATCAGACTCGGCTGGGGCCAGACGAAAAGAGTGTTGGTTTGTCATAGGCCTTCTCAAAATTTTAGAAACAGGAGGTTGTTGAGGCCTAGCAACGGAGTGACTTGCCGGTTGGACCGGCATAGTCATAACAGGAGTTGATGGGCGCGAGGGCACCCTAGGGGCGACCGCCGGGTCATTGGGAGAAGTAGCAGAGTGGCCACCCATGGCCTGGTGAGGGTTAGAAGATGACGGGATAGACTTCCCCTTTAAGAGGGCTTGAGCCGCCTGACGCTAGGAGTCATCTAGCTGAGCAAGAGTTTTGAGAAATTCGTTGAAGTTGAAAGAAGGGGAAGTGTCCCCTGAAGTATTCTGAGTGGGAGGTTGAGCTTGGGAAGAAGGCTCAACCTCCAAAGCAGTAGTGTCCACCATGTGGACCTGAGTGGGAGAAGAAGTGTAGTTTCCCTCGTAATAGACAGGATCCTGAGAGGGAATCTCATAGAACGGGTCAGAGTGACCCTCCTCATAACCGTCATAAGTGTACCCGTAGTTGGCCATGTTGATGATTTTACCTGAACGCAATTTCATGCTTGTGGAGAAAGAAATGAATTTTCAACAATGGAATATAACCAAGAGATATCAAGCAAAAGAAACACACAAGTTGCAATGAGCCCCAAAATTTTATGATTTTCCTTGGAGATTAGGGTGAGTTCAATATTAGGTTCTCTCTTTTGAAGGTGGATCATGGTTGAAATTTTGGGTATAATCTCCGGGTATCTAGGTTTCTCTCCCCTTTCCAACGTATGGGTCAACTATACTCCGGGTACTTCGATGGTACAACATGTCTGGCGTCCGTGAGGGAATCCGCGGGTGCGAGGACTTACGGAGGCTTGGCTTAGGAATTTCCGGTCCAATGAGACGGAATGCTCAAAGGAGGGTCCTTCCTTCACCAAGAGGGGTGTAGCTCCTAAAAAATGTAGGGAGAGGAGGTCTCCCAAACCGAATGCCCTGGATGCAATCTAATGCAAGCAATATCAAGCAGATGATATCAATATAGGTCAATCAAGCAAACACCAACAATCAGCACTTCTGTGGGCACAGAAGAAAATGACGCCTTGGAGCAAGGCGCTGATTCTATAAAAAGCGCCTCTGACAAGGGGCGTCAAATGGCAGTGAACAGTACTCGCAATATGAATAAAAATGATGATACTAAAATGACGCCTTGCGATAAGGCGCTGAATCAGTGAAAGACGCTTCCGTGGGAGGCGTCAAATCGTGCAGTAAGTACCAGCAGGCAAAAAAGACGCCTTGGAATGAGGCGTCAAATGATGAACGGACGCCTCTGGAAAGGGGCGTCAAAACACTGTAAACAGTAATGAGATAAAAGGCAAAATGATAGTAATCAACGAAATGACGCCTTGGTGTAAGGCGTTGAATGATGAAATGACGCCTCTGTAAGGGGCGCGAATTATAAAAATGACAAAAATGCAGGAAAATGACTGAAACAACGCCTCTGTCGCGGTCGCTGTATGAGGAAATGACGGCAGTGTGGAAGGCGCTATTCAGTTCAGAGAACCGACAGCCCTCGCAATCAGACAGAAATCAGACAGAAATCAAAAAATGGCTAATCAGTGGGAGGTGTGCACGTGGTGCACAAGGGGAAGGATGCTACGTGGAGCACAAAGGAGGGGTACACGAGGGTACCAAAGGAGGGGCACGCGAGGGCGCCAATGGGAGGTTGCTACGTGGAGCACAATGGAGGGGTATGCGAGGGTACCAAAGGAGGGACACGCGAGGGTGTCAATGGGAGGTACCAAAGGAGGGACACGCGAGGGTGTCAATGGGAGGGTGCTACGTGGAGCATAATGGAGGGGTACGCGAGGGTACCAAAGGAGGGACACACGAGGGTGTCAATGGGAGGGTGCTACGTGGAGCACAATGGAGGGGAACGCGAGGGTACCAAAGGAGGGACATGCGAGGGTGTCAATGGGAGGGGTAATCAAACTAAAAATAAAAGGGGTCCCACCGTGATCGCCAATTGTAGATCATGGAAAATCCACTTAAGAAAAGAAGAAAAAAAAATTAAAGCACGTGGTCCTAATGAGGAGTGTGATCGCCAGAGGGGTTACCTCAAGAAGAATAAAGTGATCGCATGTACCTTGTATTGAGAGATTGTGGACTTTTCCTTCCTCCTTCTACCGGCCGGCCGATGAAGGGGGTTCTTAGCTTGATTACCCTTGTAAAAACACACAAAACAAGTGAAAAGAATGGATTAGCCAAAAGATGTAGTATCAATGTTCTAAAAGTATGAAATTGATCAAATGAAACATGAACACACCTTGTGTGTTTTGGTTTTAAACCCCTTAAGAGGAGTAGCAAAGGTATGGAGAATGTGAATGTAATAGTATGCAAAGCAAGGTATATGACGTGAATGTGGCAATCTCTTCTAGCAAAGTAGCTAGAAAGAATAAGATGAAGATGATGATAATGTTAATAAAAGAAGAGAAGAGTCTCCTCTCTACTGTGCTTGCAGCAGTACTGGGAGAGAAACAAGTTGAATAGTAGCTGACGACCACCGTGGAAGAAGATTAGCACCAGGAAGAAGAGTGATTGCTTGAAGAATAGAACCTGCAAAAAACAAAAACTCTCTTCTCACCGTTAATAAAACTCACAGTGGTTTCTCTGTATCGCTATTGCAGCGTTATTGCATTCTCTCCTCTCCTCTCTCTCTTTCTCTCCTTTTTGCTCTCTTTCGCGCGAGGCGCATAGCAAGGGGTATTTATAGCCTAAAAATCCTTGCAAAACAAGGATTAAAACTAGGTAATGACCCTCCAATAAGAAACCCTCTTCCCAATCAAACACAATGTGTAAAATGGGGAAGGGATTATTACTGGAAAGAAGCAGACGAAAAGGGGACGAAATTGGAAATGACGACCTCACAAAGGGCGTCAATTAAAAATGACGACGTCACCAAAGGCGTTAATTAAAATGACGGCGCGTACAGCGGCGTCAATTACTGGATTTAATTATGGCAACAAAAAACTTTCCTTATTAAAAATTCTGAAATGACGCCTTTGGTTATGGGCGTTAAACAATAGACGCCCCTAAGGGGGACGTCAATTCTTGATTTTTCATTTTGCTTAGGATTATAAAATTCCAGGAAATGACGCCACTATGCATAGTCGTCCGTTTATTAAGAGGCGCCTTTGGCTACGCCGTCAATTAAATGACTCCCCTACTTAAGGCGTTAATTCCATTCAACAAAGAAAAATGCCAAGAAATCACAATTAACATACGAAAAATGGAAAAAAACTTCATATTAAGCCAATATTGAAGTCCACTTTGGGGAGTCACATGGTGACATGAAATTTACTAAACATAGCATCGATTTTAGCGTGTCTACAAACGCTGTCAGGAAAGCCTCGGCCTCGCAGTCGAGAAGTCACGCTAGAGTCACCCAGTCAGAAGGCATTAACTCTACTCTAGAGAACCACGACTCACAGTCGAGAAACTAAACCCACAGGTGACTGAAAGTACTTACTCGATCACTAGCACCAGGTCGGACGCGTCTCACGACATCTTACACCGCCCACCAACTCAAGCCTGCCCAACTCCCTCGAGAAGTGAGGCTGAGTCACAACAACACCAAGACTAATCAGGATAGTACTCATCAGTACTGGTCCTCTGCCCCCAACCACGTGTGTACACACAGACAGTCTGCTTCCGTTAGGGTCCTATAGCTAGTATTTCCCCTCGACCTGGACTCTATGTATGCCCACCGAGCTTGCTAGAGTGTGTGTCTAGTGTCCACAAACAAAGTGCAACCCATGAAGATCTGAAACATACAAACACATGCAGATGGGGATAGAGGATAAGGAGCAATCGCACACAAAACACAACCCACTACACAGGAATTTTTAAGGTGGTTCGGTTGCAACCCCGCAACCTACGTCCACCCCTCACCAAACTTGGTGAGGCTTCCTGCTGACTAACAGCTTGACTGCTGAGCCTCACAGCTTGCTACAGCTGAGCATCACAGCTTGCTACTGCTGAGCCTCACAGTTTGCTATTGCTGAGCCTCATAGGTTGCTACTACTGATTCACAGCTTCACGATGGGGACGACGCCCCACAAATACACACAAAGATCATAAGTGAAAAGGGAAACAAGGAAAGATAAAAACAGAAACAAGGCACGAAGACTTTGGATTTGATCCACAAGTCTTGTCTGAACATATTGGAAGTGAAGCTTCTTTGGCTGCTGAAACTGTCTTTCTTTCAGGCTTAGGCCGACTACAAGGGTGCTCTCCTCTCCTTCTCTTTATAGCACAAGATTAAGTAGATCCATGTGCTGGGTTGCTCTATTTTCTTCTCCTCTCTTTATCTTCCTCTCAGATAATCAGCTAAGGCACGAGCTCTCTTTCTTTTCTTTTTTCAGGCCTTCTTCTTCCTCTTGAGGCACCATCGGCCTTCCTTCATGCAGGAGGCTAGTATTTATAAAAGAACTGGTGATGGACTTCCCTCCAAGAGATCTGCAGCTGATTGGTTGGATTAAACAATGGTTCTTTTGAAAAGAACCTCCTCTCTGATTGGTCCAACATGTATTTGGCAGAATAGAGCCATAGCAATTTTCCCTCTGAGGACTGGCTGGAGAAAATAAATGAATTTTTACCAAGAGCACCTGCAACATCTTTATCTTCATTGGCTTACAGCAAAAATGGCGTCCTTTGGTCCTTGCAGATCTGCAGACACATTGTTTGATTGGCTGGAAGCAAAATGAAGATTGCCTTGACAGGTGACCTTTCCCATATATGTAAACTGGCAGCTCTTCTGTCCAAAAGGGACTGATCTGGAAACCTCATGATGACAAGGATAGTTGACTGTCCTAGGAACCTTTTCAGACCTTAAAAATCATATTTTTGGGACCTTGCGGTTGCTATTTTTAGGTGCTGGATGCTTTTTCGAACCACTACAGATTTTGTCAAAAATAACCTGAAAGTCTTCTGGTGCGTCGACGCATCCAGGTGATGGCTTCGACGCAGCTTTAGGAATTCTTCAGTTGCATGTGAGCTATCCTTCCTGGAAGTGCTATAGTGTTGACGCACTGAGTAGATGGCGTCGACGCAGCCTTCACGGGAAGACTCGTATAACGGGTGCTGGAAAATGCCTAGTGTGTTGACGCGGGAGGCTGGTGCATTGACGCTGCCTTCAACTACAGGCCGTTTGTCACGACTGTGAGCTATTTGTTAGCCCTATTGGCTATTTTTCACCTTTAACACCCATTAGCCTGCCTTAAGCATCTATTTATCACCATTATCCTTCAGTTGTCACCCCTGAAAGATGTTTTTCCTTTACGGCTCACTACTACTTCTGCTTGATCTGATCACCTTTGAAGGCTATAGAACTGGAGATAAATCTCCTTTCTTGATCTTGGATGGGGTTAAACAGTGTCGTCCATTGCATAAATATTCTCCAGAATTGAGATGGCAAGGTTAGAAAACCTATGGATAGCTAATTCCATTAAGTCTCTTTACGCCTTCTTCATTCTCACTGCAATGACCCATTTGTCAGCTTTAACGAGCTATTTTTCACCGTTATTGGCCATTTGTCAACTCTAACGAGCTATTTGTCACCAATACTTACCTATTTGTCACCCCTATTTGCCTTTAGCCGTCGCAACTTCTGCTTTGGCTAGCGGGTGATCTTGGCGTTGACGCAAAGACTTCTGGAGTCAATGCAACCTTCATGAAAGCTTCATCTTTGGCCATTCTTCAACGTTCAGAGATATTTTTCACCCTTGTCTTCAGATGCCATCTTTTTTCTTCAGTTGCACCTTGGCTGCGTCGACGCCCTTGATCACTGCGTCGACGCTGCTATTGTTTTTCTTTTTCTCAGCTCTTCTTCTCCCGTACCAAGCTATTTGTCACCCTTGGTGAAGTATTTGTCACCACTAATGAATATTTGTGACCCGTGTAGGTGTATTTGTCACCCTTATTTGAGTTAGCTGGCAAACATCTTCTGCTAAACTTGGAGTCGACGCAGTAAGGACTTGGAGTCGACTCCACTTCATCTTTTTCATGCTTTTTACAATCCAAAGCCTCATTCAGCCTGTTCTTTGTTCAAGATCGACTTCTTGCTTGGTTTTGCTGTTGTATGGCTTCTTCTTACTAAGACCTTCTCCTGCAAGCTTTCAAGGAGCTTGTTTGCTCAAGACATTGAGATCTTTACACAAGAGAGTTATTCATGATGAGTATAACATGGAGGCATCATGAGCATTGTCATGCACACATAATCATAGTTGAGTCAATTTAACAGACTTATAATGAGTCGTACTCAAACATCATCAAAACCAAAGAATCATGTGTTACCACACATGCACAATATTCTCTCCCTTTTTGATGATGGCAACTATGAGTCATTATGAGTCACTTCTCAAGAGATGTAACCATGAAATAGGCAATGCATGAAATAGACAATGACTCACCAAACCTTCTCCCCCTTTGCCATGAGCAAAGAAGGTTCAAAGAAAAGCCATATAAAAAGTCAGAACAAGAGCACATTAGATAAAAGAAGGATTCAAAGCCAAACACAAGCAAGCGAGCAGGTAGCCAGATGCAAGAGCAGATTGTTGGGGTCCATTTAATTGTTGGGTCTCTTGGCTTGGCATAGTCATTAAATCACAGTGGAGCAGCATAGATAGAGGCATGAGAGGCAGGTATAAACAAGGTATTTGGACGAAGATGCAATCTGAGATCAATCCATTAGATGGGAAATGTAATCCAACCACTTACATGAAGGGAATATATACCAATGGCATAGGGAGGTGAAGTCTACATAGTAGCTAGGAGAATTCAGTGCAGATGGTCCAGAGACAACAATTGCATGAGAGCATATATCAACAAGAGGCAAATTTGTCTTAAGGACAAATGCCAGGACGGCCAGACAGAAGTCTGGACACAAGGGGTCGACCCTTGGGGTCGACACTTGAATACCAGGGTCCTAGACAGAATTGGACTCAGAGAGAGTCAACTCTGGGAGTCGACACTTGGAATTTTAGAAGGACCAGATTCAAGAAATCTTAGGATGGGAGTACTTCAATCCTGAAGTCAAGTTCATAAATGCAGAGTTAGAGATATTTCAGAATCAACAATTATAGAATTCCAACGATAAAGCCCTTATCTTTAGTATGGTTTAAATCTGATGAAATCTGAGTTTCTTAATTATGAGCGTTTGAAAATTATTGCATTCAAAATCAATAGAGATAAACCAATATCACATATGCAATGCCACGTTAGCTTCCTCTCATCCTACTCATTCAAATTCTATTAGCCCCTTTGAAGGAAACAACAGTAAGTATTGAGTTAAACACTTGAAGTTTCTGATTTTAACCATGGGGCGCTATCACAAACATATTTTTCTTTTGAAACCAATTGTTATAGTTTATCCCTTCTTCTCAAGAGCATTCAGGCGGAGCATGCACCTTTTGACGTGAGGATGCATGTTGATCAGACACCAGCATCCCTAGTTACTCAGTGTCACTCACCATTCTGCTTCATTTTGAACAGAGGTAGCAAGGTACTTCATGACTCTATCCGCTTCACTTCATTTATGAAGGGATTTGGTTTCTCAGTGAATCCATTTGCCATTGCTCTGCCTTAGGCCAATGAATCTTTAGTGTACACCTTTTTACATGAGGATACACGTTTATCAGATGCCAGTATCCCCAGTTACTCAGTATGACTGAAGTTCATTGCATTAGTTTAGTGTACCCCTTTTTAAAATTTTCAAATTTTCATGATGTTTAAAAAATAATACTGAAATGAAGTTCCTCACCAAAGAATGTCTTTGTACTAAAATAAACTTTCAGAATTAAGAAGGCATAGTAGGACATTTCATGAAAAAATGGTTTAGGTCTATTAAGATTGAATACAGCCACTTTCATGAAAGTCCAGTTCAAAACTCATGAACCCATTAAACTTAAATCAACAATTTTTTCCAGGGTAATCATAGAACTCCATAAAAGAAGATTCCTCTTATACATTTACTCTGATAAATGAACTTAGCAAGAGATAGAAATTCATCCAAGGAGTTCAAGGCAGTAAAGGGATTTTGGAAATAGGTAGCCAGGCATGAAGACGCAGATGATAGATTTTCAAGAATATCAAGGAGATTCAGATTTCAATATTTTAGCTCCAAAGTAGAATACAGCAGCATGACGCAAAGAGCTGGTTTATACAAAGAGTGCAGTTGGGAAGAGAGTGAAAATGGACAGTGAATTCTCTCCCTTAGGATGTATAGTGACCTCAGATTGGAAAAAGAGCAAGGAAGGCTAGTGTTGACACCCGTTTTTTGCCGATAAGTTGAGTCATTTCTCTTGCTCCCATTTGTTGATGCCTCGAGTTGTCCGTTACTCGCTGGGCATTTTCTGGTAAGTCATGGACCAGTTTTATGGGCAGCCTCCCTCCTTGGTTGGGACCATATCGATTCAGGGCTTAATGGGCCTTGGTTTTTGGTTAATTGAACATGTTTATAAAAATCAAGTGTCTAGAAACATGTACGGGTCATCCCTGGCCATTCAACCCTTGAGTGGTTATCTATGAGCCGTTCATACATTAAAAAGATTTCTGATAATTTTCTGAATTTCCATCGACAAGGGCTTATGCGATTTATTCCTGGCCGTTTAACATGATGAACGGTCTGGAGTGCACCGTTCCTCTTCTAGAGTCCTAAAGCCTAAATATCTCTCAGATAATTATCCATTTTTTCCATTTATCACCGACAAGAGTTAAACGGTTGGACCTTGGCCGCTCGTTCTATTGGACGGTCCCATAATAGCCGTTCAAGTATAAGAGTCCAACGGCGATATCTTCGGTTGGTTAATGGATAATTTGTTGGTATTTATATTTTTTTTGGAATTTTCACAGACAGGGATGGACGGTCCCATGTTGACCGCCCAACTAGTTGAATGGTCTATCGTGAGACCGTTTAACCCTGCGAACTCTGAAGAAATCAAGGATTTTCTCTCTCTATCCGTAGACGTGTCCCCGGGCTTTATCCGGAGATTTCTTCTCGAATTTGGAGTCTTTTTCGATGCCGTTTCTTCTAGATGAGAGCTAACTCGATTATCTCCAACTTTTGTGATAATATCTAGTCCTAAAAATGAATGAAAACCCTAATTTCAGGGCTGGCTTTAGGTGCTCTATAAATAGACCCTAAAGGCAGGGTTGGAAAGGGGGAGATTTTTGGTCGACGGCGAAGCCCTGCCGCACTCTTGAGTGACCTAGCACCAAGGAGGGAGGCTTTCTATGTCCATACAAGCCTCCTGTTCAGGGAGTAGTGGAGTCTTGAGTCTTTTATGTTTGGTTGATTTCGTCACTTTTCATTGCATGCATTGCTTTCTTCTACGTTCTTCTTCATTCTCATCACCATGCACACATCCACCTGCGTTTTTGCCACCCTAGGGGTTTAAAATCCCCTAGGTATCCCCCTTTCCACTTAGTCACGTTCATTACTTATTATTTTGACATATACTACACCATTCAGTTCTAATCTAGGTTGTTTCTGTGTGTTTTTACATTACTTTTGCAGGTCAGCAATCCTTAGCACGAGGTCCATCCCCTCTGGCCAGCTGGAGAGGGTGGAGGTTGGACCCCTTTGGACTTCTGGCTCAGTGGTCTTGCACGGTTCTACACGGTCCGTTCAAGGAGACGTGCGGCGCAGGCTGGGCCGTCCATCTTCTTCCTGCGATCGCTACAAAGCCGTTCAACTCCCAGAAGTCCTTCATCCCGCATCTTCTACAGCATCCTTAGGCGGTCTATCGTAAGACCGTACATCCTATAGGTGGTTCTCCATAAACCGTTCATCGTCCCAGCGCTACAGTCAGGCGAGTGTCTCTCCCCCTCTTTCCAAAGCACGGCGTGTTTATCACGTTCGGCGCTTTGGTGGCGATCACAGTTTGTTACACTTCCCTTTTTCCTCTGCCTTTACTTGTTCCTCATGTGGAGGTGGTAGGATAGACGATCGGGAAGACATTTGGAAGGAATGGATTCGGGAGAAGAAAATATATCTACACCCTTCTTTTGTAGCGATCACGGTGGGACACCCAGTGCCCATCGTGTTAGTGATTTGCTGACCCCTTGTTTCGTTGTGTAGTCTTCTTCTTGAGGCGATTGCAGGTTGGGTGCGTTTTCTGCCTCCTGGAATGTGAACGGTTCGCCCAAAGCCGTTCATCAATTCTGCGGCTGCATGTCCACCGTCCTTCCCTGCAATCGGTGCCAGTTCTCCTGCGAGCGTCATGTTATAGGCGGCCTCCCATCGACCGTCCAAACCTTCGAACGGCCTGTTCCTGGCCGTCCATCTTTCTGGCACAGGTACGCTTCGGTTAGTCTGGTTGTAGGTACACGGTTTCTGGAGGTCCGTTCCAGAGCTTACGCGGCTGTCAACAGACCGCTCTTCATGGTACATTTCTCAGCTCCGCCGTCCTTTATTTTCAGCATTCTATGTTTTTTCTTTTACAGTTGTTCTGCCGTCCTGTTGCTCCCTGGATTATACGGTCCTGTACAGACTGTCTGTCCTGTTGAGCGGTCTCATACAGACCGTCCTTGCGGTGCTACAGTGCACCCGTAGTTCATTTTTGATTATCATATTCCATGATATTCATGATTTTTGGTGCTGGTGGTTGATCTCCCCTGCTCCCATACCATTACTGCATGATTGATTTCATTACTTATATCTTTGATTGATCATTGTTTGATAGTTGCTAGGCTAGATTTTGCATGCACTCCGGTGCACATAAGATTCATGCATTTCATTCACATCTAGTTGCATTCCTACTGAGGTAGGGTTTCCTCTTGTCTCCATACTCCTTGGGGCCGACTAGGGGACCTTGCCAAGGACCTCCGTAAGCCCCCGTGAGCCGTGGATTCTCACACGGATGCCGGGCAGGTTGTACCATACCACCTCCCAGTCTAGGGTCTGCATTCGTGCGAGAGAGAGTCCTTTAGAGTCTGCCAGTTCTCCATTCTCACCCTGTTTAGGTACCTTGTGGTCGAGTGAATTCCCATTTTAATTAATCCACTAAGGTACTAAAAGAGAACTTATAAAAATCTTCGCGCATCACTTGGAATTTGTGTGGGTAATTGGCTGGTTCTTTTCTCATCTCTCTTCTCCATTGTATGTTGCATAGTGTCGTCATTTGCATCCTTTTGTCAGATTAGGCTTAGTTGGTCTAGTTCATCTTTGTGTGTCTCCATTTAGCTGCATTTGTCTTAGGTTCATTCCCATCCTTATGTTCATTTAAAATTCACTGTATAAAATCTTCATTCTCCCCATGGAGTACTTCTCCCATGTACCTTATTCCTATACTTCTCCATCTTCTTACCCCCGTGTGGATTCATCTTCACATGCGGGCCCATCTCCTTATTCCTCCATTGGACCCCATTCTTTTAACGGGCCACCTTATCCCGCCCGTGCTGCTGTTAGCCCAATCAATCCTCATTCTTACATACATGATTCTTCCAGGCCCACGCATTCCTCCGTTCCAGGAATGGGCTTTCCTTCTTCTCAGGCTGGATCCCCTTATCCGGCCCATCATCATTACCCTGGTCTAAATCCATCATATCTTGCTCAGGCTGGTTCATACCCTTCTCGGATTCTTCCTACCGAGGAGATGTTCACTCAGGCCCAACGTCCGCTTGATGAATTACAACACCGAATCAATCCTCAAACTTCTTCGGACATCCCGTTTGCCTTTCAAGGTCTTCAACTCCCACCGCGTTCACAAATTCCCGCATATTGTCGCTATGGTGGAGTCGGTGACCCCTATATCCATTTGAAGGAGTTCTTATATGAGTCGGCCCAGTTCCAGCATGATCAACGTGTGATGGCCTATTTGTTTGGCCTATCTTTAGAGGGCTCGGCCAAGGATTGGTTCTTCACATTGTCGCAGGAGCAGATGATGAATTTTCAAGCTATTCAAGCAAGATTTATTCAGCAATACTGAGACTAGGTGGGGCCCAGATATTCTATGGTTGATCTGGCCCAGGAGAAGATGAAGCCCGGCGAAGAATTCTCTATGTTTGCCGACCGCTGGCGTCGCCTAGCCGCGCAAGTCCCGGGGCATATTCCGTAGGGCGAACAGATCAAGATGGTTATTTCTAATGCAACGCCCGAGCTCAGGTGCATTTTAGCCCTGAATGATATTACATCCTGGTAACGGCTTTACAATCGAGCCCGCTTCGTTAGCCAACAACTCCTAGTTTTCTTTGGCCATGAGCCTCCTCCACCGTCACCTTCTACATACCCCTTCTCTTCCCCCTCCACCGCAAGTCAGCCCTCCACTACATATCCCTCCACGAGTCGGCCTTCCGCTATTTCATCTCACAACACCCCTCCACCTCCGGTCAAGGAAACACTACACCCAGAACGGGTAGATGCCGTTCATTACATTCCCACTCCCTCTACGCCTTCACATCATTCTAGCCCTCCGACTTCACCTACGTAATTCCCCTTACCTACGTAACCTCTGCTACCATCCCCATTACCTTCCCATACCCCTCGGCATCCACCTTGCCCGAAGCGGGCTTCTCACCCCCTGTTGCCGGAGACTTTTACAGATGTTTTCAAGGCTTTGATGGCCACCCATGCGTTGTAGCTCCCTCCGATTATGCCTTGCCGGCCCGCGACCGAGAATTTGCTCCAGTTCTGTGAATTCCATCGTCAACAGGGGCATGTGGTCGAGAATTGCTCCGAGTTCTAAGAACTTGTTTACAGTCTGGAAGACAAGAAGATGATTGATTGGGCTACCATGCGCCAAGTTGTTTCAGATCTCAGCAGCAAGCAGCAGCAGTAGCAAGCCGTGTGATGGGGACATCAACGTCAGCCCGCTCACATTGTGTTTGCATCTACGTCCTTTTATATTTGTATGTATACCCTTGTGATATATGGGTACACAATAGTAGGTCTGAGTGGGTTTATTTGCAAAAGGCCATTGGGTCTTTTTGCAAAAGTGCATGTAGGCCCTGCAGGGGCCCCCTCCCTCCTCCTTATTGGTCCACTTGGACTCCCGGGCCCAAGGGGGCTGGTCCATGGTCCAACCTTGGACTTGGACCTAGATTTAATTAAAGAAGACAAAATCAAATTGCCTTCTTTAAAGGGGGGGGGGGGGGGGGGGCGAACCTTGTATTTTATTGTGATTTATTGTGGTTGTTCAAACCACATCCCAGCCCTTCACTCATCAACCCTTGATCCAAGGGTCTAGAATTAGTTAGAGACCTAGTCTATATAATGTTGTATTTTTCATGAGAAATTGAATGGAAAAATCAGAATTTTTGTGAGTGTTCAAGGAGCTTGGTGCGCCCCTCTCTCCTCCCTTGCTGTTCTTCCTTCCCCAACCCCAGATCTAGAGTGTACCCCTCTTCTATCATCCCCTCTCAACCTCCGGTGATCGTCTGTGCCGCCGCCACCGCCGTTCGTGCCGCCTTCGAGCCGCCGTGGAATCGTCATCAAGTTTCTGTCCTGCTGGATAGAGGTGTAGTTCGAGAATTTCTGAAGCCAGCCACGAGTTCTGATCGATTTGAAATTTTGAGGGTTGGTTCCTATCTTCTAGCCCCTTCTCTACAAAAACATTGAGGTTCAAAATCCACCGTTTCATATCCTTACCATTTCGTTCAACTCTCAATCTCAGATCTATTCTGTCACTGTCTACAGTGATAGTAGCCCTGAGTTCTCCACCTTCGACCACCCTTTTGATTTTTTTTAGACCTCCCAATTTAACTGTGAGTTCTGTCCATCGTCCCCTACCACCACAATGTTTCTTAAATTTTTATCATCCTTCTACCTATTTTTAAAAATTCATGTTCTACCGAAGCTACAGTACTTTCAGCCATATCCATATCTGACCTTCGTCCACAAAACAAATCACAGAAAATCATAGATACATCCAAACGGGTCCAAACCAATTTTGCTGTCTTCCCAGCTCAAATTCCAACAACTTTGCTGAAGCACACAACCCCTGATTCGAACGTCTCCCTCACGGTCAAAGGCAATCCACAGGGAAGTTCTCTACTGACCTGTGATTTCAGGAACTGTACAACAGAAGATTTAAAATTCCATAAGTCAAGATCCGAGCAGATCCAGGCCAGATCTTTAGGCCTAGGTTGAAGAACTTCAAGTTAGCTTTCCAACGGAGCCAGTATCGTGTCGATCCGACGTCGGGGCTGATCGCAGCGTCTATTCTCGTCGGAGTGCGCGCTGCAAAACAGCAACCACCAGTCCGTGGACAGCAAACCCGACGGGTGCCGATCGGAACCGCCCGACCCCCGGGCGACGTTCCGGTGTGCCGCCAGCCCAGGGAACACTTCCCTAAGTGTCCACACTACAGTGGCGCCACCGGGTCCCACACGACCCCTCCAGACAACATGTGGGCCCCACGGTCGTGATCACGCGTGTAGCCGAATCAACACACGAAGCTGCCCGTCATCCCGAATTCGGTCCTCCCGGGCCCCTGGTGTCGCCCTTTACCTCACTGTGTGGAGTGGGCATATTTCCATTGCTGTAATATTCATGTATTAACTGTCCCGGGAGCACGAGTTCGGCCGGGCCCGTCGTCCCCCTCGTCTCTCTTCTTTTTTATCCCTCCTTCGTCCAGTATGATGTCTGCCACTCCTCTATGTCGAGGAATCCAATCCTTTGCTCTCCTTTCATCCTTTATCTTGGCAAGCAAGGAATGCAAAGCTACTCACGCTCCTCAAAGCTCGATGATCGAAATCGCTTCAGGATGCTGGTTTCCACGCCATGGATCTGCAAAGGTATCTTTATTTTGTGCAAGAATGTGATTTCATTTCTATTATTTCTATTGTTTCTGCACATGATTCCTTAACATGATTGAGTGGCTTTAGGAGTCTTTGTTTAATTAGATCTTAACTTTGTGTCAAATAAAAAGTTCGCTTCTGCAGCATCCTTAGGCTGGTGATAGCTCCGCGCTGGGAGTCTAGTTTCTTTTCTCGATTGTCGAGGGTGACCTTTGAGTATGGTTTTTTTCACACGCTTCACGGCGAGCCATAGTCGATCTCTCTAAGGCACACCGTTGCTGCTTTGGCCATACTTTGGGTATGCACGAAGGCCTTTTCTCTTCTCTACTCGGCCAAGTGTAGGGGCAAGAGATGGATAGATAAGATGACTAACCTAGGCGCTCCCCAATACGAGAGAGGTCTCAAATAGGGGCGGTCTTGACCCTCAATAGTGAGCTTTCATGCTATATCTAGCCAGTAAAGGCTATGAATGAGAAGATCAATCAATGTAAAATTATGAATCAAAGGTATGGCAAGAGTGGCAGTACAGTTCCCCGCGGGACGTCATGAGCCCGGTCGCATGCGTGCCTGATAAATATGGGTCTAAAAATCAAAGACACAAAGCCCCAGCACAACAGACCTACTCTTTGAGGGGTAGTGCCCTAGAAGGAAGTCGAACCCTGATATCTTCTATCCTACATAAAGGTTGTCTCCAATTATTCTTCCGCTTCTCCCCCTTAGGCTGGGTTGTATCCCGGGTATGGCCTTAGTAGGGGCACCGTTCTTCTGAGGTAGTTGGTTGTGGTAAGCCACCCTCACATGCCCGTCCTGCTCAAGGGAAATCTTTAATGAGAAGGGAGGGACGGCGATCCCTGGCCAGTAGTTTGTGTCTGTCTTTGGGTGCTGCGGATTGCTATTTCAAAAATCTAAAAAAATGAGATATTATCAAAAATCTAAAAAATGAGATATTGTCAAAAGTCTAAAAAAATGAGATATTGTCAAAAATCTAAAAAATAAAAAAAAAATAAAAAAAAATTAAATCCACAAATGAAATATTGTTCAAAAGTCAAATATTTTCAAAATCTAAAAAAAAATCAAGAAATTTGAAAAATCTAAAAATATTTATCTTTTACATTGTATTTTGAGAACAGATACGTAATCTGTTTGCTAAGTGTGCAAGTTACAGGTACTCAAGCTTTCCTTACTCCATATTTTATTCTATCTGTCTCATGTCCACATCTTTGATATGTTCTTTCCTTCTTCAATCATATCTCTCGATCTGTTCTGAAGCTTATGTCCTTCTCAACTTTTGTCTGCAATGATCATATCTTTATGAGAGGGCTTTGCCTCACGATTATGAACCTGGTGGTTCTGCTTCATTCTGATCTCGAGTTTTGATTGAAGAACGTGTTTTATTTATGTCTCTTTTGTCCCGCCGTGTCTTGGTATCGTGCCCATGTCCCACCGTGTTGTCCCACGCTTGTTGTTTTGTTTCTCACCACATGTTGTTGGTTGTCTTGCATATGTTACTAGCCGTCCTGCCACGTTCCATGTGTTATCTCAACCATGTGATTCATCATGTTCTTATCCCAACCATGTGTTGTCCCGTGATTGTTGTCTTGTCACACCGTGTTCATGCATATGTATTGTTTGTTTATGCCGTTGCCTATATGCTTGTTTGTCTTGTTGTGTGGTTTCCATTCGCCATATTATGTCATGTTGTTAATCGTTATGTTAATCGCTATGCTTATCTTGTTTGTCTTATTCATAAAAATCCATAAAAAAAATCAGAAAAAGAAAATCCAAACTTTCACTCGCCGTTCCACCTGCACAGGTAAGTCAGGTTTGATCTTCTATCCTTATCACCCTTATTACATTATTATATGGTATTATAATATATTATCTCGAGAACTAGTTGGTTATCTATGTGTTCCAGGATCTGATGTTCCCCTTCAACAAAAATGATGATGATCCAAGTTCACGTGTTTAATCTTCGGATAGGCCGTTACGTTGGGATATCATGGGGAGGATGGTTCTATCCTGTACGCCGTGGTTGCGGATAGTGTCTTGACTCTGATTTTCCAGCTTAGTAATATTATTCTCGAGTATTTTATATTTTAATCTTTCTTTGCATTCGTTTTAATGATTTCTTTTATTTTAGCCCAGCATGCATCATACGCATCTGTTGAGCTTTCATGACCCGTGATTTGCTTGAAGAATGTCCCATCAGTGATGGTAAGCTGTGCGTTCAGTGTTTTGAGTAAGAGGAACTAATTCCACTATGAGTTGGAAGGTTCTCTTTGGTCGATTTGCTTGGTTTGGTTGATTGAGAGGTCCCCGTCTGGAGCTTTAGCCCGTTTCCTTTACTTTTACTGCCTGCTTTTGGCCTCCTCATTGGACCGCGGGATTGTGTCCCCCGTGAGGTTGGTCTTGTCGATTTATTTCGTTTAGTTTAGTCCCTCCAGACAGGTGTCGCTTTTGGTTTTATCATTCCTTGCGCTTGGTTCAGAGTTTTTCGGAAGATTCTTATCGCTTGTTGGTAAAAACGGGTGTCGTTTTACCTTAACGCCCGCTTTTCCGGTCCACTCCGCTGCATTTTCGCTTCATCTCCATGTTCCATGTCACTTTCGCTTCACCTCCGCTCGCTCCCCAGCAAAGAGGATGTTGAGGAGGGGCATCTGTTGACACCCATTTTTTACTGATAAGTTGAGTCGTTTCTCTTGCTCCCATTTGTTGATGTCTCGAGTTGTCCATCACTCGCTGGGCATTTTCTGGTAAGTCATGGGCCAGTTTTATGGGTAGCCTCCCTCCTTGGTTGGGACCGTATCGATTCAGGGCTTAATGGGCCTTGGTTTTTGGTTAATTGAACATGTTTATAAAAATCAAGTGTCCAGGAACATGTACGGGTCATCCCTGGATGTTCAACCCTTGAGCGGTTATCTATGAGCCGTTCATACATTAAAAAGATTTCTGATGATTTTCTGAATTTCCACCGATAAGGGCTTATGTGGTTTATTCCTGGCCGTTTAACATGATGAACGGTCTGGAGTGCACCATTCCTCTTCCAGAGTCCTAAAGCCTAAATATCTCTCAGATAATTATCCATTTTTTCCATTTATCACCGACAAGAGTTAAACGGTTGGACCTTGGCCGCTCGTTCTATTGGACGGTCCCATAATAGCCGTTCAAGTATAAGAGTCCAACGACGATATCTTCGGTTGGTTAATGGATAATTTGTTGGTATTTATCCTTTTTTTGGAATTTTCACCGACAATGATGGACGGTCCCTTGTTGACAGCCCAACCAGTTGAACGGTCTATCATGAGACCGTTTAACACTGCGAACTCTGAAGAAATCAAGGATTTTCTCTCTCTATCCGTAGACGTGTCCCCGGGCTTTATCCGGAGATTTCTTCTCGAATTTGGAGTCTTTTTCGATGCCGTTTCTTCTGGATGAGAGGTAACTCGATTATCTCCAACTTTTGTGATAATATCTCATCCTAAAAATGAATGGAAACCCTAATTTCAGGGCTGGCTTTAGGTGCTCTATAAATAGACCCTAAAGGCAGGGTTGGAAAGGGGGAGATTTTTGGTCGACGGCGAAGCCCTGCCGCACTCTTGAGCGACCTAGCACCAAGGAGGGAGGCTTTCTACGTCCATACAAGCCTCCGGTTCAGGGAGTAGTGGAGTCTTGAGTCTTTTATGTTTGGTTGATTTCGTCACTTTTCATTGCATGCATTGCTTTCTCTCTACGTTCTTCTTCATTCTCATCACCATGCACACATCCACCTACGTTTTTGCCACCCTAGGGGTTTAAAATCCCCCAGGTATCCCCCTTTCCACTTAGTCACATTCATTCCTTGTTATTTTGACATATACTACACCATTCTGTTCTAATCTAGGTTGTTTCTGTGTGTTTTTACATTACTTTTGCAGGTCAGCAATCCTTAGCACGAGGCCCATCCCCTCTGGCCGGCTGGAGAGGGTGGAGGTTGGACCCCTTTGGACTTCTGGCTCGGTGGTCTTGTGCGGTTCTACACGGTCCATTCAAGGAGACGTGCGGCGCAGGCTGGGCCGTCCATCTTCTTCCTACGGTCGCTACAAAGCCGTTCAACTCCCAGAAGTCCTTCATCCCGCATCTTCTGCAGCGTCCTTAGGCGGTCTATCGTAAGACAGTACATCCTATAGGCGGTTCTCCATAAACCGTTCATCGTCCCAGTGCTGCAGTCAGGCGAGTGTCTCTCCCCCTCTTTCCAAAGCACGGCGTGTTCATCACGTTCGGCGCTTTGGTGGCGATCACGGTTTGTTACACTTCCCTTTTTCCTCTGCCTTTACTTGTTCCTCATGTGGAGGTGGTAGGATAGACGTTCGAGAAGACATTTGGAAGAAACGAATTCGGGAGAAGAAAATATATCTACACCTAGCTAATGGCTTGGTGCGTCGATGCAGAAACCTCATGGGGTCGACGCACTGAACTCAGATAGAAATGAGGATTTCACAGGATTTCAATTGTGGCGTCGACTCACTGGGAGTTGTGTGCCGACGCACTGAACACACAATACACTAAGAAATTAGATAAGCACACATTTTTTTTGAATATTCACATTGAAGATTTTTATTTTGCATGCAAGTCAATTGAAAATACACACACCAGCAAGCATAAGCAATATGTTAGGACAAACTGAGATTCCCCTGAGAGTATGAGAATGAAGTCCTGCGATCAATGACACCCAAGAGGGGGGGTGAATTAGGTGATTACAAATTTTATAAAACTTTTGCCCGATTTAAACAGATATGATGAAATAGCAACTTAGAAACTCGGAGTTGTTAGATCCCAGATTAGATCTATCAAAATGTATCACCAAGATAACTCTTCGGTACAAGGCGGAGGTATGAATCCGAAGATCCTGCTCACACAAGGTGTTATCATCCTGAGAAGATTGGCCTTATCAATTCAAACCCACCTTTCGATATACCAAAGGTGTAATATCTTGGGTCTATCGGATCTTTATCGGAGAGCTTTCGGATCGCTTTTATGGGTCCTGAGCTGTGTTTTATGATCCACACGGATTTTTCTCTCGTACAAGTTATGAAACCCAGTGGAGAGTTTATTATTGAATTCATCGACTCGAGGACGCTACAATTGCGTTGTATTCTTTCCGAGGATCGTTTAGACTATTTTTTCATATTTTTCTGAATTAGTGCATTTTCGGGCTAAAAATCAGATTTTCCAAAAAGTACAAAATTTTCTAATTTCTATTTCTTCTTAACCTTTCTCTCTCCTCACCGTCGCACGCTCTCTCCCTCACATTCTCTCTCCTCTTTCCCTTTCTACTCTAGCTGCAGATGGAGGAGGCCCGGGGATGCTGTGGAGACGCCGTGGAGTTGGTCTGGAGTGTGCTGGAGTGAAGGATGGAGCATGGCGTTGGCGCGATCCCTCGGTGGATTCAAAGCCGGCGTGGTTTCATTCGTGTGACGTTTTCAACGTGGTTTAGTCACTTCGGCGCATGAGAACTTCGGTAGAGGTAGGGAGATGGACACCCTACTCTTCTTCCATGTTTCCTCGCGATTTGGAGCTGAACGGTGTAAGAACCAGCTGGTTTAGCTTCGTTTTGGGTCAAACATGCTTTGGGGGGTGTGAGACGTGTTCACCTTTCTCGGTGACGGTTTCTAGCCTAATTAGTGTTATTTGAATCCCTGGCATGTCTGCGTTCCATTCCCGTTGGTTTCATTATGATTGGTTGTCATTTGGGACCGGTATGAGCCCGGGAACCCATGTGACTCATTTTGGGTTGATTCGTTGGAATCGCCCGTTTCTTATGATTTTGGTGTTGTTTGGATCCCTTCCGGTCTGTGGAAGGTTTATTTCCGTCCTTAGGGTTGTTTCCCTTTTGTTTTAGGGCGAATGGGGCGTGGAATGGCCTGATTCGGCCATTCCCCTATTTTTCCCGCCGTGACGCCTTAGCAGTCGTACCAGTGACCGTTTTCATCTCCTTAGCGGTCCTGGGGTGACCGTTTTGTGATTTGTCGGTTCTATGTTTGTTAGGGCCTTAGCGGTCATGCGATAGACCATTAGGGATGGCTAGCGGTCCACTGGAGGACAGCTAAGCCTTGTGAAACGGTCTATTGGGGAGTGGGGACCGCTAGGCTTGTGTGTGTATATCGGTTTGGCCAAGCGGTCACGTGATAGACCGCAAGGCTGGCCTTGGCGGTTTAGTGTATGACCACTAGGCTATGTTCATGTCGGTTTAACGGGTTTTTAAGTCGGTTCGGGCTAGCGGTCCTAGCTCTGACCGTATAGTGTCCTTGGCGGCCCATTGGGAGACCGCTAAGCTCTTTGACTGGTTTAAGTCGGTTCGGGCGTTGACTGGGTCTAGCGGTCAGCTCCATGACCGCTACAGTCTTCTGGCGGCCCTGCGATAGACCGCATGTCCCTATATTTTTATGTAGTGTTGTTCGCTTGAATCTCTAAGTGTGGCGGTTATTCCCACGACCGTTTCATCCAGATGGCGGCCCCTTGGTGGATCGTTTATGGCTTTGTACGGCCCTTTGGTGATCGTCATTTGCCTGTGTTCTCATTGTGAGGATAGCGGCTCTTTGGCTGACCGCTTAGTTTACCTAGAAGTCAGGTGCACGACCGTTTCCTTCCCAGAGTTCTGTTTTCCATTGTTTGGCCTCCATTTGTCTCGGCTTATCCTTGTGGTTTGCCCATAGTCCCGTGGATGTCTTGGATATCCTATGAGGGTAGTGACCATGTTGTGGAATAGCCAGGAGTGCCATTATATCGAGTAGTGTTTCGTATTGCTTCAGAGTCATTATTGATTTCCGGTTGACCCGGTGTGATCCAGTGGTTGACACGTGACCTCGTAAGTGTCTCGTCTATCCTGTATGGATCGAGACATGGTTTTGGACGCCTTGAGGTGCTGTCTTTCCTCGGTTTGCATGTCCATGTGCTTTGAGAGTCTTAGTGATCTCTCAGCTCTCCGTGATTAGTGTTATACGGATGTGAGGATCCGGCGATCCTGTGCCATTTCCTTTATAAGTGATTTATAATGATTTGGCTTAGGGATTAGGTTGATTGGCGGCATGTTACCGCTTTCGTGCGACGATCTTGACCCGAGTCATGAGACTCAAGGATCGTTGTGTTAGCAGGTCTAGCTATCTATCTTGAGGCCGGTGGCAGTTTGGTATGCTACCTTATGTCTTGTGCTTGGTGTTTCGTAGTACGTGTGATAGTGCATTTTAGCCTGTCTGTACTTCAACACTTGTGTTTTGGAATCTCTGTGTCTAGTGAGCCTCCACTTGTCATAGCCTGACGACACTTTCCTATGTGTCGGCCCACCTGGGAGTGGTGGCGGGGTGAGTTTCCGATATATGGTTTTTCGGCTAGTTTCCGTGGACTCCCTTGCCTTGCGGTAGCGTCCTGCTGGGGGAGAAAACTAGTTAGAGGCTTGGCTCAAGGCATTGAGCTTGTGTGTGCACACATGGTCAGGGGCGTTTGGACGAGCGCCGACGGGCATGACCCTGACTAGTCACTCGTTACTATGGTACTATTGTACATTGTACTTGGTACTGTTGTTCCTCGTACTTGGTTCTTTGCGTGTGTCTCAGTTACCGCCGTTCTAGGAGAGTACGAGATACCTGAGGCGCAGTGTAAGAAGTCAGTGGACGCATCTAGCTGTTCTTCTAGTGAGGAGGTGCTTCTGTCACTTGACACATAACTCTTGGGGCTGGTGTTTTCGTGATCGGTTTCCGAGTAGCCTGTGCGTGGCTTTACTCGAAGTCTAATCTTGTGTAGCATACACGACGGTGAGCTCGTGTATGTTCGTGCCTTTGACTGTGTAGGTCTTTGGTAGGCTTTTGCCTATTTTGGTAGGCTTAAGGCTTTTCACGATAGTGTTTCGTGATTTAACGATGGATCGGTAACGCTCGACTTTGTGAGATCGAGGTTCGCCTTTCTGTTGCTGTTGGAGTAGCTTAAAGAGCCGAGGTTCGTTCGGCTGCCGTGTTTCTGTTCGGTACGCCTTTACTCTTTCCTTTAGCGGTTCTTACTTCTGCTTTTATAGCTTTACTATTATAGTTTAGTACTGCTGTTACTTCTACTTTTCCTGCTTTACTGTTTAGAACTATTGTTTAGCGTGTTACTATGTTGTTTTCAGTGGGGATCTGCGTGACCCCTACTGAGCCAGTGACACGAGGCTCGCCCTTGCTTTTCAGGTGTGGTCGTTCTTCTTCCTCGTGGTTGGTAGTGCGGTGCGTCAGTTCGTAGTTGCCAGCGTTGCCTGTGTCGGGCTTCCCCCGACTTGAGGGTACGTTTCCTTTTTGTTGGACTGTACTTGTCTTTTTTTGGACTAGACTCTGTTAATTTAAATTATTAATTGAAAATATAATTTTATTTCTGCTACTTTAGCAAACATGATCATTGAAATATTAATTGCTTACTGCTTTATCTGGGACTTCAATGTACTCCACACACTCCTTTTTATCCCTTCAGAGCTTTACCGCTCTTGGGAGGCTTCTCAGAATCCAAGTGGTATCGGGTTTACCTGATATCTGGAGTCTGGGTCATCACAAAAGGTCTACTACATAACGGATCAATTATGCTAGATCTGAAATATAAAATGCAGAAGAATTAATATGCAATAACAATCACACAGAAAGGGGGTAGAAAAGGACCAAACCACACAAGAGAATGATTTTTAGGTGGTTCGGATGCAACACCGACAACCTATGTCCACCCCTCACAAATCGTGAGGCTTCACTGCTGGAAAAACCAGCACGGGGATAAATCCCCAACACAGGGGGTTTGATGAAGAATGGCTGGATGGAGTACTGTTCACGCAGGAGTTGCAGCAACCCTCTTTCTCACTTGATGGCCTCCCTTGAATCCTCTTGAGTGATTATTCTTGGCCCAATGATGTGTTTTTATATTACTTGGGTGGTCAAGGGACATGCCAAGACACAGATCCACAATTCCTGGCATGTCTGGAGGCTTTGGGACTCAAAAGTCCTAAAGAGATAGCTGCCCAAGTTGGCGAGAAGCAAAGTCAACAAAAGCTACCTCGAAGGGTTCGGTCGACCGAAAGTTCTGGTCGGTCGACCAAACTCTGAGAAATCTCAGAGCTTCTAACGCTGGGAGAATTGGTCGACCAATCCTGGGCCGTTGGTCGACTGAACTCTGTAATTTTACAAAATTTTGAGTGCTGGAAGAATTGGTCGACCGAACCAACTAAGTTGGTCGACCAGACTCTAGAATTCTTGCAAAACAAAGTGGTTAGCCTAAGAAAACATATCCATATAATCAAGCATTGGATTGACCGTATGTTTTCATCGATTTGTAGTCCATTTGAGCTCTTTTTATGCCTGTTGAAGACTGTTAACATTTGAGCATTTGACATAATGGAAATTGGCCTTAATCGCGTACGATGCTCGCTCTTGAGCAAATATGCATGGCACGAGACGGAAAACACGTCTGGGGTTTTGTTATCATCAAAATCACCTGGAGAGACTCAACAATCTCCCCCTTTTTGATGATGACAAAACTTTAGAACATAAAATGCATTGGCGTGCCTTTAAACATATTTGACCATTTATCCATCCTTTACATCACAGAGTACAACATTGCATCCTTGCAATTTCCCACACGGTTCCTATATGAGGCGGAGTTTACACTCACGCATAGTGAATGATTTTGGACGGGCGGATCTGTCTTCATCCAACACCATTTGATATACACAACCAATTGAGGGGCAATAAATAAAATAGTCCGCAAGGGAATCCATTCACAATAAACCATCCGTCAAGCTAATACCAAGTCGAGCCATTCATTCATATGTGCCAAATTCACATGAGAGGAAATGAAAGTGAGAAAACCACATTTATGTCTAATACCAAGTGCATCCCATTCATTTCATTTCAAGTTCATTACATGGTACAAGGACACTTGACAGTGACAAATTACATTACAAATGCAAAGAGACTCAACTAATCCAAATGCAAAGTGACATAACTAATGCAAATGACAATCATAAATGCCAAACACGCATACCGTCATGGACAATGCAAACATAGTCTATATAAACCTATATACTAGCTACTTCTCCCCCTTTGACATCATCAAAAGAGGGGATAGGATACAATAGAAATAGACCAAGTGTGACACTGGAAGATCTCTAGGACAGGCACTAAGGAGGAGGAACAGAGTTCTTCTGGCCATCACCATCATCATCAGAAGGAGGGTCAGCTGGAGGCGGAGGAAGGCGACTTTCAAAGGAGTGTAGAAGGACTTCCTGATGTTCCAGTTGGCGGTCAATGTGGAGAAGAATCCGGTTGGTGGTACGGAAGGCATCGTGGGTATCCTCATAGCTGGCGGTGAGAGTGGCAAAAAGGTGGAAAGGCTGTCCAAAGCATGGGAAAAAGTATCCATCCGACCAGTCATTGTGGTCATAAATGTGTCTAGGAGGTCAAAAGAGGTGTCAAACTGATTCCCAAGGTGAGAGACTTGCTCCCCAAAGGCATCCATATGAGTTTCTAGTCCAGAAAAATGCCTATCAAAAGTATCATAATCTACCCAAGAAGGTTGTTCGACACCTTGAGTGGAGGACTCCCCATGATAGAATTATGGTGGTGGTGGCATTTCCTGATCTGCATGTGGAGGAGGAGGTGGCTGCTCCTCGGCCTGAACTGAAGGCGGGGGTGGTGCTTGATCCTCCTGCTATTGTGGCTCCTGTGCTTCCTCATCTTCAGATTCTTCTCCATAAATTCTCACTTCTCTATGGAGCTCTCGATCGGGACCCCAATAATAGCCAAAGTCTGTGAATAGCTTGTGTTTGTTATATATGTCATCTTGCCATACTGGAATTGACACTTCTCCCATCAAGCTGATCCCATCATAAGTAAATACCTCAGTCAATTGTGATGCATATGGCAAAGATCTCCTTCTTTGGGCACGACACGACCCAACTAAATCTGTCATGAGACGGCCCATGTTGATGGTCATCCCAATCATCACATGATAAAATAGGAACCTATGCACTTCCGTCCCTGCATCTCGATTTCCACCCTTGGGATAGATGAGGGTGGTGAACATATGGTGCAAAATGCGCTGCAATGGAGGGAAGTAATTGACATTCAGCGTGATTAAGTTACTAACCCCATGCACATATTCACTGCAGGTCATGAGCATAAAAATCTCCCTAGCGGACACTCCTAGGGCGCGCTCAAATAACTCCGGATTGATTGTAATCTCGACTCCTTTAACAACCGTATACAAATGGTCATTCCTCATATTCAAATGTCCGTAGAACTCTTGGACTAGACTGGGATAAAACCTATAGTATCTTGTAACAAAATCAACCCAGCCATCTTGTATGTCAAAAACAGCACTGAAATCTAGCAATAGTTCATTCACCTCATCAACATCAACCAAACGGGGGTTAAGAATGGGCCATGGGTGCATCGGCGGTGCACGTGGAGGTGCAGGAGCCCGCTGTGGTTGAGGAACTGGATCCTCACCTCTCCGGGCACTGGATTCCCCCTGGGCAAATGATGTGCACTACACTCGTTGTTAAAAGCCGTGTCATAATTTCAATAATAACCGCATTCACTCACTAGAAAGATATTAAAACCAAGTAGAGTGGTGAGAACGGGTCGATTCCACGGAGAGGAATATTTTCAATTAAGCAAGTTGAAAAATCCTTATATTTGAGAGATCCGCATTTGAGTGAGTTTATGCTAAAGAAAAATAAAATTGCATGGAAATAAACCTATCTAGAGAATATGAGAGGGTTGAGAATAGAAATTTGGAAGGAGATAGAGAGAAAAAGAAGAACATAATTACAAAATATGACTTTTTATTGCTTAAGATGAAAGATTACAACTCTATGAAAATATAAAATTACAACTTGCATAAAAATAAAGAACAAGGGAAGAAATAAAGCCAAGGATTTTAGAAGCGTAGCACCGCCCATGCCGTGCCGAGCCTTTGAGATGGATCGCTCCGCCTTGAAGAGGAACACCGCCTTGAGAAGACCGAAGAAGAAGATCCGCCAAAGGGATGTTTGGAAGAAAATAGAGGAGGGGAAGGTAGAAGAAGAAAAGAAGAGTAATTAAAAATAGGTATGTGTGTGAGTGTGTTTAAAAGAGAGTGAATAGAGAGAGGAAGAGAGGGTACGGGAGGAAGAACACAGTAAAATAATGCAAATAAGAAAAACAAAGCCAAAGAAGAATGAAAATAACTTTTAAAATATAGAGAATTAGGAGATGTGGAAGAAGAGAAAGTTGAAGATAAGAGAAAGAGGAAGAAGTTTGATGAAGAGTGCAGAGGGAGAAGAAGATCAGAAAGGGGTGAAAATGGAGGAAGACCAGAGTTATGAAAAATCAGAGATGAACAGTAAAAACGTAGGACACAATTTTAGAAAACTGAGAATAACTTTAAAGCGAGAGAGAATTATAAGAGGAGGAAGAAGAAGAAATTAAAGAGCACTTAAAAATGGAGAACTTTACTGAATATAGTAAATTGGAAGGAAGAACAGAAAAGCATGAAAAGAGGCTAAGAAAGGCTAAGATCTTTTCTCGGTTGCTCTCGGGCAACTATTTATAGAGTGCAGTGGCTTCCCACTATCATAGCTTTGGGCTCAAGTCAAAATCTGATTTTTTAGCATCAAATCTTGCTCAAACTAGGCTTCTTGCCATCAAAAGGGTCCACCTTGCATGAGATTTGAGAAGATAACCTTGTTTAGAGGCATCCGCTTTCGTTTCTGCTTCAAACTGTAAATGGCGTCCAATGCATGGGCGTTCATTTCATAAATGGGCAACTTTTCGGACATGCGCTCATTCCTTTTTCCATATTTTCATGATTTTTTCCTATTTTTTCGTACACACGAACTGGCACCTTCTTGAACAGTCGCCCATTCTTTTCCAAGAAATTGGCACCTGAGCGAACGGTCGTTCATTCTTCTTTCTTTTCTAACTCTTTTTCTTTCTATTTTCAATCAAAGGATTGGGCGCCCGTTTAAACGGTCGTATATTCTTCAATGGACGACAAAGCCTTAGTCGCTAATTCTTTAATGAATGCCCTTCCACTCAGTCGCAGATTCTTCCATTTATAAATTGCTTCAGAAATGGCGACTGTTCATAAGGTCGTTTATCCTTTGTATGGGCGCCCCTTCAAACGGGCGCTGATTAAATGGCGTCTGGCATTGCGTCGCATATTCCTGAAATAGTAAAAACTCTTTGTAAATGCGAAAAATAAATTATAAAATTGATCATTTATGTAAGTTCATATCTCACATAGTCATTATGGCTTCCAAGTCAGGACAATTTCTTGTAAACTCAATTTATTTGTGAGAATGAAGTTAATTACCCAAATTGCATATCTTTATTCTTTTAATGCCCAAAGATATTGTATGTGATACAAATTATGATATAACATGTGGCACTCATCACACCTCCCAACTTACTCATTGCTAGTCCCTTAGCAATGCAATTAAATTAAAATTCATGACCAACAAGAGTTTGCACAATCCATACCTTCATATCCTGCTTTTCCTTTATAGAATCAACCAAAGATTAAGAATATGGAAGTATTAATACACACTAGCATTAGATAGGAAATTAAGGGACATGACTAAGAATGTAAATCAAAGTTCAGTAGTACTTGTGCGTGTGTAATACTAAATTCACAGCATTGACAATTGTATCCCCCATTTACTATTCTAGATAGGTGTCCTTCAACCCTGCACCTCTTAATTAGAGCATTAAGCATACTAACTTTTTATCTGCCTTATTTATTTGTCCCTTTTGAGATCTTTTTATTTTTCTACACACATGATGCTGCACATCCCTTCACTATTTAACACGAACCTCGACTCTTACCTTAGGAGAAGCAGGCCCGATTACTAAGATATGGGTTCCCTTTTCCGTTTAACACGAACCTGAACACTTGTTCGATGAAGTAGATCCGGTTACTAAGATTCATGGTATTTTATATGGTGTTTCTTTTTTTATTCTTTTTTATTTTTTTTAACAATGTGTTTTTACACTTATTTGATAGATAACTTGGCAGAAAGCTTATAAAAGATCTCTTCCTCAAGAAGTGCAGAGTATCAGAAAAATATACTCAAAATAGCAGAAGGCTTGTCCCGCTTATTTCATTAGCGTACAATGTGATTTCTTTTCTTTTGAAGTGCTAAAGGACTTTAAAGAGATTCTTACATCAATTTTCCATAGCTTGATCGAAGAAATTTTTCATCATCCTTCTCCCTAGTCTTTCCTATTCTGGAATTACTTTCAATTTAAGTATGAATCAAGAAAACTTAATTAGGGATTTCATCTTTTTACTTTCATGTTCAATGCAAGACAACTTAAAAGATATGCATGACATTATACATGAACTCATGCCAGGTTGTACTATATGCATCATGAAATGAAAATTTTCTCTCCCCCCCCCCAACTTGAATGACATTATCCTCAATGACATATGTAATATAAAGCAATAGAACAATGTAACAGAGAATACGGTTGGGATGGAAGGATACAACCTGGTGTGCGGGGTGAATTGCTCCATCATTCATATGTGACGGCTCTTTCTCCACTTGACCTGACTACTGAAAACAAACTAAAGCAAAACATCAAATAACAAAAGTATTGGGTTGCCTCCCAGAAGTGCTAAGTTTTCCATCTTCAGCTAGACACATGAAAGCTCAAAAAGTATTCAATCCAGATCACACAATGCAATAGATTCCTTGGGTGACAATTGCTCATTCTCCAAATATGGTTTTAATCGTTGACCGTTAACAGTAAAAATATGACCATTTTGTAGATTCAAAATTTTAACGGCTCCATGGTCAAATGCTTTAATGACAACGAACAGTCCATCCCATCTGGATTTCAACTTGCCTGGGAACAAGCGTAGCCTCGAATTGAAAAGTCAAACCTTTTGATTAGTATGAAAATTCTTCCTGTGAATATGCTTATCATGAAAAGCCTTAGTTTTAGCTTTATAAATTTTAGAACTTTCGTAGGTCTCATTATGCAGTTCCTCCAATTCATTAAGTTGTAGAGCTCTTTGGGACCCAGCTTGAATGAGATCAAAATTTACTTGTTTAATGGCCCAATATGCTCTGTGTTCAAGTTCTACAGGTAAGTGGCAGGCTTTACCAAAAATGAGGCGATACGGTGACATGCCAATGGGAGTTTTAAATGCAGTTCGATATGCCCATAATGCATCTTCTAGCCTATCAGACCAGTCTTTTCTATCAGGCCGAACTATTTTGTGCAAGATATTGTTAATCTTCCTATTGGACACTTCTACCTGGCCACTCGTTTGGGGATGATAGGGGTGGCGAGCTTGTGAGTGATACCATACTTGCGGAGTAAAGCTCAGAATTGAGAATGCGTGAAATGAGAACCCCCATCACTAATAATAGCCCTAGGACACCTAAATCTAGAAAAAATGTTTCTCTTTACAAACTTCATCACCACCTTGTGATCAATGGTCCTCGTGGCGATAGCTTCAATCCATTTAGAGACATAATCAACCACCACCAAGATATATTCATTGGCAAAGGAGGGTGGAAACGGTCCCATGAAGTCAATACCCCAAACATCAAAAATTTCCACGACCAGAATAGGATTTAGCGGCATCATATCTTTCTTTGAATTATTACCCACTACTTGACACCTCAAACATGTTTTTGCAAATTCATAAGGATCCTTAAATAAAGTGGGCCAATAAAATCCACTTTGTAATACTTTAGCTGTAATCTTTTTTCCTGAAAAGTGTCCCCCACATGCAAGATTATGACAGAAATCTAACACAGATTGTTGTTCCTCTTCGGGGACACATCTTCTTATTATATGATCAGGACCCATATAAAATAGCTCTGGGTCCTCCCAAAAGTAGTGCTTGACCTTAGCAAAGAAGTGATCCTTTTCCTGTCTAGTCCATCCACCCGGGATTTGTCTTACTGCCAAGTAGTTAACTACGTGAGCGTACCAGGGGGTTGAAGTGTGAGAGATAGCAAGCAGATGCTCATCGGGAAAGGAATCGTTCATTGGGGTGCTAGTAGGTATGACAATACGCGACAGATGGTCAGCAACAACATTCTCTAACCCCTTTTGTCCTTAATTTTCAGATCAAATTCTTATAATAAGAGAATCCATTGAATCAAACGGGGTTTAGCATCCTTCTTAGTGAGCAAATATTTCAAAGCAGCATGATCTGAATAAACAATAACTTTCACCCCCAAAAGATAAGAACATAATTTCTCTAGGGCAAAAACAACAGCCAAAAGTTCTTTCTCCGTAGTCGTGTAGTTCATCTGCGCATCAGCGAGGATGCGGCTCGCATAATAGATTACCACGGGCTTCTTATCCATTCTTTGACCTAGGACAGCTCCTATTGCATAATCTGAAGCATCACACATTATTTCGAACGGCAGCGACCAATCAAGAGATTGAATAATTGGGGCTTGAGTGAGGGCTGCTTTTAAAGAATGAAATGCCTCTAAACACGAATCATCAAGATTGAAAGGAGTGTCCTTGGCTAAAAGCTGAGTAAGTAGACGAGCAATGGTAGAAAAGTTCTTAATGAATCTTCTATAGAAATCTGCATGGCCGAGAAAAGAACGGATTTACTTAACAGAAGTCGAGGGAGGAAGATTGGAAATCTGGTCCACCATGGCTTTGTCTACTTCTATCCCCCTCTCCGAAACAATATGGCCTAGCACGATACCTTCTCTTACCATGAAATGACTTTTCTTACTGCTAAGCACCAAATTAGACTCAATGCACCTTTGTAACACCTTTTTCAAGTTTTCCAAGCATTCTTCAAACGATGCACCAAAGACTGAGAAGTCATCCATAAATATCTCCAAAAATTCTCTCACCATTTCGGAAAAGATCACCATCATGCATTGCTGAAAGGTGGCAGGGGCGTTACACAGCCTAAACGGCATCCTTCGAAATGCAAACGTGTCATAAGGACACGTGAACGTAGTTTTCTTTTGATCCTCCGGGTAAATAGCAACTTGGTTGTACCCGGAATAACCATCCAAAAAATAGAAGTAGTTTTGTCCAGCCAACTTTTCCAAGATTTAATCCACAAACGGGAGAGAGAAATGATCTTTCTTAGTCATCGAATTTAATTTTCTGTAATCAATGCATACTCTCCACCCTATTTGCAATCTCATTGGCACTTCTTATCTTTTCTCATTCTTTACAATAGTCAGCCCTGATTTCTTAGGCACCACTTGTGTGGGGATGACTGACTTGCTGTCTGAGATGGGATATATGATCCCGACATCCAGTCACTTGATAACTTCCTTCTTGACCACCTCTTTCATGTTTGGATTAAGCCTACGCTACATCTCCCAACTTGGTTTGGCATTGTCCTCTAAATAGATGTGGTGCATGCAAACATCCGGACTGATTCCTTTCAAATCTGCCACCGACCAACCTATTGCTCCTCTATGCTCCTTAAGAACTTCTAGAAGTTGAGATTTTTGAACTGCAGAAAGATTGGAGGCAATAATGACAGGAAGAGTATGGTCAGGGCCCATATAAGCATATTTTAATGAGTCTGGGAGAGGCTTCAACTCAAGAATAGGAGGATGCTCTAAAGATGGAAGAGCGGGTTCAGATTGAAGTGCAGGAAGAGGTTCTATCTTAAAATAGGGTGTGGAAGAGAAAAGAGAATCTTGCAGCATGCTACCCTCTTCTAGAATATCCTTAACTTCATCCAGATTTCATCGATCAATTCCTCAAAACTATCAATAGCATTACATTCCTCATCTTGTTCCGGATATTGGGATGCCTTGAAAACGTTCAATGACACCTTCTCACCTCCAAAAGAAATATCCATCATTCCCATGGCATAATTTATGTTGGCCTTAGCAGTAGCCAGAAAAGGACGTCCTAAAATAATTGGTGTATGTTTCAACTCCTGAGACGAGGCCATGTCCAAGATTAAGAAGTCCACGGGAAAATAACATTCATGAACTTTAACAATGACATCCTCCAATAAACCCCTCGGCGTTTTTACTGAACGATATGCCAATTGAAGGATTATTGAAGTAGGCTTTAATTCTCCCAGATCAAAATGCTCATATATGAAGGCGGTAACAGATTCACACTGGCTCCTAGATCCAGTAATGCTAGATCAAAAGTAACACCACCAATATCACATGAAATTAACGGAGCTCCGAGATCCTTCAACTTCTTTGGAAGATGATTCATTAAAACAACACTAACATCCTCGGATAAGCGGATCTTTTGAGTTGACGCCTTTGGTTCCCTCTTCGGTGTACAAAGCTCTTTCAAAAATTTAGCATAAGCCGACACATGTTTAATTGCATCCAAGAGTGGAATATTGATATTCACTTGTTTAAATAGTTCCAACAATTCTTCTTGTTGAACTAGCAATTTCTTGTGAGCTTTCGACTTCAAAGCATCAGGGAAAGGGACCTTTGGTGCATACTAATGGGGTTTTTCTTCAACCTTGTCTTTTCCTTAGTCAAGCTCCTTCCTTTCACCTTCCGGCTTCTTCTTTTCAACAACTATGGGCTCATCTTCCTCACTATCACTCTCTTCTTGAGTCACTTGGGCCGAGCTATTACAAACTCCCCTAGCCTTATAGGGATCGTCTAGAATTTTTTCACTCCTAAGAGTAGATATAGCCTTGGCGTTCTCAAATTGGGGACCTACAAGAGGAGGAGGCTGAGGTAGATTTAGTTGAGGAAGGAGAGGAGCTCTTTGAGAGAAGTTTGGAGGTTGGTTTTTAAGATTAACCACAGGTTGGCTAGGAAGTTGACCTACTTCTCTCCTCATATTACTTGCAGCCAATTGCCCTATTTGACTATCCAATTTAGCCATGGATTGTTGCTGAGACTGAATGAGTTGTTGTTGAGCAAGAATGGATTGATTATGAGAAAGCAGAAGTTGTTGGAGTTGGTCAAATCTGTCCTCAAAGTTGGGCTGAGGAGGTTGAGATGGTTGAGGTTGATACAAATTCTGAGCTTGATTGAATTTATTATAAGGGGGGTATTATTGATGTTGGCCCCGAGAAAATTGAGCTTGATGGTACGGGCCTGAGAATGCTGGTATGGAGTTTGAGATTGTTGATGTTGTTGTTGAAAGGGTGCATAAGCAAAGTTTTGCTGAGATTGAGTTGGAACTTGGAAAGGTGTTTTTTGAATTGGATGGTTTGAGAGATTGGATTGTATGGATGGTCCTTGCTGATTTTTCCAAGAAAAGTTGGGATGATTTCTTCAGTCTCGATTGTAGGTATTGGAATAGGGATCATAAGCAGACTTAGAGACGCCCTGAGCAGTGAAAATTTATTATTGGATGAACAGGGGAAGCTGGGCCGCAGTGGGGCAATCAGTAACGGCATGATTTGGGCTTGAACAAAGAGCACAAAGTTCTTGATGGTTGGAATCTGGGAATGGTTGAGATTGAGGGGCAGAAGAGATAGAAGGTTCCTATCTATTCATGGATAATAATTGATCTAGCTTTTGATCTACCAAGTCGACGTTCTCCATCTTTTGCGCCAACATGTCCATTTTATTCAACTTTTGCGCAAGAGCATTAATGTCCATCCTATTCTCAGTTTCTCCCGGATTCTTAACTTCATAAAGCCCATCCCTCTTAGATGGCCCAATCATTCTCTCATAAGATGATAGCGAGGCATGACTAATAGAATTTTCACTTAGCATCTCAAACAAGTCATATGCGTCATCCTCGCTCTTACTCATAAAAGCTCCCTCACATGACATATCCACCATTTGATGATAATTATCAGTTAATCCCTCATAGAATGCCTAAACTATTTGCCATCTTGACAATCTATGTTGTGGGCACTTTCTTAGCAAATCTTTCAATCTATCCCAAGCTTCATAGATTTGTTCCCCATGATTTTGAGTGAATCCAATTATGGTTGTCCTCATGGTATTGGTCTGCCCTATGGGATAAAATTTCTTCAAAAATTCTCTTTGCATTTTAGTTCATGTGTCTATTGATCTACCAAAGGCTCCTAACCAATACTTAGCTTTATCCTTGAGAGAGAATAGAAAGAGAGTCAACTTAAGAGCATCATCAGAAAAGTTTTGGATCTTGACAGTGGAGCAAATCTGGAGGAACTCATCAAGATGTTGGTAAGGATCTTCATTGGTATTGCCATAGAAGGATGGCAACATTTGAATGGTGCTTGATTTAATCTCATATTGGGCCGCTTAGTTTTGGGGTGCTTGAACATAGAAGGAAGGTTGTTATTGATTTGACATGAAATATTCCTTCATTTGCTTGGGAGCTACTTATTGTTGATTTTGATCCGCCATGAGGTTAGGTTGATGTTGATTTCTAAGATGCACTAACCTCTTAATCTCAATTATGAGTCATAGCAAAGGTGGATGTAGGGATCTTCAACCTTACATGCAATGTAAAAAGGGCCCAAAGGGAGTGTTTTTTTTTGTATTTTTGTATTTATATTTTTGTATTTTTTTCAAAATGATGCAAATGCAACAATAACTATATGAGTTATGTATGCAAAATGATGTTTTTTTTTCAACTTCTAAGGGCGAGCTAACTTCAAGGTGCTTCTTGGTACAACCGGCCCAGCGTCCGTGAGGGAATCCACAGGTGCGGAGATTTATGGAGGTCTTAGAAAAGGAGATTTCAATCCAAAGAGACGGAGTGCTCAATAGAGGGTCCTTCCAACTCTAAGAGGGGTGTGCCTATATTGCCCTTAAGAAGGGAGAAAGAGAAGAAGAGAATGATGATTTTTTTTCTTATTTTTCAAATGATGTAAAAGGAACAATGAATCAACTATATGCAACAATGCATGCAAGAGATATAACTAACATGAGAGCATGGTGTCATGACAAGAAAGTTTTTTGTTTCTATTTTCTATTTTCGGATTTTTTTTCTATTTTTTTTCAAAAAGAGAGATAGATAAAAGATAAATAGCAATTAAAAATACTAAACAACATGCAACCTACTGAAGAATAAATCCTAAACTCATGCTTTCTGTGTTTTCTGGTTTTCTGATTTTTTTTAGATTTTTTAGGATTTTTTTTGATTTTTTTGAGATTTTTCAGAAAATTTCAAAACATGACCTATACCTATGCTTACTGACCTTTAGCGACGCTAAAATTTCTAGGATTTTCAAATTTTCAAAATTCTGCTCCCTGTTGTGATAGATACAAACTTTCAGCGACACTTTTTGATTTCTACAACAGTTTATTTCCTGATAATTTTAGGTCTGAATTTCCCTTTTTCTTTGATTTTTTGATTTTTTTTTGATTTTTTTCCTGTAAAATAAAAAAATTTAATATACAAATATACACATCAAACACAAGAATTTTTAACTATCAAAAATTATTTTCCTCCCCGGTAACGGCGCCAAAAATTGATGTGCACTACACTCATCGTTAAAAGTCATGCCACAATTTCAATAATAACCGCACTCACTCACTAGAAAGATATTAAAATCAAGTAGAGTGGTGAGAACGTGTCGATCCCATGGAGAGGAATATTTTTAATTAAGCAAGTTGAAAAATCCTTATATTTGAGAGATCCGTATTTGAGTGAGTTTATGCTAAAGGAAAATAAAATTACATGGAAATAAACCTATCTAGAGAATATGAGAGGGTTGAGAATAGAAATTTGGAAGGAGATAGAGAGAAAAAGAAGAACACAATTACAAAAGATGACTTTTTATTGTTTAAGATGAAAGATTACAACTCTATGAAAAAATAAAATTACAACTTGCATAAAGATAAAGAACAAGGGAAGAAATAAAGCCAGGGATTTTAGACGAGTAGCGCCGCCCACGCCGTGCCAAGCATTTGAGGTGGATCGCCCCGCCTTGAAGAGGAACGCCGCCTTGAGAAGACTGAAGAAGAAGGTCTGCCAAAGGGATGTTTGGAAGAAAATAGAGGAGGGGAAGATAGAAGAAGAAAATAAGAGTAATTGAAAACAGGTGTGTGTGTGAGTGTGTTTAAAAGAGAGTGAACAGAGAGAGGAAGAGAGGGTACGGGAGGAAGAACACAGTAAAATAATGTAAATAAGAAAAATAAAGCCTAAGGAGAATGAAAATAACTTTAAAAATAGAGAGAATTAGGAGATGTGGAAGAAGAGAAAGTTGAAGATAAGAGAAAGAGGAAGAAGTTTGATGAAGAGTGCAGAGGGAGAAGAAGATCAGAAAGGGGTGAAAATGGAGGAAGAATAGAGTTATGAAAAATCAGAGATGAACAGTAAAAATGCAAGACAAAATTTTATAAAACTGAGAATAACTTTAAAGCGAGAGAGAATTATAAGAAGAGGAAGAATAAGAAATTAAAGAGCACTTAAAAACGGAGAACTTTACTGAATATAGTAAATTGAAAGGAAGAACAAAAAAGCATGAAAAGAGGCTAAGAAAGGTTAAGATCTTTTCTCGGTTGCTCTTGGGCGACTATTTATAGAGTGCAGGGGCTTCCCACCATCGTGGCTTTGGACTCAAGTCAAAATCCAACTTTTTAGCATCAAATCTTGCTCAAACTAGGGTTCTTGCCATCAAAAGGGTCCACCTTGCCTGAGATTTGGGAAGATAACATTGTTTAGAGGCATTCGCTTCCGTTTCTGCTTCAAACTATAAATGGCGTCCACTGCATGGGCGTTCATTTCATAAATGGGCGACTTTTTGGACATGCGCTCATTCCTTTTTCCATATTTTCATGATTTTTTCCTACTTTTTCGTACACACGAACTGGCACCTTCTCGAATAGTCGCCCATTCTTTTCCAAGAAATTGACGCCTGAGCGAACGGTCGTAAATTCTTCTTTCTTTTCCAACTCTTTTTCTTTCTATTTTCAATCAAAGGATTGGGCGCCCGTTTAAACGGTCGCATATTCTTCAATGGACGAAAAGCCTTAGTCGCTAATTCTTTAATGAATGCCCTTCCACTCAACCGTAGATTCTTCTATTCATAAATTGCTTCAGAAATGACGACTGTTCATAAGGTCGTTTATCCTTTGTATGGGCGCCCCTTCAAACGGGCACTGATTAAATGGCGTCTGGCATTGGGTCACATATTTCTGAAATAGTAAAAACTCTTTGTAAATGCCAAAAATAGATTATGCAATTGATCATTTATGCAAGTTCATATCTCACGTAGTCATTATGACTTCCAAACCAGGATAATTTCTTGTAAACTCAATTTATTTGTGAGAATGAAGGTAATTACCCAAATTGCATATATTTATTCTTTTAATGCCCAAAGATGATGTATGTGATTCAAATTATGATATAAAATGTGGCACTCATTAGCAAACCTCCGAGAGCTTCTTCTAGGCACCATCAGACAAGAAATCGAGGTGGAAACCCTTAGATCACTAACCTCTTCTCTTGGGATGAAGATGGACCGGAAGACACACCAAAGGCTTGTGAAAAGAACTTCTCCACAAGTTGGAACCCAAGAAATGTGATGGGGACATCGCTTACCACTTCCCACTTCTCCAAGGGTCCGGATGCTCGCCATTATGTTCAACTTGATTTTCTGAGTTTAGCTATGTAATTTTCATATCTTTCTTGAGTCATTTTGATGTAATTTCCCCTTTGTTTTGAGTCATGTCCCTAGGTTATCATGTTATTTACCTATGTTTGTATCTTCATGTTAGGCTAGAGAGTCAGATAGGCCCATTTAGATGGGCCTGGCCCAGGGGCGCCCTTTCCCTTCCCCTGCTCCTTCGGTTATCTGTTATTAGTACTTTTCTCAGGGACTTCTTGTAAATGTTGGGATTCCTATAAATAGGACCCCAACTCCACTTGAGATGGTTAATGAATATTTGAGTAAAAACTTGCCACAAGAATTGTGCCCCCCTCTCTCTAGCTCTCTCTCTCTCTAGCTCTTTCTTCTCTCTCTCACTAAAGGGGGCGAACCCCTCTCTCTCTCATCCTCTCTCTCTCTCCCTTGGGCGAACCTGCCCCTTCACCTCCCCCACTTGCCACATCAGCCCCACCCCATTAAACACAACCCTTCACCTCCCAAGACTCATAAACCCCATTTGCTCCCACCACTCCCCAAGCAACCCTTCCCCTTCCCCATACAACCTTCCATCTTCCCAAGAGAGAATCCCCCTCTCCCAAGCACCTCTCCCCCTCCCCAAGGAAACCCCTCCCCTTCCCTAGGCATCCATTAACACTATCATTCAATCCTCCACCCAATTCAAAGGCCATTCCCCCCATTTCCCCAAGCCATTTCGCACCCACCTCCACCCCCTTGGCCACTTGCGCACCAACCCCCCCCTCCCCTGCTAGCTCCGCCCCTACCTTCCTCCCTCACCTCCCCTTGCCACCTCCCAACCATTCCCCACCACCAAAGCAACCATATTCCCTACCCTTCCACCAAAGAGACCCCCCCCTTTACCCTTTTCTCTTCAAATCAGTGTGCAGCTGAAACCCTGCAGATCGACACCCTGTTGCAGTGCCGCCCGCGCCCACATCCCAGAGCTCCTGGGGGTGTGGCCTACATCGACGGAAAGCTCTCCCAGTCGTCTTCGTAGGCGAGGTGGTTTCATCTCAATCCGAGGTCGGAGCTGCCTGGGAGAGCCGTTCTTCGCCAACTGTGCAGATCCAGTCCAGTCTGCAACCAGAAGTGACTTGCAGGAGTTCCCACGGCCACACCCTTCAACTTATAGAGGCGCCACTTGGCTGAGAGCTGCTACCACGAGTCATCCACCACCACCAACAAGTGGAGTCCCTTTCGGCATCAGGAAGTGCCTGTTCCAATTTTTCTCCCCCGGGTGCGCAGACAGTCCATTTGGGTCCTGCCCCGACACTGCCTCACTCAACGGACTCCTCCTCACCATCCCGACATCCTCTGGTGCTGTTCTTCATTTCTGCTTGAAGAAGACTCATCCACGGACGTCCTCAACTTGGTCTCGCCTCATTCAGACTTTGGGAGTGATCGTGGTACCTTCTACAAGCAGCTGCAACCCTCTGGACCTGCCTGAACCAGAACGCCAGGGACCTGTTCCAGAGCCCGTCCCCGCCGGCGACGACTTCGGGACCGCCCACAAAAAATCACCGTCGTACCTGGGTACGTCAGCGACATTTTGGCGCAAGTCTCATCAAGTTTTGAGTCCGGGAGAGCTCATAGCGGTGACTACATCGACCCCCTGTCTTGCTGTCCCAGACCCGGGCAGATTCGGCTGGGTGCTCCGTCGGCGCGATCGAGCTTATCTCCCCTCCCCGCCTGGCCGGCTTAGTGCCCCTCCCTGTGCAGAGGTAGTGTTTGACTTGTAATACCAATATCCTCACCCCAAGTCCACCCTCCTGTGTGAGGTGTAGTGATTGTAATTGTTAAACAGGGATCAAATTTCATCGGCGCAGTGTGCGGGGAACCCACACTTCCCCGCTCGCCCTCGTCTTCGAACGGGGTTAGTTTCCTCAAACCAACCAGGGTAAGCTCTGAACTTTGCTCCATTAGTTGTATTTGTTCATCTAATATCCGTGGAATTACTCTGTTGAGCAAGAGAGAGAGCGCCCGACCCCGTGTGCCCACTTACGAGCGGTCACCGTGGGCTGTGAGAGAGAGGGACCTAGTGCCCCAATTGGCACCGGCCAGCCCCTTAAGTGTGGGCCTCGTACCTTCGGGAGGGTAACCCTAGCCCTGCTGGCACTCTACCAGCAAGGGTCTTGATCCATCACCTCCCCTTAGCATCACTTAGTCACCCCGGGCTCGTGTGTGTGCGACGGCGAATCGGCCCCAATCTAGGACTTTGTTGCTGTGTGATTGTGTTTGTGGAATAGGTCCTAAGGATCCGTTTGTTTGCTGCATACCCCCTTAGTGGTGTCACATCAAATGGTATCAGAGCAAGTTCACAACTTGTCTCTCTACAAGTTGGTCCTAGGGTGCATTCACATTTAGAGTCATCATTGGGCCACCTAGTGCATCATCATGTATACTCCCCATTGGTTAAGTCCCCCCAACATGGCCTTCCACAAGAGTCCGGTTGACCCTCTCCTTATGGACATCATCCTTGAAGGGGACCTTAGTTTTGACGGATCTAGTCCTAATGCCTACCTAAAGTGGGAAGCTACCATGGATAAACACTTTGATAGGACTAGGGTCTATGGACATGCTAGGGTCCGCAGGGCCACAGGGTGGCTTCGGGGACAAGTCAAGAAGGAGTGGGAACGCATAGTGAGCTTAAGAAGGATTTGGAGGCAAGAACCCATAGGATCATGGGAAGAGATGAAGATTGAGCTTAGGAAGATCTACGCTCCCCGACCCTCCCACTCCTACCTTGAGCTTAGGACGAACTACGCTCCCCGACCTTCCCACTCCTACCTTAAGAACCATAACCCGAGGAGCACTCCCACTCCCCCTTTCCCTCCCAGTCAACCCAAGACCTCCCTTAGGGCCCAATCTCCACCACCCCAAATGATTCCAATCCCGATCACCACCACCATTCAAACCAAATTGGCCACCACCCAACCCAACATTCCCCATCAAACCCACACCCCACAAGCTTCCACAAATCCTCATCCCACCCATTTCCAAAAGGAACTTACGGAGGTGACCGAAGACTATGAGGCTCCCCTAGATTGGGAGGAAGAATATGAAGCCCAATGCCAAGGGTTCGGTCAAGAAGGCTCATCTTTATCCAAAGAGACCACAACGATCCTAACTAGGAACATCATCCCCCTAGAGTTGCTAGATGACTAACCAAGTCCCCCCACCACTCCCTCCATGAGAATTGTGATTTTAGGGGAACCCCTCATTGAGTGGCTAAAGCAAGACCTCCTCCTCCACATCATGCACCCCCTATGGAAAATCATTACCCAATTGTGCCCACCTCTCCATTCCACACAACCTTCCAATCGTTCTCCTTTGTAGGAGCCATGAGGGACTTGGTTAGAAGTGTACTTTGGTAAATAGAGGTGACAAACATGTGGGCCTTAGAAGCAAGCAACATGGGGTACCTTAGTTTCTCACACCCCTCTATCGGGACCATCACCTCCATTTACACCAAGGGTCCTTGCACGAGTAAGCTCTTGTTGTTTCTACCCGAGCCTAATGAGTTTTACATCACCCCCTTGCCCTCCTACAAGGAGCCTTGCGTTGGGCCCCACCAGGATCATGATTTCCACTTCCCTATGTGTGCTAGGGACCCTAGGGCGGTCACTTGGATTGAAATCCACCTCCACGTCACTCACCCCTTAACCCATCTTGATCTGTTTGGCCACTTCCTATGGGCTTCCAAGAACTCCTCACTCACCACCCACTCCCTCCTACCCTCACCCACCATGTCAGACCTAACTCACCCATTCCAAAATTCAGCCCACACTATGAGAGTCAAGGACAAGGGTGACATCCACCTTGGAAATAAAGGAGTGACCCATCCCAAGTTGTCCCCCTCTTGGAACCACTTCGACCCCCATGAGTGGAAACCCCCAAATCTCAAAGATGGGACCATCTTGATAGGAATACATTTTTCACAACCTTTTGCATCATGTGGTCAGGCTAGTCACGTCATTTGTGTCACTCACACACTAGGACCGAGGCACGATAGGTTTACATCTGGGTGTCCAGGACCCCCTTTAGCAGTCAACCATGTTAGGAAACCCTCACATGTCAGAATCCCATTTGGATGTCCAGGCCCCCCTAGGTCAATCAGTATGAAGTCAAAACATGAAGGAAGCATTCATGGATGTCCCGGACCCCCAAACACCCCTTTGCATGATGGTTTCATCTATGGATGCCCCGGCCCTCCTAGGACCATCAAAATCAACATGACACTCGATAAGGCCAAAGATGGTTGTCCAGGCCCTCCCTTCATCACTAGAGGATCATTCACAACTCTGCATGGTAACATCCGCAAACACGTCAACAAAAGCAATGAGGCGTATAAGAAATCGGCCGATTCCCACCGACGCCACCGAGAATTTTGTGTAGGTGACTTTGTGATGGTGAGAACCGAGAGACTATTCCCTGGGAATGTCTCCAAACTGAGGTCGCGTGGATCAGGTCTCTTCCAGATTTCGAGGTGGATCGGCACAAATGCTTACGTGTTGGACCTCCCCGAGGAGTACGGAGTAAGTCCCACATTCAATGTGGCCGACTTGGTGCCATATAGGGGTCCCACGGTGACACCTAGTAAGGAAATTGAGCTTGTTCCACCCCTTGAGAGAGCCACCACCCATGAGAGAGTTCCACCAACCCCGAGGGGCCAACGTGAGCAATTGGAGCAGATATTGTATGAACATGTCACTGTCATCTGGAGCAAAGGGATGGGCACTACCTCGCTTGGTGGAAAGGACCAGCTACCTTTGGTAGACTTGAGAGCAACCTCGCTGTGGCTTCCTCCGCATACGATGGATCTTTACTCGATAGAGTCGAGTTCTCTGCACCCCGGGAGTATGATGGGGACATCGCTTACCACTTCCCACTTCTCCAAGGGTCCGGATGCTCGCCATTATGTTCAGCTTGATTTTCTGAGTTTAGCTATGTAATTTTCATATCTTTCTTGAGTCATTTTGATGTAATTTCCCCTTTGTTTTGAGTCATGTCCCTAGGTTATCATGTTATTTACCTATGTTTGTATCTTCATGTTAGGCTAGAGAGTCAGATGGGCCCATTTAGATGGGCCTGGCCCAGGGGCGCCCTTTCCCTTCCCCTGCTCCTTTGGTTATCTGTTATTAGTACTTTTCTCAGGGACTTCTTGTAAAAGTTGGGATTCCTATAAATAGGACCCCAACTCCACTTGAGATGGTTAATGAATATTTGAGTAAAAACTTGCCACAAGAATTGTGCCCCCCCTCTCTCTAGCTCTCTCTCTCTCTCTAGCTCTTTCTTCTCTCTCTCACTAAAGGGGGTGAACCCCTCTCTCTCTCTCCCTTGGGCGAACCTACCCCTTCACCTCCCCCACTTGCCACATCAGCCCCACCTCATTAAACACAACCCTTCACCTCCCAAGACTCATAAACCCCATTTGCTCCCACCACTCCCCAAGCAACCCTTTCCCTTCCCCATACAACCTTCCATCTTCCCAAGAGAGAATCCCCCTCTCCCAAGCACCTCTCCCCCTCTCCAAGGAAACCCCTCCCCTTCCCTAGGCATCCATTAACACTATCATTCAATCCTCCACCCAATTCAAAGGCCATTCCCCCCATTTCCCCAAGCCATTTCGCACCCACCTCCACCCCCTTGGCCACTTGCGCACCAACCCCCCCTCCCCTGCTAGCTCCGCCCCTACCTTCCTCCCTCACCTCCCCTTGCCACCTCCCAACCATTCCCCACCACCAAAGCAACCATATTCCCTACCCTTCCACCAAAGAGACCCCCCCCTTTACCCTTTTCTCTTCAAATCAGTGTGCAGCTGAAACCCTGCAGATCGACACCCTGTTGCAGTGCCGCCCACACCCACATCCCGGAGCTCCTGGGGACGTGGCCTACATCGATGGAAATCTCTCCCAGTCGTCTTCGCAGGCGAGGCAGTTTCGTCTCAATCCGAGGTCGGAGCTGCCTGGGAGAGCCGTTCTTCGCCAACTGTGCAGATCCAGTCCAGTCTGCAACCAGAAGTGACTTGCAGGCATTCCCACGGCCACACCCTTCAACTTCTGGAGGCACCACTTGGCTGAGAGCTGCTACCACGAGTCTTCCACCACCACCAACAAGCGGCGTCCCGTTCGGCATCAGGAAGTGCCTGTTCCAATTTTTCTCCCCCGGGTGTGCAGACAGTCCGTTTGGGTCCTGCCCCGACACTACCTCACTCAACGGACTCCTCCTCACCACCCTGACATCCTATGGTGCTGTTCTTGGTTGCTGCTCGAAGCAGACTCATCCACGGACGTCCTCGACTTGGTCTCGCCTCATTCAGACTTCGGGAGTGACCGTGGTACCTTCTACAAGAAGCTGCAACCCTCTGGACCTGCCTGAACCAGAACGCCAGGGACCTGTTCCAGAGCCCGTCCCCGCCCGAGATGACTTCAGGACCACCCACAAAAAATCACCATCGTACCTGGGTACGTCAGCGACATTTTGGCGCAAGTCTCATCAAGTTCTGAGTCCGGGAGAGATCATAGCGGCGACTACATCGACCCCCTGTCTTTCTGTCCCAGACCCGGGCAGATTCGGCCGGGTGCTCCGTCGGCGCGATCGAGCTTATCTCCCCTCCCCGCCTGGCCGGCTTAGCACCCCTCCCTGTGCGGAGGTAGTGTTTGACTTGTAATACCAATATCCTCACCCCAAGTCCACCCTCCTGTGTGAGGTGTAGTGATTGTAATTGTTAAACAGGGATCAAGCTTCATCAGCGCAGTGTGCGGGGAACCCACACTTCCCCGCTCGCCCTCGTCTTCGAACGGGGTTGGTTTCCTCAAACCAACCAGGGTAAGCTCTGAACTTTGCTCCATTAGTTGTATTTGTTCATCTAATATCCGTGGAATTACTCCGTTGAGCAAAAGAGAGAGCACCCGACCCCGTGTGCCCACTTACGAGCGGTCACCGTGGGCTGTGAGAGAGAGGGACCTAGTGCCCCAATTGGCACCGGCCAGCCCCTTAAGTGTGGGCCTCGTACCTTCGGGAGGGTAACCCTAGCCCTGCTGGCACTCTACCAGCAAGGGTCTTGATCCATCACCTCCCCTTAGCATCACTTGGTCACCCCGGGCTCGTGTGTGTGCGACGGTGAATCGGCCCCAATCTAGGACTTTGTTGCTGTGTGATTGTGTTTGCGGAATAGGTCCTAAGGATCTGTTTGTTTGCTGCATACCCCCTTAGTGGTGTCACATCAAAATGGCTTCAAGTTCGCACAAGCCATCGTGGAGATTTCATCCCAAAACGATGATGAAGAAGTCGGATCTTGTGCGGATGGAAGAAAGATGGAGTTCTAGGGCTTGAGAAGAGGTGGTGTGGGGTGTTTAGGGCTGGAGAGGTGTTGTGAGAGTGAGTGGGGGCGAATGGGGTGAAAATGGAGTGATAGCCCCTTTAAAAAGGGGTTCAGATGCGGGTTCGGTCGGTCCGGTTCGTCAGATTTGGTCGATCGAACCGGGGCGTCGGTCGACCGAAATGGTCGGCCTAGCCCTATTTTTATTTTTTTTAAACTCCTTTAACTTTTTTGTATATAACTCCTTCAACCTTTCTTTTCCTTTTTGTTTTATTTCAACCTCCACTTTTTGTTGTAGTTGAACGGGAATGACTTGATGAAAGAGGTGATGGGGCATTTTTAGAAAATCCTCTGACTCTCCCCCTCAGTAAATGCCTCAGATCCCGAGGTCACTGGGTCCACATTTATTTAACAATGAATATTTGGCCTTAGAAAATTTTCAAAGAGGGTTGTATAGATATTTACAATCAAACATGCAAGGGGGTATTTACACACAAGGAATTGGAATAATCACACAGAATATGCATTACAATCTACCCTTTATGCAAGTGATTTTTTCTACATATGCAACACTTAACCTAAGTACAAACCTAGGTATGTATGCTCTCACCCTTACACATGCCAAGTTCTCTTCTGATTTTATTGAATTGATCCTGGCTTAGGGGTTTGTTGAAGATGTCAGCCAACTAATTGTGTGTATTAATGAATATCAATTCAAAGACCCCTTTTCCTACATGATCTCTCAGAAAATGATGTCGTAAGTCAATGTGTTTAGTTCTAGAATGTTGAACATGGTTTTTAGACAAGTTGATTGCACTGGTATTATCAGATAAAATTGGAACATATTTCATTTCAACATTCAAATCAAGCAATTGATTTTTGATCCAAAGTACTTGGGCTCCACAACTTATGGCGGCTACATATTCAGCCTCGACCGTTGAGAAAGCTACTGAATGTTATTTCTTGGGAGCCCAAGACACTAGGCACCCACCAAGAAACTAACTGTACCCACTAGTACTTTTACGATCAACAATATATCCAGCATAATCCACATCGGTGTAAGCAATTTGATCAAATGAACTACCGATGGGAAACCATAAGCCAAAGTCTACTGTGCCAATCAAATATCGAAAAATCCGTTTAACAGCCAATAAGTGAGACTCTTTAGGGCATGACTGAAAATGAGCACAGAGACATACGCTGTATTGAATATCAGGACGGTATGTTGTAAGGTACAGTAGTGATCTGGTCATACCTCAAAACAGTGTAGGATCTACTATTTTGCCCTTTTCAACTTTGTCTAACTTCGTGGTTGTGGCCATCAGAGTTGACATTGGTTTTGTATCTCTTTTGAAACCAATTTTTAAGTAGGAACGAGGTGACCCTTTCATACCATGCCCTTGGTGCTTGCTTCAATCCGTACAAGGCTTTCTGCAACTTGTACACATGTTGTGCATGTTTTGTATCTTCAAAAATTGGAGGTTGTTTTAGGATGTTCTTGGCGGGGTGATCTTTCAAGAACATTGAAGCTTTAGGCAAGTCGGGGTGCTGCACTTGCTGTTCTTAAGGTGTTTCAACTGAAGAAGCTTCATCATCTTCATCCTTGCTGGAGGTTCCTACAGTTGATTCATTTTTGGCTTTAGCTGGTCTAGCATCACTTGGATTTGGGAATGTGATCTGCATCCAAAATTTAGATGATTTGATTTATTAGGTTTTAATTCAAATTCATCAAATCTTGGTGCAAAGACACTAGCACAGTAAGCCATTCAGAATTCAAAAGATAGATTGACAGATTCAAGAGTCCAAGCAGATCTAGAACTCAAGGGGGTCGACTCTTGGAGTCTAAACTATTAAAGGAGAACCCGACAAACTAACAAGTGTTGCGACGACTCAGCCTAAACCACAAACAAAATGACCCGCACAAAGGTTACTTCCCTAGGAATGAGCCTAGGCATTAAGTTCACATGACTAAGTTAGCAACTCCCCCTTAATGTGTGCAAGAGTCCAAAATGTTTAGTGAAATTTTAATGCCATAAGCAGCCAATGAATAATTGACTCATAGTACCAGGCGGAGAACTTAGATCCGAATATCACCTCACGCGTAGTGATAATTTCCAGATAAACTTAACCTGCCCTTCCACATGTCACCATTTGATATACTATGTAGTCATTGATATGATGAAGGCACGAGGATTGTGATGCATGATGACATGAATTCATTCTAGATTGAAAATAGATTCTTTAACTTTTGTGCATGACAATATATGAAAACATATGCAAACTTAATGTATGCAGTGAAATTTTGATTTGAAAATTTTCAAGCTCCCCTTCAACAAGATGCTATATGACAAGTGATATGCATAGAGATATGCAAACAACTATGGATGGAATCCACGTACAAACATATGCATTATCACATTAGATTCAGCACAAAGCAAATCAAGACATAGCACCTTTTCTAGAGAAGTGAGAGGGATATCACCTGAACGTTCAGATTTTAGTTTTTGATTTTTCTTTTAACCTAACATATGCCGCTTGGCCTGTGTGCCTTATCTTCTTGATTGAAAATATATTTTCACGCTTCATATTCTCAAGGCACACCTATAAAACAGATTTCTTATTTTGCATTCTTAGGTACCCAAGCCATCTTGGGTCCTTGTAGGTTAGCACTCTTGGCACGTAGCTTCCACTTTTTGACATCATTCAAATTATCATTTTCATCAGAAAATAATCATACATGTTATGCCCAGATTTACCACAGTAATGACAACATGACTTTGAATACTTAAAAGCATGAAGATTATTTGAAGCATGTGACTTTTTATTCCAATGTTGTTTCCAATTGGCAGGGGGTGTGTTAAACATGTTAAAGATCTCAGGTCGACCTGCCCTTGGATTTTGCTAAGGATAATGGGTCAGGAACACAGGATGTGTTGACACTATAGGTTGGTAGTGTCGACCTACCCAATCCTTTTTCTTCATGAATTGTTGTCTAGCCTTGGGGTGCGTCGACCTACCCTTGTCTTTTCCATTATTCATTCTATTCTTGCATGCCCTTAAATCATCATTTCTCATGATAAAATAATCATGCATCACATGACCATGTTTTCCACAGTAAAAACATGAGAATTTCTTTCTAGGTGCATGTGTGTGTGGAGCAGGAGTGTGTTTAATATGCATAGTGGTGCTAGCAGCATTTTTGAGTTTTTGATGCAGATTGATTTTCTAATTTTTATTTTCTTTTTGAATATTTTGGACAGAAGACTGCTTTAGGGGTGAAATTGAGGTACTGGGTATAATTGAACTTTGAACAAAAGAAGTATATACCTTGTTCTCAAAGGACTTCTTCTTAACAAGATTATAGCCAAACCCTTCCCTTTGAAAATTAACTTTCATGCCCAAAAGTTTATCCAGATTATCTTTTTCATCCACAAATTTAGACAGTGAATTATTTAAGTCCTGGATTTCACTCTCTAAAGATGTGATTTGTAATTCAGCACCAGCAAGTTCTTCTTCACAAGTAGCAAGGCTGACATTCAACACTGCATTGGTAGTCTTAAGATTTTCTACTTCCTGTTTTAGTCCATCCACATTTTCACACTCATTTACAACCATAGATTTTCCTTTTTCTAGAACCAACAATCTTTCTGATATGGCTGTGTTTAGTTCCTTCAAGTTCTCATTTTCTTTCAGAAGCTTTTCATTTTCCTTAGCCAAACCATTATTCAAAACATGTTCATCCAGAAATTTCTGATCATCATAATCAGAATTCAGTTTCATTTTTAGCTCCTTTTCAATTTCCTCACATTCAGAGATTCTAGCAAGAAGGCTTTCATTTTCGGATTGCATGCATGCAGCTTGTTCCTTATGAAGATCTAACTCATGTAACCAAGACTCAGATTTCTTTTTCAATTTCTTAGTCTCAGATTTTAACTTCTTGTATTTACCTGCAAGCTCATTGAATGCATCCATTAACTCATCAAAAGATATATTATCAGAATTCGAATTTGCCTCTGATGATGATCCACTCTGCTGATCATTATTGTGATCGCTCATACTTGCCATGAGACATTTGTCCTCCTTCTCTTCATGGAACCTGGCTAAGCCATCAAGTATGTCCTTTGCGGAGCTACAGCTGGAAACAAAAGGAAACCTATTAGCGTTATTTATCATGTCTGGTGTAACGACCCGAGAATCCGATTACCGGGAAGGCCCAATAACCCGAGACTCGCACCGCCACCCACGAGTCCGTAGACTCGGAAGGGTTAGAAGGATGGTGTGAAAACTACACAAGTGTCACAAATAATTGTAGAATTAAATAGTTATATAAATAAGCAGGAAATGAATTAACGTTTTACATGGTTCACAATATAACAATAAAATAACAACAGTAGTCCACAACTAGTACAGAGACAAGAAAAGAAAGTACAGCTACACGGGGCATACCCCGGCTCTGACCTCTGGCACTAACGCTGGGCACCTGAACCGCACTGAGCCTCAGACGAACTCCCCTGAAGCCTCGCCTCGCCTGAAACACGGTGAAAACACGCAGGGAATGAGTCTCGGAACAAGACTCAGTAGGGATCACTCGAACCCTACCTTGCAAACAGAGAAACCACTACGCTAGCAGTAAGCGAGTACCTCAAAAAGGGAAACCCTGCCATATACAAAGCACCGGTCTCACGGCACGAAAACCGACACACGTGCCACGGTGAAACAACCGGAACACAACGGCCAACACGGCAGAAACCCGAAGGTCGAAGTCGTAATGACTGACAGTCTGACACTCTCGACTCGACAGGAGTACCTCACACTAGAAGCACAGCCGGTTGCGTCCCCTGACGACTTACACCGCACCGCAGGTGAACTGCCTGACATGGTAGCGCCTACCAGAGGCACGAACACCGAATAAGTACCACAAACAAGTGACTAGCTGGGGTCACGCTCGTCAGCGTGTGTCCAACTGCCCCCAACCACGTGTGCACACACAGACCGCACGTCCCTGGTCTGGCCCTCTGACTGGTTTTCCCCTTAGCCGGACTCTGGCTACAGACGTGGGGCCCGACGGAAACCAGTCTAAAAACTGTTTCTAAGGGTCGGCCCGTACACCACTCCTTGGTGAGACCAGCACTGCGTACTGGTGGGCTACGACTAGTGAAGGGTCACTGAAGGAGTAGACTCTCAAGTCAACGGAAAATCACGTCCGCATCCGACGACGTACGGGGACCACCCCACGTACCGGCACCGTCGCACGGCGACCACGGTCGGAACAGAAATGGGGTTGCAAGCCACCCGGGGAAACCCAGTGCCTGACGGTATACCCTAGACGCGTCACAGGACCCTGACGGTCTAGGCGGGATGGTCACAGACGCCTGACGGTCTAGGCTGGACCGTCACAGGACCCTGATGGTCCAACGCAGGCCGTAACACTCCCAGTGTAAAACAGAGTGTAACGCACCTGCCCTGGTGCGTTACAGACAGTGACGCGCCTATGCAGGTGCATCACAGGGAAAAACAAAGGCAAGCTGTGACGCATGCCACTCGGTACGTCACAGCATGTGACGGTTCACACCTGGAGCGTCACACACATGTAACGGTCCAGCCCTGGAGCGTCACATTGCCTGGGGGTCGAATAACCCTGACGCACCCACGCTGGGCCGTCACAAGGCTGTGACGCGCCAGCCCTGGTGCGTCACACGCCTTGACCCCAACGGTCAAACCAACGGTTGGATGCCAACGGTCGGGACGCTCTGACGGCCTAACCCAGGCGTGTCACACGCCTGTGGTGGTCTATCGTGGGACCGTCACACTCCCAGACCCCAGTTGGCTAAACAAGGGCTGTGACGCACCCTTCCAGGCACGTCACTCGGTGTGACGGTCACTGGAAGGACCGCCACACCCGCCCGACGGCAAAACGGTGGGGGAAGCCCAAAAAACCCAACCACGCCCCCATGCCTCCACCGGAGAGGGGGAAATCAAAGGGGAAGACCCCTGGGGACCCCTAACATGATACTAGGCCATCAAAATGCAAAATCATGGGCTAAAACTGATACGCGCAGCGGAGAGTGAGATAGAAGGGGGGGGATGAATAGATCACTCCCCAGTTCGATAAACACAGCCACAAATTCTTGGCTCTTCAAACTATAGAGACAACGGCCTCCTAAACAGACAACGAAGATTAACGAAGATGGTATGAGAAGGACTTATATCGAGAAGGCAACCACAAAGAGGCTAAGTCTCAAGAAGTTGGAGTGCAGCACATGAGAACAGCCAAACCACAAAAGAAACAGTGAGTTTTTAGGTGGTTCGATTGCTATCTGCAATCTACATCCACCCCTTACTCAGTCGAGTAAGGCTTCCTTGCACTAGAGTCGCACACAGTAGACTCAGTCTGCAACAACCGCTGCCAAACAGCTTGTACCGAGGAACAACCTCCTCAATCTTATGATCAATCAGAAGAGGAACACCGAAGAACGATCTCCCTTCCTTTGCACATAGCAAAGGGAATCCTGTGCAGTTACTCCCGTGTAACTCACACAACCAGAGGATTGAACCTCTCTTCCTCCAGGACAATGGAGGGAACTGGAGAACCTCTCCCTTCCTCCGAACAGTGGAGGGTAACAATATGGAATGAAAGTGATTAAACAAAAACTTGAAAACACAGCGATCGGCAAACGAGAGTATTCTGTAAAAACAAAGACAATGTAGCTTCCGTAGAAGCAGATCTTCCTATTCACGAGCACTTCTCCCTCTCAGAAATTTTTCTTTCTCTTCTACTAGCTCTCCTTCTCCTTCTCCTTCTTCTCTCTTTTCTGTTCTCGTTCCTTTTTCCTTTTTTCTTCTTTTTTTCTTTATCCTCTTCTGTTCTCCCTATTCACTTTTATAGAGCAACATGGGACTGACGTGTGCCTTCCATTATTCCCGCTCAAAGGTCTTAGTCCACGTGGCAGAATCTCAGATCACTTTTCTCCATGTGTCACGATCCTGCCATCTCCTCCATCCTGGGATCACGAGCCATTATTATTCTTCTCGAAGGAGAAATACCTGACAGACAAACAGAAGAGTGCATTTCGAATACTGGTAAGAAGGGTGACCATGCACTTGGCATATGAATGCTAAATGCACGAACTGGGAGAGATGCACCGATAATATAAGACATGAAGCAAATGTTGCACCGGATGGGTAGACATAACATGCACTGAGTAGAGATATTCAAGTCAACCTTGAATTGACTTACTAATGTGATTGACCCCATATGCACAGACTTGGAACCAACAGGCACAAGACAAGACTTTGTACCGAGTCAAAATAAAGAATCAAGGATATGCTCGGATTCTTGCAATAACTGTGTAACACAGTAGATGCACCGAGTTGGATTTGTGAGAATTGCACCGAAAAAAAAATACGTACGATCAAAACGAATGCAAGACAGAGCTTGCACTGAGTCTGAAGGGTGAGACACTCAAGGACACACAAACAAGATATGCATGAATAAAAAAAAAAAATGCTGCAATGGAATACAATGAAGTGTACTGAGCCCTTTTATGTCTAGACACGTAATGCACCGAGATGGAAAGGATGGGCTTCAGTGTTTGTGAGTGAGCCAGAGACTTGCCCCTGAATTGATAAAGAGAAGCACAAGGCAATGCTTGCACCGAGACGTACTTGCACTGAGATGAGGAGACATGATCTAACGGTCCATATCAGACGGCGATTGCACCGACTAGAGCTTGCACCGACCTCAAGAGGTGAGATGCAATGACATGAAATGCACGGACCTTAAGGTTATTACTCTAGACCCCCTTCTTTGAAACAAGTAAATGCACTGTGTAAAAGATTGATGTAAGGAGTAAAAAAATAGATTGATTTATAGTGTGAGACATCATCAAAACCTTAGGGATGTAACAATCTCCCCCCTTTTGATGATGGCAACACTGTGAATCAAGTAATATCAAGGCATTAATACCATCAGTTAAAAATAGCTTAAAAGAAATAAAAATATCCAAAGCAAAAAATATCCAAAGCAAGCGCATGCAGACAAATCAAGCACAACTTCTGAACCTCAGCTTACCTCCAACACAACTACTCCCCAATAGCGTGAATGATCACTGGGATATTGCCTGACCTCTCTCTCCTCATAACCATAACCTCTCTTCCCAACAATTTCTTGCAGAAAATTCTCGGCTATTGCATGACAGTATTGTATGACCCAATGATGACCCAATGACCTCTCTCCCCCTTTGACATCATCAAAAGAAAATGAGAGATGTAGGAAATTGCTGGAGACATGAGGAAGAAGTGTAGTGACTTCTTAGTGTAGAAAGACCCAACATCATGTCTTAAGAGAATAAGTGAGGTGCTAAACTCAAGTGAAGATTCTTGAACTCTGGTAATCAATAGAGAATAGGTATGAGGGAAAAGTTTATCCACATACATGGTATATGATGTAGAGCAGGGGTGAACAAGCATAGCAAGATTTCTGATTAAAACAACTGTACTCTGTAGACAACAAGAGACAAAATCAGAGAAGGTGTTCTTATAGTATTGAGGACAAGCATTCCAGACCTTGCACAGAGATAAGGGATAGTTTAGAGTTTTGCAAAAGATCAATGAGTAGTTTGGTAATTCACACTTTTGACATTAGAGAGACACCTTGATCAAAGGTCGGAATCCCCAGTTACTCAGTGTGAGTACCTCATTACTTCTTCATTTTGAAGAACAGAGTTAGTAACTGTGGCTTTTTGCATGGGGAAACACCTTGATCAGAGGCCAGAGTCCCCAGTTACTCACCACCATGTCACCATTGCTCTGTGATGATCAGAGACATTAAGGTCAATTTGCACAATTTTTTTTTAAATAGAACACCTCATGACATAGGAGTTACTTCACTTCATTGATGAAGCTCCCAGTTTCTCAGTGAATAGCCCATAGACCTTTGTTCATTTAGTTGATCCCTTATGATGTGGAGAGGAAATGATTGAAAACAATACCAGAAGGACTGTTTCTTTGTGAAGAATCTTGAGATCTAGATTTCAAGTTGTTCTGAGCAAATATCAAGACATACAGGTTAGAGTCTGACCTGAAATCATGGACAATGTAGGAAGATATACTTTGACCACTTACTCCAAATCTCTGATGAACTACTAGAGGGAAGATTCTAGCAGGACTTTAGTAACACACACATATGGATTTAAGATATGAATGAGATTCTACTGACTGAGAAAACTACACTCATTCAATCATGAGAACCAGCAAAAGACTCATCTGGTCAGTCTTTTTGAGTCAATCGAACGCACTACTTATCCAGCTCCCCCTTAACCGAAGCACTCAAAGAAATTAATCAGTAGATACACGAAGCTCCCCCTCACAATAAGAACAGACTTTTCACACAGCATTTTACCAAGATAGATCAATTCAATATCAGGAGAAAAACAATTAAGATAATTTGTACAGGCCTCGTTCTCTCCTTAATGTGGTGAATTTGTCATTGTCCAGAGGCTTGGTGAAGATGTTAGCAATTTGATTAGCAGTGCCTACGTGAATCAGTTCGAAGTTGTTCTTAGAAACCTCATCTCTTATGAAATGATGCCTTATTTCTATGTGTTTGGTGCGGGAGTGCAAAACATGATTCTTGGCTAGGTTGATGGCACTGGTATTATCACAGTAAATAGGTGTGCACCCCAGGTCTACTTGATAGTCCTGAAGCTGGTGTTTAATCCAAATGACTTGTGTGCCACAACTTCCTGCAGCTACATATTCAGCCTCTGCAGTGGAAAGGGCCACATAGTGTTGTTTCTTGGAGCCCCAAGATACTAAACACCCACCTAGAAATTCACAGTGACCACTAGTGCTCTTTCTATCTAGTTTACACCCGACATAATCTGCATCTGTGTATGCAACTAAATCAAGTGTGCGTGATGCAGGAAACCATAAACCAAGGGTGTGTGTAGTGGACAAATATCTGAAGATTCTTTTTACTGCAACTAAATGCAATTTAGTGGGTCTAGATTGATACCTTGCACACATTCCTACACTGAGTTGAATATCTGGTTTTGAAGCAGTCAAATAAAGTAGAGAACCAATCATACCTCGATAGAGCTTGGCATCTACTTCTTTACCCGTCTCATCTCCATCCAAAGAGGTGTTGGTACCCATTGGTGTTGTAATGTGCTTCAGGTTGTTCATGCCAAACCTCTTGAGAATTTCCAATGTGTACTTGGTCTGATTGATGAAGCATCCATCCTCTAACTGTTGTACCTGTAAGCCAAGAAAATACTTTAATTCTCCTACCAAACTCATTTCAAATTCTGTAGACATCAATTTAGAAAATTCATTGCATAGTTCAGAGCTAGTTGACCCAAAAGTAATGTCATCTACATATACCTGAACTATGATGAGGTCTTTATTTAAGTTTTTCGAAAATAGAGTTTGATCTACTTTACCTCTATGGTAGCCATTGCTAATCAGAAATTCTGTCAATCTTTCATACCATGCTCGCGAAGCCTGTTTTAGACCATACAAGGCTTTGTTCAACCTGAAAACTTGGTTGGATTGAGGAGAAAACTGAAAACCGGGGGGTTGTTCAACAAAAACTTCTTCCTTGATGATACCATTCAGAAAGGCACTCTTCACGTCCATTTGCTGGAGTTTAATGTTCTTGGAGCACGCAAATGCTAGCAATATTCTTATTACTTCCATCCTAGCAACAGGTGCATAGGACTCATCGAAATCAACACCAAATTCTTGACAGTAGCCCTTGGCCACTAGTCTGGCTTTATTTCTAGAAATGATTCCATCTTCATTCATTTTATTCTTAAACACCCACTTAGTTCCTATGACATTAGTATTTTCTGGTCTTGGAACTAGCTCCCAGACATTATTTCTTTCAAATTGACCTAACTCCTCACACATGGCATTTGCCCATGACTGATCATTTAGGGCCTCTTCTACTGATTTGGGTTCAATTTGAGGGACCAGAGCAATTAGGTCCTGGTTATGAACATTCCTAAAGTGAGACCTAGTTCTGAGAGGTTCTTCAAGATTGCCTAAGATATTATCTATCGGGTGATCCTTAAGATATCTAACATTTATTGAAGACTCACCTGTCTCAGCCGGCTCTCCCTAGTTGTGAGCATCTGATGACTCATTTGTTTGAAGCTCCTCTTCTTCCTTGTCTTCTAGTAATTCTCCATTGAGCTCGGAATCCCTGTCAGTGTTTTCAATGTTAGTAACACCTTTTGCTTCACCAAAAATAATATGTGGAGACTCCTCAACTTTCTGATCAGTTATATTAAAGACCCTATATGCTCTTGACACTCCAGAATATCCTAAGAATATTCCGGGACAACTTTTAGCATCAAATTTATCTAGGTCTTTCTTGTTATTATTATGAATAAAGCATTTAGCTCAAAAATCCTGAAATGAGTCAGATTTGGTTTCTTACCTTTCAATAGCTCATAGGGGGTTTTTCTGTGGATTGGTCTTACCATTGCCCTGTTAATTGTATAAGTTGCTGTATTGGCCGTCTCTGCCCAAAATTTCCTTGGTAATTGACTCTCAATCAGCATGGTCCGGGCCATCTCCACAATGGTTCGATTCCTTCTTTCACAATTCCATTCTGCTCTGGTGTCCTGGGAGAAGAAAACTTGTGTATTAGTCCCTCTCTTTCACAAAGTTTAGAAAACATGGAGTTCTCAAATTCACCTCCATGGTCAGATTGAATTGAGCAAATTCTATGTTTTCCTTCTTGTTTGACTTTATTAAAAAATTGTTTAAATTTTTGAAAAGCATCATTTTTGTTGGCTAAGAAAAAGATCCATGAAAATCTGGAGTGGTCATCAATGACCACATAACCAAATTTGCTTCTATTAAGACTCTGAGTTCTAGTAGGACCAAAAAGGTCCATATGAAAAAGTTCCATTGGTCTAGACGACAATGGCTCAGATCTTAGCTTGAAAGACATTCGGGTCTGTTTGCCTAGAGCACAGGCATCACAGACTTTTGAAATAGAACTGAACTTGATTCTAGGCAAGCCTCTAACTAAATCATGCTTGACCAATTTATTTAAGGTGGAAAAACTAGCATGGCCTAACCGTCTATGCCATTCAAAAGCGTCACTTTCAGAATTGGCCGACAAGCATAGATTAGAATCAGACTCAACATCTAAGTCTACCATGTAGACATTATTGGTCCTGTTGGCTACAAATTTAATGCTGTCAGAGTTTATTTCAAAAAATTTGCATGAACTATTGTCAAACACAACCCTGTAACCCTTATCACATAATTGACTTATGCTAATCAGATTGTGTTGAAGACCTTCCACAAGTAAAACTTTCTCAATGGAGTTAGTGGAAGACTTACCAACAGTGCCGACCCCAATGATCTTACCTCTGTTTTTTCTCCAAATTTGACCAGACCCCCTACCTTCATTTCTAACTTGTTGAACTTGGATCGATCTCCTGTCATGTGCCTGGAGCAGCCACTGTCGAGATACCATTTGTTGTTCTCAGCTGCCAGGCACACCTACACAAGCAAAATCAAGCAAAGTAGTTCGGAACCCAAGATGAGTTTGGTCCAAAGACATCATTCAAATCTTTAAGCAGATGTTTAGGAATCCAGAATTGTCTCAACTTGGTTTTCTCTTGCACGTTAATTTCTAGTCTATTGAAGTTGTGAGTGGAGATATGTCCAGATGGTCTGGAGAAATGAAATCTATTCCAGTTATTAGGTTTCTCATCCCTGGGGTATCTCCTGTGAGCTTGTTGATTAACAAATTTATGAGGATGAGTGTTGTTTCTCCAGTAACTCTTGTCAGGACCCATTCTTTTATAGTAGTTCCAACTTTTATTCTGATTCATTTCCTTGATCCAGCTGCTACTTATGTTCTGGCGAATGGGCTTAGTGAAGTTCTTCACAAAATTCATTCCTATTTTGGATGATCGTCCAGCATTGTTTGTTAAATTTTTTTTTGGACTTTGATCATTCTGGTTTCTGTTTGAATTGGATGGTGTGTCCAACTTTTCTTTTCCCTTTTCTGGGCAGAAGGTGGTAGTCTTAAACTGAAATGGTCTCTTGTTGGATAGGTCATAACCTAAACCCTCCTTGTTGAAATTAACCCTTGTACCCAGTATAGAATTCAGATTCATTTTTCCTTGAACAAATTTTTCTAAAACTTTTTGTTTGTCCTCCAACTCTCTCTGCATAAATTCATAATTTTTCAAGAGTTCAGAGTTGACTTTCTTAACAGCTTCATACTTCTCTGTGATCACATTTTTTTCATTCAGGCATTCTTCAAATTTAATCTTGAGTTGGTTGAGCTGTGTGTGAACTTCCTGGTTCTCAAGAGTTTGCTTTTCATTTTCCTTTTTCAGAGAAGTCATTTGTTCTAGTTCTTCTTTTAGTTTCTGATTTTCCTTACAGATTTGCGTTTGTTCTTCAACATTGGTATTGAACTTTCTCTTCAGAATCCTATGCTCTTTACTAAGTGAATTGGACTTATCTAACAGTTCTGCATAGGCGTCTTCCCAGTCATCGATAGAGAAATTCTCAAAAATATTTGTTACCTCCTCTTCACTGTTAGCCATCAGGCAAAGTCCTTCTTCATCCTCCTCTGAGGAATTGTCTTTCGGATCCTCTTCTTCATCGCTCCAGGTGCAGACCATTGCCTGTGGCTTCTTCTTCTTCACTTTCGAGCTCTTCTTTTGAGGGTTGGGACCTTTCTTCTGAAGATCAGGGCAGTCCCCTTTCATGTGTCCGGGTTTCCTGCAATGAAAGCATGTAATTCTCTTATTACTCCTATCTTTGTCATTGCCGGAATCAAAGTTCTTACCAGAAGGGTATAACTTCTTTCTCCTAAAGGTCTTTCCCTTAGACCTTAAGAATTTTTTGAATTGGCGAGTAAGCATTGCTTGCTCCTCTTGGTCGAGATCTGATAATCCATCAGACTCGCAACTACTCCTCTCGCTACAGCTACTTCCCTTGCTGCAGGACGCCCTGAGGGCAATATTCTTGTTCTTTCTGTCACTTCCCTCACCATTCCTTTTAAGGTTCATTTCATACGTCATAAGGAATCCTATGAGTTTGGTGACTGTCGTAGTCGTCAGATCCCTTGACTCTTCTATCACAGTGGCTTTAGTATGCCATGGGGGGGTTAGAGATCTAAGTATCTTCATGACTACGTCTCCCTCAGCCATCTGTTTTCCAAGCCCCTTAAGACTATTCATGATCAGAGTCAATCTGGCATACATCTCAGTTATGGTCTCCTCTGGTTTCATTTTAAACATCTCATATTCAGAGGTTAGGAGATTTGCCTTTGTTGCCCTCACTTGAGCTGTACCTTCATAGATTAATTCAAGCTCGTCCGACATCTTCTTGGCCGTCTTAGATGTTGAGATGCGAGCGTATTCGTCTGGGTGTACAGCACACTGGATGATGTTCATGGCTGTCTAGTTGAGCGACGATTGCTTGACTTGATCATCTGTCCACGCATCCTCGTTCGGTGGTAGCTTGTATGGCCCTGTAGTGATAACCCTCCACAACTTGTGGCTTTGCGCCCTGATGAATACCTCCATCATGTTCTTCCAGAATAGATAATTGTTACCATCAAAGAACGGAGGACGAGTGATAGATTGTCCCTCAGCCATAAAGCTTCGAGGACCATTAGGGTTAGCCAGACGGTTGGCCCACATGGTGAAAACCTGCTCTGATACCAAATGATACGCGCAGCGGAGAGTGAGATAGAAGGGGGGGGGATGAATAGATCACTCCCCAGTTCGATAAACACAACCACAAATTCTTGGCTCTTCAAACTATATAGACAATGGCCTCGTAAACAGACAACAAAGATTAACGAAGATGGTATGAGAAGGACTTATATTGAGAAGGCAACCACAAAGAGGCTAAGTCTCAAGAAGTTGGAGTGCAGCACATGAGAACAACCAAACCACAAAAGAAACAACGAGTTTTTAGGTGGTTCGATTGCTATCTGCAATCTACATCCACCCCTTACTCAGTCGAGTAAGGCTTCCTTGCACTAGAGTCCCACACAGCAGACTCAATCTGCAACAACCGCTGCCAAACAGCTTGTACCGAGGAACAGCCTCCTCAATCTTATGATCAATCAGAAGAGGAACACCGAAGAACGATCTCCCTTCCTTTGCACATAGCAAAGGGAATCCTGTGCAGTTACTCCCGTGTAACTCACACAACCAGAGGATTGAACCTCTCTTCCTCCAGGACAATGGAGGGAACTGGAGAACCTCTCCCTTCCTCCGAACAGTGGAGGGTAACAATATGGAATGAAAGTGATTAAACAAAAACTTGAAAACACAGCGATCGGCAAATGAGAGTATTCTGTAAAAACAAAGACAATGTAGCTTCCGTAGAAGCAGATCTTCCTATTCACGAGCACTTCTCCCTCTCAGAAATTTTTCTTTCTCTTCTACTAGCTCTCCTTCTCCTTCTCCTTCTTCTCTCTTTTCTGTTCTCGTTCCTTTTTCCTTTTTTCTTCTTTTTTTCTTTATCCTCTTCTGTTCTCCCTATTCACTTTTATAGAGCAACATGGGACTGACGTGTGCCTTCCATTATTCCCGCTCAAAGGTCTTAGTCCACGTGGCAGAATCTCAGATCGCTTTTCTCCATGTGTCACGATCCTGCCATCTCCTCCATCCTGGGATCACGAGCCATTATTATTCTTCTCGAAGGAGAAATACCTGACAGACAAACAGAAGAGTGCATTTCGAATACTGGTAAGAAGGGTGACCATGCACTTGGCATATGAATGCTAAATGCACGAACTGGGAGAGATGCACCGATAATATAAGACATGAAGCAAATGTTGCACCGGATGGGTAGACATAACATGCACTGAGTAGAGATATTCAAGTCAACCTTGAATTGACTTACTAATGTGATTGACCCCATATGCACAGACTTGGAACCAACAGGCACAAGACAAGACTTTGTACCGAGTCAAAATAAAGAATCAAGGATATGCTCGGATTCTTGCAATAACTGTGTAACACAGTAGATGCACCGAGTTGGATTTGTGAGAATTGCACCGAAAAAAAAAATACGTACGATCAAAACGAATGCAAGACAGAGCTTGCACTGAGTCTGAAGGGTGAGACACTCAAGGACACACAAACAAGATATGCATGAATAAAAAAAAAAATGCTGCAATGGAATACAACGAAGTGTACTGAGCCCTTTTATGTCTAGACACGTAATGCACCGAGATGGAAAGGATGGACTTCAGTGTTTGTGAGTGAGCCAGAGACTTGCCGCCGAATTGATAAAGAGAAGCACAAGGCAATGCTTGCACCGAGACGTACTTGCACTGAGATGAGGAGACATGATCTAACGGTCCATATCAGACGGCGATTGCACCGACTAGAGCTTGCACCGACCTCAAGAGGTGAGATGCAATGACATGAAATGCACGGACCTTAAGGTTATTACTCTAGACCCCCTTCTTTGAAACAAGTAAATGCACTGTGTAAAAGATTGATGTAAGGAGTAAAAAAATAGATTGATTTATAGTGTGAGACATCATCAAAACCTTAGGGATGTAACAATCTCCCCCTTTTTGATGATGGCAACACTGTGAATCAAGTAATATCAAGGCATTAATACCATCAGTTAAAAACAGCTTAAAAGAAATAAAAATATCCAAAGCAAAAAATATCCAAAGCAAGCGCATGCAGACAAATCAAGCACAACTTCTGAACCTCAGCTTACCTCCAACACAACTACTCCCCAATAGCGTGAATGATCACTGGGATATTGCCTGACCTCTCTCTCCTCATAACCATAACCTCTCTTCCCAACAATTTCTTGCAGAAAATTCTCGGCTATTGCATGACAGTATTGTATGACCCAATGATGACCCAATGACCTCTCTCCCCCTTTGACATCATCAAAAGAAAATGAGAGATGTAGGAAATTGCTGGAGACATGAGGAAGAAGTGTAGTGACTTCTTAGTGTAGAAAGACCCAACATCATGTCTTAAGAGAATAAGTGAGGTGCTAAACTCAAGTGAAGATTCTTGAACTCTGGTAATCAATAGAGAATAGGTATGAGGGAAAAGTTTATCCACATACATGGTATATGATGTAGAGCAGGGGTGAACAAGCATAGCAAGATTTCTGATTAAAACAACTGTACTCTGTAGACAACAAGAGACAAAATCAGAGAAGGTGTTCTTATAGTATTGAGGACAAGCATTCCAGACCTTGCACAGAGATAAGGGATAGTTTAGAGTTTTGCAAAAGATCAATGAGTAGTTTGGTAATTCACACTTTTGACATTAGAGAGACACCTTGATCAAAGGTCGGAATCCCCAGTTACTCAGTGTGAGTACCTCATTACTTCTTCATTTTGAAGAACAGAGTTAGTAACTGTGGCTTTTTGCATGGGAAACACCTTGATCAGAGGCCAGAGTCCCCAGTTACTCACCACCATGTCACCATTGCTCTGTGATGATCAGAGACATTAAGGTCAATTTGCACAATTTTTTTTTAAATAGAACACCTCATGACATAGGAGTTACTTCACTTCATTGATGAAGCTCCCAGTTTCTCAGTGAATAGCCCATAGACCTTTGTTCATTTAGTTGATCCCTTATGATGTGGAGAGGAAATGATTGAAAACAATACCAGAAGGACTGTTTCTTTGTGAAGAATCTTGAGATCTAGATTTCAAGTTGTTCTGAGCAAATATCAAGACATACAGGTTAGAGTCTGACCTGAAATCATGGACAATGTAGGAAGATATACTTTGACCACTTACTCCAAATCTCTGATGAACTACTAGAGGGAAGATTCTAGCAGGACTTTAGTAACACACACATATGGATTTAAGATATGAATGAGATTCTACTGACTGAGAAAACTACACTCATTCAATCATGAGAACCAGCAAAACACTCATCTGGTCAGTCTTTTTGAGTCAATCGAACGCACTACTTATCCAGCTCCCCCTTAACCGAAGCACTCAAAGAAATTAATCAGTAGATACACGAAGCTCCCCCTCACAATAAGAACAGACTTTTCACACAGCATTTTACCAAGATAGATCAATTCAATATCAGGAGAAAAACAATTAAGATAATTTGTACAGGCCTAGTTCTCTCCTTAATGTGGTGAATTTGTCATTGTCCAGAGGCTTGGTGAAGATGTTAGCAATTTGATTAGCAGTGCCTACGTGAATCAGTTCGAAGTTGTTCTTAGAAACCTCATCTCTTATGAAATGATGCCTTATTTCTATGTGTTTGGTGCGGGAGTGCAAAACATGATTCTTAGCTAGGTTGATGGCACTGGTATTATCACAGTAAATAGGTGTGCACCCCAGGTCTACTTGATAGTCCTGAAGCTGGTGTTTAATCCAAATGACTTGTGTGCCACAACTTCCTGCAGCTACATATTCAGCCTCTGCAGTGGAAAGGGCCACATAGTGTTGTTTCTTGGAGCCCCAAGATACTAAACACCCACCTAGAAATTCACAGTGACCACTAGTACTCTTTCTATCTAGTTTACACCCGACATAATCTGCATCTGTGTATGCAACTAAATCAAGTGTGCGTGATGCAGGAAACCATAAACCAAGGGTGTGTGTAGTGGACAGATATCTGAAGATTCTTTTTACTGCAACTAAATGCAATTCAGTGGGTCTAGATTGATACCTTGCACACATTCCTACACTGAGTTGAATATCTGGTCTTGAAGCAGTCAAATAAAGTAGAGAACCAATCATACCTCGATAGAGCTTGGCATCTACTTCTTTACCCGTCTCATCTCCATCCAAAGAGGTGTTGGTACCCATTGGTGTTGTAATGTGCTTCAGGTTGTTCATGCCAAACCTCTTGAGAATTTCCAATGTGTACTTGGTCTGATTGATGAAGCATCCATCCTCTAACTGTTGTACCTGTAAGCCAAGAAAATACTTTAATTCTCCTACCAAACTCATTTCAAATTCTGTAGACATCAATTTAGAAAATTCATTGCATAGTTCAGAGCTAGTTGACCCAAAAGTAATGTCATCTACATATACCTGAACTATGATGAGGTCTTTATTTGAGTTTTTCGAAAATAGAGTTTGATCTACTTTACCTCTATGGTAGCCATTGCTAATCAGAAATTCTGTTAATCTTTCATACCATGCTCGCGAAGCCTGTTTTAGACCATACAAGGCTTTGTTCAACCTGAAAACTTGGTTGGATTGAGGAGAAAACTGAAAACCGGGGGGTTGTTCAACAAAAACTTCTTCCTTGATGATACCATTCAGAAAGGCACTCTTCACGTCCATTTGCTGGAGTTTAATGTTCTTGGAGAACGCAAATGCTAGCAATATTCTTATTACTTCCATCCTAGCAACAGGTGTATAGGACTCATCGAAATCAACACCAAATTCTTGACAGTAGCCCTTGGCCACTAGTCTGGCTTTATTTCTAGAAATGATTCCATCTTCATTCATTTTATTCTTAAACACCCACTTAGTTCCTATGACATTAGTATTTTCTGGTCTTGGAACTAGCTCCCAGACATTATTTCTTTCAAATTGACCTAACTCCTCACACATGGCATTTGCCCATGACTGATCATTTAGGGCCTCTTCTACTGATTTGGGTTCAATTTGAGAGACCAGAGCAATTAGGTCCTGGTTATGAACATTCCTAAAGTGAGACCTAGTTCTGAGAGGTTCTTCAAGATTGCCTAAGATATTATCTATCGGGTGATCCTTAAGATATCTAACATTTATTGAAGACTCACCTGTCTCAGCCGGCTCTCCCTAGTTGTGAGCATCTGATGACTCATTTGTTTGAAGCTCCTCTTCTTCCTTGTCTTCTAGTAATTCTCCATTGAGCTCGGAATCCCTGTCAGTGTTTTCAATGTTAGTAACACCTTTTGCTTCACCAAAAATAATATGTGGAGACTCCTCAACTTTCTGATCAGTTATATTAAAGACCCTATATGCTCTTGACACTCCAGAATATCCTAAGAATATTCCGGGACAACTTTTAGCATCAAATTTATCTAGGTCTTTCTTGTTATTATTATGAATAAAGCATTTAGCTCCAAAAATCCTAAATGAGTCAGATTTGGTTTCTTACCTTTCAATAGCTCATAGGGGGTTTTTCTGTGGATTGGTCTTACCATTGCCCTGTTAATTGTATAAGTTGCTGTATTGGCCGTCTCTGCCCAAAATTTCCTTGGTAATTGACTCTCAATCAGCATGGTCCGGGCCATCTCCACAATGGTTCGATTCCTTCTTTCACAATTCCATTCTGCTCTGGTGTCCTGGGAGAAGAAAACTTGTGTATTAGTCCCTCTCTTTCACAAAGTTTAGAAAACATGGAGTTCTCAAATTCACCTCCATGGTCAGATTGAATTGAGCAAATTCTATGTTTTCCTTCTTGTTTGACTTTATTAAAAAATTGTTTAAATTTTTGAAAAGCATCATTTTTGTTGGCTAAGAAAAAGATCCATGAAAATCTGGAGTGGTCATCAATGACCACATAACCAAATTTGCTTCTATTAAGACTCTGAGTTCTAGTAGGACCAAAAAGGTCCATATGAAAAAGTTCCATTGGTCTAGACGACAATGGCTCAGATCTTAGCTTGAAAGACATTCGGGTCTGTTTGCCTAGAGCACAGGCATCACAGACTTTTGAAATAGAACTGAACTTGATTCTAGGCAAGCCTCTAACTAAATCATGCTTGACCAATTTATTTAAGGTAGAAAAACTAGCATGGCCTAACCGTCTATGCCATTCAAAAGCGTCACTTTCAGAATTGGCCGACAAGCATAGATTAGAATCAGACTCAACATCTAAGTCTACCATGTAGACATTATTGGTCCTGTTGGCTACAAATTTAATGCTGTCAGAGTTTATTTCAAAAAATTTGCATGAACTATTGTCAAACACAACCCTGTAACCCTTATCACATAATTGACTTATGCTAATCAGATTGTGTTGAAGACCTTCCACAAGTAAAACTTTCTCAATGGAGTTAGTGGAAGACTTACCAACAGTGCCGACCCCAATGATCTTACCTCTATTTTTTCTCCAAATTTGACCAGACCCCCTACCTTCATTTCTAACTTGTTGAACTTGGATCGGTCTCCTGTCATGTGCCTGGAGCAGCCACTGTCGAGATACCATTTGTTGTTCTCAGCTGCCAGGCACACCTACACAAGCAAAATCAAGCAAAGTAGTTCGGAACCCAAGATGAGTTGGGTCCAAAGACATCATTCAAATCTTTAAGCAGATGTTTAGGAATCCAGAATTGTCTCAACTTGGTTTTCTCTTGCACGTTAATTTCTAGTCTATTGAAGTTGTGAGTGGAGATATGTCCAGATGGTCTGGAGAAATGAAATCTATTCCAGTTATTAGGTTTCTCATCCCTGGGGTATCTCCTGTGAGCTTCTTGATTAACAAATTTATGAGGATGAGTGTTGTTTCTCCAGTAACTCTTGTCAGGACCCATTCTTTTATAGTAGTTCCAACTTTTATTCTGATTCATTTCCTTGGTCCAGCTGCTACTTATGTTCTGGCGAATGGGCTTAGTGAAGTTCTTCACAAAATTCATTCCTATTTTGGATGATCGTCCAGCATTGTTTGTTAAATTTTTTTTTGGACTTTGATCATTCTGGTTTCTGTTTGAGTTGGATGGTGTGTCCAACTTTTCTTTTCCCTTTTCTGGGCAGAAGGTGGTAGTCTTAAACTGAAATGGTCTCTTGTTGGATAGGTCATAACCTAAACCCTCCTTGTTGAAATTAACCCTTGTACCCAGTATAGAATCCAGATTCATTTTTCCTTGAACAAATTTTTCTAAAACTTTTTGTTTGTCCTCCAACTCTCTCTGCATAAATTCATAATTTTTCAAGAGTTCAGAGTTGACTTTCTTAACAGCTTCATACTTCTCTGTGATCACATTTTTTTCATTCAGGCATTCTTCAAATTTAATCTTGAGTTGGTTGAGCTGTGTGTGAGCTTCCTGGTTCTCAAGAGTTTGCTTTTCATTTTCCTTTTTCAGAGAAGTCATTTGTTCTAGTTCTTCTTTTAGTTTCTGATTTTCCTTACAGATTTGCGTTTGTTCTTCAACATTGGTATTGAACTTTCTCTTCAGAATCCTATGCTCTTTACTAAGTGAATTGGACTTATCTAACAGTTCTGCATAGGCGTCTTCCCAGTCATCGATAGAGAAATTCTTAAAAATATTTGTTACCTCCTCTTCACTGTTAGCCATCAGGCAAAGTCCTTCTTCATCCTCCTCTGAGGAATTGTCTTCCGGATCCTCTTCTTCATCGCTCCAGGTGCAGACCATTGCCTGTGGCTTCTTCTTCTTCACTTTCGAGCTCTTCTTTTGAGGGTTGGGACCTTTCTTCTGAAGATCAGGGCAGTCCCCTTTCATGTGTCCGGGTTTCCTGCAATGAAAGCATGTAATTCTCTTATTACTCCTATCTTTGTCATTGCCGGAATCAAAGTTCTTACCAGAAGGGTATAACTTCTTTCTCCTAAAGGTCTTTCCCTTAGACCTTAAGAATTTTTTGAATTGGCGAGTAAGCATTGCTTGCTCCTCTTGGTCAAGATCTGACAATCCATCAGACTCGCAACTACTCCTCTCGCTACAGCTACTTCTTTTGCTGCGGGACGCCCTGAGGGCAATATTCTTGTTCTTTCTGTCACTTCCCTCACCATTCCTTTTAAGGTTCATTTCATACGTCATAAGGAATCCTATGAGTTTGGTGACTGTCGTAGTCGTCAGATCCCTTGACTCTTCTATCACAGTGGCTTTAGTATGCCATGGGGGGGTTAGAGATCTAAGTATCTTCCTGACTACGTCTCCCTCAGCCATCTGTTTTCCAAGCCCCTTAAGACTATTCGTGATCAGAGTCAATCTGGCATACATCTCAGTTATGGTCTCCTCTGGTTTCATTTTAAACATCTCATATTCAGAGGTTAGGAGATTTGCCTTTGTTGCCCTCACTTGAGCTGTACCTTCATAGATTAATTCAAGCTCGTCCGACATCTTCTTGGCCGTCTTAGATGTTGAGATGCGAGCGTATTCGTCTGAGTGTACAGCACACTGGATGATGTTCAGGGCTGTCTAGTTGAGTGACGATTGCTTGACTTGATCATCTGTCCACGCATCCTCGTTCGGTGGTAGCTTGTATGGCCCTGTAGTGATAACCCTCCACAACTTGTGGCTTTGCGCCCTGATGAATACCTCCATCATGTTCTTCCAGAATAGATAATTGTTACCATCAAAGAACGGAGGACGAGTGATAGATTGTCCCTCAGCCATAAAGCTTCGAGGACCATTAGGGTTAGCCAGACGGTTGGCCCACATGGTGAAAACCTGCTCTGATACCAAATGATACGCGCAGCGGAGAGTGAGATAGAAGGGGGGGGGATGAATAGATCACTCCCCAGTTCGATAAACACAACCACAAATTCTTGGCTCTTCAAACTATATAGACAATGGCCTCGTAAACAGACAACAAAGATTAACGAAGATGGTATGAGAAGGACTTATATTGAGAAGGCAACCACAAAGAGGCTAAGTCTCAAGAAGTTGGAGTGCAGCACATGAGAACAACCAAACCACAAAAGAAACAACGAGTTTTTAGGTGGTTCGATTGCTATCTGCAATCTACATCCACCCCTTACTCAGTCGAGTAAGGCTTCCTTGCACTAGAGTCCCACACAGCAGACTCAATCTGCAACAACCGCTGCCAAACAGCTTGTACCGAGGAACAGCCTCCTCAATCTTATGATCAATCAGAAGAGGAACACCGCAGAACGATCTCCCTTCCTTTGCACATAGCAAAGGGAATCCTGTGCAGTTACTCCCGTGTAACTCACACAACCAGAGGATTGAACCTCTCTTCCTCCAGGACAATGGAGGGAACTGGAGAACCTCTCCCTTCCTCCGAACAGTGGAGGGTAACAATATGGAATGAAAGTGATTAAACAAAAACTTGAAAACACAGCGATCGGCAAATGAGAGTATTCTGTAAAAACAAAGACAATGTAGCTTCCGTAGAAGCAGATCTTCCTATTCACGAGCACTTCTCCCTCTCAGAAATTTTTCTTTCTCTTCTACTAGCTCTCCTTCTCCTTCTCCTTCTTCTCTCTTTTCTGTTCTCGTTCCTTTTTCCTTTTTTCTTCTTTTTTTCTTTATCCTCTTCTGTTCTCCCTATTCACTTTTATAGAGCAACATGGGACTGACGTGTGCCTTCCATTATTCCCGCTCAAAGGTCTTAGTCCACGTGGCAGAATCTCAGATCGCTTTTCTCCATGTGTCACGATCCTGCCATCTCCTCCATCCTGGGATCACGAGCCATTATTATTCTTCTCGAAGGAGAAATACCTGACAGACAAACAGAAGAGTGCATTTCGAATACTGGTAAGAAGGGTGACCATGCACTTGGCATATGAATGCTAAATGCACGAACTGGGAGAGATGCACCGATAATATAAGACATGAAGCAAATGTTGCACCGGATGGGTAGACATAACATGCACTGAGTAGAGATATTCAAGTCAACCTTGAATTGACTTACTAATGTGATTGACCCCATATGCACAGACTTGGAACCAACAGGCACAAGACAAGACTTTGTACCGAGTCAAAATAAAGAATCAAGGATATGCTCGGATTCTTGCAATAACTGTGTAACACAGTAGATGCACCGAGTTGGATTTGTGAGAATTGCACCGAAAAAAAAAATACGTACGATCAAAACGAATGCAAGACAGAGCTTGCACTGAGTCTGAAGGGTGAGACACTCAAGGACACACAAACAAGATATGCATGAATAAAAAAAAAATGCTGCAATGGAATACAACGAAGTGTACTGAGCCCTTTTATGTCTAGACACGTAATGCACCGAGATGGAAAGGATGGACTTCAGTGTTTGTGAGTGAGCCAGAGACTTGCCCCCGAATTGATAAAGAGAAGCACAAGGCAATGCTTGCACCGAGACGTACTTGCACTGAGATGAGGAGACATGATCTAACGGTCCATATCAGACGGCGATTGCACCGACTAGAGCTTGCACCGACCTCAAGAGGTGAGATGCAATGACATGAAATGCACGGACCTTAAGGTTATTACTCTAGACCCCCTTCTTTGAAACAAGTAAATGCACTATGTAAAAGATTGATGTAAGGAGTAAAAAAATAGATTGATTTATAGTGTGAGACATCATCAAAACCTTAGGGATGTAACAATCTCCCCCTTTTTGATGATGGCAACACTGTGAATCAAGTAATATCAAGGCATTAATACCATCAGTTAAAAACAGCTTAAAAGAAATAAAAATATCCAAAGCAAAAAATATCCAAAGCAAGCGCATGCAGACAAATCAAGCACAACTTCTGAACCTCAGCTTACCTCCAACACAACTACTCCCCAATAGCGTGAATGATCACTGGGATATTGCCTGACCTCTCTCTCCTCATAACCATAACCTCTCTTCCCAACAATTTCTTGCAGAAAATTCTCGGCTATTGCATGACAGTATTGTATGACCCAATGATGACCCAATGACCTCTCTCCCCCTTTGACATCATCAAAAGAAAATGAGAGATGTAGGAAATTGCTGGAGACATGAGGAAGAAGTGTAGTGACTTCTTAGTGTAGAAAGACCCAACATCATGTCTTAAGAGAATAAGTGAGGTGCTAAACTCAAGTGAAGATTCTTGAACTCTGGTAATCAATAGAGAATAGGTATGAGGGAAAAGTTTATCCACATACATGGTATATGATGTAGAGCAGGGGTGAACAAGCATAGCAAGATTTCTGATTAAAACAACTGTACTCTGTAGACAACAAGAGACAAAATCAGAGAAGGTGTTCTTATAGTATTGAGGACAAGCATTCCAGACCTTGCACAGAGATAAGGGATAGTTTAGAGTTTTGCAAAAGATCAATGAGTAGTTTGGTAATTCACACTTTTGACATTAGAGAGACACCTTGATCAAAGGTCGGAATCCCCAGTTACTCAGTGTGAGTACCTCATTACTTCTTCATTTTGAAGAACAGAGTTAGTAACTGTGGCTTTTTGCATGGGGAAACACCTTGATCAGAGGCCAGAGTCCCCAGTTACTCACCACCATGTCACCATTGCTCTGTGATGATCAGAGACATTAAGGTCAATTTGCACAATTTTTTTTTAAATAGAACACCTCATGACATAGGAGTTACTTCACTTCATTGATGAAGCTCCCAGTTTCTCAGTGAATAGCCCATAGACCTTTGTTCATTTAGTTGATCCCTTATGATGTGGAGAGGAAATGATTGAAAACAATACCAGAAGGACTGTTTCTTTGTGAAGAATCTTGAGATCTAGATTTCAAGTTGTTCTGAGCAAATATCAAGACATACAGGTTAGAGTCTGACCTGAAATCATGGACAATGTAGGAAGATATACTTTGACCACTTACTCCAAATCTCTGATGAACTACTAGAGGGAAGATTCTAGCAGGACTTTAGTAACACACACATATGGATTTAAGATATGAATGAGATTCTACTGACTGAGAAAACTACACTCATTCAATCATGAGAACCAGCAAAACACTCATCTGGTCAGTCTTTTTGAGTCAATCGAACGCACTACTTATCCAGCTCCCCCTTAACCGAAGCACTCAAAGAAATTAATCAGTAGATACACGAAGCTCCCCCTCACAATAAGAACAGACTTTTCACACAGCATTTTACCAAGATAGATCAATTCAATATCAGGAGAAAAACAATTAAGATAATTTGTACAGGCCTAGTTCTCTCCTTAATGTGGTGAATTTGTCATTGTCCAGAGGCTTGGTGAAGATGTTAGCAATTTGATTAGCAGTGCCTACGTGAATCAGTTCGAAGTTGTTCTTAGAAACCTCATCTCTTATGAAATGATGCCTTATTTCTATGTGTTTGGTGCGGGAGTGCAAAACATGATTCTTAGCTAGGTTGATGGCACTGGTATTATCACAGTAAATAGGTGTGCACCCCAGGTCTACTTGATAGTCCTGAAGCTGGTGTTTAATCCAAATGACTTGTGTGCCACAACTTCCTGCAGCTACATATTCAGCCTCTGCAGTGGAAAGGGCCACATAGTGTTGTTTCTTGGAGCCCCAAGATACTAAACACCCACCTAGAAATTCACAGTGACCACTAGTACTCTTTCTATCTAGTTTACACCCGACATAATCTGCATCTGTGTATGCAACTAAATCAAGTGTGCGTGATGCAGGAAACCATAAACCAAGGGTGTGTGTAGTGGACAGATATCTGAAGATTCTTTTTACTGCAACTAAATGCAATTCAGTGGGTCTAGATTGATACCTTGCACACATTCCTACACTGAGTTGAATATCTGGTCTTGAAGCAGTCAAATAAAGTAGAGAACCAATCATACCTCGATAGAGCTTGGCATCTACTTCTTTACCCGTCTCATCTCCATCCAAAGAGGTGTTGGTACCCATTGGTGTTGTAATGTGCTTCAGGTTGTTCATGCCAAACCTCTTGAGAATTTCCAATGTGTACTTGGTCTGATTGATGAAGCATCCATCCTCTAACTGTTGTACCTGTAAGCCAAGAAAATACTTTAATTCTCCTACCAAACTCATTTCAAATTCTGTAGACATCAATTTAGAAAATTCATTGCATAGTTCAGAGCTAGTTGACCCAAAAGTAATGTCATCTACATATACCTGAACTATGATGAGGTCTTTATTTGAGTTTTTCGAAAATAGAGTTTGATCTACTTTACCTCTATGGTAGCCATTGCTAATCAGAAATTCTGTCAATCTTTCATACCATGCTCGCGAAGCCTGTTTTAGACCATACAAGGCTTTGTTCAACCTGAAAACTTGGTTGGATTGAGGAGAAAACTGAAAACCGGGGGGTTGTTCAACAAAAACTTCTTCCTTGATGATACCATTCAGAAAGGCACTCTTCACGTCCATTTGCTGGAGTTTAATGTTCTTGGAGCACGCAAATGCTAGCAATATTCTTATTACTTCCATCCTAGCAACAGGTGTATAGGACTCATCGAAATCAACACCAAATTCTTGACAGTAGCCCTTGGCCACTAGTCTGGCTTTATTTCTAGAAATGATTCCATCTTCATTCATTTTATTCTTAAACACCCACTTAGTTCCTATGACATTAGTATTTTCTGGTCTTGGAACTAGCTCCCAGACATTATTTCTTTCAAATTGACCTAACTCCTCACACATGGCATTTGCCCATGACTGATCATTTAGGGCCTCTTCTACTGATTTGGGTTCAATTTGAGAGACCAGAGCAATTAGGTCATGGTTATGAACATTCCTAAAGTGAGACCTAGTTCTGAGAGGTTCTTCAAGATTGCCTAAGATATTATCTATCGGGTGATCCTTAAGATATCTAACATTTATTGAAGACTCACCTGTCTCAGCCGGCTCTCCCTAGTTGTGAGCATCTGATGACTCATTTGTTTGAAGCTCCTCTTCTTCCTTGTCTTCTAGTAATTCTCCATTGAGCTCGGAATCCCTGTCAGTGTTTTCAATGTTAGTAACACCTTTTGCTTCACCAAAAGTAATATGTGGAGACTCCTCAACTTTCTGATCAGTTATATTAAAGACCCTATATGCTCTTGACACTCCAGAATATCCTAAGAATATTCCGGGACAACTTTTAGCATCAAATTTATCTAGGTCTTTCTTGTTATTATTATGAATAAAGCATTTAGCTCCAAAAATCCTGAAATGAGTCAGATTTGGTTTCTTACCTTTCAATAGCTCATAGGGGGTTTTTCTGTGGATTGGTCTTACCATTGCCCTGTTAATTGTATAAGTTGCTGTATTGGCCGTCTCTGCCCAAAATTTCCTTGGTAATTGACTCTCAATCAGCATGGTCCGGGCCATCTCCACAATGGTTCGATTCCTTCTTTCACAATTCCATTCTGCTCTGGTGTCCTGGGAGAAGAAAACTTGTGTATTAGTCCCTCTCTTTCACAAAGTTTAGAAAACATGGAGTTCTCAAATTCACCTCCATGGTCAGATTGAATTGAGCAAATTCTATGTTTTCCTTCTTGTTTGACTTTATTAAAAAATTGTTTAAATTTTTGAAAAGCATCATTTTTGTTGGCTAAGAAAAAGATCCATGAAAATCTGGAGTGGTCATCAATGACCACATAACCAAATTTGCTTCTATTAAGACTCTGAGTTCTAGTAGGACCAAAAAGGTCCATATGAAAAAGTTCCATTGGTCTAGACGACAATGGCTCAGATCTTAGCTTGAAAGACATTCGGGTCTGTTTGCCTAGAGCACAGGCATCACAGACTTTTGAAATAGAACTGAACTTGATTCTAGGCAAGCCTCTAACTAAATCATGCTTGACCAATTTATTTAAGGTAGAAAAACTAGCATGGCCTAACCGTCTATGCCATTCAAAAGCGTCACTTTCAGAATTGGCCGACAAGCATAGATTAGAATCAGACTCAACATCTAAGTCTACCATGTAGACATTATTGGTCCTGTTGGCTACAAATTTAATGCTGTCAGAGTTTATTTCAAAAAATTTGCATGAACTATTGTCAAACACAACCCTGTAACCCTTATCACATAATTGACTTATGCTAATCAGATTGTGTTGAAGACCTTCCACAAGTAAAACTTTCTCAATGGAGTTAGTGGAAGACTTACCAACAGTGCTGACCCCAATGATCTTACCTCTGTTTTTTCTCCAAATTTGACCAGACCCCCTACCTTCATTTCTAACTTGTTGAACTTGGATCGATCTCCTGTCATGTGCCTGGAGCAGCCACTGTCGAGATACCATTTGTTGTTCTCAGCTGCCAGGCACACCTACACAAGCAAAATCAAGCAAAGTAGTTCGGAACCCAAGATGAGTTGGGTCTAAAGACATCATTCAAATCTTTAAGCAGATGTTTAGGAATCCAGAATTGTCTCAACTTGGTTTTCTCTTGCACGTTAATTTCTGGTCTATTGAAGTTGTGAGTGGAGATATGTCCAGATGGTCTGGAGAAATGAAATCTATTCCAGTTATTAGGTTTCTCATCCCTGGGGTATCTCCTGTGAGCTTGTTGATTAACAAATTTATGAGGATGAGTGTTGTTTCTCCAGTAACTCTTGTCAGGACCCATTCTTTTATAGTAGTTCCAACTTTTATTCTGATTCATTTCCTTGGTCCAGCTGCTACTTATGTTCTGGCGAATGGGCTTACTGAAGTTCTTCACAAAATTCATTCCTATTTTGGATGATCGTCCAGCATTGTTTGTTAAATTTTTTTTTGGACTTTGATCATTCTGGTTTCTGTTTGAGTTGGATGGTGTGTCCAACTTTTCTTTTCCCTTTTCTGGGCAGAAGGTGGTAGTCTTAAACTGAAATGGTCTCTTGTTGGATAGGTCATAACCTAAACCCTCCTTGTTGAAATTAACCCTTGTACCCAGTATAGAATCCAGATTCATTTTTCCTTGAACAAAATTTTCTAAAACTTTTTGTTTGTCCTCCAACTCTCTCTGCATAAATTCATAATTTTTCAAGAGTTCAGAGTTGACTTTCTTAACAGCTTCATACTTCTCTGTGATCACATTTTTTTTCATTCAGGCATTCTTCAAATTTAATCTTGAGTTGGTTGAGCTGTGTGTGAACTTCCTGGTTCTCAAGAGTTTGCTTTTCATTTTCCTTTTTCAGAGAAGTCATTTGTTCTAGTTCTTCTTTTAGTTTCTGATTTTCCTTACAGATTTGCGTTTGTTCTTCAACATTGGTATTGAACTTTCTCTTCAGAATCCTATGCTCTTTACTAAGTGAATTGGACTTATCTAACAGTTCTGCATAGGCGTCTTCCCAGTCATCGATAGAGAAATTCTCAAAAATATTTGTTACCTCCTCTTCACTGTTAGCCATCAGGCAAAGTCCTTCTTCATCCTCCTCTGAGGAATTGTCTTCCGGATCCTCTTCTTCATCGCTCCAGGTGCAGACCATTGCTTGTGGCTTCTTCTTCTTCACTTTCGAGCTCTTCTTTTGAGGGTTGGGACCTTTCTTCTGAAGATCAGGGCAGTCCCCTTTCATGTGTCCGGGTTTCCTGCAATGAAAGCATGTAATTCTCTTATTACTCCTATCTTTGTCATTGCCGGAATCAAAGTTCTTACCAGAAGGGTATAACTTCTTTCTCCTAAAGGTCTTTCCCTTAGACCTTAAGAATTTTTTGAATTGGCGAGTAAGCATTGCTTGCTCCTCTTGGTCGAGATCTGACAATCCATCAGACTCGCAACTACTCCTCTCGCTACAGCTACTTCCCTTGCTGCGGGACGCCCTGAGGGCAATATTCTTGTTCTTTCTGTCACTTCCCTCACCATTCCTTTTAAGGTTCATTTCATACGTCATAAGGAATCCTATGAGTTTGGTGACTGTCGTAGTCGTCAGATCCCTTGACTCTTCTATCACAGTGGCTTTAGTATGCCATGGGGGGGTTAGAGATCTAAGTATCTTCCTGACTACGTCTCCCTCAGCCATCTGTTTTCCAAGCCCCTTAAGACTATTCGTGATCAGAGTCAATCTGGCATACATCTCAGTTATGGTCTCCTCTGGTTTCATTTTAAACATCTCATATTCAGAGGTTAGGAGATTTGCCTTTGTTGCCCTCACTTGAGCTGTACCTTCATAGATTAATTCGAGCTCGTCCGACATCTTCTTGGCCGTCTTAGATGTTGAGATGCGAGCGTATTCGTCTGGGTGTACAGCACACTGGATGATGTTCAGGGCTGTCTAGTTGAGCGACGATTGCTTGACTTGATCATCTGTCCACGCATCCTTGTTCGGTGGTAGCTTGTATGGCCCTGTAGTGATAACCCTCCACAACTTGTGGCTTTGCGCCCTGATGAATACCTCCATCATGTTCTTCCAGAATAGATAATTGTTACCATCAAAGAACGGAGGACGAGTGATAGATTGTCCCTCAGCCATAAAGCTTCGAGGACCATTAGGGTTAGCCAGACGGTTGGCCCACATGGTGAAAACCTGCTCTGATACCAAATGATACGCGCAGCGGAGAGTGAGATAGAAGGGGGGGGGATGAATAGATCACTCCCCAGTTCGATAAACACAACCACAAATTCTTGGCTCTTCAAACTATATAGACAATGGCCTCGTAAACAGACAACAAAGATTAACGAAGATGGTATGAGAAGGACTTATATTGAGAAGGCAACCACAAAGAGGCTAAGTCTCAAGAAGTTGGAGTGCAGCACATGAGAACAACCAAACCACAAAAGAAACAACGAGTTTTTAGGTGGTTCGATTGCTATCTGCAATCTACATCCACCCCTTACTCAGTCGAGTAAGGCTTCCTTGCACTAGAGTCCCACACAGCAGACTCAATCTGCAACAACCGCTGCCAAACAGCTTGTACCGAGGAACAGCCTCCTCAATCTTCTGATCAATCAGAAGAGGAACACCAGAGAACGATCTCCCTTCCTTTGCACGTAGCAAAGGGAATCCTATGCAGTTACTCCCGTGTAACTCACACAACCAGAGGATTGAACCTCTCTTCCTCCAGGACAATGGAAGGAACTGGAGAACCTCTCCCTTCCTCCGAACAGTGGAGGGTAACAATATGGAATGAAAATGATTAAACAAAAACTTGAAAACACAGCGATCGGCAAACGAGAGTATTCTGTAAAAACAAAGACAATGTAGCTTCCGTAGAAGCAGATCTTCCTATTCACGAGCACTTCTCCCTCTCAGAAATTTTTCTTTCTCTTGTGCTAGCTCTCCTTCTCCTTCTTCTCTCTTTTCTGTTCTCGTTCCTTTTTCCTTTTTTTCGTTATCCTCTTCTGTTCTCCCCATTCGTTTTTATAGAGCAACAGGGGACTGGCGTGTGCCTTCCATTATTCCCGTTCAAAGGTCTTAGTCCACGTGGCAGAATCTCAGATCGGTTTTCTCCATGTGTCACGATCCTGCCATCTCCTCCATCCTGGGATCACGAGCCATTCTTATTCTTCTCGAAAGAGAAATACCTGACAGACAAACAGAAGAGTGCATTTCGAATACTGGTAAGAAGGGTGACCATGCACTTGGCATATGAATGCTAAACGCACGAACTGGGAGAGATGCACCGATAATATAAGACATGAAGCAAATGTTGCACCGGATGGGTAGACATAACATGCACTGAGTAGAGATATTCAAGTCAACCTTGAATTGACTTACTAATGTGATTGACCCCATATGCACAGACTTGGAACCAACAGGCACAAGACAAGACTTTGTACCGAGTCAAAATAAAGAATCAAGGATATGCTCGGATTCTTGCAATAACTGTGTAACATAGTAGATGCACCGAGTTGGATTTGTGAGAATTGCATCGAAAAAAATACGTACGATCAAAACGAATGCAAGACAGAGCTTGCACCGAGTCTGAAGGGTGAGACACTCAGGGACGCACAAACAAGATATGCATGAATAATAAAAAAAATGCTGCAATGGAATACAACGAAGTGTACTGAGCCCTTTTATGTCTAGACACGTAATGCACCGAGATGGAAAGGACGGGCTTCAGTGTTTGTGAGTGAGCCAGAGACTTGCCCCTAAATTGATAAAGAGAAGCACAAGGCAATGCTTGCACCGAGACGTACTTGCACTGAGATGAGGAGACAAGATCTAACGGTCCATATCAGACGGCGATTGCACCGACTAGAGCTTGCACCGACCTCAAGAGGTGAGATGCAATGACATGAAATGCACAGACCTTAAGGTTATTACTCCAGACCCCCTTCTTTGAAAAAAGTAAATGCACTGTGTAAAAGATTGATGTAAGGAGTAAAAAAAATAGATTGATTTATAGTGTGAGACATCATCAAAACCTTAGGCATGTAACAAAAACCATAGATCGGGCAAGCTCTCCCCAAATCATGGAAAACACTAAACCCGCTCAAACATGCCCCTCTCGATCTCCCCTCGGCCTATAAATTACGGAAATGAACGGCGGGGAGCTAGGGAACGTCACCCTACCTCAATGGAGCGAATGCTCCGCCGAATCGATGCCGAGATCATGAAGAGCGCTTTGAAAACCCTCGTCGCTTCACGGTTCCCCACAAGCTTTACGCCGCCACGATCGCCTCGCCGTCGCCCACGCTGTCACGCCGTCGCCCCGCCCCCTCTGCAGCCGGAGGTGACGTCGTCGTGGCCGAACGAGAGAGAGAGAGAGGGAGGGGCGGTGCTCACGGTGGGGGAGAAAGAAGGAAGAAGAAGAAGAAGAGAGTGGGGAGAGAGAGAGAGAAATGAGAGTATTTATAGAAAATCTGAAAATTCTGGAAAAATACCAAAAAATAGAAAATTACATTTTCGGGATCCTCGGAACGCACCGATCGCAACGGTACCACTCGTGCCCAGGTGAACGACCTGGTTCACCCGCAGCGAGGTTCCAAAGGAATTACCGAAACACACACCGGTAATCGGAAAACACGCGCGGAAAAGTCGCGGAATGCTTCTGGGCCTCCGAAATAACTCCGGATCGCGTCGATCTGAACACGAAAGATGCCCGAAACGAAATTTCGGACACAATGGAGCCGGACACTCCGAGAAACCAGATCCGGGACCCATGAATAAGGATCTGAAAGGTCCGGGATATTACATTTGGACTCATAGTCTGCCGTCCAAACTGATTCATCTTTAGGCAACTCATGAGGACCATGAGAGATAAGCGTCCAAAGCTTAGGGTTGTATGAGTTGACTAGACTGCACATTCTTCCCAACCACAGAGTAGAGTTAGAACCATCAAACACAGGTGGAGAATTCAATGTGAACACTTGGTTAGCCATTGATCTGGATCTTTCTCAAGATCGTTAGATCTATGAAGAATAGAGCCTTAGCTCTGATACCAATTGAAGTCCCGCAATCAGTGACACCCAAGAGGGGGTGTGAATTGGGTGATTATAAATTTTATAAAACTTTTGCCCGATTTAAACAGATATGATGAAATAGCAACTTAGAAACTCAGAGCTGTTAAATCCCATATTAGATATATCAAAATCTATCACCATGATAACTCTTCGGTACTAGGCGGAGGTATGAATCCAAAGATCTTACTCACGCAAGGTGTTATCGTCCTGACAAGATTGGCATTGTCAATTCAAACGCACCTTTCGATATACCAAAGGTCTATTACATAATAGATAAATTATGCTAGATCTGAAATACAAAATGCGGAAGAATTAATACGCACTAACAATCACACATAAAGGGGATAGATGAAAATGACCAAACCACACAAGAGACAACGATTTTTAGGTGGTTCGGATGCAACACCGGCAACCTGCGTCCACCCCTCACAAATCATGAGGCTTCACTGCTAGAAAAACCAATACGGAGATAAACCCCCAACACGGAGCCAAGCTCCAACAACACGCAGGACGCCACTTGCACATACATGGGGACACGCCCCAACACACACACACGGAGACGGAGTCTCCAACACGATCTGACGACCGGATCAACAACACACACACACACACGCTGTGGATCTGAAATCCACCAGCTCACACACACAAACTATGGATCTGAAAAGAATTCCACACACAAACACACATATCTAGATAGATCCACACATGCAAACACACGGATCAGGATAGATCCACACACATACATATCTGAAGAGATCCATGCGCACACACAGATCTGGAGAGATCCCCACACACTTGATGTTCACAGATTTGGAAAGAATTACACACTTTAAGCTCAAAGAATTTAGAAGAAGAACACAAATGAAACACTTCTGATTTAGGCTCCCCCTGAGTAGATGATGCAGATCTTGGACAAAGCTTGCTTCTCCACTTGGTTTGAGGTTGATTGGCTTCAGATTGATCTTGAAATGCTTGGGGTTTGATGAAGAATGGCTGGACGGAGTACTGTTCACACAGGAGTTACAGCAGCCCTCTTTCTCACTTGATGGCCTCCCTTGAATCCTCTTGAGTGATTAGGGTTTCTTGGCCCAAGGATGTGTTTTTATATTACTTGGGTGGTCAAGGGACATGCCAAGACACAGATCCACAATTCTTGGCATGTCTGGAGGCTTTGGGACTCAAAAGTCCTAAAGAGATGGTTGCCCACGTTGGTGAGAAGCAAAGTCAACAAAAGCTACCTCGAAGGGTTCGGTCAACTGAAAGTTTCGGTCGGTCGACCGAACTCTGAGAAATCTCAGAGCTTCCAATGTTGGGAGAATCGGTCGACCGATCCTAGGCCATCGATCGACCGAACTCTATAATTTTACAGAGTTCTGAGTGCTGGAAGAATTGGTCGACCGAACCAACTAAGTTGGTCGACCGAACTCTCGAATTCCTATAAAACAAAGTTGTTATCCCAAGAAAACATATCTATATAATCAAGCCTTGGATTGAACATATGTTTTCATCGATTTGTATTCCATTTGATCTCTTTTTATGCATGTTGAAGACTGTGAACATTTGAGCATTTGACATTACGGAAATTGGCCTTAATCGCGTACGATGCTCGCTCTTGAGCAAATATGCACGGCACGAGACGGAAAACATGTCCGGGGTTTTGTTATCATCAAAATCACCTGGAGAGACTCAACAAAGAATATGCAATTAAATCAGATGCCATCATGGTGAAATTTAGAATGGACAGTGTGCATGCATGCCAACTATAATTTCATGAAGACTCCCCCTCAAATTGTGCATGACTTTCTAGGTGTTTTGGTGAAGCTGACGAAAAGGGTATGTGGCCTATGACCTATGTGAGCAACAACCTTAGCACATGGAATTTAGGATGATTCTAATTCCCCTGAATGCGTGCATGCATTTCAAACAATCTTTTTGGAATTTTGATCCAAATGATATGCAACTAATTTTGAGACTCATGCATGCATGAACAGTTCAAAATATGCATTTGCTCTCCTGTCGAAATGGCATAAATGCAACATTGACTCATGGTACTAGGCAGACGTACGTCCTCACGCATAGTGAATGTTGCCAAACAGGCCTAACCTACCTTTTCACAAATCACCATTTAATATACCATGGTCACAACAATGAGAGTGCAGCACATTCTATCATGCTAAGCAGATTTTTCAGTTTTCCTGTGTGTGATGTGCATGAGAATGCATAAGTCCACTAACTGATACTCAATGCTCATCACATATGTAGACTTTATGAGCTCCCCCTTAATGTAGCATACAAGGAGATTGGGGAATGCAATCAATGATGCAAGTGTCTACAAGCTTTCAAGAGATGGATTTTCATGCAGCCATGGCAGACATCATCAGTTATCTACAGGCACAACAATTCTCAATGATAATCAATAGTTTCAAATGACTGCTAGAAGTGGGAAGTCTATGGACCAAATTCAAACAACAACTTATCTTCATATCAACTTCATCATCAACGAATTAAGCATGAAATTGATTCATGAAGATAACAGATTTTTCATGAATCAAGCACCAGAAGTTTCTAATTTCTGGTACGAGGCGGAAAACTTAGATCAGAAGATCACCTCACGCAAAGTGCTGTCTTTCTGATAGGCTTAACCCATCAGTCCAACATACACCTTTTGATATACCAGAAATTCAGTCATTCAACAAGATTTTCAATTTTGGTCATGGGGAATTTCAGATGTTCAGAAGAGAGGTTTTCAATCTTGCATGACTTATTGAAGGCAAGAAGAATACTTAAATATAGTAGCTAGAAGAGTTACTATCATGCAGATCTAGACACGAATTCAAGGAAAGACTCATTTACAAACCTGTGCCTTGAGCTTCCATTTTCAAACAAATTCTGGCTTAGCTCCAAGGCACCATGTAAAATAATTCTCATTTTGTATTTTTAGATACCCAAGCTTGCTTGGGTCCTGAAGGGTTAGTTCCATGTCTAGCCTTTCTTTTCCTTGCTACATTCACCTCATCACTTCTCATCCAATTGCAATCATCAAGCACATGTCCGTATTCACCACAATAAAAATAGTGCACATATGATTTGACATTCTTCCTTTGTGCATGTGCATCGGAGTGTTGTGGGTGAAGAGAGAATTTAACATACTTGGGATGAGAGTGAGTCCTTCCCTTTAGGCGCCAACAGTCCTTGACTGTGTGGCCAATTTTTCCACAATGAGAGTAATCACTACAAGAAAATTGGCCTTTACCTACGTTTTAAAAATGTAGATATAGGTTCGAAAAACGTAGGTAAAGCCTTTAGTCACGTTTACTTGTCACGCTTTCAAAGCGCGACGCTCGCTCACGTGACTATAGGTTATGCCTACGTTTCTATGAAACGTAGGTATAGTTTGACCTATCCCTATGCTTTCAAAGCGTAGGAATAGTCCAGCAAAAAGCGTAGGTAGATATCAACCTATACCTACGCTTTGAAAGCGTAGGAATAGTCCAACAACAGCATAGGTTAAAAATATATATACACACACATATAATTGGCTATACCTACGATTCTAAAAACGTCGATATTATTTTTTATCACGTACTAAAAGAAACGTATGAAAAAGTATAAGCGTCATTGTCTTAAAAACGTAGGAAAAAGAACTAGTCTCATTTTTTAAAAATGTAGGTATATTGTTCTTTTATTTTTTTTACATACTCATTGTGCAATCATATTACACCTGTATACATTCATATAATGTTTCTTGCATGAATCTCACATTAAACACATCACTATTAACATAAAAACTCAGAATCAACACATCAATATAAAGTCACATTCAACACATCAATATCAACATGGATCATACACGGCCTTCGAAACACCACTAACAACTTCAAGAGATTCATTTCTCACCTACACACAAATTTACTTTCCAGTTAGTAACTATTTGCCAATAGAACAAGTAACACATGCACAAATACGTACTACATACATACACATAAACAAATATATCTTGAAGAGATTCATTTCTCACCTACACACAAATCTAAACTGGAAAGAGCACAATCGATTCATAAAAGTGTGTGAAAAGCCATGTAAATTAGTCAACATTCAGATTGCTCAGTGAGACAACTGCAGATATATTTATTTTGAAAAGAAAAGAAACTTTGTTTCCCCATATTGTTCCAAGGGTATATGGCTTATTCACTAATATAGCAAGCTTACTGGAACAAATCCCCAACCTTCATAATAGATCATCCAACATATGGCTTGGAATGGTGAGGACAGTTTATAGGAGGAGCCCTCATGCATTAATGAAATATGTCATGTAGACAACAATATAAAGGTAAAGATTAGTTACTAGCTAGTAGCATCATATAGTTTCTCAAAAAAAAGATGGATCAAGAAATATATGCATGGGCTTCACCATGGAATGCAAAAGAAATGATTATAAAATGAACACTACAAAGTTAAAGAAGCTCTCATGAAATTAAAAATTAGTTGAACTTTGTAGATCATTAATTAATACCCTAAAAAGAAATGATTATGTTAAAGATGCCTTTAAAGGGTGATTTGCAAATTGCAAGAAATGCAGGATCATAATAGATTAGGTATGTCTAATTCCAGTTTGCATTGGATTGGATGGGCTAGATCAGCTAATCCAAATGGAAGCGATCTTATGGAAGATATTGGCAACCAGAGAAAACAAAAAGGGGGACACGGATCACCTTGCTGCAAACCTGGAGAACTGAAAAAATTGACAACCTCGAGAAAACCTGGCACTCTGTCATAGATATGCCTCCATAAATTATAATAACTGTAAAGCCTGCACCTTACCAATTCATAATAGAGTAGTTTAGGGCCACTTTATGCATAAATAAACCACCATAGAAACCCAGCAATTGTAGCAAGCCCAACATAAGCTGCAACAAAATACAATTGAAGTTAAAATCACAGAAGAACATAAGAAAAGATACTTGTAATGAGAATAATGTAAGCAAAAAAAATAAATGTGCATAGTAATCTAATTACATGCACAATTTCTGATAGTATGATCTTTCTACAAACAAATAACATAAGTTTCGGATGCAACTTAGGCACCACCGATCATGCAATTTGTATCATCACCTATAACGAATGAATCCACATAACCCCAATAAGCTCAAGAAAAATAAAAAGAAGAAACAAGTTTATTGTAGTGCTTACACATTGCATCACACATAGAAAAGATGCATTCACTCAAACTTTATAAATGATGATAGAAAGAAGCTTTTGGATTAATGATCTACAGTGTAAATTTAGAGTAACCAAGTAAGTCAAATCACCTTTTTCTAGCATTTGGAGAAGAGATTTCTTTGGATAAACAGAACAACATAAAGAAATTATCATATACCAAAACATCGTTACAAGGAAAGGTTGGATAGGAAAAGAGAGGCCATAAGGGATTGATGATGGCAAAGGGGGTAAAACCACTTGATTTGGTCATTGTCATAAATAAGAAAGATGGACAAAGTAGATGCACCTTAGTAGGGTCTGAAGAAGCGGAATCTCGCGCTGGGTCCTGAGCGGGCTGTGGATCACCAGAAGATGAATCTGCAAGAGAGGGAAACGTATCAGAGGGCCCAGGGGATCTCCCTGGGGCAAACCCTCCGATGGCTAAGTCAGTAGAGCGATGGTGGAAGCGATAATGGGGGGAGGAGAGAGCTGATGCGCGAGAATCCTCTCCACCAAAGGGTGAAGCGAATCGTGCTCAGGAGCTTAGGGTATGTGAATGCCTAGTTCATCTTACCATCTTCCGGAGGGTATCCCTTGCTTAAATAGTGCGCCGCCTTCAGGAGTCCTGTAAGCTGAGGGGTTCCCGGCGGGAGTTACGTCTTTAACGGGGGCTTTCATGGCCTGATCGTGGGAACGTTATCCTCTTGGAGTCCGGCAGCTCCCATGACTCTCCCGCTGGCAGAGGACTCTGAACGGCCGCACCTGCAGATAATCAACCGGTTTTACCGAGCCTCGGGGATGCTAGCTCACGTCCGAGCGATAGGCATGGCCCGACGAGGGTGGGGTCGGATAGATCGGCTGGAGCCTATCTCTCTCGGATGGGGAGAGGGCTTTAGGCCGGACCTTCCTTGGGACCTAACCGTTGTCTCGGGCCCTCCGAGCCTAGAAGGCCGCCGGGGAGAGTTGGTTCCTCGAGTCTTATTTATTAGGCTTTTCTCCCGAAGTGGGCCCTGTGTGCTATCACTTGGGTGGGCTCGCCGGGTTGGACCTTGTAGGTCTTGTTGGGCGGCCTTTGTGGTGGGCTACGGAAATCCCCCTCTCCACTTGTCCCCCTCCTACTCCCGAGCCAAGGAGGCTCGGATGAGTAGTTTTTTGAGGCTTTGGACCGGCGTGGCTCAGGTGGGTGGAATTCCGTTGGCGTTGTGGAGCCGCTTATAGCGGTCGCCGAGGCCCGTAATGATGATCCTGACGGATTTGAAATGAAGGGCCCCCCCTTTTTCTCGAAGCACGGAACGGCGCGCCGCCACCCTCAGGGGTTTATAGGGGGCGCTGTTCATCGTTCTAGGCTTCCAGGGTTTTAGGCTTTCCTTGCTTCTTGATGAGCCGTGAGAGCACAGCGGAGACGCGGAGCCTTGCGGCGGCGTTCGAAGAGTTGGCGAGGATAACCGCGGAGGCGATCCAGCAGCTTCCTTCTCCCCCGGAGTCTTCGAGCTCGTGCGAGGGATCTTCTCTCGACTCGATGGCGGACCAGAGCCCGGAGCCTGTGCCGGTGAGGCGGGATCCCGTCCCCAACTGTAGCGAGTTGGGGGAGACGGAGGTGAGGAGGTTAGAGCACCGTTTCCGTCTGCCTCTTCGCTATAGCTTTGTTGCCGCCACTCCGTACGAGACGAGTTTGGATGATCGTGTTGGGCTTATTTGCACCTTCCTTCTGGCTTGGAAGAGCGGATTTCGGCTTCCTTTCGATCCTTACGTGCTGCAGCTTCTCAATTTTTTCCGATTGGCACCTATTCAGTTGGTGGCCAACTCCTATCTTCTTCTTTCGGCCTTCGGGATTCTGTGTCGCCAGCGTGACATCTACCCTTCTCCGGACCTCTTCCATTTCTTCTTCGAGTTGAAAGCGCACCCGCAGGCGGGGAAAGGCTTCTACTTCATCCAGGCGCGGAGGAACAGGAGCTGCATCTCGCTTGCGACGAAGGACTCCTCGCACAAGGGGTGGAAGACCCAATTCTTATGGGTGAAGGCGGTGGCGACGGACGAGATCTGGAGATGCCGGACCTCGCCCAACTTTCACCCGAATCTGCCCCCTCGCCAGGAGGAGTTCCCTCCCCACGTGGAGCAGCAGGCTGCCCGTCTGCTGGAGAATCGCCAATCGACCGAGGAGCTGGTGACGCCGGAGAACATCGAACGGTGTCTTCTCTCGCGGTTGACGTCGTCTGGTACGGCTCTTGAGGCTCTTTTTCTGGGGTGGTAGCTCTTTTTTCTCCTCCTGACCGGGGCTTCTTCTTGCTGCAGACGTGAGGCGGGAGCCTCTGGAGGAGGCGGCCGAGGTCATCGATCTGGGGGATGACTCGGCAGTCGATGAGCCTGATGCCCTGGTGGGTCGCGTCAATGCCCGAGATAAGGGCAAGGGGGCGGCCTCCGAGGGGTCTTCTCGATCGATCGGTCTGAAGCGCAAGGATCCCCTGGTGGGGAAGTTACGGGAGGCCGTGAAGGCCAGGAAGAGGGCCAGGAAAGCCGATCTTCCTACCGCCGTCGGGGGCGATTCTGGCTCGGCGGCACTCCCCTCTCGGGGGCAGGATGGGGCCGACCCTTCCGGGCTGGCTCTCCCATCTGCCGAGCAAGAGGGGGCCGAGGAGACCAGGGGCCCCGCAGAGGGAGGTGATGGGTCGGCTCTCCCCTCTGTAGGGACAGAAGGGGCCGATGCCGGCGTGGCCGGCGCTGGGACCGAGAGTTCGGTCGGTGCAGATGGGGGTGTGCCCGCGGGGGCGTCGCAACCCCAAGTGCCGGCAACTTCTGGTGCGGTGGATCCCGCGACGCCGGTCGAGGGTGGGGGTTCGCCCGGGGAGGCGTTGCAACCCCAACCGACCGTGGCGCGCGGGGCGGTTGGTTCTGCCGTCACAACAGGGCCTTCTGGCTGGGTGCCCAGGGTGGAGCAGTCCCCTTTGCCGGAACCTCTGGTCAGGCTCGGCATCTCGGGTGACCTGTACCGGCTCTGTCGGTCGATCACCGATAGGACGAGGGGGAGGGAAAAGCGCAGCACTCCTGCCGGGGTCCTTGAACCTGATAGAGGGTGGCCTGCTCATAGCTCGGACAGCGGCCGTGATGGCAGAGGCGCACGCCCGGACAGAGGCGGAGCGGTCGAAGCTCGCCTGGACCCTTGGTGGATGCGAGGGGAAACTGGCCCGGCTCAAGGGGGAGCACGAGGGGCTCCGGCGGGAGTTCCTCGCATTCAGGGAGTTGGCGCGGTCGAGCCGACGGGAAGCCGAGGTGCTGGCCGAGCAGCTAACAAGGGCCCAAGAATCGCTCGAGAGGAAGAGCAAACGTCTAGAAGACGAGCGTCAACGTCACATCGAGCTGGATAGCCTCTGGGAGCTTGAGCGCGTCGAGCTTCAGGATCGGGCGGAGGACGCGGAGCGCCTTCGCGCTGAGGCTGAGGCAGACCGAGCCCGGGCGGAGGGTCGGATGATCGAAGCCGAGCGGAGGATGACCGAGCTGGAGGAGCGTCTGGCGAGGGCGGAAGAGCGTGCGGCCGAGGTGGAGCGAGCTCGGGACGGGCAGGTCGAGGCGGAAGCGATCGAGCGCTATAAAGGCTCGGAAGCTTACTCAGCCGACCTGATTGCAGCTGCCCTACCCTACTACGAGGTAGCGCTCCGCCGGGGTGCTCGAAAGGGGTTCAGGAAGGGCTATCATCGGGCGATGAACTATGCCAATGAGCACCTTGCCGGGGGTGATTTTCCTTATGGCCAGAGTTATGACTCGGACGAGTCAGATTCCAGCTCCTCATCTTCGGCCGGGGAAGAACCGGAGGAGTCGCCTCCAGCGGGGTCACCAGCTCCGGAGGTCTCGGGAGGGCTCACGATCGGGACAGTTCTCGCACAGGCGAGGTTAGTGTCCGGGCCGGCCGTCGTCGAGGGTACCGGGGGTGACGCGTCCCCTACTGCCGTTCCCGAGCTTCAAAGTGGGCCCGAGGCCTGATGTAACTTTATTTTGCCCCTTCCCCCTTTTGTCTGTCTTTCCTTTTGTAAGAGGTTTTTATGGGAGGCAATAAATGACTTACTTTATTTGATCGCTATCTTCGCTGTGATTCGGTTGGCGTATCGGGGCAGTTGGAAAGTGCCGATATTTTTTGCGCCGTTTTCGCACGTCGATTCGGGAGACTTCTTGCGGGCATCCTTCCGTATTACCATGCTTTGAAAGTCGAGGTGCTTCGCGGATCCCGCTAGAGTGGGGATCGAGGAATTCGAGGTGATCTTTCAGGGGAGATCCTATAGCGTGTTTTCGAGGAGGGAGTCATTTAAGGCGCGTGGCTTCCCTTGGCCTATAAAAAGGACCGAAGGGTGCTCCTTCCCTCTTAACACTTAGGACTCTCACCGGCGGTCTGCTCTTATTCCCTCGTCTTCGCTCTGCGTTGCGCCGCCGCGATCGGAGCATGGAGGACCCTTCAGAAGGTGACGCTGCAGACGACGGGGAGCGGCCGGTTCCAGCTGTCCTGGAATATCGGTCGGGTCCCACGGTCACCGCGCGTGCATGAGACGGGTCCGACAGGTCGCCGCGCGGATCTGGAGAGGGCTTCGACGTGTGGGGGCACGCCGTTTGCCTCCTCTTGGCTCCGGCGAGGCTTCCGGGCGGACGCTGAGATGGAGGGCGGATGGGGGAGTTAGGGATACTGGCCGCCATTCCCCTCCGTGGGAGGGGAGGAGGCGGCTCCAGTTCCTTCCTCACCCCTGTCCGCAGCCTCTTTCTCTCTCTTTTGTTCTTCATTTCTTTCACTCTTCGGGGGCTGCTTGCTTTCTATTCGCCTCCAAAGAGTTGGTAGTTTGGCAGAGAGGGGACCTTCACGGCGCTCCTTTTTCCAGGTTGTTGCCAACTTGGAAGGTAGCCTTCCTCGCGTGAAAGGTGGCCTTCTCCTTGCTGTCCCTCTGTCACCTTTGTCACGGTCCACCCGAGCCAACTGGGTCGACCATCTCTTGTCCGAGCCAGTTTCTACGCGAGGCAGAGTCAGTGGCTGGATGCGAGAAGGTCAAGACCGGGTCGGTCGGGCGATGGCCGTTTGCCGCGGTGCTAGATGGATTTTTGCTTTTCACTATGTAATGTATTGGCAGTTGCCTTTCTGATGTACCAACAGTTATCTTGAATGAATGCGAAAGATAAGGGGGTTTATTCTACCCGATTTGTTGATACAGTATTCAGAAATAAAATCTGCGTAGTGTGGTTGCATTCCATGTCCGGGGAATGGGTTCCCCTTCCATTGTGGCTAACCTGTACGCACCTTTCCCGAGCGTCTCGATCACTCGGTAGGGGCCTTCCCAGTTGGGGGATAGCTTGCCCGCCGCCTCCAGTGGTCGAGATGCTTCGGTCTTCCTGAGAACGAAGTCCCCTGGTCGGAATTGTCTGTCTCGGACCTTGGCATTGTAGTACCGAGTGAGGCGGCGCTGGTATTCCGTAGCTCGACGTTCGCGATCTCTCGGAGTTCGTCTGCCAGGTCGAGGTTCTCGAGCAACTTCTGCTCGTTGGCCTCGGGCGAAAAGCTGATCACTCGGAGAGACGGATTGGCGATCTTTAATGGAACGATGGCTTCGGTGCCATATACCAGCTAAAAAGGGGTCTCACCGGTTGCCGTCCTGGGGGTCGTTCGTTGCGACCATAGTACACTAGGCAGTTCCTCGAGCCAGCTACCCTTAGCCTTGCCGAGTCTGGTTTTTATGCCCTTCAAGATGGTCTTGTTGGCATTTTCAACCAGCCTGTTGGCCTGAGGGTGGGCGACCGAGGTGAAGTGGTTACGGATATTTAGGTCGGCACATCTGTCTCGGAAGTATCGAGAGTCGAATTGCCGCCCGTTATCGCTCACTATCACTCGGGGGACGCCGAAGCGACAAATGATCGATTTCCATACGAAACCCCATACGACTGTCTCGGTGATCCTCGCTGTTGCTTCAGCCTCGATCCACTTGGTGAAGTAGTCGATGGCGACGATGATGAACTTCTTCTGGGATTGAGCCGTTGGGAACGGCCCAAGGATGTCGATCCCCCACCGAGCGAAAGGGTAAGGCTCGGTAAGGGTGACAAGTTCCGTGGCCGGCTGGTGGACCAAATGGTCGAATCGCTGGCAACGGTCGCAATGTTGTACGTAAGCCGTGCAGTCGCGCTGTAGGGTCGGCCACCAGTACCCCTGCCTTAGCAGGATTCTAGCCAGCGACCGACCTCCTGAATGTGCTCCGCACAGGCCTTGATGAATCTCTTCCATAGCTTGGCTCACTTCGTCGGGGCCGAGGCACTTCAGAAGGGGCCCGGAGAACGATCTTCGGTAGAGGGCGTTGTCGAGGATGACGAAGCGCCGAGCTTGGTACTTCATTCGGCGGGCTTCCCGAGGGTCGGGGGGCTCCTGGGAGTCCCGTAGCCAGGATAGGTAGGGGGAGCGCCAGTCAGCGGGAGTGGCCGAGTCAATGGCGAGGAGCTCCGAGTTTATGCTCGGGCGCTCTAGCTCTTCTAGGAGGACCGATCGTGTACCTTCCGGGTCTAGGGAGGAGGCCAGTCGGGAGAGGGCGTCCGCCCGAGAGTTTTGCTCCCGAGCTATTCGGACTACCTCGAACTCCTCGAACTGCTGGGCCAGGCTCCGGACCAACTGGAGGTATTTGATCATAGGTGCCTCCCGAGCTTCGTACTCGCCACTGACCTGGCTTGCAACTAGCTGGGAGTCGGTGTGGATCCTGACTCGCTCGGCCCCCAGCCGTCGGGCCATGCGGGCTCCCGAGATAAGGGCCTCATACTCGGAAGCATTGTTGGATGCTAAGAAGTTAAACTTTAGGGCGTATTGCAACTCTATTCCTTCGGGAGACCTTAGGAGGATCCCTGCGCCGCTGCCGACCGAGTTGGACGATCCATTGACGAACAGCTCCCAGGTTGGCCCGGTTGCTGTCGGAGGCCTGTCCTCGACCGGAATGGTGCTCTCGGCGATGAAGTCGGCGAGTGCTTGCCCTTTGATAGCTGATCATGGCCGATACGAGATGTCGTATGCCCCGAGCATGATGGCCCATTTGACAAGTCGCCCCGAGGCTTCGGGGTGGGCCAGAATCTTCTTCAGTGGCTCGCCGGTTAATACTGTGATGGGATGCCCCTGGAAATAGGGTCGAAGGTGCCTTGCGGAGGTAACCAACGCTAGCACGAGTTTCTCGGTTGCGGGGTACCTCCGCTCGGCCTCGCTGAGCACCTTGCTGGTGTAGTAGACCGGCCTCTCGACTCCCGAGTCATTTCTGACTAGGACCGAGCTGACCGTTGACGGCGTCGCCGAGAGATAGAGCAACAAGACCTCACCCGGGACAGGCTTGGAAAGCACCGGGGGCACAGCCAGGAATTCTTTGAGCTCGGTGAACGCTGTCTGGCATTCTCCATCCCATGCGAACGTGGCAGATGCTATCTTGGGCCCCCTCATCAGCTTGAAGAAGGGCAAGCATCGTTCGGCCGCACGGGACAGGAAATGACTGAGAGCAGCGACACGCCCGTTAGACGCTGGACGTCTTTAATACACGCGGGCGGGCGCATGTCCAGGATGGCCTGGACCTTATCGGGGTTGGCTTCGATCCCTTGCTGAGTGACCAGGAAACCCAAGAACTTCCCGGATCTTACTCCAAAGGCACACTTGGCGGGGTTGAGCTTCATGCAGTACTTCAAGAGGGTGCCGAAAGTCTCGGCGAGGTCGGTGAAGTGGTCTTGGGCCCTCAGGGTCTTGACGAGCATGTCGTCGATGTAGGCCTCGACGTTCCGACCTAACTGTCCCTCGAACATATGGTTGACCAGTCGCTGGTATGTGGCTCCAGCATTCTTCAATCCGAAGGGCATCCGGGTGTAGCAGTACACGCCGTAGTCGGTGATGAAGGCGGTCTTCTCGACATCTTCAGGGTTCATTCGGATCTGATGATAACCCGAATAGGCATCCAGGAAACTGAGTATCTCGTTGCCCGAGGTTGAGTCAACCAGTTGGTCGATGCTCGGTAGCGGATAGCAGTCCTTGGGAGTGGCCTTGTTCAGATCGGTGAAGTCTACGCACATTCGCCACTTGCCGGTGGTCTTCGGCACCAGGACGACGTTGGCTAGCCACGTTGGGTACAGGACCGGTCTAAAAAGACCAGTCTCTTGTCCCTTGGTGACCTGCGCCTTGATGATCGCCTGTTTCTCGGGCGCATGCTTCCTCCTCCGCTGCTGTACAGGTCTCATGGTGGCATCGAGGTTAAGCTTGTGCATCACAGTTTCCTCTGGTATACCAGGGAGTTGATCATCGGACCAAGCGAAGACCCGGACGTATCCAGAAAGAAACTCCTTGTATTGCTGCTGTTCCTCCGGTGGTAGGTCGGCACCGATCCTTACTCCAAGGGCCGGGTCGTCGTTCAGGAATACCGTTAATAATTCGCCACCAGGCTCGGGGGTCACGGCTTTTCCTTCGACTCCCCTGGGGCCCTTATCCTTCCCGTCCGGCCTTGAGGCTTCCACCGAGATATTGTAGCACCTTCTAGCCGTGGCCTGGTTACCTCGGACTTCCCCCAACCTGTTTTTGGTGGGAAACTTCATTTTTTGGTGATAGGTAGATGGTACGGCCTTTATTCTGCTGAGAAATTTTCGGCCGAAAATGGCGTTGTACGCTATCATACCTTTAATCACTATGAAGTCCACTATGACCGTAACGGTTTTGGGTGGGGTGCCGATAGTGACCGGCAGGCTTAGGGCTCCCTCGGGGTAGGTGGCCAGGCCATTAAACCCGCAAAGGGGTGTTCGATCGGGCGAAGCTTGGATGGGTCTTCCCCCATCTTGAGAAAACAGTCATAAGATAATACATCGGGGGCGCTCCCATTATCAACCAAAATCCTGTCTACATTACAGTGATTTATCGTGGCCGAGATAACGAGGGCATCGTCATGCGGGGTGCTCAGCCCTTCCAGGTCTTGGTCGGAGAAGACTATGACCTGGGGCTCCATTGGCGGGCCTTTGGGGGGCTCTAAGGCTCGGCTGGCCCGCTCGGCATGACGTTTCCTTCCTCGGCTGGTGTCGCCTCCCGATGCCGCTCCTCCGGAGATGACGTTGATGTGGACCCCTCGGGGGGCGTTGTCGATCTCCTCTGCGGCGTCTCGGTCTTCTTTGTGCCCGGTTGTGAACCGGGCTAGATGCCCCAGACGGATGAGGTGCTCGATCTCGTCTTGGAGCTGATGGCAATCTCCGGTGTGGTGCCCGTGGTCGCCGTGGAACAGGCAATGCCTGTCCCGCTTGCGGTTCTTCGACCTCATTGGCTCGGGCTGGCGGAGAAGTCCCGAGTCTTTGATGTCCTCATAGATCTCGTAGACTGGTGCGGTCAAGGGGGTATACCACTCGTACTTTCTCTTGCGCTCTCCTTCTCGATCGCGCTTCTTACCCGAGCCGGGGTTTGGCTCGGAGGTCCGCTTTTTGTCCCCCTCCCGACCCGAGCCGGTTGCGTCTCGGCAGGCGCTGAGTACTTCTTCGCACTCGGCGTGGCGCAGTGCCAGAGTCACTAGCTCGGCAAGGGTCGAGGGAGGGTGGAGGACAAGCTCGCGGTGGAGATTCTCGTCCCGGGTGCCCCCGGTCAGTGCGGTTGTGGCTGAGACCACATCCAGGCGGGGGATCCTAAGGGCTTCCGATTTAAATCGGTGGCCGTAAGTCCGGAGCCTCTCCCCTTGCGCCTGTTTGAGAGCCAGGAGCCCCGCTACTGACCTTGGGGGGGCGCTACCGGCGAAGCTCTCCTTGAAAATTCGCCCGAATTGCCTGAAGTCTCGAATGGACCCCGGGGCGAGGGCCCGGAACCATGCCTGAGCGCCTTGGACCAGGGTGGCCGCGAAGGCTCGGCATTTGATGGGATCCGGCATTCCATGCAGGGTCACCAGGGCGTCGAAGCTATCGTAGTGGTCGGCTGGGTCGCCCTGGCCGTCGTAGAGCTTGAAGGTTGGGATGGAGGCTCTAGGAGAGACCTCTGCCTTCAAGATGTACTCGGAGAAAGGGGATTTTTCCTTGTCCTCCGGGAAAGAGGTCTTCTGCAGGGCGCGGAGGGCGCGCTCTTGCTCTGCGAACCGTCTTTCAAAATCTCGCAGTCGGAGAGACAGTTCTGGCTGTGGCCGTGCCGTGGGGCTGGGGGGGGCGTCGTGGCGATCCCCCGGAGCACTGGTGCCCGGGCGCGGCGGTCTCGCTCCCTGCTTCCCTCTCCTCGGCGTGGAGGAAGCCTCTTGCTCCGCAGGCGGAGCTTGCGAGGGTCCTCCGACGTCGTTGCGGAGGAGCTGTCGGCCGCGGAGGGTGAAGCGGCCTCCGGCGGTGTGCTGCGTTGCACTCCTTCGAGGGGGACTTCCTGACGGGGCGCGGGACCTCGCGTCCCGGGCCGCCTGGGCCCTCATGAGCTCCACGAGGACGTCCATCTTCTCGTTGAGGGCCTGGAAGGCGTTGGCGCCACCGTCGAGGGGTGCCCCTGTCTCCGCCGGGGGGGGGGGTGGTGGCCCGTTGGTGGGGACGCTGGCGTTGGAGGGGGGGCTCTGTGAGACCCTAGAGGGGGCGCCTCCCGCCGCTGCCACAGCCTTACCTGCCCCGCCGGTGGATCTCCTCCCTGAGCTTTTTCTTACCATCTTGACTCTTCGTGCGTTTCCCACAGACCGCGCCAGATGAAGAGGCGGAATCTCGCGCTGGGTCCTGAGCGGGCTGTGGATCACCAGAAGATGAATCTGCAAGAGAGGGAAACGTATCAGAGGGCCCAGGGGATCTCCCTGGGGCAAACCCTCCGATGGCTAAGTCAGTAGAGCGATGGTGGAAGCGATAATGGGGGGAGGAGAGAGCTGATGCGCGAGAATCCTCTCCACCAAAGGGTGAAGCGAATCGTGCTCAGGAGCTTAGGGTATGTGAATGCCTAGTTCATCTTACCATCTTCCGGAGGGTATCCCTTGCTTAAATAGTGCGCCGCCTTCAGGAGTCCTGTAAGCTGAGGGGTTCCCGGCGGGAGTTACGTCTTTAACGGGGGCTTTCATGGCCTGATCGTGGGAACGTTATCCTCTTGGAGTCCGGCAGCTCCCATGACTCTCCCGCTGGCGGAGGACTCTGAACGGCCGCACCTGCAGATAATCAACCGATTTTACCGAGCCTCGGGGATGCTAGCTCACGTCCGAGCGATAGGCATGGCCCGGTGAGGGTGGGGTCGGATAGATCGGCTGGAGCCTATCTCTCTCGGATGGGGAGAGGGCTTTAGGCCGGACCTTCCTTGGGACCTAACCGTTGTCTCGGGCCCTCCGAGCCTAGAAGGCCGCCAGGGAGAGTTGGTTCCTCGAGTCTTATTTATTGGGCTTTTCTCCCGAAGTGGGCCCTGTGGGCTATCACTTGGGTGGGCTCGCCGGGTTGGACCTTGTAGGTCTTGTTGGGCGGCCTTTGTGGTGGGCTGTGGAAATCCCCCTCTCCAGGGTCAATGAACAAAATCCACATGTTTAAAAGAAACCCAACATCACAAACTAATGATGCCAAACACTCAAAGTTCCATTCACTGTGATCTCCTTTATTATACTAATTGCCCCCAAAAACTGATCATAAAAGAAACTGCAGCTCATCCCCCCTAAGCTGTTATATAACTTAGAACCGTTACTCCCACTACTGCTATGTGAAAATAAAATACATATCTTTCATTGCTCTAACATGAATGTTTCATAGTTGCAGTCAAGTATAGAGGAAAACATGTTGAGACACTAAACACAGTATACTTCAAAATGAAAATTAAATACAGACTATTTTAGGATCCACACAATATACACAAACATTACACTTAAATCTATTTTGTTTGTTTAATTTGGATCTATTTTTGGATCCATAAAGTACACACAAATATTACAACTCTTTTTCAGATACAATAAGAAAATGTAAGATATTGCACGGTAGAACAATATGGTTAATCACCACAGCTTCATCTTCAACTGCCACTGCCTCTCATGGATTGGTTTTTTGATGACAGAGAAGATCATTCAAATCATTTTTGAGGTCTCATCTTTGAAAGGTGAATTGATAAAGCAATGGAGACAACCAATGGGATCAGAGACTGAAATATACCAAGAATGGTGATTCCAAGTTTGGCATTGTAATCTCCTTCACCTTAAAAAATGCATCAAGTCAATGATGGGGAAAGTTTGGGACCACTAACATAAAGGCCAAGAAATTAATGAAATCTAGTAAGCATTTCCAAGCCCTCATCTACTGTTGGATATAAACACATAAATATCTATATAGATTATAAATTATCATAAGTTTCAGATGCAACTTAGGCACCACAGATCATGCTAAAGAATAACCACTTAAACATGTATTCCTCAGGTGGCTTCAATGTTTCATGCCCTCAGACCACTATTGATTAAGGTAAAACTAAACACAAGCAAGCAATATGTTTCCTCATACTCACCTACTTGTGATTTCATACTTCAATGTAGTTAGATTCTATTTTCCCTTTTACTAGGGCTGCCCTTAGATACACTGAAGGAGTAATTCCTAAAGGCATATATAGAGAAAATGTCCATTAAATCTTTCTCGCACTTGATCACTGAACAAGAATATGTGTATCTTTTAAAAACAAGACATTATTTCTGAAACACTTCCAAGGTATCATATTTTCAGATCATCCCAATTTGTGACTCTGACAAAACAAAGCAAAGTCAGCAAAGTCAAAAAATACAAGAAAACAACAAAAAGATGCAAAACTAATCACACAACACCTCTGGCAAACAAAGAACTACCTTCTTCATACTACAAACGAAGAACTTCCATATGATAACATATATGTCCCAAAGCTACAGCCATTAGAAATCACTTACTAAATAACCCAAAATAATCAACAGCTCCCAAAGGTTTGTCACATAGATCTTCAAATGGGAAATATGCACATCCATCAGCTCCCAAAGGGACCAAAAGACCACAAGGTTTGTCACATAATTCCCTGCATTATCATTTGTAAGTCTTTGTCAGCAGAAATACCACAAGACTGAGTTTCAAAAATCTTGCATCAAAGAAAAGTAAATGAGTTTAAATCCTATTTAGCAAAATAGAAAACTTGCTAATTCAGTCGATGACACTGATTTTTTATGTTGAGCAAGACTAATTGAGCCTCTTCACTAGACAAATTAGAGAAGCAACTAAAGAAAATTACATAGTCGGAGGCGTTACCTCCTCCCCTTCGTCCCCATCTCTCTAGTCGAGGGGCACATCAACCTCCACTTCCGCGATCTCTACTATCTAGTCTTGTTTCATAAGAATTCAACAGGCTTGCCAATTCTCATAGAATGTTTGTTGCCAATCTAAAGTCAATGAATGAATACTTTTTAGCTAAAGATGGATAACAGAATTTGTTAAGACCCTTGCTTGCCTAATATCCTTGTAGTTAAAAGGAAAATGTAAAATGAAATTTTTCTGAGTGTGCTAAATTAATGATTCTCTATTCAGTAACTTGAAAATCAGAACCCCAACATGAACAAAGGTGAACCGTTTTCTTTTTGCTAAGACAAAAATAATGTTTTAGTTATCTAAAGCCAACATAACAAAGAAAGGGGGTGATCATTATGAAGAATAGACAATGATAGATAAAACTTATCATCCAGATTCTGCATTTTTAGTCACTTGGTAGGCAATTTTTATCATTTCACAGTGGTCAACCTTGCTACCATTCCATGGTGCAACATTTAAGTGCTAGTAAGCACAGAGTGATAAATAAGTACCTGGATATCAGTAATGAACACATGCAAGCTATCTATAAATCCACAACGAATCAAATGCAAGATTTAGGGTATCACTCAGATTCATTTTCATAGAAATAATCACAATATCAGGTTATCCATGTACCTTAATCCAAAAAAAACAAAAAACAAACAACAGCTTAGGCTTCTGACTTGAGACAGGTCGACCTGGGCCAACCCCAGGTCGACCTGCCCTGGCAGCAAGCCCTCCACCTCCCTCCCTTTCATGTCTAGGCATATGCATTCATGCATCGACAAAATAGGAAGAGGAAGAAGCGAGTAAAGCTTTGCATGTAATGGCATGTGCATTATTTTAAAGTAGAATCTCAGTGCGATGGACAGAATTCTATTGGCGTATAAAGTCTATCGTGAACTTATGTTCGAAGATAAGCGAATTGCATGAGCATAGCAGCTTGCGCATGATGCACCCACTGTACTTTCAGAGCATACAATTCACACTCCATTCCCTTCTCATGACTGGGATTAACAGCAAAACTAGAAGAGCAAACAAGAGACAAAAAAAAAGATAGCAAACAAAAAGGATGTCTACAGTTCTGGGCTGAAAGAGTCGACTCTGGGAGTCGACTCTTTTCAAGCCCAGTTCTGCCTGGGCTGCTCTTTTCAAGCCTAGTTCTGCCTGGGCATGCTAATGAGCAAATCAAACCTCGCAGAACTGCTCTTTGAAATTGCTCATATACATCTCTATGTACATGACTTATGAATAGAATTCAAAAAAAAGGGGGGGAGTTGCAGGTTTGAAATTCAGACCTCTTGATTTTAAAAGAGCTGAAATCCTTGCATCATGAACGGTCATGCATGGGTGAAAAGAGAAAAGCTAGATATCAAGATTCTCAGACCCCAATCCAAATCTCTAAATGGGCGATTTCAATTACATGACATTTCCCTGCGCGGGGGCTCATGACAAAGTTCATGCTCTTCAAAGCTAAATACACCATTGGCACCCTACATACATCTCCGTAAAGCATGCCTAATCAAATGCATATAGGTATATTCTCATTCGAGTTTGGGATTAGCCTGCAGGTACCCATCACCCTTGTATAAAATGGGAAATCATGGTTGAGTCCGGATTACATATAGGTTTCTCTGTGGAGTGAATCGAAAGAGGCCCTGCCAATTCAAAGAGGGAGATGCAGTGAACCAATTGAATTCATCATGAAATGAACAAAGGAAGCTGAAGCCCAGAACCCCACATGTAGTCTGGGTCTGCTAATATTCCTAGCATCAGGTTGCCCCCCCTTTTCATTCACTCATGCACATGCATGCACCTATGATTTGCCCATGTGTTAAAAGGATGTTTACGAGATAGAATAAATCAAAACAAAACTTGCTGTCAACTGCGGTTCAAAAAAAAAACCTTGCATCCATGAATTAAGATATTGTAGCCCGTATGCTTAGGTTTGGGTATGCTCTTGTATATATGAGCCCAGGAAACTCCTAGCTCACAGTTGCCTGAAGGAAGCGACATTAGGGGGCTGTCCAGGTGGTGTCTCCATTGAGCGCCATGGTGGAAGTTCGAAAGCAGTTCAAGGCCTCATGGGGCATATTTATCTTAATTAATTGCATAGTAACTGCAAAAAAAATGCTTGGATACCATCAGATCTTATCAAGCAAGAAGGGAAGCAATGCCCTTCCATTCCTGAAAGGATGACCTCTCAACTCAGTTTAGTTCAGGAGTTCCATAAACTCAGACATAATTAAGGTATGTAGACATACTGCAAATTCAACAATACTCAAAGACAAAAAAAAGAAGGAATATGAGATGAGATGAAAGATGGATTCTTATAAAAAAAACCAATGAAGGAGCTCAGAAGATCTAGGAGATCAAATGAGAGGCATGACCGGACCTTTTGTGCAGTTGGTGTGCAGGGGTCGACCCCTGGGGTCGACCCCCAGTTGGCAGGGTTCTATCTACCTTCCCTCTAGGCAGTGGTCCGCACTAGAGTGAATCCCCTTCAACCCAGCCTGCTGCTCAGGGGCTGCCTGCACCTCCTGAGTAAAAAGGGCATCATTAGCCAAATCTCATACGTGCATTGCCTGAATAAAAAAAATCAGAGAATCATAACTATTCAAAGAAGACTGCCTCAGAGCTTGCATAAAAAGATCCTCCACACACCTGCTTATGCGTCATGCACGATCTTGGTCCATGTGTAATAAGAAAATGAGAAAATAAGGTAAATCAAATAAAAGAAAAGAATGAGAGAAGGCAAGATAAAAAAAGGGGAATGAAACGAAATGCATGATGAGGATACACCATTCATTGCATATGTGAATCTAGAATTGCACACTCCATTTATGAGTTCAAATATGCATGTGCTCGCAGGAATTCTGAAATGCATCTGTATGCATGAACTCCAAGATACCATTTGCATGCATGTGAATTCTGGAACCACATTTGTATGCAAAAAAAAAAGAAAAAAAGAAAAAAAGAAAAAAAATGAATGAATGAAGATAAAGGATTACAAAATATATATATATTGAAGACACGGATGATAAGTTCCTCAAAAAACAAGAACTAGCAGGAATTCCTCATTTGACCACTATTTAGAATATTTCTCATTTTCCCTGAACATGGTTGAGATCCAGATCTTCCCATGTCCTAGATATTATAAAACAATGTTGCTCTTGTTTCCAAGCACCAAGTAAATAGTAGAGAAACGGGAGGGATTTGCCATGCCACTAGGAACCACCAAGAAAAAGTATTTTGACTGCATTATTCTAAGCATCATGCCACTACGAAGCACCAAGAAGTAGAAGGGCTAGGTTCCACTAAAAGGACTCGATACGAGATTTGAATGAATACACAAGGAAACATTCCTGTGACAGAGGTATTCAAATGAAGTTCTTATTCAAAGTGCCAAATTGACTTTTCCTTTTATTAACTTCCAAGGAAAGATAAGACTAGCTAGTATAAAAGAAGGTTGTCTTGGGAAAAATGCATAGGAGACGACCAAAATATTATTCCATGAGGAAAATAAATGAAGTTGGAAGGATCCAGACTTCCAAGTGACAAGTGCTACTGCTGGACATCATCCTTGCCTCCAAATTAGTTCATTACTGGAGGGCCTTATGGTAAAGACATATTTTCCTTGCCAAGAGACACTCAGCTTCAGTAGGTGGATATGTACTATGTTCACCGCTAACTTTCTTCATCCATTGGCTCCTTAAGATTGATGAACCTAGTTGCTTCATATTTTTTTATGAAATGGGGGGTCACATGGAAAGAAATGGTAGAACAGCAAAGTAGGTACTTGCATATATCCACAATAATGACAAGGTTACTGACCAAGCAGTTTATCCTCCTAAAATGCAATGAATGCATCTAATTTTACTATTCAAATCCAAGTGGCAAGATTAGGTTATCCTGAATAAATTATAATGAGGACAAATAAATTAGTTCAGAAAAAGGAAAAAAACTTACATCACGTCATAGAGTACTCCTAGAAAAGAGCCAATGAAGAGAGAGGCAGTGGTTCTAACATAAAGGCACAACACCATGTGTATCTTGCTAGCACCATAGCGTTGGTATTCGTCCTCCCCGAACACCGTCTCAAGTCTACCAACCACTGACGCATACAATTCAAAGCAACAGGTTAAAGAAGAACAAATGAATCACTTCATAAAATCCACATTATTATAGAAATGGACCCCAAAAAAAAAGACTTAGCACGATTTTTTCCCTCAAACCATATATGCACTCGGACACAAAGAAAAACCAAGAAAAGTAGTAGAGCAACAATAAAGAAAAGTAGAAAGCTTTTCAAAGTGAAGTATGAAATCTAACCTGAAGCAACAGAATAGAGGAGCAAGAACCTTCTAAAGAGAAGGAACGACACGCTGGTGCCGATGTCGAGTAGCAAAGAGTACTGGCCCTGGTGGCGGCCACGGGGGTGAGTCTGGAGCAGCTCTTCGAGAAGTAGGGGAGGAGGAATACGGAAGCGAAACCGCAGCAGAAGAGGAAGAAGTAAGCGAGGGAGCCGGGTTCCCATTCTACCCGCTCGATCACCACCCTCATGGATGCAACCCAATTAAAAAGGAAAAAGAAAAAAGAAAAGACAAAAAATCAAATCTCAGTCATCAGACGAAGAAGAACAGGGCTTTGATGAAGGAAAGCAACTCAATCGCCCTCCACACTCCGCAGCCTTGCAGAGGCCGTACGCTAACCCTTCCAAGCGGCCACCTCTGCACACAACAGGGAACAACCCATCGCAGCATCTGCCACCCCCGACCACGGCAACGACCTGGATCTGCTGGATGTCCCAGGATCAACAGTAGCCCAATGGGAGAACGGTAGAACACAGTAGCATCTTTCCCAACCTGCCTCGACCAGGACAACGATCTCGACCTGGCGGGTGTCCCCGAGATCAGCAGCAGCAACCCCCGGATCCCCTACGCGTTCGAGATGAACAGGTTGGGGAATCCATCCTCAAAAGTCCTACCAACCAGAGCGATCAAGCTAGAGAGAGAGAGAGAGATCTGAGTAGCGCCGTGATAGTGCAAACCTCCAATTGACGCTGCGGAGCTCGATGGCGTCGCTCTCGGAGGCGACGCGCTCGGCAAGGGCGCGGGTCTCCTCGCAGAAGAAGACGCAGATGGTCTTCTTCGACCTCTTGGGGAGTAAGGAGACCGCCATCGATGGGCACCGGCGACGTTGCCGAGGTGAGGAGGTGGGGAAGAGCAGAGGAGAGAAGGGGAACAGCTTCGCGGTGGCGAGATCCGAGACCGCCATTGCTGGTACTGTGGGAAGAAGATCTTGGTAGTGGGAGGGGGAGTGAGAAGAGGAGAGAGACGAGAAGGTTTTCACCGGAGATCAGCTTGGGAAGGTTTGGGAGGATGGATTTTTCATGGGGAAGGAAGTCGAGACGGGGAAGAGAGATTTGAAAAAATAGGGGGAAAATGGCAATCTATCAAGTGCCCAAAAGATACTATACATTGGCGTCATGCAATTGTTACGTTTTCAATTTTTTTTAAACACTTTATTCCTACGTTTTATTAAAAGTGAAACAATATATAAGATATACTCACAGGTTTAATAAAAAACGTAGGAATAGTTCATCTTTTCTTATGTTTCTCATGAAACTGTCGGAATAGGATGAGCATATAGCTACGCTATAATGAAACGTAGGAAATTTACCAACGTTAATTTAAAAATGTCGGAATATGTCGCCTATACCTACATTTTTTGAAAGCGTAGGTAAAATTCATGACTATAGGCCAATTTTCTTATAGTGAATGGAGAGGATGATCTCTTCTGTTGGTCTTCAGGTGCCTTGACCTGTCCCGGGATTTGCGTTGAGGCACTGGCCCATTCCTGGGCTTTTGAACATGAGTGTGCTGAAGACACTTCCTCCTAGTGTCAAGCTGACCCTTGCCCTTGCCTTCTCCACCATTCATTCCATCCTTGCATGCTTTAATTTCATCATTTTTCATGGTAAAACAATCATGCATAATATGACCGAACTTTCTACAGTAAAAACATGAAACATGATGTTGAATATTTGACTTCTTAGCATGCATATTAACACTACCAAAATCATTTTTCTATTTTTGCATGAAGTTTTTCCTTTTCTAATTTTTGTTTTGATTTTGATTTTTATTTTTCTGGACATCAAATTGTCTTGGGGATGCTTTGGAGATTTGGGCTTCATTTGAGCCAGAAACAAAGGATGTGTATAGTTTATTTCCAAAATTTTTCTTGTTCACTGGCCTATATCCAAGCCCTTCGCTCTGACAGTTAACTTTTGTTCCCAATAGTCAGTCCAGATTTTCTTTACCTTCCACAAATTTTGACAAAGAGTTGTTCAGATCTTGAACTTTATTTTCAAGTGAGGAGATGCACTGTTCTGCATTGGCCAGATCTACCTCACAAGTAGCCATCTGTTCGTTTAGCATGTCATTCATAGTTTTGCAATTATCAAACTCCTTTTGGAGACCAATCAACTTTTCTGTTTCATCAACATTTACTTCCTTGCCTTTTTCACATGCCTTTAACTTAGCAAGCAGCTCAATGTTTTCCTTTTTCAAATTTTCATTCTCGCTCATAAGACTCTGATTTTCTTCAGCGAGTGCCTTGTTTTCAGTCAAGCTTTGATCATTTGTTATAGATTTAGATTTATCTTGTAACTTTCTTACAATTTCTTCCAATCTATTTATCTCAGCTTGCAGGATTCCATTCTCATCTCTCAAACAAGCAGTGCTTTCTTTGTGTAGATCTAAATCAACCATGAGAGTTTCATTTACTTCTTCAAGAGTAGAGCATTTTTTACAATGTGAGTTTTCAAATGAGCTGTTTTAAAATTTCTTCTTCAATTTTTTGTTTTCAGATTTTACTTTCTTGTATTGTTTAGCCATTTCATCATACGCATCCATTAACTCTTCAAAAGTAAAATCTTCTGAATCTGAGCTTACTTGAGATGAGAATGGATCACTGGGTTGATCTGAATGGTCAGCCATGAGGCAATCATGCTTTTGTTCTTCTTCCATTTCATGGATGCTAATCAATCCATCTAGGATATCTTTGGCTGAGCTGTAGCTGGAGACAAATAGAAATACATTGACATCTACAACAGTTTTTAACAAGTTTAAAGCTGTGAGATTGTTAGAATGTATGGACTTGTGATGATCAGTCCACTTGACTTTGTCCTCTAGCAGACTGGAAGGACCATTTGTACTAATCCTCCAGAGCTTGGGATCATGTGTGTTTTACAAGCTTGCATAATCACCCCAACCATTCATGGAAATTAGAACCATTAAAGATCGGATGGGAAAACACAAAAATCTGATCGGCAAAAGAGTTCATGATTTCAAAAAGCACTGGGATCCTTCTGTGTAGATCATTGGATCTGGGTAACACAGAGCTAGGTTCTGATACCAATTGTTAGGTCCCTTGGGTGCAGCCAGATCTAGAAGGGGGGTTGAATAGATCTAGTACAAACTTTGCCCAATTAAAAACTTAACTGATAAGAACATAAATTACTACTGAAAAGCACGTGGAACACTTAAAACACACTGTTGGTTTTAATGTGTCCCTTCTTTTGCAAGATGGGCTATGATGCCAACTATGAAAGTATGAGCCAAGTAATGAAATCAATCAACCTATGAACATGCGAATCATGAACCTAGGCAACCAGCACAAGCTCTAGCATGGGCATGCTATCTCAATCAAGACTAAGCAAAGCAAATAAAGGAAAACACACGCCGGAGCGTGGAATAAGGAATAAAGGAAAACACACCGTATAGGTGGAACAAGCAAAATAACGAGGAGATATGATGAAAGAGAAAGCTAATGCCCAAACTAAGGAAAGATGTGATCGCCACTAAGGTAGAAAGAAGTCAAAGACCTGATAAATACCTTAGAATAGGAGGATGATGCACCCGCCCATGGGAGAGGGAAAACAACCAAGAAACTGCAGCTCCGTCAGATGTAACGGTTTAAGACAGATGTGCCACAGCAAGTGTGACGGTCTCACGATAGACCGCTACAAGACTCTAACGCGCCTGTGCCCGACCGTCAGAGCTTCTGCAGAATAAGAAGTTGGGAATCTTTTGATCTCCAAGCTTTCCAGCTGGCCAGAGAGCTTGGGCCTCGTGCTATGGACCCTGTAAACCTGCAAGAGAGTGTAGAACACAAGAAAAACAACCCAGATTAGCCCTTAGACAAAGTAGTATCAATAAATCCAAGAAACTTAAGAACATGCAAAAGGAAAGGGAAATATCGGGGAGGTTGGTTTTTAACCCCTCTGGGGCGTTTTAAAAGATGGGAGGATGTTTTGAATGAATGCAGCAAGTGCAAGAACGTGGGAGATGGAGAGGGACAATGCTATGATGTTTGAAAGGGAGAAAAGACACTAAGATGACAACTTGACTGAACTAAACCCTTGGAAATGATACTCCCTGAACTTTGGAAGTAGATGGACGTGGGAAGCAGCTCTCCTTGGTTGGTTCTAGCTCCAGGATGCGGCAGCACTTCGACGCAAACTCCAGATGTCTCCTCTTCAAGCCATGAAGTCAAAGGTTCTATTTATAGACCCTCAAAGTCTAGGTTCGAATTAGGAAGATAATGACTAGAATTTTGACAAAAACTTAGATAAATCTTGAAGATAATACTCCCCAGAGTCCACAGAATCAAACGGAAGCTTCTTAGGATGAGTATCGAGAGAGAAACTCTCAAACCAAACTCTTAGTTCGATCACGGAATAGCAGAGCAAAGGCCAGGCTTGTCAGGACTCTCTGTTGGATGTAACGGCCGCATGATAGACTGCCACACTAATGTAACGCTCCAGTCTTGGACTGTCACACAACCCTATCCACTATAAGATAAGATCAACGGGAGAAGTTTGCAAACGTTGGACTCTTTAAGAAGGTAACAGTCATAGATAGATGCGTCACAACCAATGTAACGGCTGCACGATAAACTGTCACACCCAAATGGATAGGCAAAAAGATAAGCTTGAAAGGAAGCCTTAAACTTAAGGACTCTGGAAGGATGTAACGTACCATGGTAGATACGTTAGAGGACTGTAACGCCCCATCAAAGGACCGTTAGAGATAATAGAGTGCAAATGAAATGAGAGTTTGCTAAGCTTCGTCCAGGGGAAAGGGATAAGGAACCAGACCCAACCAAGGAGTTATGACTCATGAAATGGACCTCAAATTGACCAAGACGGCCCAATAAAGGTGAACAACTCGGAGCATCATATAGAATGAACAAGGAGATGACCCAACTTATCGGTCATAAAACGGGTGTCAATAGATGCCCCTCCTTAACGTCCTCTTTGCAGGGGAGCGAGCAGAGGTGAAGCGAAAGCGAAAATGGAACATGGAGATGAAGCGAAGATGAAGCGGAGTGGACTAAAAAGCAGGCGTTAAGGCAAACGACACCCGTTCTCAACCAACAAGCGACAGGAATTTTCCAGAAAACTTTGAACAAATCACAAGGAAAGGCAACCAAAGGACACATGTCTGGAGGAACTAACAACTAAGGAAAGGAAAACACGGCCAGCGGCCGGAGCAACGGAAAGGAAAGAGACGATTAACTAAACTCCAGACAGGAATCTTCAGCTAACCAAATCAATTGAGAAGACCGAAGGAAACTTTCCAATTCAGAGAGGAATGACTCTCCTTATTCGAGATCATTAAACACATAGTTATTCACCATCATTGAGACAACTCAGACAAATGAATGCTCACGAATGCTCAAAAGATGCGTATGATGCATGCTGGGCTAAAGAAAAAAGAAATCATTTAAAACAAATGCAAAGAAAGATAGAATAACAAGATACTTGAGAATAGTATTGCTAGATCGGAGAAATTAGGGTCAGGACACCATTTGCAACCACAGCGTGCAAGATAGAACCATCGTCCCCGAGCTTTTCCAACCTAACAGCCTATCCAACGATTAAGCATGTGCACTTAGATCATCATCATTTTTGTTTAAGGGGAATATCAGATCCCAGAACACATGAATGACCAGCCGGTTCTCGAGATAATATATCATATATAACATATAGTAATGCATTAAGGGATAAGGAATCGGGATACAATACCTGACTTACCTTCCTGGCGAGTGAATGTACGATGGCTTAAATTTTGCAACAAGAAAGGGTTAGCCAACAACAAAACAAATCATAGAATCAGGCATAAGCATTAATTGCATAGACAAGATAATCATTAAGCATAAAATTTCTGATAAATAAAGCATCATCATTCATCAAACACTCTAAAGCATGTAACGGTCCAGTAAGGGTGCGTTAGAAGTCCCTGACGGATCCACCTCGGCCCGTCAGAGTCTGGCGGTTCACATCCTTCAAGACATCATTTCAAATGACCTAACGGTCCATAAAGGACGCGTCAGAGTAGTGTGACGGTCTCACGATAGACCATCACATTTCCTGAGCGTTCAAAAAAAAAACAAACCGAACGGTCACCCACCCTCATTTACTCACAAACGCCAAAACCACACCAAAACCTCAACACCTACCGACGACCCTCCGTCCAACAAACGATGGTCGGCGACGAGCCCTCCCAGCCACCGAAGGCCAGAGAGAAGGGGAAGAAGAGGAAAGCCATCAAGCGCCTCCGATGCCGGATAGAACAAGAGAAAACTCCACCAGCGGTGAGCCCTCCGGCAAACGAACCAACGGAGGAAGCTTCCCCCATGACCATGGAGGAGGCTGAAAAAGACATGGGAGAGGCCATTGGCGGGGCAGCGACCACGGCGAGGGAGAAAAAGAAGAGAAGGAGCCAAGACCCCGAGGTAGGCCGTCCACCTCAAAACCCTAATTTTTAATTTTTTGTATATATGCATGTATGATGGGAGGGTAGAAATGGGTCTGCGAACCCCTTAGGAACAATTGTAGAACTTCTATGGCCATTTTAGGAGCCAAGGAAAACGAAGAGGATAACGCCCTATTGCAGAGAATGTGACGGTCATTGCAGCGATCGTCACAGATGTGACGCACCAACCCAGAGCCGTCAGAGAAACCAGAAGCAAAAGTAATTTTTGGGATTTTTCAGTTATTCAATTTTTTTGTTGTTTTCATTTCTATTAATTCAATGCAATGAAATTATGATTTGAATGACTAACCTATGCTCTACACGTGTGTAGGGAAAAAGAAGAACCAGGATCTCTTGGCTCCAGATCTGGGCGGTATACCAGGCATTGCCCGAGTACCAACGAGAGAGATTGGCCGGGATGGGATTCACCGAGGTGCTTAGCATCGAGGTGACGAGGACGGATACCCCGCTCTTGTATGCACTGCACGAGAGGTGGGACCCCATGAGTCGGGCTTTCATCTTCCCATGGGGCCACATGATCCCCACATTAGAAGACATGGCGAGGATCACCGGATTGCGAGTCCACGGAGTAGCAGTGACCTGGTGGACATATGGAGATTACCGGAAGATGGCCCAAGAGCTATTGGGCTTAGATCTGATCAGGCCGGGGGCACACATCATCCCAGCTCTCGAGGTCGAGACTACAGGACAGCTTGGGACTGAGAGGAGCGGCTATAACAGTCGGCAAGCTCCCCGAACAACATATAGACCGAGTGATAGAGCAGGTACGCCTGCGAGTGGCGGTAGAGGCAGGACAGGAGGGAGATCGAGTCTTGAGATGATTTCTGATGCTGTTATTCGGAAAGCTACTTTTTTCGACCCGAGCCGACGTGATCAGCTGCAGGCTACTGCTACTCTAGAGGATTTGGGCAGAGTGGGGAAGTACGCATGGGGAGCAGCAGCTCTTGCCTTCCTCTTCGAGTCGCTCAGCACCACAGACCGACGGACGATGCTGGGCGGCTTCTCATCTTTCCCACAGGTAAATGCTGAACTCTAGATGCTTTCTATATGATTATGATTCTACAAATGCAAATGATGCAATTTACTGACACTCGACCTTAAATGTAGATCTGGACCTTCGTGTATCTTCCAGGAATTGGGCGAGGTAGTCAGCTACATCCCGAGCGGATTCTGATCGTGAGGCGATGGGTGGTAGCGAGGGACACAGGATCGATCAACAGGCTGACCCGGGCCATCCAGGATGATCTTGACTCATTCCCACACACAGCGGTAAGCTCCGAACTTAAACTTTCTATATGCTCTTAAATGCTGCAAAAATGCTTTCTAAATGCTCATGAATGCTTCTGAATGGATTAACATGACCTTTTCAGGTGAGATGGACCCCATACCGGGATGAGGGCTACGAGGGACAGCCTTGGGTGAAGGCGTCCCTGGCATACAGCGGGCGAGACATATGGCTTCACTGCATCAACGTGATCGAGCCCTTGCACTACCGGCTGATCCTGAGGACTCGGGGACTACACCAGCCAGAGGTGACGTTCCCCCGTAGAGATGATGAGCGCCCGGGAAAATCTTCAAAGGGCATTAGCGGAGACGTCGACTGGTGCGCCCGGAAGGCCAAATATGTCCATGATTGGAACAAGAAGGGCCGGGCTGTGAAAGACCGGGCGGACAGCGACGATACCTACCTCAAGACTTACTCCCACCGGTATGGTGACCAGGTGTTCAGAGGCACTCGACGGTCAGTATGAACTTCTAAACTCAAAACTTTGTCTATCCAACGAATCATTTAAAACAAATGCAAAGAAAGATAGAATAACAAGATACTTGAGAATAGTATTGCTAGATCGGAGAAATTAGGGTCAGGACACCATTTGCAACCACAGCGTGCAAGATAGAACCATCGTCCCCGAGCTTTTCCAACCTAACAGCCTATCCAACGATTAAGCATGTGCACTTAGATCATCATCATTTTTGTTTAAGGGGAATATCAGATCCCAGAACACATGAATGACCAGCCGGTTCTCGAGATAATATATCATATATAACATATAGTAATGCATTAAGGGATAAGGAATCGGGATACAATACCTGACTTACCTTCCTGGCGAGTGAATGTACGATGGCTTAAATTTTGCAACAAGAAAGGGTTAGCCAACAACAAAACAAATCATAGAATCAGGCATAAGCATTAATTGCATAGACAAGATAATCATTAAGCATAAAATTTCTGATAAATAAAGCATCATCATTCATCAAACACTCTGAAGCATGTAACGGTCCAGTAAGGGTGCGTTAGAAGTCCCTGACGGATCCACCTCGGCCCGTCAGAGTCTGGCGGTTCACATCCTTCAAGACATCATTTCAAATGACCTAACGGTCCATAGAGGACGCGTCAGAGTAGTGTGACGGTCTCACGATAGACCATCACATTTCCTGAGCGTTCAAAAAAAAACAAACCGAACGGTCACCCACCCTCATTTACTCACAAACGCCAAAACCACACCAAAACCTCAACACCTACCGACGACCCTCCGTCCAACAAACGATGGTCGGCGACGAGCCCTCCCAGCCACCGAAGGCCAGAGAGAAGGGGAAGAAGAGGAAAGCCATCAAGCGCCTCCGATGCCGGATAGAACAAGAGAAAACTCCACCAGCGGTGAGCCCTCCGGCAAACGAACCAACGGAGGAAGCTTCCCCCATGACCATGGAGGAGGCTGAAAAAGACATGGGAGAGGCCATTGGCGGGGCAGCGACCACGGCGAGGGAGAAAAAGAAGAGAAGGAGCCAAGACCCCGAGGTAGGCCGTCCACCTCAAAACCCTAATTTTTAATTTTTTGTATATATGCATGTATGATGGGAGGGTAGAAATGGGTCTGCGAACCCCTTAGGAACAATTGTAGAACTTCTATGGCCATTTTAGGAGCCAAGGAAAACGAAGAGGATAACGCCCTATTGCAGAGAATGTGACGGTCATTGCAGCGATCGTCACAGATGTGACGCACCAACCCAGAGCCGTCAGAGAAACCAGAAGCAAAAGTAATTTTTGGGATTTTTCAGTTATTCAATTTTTTTGTTGTTTTCATTTCTATTAATTCAATGCAATGAAATTATGATTTGAATGACTAACCTATGCTCTACACGTGTGTAGGGAAAAAGAAGAACCAGGATCTCTTGGCTCCAGATCTGGGCGGTATACCAGGCATTGCCCGAGTACCAACGAGAGAGATTGGCCGGGATGGGATTCACCGAGGTGCTTAGCATCGAGGTGACGAGGACGGATACCCCGCTCTTGTATGCACTGCACGAGAGGTGGGACCCCATGAGCCGGGCTTTCATCTTCCCATGGGGCCACATGATCCCCACATTAGAAGACATGGCGAGGATCACCGGATTGCGAGTCCACGGAGTAGCAGTGACCTGGTGGACATATGGAGATTACCGGAAGATGGCCCAAGAGCTATTGGGCTTAGATCTGATCAGGCCGGGGGCACACATCATCCCAGCTCTCGAGGTCGAGACTACAGGACAGCTTGGGACTGAGAGGAGCGGCTATAACAGTCGGCAAGCTCCCCGAACAACATATAGACCGAGTGATAGAGCAGGTACGCCTGCGAGTGGCGGTAGAGGCAGGACAGGAGGGAGATCGAGTCTTGAGATGATTTCTGATGCTGTTATTCGGAAAGCTACTTTTTTCGACCCGAGCCGACGTGATCAGCTGCAGGCTACTGCTACTCTAGAGGATTTGGGCAGAGTGGGGAAGTACGCATGGGGAGCAGCAGCTCTTGCCTTCCTCTTCGAGTCGCTCAGCACCACAGACCGACGGACGATGCTGGGCGGCTTCTCATCTTTCCCACAGGTAAATGCTGAACTCTAGATGCTTTCTATATGATTATGATTCTACAAATGCAAATGATGCAATTTACTGACACTCGACCTTAAATGTAGATCTGGACCTTCGTGTATCTTCCAGGGATTGGGCGAGGTAGTCAGCTACATCCCGAGCGGATTCTGATCGTGAGGCGATGGGTGGTAGCGAGGGACACAGGATCGATCAACAGGCTGACCCGGGCCATCCAGGATGATCTTGACTCATTCCCACACACAGCGTTAAGCTCCGAACTTAAACTTTCTATATGCTCTTAAATGCTACAAAAATGCTTTCTAAATGCTCATGAATGCTTCTGAATGGATTAACATGACCTTTTCAGGTGAGATGGACCCCATACCGGGATGAGGGCTACGAGGGACAGCCTTGGGTGAAGGCATCCCTGGCATACAGCGGGCGAGACATATGGCTTCACTGCATCAACGTGATCGAGCCCTTGCACTACCGGCTGATCCAGAGGACTCGGGGACTACACCAGCCAGAGGTGACGTTCCCCCGTAGAGATGATGAGCGCCCGGGCAAATCTTCAAAGGGCATTAGCGGAGACGTCGACTGGTGCGCCCGGAAGGCCAAATATGTCCATGATTGGAACAAGAAGGGCCGGGCTGTGAAAGACCGGGCGGACAGCGACGATACCTACCTCAAGGCTTACTCCCACCGGTATGGTGACCAGGTGTTCAGAGGCACTCGACGGTCAGTATGAACTTCTAAACTCAAAACTTTGTCTATCCAACGAATCATTTAAAACAAATGCAAAGAAAGATAGAATAACAAGATACTTGAGAATAGTATTGCTAGATCGGAGAAATTAGGGTCAGGACACCATTTGCAACCACAGCGTGCAAGATAGAACCATCGTCCCCGAGCTTTTCCAACCTAACAGCCTATCCAACGATTAAGCATGTGCACTTAGATCATCATCATTTTTGTTTAAGGGGAATATCAGATCCCAGAACACATGAATGACCAGCCGGTTCTCGAGATAATATATCATATATAACATATAGTAATGCATTAAGGGATAAGGAATCGGGATACAATACCTGACTTACCTTCCTGGCGAGTGAATGTACGATGGCTTAAATTTTGCAACAAGAAAGGGTTAGCCAACAACAAAACAAATCATAGAATCAGGCATAAGCATTAATTGCATAGACAAGATAATCATTAAGCATAAAATTTCTGATAAATAAAGCATCATCATTCATCAAACACTCTGAAGCATGTAACGGTCCAGTAAGGGTGCGTTAGAAGTCCCTGACGGATCCACCTCGGCCCGTCAAAGTCTGGCGGTTCACATCCTTCAAGACATCATTTCAAATGACCTAACGGTCCATAGAGTACGCGTCAGAGTAGTGTGACGGTCTCACGATAGACCATCACATTTCCTGAGCGTTCAAAAAAAAAACAAACCGAACGGTCACCCACCCTCATTTACTCACAAACGCCAAAACCACACCAAAACCTCAACACCTAACGACGACCCTCCGTCCAACAAACGATGGTCGACGACGAGCCCTCCCAGCCACTGAAGGCCAGAGAGAAGGGGAAGAAGAGGAAAGCCATCAAGCGCCTCCGATGCCGGATAGAACAAGAGAAAACTCCACCAGCGGTGAGCCCTCCGGCAAACGAACCAACAGAGGAAGCTTCCCCCATGACCATGGAGGAGGCTGAAAAAGACATGGGAGAGGCCATTGGCGGGGCAGCGACCACGGCGAGGGAGAAAAAGAAGAGAAGGAGCCAAGACCCCGAGGTAGGCCGTCCACCTCAAAACCCTAATTTTTAATTTTTTGTATATATGCATGTATGATGGGAGGGTAGAAATGGGTCTGCGAACCCCTTAGGAACAATTGTAGAACTTCTATGGCCATTTTAGGAGCCAAGGAAAACGAAGAGGATAACGCCCTATTGCAGAGAATGTGACGGTCATTGCAGCGATCGTCACAGATGTGACGCACCAACCCAGAGCCGTCAGAGAAACCAGAAGCAAAAGTAATTTTTGGGATTTTTCAGTTATTCAATTTTTTTGTTGTTTTCATTTCTATTAATTCAATGCAATGAAATTATGATTTGAATGACTAACCTATGCTCTACACGTGTGTAGGGAAAAAGAAGAACCAGGATCTCTTGGCTCCAGATCTGGGCGGTATACCAGGCATTGCCCGAGTACCAACGAGAGAGATTGGCCGGGATGGGATTCACCGAGGTGCTTAGCATCGAGGTGACTAGGACGGATACCCCGCTCTTGTATGCACTGCACGAGAGGTGGGACCCCATGAGCCGGGCTTTCATCTTCCCATGGGGCCACATGATCCCCACATTAGAAGACATGGCGAGGATCACCGGATTGCGAGTCCACGGAGTAGCAGTGACCTGGTGGACATATGGAGATTACCGGAAGATGGCCCAAGAGCTATTGGGCTTAGATCTGATCAGGCCGGGGGCACACATCATCCCAGCTCTCGAGGTCGAGACTACAGGACAGCTTGGGACTGAGAGGAGCGGCTATAACAGTCGGCAAGCTCCCCGAACAACATATAGACCGAGTGATAGAGCAGGTACGCCTGCGAGTGGCGGTAGAGGCAGGACAGGAGGGAGATCGAGTCTTGAGATGATTTCTGATGCTGTTATTCGGAAAGCTACTTTTTTCGACCCGAGCCGACGTGATCAGCTGCAGGCTACTGCTACTCTAGAGGATTTGGGCAGAGTGGGGAAGTACGCATGGGGAGCAGCAGCTCTTGCCTTCCTCTTCGAGTCGCTCAGCACCACAGACCGACGGACGATGCTGGGCGGCTTCTCATCTTTCCCACAGGTAAATGCTGAACTCTAGATGCTTTCTATATGATTATGATTCTACAAATGCAAATGATGCAATTTACTGACACTCGACCTTAAATGTAGATCTGGACCTTCGTGTATCTTCCAGGGATTGGGCGAGGTAGTCAGCTACATCTCGAGCGGATTCTGATCGTGAGGCGATGGGTGGTAGCGAGGGACACAGGATCGATCAACAGGCTGACCCGGGCCATCTAGGATGATCTTGACTCATTCCCACACACAGCGGTAAGCTCCGAACTTAAACTTTCTATATGCTCTTAAATGCTGCAAAAATGCTTTCTAAATGCTCATGAATGCTTCTGAATGGATTAACATGACCTTTTCAGGTGAGATGGACCCCATACCGGGATGAGGGCTACGAGGGACAGCCTTGGGTGAAGGCGTCCCTGGCATACAGCGGGCGAGACATATGGCTTCACTGCATCAACGTGATCGAGCCCTTGCACTACCGGCTGATCCTGAGGACTCGGGGACTACACCAGCCAGAGGTGATGTTCCCCCGTAGAGATGATGAGCGCCCGGGCAAATCTTCAAAGGGCATTAGCGGAGACGTCGACTGGTGCGCCCGGAAGGCCAAATATGTCCATGATTGGAACAAGAAGGGCCGGGCTGTGAAAGACCGGGCGGACAGCGATGATACCTACCTCAAGGCTTACTCCCACCGGTATGGTGACCAGGTGTTCAGAGGCACTCGACGGTCAGTATGAACTTCTAAACTCAAAACTTTGTCTATTTAAATTAATACTTCTATATGCACTGACATATGCTTTCTAAATGCAGCTAGACCCACAGGGAAGAATAGCCGAGCTCGAGGGACTCCTTCATGCCACCATCCAGCAGCGGGACGAGTACCGGACCGCTTTGGAGCTTTTGGTGAGTTTCTACACTTTAGACTTAAATGCTTATGATTATGATGATTGGCTAACTTTGACTTTTAAATGCAGCGGTCCGAGGGAGCCCAGATGACCGGACCAGATGCACCGTCCTCCTCTTCACAGCCTGCCGGGGAACGGGCTGAGCGAGATGCGGATTTTACCCGAGCCGTAGCTCGAGCTGAGGAGGCCGAGGCTACCCTCGCAGAGCGGGTAAGAATCTAAACCTTTAAATGCTTATGATTTAAATGCTTTTTATTTATTTATGCGAATGCTGACCAAAATGCTAATGCAGGCGAGAGAGCTGACTGCGGCATTGGCCGAGACGGAGCGAGCTCAAGCAGAGACCGAGCAGACCCGAGCAGAACTAGACCATTCCCAAGCTGAAGCAGGGCGTCTTTAGGCAGAGGTGGCCCGACTGAGTGGAGAATTGGAGCGGGCAGCCACCCAGACTGCAGACCTTGATAGATACCGGACCGAGGCTCGGGCGGCGCGACTCCAGGTGCATGACTTAAAGATAGAACTCCGGGCCGTGGAGTGGACAGTCCGGATGATCAGCCGGGGGCCCGTGCTGAGTGCATCTCGGAGTGCTGCAGCGGGAGGCACATGGAGCGGAGCGCCGAGCGGATCAGTAGGAAACTACCTGGCTAGTTCTTCCGATCGGCGGAGGAACGAGGACGCGGATCGGAGACGATCACGAGAGGAGGAGCACAGTGCCATGGGGCCGCCAGCCAAGAGGCAGGAGGGTGCCGGTGATAGTGAGGGCCCGGGGGATAAACCCGCCGAGTGATGTATTTTTTCTTCTTCTTTTCTTTGACACCCACACTTGTACATGACTTATGTGAATGAAATAGAATAATGAAAATCTTTTTGTGTTTTATTTATGTGGATGAAATGGGTGTGTGAATGTGGATATGAAGGAATGCAATGAATATGTGAATGCATATATGAATGGATGGGAATGAATGCGGACGGATGGAAACAGGTGTGGATGAGTGAGAACAGTGGTCAAAATGTAAGACCAGCAGGTCAGGCCAAAGAGAATTGGAAAGGGTGAACAAAACCTACAGCAGAGAATGTGACGGTCTATTGATGGAGCGTCAGGTTCACATAACGCATCAAGGATAGGCCGTCAGAAATGACAGAGCGAAAATGGACTGAAAGCTGTTGCAGGAAATGTGACGGTCCATTGATGGAGCGTCAGAGATTTGTAACGGCCTAAGATTAGACCGTTAGACACGACAGAGCAAAACTGTGCTAAAGACGTGTAGCAGGAAATGTGACGGTCCAAATATGGAGCGTCAGAGATACGTAACAGTCTTACGATAGACCGTCAGAGAAGAAACTGTACTCCGAGATGATTCTGCCGTGAGAGCCCAACCTCGAGGCAAGGAGACCTTAATCTCCACTAGAACCCTCCTCGGCTTAGGATAAGGCTTTCTAACCCCAATCTTATTATCCTAGCACCAAAATCAAGCCTTTATAAGCTAGGAACAAGCCCAAAAATCGCAGCTTTCATTAAATCTCTGCTACAAGGGTTGAAAACTCCATCAAAGGGCAAGGAACATCATGAAGAGAAGCATCGGAGCGATGGGCATGGAGGAGAGAGTCTACACTGGCCCTAAAGCAGCCAAGAAGGAGCACGGGGAGCTGCAAAGGTTGACATCCATCCCCAAGCATCTGAGCTCAAGTGCCCAAAGAGTGGTAAGTTCCAATTGACTTGAAAAGTTCATCAATTTCTGCACTTTCTATACCACTTATGATTCTTCTTTCTTCTTCTTCTTCTTTCTTTAGCCTCTTTCTGGTCCAAGGTGTTATTCCAACTTAAAGTGGGTGGCTCCCATGGTCAAAGAACTCCCTTTAGAAGTTTTATCCATCCTTAGGGCATGGCACCTCCAACCTTTGTTAGTTTTAGCCAAGAACTTCCAGAAATTGTCTTTAGATTGGGCAAGCATTTCAGCCCTTATAGAGCTATGGCATCCACAAGCACACACCTTCCTCTTCCCTTCCTTTGAAGCTTTAGTCCTATTGGAGGAGGTAGATACCTACCTAGCCCTCACTAAGACTAAAGTAGGGGACGAAGATCTAGTGTGCCATACGGTCAAACCTATTGACCCATCCTTGATCTTAAGTGATTTCATACACAACCCAAAGGACGTGAGGACCATGATCAGCCCAAACCATATTCACTTGATACCCATGGCTCAATGGATAGTCTCTCATTGTAAGAACAAGTGGGAGAGATATGAAGCCATAGCCAAAGCCGTGTCAGTTTGCTTATGCGGAGTCTTCCTTTTTACTACCACCGACCACCTCCTAGATATCCAAAACCTTAGCATCATCAGCGGATTGTGGCGGGGTTTGTCTATTTCTCATGCGGTCCTTTCATTCCTTTATGAAGGACTTAGTTCAGCTTGCTTAAGAGGACCTCTTTTCGGCTCCATGATACTCCTTGAGTGTTGGATGGGTGTGAGAATTATGTTCCAACCCAAGGAAGACATACCTTTAGCTAGCCGGATCTTTGGGAGCCACCCCTTGTTCTTTATTGGAGGTGCCTTCGGATTCTCTTCACAGGTTGAGTGCCGGACAGCGGACAAGAAAACATGGGATGAATGACGCCTCTTCCTCAACACTTTGTCAATAGAGAAGTTCATGATGCATCCAAGAGTTTTGCGGAGCACCTTGCTTAGAGTACCACGGCGACCAGGCCTTGATCTACAGCTAGTGGGGAACACTACCTTGGCGATCTACAACCCACACCGGTGCTACCTTCAAATTGGGCTACCCCGAACCGAAGTTCCTACACTATCACACTACCCTCCCCTTCTGGCTAGGAAGATGGGGACCGAAGAAGATGAGAGAGCGATCCGGAACGCACTGACCATGTGGGAAATCAGCAAAGTGCGCCCGTGGCAAGAAGAAGTGGAAGAGGACGACGAGGGATGCCGTAGCTATGTGAAAGAATTGCGCAAGATCCGCCCTCTTGCGGATAGAAAATTGAATGTAGCTTGAGATTTCTTATGATGTTTCTGAACTTGAAGTTTATTTTATGTATTATTGAATTCAATGGAATGATATAGAAGTGCCTTAGTTGATGGAATCATGAGTTTGTTGCTTAACTTGGCCTGAAAGCAGAGTTTCTGGAATCTGTAACGGTCCTACATAGGGCCGTCACAATAGTCTGACGATCTTACGATGAGCCGTCAGAAGGAGTGAACTCAGAAAATTGAGTTTTTATTCTCTGTAGAATGTAACGGTCTAATAGTAGGACGTTAGAGTGAAGTGACAGTCGATCGCGGACGCGTCAGAGAGGGTTTGCTGAGGACCAATGGATTTCAAAGTTTAGAAGGCTGTGACGGTCAAAGGGTGACCGTTACAGGTTGTGACGGTCTGACACTGGTGCGTTAAAGACCCGAACCTGAAAATTTGCAATCTTGGGCTTGAACCTGCGTTCTGCACACACTTAGACAAGAAACAAGTTAGACCTGTTCTTAGACTCAACCCCTTGCCTAAAGCAAGTTAGAAAATGACCATTTCTTGATATTTGGTTAATGGGTGGAGCCTTATTAAATAGGCAAAGAATATAAAATGGAAACAATGCAATGCATATTATGGTATTTTTTGAGAATTTTTACAAACATTTGTATTTTTTGTGAGTTTTTTTTGAAAATATCTGGTGTTTTTGGTGTTTTTTTTGGAATATATGATTTTTTTGGATTTCGAAATATCTGATTTTTTTGGATTTTGAAATATATGATTTTTTAGATTTTGAAATATATAATTTTTTTTATATTTTGAAATATATGATTTTTTTGGATTTTGAAAATCAGTGTCTCCCTAGGAATGAGGGTCCTCCCAATTCCGTTCAGACTTTCCGAGGTTGGCGTGTAATGGGGGTGACAACCCCTAGCCAGGGCCTAACTCGCGTGACGGTGTTTCTGCCAAGGCCATACCCAGGGTACTTGTCTCAGTCCTGAAAAGGAAAAATAGAATGCAGGGATAAGCTTATGCTAGATATAAAAGTTTTTAGGACTTGAGTTCCTCTCCAGTCAACCTATTCAGAGACTTGGTCTGTTGTGCCGGGACTTTTGCGTCCGTCATCGAACCTTTGTCCACTCTAGGCACGCATACGACCGGGTTCATAAGGTCCCGCGGGGAAACTATACTGCCACTCTTGCCATGCCTAGCTTTTATTATTTTTTTCTTTTGGAGCTTTGGAATTGATAATTGATGGACTTTCGAGATAGACTTTTACTTTTGTTAAGAAGATTGCTCATTTTCTTTGCTTTTTTCCTTTTTCTTGTGGCGTCAGGTCATAACGGACTGCCCCTATTGAGACCTCTTCTCATCAAGGCGCCTAGATCGGTCGTCGCCTCCCTGTTCACCTCTTGCCCCTAGATTCAGCCGAAGAAAGAGACGGACAGGGACTTTTGACTTTCCCCCCAAAGCATGGCCAAGAAGAAATGGTGTCAACAAAGTGGGAAACCCGACCAGGGACGTCGTGTAGCGTGTGATTGCCATACTTGGGGTCCTCTTTCTCGCAAGGAAGGGAAAGAACACCTTGCTGCCGGGGTGGCACTGGTTTAGATTCTAAGGAAAGAAACGCTTAAGGTACAACCCATTCCAAGTGTGAGAGAGCTCCTCACCTTCTGCGTTCACTAAGCGATAAGCATTCCCTGGATAAGCCTCTTTCACAATAAACGGCCCTTCCCAGTTAGGTTGCAATTTAGACCTAGGACCTTCAGACCGAATGAATTTGCGTTTCAAAACCATATCACCTTTTTGAAATTTGTGCTCAATTACCTTCTTTTGAAAATAACGTGAAACTCTCTTTTGATAAACGGATACGTGATCGGCCGCATTCATCCTCTTCTCGTCTAAGAGTTCCAGCTGGACGAGCAACGCCTCTCGACGTTCATCGGGATTAAGTTCCTTATCGAGCTGTACCCTTAGGGAAGGGATCAAAATCTCATGTGGGAGCACCGCCTCCATCCCGTAAGTGAGAGCATAGGGAGTTTGCCCTGTAGGAGTACGAACGGAGGTGCGGTAAGCCCATAGAGCTTCCACTAATCTTTCTGGCCAATCAGAAAACTTATGAGATTCACATGTTTTCTTTATGATTTTGAGAAGGGTTTTGTTAGTGGCTTCGGCCTGATCGTTGCTTTGTGGGTAATATGGATATGAATGATGTAATGTAATATTGAACTTCTTACATAGGTCCTTGAGCTCTTGAGAGACGAACTGGGGTCCGTTGTCGGTGATGATGCTGCTTGGCACTTCGAACCACGAGATAATGTTCTTCATGATGAAGCGGCACACCATGGTAGCTTTAATCTCTACGTATGCTTTGGCTTCAGCCCACTTGGTGAAGTACTCAGTGGCGGTAAGGATGAAGGATTTTTGCTTGATCTGAGAATTGGGATCACCGAGCGGGCCGACAACGTCGAAAGCCACATAGAGAACGGCCAAGGAGCAGATAGAGGATGAAGAGATGAAGCTGGAGCATGAATTTTATCAGCATGGAGTTGGCATTTAAGACACCTCCGGACATAGAGGGAGCAATCTGTTGGATCGAGAGGACGGTCAAGCTAGAGGGGGAGGGGGTGAATAGGTTGACCTTATAAAAATTATAGTAGAGCAATTTGAATCAGAATCACCACACCTAGATGATTAATTGAAACACTGAACCAAGCCAATCAGAGAACGTGCCTATCATGCATCTAGCGAGGAATAGATTGCGAAGATTAAACCAAACCACACAAGAGACCGCAATTTTAAGGTGGTTCGGTCATCTAATGGAGACCTACGTCCACCTCCCCACTCAACTAGTGAGGAACCCTGCTGAGCTTCACAGCTTTGGTAAACCGAGGAAGTAATTCCTCTATACTGTTGACTACCCCAACAGAAAACAACGAAGAACAAATCCTCAGATCCGCTGTCAAACAGCTTGAAGGCACACAGCCTTAACACCCCTGATCTCAGCACAGCCCGCTGAATCAGAATCACCCTCTCTTCACTAAATCCAGTGAAGGAGAGGAATACAATGTTCAAAAATAATAGGAAAACTAAAAGATAAGAAATCAAACTTCAGCACTTGGACGCAGCGGAATTTAGATCACCAACAGAGAGATCCATGTCCATACGCATGAGCTTCGATCCTTGAATCTCCTCTGTCTGGAATGTAGAAGAGTCTTGGTGGCGTGATGATCTTCTGATCTGGTTCTTCAGCAGCCTTCGTCCAGTTCTGCTCTGAGCCTCTCTCGTTCTGCTATACGCCTCTTTCGTTCTTCTTCTCTTTTTCCTCTCCTGTCTTCTTCCTTTTGTTCTCGGGTGAACCTATTTTTTGGTCTTCCCGCGCACAAGATAGTTCACGTGAGGCAGGTGGGCCACCACCCTGATTTTCTGGTTATCCTCATGATTGCTCACGTGGGGAACCTTCTGGAGTGGTAGAAGCTACGAGACCTTATCCGCTTTTGGCTGATGTGGCAGGTAGTGACTGAAGGTGGGATCCACTTATCGTGCTCTGCAACTTGGATTAGATGGCGTCGACCCTCTTGCCCCAAGGAGTTAACGCACCCTTCTTCAAGCTTCAGGTTTCATGCTGAGTGCGTTGACGCAAGAAGCAGCTGCGTCCACTCATTAGTTGCGCTTTATACAGTTGTGGCAATCCATCGTACTGCAGCGTCGACTCATCGAACTGCAGCGTCGACGCTGCCAAGGTACTCCAGAGGCTACGACAAGGAATGCTTGAACTGCTGCGTTCACGCTGCTTGATCAAGGCGTTGACGCGTCAGAGTATACCAGTAAGCCATTGCTTCTCCCTTTGTAACTGCTGCGTCGACGCAGCTCTATCTTGGCGTTGACGCAGTGGAGCAACTTGTGAAGATATTGGTGAAGGCTTCTTCGACTGCTGCGTGGACGCTGTAAGCTCCCAGCGTCGACCCTGTTCCTTTCTAGCACAAGAATGAAATCAAGTGAAAGCATTTATTGAATCAAACTTATTCATCATTGAATTGAAATACATCATTCATATCTCATGGTTGTCATCATCAAAACCATGGGTACAACAATCTCCCCCTTTTTGATGATGGCAACTATGAGTTGAATGCCATTCATAACATTGCATCTAAACAGTCAAGGTTATTCAAATCAAGCAAAAAGCTTCAGATTAACAGGAAATCAAATCATTGACTAAATCAAAGTATAATTTTGTCATTCATTCAAGTTCAAGAATTTACATTATAGAACCAGACAAAAAGAAAAACATTCATTCAAGGTAGTCAATATGATTGATGCAGATGCAATGAGCTTTGGTCAAGTTTCCAGCTTGAATTCATGATTGATGCATTCATAACATTATTCTCCCCCTTTGACTTCATCAGGAAGGGGAGGAAACGTGGAATAGCTATCTCAAGGGTGGAAGAAGCGATTGTATCTTCTGGCAGAAGGAGGTTGTTGTTGCTGACGAGAGGATTGCCCTTCAGTAGTTGGCTGGCGAGGCTGCTGCTGGCCAGATGGATCTCTGGCTAGTAAATCTCGGATATCCTGAGATAGTTCACCCAGTTGATGACTTAGAGTGGAGCGTACACTGTCAATGGCAGAAGGAAGATCATCTGATGACTTAGATAGTTCCCCAATTGACTGAATTGCTGCAATCACTTTGTCAATCTTTTCTAACATTGCCTTGAGGTATTGGGGAACTACATTGACAGGACCTTTGATGGTTTCAACGGCTATCCGCACATCAAAGCATAAATCAGTAATCTTGGAAAGGGATTGAAAAAATGAAGCTTGATTACTATGCATATCAGTCACCAGTGTAGATAGCTTGTCAAGAAGAGTTGATATGTTCTGCATGACTTTCCTTGTAGCTTGGTCAGAAAGCATCTTGGTGAGTAAGAATTTTTGTCACTCGGATAAGACAGAGACTTCAAATTGGACAATCCGAGAAGTCAGTTTGTTGAAATGATAATTTGTAAACTCCATTAATTTGTCCATTTTTGCATCCTGATGTTGCAGCATCATAGTCATGTGTGCAAACATCTCTTCAACAGTGGCTGGAGGTGGAGCTTCATCAGAAGTTGGAAAAGGTCTTCTATAAATTCCAACGGAGGAGCTTCATCAGAAGTTGCAAACATCTCTTCAACGGCTATCCAATGTAGGTGCAGTGCCACTGGGTTGCCCAGTTTCCAGCTGAGGGCTTGATGATCGAGCAAATGGTTCCTCAAACTCATGCTCTTCTCTTGGTGAACTACCCTCTTGTCTGTCTACTCTCACCACAGGAGGAATTGGTGCATCTGTCCTGTTTGCGTGACTAGCATCCGCAGTGCCTGTTTCTAATGGAGCTGTGCTGACTAGGAAGAGTTCGAACTGGCTTACCATCAATAACTTTAAAACCCATAAATTTCTGAATGTAAGAAAGTGTGTAAACATTCCCTTGAGGAATGATTATTTTCTTCTCAGAACCAAAGTCTACTCCCACTTTTCGAAAAATAGCAGTCAAGGGAGCAGCATATGGAAGTGTTCTGGATTGTGTCAAGCATGACCCCATGGTTTGAATAACTACATCAGACAGGGAAATATGTATTCTCTTCAGCATACAGTAAAGTAGAAATCTCTGCATCTCAGTCACCCTTTCTCTACCACTGCTCTGTGGTGTGACCATTGATGTGCAAATGTGGTGGAGAAGTCTATTCAATGGAGGGAATTGATTTGCTTTGAGACTGGACAAATAAGTTTCCCTGACATCGGAAGGATCACTCGGTTTATCAGTCAGGAGAGCATAAGCTTCATGCTCATCATACTCAAAGCTATGTAGTTGAACTCCATTCTTGGGGATTTTCCAGGCTTTGGCAAACAATTTATTGGATAACTCAAAACTGACATTCCGGACAGTTGATGTGAGTTTTGGAACTTGAGATTCATATTTCAAATTTTTGTAGAACTCTCTGACCAGGGTGGGGTAATATACCTTGTGGGTTGTAACAAAAGAGCACCATCCCTGATCGTCCAAGGTAGGAAACAGTTCCGGAAAAACGTCAAGCATTTGATGGTCGGTAGCAGCAATATACCGGGAAATAAGAACCTTCAAAGGTTCATCCACAGTGACGGTAAGTGAGCTGGCCGCACCTTTCTGTCCCGTTGCAGCACTTGCAGATGAACCCTTCTTGTCTGACCTGACATCAGATTCCCTTCTCTTTTTGGTTGGCGGGCTCGGAGCGCGTGGACGCATCCCTTTCCGCTTCCCTTTATCGTGAGCAGCTTTGGAGCGAGGCTCCAGATTGTCTTCAGCTGATGCAGAGCTTCTTGGATGATCCTCTGCCTTCTTCTTTCCCTTGTGAGTAGATGTCGGAGGAGCCATGGCAGCGGGAGGAGGAAGAATGAAACAGGAAAGGGTTTGGGAGAGCTCGGAAGATAGAATGACAAAGGCTTTCAAAGGAAATGAAGACGAACGGCGGTCACGTTCCGCTTTTAAAGGAGTTTTGAAACCCTTTTCAGTGAGCGGTTCACCCGGTTCAAGTCCGCGAACCGGAAAAAGTAAAAGTGGTTCTGGAAACGTTGCGTTGACGCCAAGGGATACAGCATCGACGCAGTGAAGCAGAAACAAACGAATATATGCAAGAAGAGTAGCAAGAAGGTCATCTGTACAAGGAGTTTTCTTAAGATACTGAGATATGGAGTAGAGATGCTCATAGTCAAGGATTTTTAAGTATTGCAGATCTAGTTCCCATGAGAGAGATGTGTAAATAGGCTCCAATTCAATTAATGATAAAGAGAAGAAATAATCTTAAAGCATTGAATTTAAAAAAATATGAACCACCAAAGGCACCTGCCTGAAGAAAAAGAGGAACTCTTTTCACACTAGAACCATTTTCATTTCTGTTCCTTATATTTGTCAATTTCAAGTTGCCTTTTGGAGAGAGAGAAATTTAACTGGCATTGATAACAGACCAAGTTGAATAACGAGCTTCAGATCAATCACACTTACATGTTTTCATTATTTTTCACATTTGCAGCATTTTCAACTTATTTTACGTTTTCATTTGCAGTCAAGTATGGCTAGCCTTTTGACACGGGTACACATGTTTATTAGACACCCGAGTCCCCGGTTACTCAGCATAGCAAACTATTCTGCATAGATGGATCAGAGTTGGCAACTTACGTCATGACATGCCTATCAGCACTTCATAGGTGCTTGAAGGTAGTTTCTCAGTCAATAGTTACCATTGCTCTGAAATGGTTTATTTTTCACTTGAAGATAGAGATAGTGGCGCACCTCATGACTTGCTCTTTAGCACTTCTTTGGTGTATAGGGCTAGTTTCTCAGTGAATAGCCACCATTGCTCTGCATTTTATAACATGTGTAAGAGATTATTTCTACAGCTTTTATACTCAATATCTTGGTTTTATTACCAATACAAATATTAAATTCCTCTACACACAGTGGTTTCTTTACTGTTGAACAATATAAGGTTTGAGAGATGACAAGATCCTGGTTTTATTAAATTGTTCAGCTTTTATTCCATACATAGTGCATTATTGGGTTCAAAAGTTCTTGAATTCAAACACCATAAGAATTATAGATCTCCTATCATTAGCTTTTCATAGAGCTGTTCAGAACATATCTCAACTCAATAGGAACTTTCACTGTAACTCCCCCTGAATTTAAGACATCGTCTACATGTCTCAGTTCTCTAGAGTTTTTCCCTCATACAGGAATGTCAAGGAGGCTTTATTGAGAGATAAGAACGGAAGGGACGAGATAAATGAACAGAGCAAGTTGATTTGAGATAGGAAAGTCTCCAAAAGAAGAGTATATAACACTGCTGCGTTGACCCAGCCTTATAACTGCGTTAACTCATCCATCAAGGCCGCTCATAGATGGGTTCTGTTTCCGAAAACAACTGATCACAGCGTCAACTCAGTCACATTGCTGTGTCAACTCATTCAACCATCCAGAGACACTTCACACCAGATTCTCAAAGAACAAGCTGTCTGGTGCATTAACCCTATTTCCACACTGCGTTAACTCAACCAACCAACCATCAATAACAACTCTGCACTTTGTTCATCATTTTGACACCAAGAAGGTAATCTGAAGCTAACTCCCCCTCAGACCATGCATGAATGAGATTATAACAGCCAATAAAATGAGTATCATGCTGAAACTATATTCATTATGAATTTATTGATGGAAAGATAGGCATACCAAGCACAGAAGACTAAGCTCCCCTGAGTTTATGACATATACACTTCAAACCAAGACAAGTTTAATCATTCATTTTCTAGAAGATAGGTCAGGCACACAAATCAGGCATCCATATTATAATTGCACAGACCAAGCTCTCTTCTAAGATAAGAGAATCTATCATTGTTCAGAGGCTTGGTAAAAATATCGGCCAATTGAGATTGTGATTCAACAAATATGAGTTTAAAATTTCCTTTTATCACTTCATCTCTTAAGAAATGGTGTCTAATTTCTATGTGTTTGGTCCTAGAGTGCTGGATAGGATTTTTGGCCAGGTTTATGGCACTTGTGTTATCACACAATATGGGGACACACCCAAGATCAGTTTGATAATCTTGGAGTTGATGTTTGATCCACAACACTTGAGTACCACAACTCCCTGCAGCGACATATTCTGCCTTTATAGTGGATAGTGCCACTGAGTGTTGTTTCTTGGAAGCCCAAGAAATCAAACATCCTCCCAAAAATTGGCAATAGTCACTCGTGCTTTTCCTGTCCAGTTTGCATCCAGCATAGTCTGCATCTGAATAGGATACAAGATCAAAAGAACAAGACGCAGGGTACCAAATCCCTAAATCTCGAGTTCCAGCAAGGTATCGAAAGATACGCTTGACAGAACTTAAGTGAGATTCTCTAGGATCAGATTGAAAACGAGCACACATGCATACACAAAATTGAATGTCTGGCCTAGATGCAGTAAGATAGAGGAGTGATCCAATCATACCTCGATATGTTTTTTCATCAACCTGTTTACCTGTCAAATCTGCATCCAAGTTTGTAGTGGTGCTCATAAGTGTGCTGATTGCTTTCAGATTTTTCATTTTGTATTTCTTAAGCAACTCAGAGATGTACTTTGCCTGGTTGATGAAACATCCTTCCTTGCTCTGAGTGATTTGCAGACCTAGAAAAAATTTAAGCTCACCCATTATACTCATTTCAAATTCAGTGGTCATTAAGCTGGCAAACTCCTCACACATGCTGATTTTAGTGGAACCAAAAACTATATCATCAACATAAATTTGAACCAGAATAATATCTGAATTTCTTACCTTGGTGAACAGAGTTTGGTCCACTTTATCTCTAGAGTAGCCTTTCTCTATGAGGTACGAGCTGAGTCTATCATACCACGCTCGAGGTGCCTGTTTGAGTCCATAAAGAGCTTTGTCCAATCTGTACACATGGTTAGGATTTTCTGTGCATTCAAAACCAGGGGGTTGTTCAACATAAACTTCTTCCTTTATTGACCCATTTAGAAAAGCACTCTTCATATCCATTTGATGTAACATTATTCCATGACAGCAAGCATAAGCAAGTAATAATCTAATGGCTTCTAATCTAGCTACTGGAGCAAAGGATTCCTCAAAGTCAATGCCAAATTCTTGATTATAACCCTGTGCTACCAGCCTAGCTTTATTCCTAACTACCATTCCATTTTCATTTTGTTTATTTCTGAAGACCCATTTAGTTCCAATAACAGAAAGCTCTTTGGGTCTTGGCACAAGATACCACACCTTTTTTCTTTTGAATTGATGTAATTCTTCATGCATTGCGTTTATCCAATTACTATCTTTCAATGCTTCAGCAACATTTTTTGGTTCAATTTGAGAGACAAGGGCTAGATTATCCATTTCCTCAACACCTCTAAAATGAAATCTAGTTCTAACAGGTTCATGCAAGTTACCAATGACATTGGATAAAGGATGATCCCTTAGCATCCTGACATCGGTTAGAGAGTTACCTTCATTTATACCTGAATCACCATGGTGGGTTGATTCTGCATGATCATCATTTGGCCTTGTCTCTTCATCTTGGAGATTCTGTTCTTCCTTTTCTTTAAGGAAATTCCCTTCATCTTCATCCCTACATGATTCCTCAATCTTAGAATTTTCATTCATTTCATCAAACACAATATGAGGTGATTCTTCAACATCATGTGTTTTTAGATTTAGGACTCTGTAGGCCCTAGAGTGACTAGAATATCCTAGAAGGATGGCAGGTTCACTTTTAGGTTCAAATTTGTCCAACGTCCGTTTGTCATTATTTTGAACAAAGCATTTTGATCCAAAGGCTCTAAAATAAGCAACAGAAGGTTTCTTACCCTTCATTAATTCATATGGAGTCTTTTTGGACTGAGGTCTTACCATTGCCCTGTTCACAATATAACAAGCTGTATTTACCACCTCTGCCCAAAACTTCCTTGGGAGTTGTCCTTCAATCAGCATAGTTCTTGCCATCTCCACAAGAGTTCTATTTCTTCTTTCCACAATCCCATTTTGTTCAGGAGTTCTTGGAGATGAGAACTTGTGTGAAATTCCTGTGACTCTACAAAAATCATCAAATTCAGAATTGTCAAATTCTCCTCCATGATCTGACAAGATAGATGAAATGGCAAACTTACCATCCTATTGCACATTCTTGAAGAATGCTTGAAATTCTTCAAATGCATCATTCTTGTGAGTTAGAAAGAACACCCAAGTAAACCTAGAGAAATCATCCACTAGAACAAATCCATATTTATTTCCACTCACACTAGCTATTCTAGTTGGTCCAAACAAATCCATATGAATGAGTTCAAAAGGTTTAGATGATTGAGTTTCAAGTCTGGACTTAAATGATTTTCTGGTGTGTTTACCTTGAGTGCATGCGCTACAAACTTTGTCATTTCGTTTAAATGATACATCTGGCAGACCTTTCACCATGTTAAACTTTGCTAACTTATGCAAGACACTATAGCTAGCATGCCCTAGTCTGCGGTGCCACAGCCAAGCAAGTTCACTTTTATTCACAGCAAGACACAGATTGTTATGTGCAGGGTCATCTAAATCTACCACATACATGTTGTTTATTCTTTTTCCAATGAATTTAACTTTTTCAGAACTTATCTCTAAAATGGTGCAAGTGTGATCATCAAACACAACTTTATTTCCTTTATCGCACAGCTGGCTTATGCTAAGTAGATTATATTCTAAGCCATCAACAAGTAACACATCATCAATGAAATTTGAAGGATTTTTACCTACCTTACCTTTTCCAATAATTTTCCCTTTATTGTTTCCACCAAATGTAACATGACCCCCGTCTTTCTCCATCAAGACACAAAATTTTGCTTTATCTCCCGTCATGTGCCTTGAGCAACCGCTGTCGAGATACCACCTATTATGTACAGCTGCAAGACACTCCTGCAAAACACATTACACAAGAGATTTTGGAACCCAGATATACTTGGGTCCCTTCAAACCATAGGACGTGTTCAGGTAGGATATCAAGCTCTTGGGGATCCATAGTTGCTGTTGTGAGGGTCTTTGATATGCTAAGTTCAGTGATTTGACAGACTTGTGATTATTCCTGTGCCATTGATAGTGATGACTCCATGAAGTATTGGGGAAATTTGACTTAAGGACTCTAGATGAATGCATGCTTCTTGGTTGATTGAGAGTTGAGTGCGTAGACCCTTTAGTGTTGCTGCGTTGACTCATCCACCTACCATATCTATCATGGGGGTTCTGGTACATGTACTGCGTTGACTCATGGTAGTGACTGCGTCGACGCATCTGTGTATTTCTAACCGAATGCCCTTTCTGGAAGGCTAGGTTCGTTGACGCCATGTGAGCATTGCGTTGACGCGGTTGACTTCTACCACGCCTTAAGCCTTCTGATCTTCTATAAGATTGCTGTTGGGTTGATGAATCAAATCTAGGATTCCTATATTGACCTGAAGAGGCATATTTGAACATAAATGTGCTTTTCTGTTTGCTAAAATTCAATGTTGCCTTCGCTTTCTCATTTACTTTTTCTTTTCTTATTTCATTAGATTGTTTTGATCCTTTCTCATTCTTCTCATCCTTTTTGTTTTCATCCATTTGCCTCTCTTCAGATGTGTCCTTCCCAGAGACAAATGTCACCAATCTAGTTCCCAGTTCTTTCTTTTTAGTAGGATTGAATCCAAGCCCTTCTTTTCCAAAGTTGCACTTAATTCCCATAACAGCATCAAGGTTGTCTTTACCCTGTGTCATTTTTTCGAGGGATGCTTATTTGCTTAGGTTCTCTTCCTCTAATTTCTTCAAATTTTCTTGAAGTTTTGCATTGACTCCACAAATGGCCTCATATTTCTCTTCAGCAATTTTTACTTCTATTTCCAATTTCTGCATTCTTAATTTCAATTCATCATGCATTTTCAATAGAAAATCATTTTCTCTCTTTATTTTGATTAGCTGTCTCTTATACTCATCTTTTTCTTCCAAGTCCCTTTTTAGACACACGATTTCAGCATCTAGTGTTTTGACTCTTTCATTCAAATCATCTTCTGGACTGGTTTGAGTTTTCTTTTTCTTTAGATATTTATTTTCCTTTTTAACATCTTCATACTTATCCAGCAATTCGTTAAAAGCTTCTTCCCAATCATCACAGGAGAAGTCTGCAAAGGGAGAGGTTACCTCGACTTGATCATCACCATTTGCCATGAAGCACATTTTCACCTCGCTTTCTTCTTCAGAGGTGCTTTCTTCATCTTCATCTTTTTCTTCATCACTCCAAGTGCTTACCATGGCCTTGGGCTTTTTATTTCTCCACTTTGACTGTCTTTTTCACATTCTCAGGACACTCTGACTTGATGTGTCCTTATTTCCTGCATTTGCAGCAAACAACTTTATCAGATTTCTTAGGATTATCTGGCTTGAGTTTTGAGCTAGTTCTTACCTGATATCCTTTATATCTATCAGTCTTACCTCCCTTTCTTAAGAATTTTCTAGTAAGCATGGCTATTTCACTTGAGTCATCATCAGATGAAGGTGACTGACTATCATCTGAGCTTTCCTTGCTGCTGGAACCAGCCTTCAATGCAAGGGGTTTTTTCTTCTTCATGTCCTCATCTGCTCTTTTTAAGTTCAGTTCATAAACCATAAGAGAACCTATTAGCTCGTCTGGTTTGGTGGTGGGAAGGTTCCTTGATTCCTCAACGACCGTGGCTTTGGTATGCCAGATTGGAGTTAGGGATCTAAGAATCTTCCTAACTACCTCATAGTCACTATAGATCTTTCCCAAACCTTTAAGACCATTTACAAGAAGAGTTAGTCTGGCATACATTTTAGATACACTTTCCTCAGTTTTCATCCGAAAAGATTCATATTCTGAAATTAACATGTTAGCTTTTGTCTCTCTTACCTCTGAGGTACCTTCGTAGATTACCTCGAGTCTATCCCACATTTCTTTTGCGCTGGAGCATGAGGATACACGCGAGAATTCCTTGGGATTGAGTGAGCACTGCATAATGTTCATGGCTTGCCAATTTACGTTTGACTTTCGAATTTGCTCCTTCACCCAGAGTTCTTCATCGCCTTCAATTTGGTATGGCCCTTTGCTCACTACTCTCCAGATTTCATGATCCTGCGCTCTTAAGAATACTTGCATGCGATTTTTCCAGTACGAATAATTAGTCCCATCAAAAAATGGTGGCCTATTCACTGCGTACCCCTCAGGCATGAGTCCTCTGTTCTCCATTAGTTCTCTCTAGGCTGTGAAACCTTTGCAAGAGAGCCTGGCGCTTTGATACCGCGTGTTGGATCGAGAGGACGGTCAAGCTAGAGGGGGAGGGGGTGAATAGGTTGACCTTATAAAAATTATAGTAGAGCAATTTGAATCAGAATCACCACACCTAGATGATTAATTGAAACATTGAACCAAGCCAATCAGAGAATGTGCCTATCATGCATCTAGCGAGGAACAGATTGCGAAGATTAAACCAAACCACACAAGAGACCGCAATTTTAAGGTGGTTCGGTCACCCAATGGAGACCTACGTCCACCTCCCCACTCAACTAGTGAGGAACCCTGCTGAGCTTCACAGCTTTGTGAAACCGAGGAAGTAATTCCTCTATACTGTTGACTACCCCAACAGAAAACAATGAAGAACAAATCCTCAGATCCGCTGTCAAACAGCTTGAAGGCACACAGCCTTAACACCCCTGATCTCAGCACATCCCGCTGAATCAGAATCACCCTCTCTTCACTAAATCCAGTGAAGGAGAGGAATACAATGTTCAAAAATAATAGGAAAACTAAAAGATAAGAAATCAAACTTCAGCACTTAGACGCAGCGGAATTTAGATCACCAACAGAGAGATCCATGTCCATACGCATGAGCTTCGATCCTTGAATCTCCTCCGTCTGGAATGTAGAAGAGTCTTGGTGGCGCGATGATCTTCTGATCTGGTTCTTCAGCAGCCTTCGTCCAGTTCTGCTCTGAGCCTCTCTCGTTCTGCTATACGCCTCTTTCGTTCTTCTTCTATTTTTCCTATCCTGTCTTCTTCCTTTTGTTCTCGGGTGAACCTATTTTGTGGTCTTCCCGCGCACAAGATAGTTCACGTGAGGCAGGTGGGCCACCACCCTGATTTTCTGGTTATCCTCATGATTGCTCACGTGGGGAACCTTCTGGAGTGGTAGAAGCTAGAAGACCTTATCCGCTTTTGGCTGATGTGGCAGATAGTGACTGAAGGTGGGATCCACTTATCGTGCTCTGCAACTTGGATTAGATGGCGTCGACCCTCTTGCCCCAAGGAGTTAACGCACCCTTCTTCAAGCTTCAGGTTTCATGCTGAGTGCGTTGACGCAAGAAGCAGCTGCGTCCACTCATTAGTTGCGCTTTATACAGTTGTGGCAATCCATCGTACTGCAGCGTCGACTCATCGAACTGCAGCGTCGACGCTGCCAAGGTACTCCAGAGGCTACGACAAGGAATGCTTGAACTACTGCGTTCACCCTGCTTGATCAAGGCGTTGACGCATCAGAGTATACCAGTAAGCCATTGCTTCTCCCTTTGTAACTGCTGCGTCGACGCAGCTCTATCTTGGCGTTGACGCAGTGGAGCAACTTGTGAAGATATTGGTGAAGGCTTCTTCGACTGCTGCGTGGACGCTGTAAGCTCCCAGCGTCGACCCTGTTCCTTTCTAGCACAAGGATGAAATCAAGTGAAAGCATTTATTGAATCAAACTTTAATTCATCATTGAATTGAAATACATCATTCATATCTCATGGTTGTCATCATCAAAACCAGGGGCACAACACAATCTTCCTCTAGAGTGGGCCAATAATAGCCCTGCCTAAGGATCTTCTTTGCTAGAGCCTGACCATTAACATGACCTCCACACTCACTAGAATGGGCTGCTTCGGCCACCTTCCACGCTTCATCATCATCTAAACATCTCATGAGCATCCCGTTAGTAGCGCGCCTGTATAGTTCTCCAGCAACGATAGTATACCTTGAGGCGGCTCTTCTTATTGACTTGCGCTGCTCGGCATTTGCCCCTTCCGGGAGCGATCCATCTTCACAAAACAACTTAATTTCATGATACCAGGGCAACTCTTCCTATTCCAGGATCTCCTCTAACTCTGTCAAAGATACTTCCTTCAACTCTTCCTTCTCAGCCCTCACCTCTACAGTCTTGCTAAGGTTGACATACCAAGGATCTTGAAGAGAGGGTGCGTCCAATCTCTGAACGATGATAGTCTCAGTACTCCGACTGAGAGGGAAAGATAGAGAGGAAGCGAGGGATGCTAAAGCATCGGCTAGAATGTTCTGAGACCGGGGAGTATGGATGTAGATCAACTTGCGGAATTGCCTAGCAAGGAGCGTGACCAAATCTTGGTATGGTTTGAGTTTAGGGTCACGGGTGCGGTAAGTGGACAGAACTTGCCGCAGAACGAGCTGAGAGTCCCCTATGATATTCAAGTAACGCGCGCCTAGAAGGTAGGTGCTCTTCAATCCAGCTAGGAGAGCCTCATACTCGGCGATATTGTTGGTAGCAGGAAATCGAAGTTGATAAGTAAAAGGAATCGTCACTCCTTCCGAAGTGAGCAGAACAGTGCCTATCCCTCGGCCCTGAGAATTGAGTGCAGCGTCGAAGTGCAGTGACCAGAAGGGATGATGAGTCAGGACAGAAAGATGCTCATCAGGGAAGTCATCCTGAATAGAGTCCGTGCAAGGAATCGGGAGATGGGCAAGATGCTTAGCGATGGCATATCCTTTGACCGCCTTCTGAACGACGAACGTGATATCAAACTAAGATAGGAAGCTCTGCCAACGAGCTAACATACTAGAGAGGACAAGCTTTTCTAAGAGATAGCGGATCGGGTCAATTCTAGAGATTAGCCTAACTGGGTGGGGAAGGAAGTAGTGTTTGTGCTTCTGAGCTACCCACACTAAGGCGACACAAGTCTTCTCCATAGCGATGTATTTAGCCTCGGCCGGGTTGAACAACCTGGAGAGGTAATAAGCTGCTCGCTCTCTCCCTTCATCGTCTACTTGGGCTAAGACCGCCCCTAGGGAGTCCTCAATAATCGAGATGTATAGGATTAGGGGTTTCCCAGGGACAGGAGGTTGCAAAACTGGAGGATTGGATAGATATTCCTTTAGGTCCTCATAGGCCTTTTGATAATCTTGATTTCATTCAAATTTGACTCCCGCCTTTAGCAATTCATAAAACGGGTGGCACCTCTGAGAATGTTGGGATATGAATCTTCTAATGAATTGTAATCTACCAATCAGTCCTCGAAGTTCCGTAATATTCTTTGGCGGAGGCATGTCCATGACGGCCTTTGCCTTATTAGGATCAATTTGGATCCCCCGTTTGCTAACTATAAAGCCTAGCAACTTCCCTGAAGAGACTCCAAAAACACACTTCTCCGGATTCATTTTCAGCTTGTACTCCCTAGCTCTCTGCAGCACCTTAGCCAGAATAGAGGGGTGTTCTTCTTTGGTTCTTGATTTCACCAAGATGTCATCCACATAGGCTTCCATGCAGATATGCATCATGTCATGGAAAATGGCCATCATTGCCCTCTGATAGGTGGTACCTGCGTTCTTCAGACCGAACGGCATAACCACGTAGCAATACGTGCCCCAGGGCGTGGTGAAGGAAGTTTTCTCTTGATCCTCCGGAGCGAGACGAATCTGATTATAACCTGAGTAACCGTCCATGAATGATAAAGCTTCGTACCCAACGGTGTTATTGACCAGGATGTCTATGTGAGGCAACGGGAAATCATCTTTGGGACATGCTTTATTAAGATCCCTGAAATCGATGCAAATACGCACCTTTCCATCCTTCTTGATAACATGGACTATGTTCGCCACCCACTGGGGATATAGAACAACTCTAATGAACCTGGCCTTGTATAACTTATCAACTTCTTCTTTAATCCTTAAGGCCATGTGGGGGTGAAATCTCCTTGACCTCTATTATATGGGTGTTGCCCCTGGTTTAAGTACGAGTCGGTGTTCCACTAAAGAGGGGTCAAGACCCGGCATGTCCTCATAAGACCAGGCGAAAGAATCACTATACTCCTTTAGAACCTTGACTAGATCTTCTTCTACTTACGGAGGGAGATTAGCGGCAATAATGATGGGCCTTGGGTCTTCCTTAGTTCCCAAATTTATTTCCTTTGTAGGTTCATCCACTGCCGATGATGGCTCGTCGAATCTCTTTAATCCTTGCGCATACAGATCGACAGTGTCATCTACGTTACTATCCTCATCGTCAATCGGGTCTTTCTCATCTAAGACTTCATAGACACCGAATCCATCATCGCTCCACACCCCTTCTATTTCCTCTTCATCCTCAATCATGATTACCGTAGCGACAAACTCTGGACACTTCAAAAGAGCATGACATCGCTGAGCCAGATCCTGCAAGAACCTATTAGGAATGGATTTGGGATGACGCGCAAGCGGGCGCGGCTCAAGCTCGGAAGGATTGGACGACCTAGAAGAGGGGCCTACTTCTCTAGACCTAATCAACCCTACTTCCCTAGACTCGACGGACCCTACGCCTAACCTAGGAGAAAGGAAATCTAGTGGAAAGGAAGGAGCAGGGGACTCGTGCTCCTGGGAGGAGGATGGAGACATGGTAGCGTAATCTTCCACCGAAATCTCCATTTCAAATTTGACGTTTTTTTTGGAGATCAGTGGAGATCATACAGCAGGATGGAGGAGGAGGAAGTTGCATGAGAAATAGAGAGGGGAAGATGCAATAAAAGAAGGGGTCGGAAGATGAAAACCACACCTCGTGGAGTTGGGCGGTGGGGGAAGGAGGAGTGAATAGAGTTGACAGATCAATGGGTGGACATCACCCACATGCATATGGAACAAACAAGATTTCGGGTGATCTTTGCGTAAAATACGGATCGACCATAATCGGGGGTGAACGGGGAATGTATTCCAATTGTTGAAATAGAGATGTGAGACGGGAGGGAGACCAAGAAATGATAATGGGCGAGCTCCCCTTCTTCTGTGGACGGCTAGGTGGCTTCGGCTTCCATTGAACGATCCGCACCTCCTGATTCTCCTTCTGACCATAACCATCTGGCTCGCTGAACATTCTGGCAAATGACTGTCTAAAATCTGGCATATCATCAACAAGCCCTTTTGGTAGCAGAGGTGGACTAGCAACTGTGCGAGCTATATCTTTCTTTTATGACTGTACTGGTGGTGGATTCAGTGTACTCGGTTGGAGGGGTCCTCTTACAAAGTGTTGGCGGTAATCCCATGTAAGTGGCCCTGAGTCTCCCATCATTGAGAGTGCGGACTCTCGATAACCGAGACCTCTTCGGCTCATTTTTCTTCCTTTGGACACTGGCTTAGTTTGCCCTTGTAACTGTGCACCGAGGCCTCTCCCCGGTTGATAACCCAGCTTCAATATGATATCCCAACCCTTGGAATCTCGGATCTGGGATTTCACTTTGATATTGACAGGTGTAGCGGCGGGCTTGCGTGGTGCATAAGCCCAAGGGAAATCCAGATCTAGTATAGAATTAACGGGCCGATTGCTGGGCTATAATGTGGGCAGAATCTTCTCTGAAATAACTTTGACAGACTGGACCGTGGATAAGCTTTTTACTTTAACCACCCTCCCTTGAAAAGGGAACTTGAGACATTGGTGCGCGGTGGAGGGCACGACACTAAGAGTATCGATCCACGGACGATCCAAGATAGCTTTAAACATAGGGTCGATGTCCAACACATAGAATTCAATGGGCATGGTGAGAGGCCCAAGCTCGGCTTGAATAGTAGCAATCCCGTGACATGCCCTCCGAGAATTGTCATAAGCAGCTATAGTAGTGGGGGTCGGACATAGAAGTTCTTCTGATAGATTGCAGGCCCTGAGAGTGCTGAGCGGGCACACATTGATAGATGCCCCTGTGTCAACTAATGTCGCATCAATGCTGACTTTATTCAAGATAATGGTGATGTAAAGCGGCATTTGCCGAGCTTCCGGTGGTGCTAGCTCGGTTTCAAAGAAGGTTATAGCTGGTCCTTTAGAAATAGTCGCCAGTGCCGTAGGTAAACCGTCGGCTGCCACGTCTTCACTAACCATCACCTTCTGAAGAAAGTTCCTGAGAGCATCTTGGTGAAGGGTAGATCTTTTGATAAGCTCCAGCATAGATATCTTAGCGGGAACCTGATCCAAGTGATGCAACAGATCGTATTGGGTTCCTGGTAACAGCTCGGCTTCTTCCTGCTCAGTAGCCGGTTGGGAAGACTGGGGATTGGAGGTGGAAGGATAATTACGGTGAAACATGCGCCTGCTCCGCAGGGTGAAGTTATAGGCTACCGCGGCCTCGAATGGGCTCAAGATAAGTGACTTAGTAGGCCCGGTGGGGTGGATGAATGGTGCGGAAGAGGGTGTGGTGGAAAGGATGATGGGTGAGGGGTTGGTGGTAGCGGGTGCGAGCGGAAGTGGGGATATAAAGGTAGGCGGAGGTGTAATGAGTGGAGGGTTAGATGGAGGTGTGGTGATAGCGGGGGTGAGTAATGTGTGAGAGACAGGCGGTGGAGTAGGAATAGATGAAAGGACAAACGGTGTAGCAGGCGGAGGAGGGTTTTGGTATGTAAGGATGGTAGAAGCGGAAGGAGTGCGGAAGTTGTGGTGAAGGGCCATGACTTGCGGCGTAGAGCTGTCATCGTCAAAGGACCACCCGGCATCAGGGGCCGGGGGTTGAACTACATTGACCTGGGCCGGCGCCGGTGGCTGAGGCTGTGGAGCGGGAAGATGGTTCGGCATTGGGTTCTGATGGATCCCCAAATCTTGAACCGGCTGGTGTTGCTGTTGCGATTACTGCTGCGGCTGTGGTGCATGTTGTTGCTGCACTTGCTGCCTCGGTGGCTGCCTTCTTTTCTCTTTAATTTCCATAATGGCCCTATGCATTTCGGCCTAATCAATCCTTTGTCCTTCATGGAGGTCATAGACCAAATCCCTGAACTGAAAACCCTTCAATAGTATGTCATGGCTGCCTGTGGAACATACAGTACTTTGTCTGATCAACGGTCGGGTTCCAGTTGGGCCGTTCCGGAGGGAGTTGTATAGCACTAACTGACATGAGAGCTGAGAAGATATCCGTGAGGGTTTCTGGCAGGGGTGGGTACTATGCTCTTTTAGGAGCCGGGCGCTTGTTGTTGTTGTTGTAGCCGTTGGGTGGAGGGACATTATGGTATTGCAGAGGCTGTGGAGGTTTTTGCGGAGCGGTAAAGGTGTTTTATGGAGTGGCAAAAGTAGGCGGAGGGTTTTGTGGAATGGTTGGGAAGTTTTGTGGAGCGGGGTTTTGAGGAGTGCGGGGGTTTTGTGGAAAGCGGAAAGGTACGGCTTGGAAGGGGAAGGTAACGGCTTGAACTTGTTCGTTGGTCTGGACCCCCTCGGTGACAGGCCCTTGAGGTTTCTTGTGGTATTTTGGCTTTTGGTTCTCAAAGAGCGAGTGGATGGGGGAGTCTTTGAACTGTGTTTGAATGAACCGCGCCCGACTATAGAGTTGGTGCATGTTGGCTATATCATTCATCGCCAAGATGTTTCGGAAGGTCGGAGTAGCATTAGAAATAAGTAGCTTGACCTTCTCTTCCTCCGGAATATGGCCTGGCACCCTGGCGGCCATCTGCCTCCATCTATCAGCATAGGTAGCAAATTTCTCATCGGGCTTCATTTTCTCGGTCACCAAGTCTGTGAAAGAATATTCTGGACCGACCTTGTCTTGAAACCGTTGGATAAATTTATCTTTCACTATTTTAAAGCTCTCGGCATCCTCTAGTGACAGAGAATAGAACCATTCCAATGCAACCCCATCCAATGATCGGCGGAACAAATACGCCCTGAGGCGATCATCATACTGAAATTGGGCCGATTCATATAAAAAGTCCCTAACATGAATAAAGGGATTGCCGTTCCCATCATACTTGCGGTAATTAGGGAGCTCGGATTGCGGAGGGAATCGGATGTTTTGGAAGCTGGGGACTGGAACGTCTGCCAAGGATTGTGGGCCAACCCGTTTTTGGAGAAAATCAATCTGTTGTTGCATGGCGGCCCACTTATCAAGTAGTTCCTTCTCCCTGGATGGAGTAGGGGTAGTGAGAGACGAAGGTTGAAATTGAGGAGCAGAAGGATGGACTGTTGTAGGAGGTGAAAGCCCATAAGAAGGAGTAGAAGGATAAACGGCCAAGGTAGGGAGCCCATAAGAAGGATATTGGGCCGGAGACTGACCCAGATTAGAATGGACTTGGGCAACCCCTTGCTGAGGACGCAAGAAATCTGAAGGGCCAACAAGGACTTGTGGCACCGATGGGCTGGACATGTGATGATCCACCTGAATAAAAGGAGGGAGAGTAGACTTTCCCTTGTCAGAAAATTGCTGGGCTGAAGCGGAAGATTGGCCCGTTTCCATACCAGAAAAGGTGATGGTCCGAGGTTGGACCGGAGTAAGATCAATTGGAGTGGGCTAGATGGAGGGCCCACCAACTCTAGACTGGTCGATGGAAAGATTAGATTGGCCTTGTGCAATCGTGGGAGGTGGGGTATTGGACCCCTGCATGGCCTAATAGATAGCTTGGAGTTGGGCCGGATCTAACTGGGCCATCATTTGGAGAATGGAGCCAGCAGAAGGAGAAGAAAAGGAAGGAGTGGTTTGGCCGCCCTCCATAGGGATGGAGGACGGAAGAGGGGCAGACCTCTCTCCAGACGGGAATGAGATAACCCTAGAAGGGTTTTCAAGAAGCCCTTGAGGGAGACACTCCTCTTAGGAACAGGGAGGATTGAAAGAAACCATGATGGGTTCGAAGAGCGGATTGGAGTAGATTTTGGAGAAGGAATTGACCCTAGAAGATGACTCTAATAGACGAAGACAACTCCACATGCAACGGAAGACCTTAACAAAAATAAACAACACACAACAAACACACAATGAGTGGTCGAACTTAGATGACTTTAATAAAGATGTAAGTGAAAACGAGATGACAACACTTAAATTCAACCAAGTTACTTAGATGGTGCAACAAGATTTTTATGATTTCCTCCTTTAGAACCTTAGTGATTTGATTAAAATGTGCTCTCCACAATAGGTTCCTAATAGGAAAGGATGGGTGGCTTGGTTGACTCAAAATGTAATCACTCCTTCACTTATGCAATCCTAGACACGGGGTAGGAAAGGTACAACCGGCCCGGTGTCCGTGTGGGAATCCACGGCTCACGGGGGCTTACGGAGGTCCCTGATGTGTTTTCCTGGTCGGCCCCAAGGAATATGGAGACGAGAGGTCCACGCACAAAGGTAGGAGATTGCAATCTAAATATGAAAATATGCATGAACCTATGTGCACCGGGGTGCATGCAAATTCTAGCATAAAATCTAGCAATCAAATATGCACACAATGATATGAATATGTGAACCAACCAAGGAGGAGACCGAATAGCACCCAAGCATGAAAATCATAGCAAAAACTACGGAAGTAAATTGCACCTCGGGATGCGTACATGTCTGGAGTATGTGACGATCTAGACTACCTACGTCAGAGAAGTGTGACGGTCGAAGACCGGGCCGTCACAGTAATGTAATGCATTCACATGAGACCGTCAGAGGAGCCAGAGAACCAGAAACAGCAAAGAAATAGAGGGAAAATTCGGGGAAAAAGCAGAGCAACAAGGGCAAACAAGGGGAGCAGATTTAACAGAGATTCAAAGCACGATTGGCACTAGATGTCCCACTGTGATCGCCAAAAAAACTGTTGGTTTTAATGTGTCCCTTCTTTTGCAAGATGGGCTATGATGCCAACTATGAAAGTATGAGCCAAGTAATGAAATCAATCAACCTGTGAACATGCGAATCATGAACCTAGGCAACCAGCACAAGCTCTAGCATAGGCATGCTATCTCAATCAAGACTAAGCAAAGCAAATAAAGAAAAACACACGTCGGAGCCTGGAATAAGGAATAAAGGAAAACACATCGTATAGGTGGAACAAGCAAAGTAACGAGGAGATATGATGAAAGAGAAATCTAATGCCCAAACTAAGGAAAGATGTGATCGCCACTAAGGTAGAAACAAGTCAAAGACTTGATAAATACCTTAGAATAGGAGGATGATGCACCCGCCCAGGGGAGAGAGAAAACAACTAGGAAACTGCAGCTCCGTCAGATGTAACGGTTTAAGACAGATGCGCCACAGCAAGTGTGACGGTCTCACGATAGACCGCTACAAGACTCTAACGCGCCTGTGCCCCACCGTCAGAGCTTCTGCAGAATAAGAAGTTGGGAATCTTTTGATCTCCAAGCTTTCCATCCGGCCAGAGAGCTTGGGCCTCGTGCTATGGACCCTGTAAACCTGCAAGAGAGTGTAGAACACAAGAAAAACAACCCAGATTAGCCCTTAGACAAAGTAGAATCAATAAATCTAAGAAACTTAAGAACATGCAAAAGGAAAGGGAAATACCAGGGAGGTTGGTTTTTAACCCCTTTGGGGCGTTTTAAAAGATGGGAGGATGTTTTGAATGAATGCAGCAAGTGCAAGAACGTGGGAGATGGAGAGGGACAATGCTATGATGTTTGAAAGGGAGAAAAGACACTAAGATGACAACTTGACTGAACTAAACCCTTGGAAACGATACTCCCTGAACTTTAGAAGTAGATGGACGTGGGAAGCAGCTCTTCTTGGTTGGTTCTAGCTCCAAGATATGGCAGCACTTTGACGTAAACTCCAGATGTCTCCTCTTCAAGCCATGAAGTCAAAGGTTCTATTTATAGACCCTCAAAGTCTAGGTTCGAATTAGGAAGATAATGAGTAGAATTTTGACGAAAACTTGGATAAATCTTGAAGATAATACTCCCCAGAGTCCACAAAATCAAACAGAAGCTTCTTAGGATGAGTATTGAGAGAGAAACCCTCAAACCAAACTCTTAGTTCGATCACGGAATAGCAGAGTAAAGGCCAGGCTTGTCAGGACTCTTTGTTGGATGTAACGGCTGCACGATAGACCGCCACACTAATGTAACGCTCCAGTCTTGGACCGTCACACAACCCTATCTTCTATAAGATAAGATCAACGGTAGACGTTTGCGAACGTTGGACTCTTCAAGAAGGTAACAGTCATAAATAAATGCGTCACAACCAATGTAACGGCCGCACGATAAACCGTCACACCCAAACGGATATGCCAAAAGATAAGCTTGAAAGGAAGCCTTAAACTTAAGGACTCTGGAAGGATGTAACACACCATGGTAGATGCGTTAGAGGACTGTAACGCCCCATCAAAGGACCGTTAGAGATAATAGAGTGCAAATGAAATGAGAGTTTGCTAAGCTTCGTCCAACGGAAAGGGATAAGGAACTAGACCCAACCAAGGAGTTGACTCATGAAATGGACCTCAAATTGACCAAGACGGCCCAATAAAGGTGAACAACTCGGAGCATGATATAGAATGAACAAGGAGATGACCCAACTTATCGGTCATAAAACGCGTGTCAGCACGCACAGCACAATGGATCAAACAAAAACAATTCAAGACAATTACACAATACACATTTCACAGGCTGCTGGGTTATGCAAGCAAGATGGAGTCGACGCAGTAGACAACTGGCGTCGACGCAACCTTCTTGTGTCCACAATAGATTGACTGAATTGCTGCACAGCAAGCTCCTGATGAAAGTGTGAACAGAATATAGTATGTATGCCCACCGAGCTAGCTAGAGTGTGTGTCTAGTGTCCACAAACAAAGTGCAACCTATGAAGATCTGAAACATATAAACACCTGCGAATGGGGATAAAGGATAAGGAGCAATCGCACACAAAACACAACCCACTACACAGGAATTTTTAAGGTGGTTCGGTTGCAACCCCGCAACCTACGTCCACCCCTCACCAAACTCGGAGAGGCTTCCTGCTGACTAACAGCTTGACTGCTGAGCCACACAGCTTGCTACAGCTGATCATCATAGCTTGCTACTACTGAGCAACACAGCTTGCTACAGCTGAGCCTCACAACTTGCTACTGCTGGGCCTCACAGCTTGCTATTGCTGATTCACAGCTTCACGACAGGGACGATGCCCCACACATACACGCAAAGATCAGAAGTGAAAAGGGAAACAAGGAAAGATAAAAATAGAAACAAGGCACGAAGACTTTGGATTTGATCCACAAGTCTTGTCTGAATAGATTGGAAGTGAAGCTTCTTTGGCTGCTGAAACTGTCTTTCTTTCAGGCTTAGGCCGACTGCAAGGGTGCTCTCCTCTCCTTCTCTTCACAGCACAGGATTAAGTAGATCCATGTGCTGGGCTGCTCTCTTTTCTTCTCCTCTCTTTATCTTCCTCTTAGATAATCAACTAAGGCACGAGCTCTCTTTCTTTTCTTCTTTCAGGCCTTCTTCTTCCTCTTGAGGCAACAACGGCCTTCCTTCATGCAGGAGGCCAGTATTTATAGAAGAACTGGTAAGGGACTTCCCTCCAAGAGATCTGCAGCTGATTGGTTGGATTAAACAATGGTTCTTTTGAAAAGAACCTCCTCTCTGATTGGTCCAGCATGTATTTGGCAGAATAGAGCCACTACAATTTTTCCTCTGAGAATTGGCTGGAGAAAACAAATGAATTTTTACCAAGAGCAGCTGCAGCATCTTTATCTTCATTGGCTTGCAGCAAAAATGGCATCCTTTGGTCCTTACAGATCTGCAGACACATTTTTTGATTGGCTGGAAGCAAAAGGAAGATTGTCTTGACAGGTGACCTTTCCCATATATGTAAACTGGCAGCTCTTCTGTCCAAAAGGGACTGATCTGGAAATCTCATGATGACAAGGACAGTTGAATGTCCTAGGAACCTTTTCAAACCTCAAAAATCATGTTTTTGGGACCTTGCGGTTGCTATTTTTAGGTACTGGATGCTTTTTTGAACCACTGTAGATTTTGTCAAAAATAACCTGAAAGTCTTCTGGTGCATCGACACATCCAGGTGATGGCGTCGATGCAGCTTCAAGAATTCTTCAGTTACAGGTGAGCTATCATTCTTGGAAGCACTGTAGCGTCAACGCACCGAGTAGATGGTGTCGACGCAGCCTTCATGGTATGACCCGTATAACGGGTGCTGGGAAATGCCCAGTGCGTTGATGCTCCCTTCAGCTACAGGCCGTTTGTCACGGCTGTGAGCTATTTGTCAACCCTATTGGCCATTTTTCACCTTTAACACCCATTAGCCTGCCTTAAGCATATATTTATCACCGTTATCCTTCAGTTGTCACCCCTGAAAGATGTTTTTCCTTTGCGGCTCATTACTACTTCTGCTTGATCTGATCACCTTTGAAGGCTATAGAACTGGAGATAAATCTCCTTTCTTGATCTTGTATGGGGTTAAACAGTGTCGTCCATTGCATAAAAAGTCTCCAGAATTGAGATGGCAAGGTTAGAAAACCTCTGGACAGCTAATTCCATTGACTCTGTTTAAGCGTTCTTCATTCTCACTGTAGTGACCCATTTGTCAGCTCTAACGAGCTATTTTTCACCGTTATTGGCCATGTTTATGCGGGATGCTATGCAAGCTAGGACTCTATGTGAAGATGCGACTAAATGGAAAACTAAGACTAGCAACTTTGCAATAGATCGAACGGCGTAGACTTGACACCTAACGTTCCCCAGAAGAAAATTATGCCAATCAACAAGAAACTATAGTTCATAGGCATCCCAAGAGAGGGAAGCGCGCCGATCTGCACGGTTGAGAAACCGGCAGGGTCTAGGGTGGTCGACTCCACACTCGCGACTCGGGCGAGTCACGGGACGGTCACACTCTCTCACCGCGATAGTGATATAAACAATAAGCGAGCTAGGAACCTAGGAACTCACAAGCAGCGGTGTCAAGAAACTATACAAAATGAGCAAGCTAAACATAGGAAGGAGCAGACGCATACCTCCACGCTCGGGGCGTGGGGAAGAAGCCTGGCCAAGTCACACGGTCCCCGGTATAAAGGTAAAAAAGATACAATCCAACAATGCCCACTCCTCACAGGGAGGTAAAAGGCTACACAGAGAAATCCGAGGATCATGCGAAATGGGGTGACGGGTACCGGGTCGGTGAAGCTCGTCGTCCTCGTATGGCTGCGAATGGAACGGACTGCGCTACGCTCACAAACCGGTATGAATCCAACGGCAAGGAGGGTGGATCCCGGGCACCAAGGCGGGAGTAACGGTCCCTGGAGGTGGGCAGCAAGGGATGATGACCGCTCCGGAAGAAGCTGGAAGCTAACGGCGCTGGAACGAAGCTCCGGCGTGACCTCGAACGGGCGGGCAGACTGCTAGCCAATCTGCGTGGTGCTGGGAAGCAGCAGGAAGAAGAGCCTGGTACGCCACCTTCTGCTTGCCCGCTGGTCACGAAACTTGGTGCAGATTCTGTTGGGGATGTCCCAAGGACGCCGGTGGAGTGTCAATTGCAATTGAGTACCGTGGAGGTCGTGGCGAATTTTGTAGCAGACCCCTGCACTTCTGGATTGTCTGCTGGCAGTAGGACAGGAGGTGGAAGAATGGGCTGGAACTGGGGTTTACGGGTGGCTATTGGGGCGGGGTTTTCTCTGGTGGATAGGTGAGGGACGTGGGGTGGTTGGGTAGCAGTGGTGGGGCGGTGTGCTGTGGGGGTTTTGGGCGTGGAAGGTGAAGGCAGATGGTGCTCAGTTCTGCAGTTCAGTGCAGTCAGAACTGAGGGCTATAAAGGTGGATGGGGTAAGCAGAGAAAATGGGCTCAGAAAATTATATAAAAATTGTGGGAGAAGGTTTTGGACGTGGTTTGACAGTGCTCAAAACTTCAGGTCATTTGGAGATGTTTTGGGGGACGTCCCTTTGGAGGGGTTTGGGCTCTGTCCCGGTAGAACTGCATAGGGACAGTCTGCGTGACCAAAATGGGTATGAAGGGAAGTTTTTGCACAAAACGAATTTGGGCGTGAGATTTTGAGGAGGTGTGGGGAACAGGTAGAGGAAGAAAAGTGAAGAAGAGGTGGAGGGGATCAGAGGACGGGGAGAAGGTGTACCAACCCGGTCTTCAGGGTTCTGGTCTCTGCAGATCTGCAGAGAGGCAGCCTGCGCAGAGAAAAAGCTTCTGAAGACAACTTTTGCTATAAGACGAGTTAGGGCATGGGATTTTCAGGAGTCGTGAGGGACATGTGGAAGAACAAAATCTCTGAAGGGGTGGATGTGGTCTGAGGACTGTAACGGGGCGTACCAACCTGATCTTTCAGGATCAATCCTGCAGATAGACAACTAGAGATGGGTGCAGGACAGCAAGGTTCATCTCCACCATGCTTGCAGCAAACCCTTGATCCATGAACTCCTGACTTGAGGAGAGGTAGGGGAGGTCGCCTCCCAGCAGTTGGAGCAGCAAGAACCTAAAAGAAGGGGGGCTAGGGCATCGCACCCTAGAGGGAGAGGAAGAGGGGGAGTCGCACCCCCAAGAGACAAGGAGAGAGGGGCTGCGGCCTTCTCAAATTCTTTCTCAAAATGAATTCTTCATTTCATTAACTTTTCCAATAATAGTACAAGGGTATATATAAGGGGGGGGAACCTAATTAACTTTCCTAAAAGAAATACAAAGAGAATCCAATTTAATTTGAAGTGGCCTACTTAATAGGGAAGGGAACTAAATAATCTGCTAAAAGATAGGAGAGGGAAGGGGGGGTGTGCACCTCCTTGGGAGGTGGGAAGGTGGGATGCGCCCACCTCCTCCTAACCCTAATGGATCTGGGGCTAATGGGTTTGGGTAGTGGATAAGGAGGGTTGGCCCAAGGTGGGCTCACCCATGGGCGCCCAGCCCAATTGGGCCCTAGAGAGTGAACCAAAGGTGGCCCACTAGTCCTACCATAGCCTAATGGATACAAAATGAAGCTAAATAAGTCCAACTGGCCACAGCTCGGCCTACAAAGGTCCAATATGAAAGAAATAAAAGACTATCAGCTCCAAGCTAGCTCTCCATGTCATCTCCAAGCCATAGCGAAGTTTTTAAGTCCCGAACGATGCTACGCGTCCTGTAATGTCGCTCGGCTGCATCACACCGATCTCTGGCTCGGGTGTCCTCACCACATTTGTCAGCTCTAACGAGCAATTTGTCACCAATACTCACGTATTTGTCACCCCTATTTGCCTTTAGTCGTCACCACTTTTGCTTTGGCTAGTGGGTGATCTTGGCGTTGACGCAAAGACTTCTGGCGTCAATGCAACCTTCATGAAAGCTTCATCTTTGGCCATTCTTGAATGTGCAGAGCTATTTTTTACCCTTGTCTTTAGATGACATCTTTGTTCTTCAGTTGCACCTTAGCTGCGTCGACGCCCTTGAGCACTGCGTTGACGCTGCTATTATTTTTCTTCTTCTCAGTTCTTCTTCTCCCGTGCCAAGCTATTTGTCACCATTGGTGACCTATTTGTCACCACTAACAAATATTTGTGACCTGTGTAGGTGTATTTGCCACCCTTATTTGAGTTAGCTGGCAAACATCTTCTATTGAACTTGGAGTCGACGCAGTAAGGACTTGAAGTCGACACCACTTCATCTTTTTCATGCTTTTTACAATGCAAAGCCTCATTCAGCCTGTTCTTTGTTCAATATCAACTTCTTGCTTGGTTTTTCTGCTGTATGGCTTCTTCTGACTAAGACCTTCTCCTACAAGCTTTCAAGGAGCTTGTTTGCTCAAGACATTGAGATCTTTACACAAGAGAGTTATTTCATGATGAGTATAACATGGAGGCATCAAGAGCATTGTCATGCACACATAATCATAGTTGAGTCAATTTAACAGACTTATAATGAGTCATACTCAGACATCATCAAAACCAAAGAACCATGTGTTACCACACATGCACAACAAGGCCGAGGGTGGTTTATTTCACGTCAGGGTTAATTTTGCATGATTTTGGGTTTAGCGGTGGATCCATCGTTTTGAATGCATTTTTGGGGTTTAGATGGCGCCTCTTGGTGGTCTAGAGGCTGGTAAATGGGTTCCCCATGTTTTCCCCATCACCCGGGGTGATCGGGGCGTGGATGAGGGCCCCTCGGACAGGGTTCCGCAGGTCCATCATCGGAATCGGTCGATCGATCGACTGTTGGCCACGGGAGGGCCTCTATGAGGTCACGGTCGAGCGATCGATCGCATTCATGAGAACGCGGTCGGGACCCCAACTGCATTCTCGTCAGTCGACCGAGCCCTTGGTCGGTCGATCGACCAAGGCTGTGCTCAGCCTGGCTACGCGTAGGTCGACCGACCCATGTAGGTTGGTCGACCGAAATGCACCCCCTTGGCCCATTTTTTCCTCCGATCGACCCGATTGTGACCCTTGGGTTGACCCTTGGCCCCGTGGATGTCCCGGACATCCCGTGGGGACCGTGACCATATTTTTGGGTGTCTGGAGGTACTGTGTTACCTCGATTAGCATGCCCGTGTTATTTTGAGGGTCTGGGTGACTCCGTGTGTTCCGTGCATTCTTGCTTTGCTAAATCGAGTCACCGTGTGCTAGTGTGAGTGTGGAGGGTTGTTCCCGCACAACGTTAGCTTCCTCGTAAAGTGATTTCCATGTCGGCCATACGTATGACCAATGGCCGAGTGTTTCATGGCCCGGCCTAGGGCTGGGAGGTTTCTTGGTCTCCCTTGGAAAGGGAATTGACTCGGCAGTTGTGAGCCGTCTTAAGGGTTATTTTGAGCGTGGTTTATGACCTCAGGAGTAGGGTAGATTAACGGCATGGAGCCGTGCTGTGCGATGTTCTTGACCTGAGTCGCGTGACTTACGGACCATTACTTTGATAGGTCTAGTGGACTGTCCAGAGTCTGGTGGCGTTGAGCCACCTGGTACTTCGTGATACTTGCGATGGGTGTGTGCATGACTGTCGATACTTCGGTGTTTCCTCTCTACGGAGAGTGTCCACGTTCAATGACCCCCCACTAGTCGTAGCTTGCCTGGGCACGCATGTGCCTACCTACCAGGGAGTTGGTGAAGAGCTACACCTAAGAGAGACAATTTTAGGCTGGTTGCCGTAGGGCCTCCCACTGTGTCAGCTTGAGTCTAGGCTGGGAGGAAAATCAACTAGAAGGCCTGACGTAGCGCAGTCAGTCAGTGTGTGCACACGTGGTCGAGGACTTTGGACGCGTGCTAACGAGCACGACCCTGACTAAACCCTTGTCCTGTGTTCTTTGGTTACATGTACGGTGTCTCAGTTTCCACCTGGGACGAGTAGGGAGACACCCGGCTCGCGGACAAAGTCATTAGTGGACGCATTCGGCCTTGCTTCTGGTGGGCAGGTACTCTCGTCACGCGACACATGACTCTCGTGACTCGAGATTTAGTTTCTTCGTCTGTAAGACATGACTTTTCGGGTAGTTTCGGTGTGCTTTCCCATCGTAGTGGCTTAGGATTTCTGGTAAAGGTTACCAAGGTCTTACCCATAGACAATGTAGGGTTCACGACTGCAAGGTCATGACCGTACCCCGGACTGCATGGTCTTGGGTTTGGCCTTAGTCTGCGAGGATGGGCATCCATGATAGAGGTGTCGTGGTGTCTCTTCTGGCAGCGTGGCCAAGATTTTTCATTAGTCCAGTGGTCCCCCGACTGAGAGATTGGGGTTTACTTTTCGTGCCGTAGGAGTAGTTTAGAGAGCCGGGGTTCTGTCGGCTACCATTGTTCTGTTCCTGCTACGGATGTTGCTTCTGTTGTTGTTGTTCTTGCTAGCGCTGTTGTTCACCGCCATCATTTTGTGGTGGGGACCCGCGGGACCCCTATGAGCCAATGAGAAGAGGCTCACCCTTGTCTTTTCAGGTGTTGTGGTTCCTCCTCGAGGTTTGGAGGTGCAGCGCAGAGGTTTGTAGTTGCCAGCTTGCCAGAGTTGGGGTTCACCCAGCGTTAAAGTACGTTTCTTTCCCTGTTGACTGTACTTTAATGGACTGGACTCTATAGTTAGTTATTTAATTAAAAATATAAATGTATTTCTTATTATTTAAACTATTAATTATATAGTTGTTGCCTGCATTATTATAAATTTCAATGTACCTCCACACTCCTTTCTAACCATTCCGAGCCCTCCGGCTCGTGGGTGGCGGGCCAGGATTCGAATGGTATCAAGTTATTCCCGGTGTCCAGATCTTGGGTCGTTACAGTGTTGGTCACCCAACAGTCTTGGGCGGCCACACCCTTGGCTGTCCAATAGGTTGGGTTTCAAGGGACAAGGCGGCAAGGCTCTTGGCCGCCCAGCTCTGGGTTTAGACAACCATTCCCATGGCCGCCTCTTGCTGGGTTCACAGAAAATAGATTGAGCTCCATGCCGAGTTCGATCCTACACGCCATTCACCTCAGTGCGAAGGGGAAAACAAGGGGAATCAACCCCAGGCATGCACACATCCGGGAAACCACATTAGACTACAAATCAAATCCCAAAATCTAACAAGACCGCCACACCTTAGAACATGGATTTCCCCCCAAATAAATAATGCACCCACTCTCGACCTTGCTACAATATGGAATCATGAGGGGAAACACGCGAGAGTGCTAGGAATCTGTCCCTCTACCTTTTCGAAGCTTTAATTGCGGAAAACTCACCGATCCTCCCCACGGTCAACTCCCACGACCACGATCACTTTCGCCTCGTCGTTCACCGCCGCTCCTCGCCTTTGTCCTTGCCACATGCCGCCACCGTCGCTTCACTACGCACCCCCTCACCACCGTCGACCGTCGGAGGTGAGAAAGGGAGAGGGAAAGAGAGACGAGAGAGTGAGGGAGAGGAGAGACGCGAGAAAGAGAGATGAGATAATGAAGGGGGAGAGGGGGTTAAAATAGGGTTTTTAAAATTTCATTTTATTATATTTTTTCTTTTTATTTAGAAAATTCACACTAACTCTAAAAATTTACAAAAAAATATATTTTGACTCATAAAAATTCCAAGAAAGAGCAAGGCCGCTCAACGCACCATCATGGACCCACAATAACTCTCATAAATACTATTTAGGGGTTTGAAGATCTAATATTAAATCCCGAAACCAATACGGACACGATCTGCAACCCATGGAGACACGATCCGAGACCCGGAGACGTTACAGTCCTTCCCCCTTACAGGAATTTCATCCTCGAAATTTAGGACAATGTGCAGAACCCACTGGGAAGAACTCACACAATGGGTAAGACCTCACAATCATAGCAAAATTACTATATTCTCCATACAACCTTCTCTGAGGAATGCCGCCAGACCAACACAACCAATAAAGCCCTCTCGTACTACCACGCCAATCCATACCAATCCTCAAACCGATCGTGGCACACATAGACAGACGAGGCTGGCATCACCTCAGCTTCCTTGAGACCTCAAGGGCATGAACCACCTCTGACACGCTCCTCACATGGAGAAAAACACACGACTCTAGACGCAACTCTAATCCATTATTGGGAAATCCACTCGGGACATCGGCTTCGTCAATTACTGAACTCCAAGTACACCTCACAAGGAGCACAATCACACTTCATCCCCAAGTAACACTCATATTGCCATCTAGGCTGACCATCACCCTTCTGCCGGCTCCATACAACCAGCGATACTCATCTTATGATTAGAACATCTCTGAAGGGTTAATACTAGTCCCAAAAGCCAAATTCTCACCGGTCACCACTAGCACCCATGGGACACATTACAATCAATCGCATGGGACTTCACAGTCCATAATCCACAATTCAGATCACACAAGAACTAACTCGTTGGGCAACACATCAGCTGCAGAAAAACACCCGCCAGCCGTCGGTCACACATTGACCAGAGGTCCTTTGACGACTCTCCTCTCCTGCTTCTCGACGGGGCCATCAATCAATTCCTCTAGATACTAGCCACACACAACTATTGGCCCGAACATTCACTATCCCTACGCTTAAACCAGACATTGTTTGGGCACTATCTTGGTCCTCACTGGCCATTCAGCCAATTCTAGCTTCTCAGGAAGTGGAAGAAAAACAACGAGGTCGCTCGCGCGAACCTTGAACTCTTTAATCACATTAATCCTGGGCACACCGCCTCAAACTCCTTTCTAATGGTGGGCCCCCCATCTCACATTAACACTTCGGGGAATTGTTTCATTGAGGAGATGGTTGTTCCACATTACAACCGTCCAATCTTCACTTACCAACTCCACAGTTCCATCTCAACTACTAACCAACAACGACCAACTCTCAGCGCCCACATGTAATGTAACACCGCTTCGATTGAATAGTCTCTTGCGTCATACATAGTCCCCTTGTACATCTCCTTCTGAGCCAGGGGAATTCTCTAACCTTAGCACCACAATCCAATCAGTGGCACCTTGAGAAGCATCGAGTTCCAAACTCTCTCGAGTCTTGTCATAGCCGAGCTCTTCATCCACAACCATCACATCACTTATCTGGTCCAAAATATCACATCCGTCCAACAACTGGTGCATCAATCCACATATTATTAGGGCACTTAGGCAACTCAATTAGCTCCCTTGACTACTCATGGCATCCCAACAGAGTCACATTCTCAACGCCAACACCTTATATCCCTCGGATCCACTTCTATACTATCCACGCCGACCAAGGTCGGTCCAATTGCTGTCTCAACTCTGAGCAACATATACCTGTATCTTAAAACCAGTCCAGTTGGCCACAATCTGCCCACAATACCAACTACTAACTGACTCCACTCTAAGCCCAGTGACATAATTCGCAGAAGGGACTGGCGCAATGATTACTCTCATCCGACAGCTCCTATCACTGTGCTACCCGATTCTCAATTCTGCTAGTGCCACTCAGCACGGTACTGTCATCGACACACGGCAACCCAGGCCACTCACATGGCCAACATAGTCATGCGCCTAAAAACAACTTTCTACAATTGACTATGAAACATCCAGGACTCGCTTACCACCAAAATAGTCGCCATTCTCTACTACCAATCCGATCCTGGAGGCTATGGGTTATGGGCCCACCACACTTCCGCTGCGCACCTCTGCACCGATCGTATCGTAGAAACAGGGGAAAACCTATCTTCCACCATGACACGGCCTCCAACTTAAATTAGCTAAATCTAGAAGTAGGGGTGAAGGAGCTCACACTCCTCGATTTTGGAACATAACCTCCCTTTCTTGCCTGAAAATCCATCTGCAACACTATATGTCTCAATCATCAAAACACATTGGGAGGCTCAACCCCAGCCCCACAACATGATATATTAGCCCGACTGGTAACTCTACTCAACCGACTCTACTTGACTTCAACGGCACCAACACACCACAACACGATGAGGGATGAGCATACAACCCCAACAGACAGCTCCACTACCAATATACAGGACACTCTCACAACTCTCGAATGCTTGAGGAGGGTTCAAAACACAAATAAAATGAGAGAACCGTGGAATTAAATCAAAATACACAGCATAAAATTAACCAAAATATAACGCATACCTTCCAGGAGGTGGGACGCCTCCACTCCTACCAGGGCTATGCACCACACGTGCCCAGGAAACCGCACCTCGCTACATCGAAAGACCACTACTGTGGTTAGGGTGGCCCCTTAGGGCAATCACGTGCCTTGTGTCCTGCCTGACCACACCTGTAGCACTTCCCAGCTCTCGAACACGACCTGCCTAAATGCAGCTTGCCACATCTCGAACGCTGACTTTGCTGACCTTCAAACACACTCTGCTGCGGCAATTGACCTAATAACTGTTGCACGCTTTCCTCCAATGCTTGCCTCTAACCCTTAAGCCACTGCCCGTACCTCCATCCCAATCTCTAAGGATGCCTACCGGAAGGTGAAGATGTCATCAAGGATGGCTGGCTCGAAGACTACTGAACCTCCATCTGCTGATCATTAACATACTGAACATGACCCGACGAGAACTGCTCTGCTCGAGCCTCCCGGGTAATATAATGTCCGCCTCTAGAGCCGCCGCTACCTGATATGCCAAGTGCAGACCTATAACTCGAGTCACAATCAAAGCTTGCCACAACTATGCTCTTAAGCCCCAAAGAAACTGTTGAGTCCTCAAGACTTCATCTGCCATCACATGAGGGGCATAGCGACCCAATTCCACGAAATGGGCCCGATACTGCATCACTGTCGTCCCACCCTGCTACAAATTTAGGAAGTGAAGCATCCTCTATGTCCTTAGGTACTCAGGACTATAAGCTCGCTCAAATGCCTCGATAAACTCATGCCAGAAAATTTGCCGAAGTGGTCGAGACTGAAAAGTCGTCTCCCACTCCAAAGTCCACCATGAAAGAGTGGGACCATGCTACCGGTAACTCACCAATAAGACTCTCTCATCGCCACATTCCATCGACCGAAACACTCGTTTCACCGCATCAATCCACGATCTCGTTGCATTAGGATCGGCTGGCCCTCAAATGTCGGTGGATGAAACTACGGAAACTCTCGCAAAACACGTCCTCGGCCACCATGCGATGAACTACCCTCACTAGCTTCCTGACCTCGGCACTGCTGACTCCACTGCTGCACGAAGAACTGATACATGCCGGCAAAAAACTCTGCCTAACTCGGCACACCCGGGGATACTACCTTTGGAGGAGATGACTCACTACCCAGTTCCTCTCTACTCGGCTCCAACCGTGCCACTGCCAGCACCTCTGTTGACGATCGAACCCGCCTCCTAGGCGCCATCTGGCCTTTAACGCAAACACAAAAAACATGGTGGTGAATAAAACAAAACACCCTATGCCACCTACCGACTGTATTAATTGGACTCCCTGGACTCTTAGACATTGCAATCGCTTTGAATCCCCATGCATTTTCACAACGCCGCTCTGATATCGTCTGTAACGACCCAAGATCTGGATATTGAGTCAGACTCGATACCATTCGGATCCTACGTTGCCACCATGTTATCGAAGTTCATTGAATAGGGTTATACAAGTCAAAGCTTAAAGATGAGTGGACATAGACACCATATTGTATTCTTGATTTTTTTGATTTACACTTAATATAAATAAATGATACAATACATTGATCTACCACCACACACACCCTTCCCACGTGAATATCATTGGTCAGCATAAATATGGGTACCACCTTTGATCTTAAAATCTATGCGATACAATAAAAAAGTGGGGATCACATTTTCTGTTTTTCTTCAAACACGAAAATGAGAGATCCACATTCTTTCATTTTTCTGAAAACTTTTGTTTCATTCTCTCATAGGATTTTTGAACCGTAAAAAAGTGGGACATGCATTTAAGCAGGCCAACGACACTTGCATGGTAAGGGGGCACGGTAGTAGGGCGATTCATCGTAACATTTCTCCTTAGCATGAGATTATTCTTAACATACACCCTCGCATTTTAACTCTATCGTATGGTCGACGATAACAATTACATAGTGTCTGATTTGAGCAACACTCGCAACACATTCTTTGAGTGTAACAAACTTATAAAACAAGCTTTCGTTGGTCCATATAAGACTGATGGGGCTTGAGCAATAAGAAAATACCTCAAAAAGGTGTAAGATCCATGCTATTTTATTTTTTTTAAGATCTTTTCTTGATCTCCAAGAAGTCTCATCTGTCACATGTGAACTAATAAGAGCTTAGAATGTCAATTTGTTGCACCCTAAAAATGTGCAACAAGTGTTATTTGCACGACTTACATCATAAGTATGGACTTTGGTGTAACACTCCAAATATTAGTTCCAAGTAATCATTCTTAAATTTATTAAACAAAGTGGAAGAATGTTTAAAACTTTTGACGAGATAGGAATATATAAAGGATATATTTAAATAGCTAAAAGGTATAAAAATAAATACTAGAAGTATATGATTAAAATATAATTGACTATCTCTGTTAAATTAAAATCATTTGAAAGCTCCACCAAAATGAAATAAGGTGACATGGAAGGATGAGAAAGAGGTAAAGTGGCGAGATAAAGGATAAGTATTAGCTTATCGTAAAGAGATAAGTGACACTTGTCTCTTGCTTATTTCAATCCCTCTATTATAAATAAGGGTGTGACCCCTTGTGGTTTCCTCGAGGGGAGGGAAGGCAAGGAGAGAGAGGAGAAAAAAAGAAAAGGGAGAGGAAAGCTATTGCCATGTAAAATAGAGAATAGTAGTGAGAAAAAGAAAACGAAAAAGAAAAAAGGAGTTTAATCTTGATGTGTGTGAGAGGGAATATTATAATTTAAGAAAGAGAAAAATAATAAAGAAAAATAAATAAGTTTGAAAATTTGTTTCTTAAAATCATTAGATCGTAATGGATCTGTGGATCAAATGGATGGGGTTTTTAGCATTGTAGGTGTGGCGCCCTCGTCTCGGGCCACTTGATGCTCGGTCGGGGCGGTGTCACACCACCTTACACTCCTCATCACTACGGACCTGGGTACTCGCAAGGCGCTAATGGCCATATCATCTATAATTTTAATAACACAACCATATCATTCCCATTCATGGCAAATGCACATAATTCACATCACATAATCCACTGCATAAACCTGAACCTTAAAATTTGTTTACATCACAAATCGAAATATACAACCCATATACAACCCACTTGCTAGAAAAGCTTCCCAAAATCACACTCAGACTTATCTGAGCAACATTGCTTATATTTCTCAGCTTACAAAATAATCATCGTGAACATAATGAAATATGAAACTTTAAATTCTACTACGATACAAGAGAACCCTCGATTATACAGTGAATACTAAGACTTATACGTCTAAAACTACCATCTTAAAGTCTTCTATTCAGCTGTTGCAACTCCTCAAGATCTCTCCTTAAGGTGCTCTGCTAATGGGTAATAAGATCAATTTTCTGGATTTCTAAACATTGGTTAAGTCACAGGCGTGAGTCTGAAGATTCAGTATGCATTTGAAAAACTAGTCACATGCATTACCATATAATAAACTTTTGCAAATGCAAGAAGACATTCATGTAATATACTTATATGTGCACCCATTTCTAAGTAGGTTCTAACATATACATAAAGCAAAGAATGCAAATAAAGAAGTAACTCCATTGACTGGGGATTCAAAATCTCTAGAGGCCTGCAGGTCGGTTTACTTAAAATCACATGGCTATAAGTAGCCATTTATTTACACCGGCCTCACACTTATTCCCTTTTCACAGTCTAAAACCCCACCTACATGAAAGATTCGAATCATCTTTATTTGCACATTTCAGACATGCATCTAATCCACAATACAAGAAAAAAATCACTGGGGTCCAGAGGCACGAACACACGGTCACGGATAGCCCAATGCTTGTCCTGCCAGTCTTGATCCAAACTGTATAGGATCAGGGGACTCTTCCCCACCTTCCACCAGGTCATCGTCTGGCCTGACTTCCGGATTCCGTCCGTTCGTACCTAGGACGAGGGTCACCCCCGGGTAGACGTTTACCCGGTTGTCCTGCCCTCCTTAATGGTGGCACTGTCCATGTGCTTAATCTCTAATTCAAATTTTCATTTATCTTTCATTTGAACAACTTTAATTGCTTAGGGCCTCTTTGATAAAGGAGTAAGTCCGATTAGGGTAGGTTAATCGGTGTGGGACGAGTTGTTCTTGTTTGGCTCTTTTTTCCTTAACTGGGGTCGATTAGGGATAAAGTTGGGTTTTGTGAATCCATGGAAAGGGGTGGAATAAGCCACCTAGGGTGAGTTAGGGGTGGGCCACCTGAGGTGGCGTACCTACCCCTAACCCACTCCAAAAATAAACTGGGCCTTAATGGACATGGATATCACAACAATGGCTCACAGCAAATCAGGGAAATAAGATGTTTATGCAGATCATAAACATACTGTTAATATGCAAATTTTAGGTTTTAACTAGACATGTGTTGGGTCCCTTTGGTGCAACCGAATCTAGAGGGGCAGGTGAATAGATCCTTTCAAAACTAATGCCCGATTTAAAACTTAATCAAATCAGTTCAGTTACTTAAAGAGATGCCGAACAAATGAACACTCAAGTTCATAACAACCTGTGTTGAACGGGAATGAGGCAGAGCTTCAGAGAGAGTGATCACAGCACTCCACGTGGAAGATGGCTCATGCCAATCTATATATGTGATCACAGTGCTGAAAACATTTGTGTGATTTGGCTCATGCCAGCTAGAGATAGTGTGTGTAGTGCACCGATAAAATAGGAAGTATGCAAATCTGAAATAAACAAGTATCTGCGGAAGTCGATAGAGGATAAGGAGCAATCACACAAATCACAACCCACTACACATGGATTTTTAAGGTAGTTCAGTCTAAAAACCCACAGACCTACATCCACCTCTCACCAAACCCGGTGAGACTTTACCACGCTGCAAACGCAGCAACGGGGACGGAACCCCCCCCCCCCACACGCTGATTCACAGCTTACACGAGGAGCAAGCTCCTCACGAGGACAAGGTCCTCACGCTGCAAGACTGCAGCACACACGGGGACAAGCCCCATACGCTGATACACATCTTACATGAGGAGCAAGCTCCTCATGAGGACAAGGTCCTCACGAAGCAGAGCTGCAACAACGGGGATGAACCCCAAAAGGAAAAACAAAACACACACCCTGCAAGTACAGCAAAACATAGGAATAAAGTCCCAAACAAACACACGGCTGTAGACCAGCCAAAACCACCTCTGGTCTCTAAACAGGGCACCGGACTCACTATTGCAACAGCAGTACAACACACTGAAAGATGGATCAAAGTGTCAAAAGAAAACACAAAAAAATAAAGTGAAGAAGAACAACTGTAGCTTTAGAATGAAGTCTTGAAGCGTTGACAACCGAATTGAAATCTGTTCAAATCTAAACTTCCTTCTTCTTAGGTTCAGGCCAGCTGCAAGGAGGGTTGCTCTCCTTTCTTTCTTCCTCTTCTCAAAACCTATTCATGAAGGCTCAGGGCTGCTCTCAAAGCTAAAGACTGCTCACTAGTTTCTCTTCACTCTTTTCTTTTCTTTCTCTTTACAGCACTGGTCTGGGTCGGACCTAGTGCTGGGCTACTCACTCTCTTCTATTTTCTTCCTCACAATTATACTCCTAAGGCACAAGAGTTCTTCTCTTCTCTAAGGCAACAATAGCTTCTTCATGCAGAAGGCCGCTATTTATAGAAGAGATGGTAGACCATTTTCCCTCCTTCAGATCTGTATTTGATTGGTCAGAGATAAAATAGAGATTCCTGTGAGAGAGCCTTTCCCAGATCTGCTTGCTCATTGGCCAGTGGCAGAGAAGGACGGTCCTCTGCCCCAGGTGCTTTTCAGGGGCGCACTCTGATTGGCTCACAGCAAAAAGGTAGCTAGATACCTTGAAAGGTGACCTTTCCCAAATCTGATACCTGACAGATCTTCCGTCACAAAAGGTGTTCTGACTGTCTTAGGATGGAGAGGATAGTTCTCTGTCCTAGGAACCTTTTCTAGACCTGAAATCACGTGTTTTGGAGGTCTACGTTGTTGAATTTTAGCCTTTGTACGATCTCTAAGACCGTTGCGTGTTTGAAGCAATTTGGCATGAAGAGCTTCAGGTGCGTCGACGCGGCAAGACCATTGTGTCAACGCAGCTTCACAATTTCTTTGAATTGCTGGGCGCCAGACCATTGTGTGTTGACGCTGTGAATGGGTTGCATCGACGCATCCGTTGAAGATGCGTTGGAAGTTGTCTCTGGGAGATGGCCCTGTGTCGATGCACTGAGAAAGTGGCATTGACACAGCAGTCGATGGTCGCTTGTCTATCTGGTTCTGGAACTGAGTGGGGTCGATGCAGCTTGTGAAGGATTTCTTGATGCGTCGATGCAGCTTTGAAGACCGCTTGAAGACTACTTCTGGAGATTGTTTGGAGTCGATGCAACTGTGAAGATGGCATCGACGCAGCTGAGAACCGTTTGGGCTGTTCTTCCTTTTGTGAGCAAGGGAGTCGACGCAGCATTACCATGGGGTCGATGCAGCCTTGAATATCGCCTTGGCTGATCTTCCTTTTGTGAAAGGAGGAGTCGACGTAGCCTTGAGACTTTCACTTGATTAATCTTCCATGTGAACAAATGAGTCAATGCACTCATTACTCAATCAAGGAGCTTGTGTCAACGCAGCTTTGTTCATTTTGGTTCTTCTCTCCCTTATAGGTTGACTGTTGACTAACAGGCCAATCTTTTTAGCATTTCTTGGTTTCTGTGCATCCAAAGCCCTTTGCACCTTGGGCTTCTCTTAGTTTAAGCTGTCATATGACTGAAGCTTGATCTAAGATGCTTGATCTGCCAATATCACCTTCCCAAACTACCTTGCTTGCTTTCACTCAATCTTCGCTGGCACTGAATTGGAGGTCTTTGAGTCACTTGACCCTTCTACCTTCTTGAAATCTGACTTGCTTTGCATCTACCGAAGTTACTGCAAGGAGAACTTTGTCATGTCTATTAATATCATGTGACCTGAACTTAATGCATGTTGACATCATCAAAATCACATTAGACTCATCAATAAGTCATAATCATCATCATCAAAACCTAGGATACAACAATTCTCCCCCTTTTTGATGATGACAATTATGAGTCATTGATGTCATTAAAAACACCATTCAATGCAAGCATGACATGATTCAACATGATAAGCATGATTCTATGAGTCAATGATTCAATGTTCTCTCCCTCTTTAACACTCTCTTCCTTTATTTTTAATATCAATGAACACATTTTCTCCAATATCAATGACTCCACATATTTTCTCCCCCTTTGTCATCAGCAAACAAGGCTTAGATTAAAGCCAATTTTAGAGATAGAAAATGAGCACATGGAGTTGCATGAGGTGATTAAAATTTAAATGCCAAAGGAGCTGATACCAAATGATACCACTTGATGAATTCAAGAGCATAGCTGGCACCAAGGAGAGTAGTAGACCAGACTGGAGATTTCTCAGAACTTGCAAAGATACCAAGTGTTTTTCATGAAAAAAAATAGTGCAGGAGCAAGTTTACAGCAAGAACTGGCAGATGAATTCACTTTGGACAAGAAGGCTGATACCAATTGTTGAAACAAGAAAGCTTATACCACTTGATATTAATTGAAGCATTCAAGAGATACCACTTGTTGCAGGATAATACCACTTGCTTGTTGGTAAATGATGAAGAAGAAATTACCAATAGAGGAACTGATACCAAATGAAAAGTTTAAGAGCATAGTTGACAACAATTTCAGATTTGACACAAATGACCATAAGCAAGTATGGAGAGCACATGAGAATACCACACAGCTTGATACCACATGAATACACACACAACTTGAATGAAAAGCACCCAGTTATCAACAAGGGAATTACATATTTTCAGAAATTGTAGATGGGATATTTCCAAGAATTGTTATGATATGGAATCTTCAGTCTGAAACATTGTTCATAAATGCAGAGTTATAGATTTTTTAGAATATTCAATTATAGAACTCCAATGATAAAGCCCTTATCTTTTGATTGGTTTAAATCTGATGAATTTTGAGTTTTTTAATTATGAACGTTGAAAATTTTTGCATTTAAAATTAATAGAAATAAACTAATATTACATATTAAAGATCATGTTAACCTACTTTCATCCTACTCATTCAATTCCATTAGCCCCTTTGAAAGTAACTACAATTAGTATTGAGGTTAAACACCGTACGAAGTTTTTGATTTTAACCATGGGGTGCTACCTTTTTCAAAGTTTTCTTTTTGATCTTTCTTTCACTAGACCAGTCCAGTGAAGCATGCACCTTTTGACATGAGGATGCACGTTGGTTAGACGCTAGCATCCCTAGTTACTCAATGCAGCTCATTGTTCTGCTTCATGTAGAGCAGAGGTAGCAAGGCACTTCATGACTCCGTCGACTCCACTTCATTGATGAAGGGACTCAGTTTCTCAGTGAGTCTATTGCCATTGCTCTGCCTTAAGGCATTGGATATTTAGTACACACCTTTTTACGTGAAGATACACGTTTACCAGATACTAGTATCCCCAGTTACTCAGTGTGATTGAAGTCATGGCTTTCATTAAGTGCTGCCCTTAAGGAAGTTTTTCAGATTATCATGATGTTTAAAAATAATACTGAAATGTGATTCCTTAAATAGAGATGCCTTTGTACTTAAAATAAACTTTTAGAATTAAGAAGGCATAGCATGTCGTAACATGTAAAATTGGTTTAGGTCCATTAAGTTTGAATACAGTCACTTTCAAGGCCATTTAGCTTTAAAGCTCAAGAAATCATTAAATTTAAACCAACAGTTTTCATTTCATGGGCAATCATAGAACTCCACAAAAGAAGTTTCTTCTTTTAAAGTTTACTCTGATAAATGAACTCATCAACAAATAGAAATTCTCCCAAGAGTTCAAGGCATTCAAGAAAATTGGGGCAGACATCCAGGTATTTGAGCAAGCAGATGATGTTCTAGCAACTTGGAACATGTGGCAGATTTTCAGGAGTTCCAAAAGAACAATTGAGGGCTGCATTTTGATGGATTCAAAAATGAGAGTTCCAACACAGCAAGTGAGCACACAAGACATGTAGAAAATGTAAGAACACTCTTGTGCATTGATACCACAGTTTTGTGGAAGATAAAGTCTCCCCTCAAGAAATGATTTACAAGGATGTTGCAAGGGGAGCAAAGGAAGTGATGCTTATTAGACAAGAGTGATCATAGTTCAATCTGAAGATGAGAATTGAAAGAAGTGAACAAGAGCATCAGATGAACTGGTGCGTCGATGCAGGCACCTCAAGGTGTCGATGCACAATGCTCAAACAGAACGTAGATTCAAGGAAAAATTAGCTGCTGGGTCGACTCACCAAGATCTGTGGGTCGACGTAGTTTGGCAGACAGCACATTGAACATTCAAAATGAGTACTTTATCACATGGCTGGGTCGACCTGAGTATGCCTTGGGTCGACCTGTTCTTTAGCCAGAAGGATTTCAATAGGTTTTTCAGCAAACACATCTTTTTAATTAAACATTAATCATGGCAGATTTTTCATTTTGCAAGTCAATTGAAACCACACATCAAGAAGGCACATTCAAACATGCTTTTCCATTCTACTTGAAACTCAACCTTCTCATCTAGAGATTCATTGTTCATGAAGCACACAAAGGAGATATACAATAGCAAGTATGAATAATTTATCAAGATAAATCAAGCTCCCCCTGAGAGTATGCAATCAATTCAAATGTTTGACATGATTATGATCCTGAATCTTTAGAGGTGGAAGTATGCAAGCATGCAGACTTAAGTTTTAGTGTTGACTCTCCTTAAGCTGAACATGTATAAGTGCATAGACTGCCATTTATTGATCAAAACACATGCAGACTCCAAAGTGTACATGCAAGACATTCTAATCAGATGGGCAAACTCTCAGGCTCCCCCTCAGTCCAATGCTCATGGAAGATAGGACATGCAAACAGAAGGTTAAATGTCCACATGAATGATGGGTTGGATTATATGCAGCCATGACAGACATCATCAAGTAATAGTTAACAATGATAAATGGGAAATTTATATGGCTACTAAAATTGGGAGTAGCAACAAGCTAAACTATAAACTTTGCAAGTTATTAACAGCAAGCTCATCATCATATCAATTCCATCAGCATAATAGATTTTTCATGAGTTAAGCATATGAAATTATGAATTTTGGTACTAGGCGGAGAACTTAGATCCGAAGATCACCTCACAAAAAGTGTTGTCTTCCTGATATGCTTAGCCCATCATTCCAGCACACACCCTGATATACCAGACATCCAGATATTCTCAATATCAAATGAATCACATAAGTTCATCAGATTTTCATGCTCAACCAGGAAGAGTTTTTTAGCCATCCAGATAGGAGGTTTCATACTTGTGCATGATTTATTGAAAGCAAGAAAAGGCTTAACTGTAATAACTAAAAATAGAACATAACATGCAGATTTAACATGAATTGAAAATCTTATTTACAAACCTGTGCCTTGAGCTACCATTTTCAGTTGATCCTTTGTTCAGCTCTAAGGCACCCTACAAAACAGTTCTTAGTTGACCTTTTTAGGTACCCAAGACTTCTTGGGTCCTTGAGGGTTAGATCCATGTCTAGCATGCAAGTTTCTCTTCCTTGCTGCATTCAAGTCATTACTTCTCATCCAAGGACAATCATCAAACATATGTCCACATTCACCACAATAAAAGCAACACATAAAAGATTTGGCATTCTTCTTATGTGCATGTGCGTTAAACTTTTGTGGGTGAGCAGGGAAGTTAACATTCTTGGCATGGGAGTGAGTTCTTCCTTTTAGATGCCAATAGTCCTTGACTGTGTGGCCAGTTTTTTCACAGTGAGAACAACACACATAAGCTTTCTCATTTCTCTTTTTCAACTTCCAGCAATTTGACACTTTGTATCCGACCATTTCATAATGATAACAATGGCAAGATGGAGTTTTCTTGATTGGTCTGTTATCATGTCTGAAAATAGACTTTCTCTTACATGCCATTAGTTCATCCTTTTCATGAGATGACAATCATGCATAAGATGACCATGCATACCACAATAAAAACATGAAGTTTTCTTGTTCTTTGAAGCATGATATTTGTCATTAGATTTCCTGGCATGTACATGGGAATTAACAAAGTCATTTTTCTATTTTTGCTCAAAGGTTTTATTTTTATGATTTCTGTTGTCCCTAGGTTCTCGTATGGATAAGAAGGGGGGTTGAATTGTCCCTGTTGCTCAAAAACGTAGTGGTAGTTTTTGAATTTTAAAGTAGCGAGTTGAAATAACTACCAACGCATAAAATGATTGCACGAAATATAAGCTATAAAGAAATTAATTCTCTCAAGCTTACTGTTCTCACATGATCAACAAGAACAATATATATATATATATATATATAGGCAGACCTCAAACACACAGATGTGAGACAGATTTTTTAGGTGGTTTGGGACCACGACGGGCTCCCTATGTCCACCCCTCACCAAACCGGTGAGGATCCACTCGCTTCAATGAAGTGCACGAAGCTTTCGCTCCAAGAGACATGGAGACAATGTCTCCTACACGATCCTACACGGATAAACAGTCACACACACACTAGCCGCAACACCCGCGGCACAAGAGTAACACGACCGTTCATAGACGGTCAACAGACTTACAGAGTTGAAATTTGGAAAACAAGATATGTTCAATACAAGCATAGAAACCTGAAGCTAATGACTCCACTAAGCACAAACAAAATGTAGAATGAAATCTCCATGGATAGAAAGGGCTATAGAAATTCTCCTCTAAGGCTCGAGTTGGAGGGTAGCCGGATGTCGACGATGAGAACGTCCTCGCATTCCCCTTCTCGTTCCGCTCCTTTTCTTCTTCAATCACGAACTCCAGAAACGATCAGAAGTAGATGAAAACCCAGAGTCTTTGCTCAGCTCCTCTCCTTCTCCCTTTCTTCTCCTACAAGAAAGATGAAATGTTAGAACTTGTGTGTTTCGTGTGTTACATCTTCGAAGTCGACATCATGTATATATATAGCAGCATACAAGGTTCAAAAGACCACAAATCCTTTGTAAAACCTTAGCTAAACCCCTTCTAAGATACTCAACTATATCCTAAGGGTATTGGGGTAAAAAACCAAGCCAAATGGGTCATGAAACGGGAGTCTCGATATCAATCCGGTAGAACCATTCTGGACGCCCGGGACAAGTGTCGACTCTTGGAGTCGACTCTTGTTCATGGGTGTTCTGTTAAAGAATAAAATCCGAACACATGGTGAAAGTGTCGACTCTCAGAGTCGACACATTTCATCAAGAGTTCTGTTTCAAACAAGAAACACATATCCAGCCGAAAGTGTCGACTCTAAGAGTCGACACATTTTGGCGAAGGTTCTGTCTGCAGTAGAAAGTGATCTCAGGACTGTAAGTGTTGACTCACAGAGTCGACACTTGATATGTCCAAACACTAAGGCAAATTAAAACCTATCAACCTAAAAGTATTATCATAGTTAAGCCCAAAGTCGGTGCACATTGTGTAAACCACAAAAACAAAGTCAGTGCACAATTGAACAAAGTCGGTGCACATTGTGTAAATCCTATTGACAAGGTCGGTGCACATCTATGAAATAGTAAGATGGGTCGGTGCATGTTTTGAAAAGAAGGCAAGCACAGTCGGTGCAAATGCCAAATGCGGTCGGTGCATACAACATAAAGCACAAAGACAAAGTCAATGCACAAATGAACTAGGTCGGTGCACATTGGTATAAGACTGAGATGGGTCGGTGCAACTTCACAAAACAAGGTCGGCGCAGTTCTGAAACTTGCCAAAAACGGTCGGTGCAAGTTTTTATCAAGCAAAGAAGGTCGGTGCAAAGATGAAGCAAACCAAGGAGTGTCGACACTGAGTGTCGACACTTACTCCCCACTTACGCAGAAATTCACTTAGATGATTTTCTGAAAATTAAGCCTTACCAATGGACGGAGTGTGAACATGAATGGAATTTTTGGACATGTTTTGTGTTGTGGATGACAAGGTACTTGATCGTTCAATCCATTGACTCCAGGAGTATATTCACCATAACTGTCAGTCCTGCAAAGCAAGGTTATCATGTCTTGCATTAGATCCTTAATAATCATTCAATCTTCAATGGCTATTTTCCATACCACATGCACACAAGTTTTGTCAACATTAAAACTAAATCATCAAGCTCACCAAGGGGTCCAACAATTTCTATTCTGTTTTTGATTTTTCTGGGCTATAGGTGGTTTTGGGGGAACACTTGATGTACTGACTTCATGTGAGCCAGAGACAAAGGAGATATATAGCTTGTTTCCAAAGGACTTTTTATTCACTGGATTGTAACCCAACCCTTCTTTCTGAAAGTTCACTCTAGTCCCCAAAAGTATGTCTAGATTTTCTTTGCCCTGAACAAACTTTGACAATGAGTTATTCAAATCTTTAATTTCATATTCTAGAGATGAAATGTGCAGTTCAGAATTAGCGAGGTCCTCCTCGCATGTAGCAAGCTGCTCATTGAGCATGGCATTCACATTTTTGTAGTTCTCAATTTCCTGTTCTAAGACATGCAACTTTTCAGAGCAATCATTGACAACATGCTTGCCCTTTTCAAAGGCATCCAACTTTTTCATCAACACATTATTTTGTTCTTTCAATTTTTCATTTTTCTCAAAGAGCCACTTATTTTCAATTAGTTCATCAAGGAGCTTTTGATCATTTGACATAGATTCCAGATCATTCTAAAGTTGTTTTTTAATCCCTTCTGGTTTTGAGACTTTAGCTTGAAGGGTTCCATTTTCATCTCTCAAGAAGCCAATTTGTTTTTTGTGCAAATCTATGTCAACTAAGAGAGACTCATTCATTTCTTTAATACCTGTGCAACTTTCACAAGAGGAATTATCATGCAGATTATTCTCAAGCTTCTTTTTCAGCCTTTTATTTTCAAACATTACTTTCTTGTATAGTTTAAGCAGCTCATCATAAGCATCGATAAGTTCTTCAAAAGTAAAGTCTTCTGAGTCAGAACTTACCTGAGATGATGATGGATCACTCGACTGATCTGGGCTGTCGGCCATGAGGTATTCGTGCCTTCCTTCTCCTTGGTGGATACTAACCAAGCCATCAACGATCTAGTTACCTGTGCTGCAGGTAGACATAAAAGGGAAGGACCTGGGATCTACTACAGCTTTTATCAAATTCAAAGCAACGAGATTATCGATGCTTTTGGTCCTATGTTCAGCAGACCATTCAGACTCATCTGATGGCAGCTCATGAGAACCGTGGGATATCAGATTACATAATCTCGGATCAATGGTGTTAACAAAGGCACATATCTTTCCTATCAAAGAGTGAAGTTGGAACCATCAAAAATGGGCGGGGAAAATATAGAAACTTGTTTCACGAAGGAGTTCAGGATTGCAGGCGCGCTAGGATCTTCTCTGCAGATCGTTGGATCTGTTTGGCAGAGAACCTGCTCTGATACCACTTGTTGGGTCCCTTTGGTGCAACCGGATCTAGAGGGAGGGGTGAATAGATACATTCAAAACTAATGCCCAATTTAAAACTTAATTAAATCAGTTCAGTTACTTAAAGAGATGCCGAACAAATGAACGCTCAAGTTCACAACAACCTGTGCTGAATGGGAATGAGGCAGAGCTTCAGAGAGAGTGATCACATCACTCCATGTGGAAGATGGCTCATGCCAATCTATATATGTAATCACAGTGCTGAAAACATTTGTGTGATTTGGCTCATGCCAGCTAGAGATAGTGTGTGCAGTGCACAGATAAAACATGAAGTATGCAAATCCGAAATAAACAAGTACATGCGGTTGGGGATAGAGGATAATGAGCAATCACAGAAATCACAACCCACTGCAAAGGGATTTTTAAGGTGGTTCAGTATGCAAACCCGCAGACCTACATCCACCCCTCACCAAATTCGGTGAGGCTTTACCATGCTACAAATGCAGCAATAGGGACAAACCCCCCCCCCCCCCCCCCCCCACACACACGCTGATACATAGCTTACACGAGGAGCAAGCTCCTCCCGAGGACAAGGTCCTCACGCAGTAGAGCTGCAGCAACGGGGACGAACCCCAAAAGGAAAAACAAAACACACACCCTGCAAGTGCAGCAAAACACAGGAACAAAGTCCCAAATAAACACACGGCTGTAGACCAGCCAAAACCACCTCTGGTCGCTAAACAGGGCACCAGACTCATTGTTGCAACAGCAGCACAACACACTGAAAGATGGATCGAAGTGTCAAAAGAAAACACAAAAAACAAAGTGAAGAAGAACCACTGTAGCTTCATAACAAAGTCTTGAAGCGTTGACAACATAACTGAAATATGTTCAGATCTAAACTTCCTTCTTCTTAGGTTCAGGCCAGCTGTAAGGAGGGCTGCTCTCCTTTCTTTCTTCCTTTTCTCAAAACCTCTTCATGAAGGCTCAGGGCTGCTCTCGAAGCTAAAGACTGCTCATTGGTTTCGCTTCACTCTTTTCTTTTCTTTCTCTTTACAGCACTGGTCTGGGTCGGACCTAGTGTTGGGCTGCTCACTCTCTTCTATTTTCTTCCTCACAATTATTCTGCTAAGGCACAAGAGTTCTTCTCTTCTCCAAGGCAACAACAGCTTCTTCATGCAGAAGGCCGCTATTTATAGAAGAGATGGTAGACCATTTTCCCTCCTTCAGATCTTTATTTGATTGGTCAGAGATAAAATAGAGATTCCTGTGAGAGAGCCTTTCCCAGATCTGCTTGCTCATTGGCCAGTGGCAGAGAAGGACGGTCCTCTGTCCTAGGTGCTTTTCAGGGGCGCACTCTGATTGGCTCACAGCAAAAAGGTAGCTAGATACCTTGAAAGGTGACCTTTCTCAAATCTGATACCTGACAGATGTTCCTTCACAAAAGGTGTTCTGACTGTCTTAGGATGGAGAGGAGGGTTCTCTGTCCTTGGAACCTTTTCCAGACCTGAAATCACATGTTTTGGAGGTCTACGTCGTTGACTTTTAGCCTCTGTACAATCTCTGAGACCGTTGCGTGTTTGAAGGAATTTGGCTTGAAGAGCTTCAGGTGCGTCGACGCAGCAAGACCATTGCGTCGACACAACTTCATTATTTCTTTGAATTGCTGGGCGCCAGACCATTGTGTGTCGACGCTGTGACTGGGTTGTGTCAACGCATCTATTGAAGATGCGTTGGAAGTGGTCTCTAGGAGATGGCCCTATGTCGACGCTCTAAGAAAATGGCGTTGACGCAGCTGGCGATGGTTGCTTGTCTGTCTGGTTCTGGAACTGAGTGAGGTAGACGTAGCTTGTGAAGGATTTCTTGATGCGTCGACGCAACTTTGAAGACCGCTTGAAGACTGCTTCTGGAGATTGTTTGGAGTCGACACAACAATAAAGATGACGTCGACACAGCTGTGAACCCTTTGGGCTTTTCTTCCTTTTGTGAGCAAGGGAGTCAATGCAGTATTACCATGGGGTCGACGTAGCCTTGAATATCGCCTTGGCTGATCTTCCTGTAGACACGATAAAATTGACAGCACTTTGAGTACATCTCTTATCACATTGTGACGCCCTAGTTTGACCATAAAATCAATTTATTTGAGTGTTTTTTCTCATATTTCTTGATTAATTAGCTATCCTCAGCTTTCTCCCATTTTTCCTATTTTTTTGAATTTTTCTCCAATTTTTCGGGGCTGTTCTGAATTGGAGACGGGCCTAATAGATGCCAATTCCTTTCTAAAGAATTAACGCCTATTCAAATTGACGCCAATTCTTCTGAGTCGACACACCTCCTGGAAGCAGTTGACCTTTCCAAATTTGCGTCCACCGAGGCGGACGCGTATTCATTTTCATGCGATTTTTATTGAATTAACGACTTTGCGGAAAGTCGCCCATTCTTTGAATGCGTCTTAGATTCTGGATGTGTATTCTCTTCCCTATATTATTAACGCCTTTCTGAAATGGCTCTAATTCTTTTAGTCGCGTCGGCCAGACCAAACGCATTCTTAATTCGCGTCCACTATGGACGACGCGAATTCTTCCTTTCCCCGTTTTATGCCACACTTTGTTTTCATGAAGAATTAACGCCTCTCTACAAAGTCATCAATTCTTTAATTGACGTCCGCCACCATGACGTTAATTCCCTTTCCTTATTTTGGCCTTTTAAATAATTACCAAATTCGTCAAAATTCAAAATTCGCGTCTGCTTATGTGGACGTGTATTCCTTTTCCGATTTTTGGTAATTTTCAACTTTCCAAAATAATCAAGAAGTGGCGTCTGGATTCCATGTCGCGTATTTAAAGTAGCGTCGACTTCCTTGGACGCGTATTCCTTACCTATTTTTATGATTTTAATTCCTACCAAAATTCGTAAAAATCTTAATTCGCGCCGGTCCCCCTGGACACGAATTTTCTTCTAATTTTGGTAATTTTTATTCTTTCCAAAAATGGCTCAGAATTGGCACCTCTTTGAGCTGACGCTACTTTAATTGGTGACCACTGTGGTAGACGCTAATTCCTACAGAATTCTGAACTAAATAGTGTAGATCTATTTAAAATCCACTTAAAATAAATAAAAGAAGCATATCATAGGATGCTAGGATGAAGGGTGATCGCCAGAGGAATATCCTCAATATATTGAAAAGAAGTGATCGCGAGAAATACCTGATGAAGCATGGGAGATGTGTGAGTGTCGACCTTCTCTTCCAATCGGTCGGCCGATGAAGAGAGTCTTCTTAGATTACCCTTGCAAAAAAATAGACAACAACCAACAAAGAGAAGATCGGAATTAGAAACCAAGTGTGCAATATCAAATCCAAAGTGAATATACATACGTGAAAGCATGGAGATGAACACACATGTTGGGTGTTGGCCCTTAAACCCCTATGCAAAGGGGGGGATAAAGTATGATGATGATAAAAATATAAAAGGGAGAACGTGCAAGCGTTGCACTGGGGGAGTTCTCAACGTGGTTGAGATGAGGATGTAAAAGAAGAAAATGATGCATGCATGCAGTTAAGAAAAGAATAGAATGGAGAACAGAGAATAGAGAACAAAGAAAAGGAGCCTGTGGGCGTTGGGAGAGAGTCTCCAAGGGATGAAGCAATATATGCAGCGGAGACTTCTCTTCGAGCCTGAGATTCGGCAGCACCTCCCTGTCGTTAATGAAGTCGGCCCCCTCATTCAGGAACCGCATGGGCTTATTTATAGAGAGAGATTAGGAGTTTAATTCCCAGAATTAGGATAATCATATTTGGCATGAGATAAACATGGTAAGAGTCCTCGCAGTTCTGGAAAGCCACCAAGAACCCTTCCCCAATTGGAAAGGACTCCAAAACGAAGAAAGAAGGAGCTGTGGGCGAATTCAGAAACCTCAGAGAAATGACGTCAGACCCCATGGTCGCCCATTAAATGGGCGTCCACCATCCCAGACATTCATTGGCGTTAAAATATGGAAAGTTTAAAATCTTCTAAAATTAGAAAAGAATTGACGTCCAGAAAGCTGGACGCTCATTTAAAAATGGGAGACCTACATGGCAGACACAGATTCAAAACTGACGCCAAATATGACCAAAAGAATTGGCGTCAGGGGTTCCGGACGCCCATTTAAGAATGGGCGTCTTATAGGAGTGACACCAATTAAAAATCACCCAAAATCGACTCAAAAATCAATTAAAAATATGAAAAGAAGAATTGGCATCATACCAGGCGGACGCCAATTGAAAATGACCTGTAATTAAAAAAAGTAAAAAAAGAGAAAAAGAATTGGCGTCACTCTGGGCAGACACTAATTGAAAATTACCTGTAATTAAAAGAAGTAAAAAAAAGAGAAAAAAAATTAGCGTCACTCTAGGCAGACACCAATTGAAAATTACATGTAATTAAAAAAATATAAAAAAGAGAAAAAGAGTTGGCATCAGGGGTTCTGGACGCCCATTTAAGAATGGGCGTCTTCCAGGAGTGACACAAATTAAAAATTATTGTGTGCCTTACATATATTTATATTTTTGATGATAACTAAACTTTATGTATGTTGTGTTTGCTTGCATATGTTCTTGATGACAGTGTGCATTCATGAGCACTACAATGATTCATACATTTCAGAATCTAGAAAAGACTTGCTTCTGGCTACATGGTCTTGTGATATGTGGAGTCGACCCCTTGCATCTATCACACTCTTGCATGTGCTACATTGTGCCTTTGCGTTCTTAATCTTCTAATATGGTTGAGATGATAAATAGATTTTGAGGCTCATACATGTTGTTTGATTACATGACTATTTGGAGTTATTTTTTTTTGGTTGACGAAAACTTAGGTTCTCCAAGAGGTTTCAAAGCCTACTCTGAATGAACAAAGTCTTGTGCAACTCATGATGTATTAACTTTGACTATTTTGAATTGTAGGATCAAATCTCATAACGGTCGCTTGGAAGGTAAAACAAACGTGTGGATTAGCACCTTGCTTTCTACAATCTAAAACTGGTGATATATGACACGTCTAATCTGTCAAGAACAATTGGTAAGATTCTTGCTTTGTCATAGCATCAATCTCAACATGTGCATTTCATGTAGCTCTCCTTAATACACTTCATTCATGACATTTGAAGTTCACAATGTGCTTAAGAATTTCACATAAGTCTTGGTAGAAACTGGTTTGGAAGATGCTCTTTCATTGAAATGGTTCCATGGCTTGATAGCTTAATAGTTTTGTTTGAATGCATGATTTTTCATTCCAATCCTTAATTGTGTGAAATTAAGTAGCATACATCTTGATGGTTTGAGAATGTAATTCATGCATTTTCAACATGAAGCTTTTTGGCTTGAATGAGGTTTGCAAATGAAGGTTCAATAGGTCTTTTGTATTGTTCATAAATGCATTCCATGCATAATCTTCAAGAGTGAGCATTGAACGTGTTTAAGGCCATTTTATGTAATGACAAATGCTCAAATATTTTGAGCATTCCAAATGCATAAACTAAGCTAAATAAAACCCAAAAATGAATGGATTAAATGATGACATAAAGCTCTTGTCATATGGATATGTTTCATTAGGCTAACAATCCATTTTTGCAGGTTTTCCAGAGTTCGGTCGACCTATGGGACCATTTCGGTCGACCCAATTTTCTAGCAATCAAAGGATTAAACTCTCAGAAAGTTCGGTCGACCTAAATGGGCAGTTCGATCGACCTAACTTTTCAGCACTGAAAACTATGAGAATTTTCAGAGTTCGGTCAACCGACCAAAAGTTTCGATCGATCGAACCCTTCGAAGCCCCCATTGTTGACTTCTTTTCCTGAACGTGTTCAAAGCCCCTATCTTGGACTTTTTGATCTTAAAGTCTCCCAACTTGCCTAAAATCGTGGATCTGATTCCTGGCTTGTCCCTTGACCATCCTAGGTCTTATAAAAACAACTCTTGGGCCAAGAAACCCTAATGGCTAAAAGGGATCAAAAGAAGGCTATCAAGGGAGAAAGAGGGCTGTAGGAAGAACTCCATGAACAGTGTTTCGTCCAAGCATTCTTCATCAAATTTCAAGCATTTGAAGATCATCCTGAAGCCATTCAAGTGGAAATCAAGCTGAGAAGCAAGCTTCATCAAAGATCTTCTTCATCCAAAGGGGGAGCCCAAATATGAAGTTTTCATTTGTGTTTCTACTTCTAGTTTTCATGGAGCTTAAAGTGTGTGTTCTTGTAATCTCTAAACATTCGTGTGCGTGTGTGGATCTACCTAGAGCCATGGTTGTGTGTAGTGTTTCGTTCAGATCCGTGTGTGTGCATGGATCTCTTTAGATCTGCTGTTGTGCCCCTTGTGCTTTGATGATTATGTGGTGTTTTAATGATACCAACATAAATGAGTCACCATATTATTTTTCTAAGAACATCACGTTGAATGATAGCAACATGAATGCATATGACAGATTTATTCTGTGGAGAATGCATGAGTGTGTTATATCTGATCTGTTCTGTGGAGAATGCATGAGTGTGCTAGCTCTGTGGGTCGACCCCTTTCTTAGATGGGTCGACCCCCCTCAAGTCTTTACATCAGATTCGCATGTCTATACATCTCGTAAGTAGTTCAGATGGCGTCAACCCATTGAGTCCACGAGGTTGACGTAGCCTTGAAATGCCTCAGATGGCTTTGAAGATAAGGCTGGATGCGTTGACGCATGGGGTCACTGCGTGTAACACCCTCAAATATAGCTAACTTATACTCTATATCATTGAGGTGCCTTTTCAAGTATCGGCTCAGTTCTTAGAAAGAACTCCGAAGTTAAGCGTGCTTAATGGGGAGTAGTACTGGGATGGGTGACCTGCCCGGGAAGTCCCTCATTCTGGAGCCGATCACCCTTAAAAAGGGATAAAACCGTGAGGCCGGTAGGCCAAAGCGGACAATACCTCGACGGTATAGAGTACGGGGCGTGACAGAATGGTATCAGAGCTATACCCCAGTCGGAAGTGTAGGAACTAAGTGCCATGCAGGGCAAAGTGATACACTATGGGAGCCACCTCTTCAGTCCGTAATGGAGCAAAGTGCTACATAGTGGGAGCCACCTCTTGAGCCTGTAGGGGGCCACCTCTAGAGTCCTACCTGCCTGGGGGCTTGATTGCGTGATTGCGTGCTATATGTGCCTAGCGACGAGGACGTCGCCTATATAAGAGGGGTAGATTGTAACACCCTCAAATATAGCTAAGTTGTACTCTATATCACCGAGGCACCTTTTGAAGTATCGGCTCAGTTCTTGAAAAGAACTCTGAAGTTAAGCGTGCTTAATGGGGAGTAGTACTGAGATGGGTGACCTCCCGGGAAGTTCTCCATTCTAGAGTCGATCACCCTTAAAAAGGGATAAAACCGTGAGGCCGGTAGGCCAAAGCGGACAATACCTCGACGGTATAGAGTACGGGGCGTTACAAAAAAAAGGGACGCCCCTCTTACTAGGCGTCACTTTTAACTATATATATGTATATATAAATATAAATATATATATATATATATCATGAATGTGTATCATTGAAAAATTCATTATTATTAAAATATATACCAGAAAATTATGAAAAATATATATTTGGAATCCTTGTATTTTTCTTTTAATTATCATATATTCTATTTCCTTAAATTATTTTAAATAAATCAATGTGCCTTTAAATGAAGGTTTTTGAATTTCTTCAATTAAATAGATATAAATGTAAATTCTTGTTAAATAATTTGAGTTAAAAATCGTGAAATTTAACGTTCTCCAAGAGGATACTAATTAATAAATGACGGCACCCACGGGCGTTAAATAATATAAGTTTATTTAATTGTAATCAATTATAGAATAGGATGGACATGAATTCTATGATTAACGTATACATTTTCTCACCGCTTTCTTCCGTTTTTGACCCATACCTCGGGTCTTTTGACACTCTCATCTCACGTCCGTAGATGGAGTCCCTTTTTCGTGATTGGCCCACATTGTCCAGTGTGTAATTTGGTGTCTTATCTTTGCTCTGATCATTCATGATTGTATCACTGCCACGTTCCGCTGCTATCGGTTCGGTGGTATCAGAGCCATACCCCAGCCAGAAGTGTGGGAACTAAGTGCCATACAGGGCAAAGTGCTACGCTATGGGAGCCACCTCTTAAACCCGCAATGGGACAAAGTGCTACATAGTGGGAGCCACCTCTTGAGCCTGTAGGGGCCACCTCTAGAATCCTACCTGCCTGGGGGTTTGATTGTGTGCTATATGTGCCCAGCGACGAGGACGTCGCCTATATAAGAGGGGTAGATTGTAACACCCTCAAATATAGCTAAGTTGTACTTTATATCATTGAGGCGCCTTTTCAAGTATCGGCTCAGTTCTTGGAAAGAACTCTGAAGTTAAGCGTGCTTAATGGGGAGTAGTACTGGGATGGGTGACCTGCCCGGGAAGTCCCTCATTCTGGAGCCGATCACTGTTAAAAAGGGATAAAACCGTGAGACCGGTAGGCCAAAGCGGACAATACCTCGACGGTATAGAGTACAGGGCGTGACACTGCGTCGACCCACTGAACTGACCCAGATCTAACTTCACATCAGGGTGAACTGCTGCGTCGACGCTGTCACGCTGTAGCGTCTCTATGCATTTCTGAAGTCTACACATCAGATTACCTTGCTTCATGCATAAGTCTATACATCGGTTGTTCATCACACACAAAAGTCTGAACATCGTTCATGAAGTCTGTACAGCCATTGCTTAAGGCAAGTCTGTACATCGAGCTGAAGGCTGGCTAAGTCTATACATCGTTCGTCTCACATAAGACGCAAAGTCTATACATTGTCTTGGCCGTCGTCTGTCTGCTCGCTGCTAAGTCTGTACATTGTCTCACTGTTAAAGTCTATACAGACTTCAGTGTCTCATTCAGCGTCTCTCCTTGTGTCTCACTATTCAAGTCTATACATTGCGTGAACATAGTCAGAGCTCTCAAGTCTCTACATTGGCAAGTCTATACATCGGCTTGTTTATTCATCAAAGTCTGTACAGCCTCCTGCATTGGACTTAAAGTCTATACATTTAGAAAGTCTGTACATCGGACTATTCATGCATTCATCTCAAGTCTATACATCCGATTATTCAGCTTGTGGCTAAGTCTGTACAGCGTCTAGTGTCTCTTGCAAAGTTTGTACACTGCATTGGCATCTTTACTTACGTGCTGAACTGAGCAAGTCTATACATTCTTAATCTTTACCTACGCTCAGTTCCACCAAGTCTGTACATTGGGCTCTCACTCAAAGTCTGTACAGTGCCATGTTCATATGCTTCCAAGTCTATACATTGCACTATAACTAGAACTGTGTAAGTCTATACATTGGTGCTTTGCCAAAGTCTATACATTGTGAACCTTCAAGTCTGTATAGACTTTGCTTCGCTCAAGTCTGTACATCGTCCACTTGTCTTTGGCAAGTCTTCACATCGTGAAGTCTATACATTCAATTGCTTTGCTGTGCTCAAGTCTGTACAGCCTTTCCCTTGTAAGTCTTTACATCGTTCATAAAGTCTGTACAACAGACCAAGTTTGTACATTGTCTTTGCTGCACGCATGACTAAGTCTATACATTGTGCCTTGTTCAAAGCAAAGTCTACACACTCCATTTCTCACTTCAGGTAGCAAGTATGTACATTGTTTAGAATGTCAAGTCCATATAGCCATTGTGCATTCATTCTTGATGTTCATACTTTGCGTGATGCATTCTGCATAACACACTGCCAAGTCTATACAATGCCATTTGTTCATGCATGTTAGCAAGTCTGTACAGCCTGTGTTCACAACACAAAGTTTGTACATCGCATGCTCACACAAACGCCAAGTCTATACATTGGCTTTGCTTGCACGAGCTGAAGTCTATACATCATGAATGCATCGTCTCATCAAGTCTGTACAGGGTCTGCATAGAATGCATTCAATAAAGTCTATACATTGCATCTTAGCATGCTTGCATAGCACAAACGAAGTCTGTACATTCATATGTGCATTGTGCATTGCTCTTGGCAGAGTCTATACATCACTTGAACATTCACTGCACTCTAACTCTATACACTGCTTCACTCATTGCACGAAGTCTGCACATTGTGTTGCTTTGTTCATACTTTGGTTTGCTAAGTCTACACATTGATGCACATTTACTTCTGCATATTTGAAGTATGTACATAGCTTAAGCTCTGCATATTTCAAGTCTATACATTGCTGCTGAACGCAAGTCCATACATTGCATAACGTCTGCACATTACACACTGTAAAGTCCATACATTCCTGTCGCTTTGCAAAGTCTATACAATGCATTGTGTATACTATGAAGTCTCTACAGGGGTTTCAGTCTTAAACTGATAATCCTATTCGATTGTCTGACAGGGATTCTTTGCAGAGCCTAATGAAGGCACGTGATCCAAGGAAGGACGAGGTGCCCAGATTATGACACGTGGATGCAGCCCAGCTAGGATGCTGCCAGGTGGTTGAAATGCCTCAGTTCTGGCGAAAGCCTTTGGGCAGGAGATGTGGAGAGCACACGCCAAATTCCTGCTGCTCTATATATATGAAGCTTCTTCCATCTGAATAAGACTGATCGTGAGACAGAGAGCTCTAGCAGAAGAGATCGAAAGAAGCAAAGGATAGCCTGCACGATCCTGCGAGAAAGAAAAGAGAAGCAGAAGAAGCAGAGAAGAAAAAGAGAAAGAGAAGAAGAGCAGAAGAGAAAGAAGAGAAAGAGAGAGATAGAGAGCTCGAGCAGAGAAAGAGAGTGAGATAGTGGATATCTGGCATTTGGATCAAATCCAAGCCAGAGCTGCTCCTTCGAGAGCTATATCATTTGTGCTTTCATTTACAGCTTTCAGTCTCTAATTGTCTTCTTGTTTTTGTTTCATCTTCTATCCTTTCTTAAAGCTGTTAGTCAGCGTTTGCAGAGGTGCTGCCTCTGGACGGGTAAGCTGTAATCCCCAGCAGTTGCAGTGGTGGATTCCACTGGACAGCAAGCTGTGTTGCTCAGTGGATTGTATGGCAAGCTGTGATGCCCAACTGTTCAAGCTGTGAGTCAGCAGAATCCACACTCGGGTTTGAGTGTGGGGTGGATGTAGGTCTGCAGGACCGAACCACCTAAAAACCCTCTTGTTCTGTGGTTTGAATTCTTATCTGATTGGCGCTAGATGCATGCATAGGCACGCAGATTGTATTCAGTTCATTGCTGCGCACATTAGATGTTTGCTTAGGAGCATTCTACATGTTTGCACATTGGTTCAACAGATTTGATTAGCTTTGCACACTGTGTGTTTGATTAATTCCGTAATTGCACACTGTGTGATTTTTAATTGGGCGAAAGTTTTTAAAGGGTATATTCATTCACCCCCCCTCTAAATACATAGCACCGAACCCAACATCTGCATGTGTGTGTGTGGATCTATCCAGATCCAGGTGTTTGTGTGTATAGAGTACTACGTCTGTTGCAGCGTGTGTGTGTGTGTTGTTGATCCGGTCGTTGGATCGTGTTGGAGTCTTCATCTCCGTGTGTGTGTTGGGGCGTGTCCCCATTTGTGTGTGCAAACGTCATCCTGTGTGTATGTATTGGAGCTTGGCTCCGTGTGTGTGGGGGGATCTATCCCCGTACTAGTTTACCAGTAGTGAAGCCTCATTCAATTGAGTGAGGGGTGCACGTAGGGATCCCGGTGTGGTCCCGAACCACCTTAAAAATCATTATGTCACTGTGAATGCCTGTATGATTGTCCATTTCCTCTATCTCCATTCACAGGTTTAATTTGATACTATCACACACTCAATCCAATCATATTGCTACACATACTTAATTTGTGCACACATAGGGCTAAGTTGAGTTTGATTCATCTAGTCGCATTTGATTCTTAACGTGCATCAACTTGTCTCTTGGTAAATCTTCATCTTGCCTAATTGTCTTAGGTGTTGTATTGAATTCCACTGTGAGAAGTTTTGTGTTTTAATTGAACAAATTTTTAATAGAAGGATCTATTCACCCCCCTCTAGATCCGTCTTCTTGCACTTCGGGACCCAACAGTTGGTATCAGAGCTAAGGCTCTATTTTTCATTGATCTAACGATCTAGAGCTAGATCCAGATCAATGGCTACCAAAGTGTTTTCCATGGATTCTCCACCTGTGTTTGATGGTTCTAATTTTGAGTTGTGGTTAGGAAGAATATGCAGTCTTGTCAACTCATACGACCCTAAACTATGGAAGCTTATATCACATGGTCCTTATAAGTTGCCTAAAGATAAATCACTCTGGACTACAGATGAGTATAAACATGATCATAATTGCTTAGTTCTAAATTTACTCACTGCTGTCGTTAATTCTAATAGCTTTCCCTTTGTCTTCAGCTGCAGCTCCGCAAAGGACATACTGGATGGCTTAGCATGCTTCCATGAAGAGAATGAGGACAAATGTCTTATGGCAGGTATGAGTGATCACGACAGTGATCAGCAGAATAGATCACCATCGGAGGTAAATTTAGATTCTGAAAATATATCTTTTGATGAGTTATTGGATGCATACAGTAAGCTTGCAAGTAAACATAAGAAGCTAAAATCTGAGAACAAAAAATTGAAAAAGAAGGTTGAACAAAACAACTGTGATTCCTCCTGTAAAACATGCTCACATTTAGAGGAAATGATTGAGGCTCATGTGTTTGACATTGAATTTCATAAATATCAAATTTACTTCTTAAGAAATGAGAACAAAGAGCTGAAATAAAAAGTAAATTCAATGGCCAATGATCAAATCTTGATAAATGAACTTGTTCATGATGAAAAGCTTGCAAAAGAAAATGAGAAACTGAAGGAATTGAACACGGCCATTTCTGAAAGATTGTTGGTTCTAGAAAAAAGAAAATATGTGGCTATAAATGAGGGTGAAAATGTGGATGAAATAAAACAAGAAGTAGAATGCCTTAAGAATACCAACGTTGTGTTAAATGTCAGCCTTGCTACTTGTGAATAAGAACTTGCTAATACTAAATTGTATATCACATCTCTAGAAAGTGAAATCCCTGACTTGCATAATTCATTGTCTAGATTCGTGGATGGTCAAGATAATCTGGAAAAACTTTTGGACATAAAAGTCAATTTTCAAAGGGAAGGGCTTGGGTACAATCCTGTAAAGAAGAAGTCCTTTAAGAGTAAGGTAACTACCTCCTTTGTTCATATTTCAAATATAGCCAGTACCTCTACTTCACCTCCAAAGCAATCTTCTGTCCAAGTGATTAAAAAAGAAAATAAAAATCAAAAAATCAATATGCATCAAAAAATTAAAAATGCTGCTAGCACCACTATGCATGTTAAACATACTTCTACCACACACACACATCCATCAAGAAAGAAAATCTCATATTTTTATTGTGGAAGACATGGACATGCCATGCATGATTGTTTTACTATGAAGAATGATAATTTGGAAGTATGCAGGAATAGAATAAACAATGGAAAAGGCAAGGGTAGGTCGACTCACCCCAAGGCTAAACAACACTACCAACCAATGGTGTCAACACGTCATGTGTTCTGGACCCATTATCCTCAGCCAAAACCAAGGGAAGGTCAACTTAGGATCTCTAATGTGTTTAACACACCTCTTGTCAATTGGAAACAGGATTGGAACAAAAAATCACATGCTTCAAAGAATCTTCACGCTTTTAAGTATTCAAAGTCATCCTATGATTATTATGGCAAATCTGGGCATATGATGCATGATTGTTCCTTTATAAAAAATGATGATTTCAATGTTGTCAAAAAATAGAAACCACGTGCCAAGAGTGCTAACTCGGCCACAAGGACCCAAGATGGCTTGGGTACCTAAGAATGCAAAATGAGAAATCTGTTTTGCAGGTGTGCCTTGGGAATATGAAGCGTGAAATATGTATTCAGTCAAGAAGGTAAGGCACACGGGCCATGCGGCATAAGTCAGGTCAAATGAAAAACCAAAAACTGAAATCTGAACATGCACTCAGGTGATATCCCTCTCACTTCTCTAGAAAAGGTGTTATGTCTTGATTTGTTTTATACTGAATCTTATGTGATACTGCATGCATTCAATTCATAGTTGTCTGCATATCCCTGTGCATATCACTTGTCAGATAGCATCTTATTGAACGGGAGTTTGAAAATCTTTAAATCAAAATTTCACTGCATACATTGAGTTTTCATATGTTTTCACATTCTGTCATGCAAAAAGTTGAACATGTGACTTCATGTCATAATGCACTGCAGCCCTACTGCCTTCCTCATATCAAGGACTACATGGTATATTAAATGGTGACCTGAGGAAGGGCATGTCATTCTTGTCTGAAATCTATCACCATGCGTGAGTAGAGTCTTTGGACTTACACCTCCGCCTGGTGCCATGAGTCACTTGTTCATATAAGTCATAGGATGCATGATTTTCTGTTGGAATATAACTTGTGTAATTTATGCATACTGTGAGGGGGACTTGTTAGCCGTTTGAAATATGTTTAAGGCTAAGGCCTATTTGTAAGAAGGTGCATCTTGCTAATTACTATGTCGAAAACTACTGGCCTATTCAAAATTTTTGTTGCACCACTACTTGGACAATGAAGATTGGGCCTGCTAAAATGTTGACCTTCATGGGATTAGTGGTCTTGGTGCTAGAAGGCATATGGTACTGCCTTTTGAACTAAGGTAACTCAACCTTTTGCTATGAAAATGAAACTTTATGCATTAGCTTATGGCATTAGGTGGTACTGTTCTTGTGACATGAATTGATTCTAAAAATCTGAGCTGAATGTTCCTCCACTGTGCTATGCTGAAAATGTTTGAATGGCTTGAATATTCATCAATTGGATGCGCATGTTCACATTTGAAACTATCTGAGCATCTGGTATATAAAATGGTGGTTAGAGAAGGTTAGATTATGTCCAACTGGAAACTTCCACTATGCGTGAAGGTGCTCTTCAGACCTAAGTTCTCTGCCTTGTATCAGAACTCGGAGAAATCAAATGTTTGATTTGTGAATGAATCCTTGAACTAAGCTGTTTCAATTGAAAATCTATTTTTGAACAAATTCTCCAAACAATTGGGTTACATTACATAATTTTGATCACTTTTGCACCATTGTCATAAAGGCCATGTCATGGAAAATGCTTGTTTATTCATCATTTGAACGTGAATGCCTTCTTGTGCAATTTGTCATGATATTCTGAAAATCAAGCTCTTGCATCTTACTTTTGCATCTTGTATTACATTCTTATATAGGTTATGGGTTGCATGCATTAGAACTCATGCATTAGGTACATTTAGACTATTCAAATGAAAATATGAAAAACTTGTAATTTGCACCCATGTTACGTCTTGCACTTTGCATTGCATTTAGGACATTCAAATAAAATCTGAAATTTTGCATTCATAATGCATTCTGCATTTTACATTGCACATTGCATATCTTCCGAATTGTGTGCTTACATGTTATATATGCTATTCACCCCCATCCTTGAAATTTCTATGACCTTATGCTTTCTTGCTAAATAATGTTACATTTGAGTCATCATTGGTGTGTTTCTTGTCATACACTTAGAGGGAGTAAATAGTTGATAAATGCATCTATTTAAGGGGAGCTGCATTGTTATGTGTTCATGAAATTTTCGGTATACATGTTGAATCAAATTCACACACTTCATGCACAAAATGTGAAAATGAGTGTTAAAGATAAGGATGTTGGAATTTCCTTTCAACACTCTAGAGATATTAGACTTGCTGCATGAATGTTGTCAAGGCAGTTGAGGAAAAAGTTGTCTGCCTATTCCTTTTGGAAGAATCTGAAATGAAAATGAATGGCAGAGTAATGCTTAGTCTCACTGAGTAAATTAGATGCATGTCACCTGAGACGTGATGTGGTTCATTTCTGAAAAGTGTTGACTAAAGTATCTCTATTCAAAATGAGGTGAAATGGTTCAATATTCTAAGTAACCGGGGAGTCTGGCATGAGCTCCATGTCTCCTCGCATAAAAAGGAATTATTTGAACTTGGTCACTCTTGAAAAATTCTGAATGTCAATGTGACTTGCTTGAGTTGAAAATTTTTGGTGTAAACTCTTAGTGGCAGAGCGTAGCCTCCAATACGCTGTTATCATAAATTAAAGTGCAGTCTGTATAATTTCTCATTGTATTGATATGAAAATCTAAATATCCATATTGCAACAATCTATTTTCATGTTATTTACTTAAACACTTAAAAATTTGATTTAATATATATTTAGAAAATTGATTGACTACATTGGCTATTGCATGACTCTTCTATGTGCTTGCACAATCTCCTAGGTGTTATAGTTGAACATTCCAGATGTATTGACTCACCTGCACTTTTTGTACACCCATTCCATCTCTTTAAATAAAGAGGGGGAGCTGTGCTGCATGTATATATATACGTATATGTTTAGTTGCATTGCATGCATTTATGTGTCCTCATTTGTAAGCATCTAGCTTTATGTATTTCAAAATGAAAACAAAAAATCTGAAAATTTGAAAATTAAAGAAATTCATTTGATGTGTCATCATTTGTATATGTTGAGTTTCATGCATTTCAAAAGAAAATTTAAAAAATCTGAAAAATAATGAAAATTCAAAAATTGAATGGACTTCAAATGCTTTACATTTGCTCAATGGGTTTTAGTCATTGAATGGAATCAGATTTGTTAACACATGTTGTATTGGAATCATATTGATTTGTTGGTATCAAGTCTACTCATCTTCCCATCTCGAAATAATAAACAATTGGTATCACAAGAAAACTAAAAATCTGAAAAGTAAAGAAAACCATTTGATGTCTCAAAGACATTCCATGAACCATCTTGTCCATGCTTTGTTATTGCTTCATCTGAATTTCTAAAGTGGGCTATTATTGCTTCATCAATCTATCATGATGAAATTTGAACTTCATTGACTTCCTCCCACTTTTTGATAATGTCAAAGGGGGAGAAAGATTTATGTTTGTGTTTGATAGGGGGAGAAGAATATCTGTGTAATGTTGTTGTATCATAAGGTTTGTCATTATCAAAAAAAGGGAGATTGTTTGATGTGGTACCACCTTGGGGGTGGCAGCCACTCGACCGATGCCCTTGGACCTATGACCCGCAAGCATGCAACTTTGACGGCGGACTCACTCGGGTGAGCTCACTCGCGTAGCGCACACAATTGCCCGTAGGCCAACTGGCGATAGTAGAGAGGGTCCGAAGTGGGACCTCACTGTTCTAGGGTTTGGCTAGCTTGAGATTGAACCCCTAAGGGTCTGCATTGCCCAAACCAACGGGCGGCCAACACGCCGAGGGCATGGGTTGTAATGACTCCCTCACAACTGACCCGCGGTAGTCACACAAATGATAGCAATTCGGGATCGGGTGCTCAACTCATCGTCCGACGGCACTAGCGGTGATACTAAACCAGCAAAGGAAAGAATAGCAAAGGGGTAACCGAGGCTCACTTGATCGGTGTGAAGACATCGATCCCGGTCAGAGACGAGGGCGAGCGAGGAAGTGTGGGCTTACCCGCACGCCGCGTCGGAGAAGCTTCAACTTGAAAATTAATTAACAACCACTACTCCTCATGCAGGAGGGATGGACTAAGGGTGGGGGACTATGGGATTACATGAAAATACTACCTCCCGTAGGGAGGGGCTTTAAGCCGGCCAAGCGGGGTGGGGGGAGCTAAGTTAGGAGCCGAATTGTCGAACTCCATCGGTTCTGCCAACTTATGAAACAGCCTGACAAACAGTCGATGATGGCGCCGCCATGGTCTCAGCCGAGCTCAGATGAGGCCGAAACTAGTGCCGAAACTTCATGGGTTGGCCCAGGAGGACGTCTAATTTTTTGGGGAATTTCCTGACGTCGGCGGTGGCTGGGCCAGGGTCTGGAACATGACTGAACTGCTCTGGCTCTGACTGTTCCCAGAGTGCTGTGGTAAGAAGATGAGGGCGCCACGAGCACTCCTAGTGTCCGATTGATGTGGGACTAGAACTGCTGCGATCGTGGTCAAGTCTTCTTCGAACGGAGACTAACGGGGACCTCGTCGAAGGTCGGAGCTGATAGCGGAGACAGGAAAAGTGGAAGGGTGTCAGACTAGGCTCTGGAGGAACTAACCTTGCGCACCCTGGGGAGAAAATCCGGAACTCGTGACTCCGGGGTCCAAAAAATACCCTGCTTCTTGGAGATGACAGAGGACTTGGAGGAGAAAGCTTTAGCCAAACGCCACCCAAAGAAACTCAGAGCGCTGGTTGTGGGAGCCTCTGAAAGTCACTGCTGGTTGTCTGCCTGGGAGGAAATGCGCAGTCTGACAAAGATGACTCCTCCGAACAGCTCCAAAGTTGAACGACGACGAGACCACCTCGCCTACGAAGCAGCGTCGTCAATCTTTTTAGCAATATAAGGTACACCACCAGGAGATGTGCGGTGAAGACGTGGCAGCCTCTGCAACTCGACCCTTGACTGCTGCATGTGAACTGGGATGAACAGGGTGGTGATAGGTGATGGGAAATGGGGTAGATGGGATGGGAAATGGGGTGGATGGGTGTGGGGGCAGCCCCTAGCTATGAGGGGGTCTTGGAGGTGGCAAACCAAGGTGAAGAAGGGGGGAATGGGGGGTGGAAAAGGGTCTAGCAGGTGGAGGGAGGGAGAGTTGCAAATTTGAGTTGGGAAGGAGAGATTTCTCTCAAGGTTGGAATGTGGCTTAATGGGGGTTGTTAATGGGGGTCTTGGGGATGGGAAGAGTTGTGTTGGGGAAGGGAAGGGGTGCTTGGGGAGTGGGGAATTCTCCCTTGGGAGATGAGAGAGGTGCTTGGGGAAGGGGAGTGGGTGGTTGGTGGTTGGAGGGTGGAGTGGGGAGTGGTGGATGCTACCTTGGGGTTGTGGGTGGAGTTATGAAGGGGTGTGGGGAAATGAGGAGGCTCTTGAATGAGGGGAGGGGAGAGAGAAAGTAGGTGGGAGGGTGAGGAGAGAGAAAGGGGTGCACCCCTTAGAGAGAGAGGGATATGAGAGAGAGAGAGATATCAAGAGAGGGAGGGGAGATAAAATTCCAAGGGAATTTCAAATTTCATTGATCATCAAAGGTTACAAATGAGAGAGGGTAGGGGGCTATTTATAGACTCCATACTTTTCCTAGGACCAAATTGTCCCTAGACAATTGACAGATTGACCACACAGTCCAAGGAGGGGTGCCCCTGGGCCTAGCCCACTGAATTGGGCTCAATAACCTATCAAACCAACCATATGACAACTAACTTAGGTAAATGACTCACTAACCTAGGTACCAGACTCAAATAAAGGGAAAATTACACAGTTTATGACTCAAATAAAACATAAAAATTTCATGACTAGACTTAGAAACACATGACAAACACAATGGCACATGCCGACGAATAATCCGAGCCTCGAAAAATGTGGAGGGGCAAGGGATGCCCCCATCATACCCCCAAGGTGGGGAGAACTCGTCCCCGTCGAGTATGGGCCCACCGGGGAAGTGGTAGACCAAGGCAGCTCCGGACAAACCACGATCTCCTGACTCGACTCATGTCCATGACCGGGGGATGGTGCTTCAGCTTCTCAAAGTGGTACGGACACCCTCATGCTGGCGATGATACCTTGCTTGCCTAGTATTGCCTCCGTGTGCACACGTCGGGTTCTTAGGCTGATTTGTGGTGGCTCTCCGGGGTGTCCCTCTCAAAGGAAGGTATAGGCTCAAGGCACTCACTAGGATCCACCGCGATGCCCATATAGCGTGTCGGGTCCGCCACGTGGGAAGTGGGGTGAATCCCAAGACCCATCGGTAAGTCCAACCTGTAAGCCGGGTTGCCAAAGCCAATTGAAACTAGGGAAGGTCCAAGTCCTTGTGCCCTCTATTTGGAGGTGACCCTAGGGTAGAGCCACTCCAATGTCACCATCACCAAGTTGCCTACTTGGAATCCCAAGTGACGCTTGCGAGCTGTTGCCCGCTCTTTGTGATCCTCACCGCTCGTTGCTAGATGCTTGCGTAAATGCGTATGCCATGCACTACGATGCGGTGTGGGTGTGAAAAGTATGGTATACAAGGGTGGACCAGGACAACCATATGTAGACCAATCATGCTTTGATGCCAAGAAGACTTTGATGGAATTGGGAGGACCGGGGCATTCGTAGGTGAGTCTAGTGTGCATGGACGTAGCAAATGCCGGGAGTCCCGGACATCCGTGAATGCCCTTAACATGCATATAACCAATGATGAACGTGGGAGGACCTTTACACCCGAATATGGACCACTCATGCTTCCTACTTGACATGTGGGTGATATAAATGAATGTACCCAACATACTAATCATGCCAAGTGGTGTGGTACGCCTAGGCGCATGCATTCCTATCCCAGAGACGACTTCCATGTGCGTGGGTATGAAGTGGCCCTTGAGCTTCCACTCATATGGATCAAAGGGATCTAAGAAGGGGAACATCATGGAGTGGGGCAATTCCTCAATCCCTAGGTGTATGTTGCCTAAGGTCAAGGCACCCATGGTGTAACTTAATTCTAGGAAGGGAGGGGTTTGGCCCAACATGGTGGGTGGGGGTAGGGTAAGGTGGGTGGTGAGTAAGGTGGGTTGGTCATATGGGGAACCAGACTCCCATAGGAAGGGATCAAAGGGGTCTAGGAAAGTGGATATCATGGAGTGGGGCACTTCCTTGTTCCCTAATTGATGATCTTCCATGGTTATGGTTTCCCTTGTGTCACCCGGGACTTGGAAGAGGTGGGCTTGGTCCAACATGGTGGGTGAGGGTAGGAAGGAGTGGGTGGTAAGTGATGTGGGTGGACCACATGGGTTCCCGGGCTCCCATTGGGTGGGGTCAAAAGGATCAACATAAGTGTACCCGGGGGAAAGGAGCTCTAAGTTCATCTCATCAACCTCAAGGTCCTCATAATATGGTGGTGGATCCTCCTCCTCTAATGAAATAATTGGCCCGAAGTCTTTGGTGGGTGGGTCGGCCATGAGGGGATGTCTTGGCTTTCTACCCGATATAAGGAACTCTAATTCGAGGACAAGGTCGGGCTCATCGGGTTTGGGGAGGAATAGTAGGAGGTCGCTAGTGTAGCAACCAACGGTGTAAATCGAGGTGATAGACCCGACACATAGGTGTAGGAGGTCAAGGCTCCTAGGTTGGTCGGCCATTGTGGTCAACATGCCAGTCAACTCCATTTGCCATGCTAGGCCCTTAAGGAGATCCCCCAAAGTCTCCACTTTGTAAGATGATTGGATGGTGGTACGATAGGAAATGAAGGGCACTATGGGGAGGTGTAGCTTCATGGGAGGGTAGACATGGGACGTGATAGGGTGAATCGGTCTCTCCTTTAGCCATCTAGCCAGGGACCCACCTATGATGATTTCGCTCCCAACTAGAGGGGATGGCATAAGGTGAAGATCAAAGTGTGAGGCTTCTTTCTCAACTTGGACATGTGTTTCCTTAAAAGTGGGGAGTGGATCTGGGGTGTTCACCACTATGGGGTCGGATGTATGGATCATAGTTTCCTCTACAAAGGGGATGGGGAGGTTCTTGGTGGGTGGGGTGGTGGTAGCCATAGAATGGTGCACCTAGGGTGGTGGTTTAAGGTAGGATAGGGTTGGGGTTGGGAGTGGGAGTAGTGGAGGCCTATGTTGGGATAGGATTGGGGTAGGGAGTGGGAGGTGGATCGGGGGAGGGGGTTTGGGTTGGTTAGTCTTGGACGGTGTGTCCTCTATGGGGGTAAGTGGAGGGATAGTGGTGGGGGTTAAGGGGACTTGTGGGGAGATGGTGGTGGTGATCGGGGTTGGAATTATTGGGAATGGTGGAATTTTGGTCCTAAGGGAGGTCTTGGGTTGGCCGGGTGGGGATGGAGGAGTTGAAGTGCTCCCCGGGCTATGGTGATCGGGGTAGGAGGGGGAAACATATCTATCCCTAAGTTGCTCCTTCATGTCCCCCCATGTGGTGATGGGAGCGTCCCTTCTAAGCATCCTTAACCCGAAAATTTGCAACCAATGAGTTTGAGCCTGTTTAGTAAGTTGCATTTTGGCAAACTGGGCCGTCTCTTCATCGGTCATGGGATACCAAGTGAAGTAATGGTCCATGGAAGCCACCCAATCTAAATAGTTATTAGGATGAGTTCCATCAAAGGTGGGAGGTGGGGGACGAGCCCTACTATCATCCGCCCTTGGGGTGGGCCCCTTTTCTCCTAGTTGGTCTAGTCGACACGATAGGCTATCAAGCCGCTTATTGGCATTGGTCAAGGCCCCCATGATGTAGTTGACGTGGCCAGGGAGGTCATGAACGTTGGTGGTGGGCTTCCCTTGGGGGTTGGGACTCATGGAGAGGGCTGATGTGTCACGCCCCGAGCTTTTAATACAGCGGAAGACAATCTCAAGAAACGTGAACAGCCGGCATTGTAAGCCTCTTGCAAGTAAGAAAAATCAGAGCGCAATAACAATCACACATAAGATGCAATTGCACAATAATTTATTCAAACATTCACTTTTATTAATAATAAGAATGATCCAAATACATCAACTATTCAACTATGTGACTCAATAAAGAAAAAATTACATGAACTCGATCTAGACATTATTGACTTCCTAAGTCTTCTCTCAATCTTCTGTGACTTTCATTCGCTCTCGGACCCATCACTTGAATAACTCGAATCCGAATCCGAACTACTTGCATCTCCAGGAAAGATTGGAAAATGGGTAATGAGCACACTTACCCAGTAGGTATCTTCGCATCACCATGAAGGTAATATTAAAGCGATTAGCATTTTTGGCACTAAAGAATAAAGTAAAATCATGCGAATGCGATAAATCACGTGAATAAACCAAAGTAACAAGACATGATCAAGTTAGGATATGATTGAGCAAGCATGATCAAGCAAGAATGTAATTATGGCCTTTCATGAATAAGAATGTAACGAGAATGTACTAGTAAGTCAAGCGAGAATGTACTTTTCACTTAGTAACAAGTACTTCATGAATTTCTGTAGATATTTTCACTTCACGAGCCGTGGACAATTTCACTTATTTATAAAGAAAGTACTCCCAACGTAATGCGACGCCAGTAGCATCATACCCCATGGTTTATAATAGTATGTTTCCGACAATCAACCGAGGGGACTAGCATAGCGCCCTTGAACACAATCAGTGTTCGAACCACATCTTCAAGTATAAATCAAGCTACTTCCACGTATATAACAATAAAGTTGGCCACGCATGTAATAGGTTCAATAAGTGTTTAAGACTCAATGTCAATAATAAGAATGCACCAAATATAGATTTATGAGTTCAAGAAATGCATTAATAACTAAGTTATGCCTTGGAGAAAATTCGACAGCATAACGGTGCATTCTTTATCTTTCATACTTTATCTTAGATGTCTTTGAATAAGATTACAAGTCCCGGACTATCATTAGTCAGTCTAGGATTATAGGAATATTAACCCTTGGGTCAAACCTTGGGTCAACAGTATTCAGAAAACTTAGCGGTCTATAACTGGGTTGCTATATTGATATGGCGGTCTGATATTGGGCCGCTAGAGTGGGCTGAATCTAGAAAGAAATTAGTTTGGACTCAGAGAACTTGGCGGTCAGATACTGGACCGTTAATGGGCCTTAGCGGTCGAGTATTAAACCGTTACAGGACAGAATTTAGAAAACATCGGTAGTGCTTTATAGACAATTTGGGCTTTAATGGTACAACCAACTCGGCGTTCTAGTGGGAATCCGAGGCTCGCGGAGAATTACGGAGGCCTTGAAACAAGACTTTCTAGTCCATTGGAAGGAATATCCAAAGGAGAGGTTATCAAGTTCAAGATTATGTTCCTATAGTGCAAAAGTGTAACTAATGGTCATATACCGGAATAAATGCCATGTACTTATAGAAATGACTCTAAGATAAGAAGAGAATTTGTAATAGTGATAAATCAATCAGTGAACCATGTTTATTATCACTCTTGAAAGATGTATTTAATACAGAGTATAAGTTTTGGCATGAAATTAGCATAAGCTTTAAAATAATTCCAAGTATGATAAAGAACATGCGATCACTATCATGAATCAGTAATTTAAAACTTAGAGTAATGAAATACCATTAAAATAGGTTAGAACATAGTTAACTAGGCTTATTTATAAGTTAATGGGCTGTTCTTAAATCTATCTCCGGTTGACAGGAAACAGAACATTGGCGGTCTATTATAGAGCCGTTACAGATAGTTTAGCGGTTTATCGTAAGGCCGCCAGAGATACTTTAACAGTCTATCCATGGTTCGCCAGAGGTTTCATGAAAATCACGTTTACAGAGTGTCTAGCGGTTTATCTTAGGGCCGCTACACAAGGTTGGCAGTCGAAGACTAGGCCGCTAGAGCACGTTTGACAGTAAACTAAATATAAAGAACTAATGTTTAAACACATCATGTCTGTAAATTGACATATATAAACTTTCCTATCATGATGGAAATGAAGATTAGGCTAACAATATACATAGGATTCATGTATTATGGCAGAGAGAATTATCTTAGTTCATTTAGGGCTAAGAAAGATGCATGGATGTATAGATCCTATTAAAACATGATATTCTCCGTACACAATACATGAAATCAAGTGCAATAAGAGGGATTTTAATCCTAGAATGATATTTTAGCCGTTCATGAGATGACCTACCTCTGTTAAGGCTTTTAGGCTTTGAATTTGATCTTGGAAGTCAACCCTAATTCTGCACTTCTTGTGACAAATCAGAAACTTCACGTCCTGCGATCTCTTGACCACTTGACCTAATGACGTGAAATTCGGAGGGTAAGAAGTAGATACTAAGGGGAATAAAAAGTTCTAAAGGTACTAATGCTAATTACCTCGATTTGGTTCTCTAATCCCTTGATCTTCACCGGACTTCCGCTCAGTTTCCTGGGTCGCTAATGTGGAACTAGCAACTTTGAGCGCCTTTAACTCCCTGTGTGCTTGATCTCCTAGCACGAAATTTTGAGAGATGTTAGTCCTATGTATTGGGAATAAAAACTTCTAAAGAACTTACCCAAAGTAATACCTCCTTACCTTAATTTCACTCAAGCCAAATGTAAGGGTCGCGCGGGTCAAATGTGGGGTTTATTTTTAGAGCTTTAGCTAGGGTTTGAGGATTAGAACGATCCTAGAGTCCTTATTAAATGTTAGATTGACTTCTGAGAGTCCTTAGAGATTAGAACGATCCTAGAGTCCTTATTAAATGTTAGATTGACTTCTGAGAGTCCTTAGGATGTTTACTAGTCTTCCCATCTCGATCCCTTGGTGATAGAGTCTTAAAAATCCAATCTTTTTGCTCTTTCTTCAATTCACGGAACTGACAGAATGTAGCGGTCGAATAATGGGCCGCTTTCTTGGATGTAGCGGTTGCATGATAGACCGTCATAGATCCTAGGCGCCGAATTTGAATTGCTTCAAACTCTTTTATTCTATTATCCACCCCATTATCCAATTAATGGGTATTTATCTTTATATTTCGTGAATAAATTAATTAACCTTCTAGAATATGAGCCAAACTTCATGGGCTTGATCCTTAAATCCTTTGGGCTTTATTTAAATAGGCTAGGTTAATTGTTCATCATAATTGGGCCTTAATAATGATTCATTTTTTAATTCATTTGAGCCTTTGTAAATTCCAAAAAATTCCTAATTATATCAGAAATAAATTATAAAATTCTGGGGCATTACACCCTCCCCCACTTAAGTGAATTTGGTCCCCAAATTCAATACATGGATTATATGGAGAGTGTACTTATAATTAAATAACTTCGGATATTTCTTGCGCATAGCTTCCTCCGTCTCCCATGTTTCTCCTGACTTTGTCCACTGGATCTTGACCACAGGAATACTTTTATTCCGAAGTCGACGTACCTCCCGTTCAAGGATCCTGATTGGCCTTTTCTCATATGACAAATCCTTCTTAATCTCCAGATTGTCGTAGGTGATGACATGGAAAGGATTATAAACATATTTCTTCAACATAGAAATATGGAATATGTCATGAACTCCTACTAGTTATGGAGGCAAAGCCAGTCGATAAGCCACTTCACCGACCCATTCTAGAATTTCAAATGGGCCAATGAATCTTGGGGTAAGCTTTCTTTTAATGCCAAATCTTCAAATACCACGACCTGGAGAAACTTTAAGATACATATGATCTCCCACTTGAAATTTCAAGTCGCGTCTTCGATTATCAGCATAAGATTTTTGCCGGTATTGTGCTGTCTAGTGTCTTTCTCGAATAAGCTTTATCTTTTCAATAGTATCCCTGATAGTATCGGGGCCTAGAAATTGTCTCTCCCCTTCTTCATTCCAACATATCGGTGATCGACAGCTTCTTCCATACAGAGCATCAAATTGTGCCATTTGTATACTGGCTTGGTAGCTATTATTGTATGCAAATTCTACTAGAGGCAAGTGATCATGCCAACTTCCTCCAAAGTCAATAGCACAAGCCCTGAGCATATCTTCCAGCACTTAGTTTATCCTTTCAGTTTGACCATCAGTTTGTGGATGGAATGCCGTGCTAAAGTTCAGTCGGGTCCATAAAGAATGTTGTAGACCCTTCCAAAACTGTGATGTGAATCGAGGATCTCGATCAGATATGATAGTGACAGGGACACCATGTAATTTAACGATTTCCCTTATGTATAATGCCGCTAGGATTCCACAGACCATCGACTTTTAATTGGCAGAAAATATGCAGACTTAGTCAATCGGTCTATGATTACCCATATACCATCGTGTCCACCTCTTGTTTTAGGTAAATCCATAATGAAATCCATCCCTATACCTTCCCATTTCCATTTGGGAATATTCAAGGGGTGTAACTTACCTGCGGGTCTTAAACGTTCTGCCTTTACTTGTTGATAAGTGAGACAGCGGGATACGAAATCTGCTATTTCTCTTTTCATGTTAGGCCACCAGAAATTTCTTTTAAGATCTTGATATATTTTAGTACCACGAGGGTGAATGGTGTACTTGGAACTATGAGCTTCTTCCAGGATCAGTTTCTTAGTATCAACATGAACTGGTATACAAATTCGGCCCTTGAATAGCAACCTTCCATCATTGGCAATATAGAAATCCGGCCTTTGCTCAATATTAGCTTTAATCTCCAGTAATATTGGGTCATTGTCTTGTAGCTTGACCAGATCTTCTATTAATGTGGGCTGAGTTCGGATATTGGCTATAAAACAATCTTCCTTCTTCATGTCAATATCTAAGTTCAACTGAGCAAATTGAGAGATGAGATTAGTCATACTAATCATGAGAGTTGATATTTTTCCCATTGGTTTTCTGCTGAGTGCATCCGCTACAGCATTAGCCTTGCCAGGATGATATTGGATAGCGAAATCAAAGTCCTTTAAGTATTCAAACCATCTTCTTTGCCTCATATTCAGTTCCTTTTAGGAGAATAAATATTTCAAACTTGTGTGGTCTGAGTAGACCGTGAACTTTTCTCCAAAATCAAAATTTTAAGGCAAATATAACAGCCGCCAATTCTAAATCATGCGCGGGATAATTCTCCTCGTGACGCTTCAATTGTCTTGAAGAATAGTAGATTACTTTCTCGTTTTGAATAAGAACGCACCCTAGGCCAATGTCAGATGCATCCGTATAAACTTCAAATCCACCACCCTCAATAGGCAATGATAATATAGGGACTGTAGTGAGATGATCCTTAAGAGTTAAGAAACTCTCTTCACATTCCTTCGACCATATAAAAGGATTTTCTTTTCTTGTAAGCCTTGTCAAAGGAACAGTAATTTTAGAAAAATCCTTAATGAACCTCCTGTAATACCCAGCTAGACCCAGAAAGCTTCTTACTTCTGACATGGTCGTTGGCTGGCTCCAGTTCTTGACTACTTCCACTTTAGAAGGATCAACAACGATACCTTCCCTTGAAATAATGTGACCAAGGAATGAGACTTCCTTGAGCCAGAACTCACATTTACTAAGTTTGCCATAAAGTTTATGTTCTCTTAGAGTCTGCAAGGCTATTTTGAAATGTTCTTCATGTTCTTCCTTTGTCTTGGAGTAAATAAGAATGTCATCAATAAAGACGACTACAAATTGGTCCAGATAAGGCTGGAAAACTTTATTTATAAGTTACATAAATGCTGCTGGGGCATTGGTTAATCCGAACGGCATTACAACAAACTCATAATGACCATAACGGCTTCAAAAAGTAGTTTTGAATATGTCTTCATCCTTAATCCTGAGCTGGTGATATCATGACCTGAGGTCTATCTTGGAGAAGTATTCTGCTCCCGAGAGCTGATCAAAGAGCTCATCAATACGCGGCAACGGATATTTGTTCTTAATTGTGAGTTGATTCAGTCACCGGTAGTCAATACAGAGCCTGAGCGATCCATCCTTCTTCTTGACAAAAAGAATTGGCGCACCTCAAGGGGATGTGCTAGGTCGAATGAAACCTTTGTCTAATAACTCCTGAAGTTGCCTTTTCAGTTCCTTAAGTTCTGTGGGGGACATCTTGTAGGGGGCTATTGAAACAGGTGCTGCTCCTGGGATGAGTTCAATGGAGAAATTTACTTCCCTTTCAGGTGGTAAACTAGGTAAATCTGATGGGAATACATCAGGAAACTCATTTACGATGGGGACGTCTGCTAAGATTATCTCCTCAGACTCGGTAACAATCACAGAAGCAAGGAAAGCTTCACATCCTTGTGAAATAAGTTTACAAGCGTGAAGAGAAGAAATGATGGTAGGATGTTTCCTATACTTGATACCAAGGAAGGAAAATCTTGGAAGACCTGGTTTACGAAAGGATATTATCCTATTCCGGCAATTTATGTAGGCATCATGGTCTACAAGCCAATCTACCCCTAGAATGGCATCATAACCTTTCATGTCAAGGCATACCAAGTTTGTAGGGAGATTATGACCCTCTACAATTATCTTAATATTAGGGTAGTAATTGGTAAGCTTTGTTCCGGAACCTAAGGGTGCAGCAATAGCAAGGTCCGAAGATAAGGGAACAGATGAAATAGGTAATGTTTTTGCAAAAGCAATGGATATAAAGGAATAAGAAGCACCGGTATCAAATAGCACAAATGCAGGATGGGAACAAACTTGGATAGTACCTTTCATAAGTCCGCCATCTCTGGACGCTTCCTCATCTTCTAAAACAGCATTGAGGCGAGCCTGCCTCTTACGTCCACCACCAGACAATTGTTCCTTCATGAGAGGGCAGTCTGGCATGCGATGGTCCCGACTGCCACACCTTAAACAAGCACCGAGGCGCTTCCAGCATTCTTCGGCTGAGTGGCCAAACTTTTCACAAAAGGTGCAAGCCGCCATAACTTGCTTTTCCTCCTCCTTGACTTTCTTATTATTTTGGGAGCTACTCCCGCACCCGTTCCTTGACTTCTTCCTGCTATCACGGGGTTTGTAGGGCTCCGTGATGCTAAATTTCTCCTTCTTACTACGCCGATCCGATCGTCAGCTTGACTCTTCTCCCCTGCCTTTCAATTTTTTGACCTTTTCCAAGGTCCTCTCACAGAGATACGCTCGCTGGACCATCTCCGCGTAAGTATGGATATTTTGAGTCTCGAGCTGCTGAATAAAACCGGGTCTTAACTCGTCCATAAATCGATTGGCCTTCAATAAATCGGTATTGACTAAATGAGTTGCATATGGTGCTAGCCTAGAAAATTGTAATTCATACTTAGCAACCGTCATCATTCCTTAACGTAGAGAAGCGAATTCCATAGCCTTCCGCTCCTTGACATGCTTAGAAAAGTACTTGGCACGAAATAAAATAAGAAAACCTTCTCACGTGTGTGGTGCGTCAGCTGGAGGTGCCGGTACTGACTTCCACCATGTACGTGCATCTTTGTTGAGTTGAAAAGTAGCGAGGCGCACCTTTTCCTGTTCTATACATTGTATGATGTCAAATATATGGTTCATTTCATCGATCCAGTTCTCGACCTCATCTGGATTTGAAGAACCATAGAAACGTGGAGGATTTAAGCTTCAAAAATTACGATGCAAGTCCCCAGCTCTTGCTCCTGTGCCTATTTGGGCTATCGTTTGCAGAGCTTGTGTGAGGCCTGCAATAGTCTGCTGCATACCATCCCAGTCTACGCGATGAGCCATTATAATAATAAGGTACCCGAGAGAAATAACAAATTGTTAATTCCCATGGAATTTTGAAAAGGGATTAATCTAGAGCTAATTTACTATCTTATCCCTGGGCTCTACCCAATGTCTCACATAGGTGGGGAATTTCTTCCTTAGTTCATAGCTATGGGTCCTAAAACTTTGGACTTATCCTATGACATGACTTTTCTCCCTAAGTCCTTGGACTTAGGCTCTGATACCAACTTAATTGTCACACCTCGAGCTTTTAATATAGCGGAAGACAATCTCGGGAAACGTGAACAGCCGGCATGGTAAGCCTCTTGCAAGTAAGAAAAACCAGAGCGCAATAACAATCACACATAAGATGCAATTGCACAATAATTTATTCAAACCTTCACTTTTATTAATAATAAGAATGATCCAAATACATCAACTATTCAACTATGTGACTCAATAAAGATAAAATTACATGAACTCGATCTAGACATTTTTGACTTCCTAAGTCTTCTCTCAATCTTATGTGACTTTCATTCGCTCTCGGACCCATCACTTGAATAACTCGAATCAGAATCAGAACTACTTGCATCTCCTGGAAAGATTGAAAAATAGGTAATGAGCACACTTGCCCAGTAGGTATCTTCGCATCAACATGAAGACAATATTAAAGTGATTAGCATTTTTGACTCTAAAGAATAAAGTAAAATCATGCGAATGTGATAAATCACGTGAATAAACCAAAGTAACAAGACATGATCAAGTTAAGATATGATTGAGCAAGCATGATCAGGCAAGAATATAATTATGGCCTTTCATGAACAAGAATATAACGAGAATGTACTAGCAAGTCAAGCGAGAATGTACTTTTCACTTAGTAACAAGTACTTCATGAATTTCTGTGGATATTTTCACTTCACGAGCCGTGGATAATTTCACTTATTTATAAAGAAAGTACTCCCAGCGCAATGCGACGCCAATAGCATCATACCCCATGGTTTATAATAGTATGTTTCCGACAATCAGCCGAGGGGACTAGCATAGCGCCCTTGAACACAATCAGTGTTCGAACCACATCTTTAAGTACAAATCAAACTACTTCCACGTATATAGCAATAAAGTTGGCCACACATGTAATAAGTTCAATAAGTGTTCAAGACTCAATGTCAATAATAAGAATGCACCAAATATGGATTTATGAGTTCAAGAAATGCATTAATAACTAAGTTATGCCTTGGAGAAAATTCGACAGCATAACGGTACATTCTTTATCTTTCATACTTTATCTTAGATGTCTTTGAATAAGGTTACAAGTCCCAGACTATCATTAGTCAGTCTAGGATTATAGGAATATTAACCCTTGGGTCAAACCTTGGGTCAATAGTATTCAGAAAACTTAGCGATCTATAACTGGGCCGCTATATTGATATGGCGGTCTGATATTGGGCCGCTAGAGTGGGCTGAATCCAGAAAGAAATCAGTTTGGACTCAGAGAACTTGGCGGTCAGATACTGGACCGTTAATGGGCCTTAGCAGTCGAGTATTGAACCGTTACAGGACAGAATTCAGAAAATATCGGTAGTGCTTTCTAGATAATTTGGGCTTTAATGGTACAACCAACTCAGCGTCCTAGTGGGAATCCTAGGCTCGCGGAGAATTATGGAGGCCTTGAAATAAGATTTCCTAGTCCATTAGAAGGAATATCCAAAGGAGAGGTTATCAAGTTCAATATTATGTTCCTATAGTGCAAAAGTGTAACTAATGGTCATATACTGGAATATATGCCATGTACTTATAGAAATGACTCTAAGATAAGAAGAGAATTTGTAATAGTGATAAACCAATCAGTGAACCATGCTTATTATCACTCTTGAAAGATGTATTTAATATAAAGTATAAGTTTTGACATGAAATTAGCATAAGCTTTAAAATAATTCCAAGTATGATAAAGAACATGCGATCATTGTCATGAATCAGTAATTTAAAACTTAGAGTAATGAAATACCATTAAAATAGGTTAGAACATAGTTAGCTAGGCTTACTTATAAGTTAATGGGCTGTTCTTAAATCTATCTCGGTTTGACAGAAAACAGAACATTGGCAGTCTAATATAGAGCCGTTACAGACAGCTTGGTGGTTTATCGTAAGGCCGCCAGAGGGACTTTAACAGTCTATCTATGGTCCGTCAGAGATTTCATAAAAATCGAGTTCACAGAGTGTCTAGCGGTTTATCGTAGGGCCGCTACACAAGGTTTTACGGTCAAAGACTAGGCCGCTAGAGAACGTCTGACAGTAAAACTAAAATAAGAAGAACTATGTCTAAAACATATCATGTCTGGAAATCAACATGTATAAACTTCCCTATCATGATAGAACGAAGGTTAAGCTAACAATATGCATGGGTTTTCTGTGAATCAACAAGAAAGTTCCTCTTAACTTATTTAGGGCTAAGAATATGCATGAATGTATACTATATGCATAAAACATGAAATTCTCGGTCTATAAAGCATGAAATCAAGTGAAATAAGAGGGCTTTTATCCCTAGAATGAGATTTTAGCCGTTCATGAGATGGCCTACCTCTGTTAAGGTTTTTAGGCTTTGAATTTGATGTTGGAAGTCAACCCTAATTCTGCACTTCTTGTGACAAATCAGAAACTTCACGTCCTGTGATCTCTTGATCTACTTGACCTAATGACGTGAAATTTGGAGGGTAAGAAGTAGATACTAAGGGGAACAAAAAGTTCTAAAGGTACTAATGCTAATTACCTCGATTTGGTTCTCTAATCTCTTGATCTTCACCGGACTTCCGCTCAGTTTCCTGGGTCGCTAATATGGAACTTGCAACTTTGAGCGCCTTTAACTCCCTGTGTGCTTGATCTCCTAGCACGAAATTTTGAGGGATGTTAGTCCTATGTATTGGGAATAAAAACTTCTAAAGAACTTACCTAAAATAATACCTCCTTACCTTGATTCCACGCAAGCCAAATGTAAGGGTCGCGCAGGTCAAATATAGGGTCTATTTATAGGGTTTTAGCTAGGGTTTGAGGATTAGAACGATCCTAGAGTCCTTATTAAATGTTAGATCGACTTCTGAGAGTCCTTAGTATGTTTACTAGCCTTCCCATCTCGATCCCTAGGTGATAGTCTTAAAAATCTAATCTTTTTGCTCTTTCTTCAATTCACGGAACTGACAGAATGTAGCGGTCGAATAATGGGCCGCTTTCTTGGATGTAGCGGTTGCACGATAGACCGCCACAGATCCTAGACGCCGAATTTGAATTGCTTTAAACTCGTTTATTCTATTATCCACCCCATTATCCAATTAATGGGTATTTATCTTTATATTCCATGAATAAATTAATTAACCTTCTAGAATATGGGCCAAACTTCATGGGCTTGGTCCTTAAATCCTTTTGGACTTTATTTAAATAGGCTAGGTTAATTGTTCATCATAATTGGGCCTTAATAATGATTCATTTATTAATTCATTTGGACCTTTGTAAATTTCAGAAAATTTCTAATTATATCAGAAATAAATTATAAACATTCGGGGCATTACACCCTCCCCCACTTAAGAGAATTTAGTCCCCAAATTCAATACATGCATTATATGGAGAGTGTACTTACAATTAAATAACTCCGGATATTTCTTGCGCATAGCTTCCTCCGTCTCCCATGTTTCTCCTGACTTTGTCCACTGGATCTTGACTACAGGAATACTTTTATTTCGAAGTTGACGTACCTCCCGTTCAAGGATCCTGATTGGCTTTTGCTCATATGTCAAATCCTTCTTAATCTCCTGATTGTCGTAGATGATGACATGGAAAGGATTATAAACATATTTCTTCAACATAGAAACATGGAATACGTCATGAACTTCTACTAGTTATGGAGGCAAAGCCAGTCGATAAGCCACTTCACCGACCCTTTCTAGAATTTCAAATGGGCCAATGAATCTTGGGGTAAGCTTTCCTTTAATGCCAAATCTTCGAATACCACGACCTGGAGAAACTTTAAGATACACATGATCTCCCACTTGAAATTCCAAGTCGCGTCTTCGATTATCAGCATAAGATTTCTGCCGGTCTTGTGCCGTCTGGAGTCTTTGTCGAATAAGTTTTATCTTTTCAATTGTATCCCTGATAATATCGGGGCCTAGAAATTGTCTCTCCCCTTCTTCATTCCAGCATATCGGTGATCGACAGCTTCGTCCATACAGAGCTTCAAATGGTGCCATATGTATACTGACTTGGTAGCTATTATTGTATGCAAATTCTACTAGAGACAAGTGATCATGTCAACTTCCTCCAAAGTCAATAGCACAAGCCCTGAGCATATCTTCCACCACTTGATTTGTCCTTTCAGTTTGACCATCAGTTTGTGGATGGAATGCCGTGCTAAAGTTCAGTCGGGTCCATAAAGAATGTTGTAGACCCTTCCAAAACTGTGATGTGAATCGAGGATCTCGATCAGATATGATAGTGACAGGGACACCATGTAATTTGACGATTTCTCTTATGTATAATGCCGCTAGGATTCCACAGACCATCGACTTTTAATTGGCAAAAAAATGTGCAGACTTAGTCAATCGGTCTATGATTACCCATATACCATCGTGTCCACCTCTTGTTTTTGGTAAACCCATAATGAAATCCATCCCTATACCATCCCATTTCCATTCGGGAATATTCAAGGGGTGTAACTTACCTGCGGGTCTTAAACGTTCTGCCTTTACTTGTTGACAAGTGAGACAGCGGGATACGAAATCTGCTATTTCTCTTTTCATGTTAGGACACCAGAAATTCCTTTTAAGATCTTGATACATTTTAGTACCACCAGGGTGAATGGTGTACTTGGAACTATGAGCTTCTTTCAAGATCAGTTTCTTAGTATTAACATGATCCGGTATACAAATTCGGCCCTTGAATAGCAACCTTCCATCATTGGCAATAGAGAAATCCGACCTTCGCTCAATATTAGCTTTAATCTCCAGTAATACTGGGTCCTTGTCTTGTAGCTTGACCAGATCTTCTATTAATGTGGGTTGAGTTCGGATATTGGCTATAAAACAATCTTCCTTCTATTAATGTATGTTGTGTTTGCTTGCATATGTTCTTGATGACAGTGTGTATTCATGAGCACTACAATGATTCATACGTTTTAGAATCTAGAAAAGACTTGCTTCTGGCTACATGGTCTTGTGAAATATGGAGTCGACCCCTTGCGTCTGTCACACTCTTGCATGTGCTACATTGTGCCTTTGCGTTCTTAATCTTCTAATGTGGTTGAGATGGTAAATAGATTTTGAGGCTCATACATGTTGTTTGATTGCATGACTATTTAGAGTTATTGTTTGTTGTTGAAGAAAATGTAGGTTCTCCAAGAGGTTTGAAAGCCTACTTTGCATGAACAAAGTCTTGTGCAACTCATGATGTATTAACTTTGACTATTTTGAATTGTAGGATCAAATCTCATGGCGGTCGCTATGAAGGTAAAATAAACGTGTGGATAAGCACCTTTCTTTCTACAATCTAAAATAGGTGATATATGACTTGTCTAATCTGTCAAGAACCATTGGTAAGATTCTTGCTTTGTCATAGCATCAATCTCAGCATGTGCATTTCACGTATCTCTCCTTAATACACTTCATTCATGGCATTTGAAGTTCACAATGTGCTTAAGAATTTCACATAAGTCTTGGTAGAAACTGGTTTGAAAGATGCTCTTTCATTGAAATGGTTTCATGGCTTGATAGCTTAATAGTTTTGTTTGAATGTATGGTTTTTCATTCCAATCCTTAATTGTATGAAATTGAGTAGCACACATCTTGATAGTTTGAGAATGTAATTCATGCATTTTCAATGTGAAGCTTTTTGGCTTGAATGTGGTTTGCAAATGAAGTTCAATAGGTCTTTTGTATTGTTCATAAATGCATTCCATGCATAATCTTCAAGAGTGAGCATTGAACGTGTTTAAGGCCATTTTATGTAATGACAAATGCTCAAATGTTTTGAGCCTTCCAAATGCATAAACTAAGCTAAATCAAACCCAAAAATGAATGGATTAAATGATGACATAAAGCTCTTATCATATGGACATGTTTCATTGGGATAACAATCCATTTTTGTAGGTTTTCCAGAGTTCGGTCGACCCAATTTTCCAGCAATCAAAGGATTAAACTCTGAGAAAGTTCGGTCGACCTAAATGGGCAGTTCGGTCGACCTAACTTTCAAGCACCGAAAACCCTAAGAATTTTCAGAGTTCGATCGACCGACCGAACCATTCGAAGCCCCATTGTTGACTTCTTTTCATGAACGTGTTCAATGCCCCTATCTTGGACTTTTGGATCTTAAAGTCTCCCAACTTGCCTAAAATCGTGGATCTGGTTCCTAGCTTGTCCCTTGACCATCCTAGGTCTTATAAAAATAACTCTTGGGCCAAGAAACCCTAATGGCTAAAAGGGATCAAAAGAAGGCTATCAAGGGAGAAAGAGGGCTGTCGGAAGAACTCCATGAATAGTGTTTTGTCCAAGCATTCTTCATCAAATCTCAAGCATTTGAAGATCATCCTGAAGCCATTCAAGTGGAAATCAAGTTGAGAAGCAAGCTTCATCAAAGATCTTCTTCATCCAAAGGGGGAGCCCAAATATGAAGTTTTCATTTGTGTTTCTACTTCTACTTTTCATTGAGCTTCAAGTGTATGTTCTTGTAATCTCTAAACATTCGTGTGTGTGTGGATCTACCTAGATCCATGGTTGTGTGTAGTGTTTCGTTCAGATCCGTGTGTGTACGTAGTTCTCTTTAGATCTACGTGTGTGTGTGGATCTATCCATATCCAAGTGTTTGTGCGTGTAGAGTGCTGCGTCTGTTGCAGCGTGTGTGTGTGTTGTTGATCCGGTCGTTGGATCGTGTTGGAGACTCCGTCTCCGTGTGTGTGTTGGGGCGTGTCCCCGTGTATGTGTGCAGGCGTCATCCTGTGTGTGTGTGTTGGAGCTTGGCTCTGTGTGTGGGGGGGGATTTATCCCCGTACTGGTTTACCAGTAGTGAAGCCTCATTCAGTTGAGTGAGGGGTGGACGTAGGGATCCCGGTGTGGTCCCTAACCACCTTAAAAATCATTGTGTCACTGTCAATGCCTGTGTGATTGTCCATTTCCTCTATCTCCATTCACAGGTTTAATTTGATACTATCACACACTCAATCTATTCATATTGCTACACACACTTAATTTGTGCACACATAGGGCTAAGTTGAGTTTGATTCATCTAGTCGCATTTGATTCTTAACGTGCATCAACTTGTCTCTTGGTAAATCTTCATTTTGCCTAATTGTCTTAGGTGTTGTATTGAATTCCACTGTGAGAAGTTTTGTGTTTTAATTGAACAAATTTTTAATAGAAGGATCTATTCACCCCCCCTCTAGATCCATCTCCTTGCACTTCAGGACCCAACAAAAATCACCCAAAATCGGCTCAAAAATCAATTAAAAAATATGAAAAGAAGAATTGGCGTCAGGGGTTCCGGACGCCCATTTAAGAATGGGCGTCTTCCAAGAGTGACACCAATTAAAAATAACCCAAAATCAGCTCAAAAATTAATTAAGAATATGAAAAGAAGAATTGGCGTCATAATTAAAAATTAAAAAAGGTGTCCATCTTCTTGCACTTCGGGGCACCAATTAAAAATTACCTGTAATTAAAAAAAGTAAAAAAAAGAGAAAAAGAATTGGCGTCACTCTGGACAGACACCAATTGAAGTTTACCTGTAGTTAAAAAAAGTAAAAAAAAAGAATTGGCATCACTCTAGGCAGACACCAATTGAAAATTACATGTAATTAAAAAAAGTTAAAAAAGAGAGAAAAAGAATTGGTGTCACTCTGGGCAGACACCAATTAAAAATTACCTGTAATTCAAAAAAAGTAAAAAAAGAGAAAAAAGAATTGGTGTCACTCTGGACAGACACCAATTGAAAATTATCTATAATTAAAAAAATAATAAAAAAGAATTGACGTCACTCTAGGCAGACACCAATTTAAAAAGTCCCTGAAAAATTAGAGAAAAATCCCAAAAAAATCCAAAAAATAGGAAAATGCATTCAAAAATAGGACAAAGGTAAAAATTCAAGAAAAAATAGGGGAAAACTACTCAAATAAGCTGATTTGAGAGTCAAATTGGGACATTATAAAGTAATATAAAATATACTCAAGATGATGTCAATTTTGGCGTGTCTACAAACATCAGCCCATTCTTTCCCGTTTTGAGCTCCTTTTCCACTTGGGAAAGGGTCCCTATGACTTTCTAAGGTTGAGAGGACACATGACATATGAATTAATCTTTCCAAATCCCAATAAAACTTGATTTCCTATTTTTCATGGAATTAAAACTCCGAATTTCTCTCCTATAAATAGGACCCCCCTCTCCCATATTGTTAAGGCTGCATTCATTGATCAAGGGGAGGTGCTGGTAGTTTGAAGGCTCAAGGACGAGGTCTCCCATTCTTAAAGCTTCATCATCTTAGAGATTCTGCTTGAAGCCACTGTTGCATCCCCTAGTTGATCATGGTGTTTGGTTTTAATGATAACAAATCGAGTGTGCTTGGGTGTATGTGCATCATTGAGCAACATGTTCAACAAACCGAGTGTGTGTGTGTGTGTTTCATTGAGCAACATGTGTGCAACTTGTTCACATTCTTCAAGAGAAAATGTTGAGGCTTAACAACTCTCAAAATCCTTAAATAGTTTGAATGCTGAGTTTGCAGGTTTTCCTTCTATAGAGTTGACCCATTCATGGCATTGCGTCGACTCCTTCCATGTTTCATGCATTTCATCAATGGGTTTTCAAAGTCTTGATTGGCTATTTCATGCATTTTCCACATGAGGTTTTTGGACTTGAAATATGCTCAATCTATTTACTTGAAACTTGATGAATGGGATTTGAATGGTGTTCTTACGTACATGAGTCAAATGCTTGGCTAATTGCTCATGGTTTTTTTTGAGGAAAACTGAGTTTTGCTTGTGTCCACATGTATATTCTTCATGGTTGTTAAGGCTCACAATGTGCTTAAGAATTTCTCTTAAGTCTTGAAGTAAAATTGCTTGAATGTGCTTCATGCATTTTCAACATGGAACTTTTAAGGCTAGTCATATGTTCAGGATCCTCATGCATGTCTTAGTGGAAATTGGGATGATGATGGTCTTATATTGCAGAGATACATGATGATTCAAACCAATGTCATGGTTGTGGAGATTGTGAAGTATGATCAGTTTAAAATGAAGGTTCATGGGTTTTTTGTATAGTTTTGAATGTACTCTATGCATATTTTTCATGAGGTATTAAAAGCCATAATGGTGAGAACTTGTTGAGCTTTCATGTAAAGCTTTTAAAGCTAGCAATATAGTCATTTCATAATGTTCATGCATGTTCTTCATAGGGCTCTTGAGCTAGTGTTCTAGACTATTCATGTGAATCTTGGTGAAATTGGTTCTTGGTGTTGGAAATGGGTTTGAGAATGTTTAATAGGCTCCCAAGACACAAAGAGTTTGATCAAAGGTGAGGTGGCATCAATGTGTATGAAAAATCACTAATTTTACTTTGTTTTTATGCTTTGAAGGTTTTTAGGTCGACCAAAGTAAGAGATCGGTCGACCTATTTAGCCAGAGCATATAAGTCTGAAATGCTGCAGAGTTAGGTCGATCGACCAGAAAGTTAAGGTTGACCGAAATTGTCAGAGTTGGGCAGAATTGAAAGTTTTACAGTCTGCAAAAGTTAGGTCGACCGACGGCCAATTTTGGTCTACCGATTCTGTCGGGCTTTAGATCGGGCTTCACGAATCACATCTGAAACCCATAAAACTTGATCCATTTGGGTCCCAACTTTTACCCTTATGCCCCTAGGGTCTTGCTAGACATGTTAGGGTCTTTTTGGATGGTTCTAGAAGGGCTATATTGGTCTTTTGCTTTCTCCTTGTTATACTCATGTGAGAGCTATGAATTTGACAAGGAGAAACCCTTATGTGCTTATTTTTCTATCTTACAGGAAAAGAAGGCCAAGAAGGAGAAAAGGAGAACTTGGGAAGGGGTTATGATCTGCTCCAAGGCGTATCTGGAGATCGTGATAGAAGAGAAAGAGGAGCGGCTTGAAGAGAGGAACAAGAAGACGTCAAAATCGCAATCATCTGTCTATGACCAAAGAAGGGCTGGATTGTTTAGAGAAGGAGGAGCTTTACACTTGTTATATTCTCTTTGTTTCGGTCTTAAGAGTTCATTTGGGGCATATTATATTTATTTGTGAACATTTTACTCACTCCTAAACGAATATTGTGTGTGGGTGTTCGGTGATTTGATCTCCGAGTGGTTGTTAAAGGTTGGGGAAGTTGTTCCCCGTGTGTTGCTGCGTTTTATCAACGTGTGTGGGTATTTGGTTGGGGCTTGTACCCTGTGTGTGCAGGTTTTACCTATGTTTTAGTTTTGGGGTTCATCCCCGTGGTCCGGTTTAGTCTAGACCGTGTGTGTATGCATTGGAGCATCGGCTCCGTGTGCGTGTGTTGTGACGACCCAGACTCCGGATACCGGGTAAACCCGATACCACTTGGATTCTGAGAAGCCTCCCAAGAGCGGTAAAGCTCCGAAGGGATAAAAAGGAGTGTGTGGAGTACATTGAAGTCCTAGATAAAGCAGTAAGCAATTAATATTTCAATGATCAGGGTTGCTAAAGTAGCAGAAATAAAATTACATTTTCAATTAACAATTTAAATTAACAGAGTCCAGTTCAAATAACGACAAGTACAGTCCAATAGGAAAGAGAATGTACTCTCAAGTCGGGGGAAACCCGACGCAGTCAACGCTCGCAACTACGAACTGACGCACCGCGCCACGAACCACGAGGAAGAAGGACGACCATGTTAGTATTGGTGTGCTACATGCCAATTTAGGGTCGGGTAGGCCCAATAGTTGTATGATCTTGTTCTTTATTAATAAAGTGGTATTTGAGCGTAAATATGTTATTGTATATTACTTTACGATGTCCCTAGGATATGTGGTTATAAAGTCAACTCGAGATGGGATCTCGATCATGAGACTGACTTTACATGGACACATACCTTAAACTGTTCCTAGTTGGAGGGTAATCACTCGGGGACTTTGATTACCTATTAAACCAGTACACATGATGTGTTAGGGACCAGTCTCATGGTCACTGGTGCGGGGCACCAACACACATGTGTAGGTGTACGTTCTGGGAGGATGTACACTGAACTGATCCACTATTGGATCTTCAGATGGTTGATTATACCTAATGTCAACTGAAGATCCAACTGTCTCAGTAGCATCGTTGGTCCTTTGACCTGAGACATTGATCGGATCTTACACGAGGACTGGGATAGTTTAATTACTTGGCTAAGTGACTTTAACCATAAGTCATGAATTGCCGAGTCATTAACCATTTCAGGATACGTGTGAAGATCATCAATGGTCAAGAGGGGATCGCTCACTATCAGGTATATATCAGACAGTTAATGGGTCATGACATTGACGCTCCATTAAATCCCTGGTCAGGGTTGTGTGAGTTCGTTTAGAACGGACGTCATACACTTTAAGGAGGTCATGGTCAAATGGCACGATCATGGGGTTTGACAGAAACCATACCTTCGATCGAACCAGACTCATAGAAGGAGCGAGGGATTATAGCGATGCGGCAACTGTAGACTTACAGGTACCAGACAGGATGGTTTAAAACCGACGTCCTCTAGGATCACGTGGATTTGTTTGACCCAACGTGATCAAAGGTTCAGAATAAATTAAACTATTATTTGGCTCTAGTAGAAGCAAATAATAAGTTTAATTTACTTCTAATTGGGAATTAGAAGTTAATGGGCCTAGAGGATCACACACAATGGATTCTTAGGTGACGTATTATTATTGTACAAATGTATATATTAATTCCCTTAAAATCCTTTTGGAAAGACATATAAAGGGGGCTTAATATATATGTACAATAATGAAAAGGATATATATACGATTTTGGTCCTTATGGATTCTTTAGAAAAGGACCTAATCCTATATATATGCCACCTACGTGAAAGCTTTTCTTCTTCTTCGAACCAAGCATTACAAGAAGAAAAGGAGAGGTTTTCTCTCCTCCCCTCTCCTCCCTCTTGCTCTCTCTCTCTCTCTCTAGAAGCCATTTCTCTCTCTAGAAGGGGAAAGCTTGGGGAAGATCGTGTTGGGAGGATACAGTCGCTGCGCGAGGATCTGTGTGAATCAGCTCTAGAGGCTATGCATCTCTGCGGCTCGGTGTTCGCGAGATTCTGCATCGGACACTGCGGACAGCGTCGTTCTGCGCAAGGTATAAATATGCAACCCGTAGTTAGGGATTGAGTGATTAATGCATCGATTAGAGCATGGATCTAGGATTCCATCAAGCTGGGTTCAGGTAAATAAATTTTTATTATCCGTTGCATTGCCCGAATAGTGCTGAAGGAAACCTTACAGACCACACCTGAAAGGTAGTGGTGAGCCTCGTGTCACTGGCTTAGTAGGGGTCACACGGATCCCCACTGGAAACAATGCAGTAACACGCAAGACAACAATGCTAAACAGTAAAGCATGAGCAGAAGTAACAGTAGTGCTAAACTACAATAGTAAAGCTATAAAAGCAGGAGTAAGAATAGCTAAAGGAAAGAGGAAAGCCGTACCGAACAGAAACACGGCTGCTGAACGAACCTCAGCTCTCTAAGCTACTCCAAACAGCAACAGAAAGGCGAACCCCGATCTCACAAAGTCGGGCGTTATTGATCTGCCGACAAAGCACTAGCTCCATAAGGAAAGCCTACAGAAACAGGCAAAAGTCCTAGAAAAGACCTACACAGTCATAGACACGATCATACACAACTAGATCGTCGTGTACGCTACATAAGACTAGACCGCGGGTGGAGCCAACACAGACTACCCGATAAGTCACGTCAATCATGACGGAAACCAGTCACAAAAACAAAATGAGTTAAGTGTCAGGTGACAGAAGTACCTTCTCACTATAAGAATAGCCAGATGCATCCACTGACGTCTTACACTACGCCACAAGTTTCTCCCACACACCGAGAACGGTGGTAACTGAGACACTCACGAATCCAAGTACAAGGAACAACAGTAATGAGTGACTAGTCAGGGTCACGCCCGTCGGCGCTCGTCCAAACGCCCCTGACGACGTGTGTACACACAAGGCCAATGCCTTGAGCTAGGCCTCTAGCTAGTTCCCCCCCAGTAGGACGCTACCGCAAGGCAAGGGGGCCCACGGAAACTAGCCTACAAACCGTATATTGGGAACTCACCCCGCCACCACTTCCAGGTGGGCCGACACACAGGAAAGTGTCGTCAGGCTATGACTACTGGAGGCTCACTAGACACAGAGACTCCAAAATATTAGTGCTGAAGTACGGATAGGCTAAGCAAGCACTACCGCACGTACTACGAAACACTAAGCACAAGACACAAGGCAGAACACCAAACTGCCACCGAACTCAGGACAGACAACTAGACCTGTTGACACAACAATCCTTGAGTCACACGACTCGGGGTCAAGATCATCGCACAAAGCGGTAACATGCTGCCAATCAGCCTAATTCCTAAGCCAAAGTCACGGTAAAACACCGATGAAGGAAACAACATAGGACAGCTGGATCCACACATCCGCATAACATAAATCACGGAGACATGAAGGATCACTAAGACTCTCAAAACACATGGACACGTAAACCAAGGTAAGACAACACCTCAAGGCGTCCAAAACCATCTCTCGATCCATACAGGATCACCGAGACATTCACGAGGTCACATGTCAACCACTGGATTACACTGGGTTGACCAGAAACCAATAATGACTGTAAAGCAATACGTAACACCACTCGATACAATGGCACTCCTGGCCACCCTACAACCGGGTAATAGCCCTCATAGGATATCCAAGACATCCACGGGACAACGGGCAAACCATAAGGTTAAGCCAAGACAATTGGAGGCCAAATTATCAAAAAACAGAACTCTGAGAAAGAAACGGTCACATGCAGGCAGACCAAGCGGTCAGCCAAAGGGCCGCTACCCTCACACAGAGAATACAGACACTTGGCGGTCATATAAAGGGCTACACAAGGTAACAAACGGTCTATACATAGGCTGTCCCACTGAGCTAAACGGTATAGGATATGGCCTCTACACTCAGAGACTCAAACGAACAAAACTACAAAAGCATAGGGACATGCAGTCTACCTCAGGGCCGCCAGATGACTATAGCGGTCATAGACCTGGCCGCTTGACCCAATCAACCCCCGAACCGACTTAACCAGTCAAACCACTAAGTGGTCTCCTTAGAACCGTCTTACGAAGCCTAGCAGTCTCCTAAAGGGACGCCAAGGACACCATATGGTCGGAGCTAGGACCGCTAGCCCGAACTGACTTGAACCGACAAAGAACCCAAACGGTCACCCAAGGAACCGCTTAAGAGATGCAAACGGTCACTGGTAAGACCGCCAAGGCGTTACGGTGAGAAAACCGTAGGAATGGCCAAAACCTGGGCTTTCTACGTCCCGTTCACCCTAAAACGAAGGGGAAACATTCCTAATGGTGATACAAACCTTCCACAGTCCGGAAGGGATCCAAACCAAGCCCAAAAATACAAGAAATGGGCGATTCCCATGAATCGATCAAAAATGAGTCACAGGGGGTAGTCGGGCTCATACCGACTCCGATTCTCGACCAAATGCAGTAAAACTGGCGGGAATGGATTCCCAACATGCTAGGGGTTCGAATGAAACTAACTAGACTAAAAATCATCGCCTGGAAACGCGAGCTCGGCTCACACCCCCAGAAGCATGCTTTACCCAAAACGAAGCAAAACCTGCTCGTATGCACACCGTTCGGCTCCAAATCACAAGGGAACGCAGAAGAGAAGCATGGTATCCATCTCCCTACCTCCACCGAAGTTCTCGCACGTCGAAGTGACTAAACCACACCGAAAACATCACACGAACCCGAACACGCCGGCTTTGAATCCACCAAGGGATCACGCCAACGCCACGCTCCATCCTTCACACCAGCACGCTCCACGATAACTCCACGACGTTCCTGCCTCGCCCACCTCGCCACAGTCGCGCGCCCTGCGGAGAGAGAACGAGGGAGAGAAAGTGAACGGCGGTGAGGAGAGAGGAAGGAGAGAGAGAGGGTTAAAAGGAAAGAAAATTAGGAATTTCCTAATTTTTGTAAAATCTGATTTTTAGCCAAAATGCACTAATTCAGAAAAATATGAAAAAATAGTCTAAACGATCCTCGGAAGGAGCACAACACAATTGTAGCATCCTCGAGTCGATGAACTCAATAATAAACTCTCCACTGGGTTCCGTAACTTGTACGAGGGAAAAATCCACGTGGATCGTAAAACACAACTCAGGACCCACAAAAGTGATCCGAAAGCTCTCCAATCCAAATCCGAAAGACCCAGTGTATTACATGTGTGCTGCGTCTTAGCAGTGTGTGTGTTGGAGCATCGTCTCCATGTGTGCAATGTCTTGTAAGAGTCGCAAGATAGTGGAAGCCTCACAGGTTTGGTGAGGGGTGGACGTAGGGAGTCCGTCGTGGTCCCGAACCACCTAAAAAAATTTCTGTCTCTTGTGGGTTGATTGTGGCTTGATTGTGGTTTACTTTTCACTATTTTAGTTATTTGCCATTCAAGGTCTCGGCTCATCGTTGAACACATACACATTCACATCTTGACTAATCACACACGAGTTAGCTTTGAGAGCATTATCCAAATTGCCATATATCTTGTTCCTTGTTCATCTAGACACATAGGAACTAATCATTTATCTATCTATCGTTCATCAGTTGATCTTAATTACTTGGAAATTAATTTTTAAAGGGCCAATCAATTCACCCCCCCTCTTGATTGCCGTTGCCCCGGACCCAACAGCCACGTTAAAGCCCCTTCCATAGAGAAAATCCAATAAGCCTTTTCCTAACCCTATATCTCTTTTTATTTCTAGCTAGCATTGCATGCATAATCATCCTTCATCTTTCTTTTATTTCTTTTTATCTCAATTACATTGAGATCTTGAATTGTGCAACACTTGCACCCTCCTATCTTCATTACAACATATTTCCCTTACCCTTTTACATAGGGGTTTTAAAAGCCAACACCAACAAGGTGTGTCTATCTTCATGCTTTTCATGTTTATATTCATTAAGGATTTGATGTTACACACCTATGTTTCTAATCAATATCTATCTTTTGTTGGTTGTTCTTTATTTTGCAAGGGTAATCTCAAGAAGAACTCTCTTCATCGGCCGGCCGATTAGAAGAGAAGGTGACACTCATAATCTCCCCCGCGCTTTTAAGGTATTCTTTGCGATCCCTCCCTTTTATTCATTGTTATATTCCTTTGAGGCCCGCGGGTCTCTGGCGATCACCTTTCCTATTAGCATCCACGCATGCTCCCTTTCTCCTCTTTTCATATTCTTTTTTATAATTTTTTAAAATCTTTGTGGATTTTTTCTTAAGATCTACACTTCCTTTTGTGAAAGAAGGAGTCGATGCAGCCTTGAGACTTTCACTTGATTGATCTTCCATGTGAACAAATGAGTCGACGCACTCATTACTCAATCAAGGAGCTTGTGTCAAAGCAGCTTTGTTCATTTTGGTTCTTCTCTCCCTTATAGGTTGATTGTTGACTGACATGCCAATCTTTTTGCATTTCTTGGTTTCTGTGCATCCAAAGGCCTTTGCACCTTGAGCTTCTATTAGTCTAAGCTGTCATATGACTGAAGCTCGATCTAAGATGCTTGATCTGCCAATATCACCTTCCCAAACTACCTTGCTTACTTTCACTCAATCTTTGCTGGCACTCAATTGGAGGTCTTTGAGTCACTTGACCCTTCTACCTTCTTGAAATCTGACTTGCTTTGCAGCTGCTGAAGTTGCTGCAAGGAGAACTTTATCATGCCTATTGGTATCCTGTGACCTGAACTTAATGCATGTTGACATCATCAAAACCACATTAGACTCATCAATAAGTCACAATCAGACATCATCAAAACCTGGGATACAACAACATGATCACTATCACCCTTGCATGCATATATTTCCGAATACCAAAATTTATTTCAAGCAATAAAATTAACAAATAGCATATGCTCGGTCTGTTCAGATGCCTGTCTGTGATAAGAGATCCTTAAGCTCTTCTGGTTCACTAATTCCTAGCCCTTATTGCCTCCCATAACTGCTCCTGAAGGCTTCCCTTACGCTAAGGATGAGCCTCCTTCTAACACTTCTTCCTTATGCAGCTCCTACGGTTCTTCCTCTTATGGTCTTTCTTCCTCCTCCTGCTGCTACTCTGCACTTGATTGAGACTTTTTGGGGAGATAAAGGGGTTACAAGAGGATAACCAAGGCCTTAAACAGATAGGCCCAAGGCTAATTAGTGAAGATTTGTTTAATTTAATTTTATCCAAGATATTTGCTACCTACCCCAACTGCCACCACTTAGCATACTCCTACCTTACTCTACTGTCCTTTGGTGCACACTCATGCCTTACCTTATTGAATTTTGGTGTACCTTTTGTGTCCTTTGGTGTACCTTTCATCAACTAATTATCGTTTAAATATAACATAGGCACAACTAAAAGAAACTAAGTCCACATAGTCGATTATCTTCTAAAGCTAAGGTCACTTAGTTGCCTATCTCATAAAATTCCATCGACTATCTTACTTAAGACCGCCTATCTTAACTCATATAGGCTCTAGAACCATCGCCTATCTCAACTCCGCCTATCTTTTTTTTAATAAACGAGACCAAAGAGAACTCTTGGGGGAATGCACATTTTGTGCTAATTCCACTAAAAGTCTCCGGCCCATACTTTATTGATACTGAAGAGAATCTTTACAAGTGTACCACAGGGCATACCCCTGGGAGAGTAACAGAAGAAGGAATAAATGAAATCAAAAAATACCAAAGGTGCCTCATCTCCTCCAACTAGGGAGACCGGCAGCATCCACCGTGGCACAACCACGAGCTCTTCTAGGTAGATCCTTCCAACACTTAAAATCCTGATTGATTTGAGTTGAGCAAGCTAAGGATGCTAAGGCATCCGCAACAATGTTCCCTTCCCGATATATATGCTGAATGTTCCATTTATTCCTTTTGATAATATCTTTGATTTCATCCCACCATTTGCATATCCTCCAAGGAGGATGATCACTAGACTGTAACATGGTGATTAGTGCTTTGGAGTCCGAATATATAACAGCCACTAGAAGCCCACACTTGACCAAGATTCCCAGTCCATCTAATAGTGCTCTAGCCTCAGCCACCATATTACTCCCCACTCCGTAATAATATGAGAAACCATAGATGAGTTCCCTCCTGCTGCTCCTGATGCAGCCACCACCACCTGCATGTCCTGGGTTACCTTAGGCAGCCCCATCCACATTTAAAGCATATCTTGTGTTGGGGCAGAACCATTTAATGAGTTTGGGAGGATTCTCTTTACAACTGTAAGAGACATTGAAATGTTCCAACACACACCTTTCACTTTCTGTTGGAGCTTTGCTGAAACACACCTTATTCAAAGAGAATTCGATCTGCCTCATGATTTGCTGTTGTAACACTCTAACTGAAGTCCCCTTATCTTCATATTTGAGTTTACAACAAGCCTTCCATGTTTCCCCTACTATGAGCATCATGGCGAGGATGGCTACAAAGCCATAGGGGGATTTGTTGTCAGCTGTGCATATAACATCCCAACAGAAACCTGTAACAGAATTTAAGACTCGACATCTAGAGGCAAAGAAAGGCCTAAAGATCCTCTATAAGGGTTGTGCAAGTTGACTTTCAACAAACAAGTGATTCAAAGTCTCTTCCTGATTACTGCTTTTACAGCATACACACTTAGAGGGGAGGCAAATTCCACTATACTTAATAGAGCAGTCTACCGGAACTGCAAGATGCAGAATCCACCAGCAAAACATAGATACCCTCGGGGGGATATATGCTCCTCAGATCTTCTTTAAAGACAGTCTTCTATAACCTTGCGGTCTGACTACATTATATGTAGATTTGCTAGTAAAAGTGCAATCTATACTTGCAGCCCACACACACTTATCAGAATTCTATTGCAGCTGTATGTGTCCAATGTTTTTTGCAATGTTGGGTGGGATATGAGACCACACCGAGTGATTGGGGTTAACAACAGCTTCCCTCAAAGTGACCTTGGGGGTGTGAGCATGAGGAGCCAACACGGTTCCATACCAGTTATCCTTGAGCATGTCAATAGTGTTCCCATCCATAGGAATCTATCGGGTGTTGGAGAGCACAACTTGCTTGGCCAAACTAAAAACATACTTTCGGACTCCAACAGGGAACAGCTTCTCAATGGTACTAAGATGGCCCTTTATATACTTTGAAGATGCAAACTGGGACCAAAGTGATGTGCAATTAAGAATTCTCCAAATCTGTTTAATTACCATGGTAAGTTGAATATGTTGCAGACTTTTGATGCCAAGCCCACCTTCTTCAATTGGTTTGGTAATGTTGGACCATGAAACCCAATGGCTCTTCGGACCCTCTCTGCCACTCCAAAAGAAATTGGCGAACAGTTTATTAATAGTGCCAATGAGTGTTGTAGGTAAGCATGATGCACTGGTAGTGTAGATAGGGATAGATTGGAGCACAGAGTTTATGAGACTTCTTCTACCTGCTTGAGATAAGTATTTGGATTGCCAGCTCTCTAACCTGTTGCAAATTTTGTCAATCAGAGATTTATAGTGTGAGACTCTTTTTCTTCCGTCATACAGAGGAACTCCAAGGTATGAGTGCAGTCCACTCTTATGCTGAAACCCAGTGATGTCTGATAATCTTTTAATAACAACAGGTGATGCTTTGTGTGATACAAGAAAACTACTTTTAATGCTGTTCACTTTCTGACCGGAGGATACCTCATAATCCCTAATGAAAGCCAAAAGACCTTTAATGTTCTTAGCCATTCTATTTAAGAACACCAGAGTATCATCAGCATAAAGTAAGTGAGTTATTTACTGACAGCCTCTAGGCACCTGAAAGAACTGAACCTGCCCACTGTTAAAAAGCCTGGTGATTCCCCTACTAAGTGCTTCCTCTGCTATGATAAACAGTGCTGGGGCTAAGGGGTCACCCTATCTAACCCCCTTGGAAGATTTAAAGTAACAAGTCGGGGTTCCATTGTACAAGACAGAAAACCATCAGTTGCACAACATCATTGATATTAGAGAACAAAATCTATTAGAAAAACCAAAAGCTTTCATAACTGCTATCAAAAAGTCCCACTCCAACCTATCATATGCTTTAGCCATATCTAACTTGAGAATGATGTTATTGCCTCTGATTTTCTTGCCCAATTCTTTCATCATTTCTGAAGCAAGTGAAATGGTATCTATAATGTTCCTCCCTTTAACAAAAGCCCCTTGATTTTCAAATATAATTTGTGGAAGAATGTCCACCATCCTGTTACTTATAATCCTGGAAATGATTTTATAAGTGAAGTTGCATAGGCTTATGGGCCTCATGTCAGTGTATGAGCTAGGGGAAGCCACTTTTGGGATCATAGCAATTATAGAAGAAGTAGTACCTTTCGGCAGGGGAAGCCCTTTAAAAAAGCCTTGCACTGCTTTAATGACATCTACTGAGATGATGTCCCAGTAGGCTGTAAAAAACATCCCTGTAAAGCCATCGGGGCCAGGGGCACTGTCTGGAGACAGTGAGTGGACTGCATTTTTAATTTCCTCTTCCTCAGGTATGACAGTAAGAGCATTATTTTCCTCTGCTGAAATAAGACATGGGATATGTTCCAAGACTTCGGGTTTAATATGATGTTCAGCAGATGTGAATTGCTTCTGAAAAAACTCCACAACTTTATCCTTCAGCACCGATTCCTCTTCACACCATTCACCACTATCCAGTTTCATTCTATGTATTGCCATTCTAGCTCTCCTTTGTTTTACATGAAGGTGATAAAACTTAGTGTTTCGATCCCCTAGTTGCAACCAATTGGTTCTTGCTTTCTGACCCCAAAAAATTTCCTCCAGATGGAGGCATCTTCTTAGATCAGCTTGAGCAATTTGTAATGATGTTATGTTGTTCTCATTAGGATATGCATCAAAAGCTATTTCTGCCATAAGCACCTCCTCCTCTATTTTTGCTTTTCTTTCAAAAATATTACCAAATTGATCCTTGTTCCACTTGTTGATTTGTTTTTTAATTAGTTAGATTCCTATCCCGCCCCCTTTAAATACATACATGCATAAATATGTGAATCAAAGACGAGGGGGATGAAAGGATGTAAATACTAACCGTGATCGCCACCAAGGTTCCAACAACGCCAAAGGATGAAGAAAGGAGAGGAACGGCGTCGTGTACCTTGGAAATATGAAGACTTGATCGCGCTTACTTAAGAACGGGATACGGGGAACTTGTGGATTCAAACCTCCTCTCCTTCCAGTCGGCTAGAGGAAGAGGGCCTCACGTTGTATTCATGCTCTCCTGCAAAACAAAGATGAAACACAAAGGCAAAAATCCATTTGAACATGAAGTGTAGAAATTTGCCCAAAGTGATAAAATAGCATGAATAAAAGGGGGAGAACGCACCGGGGGGAGGTTTTTAACCCCTGTGGAAGGGTGGAAAAGATAGGTGGGTGTGTTGTGCATGTATGAGATTTGAAATCATGATATTTGATTGAGAGAATAGAGAGAAATCATTGATGCAAAACAGAGAAAAACGCATGTGTAGCAGAAAGTGCAGAAAACTGTGATGATTTGTTATTTTGAGGAGAAGAGAACTAAGAGTGTAGACCATGAAATTAAGCCCAGAAGGATGAAATTGAAAGCCATTACTTCCCTCTTCAAGATGGGGTCGAAGTTGTGAGTTGGCAGCGCAGCATGGCTTCGCCCCACGTCCGGAAAGAGCCCCCTGTCGCGACTGCGAACTGGGCAATTTTTATAGAGTTTTGTAAGAAAGCCTCATCTTCTTATCTCGATTCCCGGAGATAGAGTCCAAGATAAATCGAGTTCTCTAGATCAAACTCGAGATAATACTAAGGAAAAGAGATAGGAACAAACGGGGATCAATTCGGAGGAGGATTCTAGAAGATATGGCTCTTGGAAGGTAGCCCCGGAGCCTTATCTGCAGAGTTTTAGTTGAACTAGGACACCTAAACCCTCAACTTTCGAGTGCGATTCTGAGCAAGATAGCCAATGAAATTTGGAGTTCTCTAGACTGAATTCAAGATAATACCAAGGAGAAACCATAGGAACAAACGGCGCTCAATTCGGAGTAGAATTCAAGAAGTTATGGACTCTACAAGAGGGCCACGGTGCACAGAAACGGAGCAGAGTCCAGCACGAATTGGACTCTCAGGTGTGTGTAACGGTCTATCGTAAGACCGTCAGAGTTATGTAACGGACTAGGGTAGGTCCGTCACACTCTGGGGGTCGAACGGGATGATTTCAGGTAAGTTTGAGTGTAACGGTCTACTGTAGGACCGTCACGGGGACTCTGACGGTCTTACGATAGACCGTTACACTGATGTAACGCACCTACACTAGACCTTCACATCGATGAAGGAAAATTCTGGGCAGACTGCACGCGACTTTAAAAATTGAAGCGTAGCGCTCAAACGGGGCAGAACTAGTGAACGTGGTAGAAGAAGAAATTGTAGATAACTAAGAGAGAAACAACTTTCATGAAGAAAGAAATTTGAGAAAATGATTGGAAGAGGGATAAAATGGGGCTGGAAGAGAGAGGAAAATTCTGGGATGTTGGTGAACAGCACAGCCTGCTGGAAAAATGTGAATAACTCACAAACGGGGCAGAACTGGCCAACGGCGTAGAAGAAGAAATTGTAGATATTTGAAAGATGAACAACTTTTATGAAGATAACTTTTTGAATAGAGGACTGGAAGAGGGTGAAAAAGAACCACTTTCAGGACTGCGCAGTGAGAGAGAGCCGAATGCTTGAGGGAAGCCGGCCTAAATGGGCCGTAAGTCGACTTGGAAGCCAGAAGTTGATAAGATAAGCTCCAGGGCTCTAAGAAATCATGATCTCCAAGACTTAAAGGATATGAAATGGTAAAAATGGGCTCAAAATCTATCCAAGGAAGCTCCAAAACAATGGCTAATTTGGGACATCAAAAATGATAAATAAGAGAAATGACACAACTTGTGGGCTAAAACGGGTGTCAACAGATGCCCCTCCTTGATGTCCGCTTTGCAAGGGAGCGAGCGAAAGCGATGCGGAGGTGAAATGGAAAGTAGATGGAGCGAAAGCAACAGAGACGTGAAATGGAGATGAAGCGGAGATGAAGCAGAGAGAACTGATAAGCGGGCATCAAGGCAAAAAGACACCCGTCACAACCAACAAGCGACAGGAATTCTCCCGAAAATGCCAAACTAATCACAAGGCATGGATGACGCGGATGAGACATGTCTGGAGAACTAAACTAAAGGAGGAAAAGGAAACACGACCAGCATCATCGGGGACACAATCCACGGACAATGAGTGGGTCAGAAGGATCACAGCATAAGAGCTGGAAAAGGAAAGATAAAATTGAGATAAAATCCAGACAGGAATCACGCTGGCCAACCAGACCAAGCGGCAAGATCAGAGAAATTGTTTGAATTCAGAGTGGAATGAGAAATCTCTTACCCAAGAGAACTGAAGTGCAATTAACCATTGCTGAGGAGAAATCCTTGAACGGATCACGAGACGTGAATGCTCAAAATGACATGATGCATGTTGGGCTAAAATAAAGAAATAATTAAAACGAATGCAAAGAAAACATAAAATAAAAAGTACTCAAGGATAATATTGCTAGACTGAGCAAAATGGGGTCAAGAGTCTTCTTGCAACCACGGCGTGCGAGACAGAGTCCATCATCTCCCACTCGACTCAACCGAGCGGCCTATCCAACGATTAACCGTATGCTCCTAGATCATCATCGTTTTTGTTAAAGGGGAACATCAGATCCTAGAACACACGGGCAACCAGCCGGTCCTTGAGATGCTATAATAACGTAGATACCATATAGTAATGCAACAATGAGAAGGGATAGAGAGCCATACCTGACTTACATGTGCAGGCGAAAATGGCACTTTTTGATTTTTCTGATTTTCAAGATTTTTATGAATTTTCAAATAAGACAAATATGAATGAACATGATAAACAAGTATGAACACAACATAATAAGAGAAATATGAACGAAACATGTCACAACATAACATAACGAAGATGGATGAAACATAACAAACAAACAAATGGTAAGCATACATGCGACTAAAGGCACGGTGGGACAAGACAACACGCACACGGTGGAACAGCACACGTGGTGGTATAAGGACATGGTGGAACAAAGACACGTGGGATGACAATACTACGGAAGACAAAGACACGTGTGATGAATGACACGGCGGAACAAAGATATGACCAACACGAGAGGACATAGACACATATGACAAGGACACATCGGGACAAAAGACATGGAGGACCATAGACATGATAAAGACAACAAACACATTCTTCAATCAAAGCCCAAGATCAGACGAAGCAGAACCGCCAGGTTCAAAATCGTAGGACAATGCCCTCTCATGGAGACATGATTAAGCAGATAAGCGAAAGCTGAGAAGGCCATGAGCTTCAGAACAGATCCAGAGATAGGATTGAAGAGATGAGAACAGATCAAAAGATGAACATGAGCAGGAGGCAGAGCGAAAGATAGAGCAAGGAAAGCTTGAACCTGCAACCTGCAGCCTGTACACTTAGCAAATAGATTACGTTTCTATCCTCAAGATAAAAATAAAAGAAACAAAAGAGAAGTATTTTTGGATTTTTTGTATTTCTGATTTTTTTTGCCATATTCAAATTTTTGGGATTTTTTGACATATTTGATTTTTTTTGGAATTTTGACATATTTGATTTTTCTGGAATTTTGACACATTTATTTCATTTTTTTGGAATTTTGACATATTTGATTTTTTTTAGATTTTGACAAAGCAATCTGCAGCACCCAAAGACGGGCTCGAACTATTGGCAAGGGATCGTCGCTCCTATCCCTCTCATTAAAGGCTTCCCTTAAGCAAGGCGTGCACGTGAGGGTGGCTTACCATAACCAACCGCCTCTAAAGAACGGTGCCTCTACTAAGGCCATACCCGGGATACAGTCCAGTCTAAGAGGGAGGAGCAGAAGAAAAATTGGAGACAAGCTTTATGCAGGATGGGAGATATCAGGATTTGAATTCCTTCCAGGGCACCACCCCTCAAAGAGTAGGTCTGTTGCGTCGGGACTTTGTGTCTTTGATTTTAAGACCCATATTTATCAGGCACGCATGCGACCGGGCTCATGACGTCCCGCGGGGAACTGTACTGCCACTCTTGCCATGCCTTTGATTCATAATATTTCATGGATTCATTTTCTCATTTTGGTAGCCCTTATTGGCTAGATATTGCATGAAAGCTCACTTTCGAGGGTCAAGACTGCCCCTATTTGAGACCTCTCTCGTATTAGGGAGTGCCTAGGTTGGTCATCTTATCCATCAATCTCTTGTCCCTGCACTTGGCCGAGCAGAGAAGAGAAAAGACCTTCGTGCATACCCAAAGTATGGCCAAAGCAGCAACGGTGTTGCTCAGAGGAATCGACTATGGCTTGCCGTGAAGTGTGTGAAAAACCCATGCTCAAAGGCCGCCCTCAACGATCGGGGAAAGAAACTAGACTCCCAGTGCGGAGTTATCACCAGCCTACGGATGCTACAGAAGCGAACTCATCCTACTAAGCTTAACTAAGCAAATCTCTAAAAGCCACTTAACCATGTTGAGGAATAGCATTATAACCATGTGTAGAAACAATAGAAATAATGAAAATGAAAGCATGTTTCTTTGCTCAAAATAAAGATACCTTTGCAAATCCATGGCGTGAAAATCGACATCCTGAAGCGATCTCGATCATCGAGCTTTGAGGAGCGCGAGTAGCTATGTATTCCTTGCTTGACAGGACGAAAGGGAGAGGATAGCAAAGGATCAAAGATTCCTCTACACGGAGGAGCGGCAGACATTAAACTAGACGAATAAGGATAAAAAGGAAGAGAGACGAGGGCTAGAACTCCCTCATTAAGGCACAGAGACCTTGATAACAAGGAACCAATTACAGAAGAAATCAGATTAGCCGAGATCAAGGCGGACTAAAGCCTCGAAAACAGCAAGAGAAAGGGCGAAGACCCCGTAAGGGTGAAGAAGAATGAGTAGAAAGATGATAAGAAGAATATGGAAAAGGTAAGGGGGAAGAGGAGTGATCATCCGACGTGGTCGGAGAAAAGGAACTAGGACCACCCGACAGAGTCGGGGAAGGGGAATAAGAGTCACCCGACAGGGTCGGGGAAAGAGAATGAGAAGTCGAACCCGAGGATACCGGGGGAGGGGAATCAGACATAGGTTGAGGCCGAGAATGGTGAGGAGATGGAAAGTCCAGAGGTTCTGGATAGGAAAAGGAAGAACAGGGATTCACGGACCTGAGATGGGAGGAGAGAATCGTGGGGGAAGAATTAGGAGAGGGCAGATACACCACCCAGGGGTAGGAACCGAGCAGAAGAAATGATGAGTGAAATGAAGAAGAAGGAAGAGAAGTGGACCCCTGAGTGCACAACTGACGGCCCTTAAACTTACGCCGCCGCCTCTTCTTAGCTGATACTTCTTGAACATGGACTCGCCTGGCGTGGACTCGGACCTTCGGCCTTCTTAATCTGTAATACCTTCTCAGATAACGGGTCCACCTGACAGATGGCCTGGCCCGGTCATGAATATGCAGCTTCATCAGGGCAGTTGCCCCTAGACACCCAGTGCTAACAACAGTAGATGGACATTCTTGAACAACTAACTCCTCATAATGTTGAATATCATAAAACCATGGAGTCTTGTTACTTGGCGCAAGTAGCATGAGATTCGGCATCTCCACTCGGCAACTGGGCACGAAGCATAACTCCCTTACAAGAAGAGCAGGACGAAACTGAGGGAGAGTAATGCGCGGCATTGACATGGTCGGCTTGCTAATGAACAAAGGGAGATTGCATAGAATGTGCAGAATGTCCTTGGAGAATATAGAAGATACGGCCAATTGCCCTTTGAACATAGAGTGCATAATCTGCTTGGCGACCGTATGCGTTAGCACAACACCGGTAGAGAACCCTTCTTGGCCTGTCATCTGAACAGCAATAGAGCAAGGAGAAATAATAACATCAACGGTGAACTCTCCGGCGAGCAAGGAGATTGCCACCGGCCTCGCTCGGGAAGAAACTGGCATCAACTCAAGGGAACTCTTCTTAGCAACTCTCATCTTTGAAAGTAGAGGCGCATCATCCCCAAAATAACCAGGGACGAGGACACGAACCGGCATCCGACAGATAAAATCTTGAATCTTGAAATGCAAGGCCGACACTGAATCATCCTGACTTGGCTTATTGTCTCCCTGGGGATTAGACCCGAGGGGCACCAAAGGAAGCGCACACCCGCTCCATGGGGTGGAAGTGGTTGGAGAAGTAAAGGGAATATGTTTGGGTGGAACACGTGAAGGTTTGTAAGGCATGGAGGCTCCAACGGGAGTGGTGATGTAAAGTGAAGGCGCAGGCGATGTGGCGATGATAGGCTCGGGTGGCGACAAAGGCGAAGGTGAAAGCGTGGCTAAGGGTAAAGGTAAAGGCAAATGTGTGGCTTGCTCAGGCTCGGGCAAAGGTGATGGCGGAGATGGAGGCAAGGGTGGAGATGGAGGTGGTGATGGAAGCACTGGTGGTGGAGATGATGGTGATGGCAATGGAGATGGTGAGGATAGTGATGAAGGCGATGGGGGTAGTGGACATGGAGGTGGAGAGGGTGAAGAGGGTGGTTGTGGTGTCCACCGTCGACGTGTCGACACAACGCGTCGAGCGGTGTTAGGGATAGAATTAGTGGTAGTTGCGGCGGGAGAAGAAGGGGAGGCACTAGCCTGAGCGGAGGCTTGGGTTTGTGGAGGTTACGGAGATTGGATAGGAGATGATAGAGGTAACTGAGTAGGTGATGGAGCGGGTGCATTGCTAGATAAAGAACCACAGGGGTGCCGCTGGTCTTGAAGTAACGGAGACGGCTGCCCAGGCTGAATTTCTTGCTGCTGCTGTTGGCTGTGGAGATGTAAAATGACTTTATGCATAGCGGCCCAATCAATCCTTTTCTTAGCTTCCAGGTCATAAACATAATCCTGGAACTCGGGACAATCCTCAACCAAATGACCCTGTTGGCGGTGAAAATCACAGAACTGAAGCATATCCCCGACCGCGGGTCAGCAAGGCACAACCGGAGAGAGCGGCAACGTGTGAGTGGCCATCAAAGCCCTAAAAATGTCGATAAAGCACTCCGGCAATGGAGGACAAGGAGCCCGCTTCGGGCAAGGTGAATGCTGAGGGATATGTGATGGAGATGGTTGTGGAGACGGAAGTGGAGGTTGCGTAGGTAATAGTGTGTGGCTAGTGGTGGAGGGATTTGGTGAAGGCATATGTGGAACGGAGTGGGGAGGTATGTAGACGGCATCCACCTGCTCGGGATGTGGTGTTCCCTTGACCGAAAGTGGAGACGGAGACGGGTATGTGGACACGGGAGGCTGACTCATGGAAGGTTGATATGCGGAGGCATATGGGTACGTAGAGGCGGGAGGTTGGCTCGTGGAGAGATATGTGGCGGAAGGCTGACTCATGGCGGGCCGGCTCATTGGAGCGTAGGATTGGCACGTGGAGGGTGAAGGTTGATATGTGGAGGTGGATGGTGGAGACTCGGGGTCAAGGGAATCTTGGATTTGTTGGCGAATGAAGCGGGCTCGGCTGTATAATTGTTGCCAGGAGGTGATGTCGTTAAGGGCTAAGATGAACCGATACTCAGGCACGGCATTGGATATCAGCATCTTGATTTGCTCTCCCTCCGGTATGTGCCCCGGGACCTGCGCGGCAAGGCGATGCCAACGATCGGCAAAGGTAGAAAACTCCTCTTCGGGCTTCATCATCTCATGGGCCAGATCCATAATAGAGTACTTGGGCCCAACCTGGCCTTGAAACTGCTGAAGAAATTTCCCTTGCACGGCTTGAAAATTCACGACTTACTCTTGCGAAAGAGAGAAGAACGAATCTCGAGCCGGGCCTTCCAATGACAGACCAAACAGATAAGCCATCAAGTGTTGGTCATGTCGAAATTGGGCCGACTCATAAAAAAACTCCTTCAAGTGCACATACGGGTCACCGACTCCACTATAACGGTGATATGTGGGAATTTGTGATGGAGGTGGGAGCTGAAGACCTTGGAAAGCGAACGGAACACTTAAAGAGGATTTGAGATCGATCCGACGTTGAAGCTCATCAAGCTGGCGTTGGGTTTGAGCAATCATCTCCTGGGTAGGGAGACATCGAGAAGAATATGGGCCAACTTGAGCAAGAGGTTGTGAATTAGGACCAGTATGATGGTAATGGGCCGGATAAGAGGATCCGGACTGAGAAGAAGAAGGGCCCATTCCAAGAATGGAAGGATATGTGGACCTGGAAGAAGCATGAGCATAAGGACCCATTGGGCTGGCGGAAACATGGGCAGAAGGATGAGGCCCATTAAAAGAATAAGTCCCATTAGAAATCGGGCCAGTAGCATATGAAGGAGAAGAAAGAGGCCCATGAACAGAAGATGGCCCATTATGAGAAGAAGGCCCATTAAGATGAGACGTAATGATGCGTTGGGCCTGGGCCGGGTCCATTTGACGAACAAGGCTTGAAAGATGGGCAATGAGATTAGCTTGTTCCTCGGATGGATCAGAAGGACCACGGGAAGATGGGCCCGCGTGAGAAGAGGATTCCACGCGGGAATAAGAAGAAGATTGGGAAGAAGAATGATACAAGCGGTTAGAATACTGCTCCATGAGGGCAAATGGAAGCTTAATACAAGGATATCAAGGAGAATACAAGTGGGGAAGCAATGGCTTAATGGGCTCGAGGACAAGAGGGGACTGACCCACTAATGGACAACGGATCAGGGGACAATGGACTAGATAATGGACACATAAAATGGGCTAAGCTAAATGGGCCTAACAACAACAAAATATATGGATGATGAAAGAATGCAACACAAAAACCACTAATGGGCTTGGACAAGCCCAAACAACACAAACAATGCAATGTGAGAGTTTTCACCCAAGTCAAACAAGTTGATATGATGGGAAATCTTTTAGTGGTTTTAATAGACCTTTTAATGATTTGAATTAGGAAAAAGTCCCTCAAGATAGGAATCCTATGGGAATAAGGTCCAAACTTTGTGTTGACTAAGGTTAACTCCCTTACACGTATGCAAATGCAAGCCTAAGGTGTGGAAAGGTACAACCGGCCCGGCGTCCGTGTGGGAATCCACGGCTCGCAGGGACTTATGGAGGTCCCGGATAAGATCACCTAGTCGAGCCCAAGGAATATGGGAGCGAGAGGATCACTTACCAAGATAGGAAATGCAACTATGATATGCAATGTATGACCCTATGTGCACCGGAGTGCATGTAATTTCTAACTTAAAACTAGAAAATCAAGACTAGATTAAACTATGCAAGCATGATCCAACTAAAATAAATAGTATATGGATGGAAAGCCAATACAAAGGTCTGCACAACGGGCCCAAGAACAGATCAATCTGACCCCGGGAGGTCAATCAAATCACTGAGCAAAGTTGCCCCCGTGAACCTGTGCGCAGACCACATGCAGATTTTATGGACAAAATGCTAAAATGATGACAATTTTTAACTAAGCAAATGAGACCCAAATGATGCAAATAAGCTATGGATGAAAAAACAATACAAATGACTATTCAATGGAACACAAATCAGTGCAATCAGACACCGGGAAGGTAGTCAAATCACTGAGTAAAGATGTACCTGTGAACCTGTCCCTGAGCCTGCCTGCAGAACTTATGCAGAAAACTCAAAAAGTTGGACAATATTAGAGTATGTAAATGTTAACCAAATGATGCAAATGATATATGGATGGAAAGACAATACAAAGGGCTATCCAACGTAACAAGAATCAACTCAATCGGAAGCCGGGATCAAAAGTTATGCCCCGTTGAATATGGCCCTGTGAGCATGCGTGCAAGACTGCCAGAAGCTGTAACGGTCTACCAAATGACAGTTATATGAGCGTGACGGTCTACCAAGAGACCGTCACATAACCAGAGCCCGTAAAACACCAAAATTAGTGGGAGAATGGAGGAAATACTACCTAAACATGAACATGCACCCACCCAACCTACAAAAGAGCATGAAAACAAGCGTGATGGGCATTGGTGTCCCACCGTGATCGCCAAAAAACTGTTGATTTATTTTTTAATTAGTTAGATTCCTATCCCGCCCCCTTTAAATACATACATGCATAAATATGTGAATCAAAGACGAGGGGGATGAAAGGATGGAAATACTAACCGTGATCGCCACCAAGGTTCCAACAATGCCAAAGGATGAAGAAAGGAGAGGAACGGCGTCGTGTACCTTGGAAATATGAAGACTTGATCGCGCTTACTTAAGAACGGGATGCGGGGAACTTGTGGATTCAAACCTCCTCTCCTTCCAGCCGGCTAGAGGAAGAGGGCCTCACGTTGTATTCATGCTCTCCTGCAAAACAAAGATGAAACACAAAGGCAAAAACCCATTAGAACATGAAGTGTAGAAATCTGCCCAAAGTGATAAAATAGCATGAATAAAAGGGGGAGAACGCACCGGGGGAGGTTTTTAACCCCTGTGGAAGGGTGGAAAAGATAGGTGGGTGTGTTGTGCATGCATGAGATTTGAAATCACGAGATTTGATTGAGAGAATAGAGAGAAATCATTGATGCAAAATAGAGAAAAACGCATGTGTAGCAGAAAGTGTAGAAAACTGTGATGATTTGTGATTTTGAGGAGAATAGAACTAAGAGTGTAGACCATGAAATCAAGCCCAGAAGGATGGAATTGAAAGCCAATACTTCTCTCTTCAAGATGGGGTCGAAGTTGTGAGTTGGCAGCGCAGCATGGCTTCGCCCCACATCCGGAAAGAGCCCCCTGTCGCGACTGCGAACTGGGCAGTTTTTATAGAGTTTTATAAGAAAGCCTCATCTTCTTATCTCGATTCCCGGAGATAGAGTCCAAGATAAATCGAGTTCTCTAGATCAAACTCGAGATAATACTAAGGAAAAGAGATAGGAACAAACGGGGATCAATTCGGAGGAGGATTCTAGAAGATATGGCTCTTGGAAGGTAGCCCCGGAGCCTTATCTGCAGAGTTTTAGTTGAACCAGGACACCTAAACCCTCAACTTTCGAGTGCGATTCTGAGCAAGATAGCCAATGAAATTTGGAGTTCTCTAGACTGAATTCAAGATAATACCAAGGAGAAACCATAGGAACAAACGGCGCTCAATTTGGAGTAGAATTCAAGAAGTTATGGACTCTACAAGAGGGCCACGGTGCATAGAAACGGAGCAGAGTCCAACACGAATTGGACTCTCAGGTGTGTGTAACGGTCTATCGTAAGACCGTCAGAGTTATGTAACGGACTAGGGTAGGTCCGTCACACTCTGGGGGTTGAACGGGACGATTTCGGGCAAGTTTGGGTGTAACGGTCTACTGTAGGACCATCACAGGGACTCTGACAGTCTTACGATAGACCATTACACTGATGTAACGCACCTACACTAGACCTTCACATCGATGAAGGAAAATTCTGGTAGACTGCGCGCGACTTTAGAAATTGAAGCGTAGCGCTCAAACGGGGCAGAACTAGTGAAAGTGGTAGAAGAAGAAATTGTAGATAACTGAGAGAGGAACAACTTTCATGAAGAAAGAAATTTGAGAAAATGATTGGAAGAGGGAGAAAATGGGGCTGGAAGAGAGAGGAAAATTCTGGGATGTTGGTGAACAGCACAGCCTACTGGAAAAATGCAGATAACTCACAAACGGGGCAGAACTGGCCAACGGCGTAGAAGAAGAAATTGTAGATCTTTGAAAGATAAACAACTTTGATGAAGACAACTTTTTGCATAGAGGACTGAAAGAGGGTGAAAAGGGACCACTTTCAGGACTGCGCAGTGAGAGAGTGTCGAATGCTTGAGGGAAGCCGGCCTAAATGGGCCGTAAGTCGACTTGGAAGCCAGAAGTTGATAAGATAAGCTCCAGGGCTCTAAGAAATCATGATCTCCAAGACTTAAAGGATATGAAATGGTAAAAATGGGCTCAAAATCTATCCAAGGAAACTCCAAAACAATGGCTAATTCGGGACATCAAAAATGATGAATAAGAGAAATGACACAACTTGTGGGCTAAAACGGGTGTCAACACCACTGCTTGATCACAGCTTTGATAGATTTGAGTTTGTGCTGCAGAATATAGAGGGGGTTGTGATGATCCCAAAAAACAGCATCCCATGCATTCCTCACCACAGTTTTAAAATTCCCATCCTCAAGCCATATATGTTGAAAGACAAATCTGCTAGGGCCAGAGTTAAGTTGAGGGTGATAAATAATCAACGGAGAATGGTCTGATGGTTCTCTCATCAGATGTTTGATAGTAAATACATGGGCTTTCTCTGCCCAACAATCATTGAACAGAACTCTATCCAGCCTAGCCTTAATATTCCTCACCCCAATCTGATTATTAGACCATGTGAACGGATTACCAACAAATCCAGCATCCATTAACCCAGCCACTGCAACAAAGCCTTGGAAGTCTGTCATAGAATTGATAAATCCCAAATTGCCCCCCTTCTTTTCCTCAGGTGACAAAACAGCATTGAAGTCTCCACCCTAGAGCCATGGTTGGTTGACTGAACTTCCAAACTGAATGAGGTCATCATACAGATCTCTTCTACCAGCCACATTAAAGGAAGCATAAAAAAAGTAACAAGGCAATCCACACAGCCTCCATTCCGAACTTGCACTGTGATAAATTGAGAATTTCTTTGCACAACCGAGACTGAAAACTGATGTTGCCAGAATAGCCAGATTTTAGCATTATCCTACTGATTCGTACAAGCATAATCAAACTTTAGTCTTTGCCTAATAATGTCCAATCTGTCAGCAGAGATTTTAGGTTCTATAATGCAAGCCATAAGAATGCCATGCTTTCTTATGTAATTTTTGATGCTTCGCATAGACTTAGCATTGCCAATGCCTCTAATGTTCCAAATCAACATTGGCCCAATCATTGAGAATGAGAACATGGTTGGTGACCACCAGCTAAATGTTTAGCTTTAGGCCTAGTGAAGGGTTGCTGCTTCTTATTCCCTGGTAATTTTATCCCTCGATCCCGACATTCCAAAAACTCTTGTTCATTCCCCAATAAATCTTCCTACATAAATATGTTATCAACATTGGATTGATCAGCCACTGACAGTTCTGTATTGCCATTATTAAAAGAAGAGAGCACCTTCTTTATATTGGCTAGATTGGTGGTATCTGCAATTTTCTCATACTGTTTACTAGCCCCATGACCCATGTCACTGTTTCTTCCCACAACACCTTCAGTGATTGTATCCTGTATAGTATTTGAAGCTTCCTTAACTAAATTCCCCGAATTGATTGGTGAGTCTGTCACAGTAGCAACCTGATCACTATGGGGGATTCCAATAACAATATCCAAACTAGAACTCCCCCCCTCCTTTTGCTACCTATCCTTGATTTCAGCAGAAATGTCTTTATTAATCTGGCCCTGATTACCATTTTTCCTCTTGGAGATAATCTTAACTGCCAAATTTTGGGTTGAAGGGAGCTCTGCAACTTGAGCCTGCTGGGAGGTTGAGGGGAGATTAGTACTATCTAAATTTTGCATCTCCCCACCATCACCAGCATTCTCCAAAGGAGCATTACCATTAGCTGGTAGAACAATGGCGTTCTACTGATCCTCATCATGTATATGGATATAGTCCCTTGGCATCTCTGAATCACCCTGCCCTGGATTGTCCTTTCCCTGTAAAACAGCAAATCTATTATTCATTGGAGCTTCCTATCGAATAGCTCTTGGACCTTCTGCCCTTGGCTTGAAAACCTTCCTATCTGACAAATGTTCACCACATGTCCGAGGCTGCGGAATAATCAAATTACCCATTTTCTTCTTGCACTCAGCTTCCACATGGCCAAGTTTATGACACAATGCACATAAATGAGGAACCCTATGGTAATGCACCTGCTACCAGAAACCTTCTCCGTCCAAGTCAATCCATAATCTTTCTTTCCTTGGTGTAGAGAGATCCAATTCTACGCAAGCAAGAGCCTCTGATGTATCGGACATGGCTACTGTTTTGTCGTGAATCCTCAGCACCGGACCGAAATTGCCAACAATGGATTTCATGCAGTCTTCATGATATAGATTAGCTGGCAACCCTAGAAATCCCAGCCACACCGGAGCAGATGCAGGGTCCACAGCAAAATTAAAATGTGGTGTCCATCTAAAGAATCTAAACAGGTAACCCTTTACATATAAGTTCTTCTGTAAAAGGAGCTTCAGAAAATCCTCTTCACAACCCAGCCGTAGGAGGAGATGTCGTTGGTTCAATATGTTGATAACAAAGTCCAAAGATAACGCCATTCTCTATGATAGACAGGTTTTGATCTCTGGAAATGCTGGCCTTCCGTCAGAGCATTTAGCTATGATGGCAAAATGCAGATTCTGTAAAGAGGCTTGAATGTCGGCCTTAGAGAAGAAGACCGCCGGCTCTCCTTGATCGGTGAAGGATGGTTCTTTCAACGGGATCACCATCTTGGCTTTATGGTGAGTCGTCAGCAACATCTACGCATATGTCCTGCGAGGCCCCATGGTTGGCATCGAAGGACTATCGCCTTCTTGTACACCTTCAGTTGAAGGTGCGAGGGGGGGGGGCTCTCCCTCGCCATTCATGCTCGACGATGCACAGGAACCCTTCAGGGCACCTCTAGAGAATGACGCCAACGACCCTCACGGCTTCCGCCTATCTCAATGAACATCAGCTATCTCAGCGCCTATCTCAATGAACATAAGCTATCTCACCATGTAACGACCCAAGATACAGATACTGGGACGTACCCGATACCATTTGAATCCTAGCCCGTCACCCACGAGCCGGAGGGCTCGGAAAGGTTATTTGGAGTGTTGTGTTTATGCAATGCTGGAAAATGAATTTACAGAATTAATCTAATATTCTGACTGAAATAACATTATATTTTATAACAATAACAATTACAGAGTCCAGTCCACAAGTACAATCAAAGAAGAGAAACATACACTACCTCGGGGCACACCCCGACACTAGCGAGCTGGCAACTAACGAACCTCCGACTGAGACGCACCACCCCGAGGAGAAACGCCGCATCTGAAAAAGTAGGGAGTGAGCCTCATGTCAATGGCGCAGTAGGGGTCCCGCAGATCTCCACCACAATGAAAGCGGTAAACAGTAACAACAGTAGCGACAATAATAAAATATCAACAATAACAATATAACAACGGTGGTCGGAACCAGAAGATGGTAAATGGAGGGAACACAAAGCCTCTATGCTATTCCGATTCTCGCGGTCGGACAATCCATCCTCGTAGATGGAACCTCTAATAAGGCCGCGGGGCTACACACGGAACCTCCACCCTCGGGAGAACCTGTGAACACCGATAACCCTAGATCTCGAGCTAGAACCAGCGAAAGAACCATGCCCTACACGCAGGGGGACACCAGCCCGTCTGTCGAAAGGGCCACGACAACGTTGTCGGTAACTCAACCGTCACCGGCATAGGGTCTACCACTCGAGTATACACAACATGACTAGATGCATACAATGACGTCTTATACTGTGGCAAGGCCTCATATGCACGCACACTACTCACACCCAGATCTCAGGAGGAGCAGAAGAGACACTCACACACACCATACCCTGGGACTGGCTAGGATCCGCACCTCTACATGAAACTGACGGCCGTGTCAAGCTACTTGACACAGGGTACACGCCACTGCACCCGTCAGCACCGTACACTTGTCCCAACCAAGGTACATACGCTTAGATGATCTCGCCTCTACAGGGAGCATTGTACACACAAGGCTCTCTTACCCGTTCCAATCATGACATACCCTCTAGGTAGTCAAACAGTAAAGCACTAACTTCGACGCTCTCACGGGAAACCCGAGGATATGTGTACACATGCGCCGGAACCACAGGGAACCTAGGAACAACACTACTAGCTATGGGTAAACCATCTACAGCCAGCTGATAGAAATCCTGGAACCTCGGCCCACACCACATTCGAGGATATCTAGCCGCGATCACAGCCCTCATGCGGGGATACCTTCCGCGGTCACAGAACTCTCCCGGGGACAGTCGACACGGGTATCCCAAACACAAGAATGACTGCCCACACTGCACAAGTCACACAAGGAAGGACCACTCTAAATATGTGTAAGTGGCATGACACCCAGAATCACACAGACACACATTCCACAAAGCCACACCCCATACGGACACCCCGGGAAATGAAACCTCGAAACACGTCACCCCCGATCTGAGGGGGACTAGGCGACCAAAGCGCTTGCCGCCCAGAGAATGGGCGGCCACAACCCTGGCCGCCCAGAGACCTGGGACAGAAGGGATGGGTAGCCAACCCTCTCGCCACCCACCTTGGGCAATGCAAGGTCTCGGCGGCCATCTCTCTGGCCACCCAGAGGACCTGGGTGGCCAACCCTTTGGCTGCCCAAACCATGGGCTACAAAGGCAGAAGAAGGGGGCAGGGCGACCCAACCCCTGCGTGCCTGCCACTCTGGGCGACCCAACCCCTGGTCGCCCAACAGACTTGGGTGGCCAGGCCAATGGCCACCCAGCCCGGGATGCGACGGCCACCTCCGTGGCCGTCTCCTACCGGCTTTCATAGAAAATGCCGAACTCCACGATCACGAGCCCCATTCGTCATGGGACAGAGGGGAAAACATAGGGGATTCATCCCCGGGCATTCCTACATCTGAAAAGTGACAATCAACCCACGAATCAAGGCCTAGATCGACCAAAAACTACCGCTCATCCCTGAACATGCATTTAACCCAAAACAAGGAACACTCTTGCTCTCGACCTCATCGTGGCATGAAAACGCGGGGAAAACACGCGGGGAGAGTAGGGATCCGTCCCCCTACCTTTTTCGAAGCTTCAACCCACCAAAACCTCGAAGAACGACGATCCACCCACACTGTAAGCTCCCACAAATGCAACCGCCTCCACCTCGACGTTCCGCACACCCCTAGCCTTTGCCCTTGTCGCACACCACCGTCATCGCTCCATCCCGAGCCTCCCTACCGCCGTCGGCCGCCGAAGGTGAGATTGGGGGAGGGGAAAGAGAGACGGGAGAGTGAGGGAGAGGGTGAGTCGAGAGAGATGAGAGAATGGAGGGGGGAGAGAGGGGGTTTAAAAGGGTTTTTAATTTTTATTTTATTATATTTTTTCCAATTCATTTAGAAAATCCACGGGAACTCCTGAAAACCCCGAAAAATATATTCCAACCCAGAAAAATTCTAGGAAAAAGCGGGACCGCTCCACGCGCCGACACGGACCCATAATAATCCAAAAATGCACCATCAAAGGGTCTGAAAAATCAATATAAAAGTATGAAACCCACTTGGACATGATCCGCAATCCACATAAACCCGATCCAAAATTTTGGGGGCGTTATAGTCCTCCCCCCTTATAGAAATTTCATCCTCAAAATTTAGGTAGTGTACAAAACTGCGGGGGGAAGAACTGACCCAACGGGTAGGACTTCATGGTCATCGCACAACCATGCTACTCACCACACAACCATCTCTGAGGATCACCGCCAGACCAGCACAACCAATAGAGCCCTCTCGCTCCACCACGCCAATACAAGCCTAACCCCAGACCAATCGGGGTGCACAAAATCGACAAGTTTGGCATCACCTCAGCTTCCTTGAAACTCTCAAGGGCATAAACTCATCTGATACACTCCACACGCGGAGAAACACCTGATTCTAACAGGGAACCCAAACTTAGCCACCTACTCGGGTCAACAACTTCTCTAGCTACTGGGCACTGAGCACACCTCACAAGGAGCACCATCACACCTCATTCCCGGATGACAACCTCACTACCGATCTCAATTGGTTACAACTCTTCCATCGGCTCCTTCATTGCCAGCGACACACGCCCTCGAGCTGAACGCCTCAAATGCTCACCGGTTACCAACAATACCCAAGGGACACATTATAAACAACTGCTTGGGACTTCACCGTCCGAAATCCACCACGCACAACAACCAACTCATCAATCCCACATCGACTGCATAAAACCCTCTACCAGTCACTGGTCACACATTGACCGAAAGTCCCTGGCCACTAATCTCTCCTGCTCCTCAGTAGGGCCACTAGCTAGTTCCTCTGAACACTAGCCACAAATCTCTTGGTGCCGTCTTGGTACTCCCTGGCTATCCAGCCAATTCCAGCTTCTCGAGGGGAGACAGAACAACGAGGTCACTCACACGAACCTCGAACTCCTCAATCACGTTGATCATGGGCACGCTACCTCAACTCTTTTCCTAATGGTGGGGCTCCCATCTCACATTCACACTTCGGGGGATTCTTTCATCAAGAGGACAACTATTCCATATTACAACTATCCAAACCACACATCTCAACACCACAGTTCTACCTGAATTGCTGACCGACAATGACCAACTCTCAGCGCCTACACACAAGGTCCCCTTACACAGCTCTTTCCGAGGCAAGGGAACACTGCAATCCGGATAGTGGCACCACAAGATGCACCAAGTTCCAAACTCTCTCAAGTCTTGTCATAGACAAGCACTCCATCTATAACCATCACATCACTTGATCGATCTTGAATACCACATTCGATAAACAACCGACACACCAACCACATATAACCAGGGCGCTTAAACGACTCCAGTAGCTCCCTCTATTACTCATCATGGCATCCACACAAGATCTCATTCTCAACGCCAACACCTCTCATTCCTCGGATCCACCTCCGAAACATTCACACCGACCAAGGTCAGTCAACTCGCTAGCTCAACTCTGAGCAACGCACACCTGCACCATACAACTGGCCCAAACGGCCATGACATGTCCCAATACCAATCGCTAAGTGACTCCACTCTAAGCCACATGACCCAATTCACAGAAAAGACTGGCGTAATAAACATTCTCATCCGACCACTCTCACCACTGAGCTCCCCGATTCTCAATTTTGCTAGTGCCACTCAGCACAATACCGCTATCGACACATGGCAACCAAGGCTACTCAGATGGCCAAAACAACCTCTCACCCAAAGGAAACTCTCTACAACTAATTACCAAACCTCTAGGACACGCTCACCATTGAAACACTCACCATACACCACTACATATCCGATCCTGCAGCCTATGGGTCATGGGCCCACCACACTTTTGTTGCTCAACTCTGCACCGATTATACTATAAAAATGGGGGGAAAACTTGGCACCTGCCATGACATGACCTTCAAACTAATTAACTGAATCCAGAAATGGAGGTGGAGGCTCCCACGCTCCTCGGTTCTGGAACACAATCTCCCTTCTTCGCTTGACAATCCACCTACACGCGTAGGTCTTAACATCAGGGCACATCGAGAGACTAAACACCAGCCCTACAACCCGACATGCTATCCCGACCGGTGACTCTGCTTGCCCGATACTACACGACCTTAGCAACACCTATGCACCAAGGCACGAAGAGGGATGGACACACAACCCCCATAGGTAGCTCTGCTACCCATACACAAGACACTCTCGGGGACTCCCGAACACACATCGGGAAAAACACAAGCACATGAGGCACAATTATAACAAGAAAACATCATAATTAACACGATCACAACATACAATAACTGAAGATTCACGTGTGCCTTCCACGGGGTGGGTACAACAACTCCGCCAGGTCAAATGCCTCGCGCACGTCGGGATCCTTGACTCGCCAGACTAGTGGAAGGCTGCAGAGATGGTTGGGACTGAGGTAGCTGCCATGGGCACTTGCAAGCAATATGACCGATCTGACCACACCTGAAACACTCCAACTCTACTTCATCTATAGTGCTTGGCCTGCCCTCGCGAAACCCGCCACATCTCGGACACTATCCTGGCTACTCATTCATACCATGTCGTAGTGGTCAAACCATTGGCTGCTGAATAGTCACCACTGACACCTGCTCATGGCGCCTCCTACCAAACCTGCTTCTTCTGAACAACCTAGTCATCCAACTAAACCTCAATCTTGAAGGAGAAGAACTCGTGCCAGGGGATGGAAGAGATGTCGATTATGACTGTCTTTGAAACTGTTGGGGAGCATACTGGTGTTGAAGGGTCCTCAGTTGACCCTGACTTGACTGAAAATGCCGCGTACCAACCTGCACTCGGGTTCTCAGCCAATCCTCCTCTAAGTCTATCGTGGCTTGATAGGCTAATTCCATATCCGCAACATGGGTCGCAATCACTGGGTGTCTAAGTTCTGGCCACATACCTCTGACAAATTGCTGAGTCTTCATTCTCTAACTTGCAATGATGTGGGTGTTAGAACAGGTGGTACACAGAAATAGATCCAGAGGGGGGTGAATGGATCTATTGGGAAATTTCGCCCAATTAAAATATAAGCTCCATTCTAAGAAACAGATGCAAAACTGATGCACGGAAGACACTAAGACAGGAGGGCTTCTGCTGGACTAGCACACCACCTTAGAATCACAATGGGAGGTTATACTATGGAGAGACAACAATCACAAGAAGTTACTCACTAATCAGGTAGTAGCAAAAGAGTGATCATGAAAGCACTTCAGATGTACTAGGACGGTAGAATGCTACCAAATCATAACGACAAGAACCAACCAAACAGTGAGCTGAAAGAACGCAATAGATTAACTACCAGTTCACACCAAGATGTAAGAGTCCACACAAGACACAGCACAACCACTTGGCAAACGATAAGAGTGGAAAGCTAAAACTGATCACCCCACAACCTGTGAAATGGGGGGGAGAAAAGATAAGGAACAATCACATGAAGCAAACCACGGCACTCTGAATTTTTTAGGTGGTTCGATCTGAGACCCCAGATCTACATCCACCCCTCACTCTAACCCGAGTGAGATTTCCCTTGCACAAGCAAGATGCAGACTCAGTCTGCAAACACACGCTGCCAAACAGCTTGTCATGAGGGAAAAAAAATCTCTCACACCGATCCTGCAACCCACAAGATCTGAACCCTGACCTTGCAGCCCACAAGATCAGAATTGGAGGACCAATCATCCCTTCCTCCAAGCCGGAGGGAAACCGGAGATTAATCTCCCTTCTTCTGCTACCGCAGAAGGGACATGAGCAGCACCCCACAGCTCACCAAAACCTAGAGGACTAGATCCTCTCTTCCTTTGAATCCACAGAGGGAAACCGTGAGTGACACCCAGTCACTCACAACCGGAGACTCCAACTCTCCCTTCTCCTGAACGCACAGGAGGAAACCTGATCCCAAACCAAGGAATTAGAAAAACTCTAGAAAATGGAAAGTGATAAACGAAAAAACAAAAGAGGAAACAAAAAACAACTATAGCTCCAACAGGAGCAGGACTATTTAAGATTTGATCCTGGAACAGATCTACAGATCTTCAATATTGCTTCCTATCACTCTGACCTGAGCTCGCTCTTCTTCACTCTATCCTCTTCTCAGCTCTTCACTCTATTCCTTTTCTTTTCTTTTCTTCTCTCTGGCTCACGCTTTTTCTTCTTCTCTGGTGGTTTTCTAATCTAGCAGCTTCTCTCTTTTCTTCTGAACTTTTTCTCTCCAGCTTCACCTACTTTTGGTAGAAAACGATCCACACATATATATATATCTTCAGCCGATGGGGTCCACATAGTCACGCCTTGGGCGTGTGGACGGAATACTCCCGCCAAGAAGATTCTGGAGCAGCCCTGTCACGTGTCAGCCTCTGGTTCATGGACGATCCACGTGGCTTTAGTCTTCCTAGGATGATTCTCCTTGGATCATGTGCCACTTATCATTGTTACACAAATCCACGTGCAGTCAATCTCTCCGTTCCCCAGGTATTTGAATATATGTCAATTCATCCTTGATGAGTGAGTTGAATCCTTATATGGTTCAAGGCAAAATGTGCTCAGACCCTGTAAGAGACAATGAACAATTGTGCACTGACGTTAATGTATATAATGCAGACATAGCGTGAGCCAAACCAACTAACATAGACTTTATTCATCTAGCACAGACTTAAGTCATGAAGTAAGTCCAGCTAGCATAGACCTTACGTGCAAAGCAAGGCTAACTAGCATCGACTAAGTGCACATGGCAATGCAAGGTAACACATACCTCATGCAAGACTAGCACTGACCATGTATGCAAGTATGAGAACGTGCACAGACATGAGAGTGCGAGGTTGCAAATGTGCACCGACTATATATATGCTTAATGAAGCAACTATGCACAGACTATGTATGCAGTCTACAGAAGCATGCATAGACCTTATGTGCAATGCGATGCAAAGCATGCACCGATAGAAACATGCACCGACTATATATATGCTTAATGATGCAACTATGCACAGACTATGTATGTAGTCTACAGAAACATGCACAGACCTTATGTGCAATGCGATGCAAAGCATGCACCGACAGAAACATGCGCCGACTTGATATACATACTGAAAAAGTATGCACCGACCTTATATGTTTGACTTAAATGTGCACCGACCTAGTTTGCCAAAAAGCAAACATGCACAAACTTCATGTTCCATGCTCAGTAAACTAGCACCGACCTTCATTCTGTGAACAATAGCTAGCTTTGACCTTTATGTGCATTTTTAAAGTAAAACCTGCACCGACTTTACAAGCGCAATGCCAAACCTGCACTGACCTTCTATGTTCGCAGGAGAAAGATGCACCAACTTGCACAGACCTTAGTATGAACAAAGTGTAACTAGCATAGACCTGAGTATGTGACAACACCTGCTAACATCGACCTGATATGCACAGGACTTGCATACTAACACTGACCTTTTATGCAACTAGCCTCGACGTTGTATGCATATGGCTGAAATCTGCACCGACTTCCGTAGGCAGGATGAAGGTATGCACGGACCTTGCTTAGCGCAAGACAAAAACTTGCACCGACCTTAAGTATGTGTGAAGAACATAACTAGCACCGACCCAAGTTATGCATGAACTACAAGTAGCATCAACCTTGGTGTGCATGCCAGCTGTTTGATAGAATGACCGTGCAAGTGAAATCGTGCAGCATTGTATGACAAAGTGTTAACCTTAGTAAGGAAGGGTTTAAGCACTGACCTGTTGTGGCGCCCCCTTCCCGCGATCCCGTATTGTGTCCGGGGACGTCACAGCGGATAGACGGATTGTTGTGGGCCGAGATATTTGCAAGACGCTAAAGGCCAAACCATCACATATTCCAAAAATATAACCATACCATTTCCATAAGATAAACACATAATTTACATCGTATACAGAGTATTACGTATCTCTACTCAAAAGTCATATTTACATTCATTATTCAAAAGAAAACTAAATCTATTTATTCTACGCAGCGGAATCCAAACTATGTCCGGGATCACCCTCCGACTTATTGCCCGTCGAAGTAAAAGTGTACACTCATCAATTTCCTGAAATAGTTAGGCAACGAAAGTGAGTCCAAAGACTCAGTAGGCATTAAAACCAATCACAAGCTTATCATATACTAACTGTTGGATTGCAAAGCACGGATTTAGAAGGGGGGTTGAATGAATCCCCGTTCAAAACTATTGCAGAATTAAAATCATAGATGGGTTAATCAATTAAGCACTCTTAAGTTGACACAAGAAAGCACAGGCTGAAGGACTAGCTCACACAAAATGTAAATCTGACAAACACAGTATTGAGTACGAATCGAGGACCAGGCTGATGTAATCATGAGCACTCTACCAACCCTTCAAGTACCCAAACGCAAGCAGACACACAGAGGAAACTTTTAACAGAACTCAATATAAACTAATGAGACAACTGAGCTTCTCTCTTTTCACAACCGTGAACTGAGAAACTCAGGCTCACACTTGAGTTGTAATTCTACTGAACATATGAACAAACACTTCACATTCATATAAACTCCCCAAGATCACACATATAATCAAGCACACAAAACCTATGAAGGGGAGATAGATGATATAAAAGAACGCACAAAGCAAACCACGATAGACATGATTTTTTAGGTGGTTCGATCCTCCAGACCTACGTCCACCCCTCACTCCAAACCGGAGTGAGGCTTCCCTTGCAAAAGCAAGAACCTGCAGACTCAGTCTGCAAACATACGCTGTCTAACAGCTTGAGCTAGAGGAACACACTCCTCTCTTGCTCCACCCAGGAGGGAAACCACTAGCGACACACAGTCACTAGCAACCAGAGACCGAAGTCTCTCTTCCTCCAAATCGGAGGGAACCCACAAGTGACAACTTGTCACTTGCAACCGGAGACACCAAGTTTCCCTTCCTCTGAAACCCATACGGAAAGCACAAGTGACACCAAGTCACTTGCAACCGGAGACACTAAGTCTCCCTTCTCCTGAGTCCACAGGAGGAACCCGAACTCAATCCGAGTATCGGAAGAACAAAGTAAAATCAGAAAGTGAACAAAGGAAAATGCAAATGAAGGAAAGAAAATTTAGCTCCAACTGGAGCAGGACTGTTCAGGATTTGATCCTGGAACAATGACTACATACCTTCACATTAAGAACCGGCTGCTTTGAGCTCGACCTCTCTTCTTAGCTCTCTCTCATTCTCTCTTCACTTCTCAGCTCTCTCGCTCTTTCTTCACTTCCTTTTTCTTCTTCTACTGCTGGCTCTCGTACACTTCTCTCTGGCTGCTCTATTCTTACTTCTCTATTTTCTTTCTTTTTCTATCTCTTCACTGCTTGTTCGATTGCAGACGAGGCCTTTTTATAAGGCATCAGGTAGGGTCCCATGAGCTCATGCCTTGGGCGAGAATGAAGCTCATTCCCGCCTTTTCCAGAGAGACCATGCGTCAGGTGCAGATGGAATGTTGATCCTCATAGTAGAAGATGCTTCCCTAGGATCACGTGCCAATCATTAGCTCCCTGGGTGCATCTACCAGCATTCCACCATTTCTGGCAGCACGTGTCTGGTATTAGCTCGACCTCACGTGCTGTCTTTAACCTGTCAGTCATAAAGGAGGCATTTTGTCAAACACTGTTGTCATCTAGTTCTCAATATGCACAGACCTAATAGAAGCTTAGACGTGGATAATGCTCGAACATAAAAATGTGCTTAGACTTCAATTGCACATATGCTCAGACCATGTGTCGTGTATTGCAGGATATGCACAGATTTTATAGCAATGCACAGACTTTGATTGTGCACAAGCCAAGACATGCATAGGCTATAAGCAACGTAAGACCATATATGCACAAACCATGTATCACATAAAGGAAGAGATGTTGCACGGACCTTTTGCATGTGCGGGTAAAGAGTGCACCGACTTGGTGTGTGTAGAATATAACCTGCACTGACTTTATATGAGAGATAAACCTACGCTCAGCCAAAAAATGCACAGACCTTAAGCTCGCAGCAAAGGCTGCATCGACTTGAAATGCTCGCAGCAAACTATATATGCACCGACTAGTGCTCAAAGCAAAAGCTGCGTCGAGCCTATATGCATGAAGCATAAACGTGCACCGACCAGATGTCCTTTAGAAGAGAGAATGCACCGACCCATATAGCATGCGTGCAGAACCAAAGCTTGTCATGCGGATATCAGGATTTTGCACAGACTTTGAGTAATGCACAACGACTTGACTTGCACTCAGCGAAGGATGCACGGACGTTATGACAGCTAGCATGTAAACGTGCACAGACTTGATGTTCTATAGAAGAGAGAATGCATCGAACAACCATTGCACAGACTTCATGTGCAACGTACAGTAGATTACACTGACTTGATCGAAGTACAACAATATGTTGCACCGACTTGACTAGTGCACGGTATACACTGACTACGTGACCCTTAGACTAAGATATGCACATACTTAGCTTTACTGCAAGACATCAATGCACAGACCTGGTTCACTGGAGATGTGGCATATGAACAGACATATAATGCGGCCTAGTGGACATATGCACCGACTTAATGCTAAATGCAGATGCTGCACTGACCTGAGTCCTTGGACACCTAAACTTGCAAAGACCAAATACAAGCACAACTCAGACGTGATGCATAAAACAATGACATGCACACCAACTGTTCAATGAAATGAAATGTGCATGGACCTTTAGCATGTACAGCCCCAAAACATTGCACAGACCTCAAGCAAAGCTAACACAGACTTTATAGGCAACCAAATTGAAGTCGGAGATATCCGTACTGACCTGAACATGTATCGGACTTGGATGATCATTGACTTTACCTATCAGAAGCTGATTCACATTTTATCAGAGATTGACTTGCTGTCAATTGGAGTTGACCGTTGACTTTCTTTTCATGTCTTCTTGAATTATCTTTAGAACCTGTTCTGACATATTTCATACTTTTTATAAGTGATGACATCATCAATGAATGCATCATAATTAAGTGATCACGGTCATATACAAAGAGACATAATATTTGTCATCATCAAAACTTTAGAACCACAGGGGACACAACAATCTCCCCCTTTTTAATGATGGCAATATTATGAGTCATTGTAATAGATTCAGCATGATGATTAAGCCAATATGAGCATTCAAGTATGAAACATACAATGAGCACTCAAGACAAATGACTCACACAACCACTCAAGACAAATGTACAGCCCCAAAACGTTGCACAGACCTCAAGCAAAGCTAACACAGACTTTGTATGCAACCAAATTGAAGTCTGAGATATCCGTACTGACCTGAACATGTATCAGACTTGGATGATCATTGACTTTACCTATTAGAAGCTGATTCACATTTTATCAGAGATTGACTTGCTGTCATTTGGAGTTGACCGTTGACTTTCTTTTCATGTCTTTTTGAATTATCTTTAGAACATGTTCTGACATATTTCATACTTTTTATAAGTGATGACATCATCAATGAATGCATCATAATTAAGTGATCACGGTCATATACAAAGAGACATAATATTTGTCATCATCAAAACTTCAGAACCATAGGGGACACAACAATCTCCCCCTTTTTGATGATGGCAATATTACGAGTCATTGCAATAGATTCAGCATGATGATTAAGCCAATATGAGCATTCAAGTATGAAACATACAATGAGCACTCAAGACAAATGACTCACACAACCACTCAAGACAAATGACTCACACAAATTCTCCCCCTTTGACAACATCAAAAAGGAAGGTACATTATTGATGAAAGAGAGGTAATGATTCACAATCTCCCTCTGAACAGATACTCTCTTGTGACATAGGTGAACCACAGGGACATATAAGAATTCTCCCTCTTAGATTAATACCACGAATACCTATGTTTGAGTTTTCTTATGCTCCCCCTGAATGAATGCACTCAAACAAGTTATTTGGAATATGCAATATGAATGATATGTAGTTGACTATATGAATGAACCCATGACATGAACACTATGCAAGTGACTCAGACAGAAGAAGAAGAATCTGATAGACAAACTGAATGGTTGTTCATTGACAAAGCAAACAGATCACAGGTTCTTCTAGTATAAGAATTCAGATTAATGCATTCAAGAATTATGTGGTTTAAAACTTATGAAAGTTAGAGAATAGCCACTTCACTCTATTGAGAAGCAATCAGTGTGAACTCTTAATAGTGGAGAACCAGAAGAACATGATGCATGTCAAATTTTGTCTTGCTTCATCTTAATTGTCTAAACATCAATATATCTATCAGGAGAAACTAGAACATGTATTGGGATTAAACAAAAACACAGATCTGATCTAAAGTTTAGAGGAGCAATGCCAAAAAAATTTTCTATTCTTTTCCTTACTCTTTTAGAACAGTCAAGTATAACCTTGCCTTTTGACATAAGGGCACACGTTTATCAGACGCCAGTGCTCCTAGTTACTCAACAGGGTTTACTATTCTATTTCAGGTTTAGTGTTCACCTTTCTTGTAAGGGTACATGTTTATCAGATGCCAGTACCCCTAGATAGTTAGTGAGACTAACCTTTAATTATTTTCTGAACAGAGATAACTTGAAGCACTTCATGACACGAGTTTGTCTCCATTTCATTGATGAAGTACCCAATTTCTCAGTGCATTCAATCATTGCTCTGCCATTGGCATGTATGATTTATCATTTTAACACAGCTGCGCATTTGATTTTCAGAGAGAGTTGTTTAAAAACAATACAAGATTCCATGTTTTCTCAACCAAATCAACATGAGTCTAGACAATATCAGATTTTGAAAGACTCCAAAAGACATAATATGCGCTAGTTGGTTGAGAACTATTAAGAGTGTTTCACGATCCTTTTTCATTGAGTTTTGTTTTTAATCTCTAAAGTTCATTAGGTTTAAACCCACAATGCATTCAAGATACATCATTGCTTCTTATAAAAGAAGATGACTGGTTTTAGCAGCTTTGATAAATGAGCTTGACTATCAGTTTGACATCATTCAAATTCAGAATTTTTAAAAACTTTCCTGACAGTATGCATGAGACATAATGTAAGCACATATGAGTGAGATGCAAGCATTATCTTAATTAACTCCCCCTAACTATATGCAACACATGCAAGCATAGCGCAAGACTTTATGATTTATGCTCATGATTATCTAGAATGTCTTAAGTGCAAAAATACCCATGGCACTTGGTGGAGTACCCTTTGGGTGATGCATAAAAATGAGATGCAACTGCAGTCTTATATAAATGCACTATTGCTAAGCATGAGCATATGCATGTGAGCCTTATATGCAGCAAGATATCAAGTAAACAAGAAGTTCAGTCAAGAGATAACATTTATGAATCAAATGTAAGAAGAGTAAATTTGACCAGATTGAACATATGAGCAATCTCTCAAAATGTTATCATATGATACCAAATGCAATCTTTGATTCAAATTCATGCAGACTCATAATTGATACTTGGCGGAGAGCATAGACCATAAGGGTCACCATCACGCATGGTGAAAGTTTCTAGATAGGCTTAACATGTCCTTCCACAATCGCCATTTGATATACCAATTAGTCAGCCTTTTTATCCCATGAATGCAACACTAAGGAAACATACCAAAGCAAATAACAATACGAATGTAACCATGAAGTGCAAACTTGTGCATTGACAGATCAATCTAGACATGTAGCTTTGGGGACAGAATCAAAAGGAATTCAGATAACAGACCTGGAAGAGTGCAGAATTGGGGTTTACCACATTTAGATGTCTTGGCTTTTTTACCCCCTTTTATCCTTCCACCAAGGCACACATGCAAAATAGCCTTTATTTCACACATGCAGGTACCCAAGAGGTCTTGGGTCCTGATCTGACAGTTGCACCTTTAAAGGGTGCTCTCAACAATCTTTGAGCATAGAAATCATCAAATCTCAGTATATGATAGTTATCCATCGAATGTCCATTGTTTCCACGGTAACAACATGAGATAACAAGTTTTGTGTTCTTCATATTGTGCACATTAACGTGAGCATGGAATCTATGTGCATGAAGATTTCTATTATCTACATGTGCATTTTGTCTTTTATTCCTTGCCAGCCAGCAATCAGCAACTTTGTGGCCTGACTTTCCACACTCAAAACATGAAATGGATTTTTCTTTGAAAATAGATTTGTTTCTACTACTGAAAGCATTTTGATTTATAGGAAGTTTAACAAATTCAGAGTTAAATCTCCTTCCCTGAGCATGCCAACAGTGGGCTGCTATGTGGCCTCCCTTGCCACAGTTAAAGCACACAATGTGTCGGCCATGTGAAGCAAATTTATTTTTATCAAAGACATGCTGGTGCATAGTATGATAACCATAAACTTTGGTTTGTGCATGAACAAGCCAGCATTATGTAGCCGTGTGTCCTACTTTACTACAATGAGGACATCGAAATTTCTTTCTCCGAAATGCAGGATTTCTATTATGAGATTTTCTAGCATGCATGTTACTGAAATTCAAATCGTCCTTCTTCATTACTAATCAATCATTCATGAAGTGTCCATACCTACCACAGTAATGACATGCCATTTTCTTTTTGTATGTATGTGTATGGGAATTTAAGTTGTGAACAACATGCACATGAGTGTTTGTAGGTTTGTTCTGCAAATTTCCCTTTCTTCTAGCTTTTTCAGTAGGTTTTAGATTTTTCTGACCATTAGTCAGATTTGGATTTTTCTGTGATGTGAACTGAAAAGCTAATGGAGTTTTGATGCTGGTTTGTTCTGAGCTAGCTACAAATGATGTATGAATTTTATTCCCAAAGCTCTTCTTATTAACTAGATTAAAACCCAGCCCCTCTTTCTGAAAGTTTACTTTCAATCCCAACAGCTTATCCAGGTTATCTTGTCCTTTAACAAATTTAGACAGGGAAAGTTTTAGATCCTTAATTTCATTTTCTAGAACTACAATGAGCAGACTAGAGTTTGCGTTTTCCTTTTCACTCTGAGCCAGTCTTTCATTCAATGAGGCATTGACAGTTCTGAGATTTTCAAATTCAGTTTTAAGACATGCCAAATCTTCTGAGCTATCCAACATTGCACCCTTACCTTTTTCAATTGTCAATAATCTGTCAGATAGAGTAGTGTTTAAATGTTTCAACCTCTCAATTTCTTCTTTCAATTTAGTGTTCTCCTCCTCAAGCTTATCATCATCAAACAATACATCACCTAGGAAACTCTGGTTTTCCTTAACAGTCTCTTGCTAGTTTTTTGGTTCATATTTTTCAAGGTTTTCCCGAAACTTCAAATTGACAGCTCTGACAGCCTCGAACTTTTCAGTGATCAATCTATTTTCACTTTCAAGATTGATTAATCTTTGTTCAGATTCCTGATATTGTTTTTTAAGTTTTCCATTTTCTAATTTGACATGATCAAGTTCTGAATTGATTGCATCTAGATTGGACAATTGTCTTCTGAATATTTCATTTTCAATTTTCAGACTTTCAATGTCTTCGCATCCAGAGTTAGGGGTCTCTAGATTATTTAACTTCCTTTTCAGGATCTTATTCTTCTTCCCTAGTTTTTCATAAGATTCTAACAAGTTGGCATAGGCATCTTCCCAATCATTTAAAGTGTAACTAGAGAATGGATTGTTTACCTCTTCAGCATCTTCAAACTCATCTTGATCACTGCTATGGTTGCTCTCGTTAACCATCAAGCAGATGTCATCACTTCTCTTATAGGCTGCCATCAATTTGTCCATGATATCTTTAGCAGACCTGCAATTTGTAACAAATGGAAAGATGTCAGAATCAACAGCCCTTAAAATGCTGAGAACTCTCATATTTTCATTATTTTTCATTCTGTGTTTGTCCGTCCATTTGGACATATCTTCAGGCATTCTGTGTGGACCCTTGGAAACAAGATTCCAGAGGTTAGGTTTCACAGAATTTATGAACGTGCACAGACTGCCAAGCCAGTTAGGGAAATCAGACCCATTAAAAATCAGAGGATGAGCCATTGGCAAATTTGAAACAGTTGACCAGTAATAGTACACGGCAAATAGAGGGAAAAAAACACCGAGAAACACCAGGAATTACTACAGATCGTTGGATCTGTAAAGCCAGTAACCTGCTCTAACACCACTTGTTGGATTGCAAAGCACAGATTCAGAAGGGGGGGTGAATGAATCCCCGTTCAAAACTATTGCAGAATTAAAATCTTAGATGGGTTAATCAATTAAGCACTCTTCAGTTGACACAAGAAAGCACAGGCTGAAGGACTAGCCCACACAAAACGTAAATCTGACAAACACAGTATTGAGTACTAATCGAGGACCAGGTTGATGTAATGATGTGCACTCTTCCAACCCTTCAAGTATCCAAACGCAAGCAGACACATAGAGGAAACTTTTAACAAAACTCAATATAAACTAATGAGCCAACTAAGCTACTCTCTTTTCACAACCGTGAACTAAGAAACTCAGGCTCACACATGAGTTGTAATTCTACTGAACATATGAACAAACACTTCACACTCATATAAACTCCCCAAGATCACACATATAATCAAGCACACAAAACCTGTGAAGGGGAGATAGATGATATGGAAGAACGCATAAAGCAAACCACGATAGACATAATTTTTTAGGTGGTTCGGTCCTCCAGACCTACGTCCACCCCTCACTCCAAACCGGAGTGAGGCTTCCCTTGCAAAAGCAAGAATCCACAGACTCAGTCTGCAAACATACGCTGCCTAACAGCTTGAGCCAGAGGAACACACTCCTCTCTTCCGCCACCCAGGAGGGCAACCACTAGCGACACCCAGTCACTAGCAACCAGAGACCGAAGTCTCTCTTCCTCCAAATCGGAGGGAACCCACAAGTGACAACTTGTCACTTGCAACCGGAGACACCAAGTTTCCCTTCCTCTGAATCCCAGAGGGAAAGCACAAGTGACACCAAGTCACTTGCAATCGGAGACACTAAGTCTCCCTTCTCCTGAGTCCATAGGAGGAACCTGAACTCAATATGAGTATCAGAAGAACAAAGTAAAATCAGAAAATGAACAAAGGAAAATGCAAATGAAGGAAAGAAAATGTAGCTCCAATTGGAGCAGGACTGTTCAGGATTTGATCCTGGAACAATGACAACATATCTTCACATTAAGAACTGGCTGCTTCGATCTCGACCTCTCTTCTTAGCTCTCTCTCATTCTCTCTTCACTTCTCAGCTCTCTCGCTCTTTCTTCACTTCCTTTTTCTTCTTCTGCTGCTGGCTCTCGTACACTTCTCTCTGGCTGCTCTATTCTTACTTCTCTATTTTCTTTCTTTTTCTATCTCTTCACTGCTTGTTCGATTGTAGACGGGGCCTTTTGATAAGGCATCAGGTAGGGTCCCACGAGCTCATGCCTTGGGCGAGAATGAAGCTCATTCCCGCCTTTTCTAGAGAGACCATGCGTCAGGTGCAGATGGAATGTTGATCCTCATAGTATAAGATGCTTCCCTAGGATCACGTGCCAATCATTAGCTCCCTGGGTGCATCCGCCAGCATTCCACCATTTCTGGCAGCACGTGCCTGGTATTAGCTTGACCTCACGTGTTATCTTTAACCTGTCAGTCATAAAGGAGGCATTTCGTCAAACACTATTGTCAGCTAGTTCTCAATATGCACAGACCTAATAGAAGCTTATACGTGGATAATGCTCGAACATAACAATGCTTCAATTGCACATATGCTCAGACCATGTGTCGTGTATTACATGATATGCACAGATTTTATAGCAATGCATAGACTTTGATTGTGCACAAGCCAAGACATGCACAAGCTATAAGCAACGTAAGACCATATATGCACAAACCATGTATCACATAAAGGAAGAGATGTTGCATGGACCTTTTGCGTGTGCGGGTAAAGAATGCACCAACTTGGTGCGTGCAGAATACAACCTGCACCGACTTATGTGAAAGATAAACCTACGCTCAGCCAAAACATGCACCGACCTTAAGCTCGCAGCAAAGGCTGCATCGACTTGAAACGCTCGCAACAAGCTATATATGCACCGACTAGTGCTCGAAGCAAAAGCTACGCCGAGGCTATATGCATGAAGCACAAACGTGCATCGACCAGATGTCCTTCAGAAGAGAGAATGCACCGACCCATATAGCATGCATGCAGAACCAAAGCTTGTCATGCGGATATCAGAAACTTGCACAGACTTTGAGTAACGCACAACGACTTGACTTGCACTCAGCTAAAGATGCACGGACCTTATGACAGCTAGCATGTAAACGTGCACAGACCTGATGTTCTATAGAAGAGAGAATGCACCGAACAACCATTGCACAGAATTCATGTGCAACGTACAATAGATTGCACTGACTTGATCGAAGTACAACAATATGTTGCATCGAGTTGACTAGTGCACGGTATGCACTGACTACGTGACCCTTATGTTGTGCCCCTGTGGTTTTGATGATGGTTTTGATGATTGGTCTTTGAGGTGAGTTATTCACTGTGAGTCAACTTGATGTGTGAGTCTTCATGCTAGTATTCACTTTCTGATCATAATGCAGTTCCTCATAAGTTCTGATATGGCATTGCATATTTGATTATGTTCAGCCATGTTACTATTGCTCCTTAGACTGAAGTTTGATACTGCAGCGTCGACCCATCGAATTGCAGCGTCGACGCTGCCAAGGCACTTCAGAGGTAGCAATAAGAAATCTTTGTACTGCTGCGTCCACGCTGCTTGGGCAATGCGTTGACGCTTGGTGCCTCTTTAACTTCACTTATTCATTGGTCTGGTCTGTGGTGCGTCAACCCCTTGTGCTGATGGGTCGACCCCTCAGTTCATTCATCAGATTTATACAAGTCCATACATTAATCTTCAGGCGTTCCAAGTATGCACATTGATTCAAGTTCTCCAAGTCTATACAGACTTCAGAGTCTCATTTAGCGTCTAAGGCAAAGTCTACACGTTGCTACAGTAACGCAAGTCTATACATTGTCCTAGACTAAGTGTGTACAATGTCTCATTCATGCTTTGATTAATGGAGTCTGTACACTTGATTCGCCTTCGAATTGGTCAAGTGTGTACATTCATTTCTGAAGCCTGAAGTCTATACAGTCCAGCCTATTTCTACGTTCAAGGCTTCAGCTACACTCTAAGTCTGTACAGCCACTCTTTGAGCATCAAGTCTATACATTGGTCGCTGTTCTCCTAAGTCTGCACATTGTCTTCAGCTCAAGCGTTCAAAGCCAAGTCTATACAACGCTAAGTCAATACATTGAACTGTTCTTCAAGTCTGTACACTGGCTTCACGTTTTCAATGTCTGTACAGTGGCTTCGCATAGGCAAGTCTGTACATCGGCTTCATTCACTCAAGTCCATACATCCACAGTGGATCATCAAGTCCATACATCCACAGTGGTACTTCCATGTCTGTACAACGCTGAAGCCTTCACAAGTCTGTACACTGCTTGAGCCTCACCAAGTATGTACATCGCTTCAAGCGATTCAAGTCTATACAGCCTGCCTTCACGTTCAGACTCTATACATCGTTCCTCAAAGGCTAAGTATATACATCCGTCAAACGCCTTAAAGTCTGTACACTCACGAGAAGTCTATACACTGGTCTTCACTTAATGTCTGTACATTGGCTCAGACTTACCAAGTCTATACACTGCCTTTGGGTTCCAAGTCTATACACTCCATCAGTGTATATACTTATTCATTTGCTGGTTCAAAGTCCATACACTCGTTTCTAAGGCAAAGTCTATACAATCGTCTTTGAGCATCAAAGTCTGTACAGCCTGTCTGTCTTCATGCGTTCTGTACTTTTAGTGCGTTGACGCACTTGGCTGACTGCGTAGATGCAATTGTGCGTCTTTCACTTTCTGTCTTGTTCACTGCGTCGACGCTGACACTGGATGCGTTGACGCATTGGCCAGTTGCCAAGGGCGTGAGCATCTCGCCTAAGGAGCTGAGGCGACGCTGCACGATGGAAGCGTTGACGCCTTGGGCTGATGTTCAAAGGTCTGTTGATCAACATCAAGTCTGTACAGCATGAAGTCTATACATTGGTTTTGTTTTGAACAGAACGCCTAAGTCTATACATTGCTATGGATTGCCCTGAACTAATTAAGTCCATACACTGAAGGCGCTGAAGACCTCCAAGTGTATACACTCTCACATGATACACACTTGATTAACTATTGTTCGAAGTCTATACACTCGATTCCTTCATGATTTACACTGAAGTCTACACACTCTCCTGTTATGATAATGCATTCTTCAGCAAGTATATACACTGAGCACGCATGAAGACTTCTAAGTCTATACACTCCCTCACACTGTACACACTTGCTATATTGATTTCTATAAGTCTATACATTGCTTAACTATGCACAGCCTGTGTTAATTTTGTTCATCGACTGAACACTTCTTTAATCATGCAGGTGTCTAGCACGTGATCCAAGGAGCTGAAATGTTGACACGTGGCCAAATATCTAGGCGGGAAATGTGGAGGACACATGCGCCCAGTGCTGCCTCTGCTTGAGCTACTATAAAGGGGAGTCTCGGTTGTCTGAAGAAGTGTGATCGAAAATAGAGAAGCAGAATAGCAGAAGTGCAGAAGTGCTGAGTGCTCGATCCAGCAGAAGAGAAGAGTTGCAGAGAAGAGAAGAGAAGAGACAGAGAGAGCCTGCGAAAGAAGAAGAAAAAGAGTGAAGAAGCAGAAGAGAAAGAGAGAGAGAGAGAGAGAAGGAGTTCGTAGAGAAGAAATGGGAAAAGCTTGAAGATCTGCCCTCTGGCGTTTGGATCAAATCCAAGCCAGACCTGCTCCCTTGAGAGCTACATTACTTGTATTTCGTTTCCAACTTTTGGCGCTGTGATTTTTCATCCTTTCTTATTTTCCTTTTTTATCTTTCCATCTTTGTACTTCCGATCCTCTGGACTGAGGTCGGGTTCCTCCTGGTGGGTCAGGAGAAGGGAGATCTGATCTCCGGTTGCAAGTAGCTGGGAGCTACTTGTGGGTTCCCTCCGGTTTGGAGGAAGGGAGGATTGGTCCTTCGGTTCTGGGCTTGCAGGTTGCAAGTCCAGGGGTCCCTCCTGGTCTGGAGGAAGAGAGGTCTGCGACCTCTGGTTTCCAAGTGGCTGGGAGTCACTTGGGTGTCCCTCCGGTTGGGAGGAAGAGGGGAGGCTGTTCCCCTGGTCAAGCTGTGTGGCAGCAACTGTTTGCAGACTGAGTCTGCTTGGTTCTAGCGTTTGCTAGTGAAGCCTCACTCCGGTTGGGAGTGAGGGGTGGATGTAGGTCTGGAGGACCGAACCACCTAAAAAATCTATTGAGCAGTGGTTTGATTGCTTGATTTGCTTCCGCTAGATGCTTGGATAGGCTCGCTCCACCTGCTTGTTATTTTGCTTAATCGAATTAGTTTAATTCCAGAATTTGCCTAGCATCTGAGTTTTTAATTTGGGCTATATTTTCTAGAGGGATACATTCACCCCCCCTCTGTATCCCGGCCTAGCACCCTAACAGTTGGTATCAGAGCGGTGTCTGCATACAAGGTCCAGCGACCTGCAGATTCGATCTTGCAGTCTTAGGTGCTAATTTCTTTTTATTGCATCAATATTCCTATTGCATTAATCTGTTGTGTTCTCATGGCTCATCCACCGATTTTCAGTGGTATGCATTTTAATGCATGGTTCACTAGTCTGAAGAATTATGTCAAATCTGTGAATCCAGACTTGTGGAAAGTAATTTCACATGGTCCTCATGAACTGCCAAAGAAAAAGTCCAAATGGACTGACAGTCACAAGTCTATGCATGAAGAGAATCAGATAGCTATAAATCTAATAAAGACAGCTGCTGATAGAGCCTTTCACTCATGCTTCTTTGATTGCAGTTCTGCTAAAGATATTCTGGATATGCTGAAGCGAACTCAGAAGAGAGATGTGGACAGCTGCATGATGGCCGACAGAAATGATCAAGGCAGCAATCAAACTGAAGAAGATGATGATGATGAGGTAAATGTCTTCGAGAATTTTTCTCTAGAAGATTGGGAGAATGCATATGCTGAATTATTTGAATCTCATGAACTGTTAAGAAAACAGTATAAAAAATTGAAGAAGGGTACTGGTTTAGATAGTTCAAGCTATGTATGTCTGTATGTAGAAATTGTGTTGAATTGAAAAATATTCATGATGCCTGTATGTCTGATTTTTAAATATTGAAGAAACAAGTTTCATTATTGAAAACTGAAAATCAAGATCATATAAATGTGATATCTGAACTCAAAGAAAAATTCAACTCAGATAATGATAATCAGACTCTTGTTAACTATCATGAACAGTATGAAAAATTGCTGAAAAACTTTGAAAGTGTGAACTCGGATTTAAACAAGCTGAAATCTGAAAATGATTCTCTGAGAACATCTGCTAATAAAAATGATAAAAAATTTGAGAAACTTGAGCAGGAGAAAAACTTGCTTGCTGAAAAACTTGAAGCCATCAAATCTATGAATGTGGAATTACAGAAAAACATTGAAAAGAAGGAAAAAGATTTGAAGGAATTCAAGGCTGGAAGAAAACTTGAAACTAACTCAGAAGATTAGACTTTGATAAATGAGTTAATTCAGAATGACAAACTTAAGGAAGAAAATGAGAAGTTAAAAATGCTGAATTCCACTATGTCAGAGAGACTTCTAGCTTTGGAAAGAGGAAAAAGTATTTGTGTTGAAGATTCTGATAAACTGAGCAATCTGGAACAGGAAGTTGAAAAATACAAAACTGCTAGCAATGTGTTAACTGAATGTGTGAATTGCAGTGAGCAAGAGATTGCCAGTTATGAGTTATAAATCACCTCTTTAGAAAATGAAATCCAAGACTTAAAGAACTCTCTGTCAAAGTTTGTAAGTGGATAAGAAAATCTGGACAGGTTGTTAGGAGTTAAGGTCAATACTCAAAGGGAAGGGTTAGGCTACAACAATGTCAATAAAAAGGCTTTCAAAAACAAGCTAATGACATCTTTTATCAAAGCATCAGATGTAGCCACCACCTCAGAAAATAAACAACCAAATGTTCAGAAGAATCAGAAACAAACTGAAAAGTTGAAAAAGGTTGATGGATCCAAGCTGAAAACTGTTTTCATTAAAACTTCTGAACAGGAAAAGCCTTCTACTTCATCTCCAATTCAGTACAAGGCTAAGAAAACAGAAAAACATGATAAAAATCAGAAAAGGACTGTAAATCAGAAAATAAATGAAAAGGGTTCATCAGTGCATGTTGATCACAGTCCTCACACACACTCACATGCATCTAAAAGGAAAATGTCATGCCACTACTGTCATAGATTTGGACATTTAATGCATGAGTGTGAATTAAACGAGCTGGATGATTTGAATGCTGAAATGATGAATGCTAGGAAATATCATGATAGAAAACCTACTGTTCATTCAAAGAAAAGTGAATGCTCTCATTGTGGTAGATTAGGCCACATCTTTGCTCAATGTTGGTTTGCTAATGGAAAGAAAAAATCACTCTCACATCATGCTAAATCTTATGCTAACCAACATGCTTTTAATATAAACAAAACTGCTTCTCTGAACCAGCATGTCAAATGTTTTAATTGTAACAAGCTTGGGCACAAGGCCACTGAATGTTGGGCAAGCTCTTTTAGAAGAAAGTTCCCTTTCTGCTCCCATTGTGGGAAGCATGGCCATGCAGTCAAGGACTGCTGGCATGTCCAGGGTAGAAATAGAAATTTCAAAGAATTTGATAGGAACAAACTTGTTTTTAAAAGAATTCCTGTTTGCTCAAATTGCAGAAGACCAGGCCACCAAGTTGCTGCTTGCAGGGTAGCTGGTCATGAAAATAAAAAATTTCATAATAATAACAAAAACCCTCATGCTCACTCTTATAATGCTCAAGCTCATGCTAGTATACATAAGAGGAATATGAAACCTGCTAGTTCATGCCACTATTGTGGGCTGTCTGGGCACTCAATGCATAACTATTTTATCATGAACTCTGATGACTATTTGGCACAGAAAAAGATGCAGGTAGTCCCAAAAGGGGCTAATTACTATGCAAGACCCAAGACCACTTGGGTTCCTGCTAGTGGAAAATAGGAAGGTGCCTAGCAGGTGTGCCTTGGATGGAATAAAGGGGTAATGATCCAAGGCACTCAAGAATGAAAAACCCCATTCTCACACTTTTCAGGTAATCTCTCTGCATTTCCCATTTTGAAACTCATTGCATATCTGGTTTGATGTATTCTTGCATATCCTGTTCTTAGTTTCATCTAGTGCATGCATATTAAATATGTTCTTGCATATTCATTCATCATCTGCCAGTTGCATTATTTTCTAATCATGCACTCTGAAATTTCTAAAAATCTGAACTGAATGTGAATATTATTTGAAATTTGTGTGTTGCAATAGCTCACTGAACATTCTGAATTGCATATAGGACTGCATGTTGAATTATCATGCATGACCTCATCAGTGTCTCATGGTAAACATTGTATGTTTTCAGGGGGAGTTAATTGCATGTCCTTGCATAGCATTCAGTGTTGAGTCTTTGCATGCATGTAGTTAATTGCATTGCATTTTACTGCATTGAAAATACCAAAAAGGGTAATTGAATGCATAGTGTCAGGGGGAGTCAATGCATTGCATGCAGGTGGTCAAGTGCATACATCTCTGTCAGAATTCACTGCATGTTATCCTTGGAAATCCTGAAACTTGCCAGACCTCCTGATATCTTGTTTGTTGTGCATAACCTTTTCCTCATTATTTTTAAGTGACAAATCTTGATCTTATTCGGAAAACACTGAGCTTCAAAAATCTCTCCTATCAATTGGTATCATTTGGCTTCAGAATTCCATCAGTCTTTCATGAAGATTTCAATGGGACTATCTCGATCATAAATCTAAAAATTCTTTAACTAGAAATCTTCTATTATACGTTTTTATGAATGACTGAAATAACTCATGTGGTTTAAGTTTAATGTATTCAATGAGTTTGGCTTTAAAATCTCTTAAAAATATCTGAAGCATGTTTAATAAACCTTAACCATCTGTTTCATGATGTGTCTTGTAAAATCTTCTGAAATCTACATTATTGAATACATGACTTTATTTGGTTAAGTACATGAAATTGTTATTGTTTTGAAGCGAATGAATTTTTTTGAAAATGTCTAAAGGGTATTTTCTTTCAGAGCAATGACCTTGGTCACTGAGAAACACATGTCCAAAGGACTGTGTCATGAGGTACCATAGTTAACTCTGAGTAAGATTAATTGAAATTCAGGCAGAGCAATGGCATGCACACTGAGAAATACAACTCACTCATCAAGAAATGATTTGCAGTGTGTCATGATGTGTAAATGCTATCTCTGTTCATATATAGCATGACAGTTAGTCACACTAAGTGCTTAGGGATATTGGCCTCTAATCAAGGTATATCCTCTAGTTACAAGGTGTGCACTGAACTAGAGTGCTCGTAAAAGTTGTAGCATGAAAAATTGTTGAACGAATTGAAATATCTGAATATTGATGCTAAAATCAAATTGCTACAACCCTAGACAAAATCATATGACTTCATAATTACTTGATTTCAATACTGATGCATGTAATTCCAAAAGAAGTCAATAAATTTGATTGTGTAAGAGAAAGAGAGTTTTATCAAGATAAATATGAGGGCTTGGTTCATTTTTATTAAACCATGGTTTTAGATATCAATACAGAATTTTATTGATAAACTCTACATACATCATGTTTAAACCATGCTATTCAATAAAGCTCATTCATAAGCCCTTATAATGGAAGACTTTGAAAACTTATGTTTTAGATTTATGAGATTGATATCTCTTTGAAAATCTGGCTGAACTTCTTGTGTTTGGAGTATCCTTGAAAAATATGTTAATTGAAACTCTTCTGCTCATTGTCCTTGGCTCATTGACCTGAACTTCTCCTTATTTGCCCCTGTGGTCTCCTTCTCATTCATTTCATAAGGTTCCATTTATTGAGGGGGAGCCTCCTTGTCATATGCATCATGCTGCATAGAAGGAGAAGAATTGTACTCTTGCATTCATATCTCTGATATCTGCATCTACATTCATACCCCTTCCCATGGTTTATTTTGATTATACCAAAGGGGGAGATTGTTTGCCAAAGAGGGAGAAATTGACTGAATTTTTATACATGCTTTAATTTCTCAAACTATTTTCCTTTTCATGAAGTCAAAGGGGGAGAATAGTTTGAGTCATCAGTTTGACTCACTGTTTGACTCACTGTGTAGTGTTGCCATCTTCAAAAAGGGGGAGATTGTTGTGCCCCTGTGATTTTGATGATGGTTTTAATGGTGGTTTTGATGATTGGTCTTTGAGGTGAGTTATTCACTGTGAGTCAACTTGCTGCGTGAGTCTTCATGCTAGTATTCACTTTCTGATTATAATGCAGTTCCTCATAAGTTCTGATATGGCATTGCATATTTGATTATGTTCAGTCATGTTACTATTGCTCCTTAGACTGAAGTTTGATACTACAGCGTCGACCCATCGAACTGCAGCGTCGACGCTGCCAAGGCACTTCAGAGGTAGCAGTAAGAAATCTTTGTACTGCTGCGTCCACGCTGCTTGGGCAATGCGTTGACGCTTGGTGCCTCTTTAACTTCACTTATTCATTGGTCTGGTCTGTGGTGCGTCAACCCCTTGTGCTGATGGGTCGACCCCTCAGTTCATTCATCAGATTTATACAAGTCCATACATTGATCTTCAGGCGTACCAAGTATGCACATTGATTCAGGTTCTCCAAGTCTATACAGACTTCAGAGTCTCATTTAGCATCTAAGGCAAAGTCTACACGTTGCTACAGTAACGCAAGTCTATACATTATCCTAGGCTAAGTGTGTACAGCGTCTCATTCATGCTTTGATTAATGGAGTCTGTACACTTAACTCGCCTTTGAATTGGTCAAGTGTGTACATTCATTTCTGAAGCCTGAAGTCTATACAGTCCAGCCTATTTCTACGTTCAAGGTTTCAGCTACACTCTAAGTCTGTACAGCCACTCTTTGAGCATCAAGTCTATACATTGGCCGCTGTTCTCCTAAGTCTGCACATTGTCTTCAGCTCAAGCGTTCAAAGCCAAGTCTATACAACGCTAAGTCAATACATTGAACTGTTCTTCAAGTCTGTACATTGGCTTCACGTTTTCAATGTCTGTACAGTGGCTTCGCATAGGCAAGTCTGTACATCGGCTTCATTCACTCAAGTCCATACATCCATAGTGGATCATCAAGTCCATACATCCACAGTGGTACTTCCATGTCTGTACAACGCTGAAGCCTTCACAAGTCTGTACACTGCTTGAGCCTCACCAAGTCTGTACATCGCTTCAAGCGATTCAAGTCTATACAGCCTGCCTTCACGTTCAGACTCTATACATCGTTCCTCAAAGGCTAAGTATATACATCCGTCAAACGCCTTAAAGTCTGTACACTCACGAGAAGTCTATACACTGGTCTTCACTTAATGTCTGTACATTGGCTCAGACTTACCAAGTCTATACACTGCCTTTGGGTTCCAAGTCTATACACTCCATCAGTGTACATACTTATTCATTTGCTGGTTCAAAGTCCATACACTCGTTTCTAAGGCAAAGTCTATACAATCGTCTTTGAGCATCAAAGTCTGTACAGCCTATCTGTCTTCATGCGTTCTGTACTTTTAGTGCATTGACGCACTTGGCTGACTGCGTAGACGCAATTGTGCGTCTTTCACTTTCTGTCTTGTTCACTGCGTCGACGCTGACACTGGATGCGTTGACGCATTGGCCAGTTGCCAAGGGCGTGAGCATCTCGCCTGAGGAGCTGAGGCGACGCTGCACGATGGAAGCGTTGACGCCTTGGGCTGATGTTCAAAGGTCTGTTGATCAACATCAAGTCTGTACAGCATGAAGTCTGTACATTGGTTTTGTTTTGAATAGAACGTACGCCTAAGTCTATACATTACTATGGATTGCCCTGAACTAATTAAGTCCATACACTAAAGATGCTAAAGACCTCCAAGTGTATACACTCTCACATGATACACACTTGGTTAACTATTGTTCCAAGTCTATACACTCGATTCCTTCATGATTTACACTGAAGTCTACACACTCTCCTGTTATGATAATGCATTCTTCAGCAAGTATATACACTGAGCACGCATGAAGACTTCTAAGTCTATACACTCCCTCACACTGTACACACTTGCTATATTGATTTCTATAAGTCTATACATTGCTTAACTATGCACAGCCTGTGTTAATTTTGTTCATCGACTGAACACTTCTTTAATCATGCAGGTGTCTGGCACGTGATCCAAGGAGCTGAAATGTTGACACGTGGCCAAATATCTGGGCGGGAAATGTGGAGGACACACGCGCCCAGTGCTGCCTCTGCTCGAGCTGCTATAAAGGGGAGTCTCGGTTGTCTGAAGAAGTGTGATCGAAAATAGAGAAGCAGAATAGCAGAAGTGCAGAAGTGCTGAGTGCTCGATCCAGCAGAAGAGAAGAGTTGCGGAGAAGAGAAGAGAAGAGAAGAGAAGAGACAGAGAGAGCCTGCGAAAGAAGAAGAAAAAGAGTGAAGAAGCAGAAGAGAAAGAGAGAGAGAGAGAGAAGGAGTTCGTAGAGAAGAAATGGGAAAAGCTTGAAGATCTGCCCTTTGGCGTTTGGATCAAATCCAAGCCAGACCTGCTCCCTTGAGAGCTACATTACTTGTATTTCATTTCCAGCTTTTGGCGCTGTGATTTTTCATGCTTTCTTATTTTCCTTTTTCATCTTTCCATCTTTGTACTTCCGATCCTCTGGACTGAGGTCGGGTTCCTCCTGGTGGGTCCTGAGAAGGGAGATCTGATCTTCGGTTGCAAGTAGCTGGGAGCTACTTGTGGGTTCCCTCCGGTTTGGAGGAAGGGAGGATTGGTCCTCCGGTTCTGGCTTGCGGGTTGCAAGTCCAGGGGTCCCTCCTGGTCTGGAGGAAGAGAGGTCTACGACCTCTGGTTTCCAAGTGGCTGGGAGTCACTTGGGTGTCCCTCCGGTTGGGAGGAAGAGGGGAGGTTGTTCCCCTAGTCAAGCTGTGTGGCAGCAACTGTTTGCAGACTGAGTCTGCTTGGTTCTAGCGTTTGCTAGTGAAGCCTCACTCCGGTTGGGAGTGAGGGGTGGATGTAGGTCTGGAGGACCGAACCACCTAAAAAATCTATTGAGCAGTGGTTGATTGCTTGATTTGCTTCTGCTAGATGCTTGGATAGGCTCGCTCCACCTGCTTGTTATTTTGCTTAATCGAATTAGTTTAATTCCGGAATTTGCCTAGCATCTGAGTTTTTAATTTGGGCTATATTTTCTAGAGGGATACATTCACCCCCCCTCTGTATCCGGGCCTAGCACCCTAACACCTTAGACTTAGATATGTATAGACTTTGCTTTACTGCGAGACATCAATGCACAGACCTGGTTCGCTGGAGATGCGGCATATGCACAGACCTATAATGCGGCCTAGTGGATATATGCACCGACTTAATGCTAAATGCAGATGCTGCACTGACCTGAGTCCTTGGACACCTAAACTTGCACAGACCAAATACAAGCACAACTCAGACGTGATGCATAAAATAATGACATGCACACCAACTGTTCAATGAAATGAAATGTGCATGGACCTTCAGCATGTACAGCCCCAAAATGTTGCATAGACCTCAAGCAAAGCTAACACATACTTTATATGCAACCAAATTGAAGTCTGAGATATCCGTACTGACCTGAACATGTATCAGACTTGGATGATCATTGACTTTACCTATCAGAAGTTGATTCACATTTTATCAGAGATTGACTTGCTGTCAATTGGAGTTGACCGTTTACTTTCTTTTCATGTCTTCTTGAATTATCTTTAGAACATGTTCTGACATATTTCATACTTTTTATAAGTGATGACATCATCAATGAAGGCATCATAATTAAGTGATCACGGTCATATACAAAGAGACATAATATTTGTCATCATCAAAACTTCAGAACCACAGGGGACACAACACTAACCTGTGCAAATCCATGATATATATAAAGCTAATCAAAATTTCATTTGATTGTACATGTATGCGTAAGAAATTTAATAGAACAAAATAATTTTACATATTAAGAGAAAATACATATAACAAATCTTATCTGACTTATATGTATATAATATGGTACATATCTTAGCTAAATCAGAGCTTATATAGATGAACTTATTTTCAGATCATATCAGAGTTATATATCAAATCTGAACTTCATATTAAGCCATGCATGTTTACAGAGTCACATAATACATTAGTTATTTATCACATATTGAATAAGCACATATTTGGCAGCATATATTGGACATGCATCCCATCACTAGAAGTAGTAGCAAACACATACCTAGACATCCATACGTCGACATAAAGACAAATGGTCTAAATGCTGGAGCCTATCGGCCTTGATCAACTATACAGGATCGGGAGTTAATACTCCACCATTCCCCAGATAATTTTTTTATTCTGGGTTCTGAATTTTTCAGAAGTCAGTTTGTCCTCAAAAATGGGCCTAATCCCGTAGCGGAAGCTAACTACGGTTTGTCGCCCCACACCTCCTTAAAGTGACACAGTCCATATGCTTAATCAAATTTTTATTCTTATTATTATTCTTATTACATAGTCATCTCAATACTTAAAAATTGTCATTAAACTTTATAAAATAACATAATCATATTTTAATATCATGAATTAGATTTTTAATCATAGGGTAGTGGGTCAAATTTATTAACTAAATAAATTGCTGTTATATAAAATTCGAAGAGATTAGAGAGAGAGTAGAGAGAGAAAGTAGAGAGAGATTATAGAGAAAATAATATTTTTACAAAAGAATGGTAACTAAATAAATAACTGATTCTAAGCATAGATCATTGGGTTAAATAAATCACTGACTTAAGTCTGAATAATTACATTTGAAATAAAATCAAATCAAAGAAATATAAATACCAAATAACATGCACTCGGTTTATCATGTGCCTACCTTTAGGGTGGACTTTCGAATTAAATTTAGTATCTCACCCGAGCTCCCGTAATAATCCTTGCGTAGGAAAAGACAATTTTCCTATCCCTCCATCAAACAAAAAACTTTTCTTTATTCATATCTGAAATCAACATTTAATAAAAGAGAACCACGCTATCATACACACATCTAGTTTAACCTCCCTCCATCTTAATCATTCATAATCAATGAGCCCTATAAAGGTTTGCATGAAGTAGTATTGAGATTAAACACACTTGAATACAACTGATTTTGTTCAAGAATTCAGCATTGTTTCTGTTTAAACTATTTTTCTAGTTTCTTCTTTAAACAAAATATTTTTCAAGAGCAATCTAGTTTAGTACACACTTTGTAACTAGAGGATACACGTTCTTTGCACACCAGTATCCCTAAGTACTTAATGTGATTAACTGTCATGCTTCATTATGAACAGAGATAACTAGGGCACTTCATGACATAGGTTGACTCCATTTCTTTTATGAATGTCCCAGTTTCTCAGTGCAACCTAATCATTGCTCTGCCTTAACCTTTCATAGATTTTTCATCAAATTTCCTATGGCACTTCATGACACAGTCCTTTGGACATAGTTTCTCAGTGATAAAGTCATTGCTCTGACCTAATATTGCTTAATGGACATACCAAAATAAATAGATGTTTAAAGACAATGCAGGCATCATGTTACTTAACCAAAGAGTGCCATTATTTTAAAACGTTTAGTTTTCAGGAGGTCCTACATGATATATCTTGAATCAACTAGTTAAAGTTTATTAAAATGATTGACTCAGATATTTTCAAGATGTTCAAGTCAAAACTCAAGACTTACATTAGACTTAAACCACATGAGTCTTTCAGACCTTCATAATTCCCTATAATAGAAGATTCCTTTTTTTCAGATCTTTTTCAAATTTATGAACAAGGTATATAGATTGAAATCTTTATGAGTCTTAGACAGATCAAGGGAATTTCAAAAGAAGCCAGAACATCAGCAGTAAAGAGCATTAAACAAGAGTGGTAGTGACTGATGCAATAGATAAATCCATGATAATAGCTGATAGTGTGTAGAGATAAAGATGGGTTCAGAGAATGACAAAGATGTTCATGACACCATAGAAAGATTGACTCTAAAAACATCCAGCTCCCCCTCAGTAAATGCAGGATCAAAACTTCAAACAAGTTCAAATTTAAGAAAATGTTGAGCCAAAGCGAGTTTTAGAGCTGATGAAAGCAGATGAGACCAGCTAACTGTGTAGATTACTGAAAGCACAGAAATAACACAATTAGCAAGACGATGATTATTCAATGAGGAATTTTTGGTTGATTGAAATAAGCAAGAATGTTTCAACCGAAGTGGACAGAAATGGGAGAAAAACAAAGGACAGATGTGCAGCCATGCAGTTTTAAAGACATGATTTATGCTCCCCCTCAAATGCATGCATGAGCTGTCAAGTAGTAAATATTAGGCTGATAGGATAACATTCCTGAATACAATCAATTTTCAGGGGCTCATCATTCATTTGAGAAACCCTATGCACAAAGACAAGTTCTAGAATGCATGAGTTCCACCAATGTATGTGCATTCATGTCAGGCACTCTTTTTGAATTTTCAGTATGATGGCATGAAAATCATGCAGAGGATTAATCTGACCAAGTATGCATGAATCACAAAAATTATCTTGATAGACTCCCCCTGAGTTTATGCACTATGTGACTGAATTCTAAGTGCAATGTATGCAATGAGATCTATGCAGAAAGTTTTTTAAAATATACTCATGAAGGTCTAGACTGCTCTATGTGCAATATGACCCATGGTACTAGGCAGAGGACTTGGTCTAAAGACCACCTCACACATAGTAAGAACCTCCAGACAAATTGCTTTTGCTCTTTAATAACTTATAATTTGATATACCATGATGATCATGTATGACAATCAATGTTTTAAAACCCGACTCGGAGCTTGACCCGGTTAAGTTAGTGGGTCACGGGTCAATGGTTTAACAGTTCGGGTTGACCCGTGACCCGTAAGACTAGAAGCGTTTATATTAATATTATAAATTACCATAAGATTTTAAGATACCTTGAGTTAGAAATATGAAACAAATACTTAAACATATATTGTAAAAATTAAAACAAGTGTAATAAACAACCACTGAGCTAGTCTAAAAAAAATCATATTAAATAAACACTACATATGACCATTTATCAACTATAATTAACATCTCATGAGACATAAGTTTCATGACATGTGAACTCAAATTTCTTGTTCATCTAAATTTTCATCTTTTTCCTTGTCCTCATCTATTCATCTCCCTCTAAATTTCTCTTCAACTGCCAAAAGTTAGAAAGTTAGAGTCCCAAAACGACTATACATCTATAACTTTAAAGAGAGGAGTTAGAAGACTCCTCATCTTCTATATTTTTCATGCTAAATTAAAAAATAAAAATTAAATAAATAAAAAATATGTCTAGGAGTCGGACCCGGTCGGGTCACACGGGTTTTAACGGGTCGGCCGGGTTGCACTGGGTTGACTGGGTTTGATCGGGTTTTGGATCAAAAATGGTCTAGACACTATTCTAACCCGATTTTAGGACTGGGTCGCGGGTTAACCGGTCGGACCGGCTGGGCCGGGCCGGGTTTTAAAACAGTGATGACAATGTAATGTAAATGCAGTCCTATATGCACCTGCTACCAACATGACAAATACAGTTGTCAAAAAAATGCAATTGACACATGACATTCAATCTATTTTCTGCCCAAACACTTGATCAGTAAGAAGTTCAGCATGTGGAGTTGCTAACGAAGCAGATTCCAATAATGCAAATATTGCATGAAGATGTAAACATGTGTGCTTAACATTCTAGCTAACAGATTTATCAAGACATGCACTTATCTAAACAGAATTAGTGAAAGAAAGTCTGTTAACTATCCTGAGAAGTACAGGAATGGGGTTTACCATATTCCGGTGTCTTGGTTTATTTACCCCTCTTCTTTTTCAGCTCCAAGGCACACCTGCAAAATAGATTCTCATTTCGCACACTCAGGTACCCAAGTAGTCTTGTGTCCTGAAATGACAGTGACACTTTTGATAAGTGCCCTCAACTTTTTCTGGGCAATAAGATCATCGGATTTCATAACAAAATAATTATTCATAGAATGCCCATATTGTCTACAGTAATGACATGAAACAACAGAATTTTTGTTCTTACTATGCACATTAGCATAAACATGGAATCTATGTGCATTATTATGAAAAGTTCTGTTATTTGCATGAGCATTTTATTTTCTATGACCTATCAACCAGCATTCAGAAGCTCGGTGGCCAGGTTTTCCACATTCAAAACATGCAAGCATTTTAACTTTAAAAATAGATTTATTTCTACAGATTGCCTTTTGATTTGTAGAGAATTTATCAGATTTAAAATCAGATTTCTTTCTCTGTGCATGCCAACATTCCTTGACTGTATGGCCATACTTTCCACAGTGAGAACACACAGTGTGCTTACCTCTAGGTCCAAACTCATTTCTATCAACAAACTTTTTATTGACAGAAAAGTTACCATATTTTGTGTGAACGTTTCTTCCCTGGCAAGACCAGCAATGAGCAGCAATGCGGCCTTACTTACCACAGTTATAACAAGCATGCCTTAACTTATCTTGTTTCATTAGATTACAGTCATGTATATAATGACCCTTTCTATCACAATAATAGCATGCACCAGCTGTGTTTTTGTAATGACTTTGCCCATGGGTGTTCTTAACAGCATTCACATTTTCACATGCATTTATATCATCCATTTTCAAAGCATGACATTCATCCATGACATATCCTACCCTACCACAATAGTGACATGTAATCTTTCTGTTGTGTGCATGTAAATCAGTGACAATTTTACTCATTGCATGTGTAGAGATATCAGAAGATTTCACAGGAGAGCTATTAATCTTCTTTTTCTATTTTTCAGGCTTTTTCAGATTTTTACTTTGCTTTTCAATTTTCTGTGCAATAAATTGAAAAACAGAAGGGGCAGAGGTTTTGTTTTGATCAAAACTTTTTACAAACACAGTAGACATTTTATCCCCATCAATCTTTTTGTTCACCGGACTGTAACCCAGTCCCTTTCTCTGAAAATTAACATTGGTTCCAAGAAGCTTATTCAGATTGTCCTTACCTTTGACAAATTTTGATAATGAGTTTTTCAGATCTTGAATCTCAGAATTTAAGGCAACAATATTAGTTTCATAACTGGACAGGTCTATTTCACAGGAAATTACTTGTTGATGCAAGGCATCATTCAGACTTTTGAGTTTTTCAACTTCTGTTTTAATTTTATTTCATTCTTAGCTTCAGCTTCTATAATGACAAGTTTCTCTTTTTCATAAACTAACAATCTCTCAGAGATAGCTGAGTTTAGGTGTTTCGGCTGGTTAATCTCCTCTTTCAGCTTACTATTTTGGTCACGGAGTTCATCATTAAATACTAACTCACTTAAGGAAGTCTGACATTCATTAAACATTTCTTGTTGATTTTCTGATTGAAGTTTGTCAAAGTTTTTATGAAGCTTTAAATTTGTTACTCTAACAACCTCCAGTTTTTCAGATATCAACTTATTTTCACTTTCAAGATTCATTGACTTATGTTCAGATTCTTGAATCTGGTTTTTGAGTTTCTTGTTCTCAGATTTCAAATATTCCAATTATGAAGTAATAGCATCAAAATCTATTAATTGTCTTCTGAATATACCATTTTTAGTTTTCAGAATTTCAATGTCCTTACCTACAGAGTCAGCATTCTCAAATTTATTTAACCTCTTTTTCAGGGATTTCTTCTATTTTCTCAATTTTTCATAGGACTCTAAACAATTAGCATATGCATCTTCCCATTCATCTAGAGTAAAGTTAGTGAAAGAATTTTCCTGATCAACGTCATCCTCTTCACTTTGATTGCAACTCTGATCACCTTTCTTCACCATTAGACATTTGTCTTCATTTCCTTTATCGGTGGTCTTCAGTCTATCCAATATCTCTCATGCAGATCTGTAATCATAAAAACAAGAATGGAATGCCCTGTTAGTAGCTGCCTTCATCATCTCCAAAACTTTCTGGTTTTCACCACTCATGTATTTATGACTGTCAGTCCATTTGGACCTTTTCTTTGGTAATTTGTGTGGACCGTGTGAAATTAATTTCCACAGATCAGGATCAACTGATATAACATAGCTGCGCAGACTGGTAAACCACGAATTAAAATTAGAGTAATTGAAAATCGGTGGATGAGCCATGGAAATCAGTTCAAGAATAATTCAAGCAATAGACTAAGCACAAATAGAAATGCACCTAAAAGTAGGATAGCAGGATCCTCTGTAGATCGTTGGATCTAATGAATCAGAGACCTGCTCTAATACCAATTTTTAGAACAGGTGGTACACGGAAATAGATTCAGAGGGGGGTGAATGGATCTATTGGGGAATTTTGCCCAAATAAAATATAAGCACCACTCTAAGAAACAGATGCAAAACTGATGCACGGAAGACAATAAGACAGGAGGGCTTCTGCTAGACCAGCATACCACCTTAGAATCACAATGGAAGGTTATAATGTGGACAGGCACAACAGTCACAAGAAGTTGCTCACTAGTTAGGTAGTAGCAAAAGAGTGATCATGAAAACACTTCAGATGTACTAGGACGGCAGAATGCTACCAAATCATAATGACAAGAACCAACCAAACAGTGAGCTGAAAGAACACAGTAGATTAACTACCAGTTCACACTAAGATGTAAGAGTCCACACAAGACACATCACAACCACTTGGCAAACGATAAGAGTGGAAAGCTGAAACTGATCACCCCACAACCTGTGAAGGGGGGAAGAAGATAAGGAACAATCACATGTAGCAAACCACGGCACTCTGAATTTTTTAGGTGGTTCGATCTAAGACCCCAGATCTACATCCACCCCTCACTGTAACCCGAGTGAGGCTTCCCTTGCACAAGCAAGACGCAGACTCAGTCTGCAAATACACGCTGCCAAACAGCTTGTCCTTAGGGAAACAAATCCCTCACCCCGATCCTGCAACCCACAGGATCTGAACCCTGACCTTGCAGCCCACAAGATCAGAACCGGAGGACCAATCCTCCCTTCCTCCAAGCCGGAGGGGAACCAGAGATTAATCTCCCTTCTACTGCTACGGCAGAAGGGACATGAGCAGCAACCCACTGCTCACCAAAACCCAGAGGACTAGATCCTCTCTTCTTCTGAATCCATAGAGGGAAACCGTGAGTGACACCCAGTCACTCACAACCGGAGAGTCCAACTCTCCATTCTCCTGAACGCACAGGAGGAAACCTGATCCCAAACCAAGGAATCAGAAAAACTCTAGAAAATGGAAAGTGATAAACGAAAAAACAAAAGAGGAAACAAAAAACAACTGTAGCTCCAACAGGAGCAAGACTATTCAGGATTTGATCCTGGAACAGATCTACAGATCTTCAATATTGCTTCCGATCACTCTGACTTGAGCTCGCTCTTCTTCACTCTATCCTCTTCTCAGCTCTTCACTCTATTCCTTTTCTTCTCTCTGGCTCACGCTCTTTTCTTCTTCTCTGGTGGTTTTCTAATCTGGCAGTTGCTCTCTTTTCTTCTGAACTTTTTCTCTCCAGCTTTGCCTGCTTTTGGTTGAAAACGATCCACACATATATATCTTCAGCCGATGGGGTCCACGTAGTCACGCCTTGGGCGTGTGGAGGGAATACTCCTGCCAAGAAGATTCTGGAGCAGCCCTACAACGTGTCAGCCTCTGGGTCATGGATGATCCACGTGGCTTTAGTCTTCTTGGGACGATCCACCTTGGATCACGTGCCACTTATCATTGTTACACAAATCCACGTGCAGTCAACCTCTGCGTCCCCCAGGTATTTGAATATATGTCAGTTAATCCTTGATGAGTGAGTTGAATCCTTATATGGTTCAAGGCAAAATGTGCTCAGACCCTGTAAGAGACAATGAACAATTGTGCACTGACGTTAATCTATATAATGCAGACATAGCATGAACCAAACCAACTAAAATAGACTTTATTCATCTAGCACAGACTTCAGTCATGAAGTAACTCCATCTAGCATAGACCATACGTGAGAAGCAAGGCTAACTAGCATCGACCTTGGTGTGAAGAACTGCTACTAGCATCGACTAAGTGCACATGACAATGCAAGGTAACATAGACTTCATGCAAGACTAGCACTGACCATGTATGCAAGTATGAGAACGTGCATAGACTTGAGAATGCGAGGTTGCAAATGTGCACCGACTATATATATGCTTAATGAAGCAACTATGCATAGACTATGTATGCAGTCTACAGAAGAATGCACAGACCTTATGTGCAATGCGATGCGAAGCATGCACCGATAGAAACATGCATCGATTATATATATGCTTAATGATGCTACTATGCACAGACTATGTATGCAGTCTATAAAAGCATGCACAGACCTTATGTGCAATGCGATGCAAAGCATGCACCGATAGAAACATGCACCAACTTGATATACATACTGAAAAAGTATGCACCGACCTTATATGTGTTGAACTAAAATGTGCACCGGCCAAGTTTGCCAAAAAGCAAACATGCACAGACTTCATGTTGCATGCTCAGTAAACTAGCACTGACCTTCATTCTGTGAACAGTAGCTAGCTTTGACCTTTATGTGCATTTTTAAAGTAAAACATGCACCGACTTTATAAGCACAATGCCAAACCTGCACTGACCTTCTTTGTGCGCAGAAGAAAGATGCACCAACTTGCACAGACCTTAGTATGAACAAAGTGTAACTAGCATAGACCTGAGTATGTGACAACGCCTGCTAACACCGACCTGATATGCACAGGACTTGCATACTAACACTGACCTTTTATGCAACTAGCCTCGACGTTGTATGCATATGGCTAAAATCTGCACCGACTTCCGTAGGCAGGATGAAGGTATGCACGGACCTTGCTTAGCGCAAGACAAAAAACTTGCACCGAGCTTAAGTATGTGTGAAGAACATAACTAGCACCAACCCTAGTTATGCATGAACTACAACTAGCATCAACCTTGGTGTGCATGCCAGCTATTTGATAAAATGACCGTGCAAGTGAAACCATGTAGCATTGTATGACAAAGTGTTAACCTTAATAAGGAAGGGTTTAAGCACTGTCCTGTATTTTTTAGACTAAGATGAATAGTGATTTTACCATCCTGGCGTTGACTGTCGTTTCATGCCTTTTTGATGTATCTTTGGAACCTGTTCTCACTGACATTGTTCAGACTTATATATATGTTTGATGAGCTCATTAATTCATGCATCACTATTATATCATCAAGATTATAAATGATGAGACATAATAGTTGGCATCATCAAAATCACAGAGGGTACACAACAATCTCCCCCTTTTTGATGATGGCAATATAATGAGTCATTGTAATAAATTCATGAGATTGATCTTAATCACAATAAATGCAAAGCATATAAATGCAAAGCATGCATGCACAGTATAGTATATCAGCACAATGTCTGTCATACATCTGACAGAATAGACTTAATGACTCAACCACTGATATATTCTCCCCCTTTGACAACATCAAAAAGGAAAGAATAGAAAGCATAACCTACAGACATCTGATAGAAGTATGATTCACAAAGTCTCCTCGTTTGAAATGAGAAGAGATATGGAAGAGAAAGAAATATCTGCACTTACCCTGACAACAATACATGTACTCCCCCTTAGCAAATAATGACTCTTGTTTGTCAAATTAAAAGGAGTTGAATGAATTCAAAGTCTAGGGACAGTCATGTTGAGACAAATCAAGATGATTATTCACAGGGTCCATGAAAGAGAATCAGCAAAATCATAGGGACAATTGGACAATTCAGGCAATAGGAGAATAGCTCAAGAGGTATTGCAATCTGTAGAGAAAGACAACCAAGAAGATTTCTAATTAGATACCGATGCCATAACAAAAATATCCAGAGTCTTCAATTGTAGGGGCTTATGAAGGAACTTTACTGAACTGCATGGTTTAAACATAATGAATTCGAAAGTTAAAAAAAAACTTTTCTTTATTCATATCTGCAATCAACATTTAATAAAAGAGAACCAAGCTGTTATACACACATCTAGTTTAACCTCCCTCCATCTTAATCATTCATAATCAATGACCCCTATAAAGGTTTGCATGAAGTAGTATTGAGATTAAACACACTTGAATACAACTGATTTTGTTCAAGAATTCAGCATTGTTTCTGTTTCAACTATTTTTCTGATTTCTTCTTTAAACAAAATATTTTTCAAGAGCAATCTAGTTTAGTACACACTTTGTAACTAGAGGATACACGTTGTTTGGATGTCAGTATCCCTAAGTACTTAATGTGATTAACTGTCATGCTTCATTATGAACAGAGATAACTAGGGCACTTCATGACATACATTTCTTTGATGAATGTCCCAGTTTCTCAGTGCAACATAATCATTACTCTGCCTTAACCTTTCATAGATTTTTCATCAAATTTTCAATAGAGATAACTATGGCACATCATGGCACAGTCCTTTGGACATGGTTTCTCAGTGACAAAGTCATTGCTCTGACCTAATATTGCTTAATGGACATACCAGAATAAATAGATGTTTAAAGACAATACAGGCATCATGTAACTTAACCAAAGAGTGCCATTATTTTATAAACGTTCAGTTTTCAGGAGGTCCTACATGATATATCATGAATCAATTGGTTAAAGTTTATTAAAATGATTGACTCAGATATTTTCAAGATGTTCAAGTCAAAACTCAAGAATTACATTAGACTTAAACCACATGAGTCTTTCAGACCTTCATAATTCCCTATAATAGAAGATTCCTTTTTTTCAGATCTTTTTCAAATTCATGAACAAGGTATATAGATTGAAATCTTCATGAGTCTTAGACAGATCAAGGGAATTTCAGAAGAAGCCAGAACATCAGCAATAAAGAGCATTAAACAAGAGTGGTAGTGACTGATGCAGCATATAAATCCATGATAATAGCTGATAGTGTGTAGAGATAAAGATGGGTTTAGAGAATGACAAAGATGTTCATGACACCATAGAAAGATTGACTCTAAAAACATCTAGCTCCCCCTCAGTAAATGTAGGATCAAAACTTCAAACAAGTTCAGATTTAAGAAAATGTTAAGCCAAAGCGAGTTTTAGAGCTGATGAAAGCAGATGAGACCAGCTAACTGTGTAGATTACTGAAAGCATAGAAATAACACAATTAGCAAGATTATGATTATCCAGTGAGGAATTTTTGGTTGATTGAAATAAGCAAGAATGTTTCAACCGAAGTGGATAGAAATGGGAGAAAAACAAAGGACAGATGTGCGGCCATGCAATTTTAAAGACATGATTTATGCTCTCCCTCAAATGCATGCATGAGCTGTCAAGTAGTAAGTATTAGGCTGATAGGATAACATTCCTGAATACAATCAATTTTCAGGGGCTCATCATTCATTTGAGCAACCCTATGCACAGAGACAAGTTCTAGAATGCATGAGTTCCACCAATGTATGTGCATTCATGTCAGGCACTCTTTTTGAATTTTTAGTATGATGGCATGAAAATCATGCAGAGGATTAATCTGACCAAGTATGCATGAATCACAAAAATTATCTTGACAGACTCCCCCTGAGTTTATGCACTATGTGACTGAATTCTAAGTGCAATGTATGCAATGAGATCTATGTAGAAAGTTTTATGAAAATATGCTCATGAAGGTCTAGACTGCTCTATGTGCAATATGACCTATGGTACTAGGCAGAGGATTTAGTCTAAAGACCACCTTACACATAGTAAGAACCTCCAGACAAATTGCATTTTCCCTTTAGTAACTTACCATTTGATATACCATGATGATCATGTATGACAATGCAATGCAAATGCAGTCCTGTATGCATCTAATACCAACATGTCAAATACAGTTGTCAAACAAATGCAATTGACACATGACATTCAATTTATTTTCAGCCTAAACACTTGATCAGTAAGAAGTTCAACATGTGCAGTTGCTAACAAAGCAGATTCCAACAATGCAAATATTCCATGAAGATGTAAACATTTATGCTTAACATTCTAGCTAACAGATTTATCAAGACATGGACTTATCTAAATAGAATCAGTGAAAGAAATTCTGTTAACTATCCTGAGAAGTGCAGGAATGGGTTTTACCATATTCCGGTGCCTTGGTTTATTTACCCCTCTTATTTTTCAGCTCTAAGGCACACCTGCAAAATAGATTCTCATTTTGCACAGACAGGTACCCAAGTAGTCTTGGGTCTTGAAATGACAGTGACACCTTTGAATAGTGCTCTCAACTTTTTCTGGGCAATAAGATCATCAGATTTCATAACAAAATAATTATTCATAGAATGCCCATATTGTCCACAGTAATCACATGAAACAACAGAATTTTTGTTCTTACTATGCACATTAGCATAAATATGGAATCTATGTGCATTATTATGAAAAGTTCTATTATTTGCGTGAGCATTTTGTTTTCTAAGACCTGTCAACCAGCATTCAGAAGCTCGGTGGCCAGGTTTTCCACATTCAAAGCATGCAGACGTTTTTCCTTTAAAAATAGATTTATTTCTACAGATTGCCTTTTGATTTGCAAAGAATTTATCAGATTTAAAATTAGATTTCTTTCTCTGTGCATGCCAACATTCCTTGACTGTATGGCCATACTTTCCACAGTGAGAACACACAGTGTGCTTACCTCAAGGTCCAAACTCATTTCTATCAACAAGCTTTTTATTGACAGAAAAGTTACCATATTTTGTGTGAACGTTTCTTCCCTGGCAAGACCAGCAACGAGTAGCAATGCGGCCTTACTTACCACAGTTATAACAAGCATGCCTTAACTTATCTTGTTTCATTAGATTACAGTCATGTATATGATGACCCTTTCTATCACAATAATAGCATGCACTAGATGTGTTTTTGTAATGACTTTGCCCATGGGTGTTTTTAACAGCATTCACATTTTCACATGCATTTATATCATCCATTTTCAAAGCATGACATTCATCCATGACATATCCTACCCTACCACAATAGTGACATGTAATCTTTCTGTTGTATGCATGTAAATCTGTGACAATTTTACTCATTGCATGTGTAGAGATATCAGAAGATTTCACAGGAGAGCTATTAATCTTCTTTTTCTATTTTTCAAGCTTTTTCAGATTTTTACTTTGCTTTTCAATTTTCTGTGCAATAAATTGAAAAATAGAAGGGGCAGAGGTTTTGTTTTGATCAAAACTTTTTACAAACACAGTAGACATTTTATCCCCATCAATCTTTTTGTTCACTGGACTGTAACCTAGTCCCTTTCTCTGAAAATTAACATTGGTTCCAAGAAGCTTATTCAGATTGTCCTTACCTTTGACAAATTTTGATAATGAGTTTTTCAGATCTTGAATCTCAGAATTTAAGACAACAATATTAGTTTCATAACTGGACAGGTCTGTTTCATAGGAAATTACTTGTTGATGCAAGGCATCATTCAGACTTTTGAGTTTTTCAACTTCCTGTTTTAATTTTATTTCATTCTTAGCTTCAGCTTCTTTTATGATAGATTTCCCCTTTTCATAAACTTACAATCTCTCAGAGATAGCTGAGTTTAGGTGTTTCAGCTGGTGAATCTCCTCTTTCAACTTACTATTTTGGTCCTGGAGTTCATCATCAAATACTAAGTCACTTAAGGAAGTCTGACATTCATTAAACATTTCTTGTTGATTTTCTGATTGAAGTTTGTCAAAGTTTTTCTGAAGCTCTAAATTTGTTACTCTAACAGCCTCCAGTTTTTCAGATATCAACTTATTTTCACTTTCAAGATTCATTGACTTATGTTCAGATTCCTGAATCTAGTTTTTGAGTTTCTTGTTCCCAGATTTCAAATATTCCAATTCTGAAGTAATAGCATCAAAATCTGGTAATTGTCTTCTGAATATATCATTTTCAGTTTTCAGAATTTCAATGTCCTCACCTACAGAGTCAGCATTCTCAAATTTGTTTAACCTCTTTTTTAGGGATTTCTTCTATTTTCTCACTTTTTCATAGGACTCTAACAAATTAGCATATGCATCTTCCCCTTCATCTAAAGTAAAGTTAGCGAAAGAATTTACCTGATCAACGTCCTCCTCTTCACTTTGATTACTACTCTGATCACCTTTCTTCGCCATTAGACATTCATCTTCATTTCCTTTATCGGCGGTCTTCAGTCTATCCAATATCTCTCGTGCAGATCTACAATCATAAAAATAAGAATGGAATGCCATGTTAGTAGCTGCCTTCATCATCTCCAAAACTTTCTGGTTTTCACCACTCATGGATTTATGACTGTCAGTCCATTTGGACCTTTTCTTTGGTAATCTGTGTGGACCGTGAGAAATTAATTTCCACAGATCATGATCAACTGATATAACATAGCTGCGTAGACTGGTAAACCACTAATTAAAATTAGAGCCATTGAAAACCGGTGGATGAGCCATGGAAATCAGTTCAAGAATAATTTAAGCAATAGACTAAGCACAAATAGAAATGCACCTAAAAGTAGGATAGCAGGATCCTCTGCAGATCGTTGGATCTGATGAATCAGAGACATGCTATGATACCAATTGTTAGAACATGTGGTACACGGAAATAGATCCAGAGAGGGGTGAATGGATCTATTAGGAAATTTCGTCCAATTAAAATATAAGCTCCACTCTAAGAAACAGATGCAAAACTGATGCATGGAAGACACTAAGATAGAAGGGCTTCTGCTGGACCAGCACACCACCTTAGAATCACAATGGAAGGTTATACTTGTTGGATATTGTGTTTTGATGATGACAAATACTATGACTCATGTTTGTATGATGTCATATGTGTTTGGACCATAAGAAATCTACGCATTAGTCTCTTACCTTGTTTTGACGATTGGCAAACATGATTGACAACATGATAGGCAATAATTCCTTTTACTTTTCTGCTCTTTGATTTTGACAAATCTTGAGTCTTAGGAAAGCTAGCATTTCATAAATCATTGCACATGCATTTCACATAAAATATGTCTGTGCATAGTTTGTCTCTCGAGTACAGACTCTGTGCATCTTTCGTTGATCAAGTTGATAATGTATGTGCATTGTTTTTGCCTAATGCATATAGAGTCTGTGCATACTATGTTGTCTGGTACACAACGTCGGTGCACATTTCAGTTTTCTGCACTTAAGGTCTATGCATATCTTTCGTTAGGCAAAACATAGTCGGTGCATGTTTTGCATCGTACACAACCAGGGTCTATGCATGTCTTTGTACATGCGCGAATAAGGTCTGCGCACGTTTGCATCATAAGGTATACATAAGGTATGTGCAAGGTTGCATTGTGGGTGAATAAGGTCTGTGCATGTTTTTGTAAAATGCATATACGGTCTGTGCATGTTTTGTTTATAGCAACTTAATCTCAGTGCATACTCTAGTTGTCTGCATATAAAAGTCTGTGCATATCTTGATCGATTGCACACAACCTCTGTGCATGTCTAGTTGTTCAGTACATGACATCGGTGCATATTTTATATGTTCACGAATGAGGTCTGTGCATGTCTTGATCAACTGCACGTAACATCGGTACACATTCCGTGTGTCTGCATATAAAGTCGGTGCATCTTACTGTTCCTTCAGTAGAAGGTCGGTGCACACTCTATTTGTCTCCGAACAAGGTCTGTACATGGTTTGTGCATGTTTTGTCTTGTGGTAAACAAGCTCGGTGCACAGTCTGTTGTGAACATCTATTGTATGTACATCCTTGCATGGAAGCGTATGTAAGTCAGTGCATTTTGTGCTTTGAGGATATAGGTCTATGCATATATATTTACCAAGGTCTGTGCACCTTTGTCCTTGTATGCATCAGTCAGTGCATCATGCTCATCATGCATATAACGTCTGTGCACGTTTTCTTGTTGAACGTACAAAAGAGTCTGTGCACATCTTGCATTGTCTTAAATCGTCAGCATAGGTCGTGCCATTGGCTTAGAAGGGTCTGTGCATATATATATGATGTGTTTGCTTGGAATGTCTGTGCATACCCTGTTTCATGCCAAATCAAACTCGGTGCATCTTTTCTCTTAACTAATCCTTGTCTGAATTGCAGAGTAAAGCAAGTGCACCATGGAAGCCTATGATTGAGCACGTGATCCGAGGCAGATACGTCTAGAAGATTATACCAATGAGGATATGCTCACAAATCTGGTCCTGAAGCGTGTCATCTTCAGGAAGGCGGGAACGAGTTCTATACACGCCCAATGCGTGAGCTCGTGAGGGCTGAAGAAAGAAGACATATATAAGCCCCCTCTAAAGATCAAGAAAAGGATGATCGAGCAGATTAAGAAAAGAGTGAGAAGCCAGAGAGAAAAGAGAGAGCAACCTGAAGAGAGCCAGAGTGAGAGAAAATAAGCTAGAAGGAGAGAAAAGGATCGAGAGCTTTAGATTGGAGAGAGATTCAGTGCATTAGTTATGTACTTGACTCATGGATCAAATCGCTGCATTACTGTTTTTCATCTTTCATTTTCATTTTTCTGAACTCTGTCAAGCTGTGAGTCAGCGTGCGAGGGTGAGTCCTCGGTCAGCCAAGCTGTAAAGCTCAATAGCAAGCTGTAACGCTCAGCGGTCTGGGATATTATCCCCAAAGCTGTGGATCAGCGATTTGTAGGGATCCAATCCCCGAAGCTGTGGATCAGCGGATTGAAGCTGTGAATCAACAGTAATCCACACTCAGTCTGAGTGTGGGGTGGATGTAGGTGAAAGTCGAACCACCTAAAACTCCTGGTGTCTCCGTGTGTTTGCTCATGTTACTTGTGCGCTCATTCTGTTTGCTTGTTTCTTGCTTAGATGAATGCATAAGTTTGCCTAGTTGGATCTACTTTATCCGATTGCTCCTCTGCTGAACTGTTAATTCCGCTATATTTCCTTACTTGTGTTTTTAAGGGGTAGATCCATTCACCCCCCCTCTAGATCTTAGCGTCCATCTGTATCCAATAAGTGATATCAAAGTCTAACTCTCCTTTAGGGCCTCACATCTTGGAGAGATTTGTCATAGATGCTAAAGGTGTTGTCGCTGAGGGTCATTCAACCAGCAAACCACCATTCTTTAATGGTAGCAATTACGCCTACTGGAAGAATAGGATGCAAGTGTTTCTCCGTGCTAAGGATTACGAAATCTGGAAGGTTGTGAGTAAAGGTCCATTTGATTTACCTCCAGATGAGGAATTCTAGACTAAGGAACACATCCAAAAGTCCACTATGAACTGGGGTGCCATAAATGCCATACAGTGCACTCTCCATCCCACAGAATTCTCCAGAGTCTCCTCCTGCACCACCGCTAAGGAGATGTGGGACAAATTGGAGATCATCTATGAAAGGACATCCCAAGTTAGAGAGACTAAGGTGAACATGTTAGTCTCAGAGTATGAGGCTTTCAAAATGAAGCATGAGGAGTCCATTTCTGAAATGTATGCTCGGTTGAATGTGATTACGAACAGTTTGAGAACTCTAGGAAAGGTCTACAGTGACCATGAGGTTGTTAGAAAGATTTTGAGGTCCCTGACACCCATATGGCACACGAAGGCCACTGTAGTTGAAGAATCTAGGGACCTAGCTAAGACCACTATGGATGAGCTCATTAGTTCTCTCATGACATATGAGTTGAACCTTAAGAAAATTGATGAATCTGAGAAGTGAAGGAAGCCCCTTGCTCTCAAAGCAAATTCTAGCAAAGGGTCGTCAAGTGAATGTAGTTGTACTAGTTCTGAGGATGATAATGATGAGTTTGCTATATTTAAGGAAGTTCAAGAAATTCCTGAGGAAAGAAGGGAAAGGGTTGAGAAGAAAATATTTCTATGAAAAAAGACAGCCCAAACATAAATTTGAATCTACGAAGAAATCTGATGCCATTGTTTGCTATAACTATAGGAAGGCAGGGCATCTCAAAGCAGAATGTCCTGAGCTCAAGGACAAACAGCCCAGGTTGAAAAACAAAAGGGGAAAAGCTATGGTCAGCACCTGGAGCGATGAAGAAGAAGAAAGTCAGAGCAGCTCCTCTGACAATAAAGAAGAAGAAAGAATCTGCCTGATGACCGACAGCAATGATGAGGTAACTTCCCCTTTTATAATTTTACTCAGAATGAATGGGAAGATGCCTATGCTAAAGTTTTATAACAATATGAAGACATGCGTAGGGAGAACGGACATTTAAAAAAGAAAATAAATTCATTAGTCAATGATACATCCTTGTCTAATAAACTTACATGTCTACAAACTGAAAATTCAGAATTGAAAAACTCCCTGAATGAAGCTGAAGGTAGCACAAGCATGATACATGATCTGAAGAATGAAAATGAGAACTTGCTAAAAACCATTGATGAACTTAAAATGAAAATTCTTGAATTTTAGAAAGAAATAAAAATTGCTACTGAGAAGTATGAAGCTATCAATGGTGTAAACAATGAGTTGAGAAAGTCAATAGAAAAACTAGAAAAAGAAAACACAGAAAAACAAAGCACCCTTGAAGGCATGGTATAAGGCACATAAAATCTGAATGCTATCTTGGGAACTAAGGGTAATTTCAGAAAGGAAGAGGGCATTTGATGCATCTTATATATGTCATACTCATACTCAAGCAGCCATCGGGTCGCTCGTAGCTGGTTGGTTCATCCAGAGGATGTTCACTCAATGCTGGTTCTCTGTCATATTCAATGGCGCTGTGAAGGGGAGCCGGAGTCAAGGAGCTAGGCAAGGAATAAGACGTCTGAGAAGGGATGCAGAGCCCTGCCAGGCGCGACGCCGATTACTCAACCCAACTAATAAGGTACAGTTCGATGTGAGAACCACCTCCTTTGTGGCAGAAAAGGGGACATTTCAACCCCTAATAAATATGACTTCTGGAGAAAATCAGGATAAGAATAAAACTAAGCCTAGTGCCAAGGACAAGGGCAAAGGGAAGGTGGAAGTGTCCAGGGATTCATGCTCATACACTCTCACACATCAGACCAAAAGCCATAGTAGGAGTCAGTCTGCCAAAGCTAAAGTCCAAGAAAATCCCAAGGCCAACACTACCAAACTCCCTCAGAAAGGTCTAGGTAGAGGCACACTTGGTAAAGGCCACCATCAGAATGTTCCTAATCATTTTACACTCTACAACTCCTATCACCAGCCAACTTGGAAAGGCCAAGGTCACATGAAGCCTATGCATCACTTCCAGAAATATCACTCCAATCAGATGTATCGGTTTCATCCATGGAAGCCCTATAGGCAGACTAGGCACACAAAGTTCTGGAACCCAAATTCCTATGGTTCTATTAATGTCATGCCTAGACATGCTAGGGTATATAGAGCACCCATTTCTCCCAATGCCCATTGGACTAAATTCTGGGAAAGTAACTCTCAGAACAATTTTAAAAAGTTGAAAAAGGCCACAACTCAGAAACAGTCTTCGAATAATGACAGTGAGAAGAAACAACAAAATAAATAGATTAAAAATGAATCCACAACTATCATGAAAAAGCCAAATCAAATGTAGATACCAAAACATCTTGTTTCCAGTCTGCATGAGATTAATATTTTTCTGGGACCCAAGAAACTCTGGGTTCCAAATCATTCTGCTTGATTCCCTTGTAGGTATGCCTGGCAGCCAGTCACAACAAGTGGTATCTAGATAGTGGCTGTTCCTGACACATGACCGGAGATAAAGCAAAATTCAGCATGTTGGTAAAGAAAGATGCTGGTCATGTCACTTTTGGAGGTAACACTAAGGGAAAATCATTGGCTCAGGAAAAGTTGGTAAGTGTTCCTCTTGTTTCATTGAAGAAGTTCTATTAGTTGAATGTTTAGCTTATAACCTTCTTAGCATTAGTCAATTATGTGACAAAGGCCATAAAGTTATTTTTGATTCTCTTGCATGCACCATCTTTGAACCCAATTCTGATTCGGTTAAATTTGTTGGTAAGAGAATCAATAACATCTACATGATAGATTTAGATGATGTAGCACACTCTAATCTTTGTCTTAGTGTCAATAAAGATGACCTAGCCTACCCGTGACATCGTAGATTAGGTCATGCTAGTTATAGTGTGCTTCATAAACTGCATAAGCATTGCATGGTTAAAGGACTCCCTGAAATTTCATTCAAAGAGGATAATAAAATTTGTGAGGCATGCACCCAGTGTAAACAGACTAGAAAATCATTTAAATCTAGAACTGGAAACCTGTCTTTGAAACCCTATGAGCTAATTCATATGGATTTATTTGGACCCACTACGTCGATTAGCTTATCAAGGAAAAGATATGGGTTTATACTTCTTGATTACTTTTCTAGATACACATGGGTCTTTTCTTGTCTCATAAAAATGAAGCCTTTGAAGAATTTCAGGAGCTCTTTTACAAAATAAAATAGACAAATGAGCATACTATTTTAAACATCTTGTCTGATCATGGTGGTGAGTTTGTTAACTCACGTTTTGATAATTTTTGCAGGGAAAATGGAATAACCCATAAGTTCTCCTCACCAAGAACTCCAGAGCATAATGGAGTGGTGGAAAGGAGAAACCGAACCTTAGTTGAAATGGCTCGGACCATGCAAGTAGAAGGGAACTTACCTAGAAAGTTTTGGGCAGAGGCTATCAACACCTCATGTTATATAATTAATAGAGCCCTGGTAAGACCTAAAACTCAAATGACTCCCTATGAGATTATCAAAGGTAAGAAACTCTCCCTAGCTCATTTCCAGGTCTTTGGTTGCAAATGCTTTATCCACATTAATTCAAAATGAGATCTTGATAAATTTGAACCAAAAAGTGAACCTAGAATATTTCTAGGTTATTCTGACCAGTCTAGAGCCTATAGGGTTTTTAATCTCAACTCTAACCTTGTTGAAGAATCTCCACATGTTGTGTTTGATGAGTCTACAACCAAATCTGAAATTGATTCATGCAGGGACAAAACTGATGGAGAAATTTTAAAGACAAATGAAGATTCTGCTGAAGAAGCTGAAGCTGAAGGGCCAAATACTCAAGGGGAGGTAAGTGAAAATCAAGATAATGAGGTGACTAACATTAAATTTCTTAGAGACCATCCCCTTGAAAATATAATTGGTAATTTGAATGAACCAACTAGAACTAGAGCAAACATAAGAATTGAAAATGAATTGAATTCCTTTGCTTTAGTATCTCAAATAGAACCCAAAAATATAGAAGGTGCTCTTCAGGATGAACACTGGATTAATGCCATGCATGATGAACTAAGTCAATTCGATAGAAACAAGGTCTGGCATTTAGTTCCTAAGCCATCTCATGGCAACATTATAGGCACCAAATGGGTTTTTCGGAATAAAACTGATGAGCAGGGTAACATAGTTAGAAATAAGGCTAGGCTAGTTTTTTTTTTTTTTGGAAAACCCTTCCTAGAGTGAGGTAGGAGAGTGCACCCCTTACCAGAGGTAAGAAGAAAGCCACTCCACTAACTCAGCACTAGGAGGTGAATATTATAGATATAAAATGAAGAATGTACAATTACATCACCCGAATGATGGGCATACCTAGCTTATCCAGACGAGCAGCTCCCTTTGTATATCTAGGCAGCTCATTATTTGAATAAAAAGAATTACATTGCTTAGAGCATGCTAGAGAGGCTAAAGAATCAGCAACCCAATTTGCTTCTCTGAAGATGTGAGAAATGGAATTCATTTGAGAGAGCAGATTCCATATTTCTCTAATATAGCTGAGGATCACCCAAGGACATTGAGCTTTTCTATTGACAATCTGCACAATGATTTTGGAGTCGCATTCAATGAGGACTGGACTGCAACTGACGGTATGGAGATATTTAATGCCATCAATCAATGCTCTGGCTTCAGCTATTATGCTATTGGAGTATCCATAAAAATGAGAGAATGCAAGAATAACATGCCCTGCAGCATCTCTGATAACCCCACCACCACCTGAAATACCTGACCGTTTACAAGCTCCATCAGTATTCAGTTTTATGAAAGGCCATGGAGGAGGCATCCATTTGATGATCTTGATGTTCGATCTATTTTTCATATGAATATCAATGCCAAAACTTGTCAAAATTTTCTTCCTGTTAGGATTTCTTTCCTTTAGATCATCAATCAAACAAATCTGTTTAGCCTGCACTTGAATTTTATGAAGAATACTCTGATTGGAAAAAGATCTCCCTTCATATTTTGCTACATTTCTAGCATTCCAAATTTCCCACATCGCAAAACCAATGATAGCCAGAGTAAGCAGACCAAAAAGGGATTTGGGTTGAACCTGTGACAAGGAATTTAGTATCAAAGATTTGGTTTGCGTACCCTCGATCTGTAGACCTGAAGCACGGACTGAAGACCAAATGAAAGCAGCAAGGTCGCTGGTAGTGAAAAGGTGATTAATGTCTTCTTCTTAAGAGACCTTGCAGCAGTGGCATTTTGAGCACAGAGGGATGCCCGCAGTCTTTATATTAAAGTCAGTAGGAATGCTGTTATTCAAGATCTTCCACAAATGAATAGACACCTTGTTGGGCATTCATTTTGACCAAATCTAAACCCATGGCATATTTAACCGATCCTGCTGCACCCATGGCAAATTAAACTGAGCTTTGTAGATGATGGAGACTGTACATTCTCCAGAGGAAGATAAACTCCATATTTCCTTATCCGAGTGAGGTGACAAGTTGATATGCATTAAAGCCAGTTGGATGTCAAGGGGAAGATACATGTTGAATAGATTAATTAATTCATCTGAAGGCTGCAGGAGACCATCTTTAACCTTCATCATGTTATTAGGGATGACCTCTGCAGGGACATAGGATGCCAAGTAGTAATTCCCCAACCAAGTGTCATGCCAAAAATTAGTGGAGTTTCCGTCACCAATAAGAACTCTTTTGTGCTGTAGAATAAGCTTCTTGGCTTGAACCCAACCCCTTTTCGCATGGCCTTTCATGTTTCTAAACTGAACATCAGCAAGGTGGCAGCCTTTAATATATTTAGCTCTGAAATAGGTTGCCCAAAGGGAATCCGAGTGAAGGGCTCTCCATAACATTTTCACCCGCAGAGCAAGGTCCATGTATTTAAGTGACAGGATACCTAAACCACCCTGAGATATAGGCTTGCAAATATTCTGCCAAGACGTCCAATGTCTCCTGTTGCCATAGTTGGAAGAACCCCAGAAAAAATTGGCAAAAGACTTATCTAGCAGTTTATGTACACCAGCATGCAGGGCTGAGGAAGCTAAAGTATAAATAGGAATAGATGTGAGGACATGTTTAATAAGTATCAATTTAGCTCCTTGAGACAGCAAATTAGAATGCCGGCCCTCAATCCGTTTCTGTATGGAGGTGATGATGCCAGCAAAGTGCACTTTCTTCCTTCTACCAAGAACCAGGGGAAAACCCAAATATTTGTGGGGGAAAGAGTGGCATATGAAACATGAAAGGTCCTCAATTCGCTTGGCAACAGCAGCATTGGATTTAGGATGCAGGAAAAAGCCACTCTTACTAATATTTATGAGTTGGCTAGAAGCTCTTTCATAAACTCTAAGCACCTTGAGTAAATTGGAAACCGATTTAGCTGAGGCCTTGCTAAAAATAATGGTATCATCTGCAAATAAAAGATGAGAAATGCTAGGATAGCCTCTAGGGCCTGCAGACCATTCAACTTGGCCAGATGAGAAGGCATGCTGTAGGTATCTACTTAAGGCTTCTTCAGCTATAATGAAAAGGGAGGGGGCAATTGGATCACCCTGTCTAACACCTCTTGAAGACTTAAAAAATCCAGCCGAATCACCATTGAACAGGATAGAAAACCAGTAGTTGTTGACCATACGCTCAATGAGGCTAATGAATTGAAGACTGAAGCCAAATCTTTTCAGAATAGCAAATAAAAAATCCCATTCTAATCTATCATATGCCTTGGCCATGTCTAATTTATACATAACATTTCAGCCTCTTGTCTTCCTGTCAAGTTCATTAACCATTTCTTAAGCCAGAGCAATGTTTTCCACAATTTGTCTCCCTTTTACAAATGCTGACTACTCAGGAGAAATGATTTTAGGTAGAATAGCTGCAAGTCTGATATTCAAGATGGAGGAAATAATCTTGTAAAAGAAATTGCAGAGACTAATAGGTCTAAAATTTGAGATATCAGACACATTAATTCTTTTAGGAATAAGTGCAATGAGGGTAGAAGTTACAAATCTTGGGAGAGCATGGCAATTCTGAAAGAATTTCTGAACAGCCTTAACAACAATGTCAGCAACAATAGGTCAGGCTTTCTGGTAAAATACTCCAGTGAAACCATCGGGGCCTGGAGCCCCATCAACAGACATGGAAAAAACTACTTCCTGAATTTCTGATTCGCTGGGGACAACACACAGATTCTCATTCTCATTAAAGGAGACAAGCTGTGGAATACAATTGAGAAAGCTCTCCTCAATATAGTGGTCTTGGGAGGAGAATGCTTTTTGAAAATGGTTAACAGCAATGGCCTTCATATCCTCATGATCAGTAATGAGATTTCCTACAGAATCTTTGAGGTAGGGAATGAAGCATTTTTTCCTGCGAGCCATAGTGGTCATGTGAAAGAATTTAGTATTTCTGTCCCCTTCAAGCAGCCATCGGACTCTGGACTTTTGCCTCCAAAAGCATTCTTGTTGAATCAGTCGATCAGACATGAGAGATTTTTCCTCCTCCAATCTATTAAAATTAGTCTCTGAAGGGTTCATATCATAAGTGTGTTCTGCTTTTAAAACCTCATCTTCAGCTGCCATAAGATTCTTGTGTACATTGCCAAAGACAGTCTTATTCCATTCACCTAGCCATTTTCTCATATGCTTCAATTTCAGATAGAGAGTACAAATCTGAGAAGAAGCTAAAGGGCTTATGCGCCAATTAAGTTCAACATCCATCAGGAATTTGTCATGAAGGGTCCACATCTTTTGAAAACAAAACCTATTCTTGAATTTCCCCCGAGCAGTTGATTTAACAAGAAGCGAAGCATGGTCTGAGGCTTCCCTTGATAGATGCTCAACTGAAATAGGAAGAAGATTCAGCCAGTCTGTATTAAAAAGAACCCTGTCTAATCTAGCCCAAATAGCTTTGTCTTCATGTTGATTATTGTGCCATGTGAATTTAGAACCACGAAAGCCCGCGTCAGTAAGGGCACAGTTTGAAATGCATGTTTTGAAATCAAACATAGATGCCAAATTCGGTGGGTTACCCCCAAACTTTTCATCTACATCCGTAACACAGTTGAAATCACCTGCCACAAGCCAAGCACCATTAATCTGAGAATGAACATTATTCAGAGCATCCCACAACTGACATCTTTCAATAACTAAACATTTAGCATAAACGAAGGAAACATGAAAAACAGGCATAATTGAATTGGTTTGCAAAAGGGAAATCTACTGCTCATCTCGACTGATAACCGAAAAATTCAAAAAATCTTTCCATAGGACCCAAATGTGAGCCATAGAATCAGAGTTGGCCATCGCTCTATCCATGCCTAGCTTTTTACAAATTCTATCCATGTGACTGGCATTGATCTTAGGTTCTAGCAAGACAATACAATCAACCTTATGCTCCTTGATCAGCAATTTGACTCGACCTTGGGAGAGGTCATTCCCAATTCCTCTTATATTCCAAATGATGAAAGACATCAGCACTGGGGATTTTCAAGGATGTTATCCCCAGATCCTGACCTAGACATTGACCTTGTAAGGACACCAGGTCGATCGTTATGCATAACCCGCGCATTGTCTATGCCAGTAGCAAAAGCAATCTCCTTTCGACGCAAAATGACATCCACTTGCGAAATAGTATCCTTAATAGACTTAGAGTTTGCATCAACGTCATAGGTACCAGGATGGTGATCCACCAACGTAATCTCTGGGACAGGAACAATGGCCCCCGTACTAACACACCCTTGGACTAAAGGGAGATCCACAAGAGAATTAATCTGCGGAAGAGGTTGCGGAGGGTCTGACCTTTGGAATGAAGGAAGCTCTAATGAGATATTACCCTGTTGAGAAGACTTAGCAATGGATCCTGCCACCACCAAAGATTCATTTGGAAGTAATCCATTGCTCTCCACGGGATGAGCTGAAGTTTCCCCCTCACATATGGGGGAAGAGCGCAGACAAAGATTGCCCGACTTCGGATTATCAGCATTAGTAACCTCTGAAGAGACGACCACAGTAGCACTGTCGTGTTTATCCTCTGCAGCACAACAGGTGAAATTCACACTTTTCCTCTTGGATAAGACCGGTTGCCAGTGGAATTTAGGCTTTGGTTGAGGAGCTGGAAGTTGCCGAATAGCAGTAGACTCAGAAGCATGGCTGACATGACCAACATTGCTTAGTGCTTTGCATTCTTCCCCAAAATGACCAAGCCGGGAGCAGGAAGGGCAGAAAGCTAGAAGATCAGGGTAGATCACCTCTTGCTAGGCTCTGCCCCCCGGGAAACAAATCCAAACCCTGGATGGATGAGGCTTCGAAACATCCATTTCAATGCACACACGAGCATCCGTGGTGTTCGAGAGATTCAGGGTCAACGAATCAATCTTCAATACGCGACCAATGTTACTGGCAATCGAACGGAGCATCGGCTCAAGGAAGAAGTTGACAGGCAAACCCTGGAGAGCAATCCAGACAGGAAGAACAGGTGAATCAGCAAATGGAGAGAAATCCATAGTCCACTTAAAGAATTTGAAAATCTTCCCATGGACATATAGAGATTCCCGTAGCAGGAGATGGAGATAGTCGTCATAGTTCCTGAATCTAAGCAGAAGATGTCGATTGTCAAGGGCACTAATAAGAAAATCTTCCTTGAATCCACACCTATTGGAGAGATGCGGTCGGATGTCTGGGAAAGAAGGTCTGCCAAATGGAGTGCGAGCAACCAGGGAGAAAGCAAAAGGCGCCAGGGACGCTTGAATCTCCTCCTTGCTAAAGAAGACGGCGGGCTCACCGCTGTCGGTCACAGCAGGATCGTGCACGGAGCCAGCGATCACATGCGGTGACATGGACGAAGATAGAACCTCTGCAAAGGTTTTGCTAAAAGGGGAACTCTTGTCCGAAGGGAGAGGGTTGGCGGAGGTCCGAGAGGAAGAAGGGTCGGAGGGGGGCACGGAAGGCCCCCCCGGGGCAGCCATGGTCGACGACGAATCAACAGCGGTGCACCTGACCAAGCTCACCGGCGACTCATATTGTTTTGATTCATTTCCCCTACTTTTCTTTCTCTGGGTCGTGCACGAGCTGATGCTAATGGAGGAATGGCTGGATGGTGGTGGTGGAGGTCGTCCTCTTTACCTTAACTACCCGATTCTTAAGATCCCAAGGCCAGGCTAGTTGCTCAGGGGTACAACCAAGAGTTTGACATTGACTTTGATGAGTCTTTTGCCCCTGTAACAAGGCTAGAAGCTATTAGAATTCTTTTAGCTACTGCATGCAGTCTAGGAATGCCTTTACAGCAGATGGATGTCAAATCTGCTTTTCTAAATGGTGAAATAAAAGAAGATGTTTTTGTCAAACAACCCCCTGGATTTGAATGTCTTGAATTTTCTGATCATGTTTATAAACTTGACAAGGCTCTCTATGGGTTAAAGCAAGATCCTCGAGCTTGGTATGATAGAGTGAGTAAGTTCCTCTCAGAGAAGGGATTTTCCAGAGGTAAGGTTGACCAGACCTTATTCACAAAGGTATGTAAGAAAGAAATTCTGATTATTCAAATTTACATAGATGACATAGTGTTTGGGTCAACCAACTCATCCATGTGTGAGAAATTCTCAACCTTAATGACTAGTGAGTTTGAAATGAGCTCAATGGGAGAGCTGAAATTATTTCTTGGACTGCAGATCTGTCAGACCAAAGAAGGAACCTTCATAACCCAGGAGAAGTACATCAAGGACTTATTGAAGAAATTCAAGATGGAAAATCTCAAAGCTATAACTGCACCAATGGGGACATCTACTAGTCTTGATTCTGATCCGATAGGTAAAATGATAGATCCCAAGATTTATAGAGGTATGATCGGATCTTTGCTCTACCTTACTGCATCTCGTCCTGATATTCAATTTTCAGTATATTTGTGCGCTAGATTTCAAGCATGTCCTAAGGAATCTCATTTAATAGCTGTGAAACGGATTTTTAGGTATCTGTCTGGCACCCTAGACCTAGGCCTATGGTATCCTGCTAAGTGTGAGCTAGACCTTGTAGCTTACACTGATGCAGACTATGCCAGGTGTAGGATAGATAGGAAGAGTACTGGTGGATATTGTCAATTTCTTGGTGGATGTCTAGTGTCTTGGGCATCCAAGAAACAACATACTATAGCCTTATCCACTGCCGAGGCAGAGTATGTGGCTGCAGAAAACTGTGCTGCCCAAGTCCTCTGGATAAAACACCAGTTAATTGACTATCTTATCAACCTCGGTTGTATCACAATCTTCTGTGATAACACTAGTGCTATTTCTTTAACCAAAAATCCAGTTCACCACTCTAGGACAAAACACATTGAAATCAAACATCACTTTCTTAGAGATGAAGTCAGTAAAAAGGAAATTGAGCTTGAATTCATAAATTCTGAAAGACAAATTGTTGATATTTTCACCAAACCTCTTGGTAATGAAAGATTTAAATTTATAAGAAGAGAACTTGGTCTTTGCAAATTTTCAGCATGAACAAATTGATCATATTTACTTCTAAACTTTGAACTTGGTTGTCATTGCATACATTGAGGGGGAGTGTGAGCTGCTTCTTGTCATTCCTACAATTCCATCCCATACATCTTGTTCTATTTCAAACATTTTCATAAGGGGGAGCTCAGAATAACTCTATAAGAGTCAAATTTATCAGTGTCAAATAATGTCGACTTTCTATGTCGACCTTCAGTGTCAACTTCATTGAAAACTCATTTTGTCAGATACGCTCTCCGTCTATCTGATCTATCTTATCCTTAGCTTCTGTACCTGAACATCTCTTGAAATCATGTGCCTAGTCTGATTAAATGACAAACTAATATACATGTTCATTAATCCAAGCTGCTGAAAATCAGATAGCTTCTCTAATAAGAAGCAGTAATGAACCCTGAATGAATTGTTGGTTTAAATTTAATTATCGTCAGAAACTAAAAACTAAACTCAATGAAGAAAGTCTGTGGAATGCCTGTTAATAGTTCTTAACCATTTCGTGCATGTCATGTTTAATTGAGTCTTTCAGAATCTGACCTTATCTAAACTCAGGTTGAATTGGTTAAGATAACCTGAAAACATGTATTGTTCTTAAACAACTCCTTCTGAAAATCAAATGGATAGCTGAATCAAAATGATAAATCAAATACTCTAAAGGCATAGCAATGTTTGAATGCACTGAGAAACTGAGTTCTTCATCAATGAAATGAAGAAAAACTCATGTCATGAAGTGCTTCAAGTTATCTTTGTTCAAAAATTAAAAGAATAGTTCCACTAAGTAACTAGGGGTGCTGGCGTCTGATAAACGTGTACCCCTACGCAAAAAGGTGGAAACTATATCTGAGACAGAATAGTGGATCCTGCTGAATAACTAGGGGTACTGGCATTTGATAAACGTGTACTCTTATGTAAAAAGGCAAGATTCTACTTGACTGTTCTAAAGCCATAAAGAGAAGAAATATATGAAACTATCCCTAAAAGATTACTTCAAAATTGTAGAGTTTGTTTAATCTCAATACATGTCTTGGGTAATCCTGATGATGCCTTCAAACTTAGATACACAAGATTTCGTAAGACAAAGTTGACATGTCTTATGTACTTCTGGTTCATTACTATTAAAAGTCTCCTCAGACTAGTTTTCACAGAGTGCAGTAGTTAGTTTCTCACCTTCATAACTTTTAAACCACATAAGTTCAGGAATACACTATCTGCATTCTTATACTAGAAGAATCTGAGCTTTACTTGCTTGATTACTAAAAAGCCTAAATAGTTTATCACATCAGATTTTCTCTTCACTGTAGTACTTATCTCAGTACTTTCCTTCCCCATCCATTCTGCTAAAGGCAAAGGGGGAGTGATTTTGGCCAGTTGAGTTGATTCTGATGAGTTGTTTTGATGAGTTGATTTTGATGTTGCTATAGTGAGTGCAAGAGTTCTGCATAAAGGGCAATAAAGGGGGAGAGCATGTGCATTTATTTTTCATGCATCTACATGAGCATTTTTTTTGCATCGTTTAGTATTTTTTAATAAAAACATGGTTGTCATCAAAATCTAAAATACGTTCTTCAAAATATAAATGTGTTGCCATCATCAAAAAGGGGGAGAATGTTGGATATTGTGTTTTGATGATGACAAATACTATGACTCATGTTTGTATGATGTCATATGTTTTTGGACCATAAGAATTCTACGCATTAGTCTCTTACCTTGTTTTGATGATTGGCAAACATGATTGACAACATGATAGGCAATAATTCCTTTTACTTTTCGGCTTTTGATTTTGACAAATCTTGAGTCTCAGGAATGCTAGCATTTCATAAATCATTGCACATGCATTTCACATAAAATATGTCTGTGCATAGTTTGTCTCTCGAGTACAGACTCTGTGCATCTTTCGTTGATCAAGTTGATAATGTCTGTGCATTATTTTTGCCTAATGCATATAGAGTCTGTGCATACTACGTTGTCTGGTACACAACGTCGGTGCACATTTCAGTTTTCTGCACTTAAGGTTTGTGCATATCTTTCGTTAGGCAAAACATAGTCGGTGCATATTTTGCATCATACACAACCAGGGTCTGTGCATGTCTTTGTACATGCGCGAATAAGGTCTGTGCACGTTTGCATCAAAAGGTATACATAAGGTCTGTGCAAGGTTGCATTGTAGCTGAATAAGGTCTATGCATGTTTTTGTAAAATGCATATACGGTCTGTGCATATTTTGTGTATAAAAATTAATCTCAATGCACACTCTAGTGGTCTGCATATAAAAGTCTGTGCATATCTTGATCGATTGTACACAACCTCTGTGCACGTCTAGTTGTTCAGTACATGACATCGGTGCATATTTTATATGTTCACGAATGAGGTCTGTGCATGTCTTGATCAACTGCACGTAACGTCGGTACACATTCCGTGTGTCTGCATATAAAGTCGGTGCATCTTACTGTTCCTTCAGTAGAAGGTCGGTGCACACTCTGTTTGTCTCCAAACAAGGTCTGTACATGGTCTGTGCATGTTTTGTCTTGTGGTAAACAAGCTCGGTGCACAGTTTGTTGTGAACATCTGTTGTCTTTACATCTTTGCATGGAAGCATATGTAAGTCGGTGCATTTTATGCTTTGAGGATATAGGTCTATGCATATATGTTTACCAAGGTCTGTGCACCTTTCTCCATGTATGCATCAGTCAGTGCATCATGATCATCATGCATATAACGTCTATGCACGTTTTCCTGTTGAACGTACAAAAGAGTATGTACACATCTTGCAATGTCTTAAATCGTCAGCATAGGTCGTGCCATTGGCTTAGAAGGGTCTGTGCATATATATATGCTGTGTTTGCTTGGAATGTCTATGCATACCCTGTTTCATGCCAAATCAAACTCGATGCATCTTTTCTCTTAACTAATCCTTGTCTGAATTGCACAGTAAAGCAAGCGCACCATGGAAGCCTATGATTGAGCATGTGATCCGAGACAGATACGTCCAGAAGATTCTGCCAACGAGGATATGCTCACCAATCTGGTCCTAACGCGTGTCATCTTCAGGAAGGCGGGAATGAGTTCTTCACACGCCCAATGCTTGAGCTCGTGAGGGCTGAAGAAAGAAGACATATATAAGGCCCTCTGAAGATCAAGAAAAGGATGATCGAGCATATTAAGAAAAGAGCGAGAAGCCAGAGAGAAAAGAGAGAGCAACCTGAAGAGAGCCAGAGTGAGAGAAAAGAAGCTAGAAGGAGAGAAAAGGATCGATAGCTTTAGATTGGAGAGAGATTCAGTGCTTTAGTTCTGTACTTGACTCATGGATCAAATCCAGAGTCAATCTGCTCATTGAGAGCAACATTGATGTCTTTCATCTCTCATTTTCATTTTTATGAACTCTGTCAAGCTGCGAGTCAGCGTGCGAGGGTGAGTCCTTGGTCAGCCAAGCTGTAAAGCTCAGCGGTAGCAAGCTGTAACGCTCAGCGATCTGGGATATTATCACCAAAGCTGTGGATCAGTGATTTGTATGGATCCAATCCCCGAAGCTATGGATCAACAGATAGAAGCAGTGAATCAGTAGTAATCCACACTCAGTCTGAGTACTGCGGACACCCGAGCAGTTACGCCGAGCCACCGGTACCGCATGCGGAGCACGACTCGAGCCACTTCAGCGTCCATCTGGCTCGGAGACAGCCTGGAGACTCCCCCTTGAGTCTCGACATTTATCATATTTGTTTAGACTTTATTTGTGTGTAATGTGTGTTTGCTTCATTTTATTCGGTTTGTAATTTTGATTGTAAGAGGGGTTTATTTGTAAAATGGGACTCCCGAGTCCCATGGGCCCCCAGACCCCCTCCCATTAGTCCATGTCATCCTTGTGGGGCTGGTCAACCTCCTAGGTGGCATCTAGAAGCCTTGGACTAGTCAATTGTCCACATGGGGGACAATGGACCAAAATTGTCAACATTTCCCACCCCACCCCACCTACCAAGTCCCCTTGGTCAATAGGCCGCCCCCCCCCCCCCTTGAATTTTTATTTGTTTTTTTTTGTGTGTTGGTCACACTTAATCTAGGCCATCCCTTCCCCACCCCTAGATCCAATGGTGGATAATGGGTTTGACATGTATCATATAAAACTTGTATTTTCCCATTTTGGAGGAATTAATGCCATTTGAAATCTAAAAATTGCTTAGAGCAGCCTTGGGCGCACCCCTCCTCTCTCTTCCCTCTCCCCCTTGCAGCTGTGACAGTTGCCCTTCTGAGGTGTGACGCCTCCCCTATAAGTTCCGGTCGCCGCCGCCACGAGCCGCCATCGCACCGCCATCGAGTTCGTCGGAGTTCTATCTTCAACCGACCACTGCCACTTCCACGAATTTCTGCAGCCAGCCACGGAATCCTTTTGAGCTGAAAATTTCAAGAGGTGTTTCAGAGGTGTCCACCACGTCCCAAAACATTTGGTTTGGCCTTTAGACTCCGATTCATAATTTTCAATTTTCGTTCTTCTTCCCACTTCAGATTTGCCTGTCTTCAGACCAGATCCCCACCTACCCTGAGTTTCCAGTGTTCGACCCATGTTTTGATTTTTTCCAGACCTCCCAATTTTACTGGGAGTTCCCTCCACCAACCCCATCGTCCCCAATTTTTCTTGAATTTTTATGAGTCCATCTCATATTTTTTCAAAATTCATCTTCTGCTCCCTCTACAGTACTGTCTGCCAGTTTCCAAATCCGACCATCCGCCAGTGTTAAAATCATAACAAATCATCGCATCCACCAATCCTTCCACAAAACTTATTACCATTTTTCTTGTTCAAATCCCTACAACTTTGGTGAAGAGCTCAGGAGCTGAATAGGACGTATACCTCGCGGTCAATGGCAGTTCTCAGACAACTCACCTGCAGATCTGAGAGTTCGGGTATTGTACAACAGAAGCTTCAAAATTCAACAAAGTCTATATCCGCACAGATCCAAGTCCTCTCTCTAAGCCTAGATTAAAAGATTTCAAGAGAGCTTTCCAACGATAGCTCTTGTGCCCCGATCCGACATCGGGATTGGTCACAGTGGCTGATCTCGCCGGAGCGCGCACCGAAAAATAGAACTCAGAATCCGTGGGCAGCCACTTCACAACGTGGAGATCGGAGCCGATCGGCCACCGACCGGAGTTTCCGGCCGACCGCCGTCCAGGGAGGCACGCCACCGGGGTCCCCATCACAGCGGGCCCCACCCCAGCAGGCCGGGAGGATAGCGCCATCCGTGGGCCCCACGGACCTGTAGGTCGCGCCATCCGGACATCACTTTAGACGCGTGTTCGGCACCGCCGGGCGACATCAAGATGCTGCCCGTCAACCCGATTTGCGTGATTCCCGGGCCCCACATGTGACCTTTTACCTCCCTGCGTGGAGTGGGTCAAATATTTGTACCGATGTAATATTGTTTAATCGGGAGTCCGTAAATCGGCCGGGGTTGTCTTAGCCACGCCGGGTGCGTGGAGGTAACGGTCTAAACTTCTCGGCGTTACTTTGCTTAGCTAGTATACGGTCTTATGCCGCTGCAAGAGAGTAGGTTCCTAGCCCGTGTGTTCATGTCGCCGCTGTGAGTGTGAGAGTGACCCGTCCCGCGACTCGATCCGAGTCCGGAAGTTGAGTCAGACTACCTTGAACTCTGCCGGTTCCTTAACCGCGCACGATCCACGCTTTCCCTCGCTTGGGACGAAGAGTGAGTTTACACTTCTGTTCGTGACGTGTAGCCTATAGTAGCTCTTAGTGTCGAGCCGAGGTCGCTCTAGTAGTCGTGTCGTTGCTGGTCGAGTCGTGTCCATCTCATATAGCGCCGTCTCCTCAGTCCGTCCCGCATCAGTTTGTTATCAGAGAGAGTTGAGTCTAGGGTAGTCTTACATAAGTCTTACATGCATCATAGTCTAAGTCGAGTCTAGGATCATCATTATTTTCAAAAAAAAAGTATGTTTTAAAATTACATTTTTCATCCCGATAACCCGGTATATCAAAAGGTGTTGTCCGAACGTGAGGCTACGCCTATCGGGAGGACCGCACACTTGCACGAGTGATCTTCGGATCGGTTATCTTCGCCACGTACCGGCTATTGGTTAGGTCTAAGTGCATCATCTAGTGTGTGTTTGCATTAGTCGGTTTGTCTTGTCTCTTGTCATCATGCCCATCTTGTAGTTACGAGTTTCCAATGGACTCCCGGTCGCCCAGGCGATATGACCGTTGGCCCACCCATGGGCTTGGCAACCATCCTCTCCGCTTTTGTAGGCCTAAAGCCTTAGATTTTTTTGGCTCCAATGACCCGGGCATCTACCTCAAGTGGGAGGCCACCATGGACACCTACTTTGATTGTTATACTATGTCCGAGGCAATGCAATTCTCTTTCGCCAAAGAGCGGCTTCTTTATGAGGCTGCCGAAAAGTGGGATTACATCGAAAGAATGAGAGAGGTTAGGAGGTAATGGCCCATCGAGTCATGGTGGGACATGAAGAGAGAGCTTAGGAAGGTCTACGTGCCCCAACCGGTCACCTCCAACCGGCCCCACCCAATCACTTCCAACCAAGTGGGTCCTAGTCGGAGGCAAAGAGCCCCACACGTAGATGAGCCAAGACCCAATCCTAGGACGGTTGACTACGGGCGAATCCACCATGATATCCCTATTCTAACCCACTCCGTTGCCGAACTTATGCAAATGATTTTGGACCGGTTGGATGGGGTGGATAGGACACGTACTCCTAGTGATGTACTTCTACCCGAGCCTAAGGAGGTCATCGCCGGTAGTCTTAACCCGGCCCCATCAACGGAGTCCCCAAGCCCTCTCCCCATCATGGAGGATGCCCACTCCCCATCCGAGGGTGACAATTCATCAAGGCCTTCACCCATGGAACTCTATACGGAGCCCATCGTGCTCCTAAAGGGTGAGGTAATTATTGAGGAGCCATTAGCTAGTTGGCTAAGGAAGGGTTTATTCCTAGATACCACACTCCCTTGCTACCCTCCCATAGAACCGATAGTGTCCACCACAGCTTTTAGCACCACTTGCCAATCCTCTTACTTTGTGGACACTATGAATGACCTACTTAAGGGATTAAGTAGGCAAATGGAGCTGATCAGTCTGTTGGCTCTCAGGCCCGACCCACCTAGGTGCCTTAGCTTCATATACCCATCCTTGGGTTCTATCACCTCTGTCTGCACGGTGGGTCCCTTCACCAGTGAGCTCATCTTGCCCTTACCTCTACCAGACGAGCTCCACCACTTTCCCTTCCATGACCCCTTCTCTCCCATAGGGAAGTCCCCCCATCCTAGGGAGACAGCTATTTCCCTGATCCCCTCAGGTGACGAGGGTTGGCTTACATTGGGGATTTCTACCCAGGGTCAAAAGAGAGCAACATCACTGGATCCATAACTCTTCTTGATCCTTTTGATCCTTTCCATGGAAATTCATCACGGTAGGTCACACTTTCCTCGATCCTATCAACCCCTTCCCTAGGGAGCCCTGTGACCCACCACTTCCCATCCACGCCCTTTCTCCATGGGCCAGCCCTTCAGTTCACTCGAGAAATGGAGAAAGTGAATTTGGCTTCCCGGGTCCACCTAGACCACCCGAACCACTCGACCCTCCCACACCCAAGTCTAATAGGACGTCATTGCTAGGCTGGTTTATACTTGGGTGTCTTGGAGCCAACCATGACGTCAACCTCCTGTTACGTCAAATGCATGCATGGTACACATTCGGGTGTCCTGGTCCGCCGTCACATATGTACAGGTCGGACTAATAGTAGGTTTGTCTAGGGTCTTGTGTGTCTGTACATACATGTGTCCAGCATATTAGGAGAGCATAGTGAGTCTGTCGAGTCGTTTGCTAGGCATGTTAGGAGTTTGCATGACGACATTCATCGTCACATTGAGGCCAGCAATGCACGGTATAAGGAGCTAGCCGATGTCCATCGACACCACCGAGAGTTCCAAGAGGGTGAATATGTCATGATCAGGGTAAGACCTGAACGGTTTCCCTCTGGAACTGTTAAGAAGTTGCAAGCTCACGGAGCCGGTCCATTTAGAGTGTTGAAACGCGTTGGATCCAATGCGTATGTTGTGGACCTCCCCGAGGAATATGGTATAAGATCAACTTTTAATATTTCGGATCTAGTTGCATATAGGGACCCAGCGGTGATCCCTAGTGAGCCTTTCGAGCCATCTCCTCCCCTTGAGAGTGATCCCACACCCGAGTGTCCACCTCCAGCCCCTTTGTCACGGCAGCGTGAGCATATAGATCATATACTGGATGAGCAAGTGACAGTTACCAGGAGTGGATCCTACCAGCGCTACCTAGTGCGATGGAGAGGACGGCCCGCTACCGAGGACACAAGGATCACGCATGGAGAGTTGCAGCGGATTGATCCGGACCTTCTGGAGCGATACCGGAGCGATGCAGACCCTTACTCGACAGGGTCGAGCTGTAAGGTTTCGCACAGCACCTACGGGCGACGCAGCGGATAAAAAAAATTCATTTGCCCGATCCCGGTGTTATGGAAAGCTTAATCTGTGCTCTAATCGGTGTTTCTAAGACCCTAATTACGGGTTGCGTGTTTCACCTTGCGCGGAACGACGCTATCCGCGATGTCCGATGCAGAATATCGAGCCGCACAGCTGTACGGCCTCTAGAGCAGATCCACACGGACCCTTGCGCAGCGACGGTACCTCTCCGGCACGACCTTCCCCGGCCCTTTTTCACCTTCTGTAGAAAGAGAGCAAGAGGGAGGAAAGGGGAGGAGCTAATCCTCCTCTTAAGCCTTAATGCTTGCTTAGCCTAAGAGTTGGAAGAAGAAGCTCGAATGAGCTTCACGTATGATATATATATAGAGTTTAGGCTTATTAGAAAAGGGCCCTAAAAGATCGAAACTGTATATATGTCCTATCTCATATTATACATATGTATTAAGCTCCATTTACACTCCTTTCCAAAAGGAATTAAATAGAAATAATACATACATTTGTATAATAATAATCTGTCACCCAAGAATCCATTGTGTGTGATCCTCTAGGCCCATAGTCACTCTAGTTTAAGGCCCATTAACTTCTAATTCCCAATTAGAAGTAAATTAAACGTATTATTCGCTTCTACTAGAGCCGAATAATAGTTTAATTCATTCCGAACCTTCGATCACGTTGGGTCAAGCAAATCCGAGTGATCCTAGAGAACGCCGGGTTTAAACCAGCCTGTCTGGTACCTGTAAGTCCACAGTTACCGCATCGATATAATCCCTCGCTCCTTCTATGAGTCTGGTACGATCGAGGGTATGATTTCTGTCAAACCCCATGATCGTGCCATTTGACTATGACCTCCTTAAAGTGTATGACGTCCGTTCTAAATGAACTCATACGACCCTGGCCAGAGATTTAACGGAGCGTCAATGTCATGACCCATTAACTATCTGATATATACCCGACAGTGAGCGATCACTTCTTGACTATTAACGATCTTCACACGTATCCTGGAGTGGTTAATGGCTCGGTAACTCATGACTTATGGTTAAAGTCACTTAGCCAAGTAATTAAACCATTCCAGTCCTCGTGTAAGATCCGATCAATGTCTCAGGTCAAAGGACCAACGATGCTACTGAGACAGTTGGATCTTCAGTTGACATTAGGTATAATCAACCATCTGAAGATCCAATAGCGGATCAGTTCAGTGTACATCCTCCAAGGACATACACCTACACATATGTGTTGGTGCCCCGTACCAATGACCATGAGACTAGTCACTGACACATCATGTGTACTGGTTTAATAGGTAATCAAAGTCCCCGAGTGATTACCCTCCAACCAGGAACCGTTTAAGGCATGTGTTCATGTAAAGTCAATCTCATGTTCGAGATCCCATCTCGAGCTGACTTTACAACCACATATCCTAGGGACAACGTAAAGTAACACAATTGTATATTTACGCTCAAACACCACTTTATTACTAATGAACAAGATCGTACAACTATTGGGCCTACCCGACCCGAAATTGGCCTGTAGCACACCAACACTAACAATCTCCCACTTGAACTACAGCCAATTACCCACAACTTTGAGGCCCATCTTATCCCAATGACGCTCAAATACAGTCTGTGTCAAAGGCTTAGTCAGTGGATCTGCTATGTTATCTTCTGACGGTACACGCTCTACCGCCACATCTCCACGATCAACAATCTCCCGAATAAGGTGAAAGCGCCTGAGAATATGCTTTGACCTTTGGTGAGATCTCGGTTCCTTTGCCTGGGAGATGGCCCCATTATTATCATAGAATAATGGGATGGGAGCTGATATCTCGGGAACTACGCCAAGTTCCAAGATGAATTTCTTCATCCAGACGGCTTCCTTAGCAGCTTCAGCTGCAGCAATATATTCTGCCTCAGTCGTCGAGTCTGCAGTCGTATCTTGCTTGGAGCTTCTCCAACTGACTGTCCCTCCATTCAACATGAATACAAACCCAGACATGGATTTACAGTCATCTGGATCTGACTAGAAACTAGAGTCTGTGTAAGCTTTAAGCTGTAGATCCTCTCCTCCATAAAGCAGAAAAAGATCCTCAGCCCTTCGCAGGTACTTAAGGATGCCCTTTACTGCCTTCCAGTGCTCTTCGCCTGGATTTGCCTGATATCTACTGACAATGCTTAAAGTATTGGCAACATCAGGCCGTGTACATAGCATTGCATACATGATTGACCCTATCACCGAATCATAGGGTACCTTATTCATGTGTGCCACCTCCTCAGAAGTTTTAGGACTCATCCGCTTGGATAGGCAAATTCCATGTCTCATAGGAATGAGACCTCTCTTGAAATTTTCTATCCTAAACCTTTTGAGGATAGTGTCTATGTACATGGATTGGGATAATCCTAACATCCTTTTAGATCTATCTCGATAGATCCTTATGCCCAGCACATTGGATGCTTCTCCCAAATCCTTCATGGAGAAAGTCTTGAACAACCAAGACTTAGTTGATGTCAACATCTCTACATCATTCCCAATGAGTAAGATGTCATCAACATAAATGACCAAGAAGGTCACAAAGCTCCCACTGACCTTCTTGTAAACACATGGTTCATCTTCATTCCGAATGAAGTTGAAAGATTTGATAGCCTCGTCAAATCTTAAGTTCCAGCTTCTAGATGCCTGCTTTAATCCATAAATGGACCTTTGAAGTTTGCATACCTTATTAGGATGTATCTTGGAGGTGAATCCTTCAGGCCGTACCATGTACACCTCTTCTGACAGATTTCCATTAAGAAAAGCTGTCTTCACATCCATTTTCCAGATCTCATAATCCAGGTATGCAGCAATGGCAAGGAGGATTCTGATTGACTTAACCATGGCTACCGGCGAAAAAGTCTCGTCATAGTCAATGACTTACCTTTGACGATATCCTTTCGCCACTAGTCTAGCCTTGTATGTGTCAACCTGTCCATCTGCACCGATTTTCCTTTTGAAAATCCATTTGTAACCGATAGGGACCTTCCCTTAGGGTAAATCAACTAAGTTCCAAACTTTATTGGTGTACATGGACTGGATCTCAGAATCCATAGCCTCTTGCCATTTCTCGGAGTCTACACTACGGATCGCCTCCTGGTATGACTGAGGATCATCATCCTCATCGATACATACCTTAGAGGACCCCTCTGAGACATGTCCAACATATCTCTCAGGTTCTCTCGGTAGTCTACCAGATCTCCGTAGTGTCAGTGTTTCACTCTGAATAGGATCAACCGATACAGTCTCATCTAATGAGTTTGTGTCTATGGGTTGTGGTTCTTGGGCCTCGTCCAATTCTATCTGGCTCCCACTATTTTTCTGGAGTAGATATTCTCTTTCCAGAAATACAACTCTCTTAGCCACTAAGACCCTTTGCTCAGAAGGGTGATAGAAATAATATCCAAACGTCTCCTTTGGATATCCCACAAACCTACACTTATCGGTTCTCAACTCAAGCTTATCACTATCGTTCTTCTTTACATGGGCAAGACACCCCCAAATTTTAATGTGATTAAAATTTGGTTTCCTGCCCTTCCATATCTCATATGGTATAGAAGGAACTGATTTACTTGATATCCTATTCTATAAATAAGCCGCAATCTCTAACGCATAGCCCTAGAGAGACAAGGGTAGTCCTGACATAGACATCATGGATCGGACCATGTCTAACAAGGTCATGTTTCTCCTTTCGAATACACCATTGTGCTGTGGTGTATACGGTGGAGTCCACTGAGAAACTATTTCATTGTCTTTAAGATAAGAAGTGAATTCATGGCTTAAGTATTCACCTCCTCGATCCGATCGAAAAGCCTTAATATTTTTACCTGTCTGTTTCTCTACTTCATTCTTGTATTCCTTAAACTTCTCAAAGGCTTGTGACTTATATCTCATTAAATACACATAGCAATATCTAGAGAAGTCATCAATAAAAGAAATGAAATAGAGATAACCTTCTTTTGCTTCTATGGACATGGGTCCACATACATTCGAGTGTATGAGCTCAAGAAGGTCAACAACCCTCTCACCATGTCCACCAAAGGGAGCCTTGGTCATTTTCCCCATGAGACACGACTCACAGGTATCAAATGACTTGTATTCGAACGAATTCAAATATCCATTTGAGTGTAAGTGAGAGACTCTTTTCTCACGTACATGACCAAGTCTGCAATGCCATAGATATGCGGAATTCACTTCATCAACATTGGAAATTTACATAACATTAGAACGTGTATCTAATACATAAAGACTATTGACTAATGAACCATTGACTATAATCAGACCATTATTCATTATAGAGCACCCAGTGCTATTAAAAGCCAATGTATATCCAATGTTATACAAGCCAGATATTGAAATAATATTCTTAATAATATTAGGAACATAATAACAGTCATTCAGCTCCAGAATGACTCTGAAGGTAAACTGAGGCGTGCAGTCCCGACAGCTTTGGCAGCAACTAAAGCTCCATTGCCCATCCTCAGTTCAATCTCCTTTTTACCCAATCGCCTTCTATTTGCCAACACCTGCACAGAATTGCAGATATGAGATGCACATCCAGTATCTAATACCCATGATGTGGATTCCATATATGACAAATTAAGGTCTATGACAAAAACACCTTCATTTAGAATTGTCTTGCAATTCCTTTTCCAATGCCCAGTTTCCCCGCATCGAAAACATTTGTCTTCCTTTTCATTCTTCTTGCCCTTCCCTTTGTCAACTTTGGCGATTTGTTTACCCGTGGCCTTTTTCTTTCCCTTCCCTTTGTTACTCGTGGTGGATATTTGAGAGGCCTTCCTTTTCTTATTGGCCCGGCCAACAATCATTACAGACGAAGATGGTTTATCTTTCTGCATGGTTCCTTCAGCACTCTTTAACATATTGAGCAGCTCCGGGAAAGTTGCATCAATTCTATTCATATTAAAGTTTATGATGAAGGAAGAAAAGGAATCGGGCAATGACTGGAGTATAAGATCAATGCATAGTTCAAGATCCAACTTGAACCCCAATGCATTGAGTCTTTCAATCCACTCCATCATTTTCAGTACATGGGCCTGTACTGATGAACCCTCAGACATCCGTGTCCTGAAAAGCCCTTTGGAGATGTCATACCTCTCAATCCTACCCTGCTCCCAGAAGAGCTGGCGTAGATTGAGAAGTATACTTCTACAATCAGTCTTTTCGAATTGCCTCTGCAGCTCGGGAGCCATAGAGGCCAACATGTAACATTGGGCAAGGGAGGAGTCCTCAGACCACTTGGCATAAGCCAGTAACTCGCCCTCGTCGGCATCAGGAGCTGGCTCAGAATGAACCGTGTCTAACACGTACGTAATCTTTTCGGCGGTAAGGACTATGCGTAGATTACGCAGCCAATCCGAGTAGTTCGGTCCAGTTAATCTATTTGCATCCAAGATGCCGCGGAGGGGGTTAGACGTCGACATTGTAATCTGGATAAGAAATAAAAGACAACTTAGCATGTGTTCAAATTCTAACTTAGATGTGGTTTTCTATCTTAGTTAGTCCTACTATTTTTCGATCGAACTATATAACCCTCAGTATATAGAACGGGAGATCAGCGAGATCAACCTAGTGGGTCGGAATCCCAACGAGACTGATGTACGACCGTGTGGAAAGCACAACAAGTCATACACCATCTCAAGGGCAATCAACAGGCACTTGCATCTAATGCAATATCCGATATTCAGCCCCCGAGAAATCATCCCCTTGTGGAAAGCACAACAAAGGATATTCTCGGTTAGATCTAACCATCATTACTACATAGCAATGAGTTCATGACCCGACCCTTGTGGAAAGCACAATAAGACCGAATTCAATTCCTCACCCCATTGAGGCCGAGCCTTGGAGTTTAATCTCGCCCCCAAACTCATGGACCATGTGGAAAGCGCAACAAATCCATGAAATGAAGACGTTCATTCACTCCATAATGATGGAGGGCCACGACGACTCCTAGAGCCACGCTTATCAGAACTAAAATTTAATCGCGAGGGAATTTAATTTTATCTTGATCTCACCCTAGGTGGTAATATAAATATATCCAATATATTTACCGTACCTAGTAGTTTGCACAAAATAAATGCATCCAATGTAAAATTAAACGTAAGTGATCATGGACTTTAACCCTAATGTAACTAAGACATCTGGCCCGCTTCCGAAGCAGCTGGATCGTCCTCGTCGGGTGTGCTCCGCGCTTTCAAACTCCGACGCCGCATCAATTACAACTTTTACACAGCACGCAGGTCGGAAAAATTAAATTACATGTGACTCAAATTCCAGCAGCCCTTAGGGCGAGTACAACAACGGAGGAAGATAGAAGTACATTGGAATTTTAGTAGAGAGAGAAAGGAGGTTCGCAGACCCCAATTAATTACATCAATCCAAGTCCATGATCACTTGCCAACCCATTTAAATAAAATCAATCAAGGGTTATTTTATGAAAATAATACTTACTTTTGAATTTAAAAATGGGATGTGCAAACAAAAACAGGCCAGCTTTGTTTAATTTTAAAAATCGAAGCATGATTAACTAAAATTAAACAGACAAGCAGGCCAATACAAGGTAAGTAAAGTAGAGCACGTAAAGAACCATCATTTTCTACAGGGGCATCTAATTGAGATAATTAATTAAATTTAAATTTAAATTTAATTATCCAATAATCAAATTTAAATTCAAAATTTAAACATGCCAATAATTTAAATTTAAATTCAAAGTAATTATCCAATAATTTTGTTTGAAAGTAAATTTAAAATAATGCAATTATCCTCAATTAGTAATTTTATAAAATTTAAAATTTGAATTTAACAATTATATAATAATTAATATTCAAATATTCAAATTTTCTACATTTATCTTCAATAAAATTTAAAATTTGAATTTTCTAATTATCTAATAATTAAAAATTCAAAAACTTAAATTTTACTGAAGTAACTTCAATTATTACCATTTTATCTCAAGGTAAATAGTAATTATCTTATCTCGGTAAATTCAATATGGTTAAATAAAATTTAACATTTGACATTTACCATAGAGATAACACAATTAACCTACTAGATAAAATTCTATTTAATTTACTGAGCATTTTCATATATATATCCCATATATATATATATATATATATATATATATATATTAATGTCTAAGCATAATAAATTAAAAAAAGGTAAAGTAATTTTTTATTTAAAAATAAAAAAATTTTAACGAGCCCGCCCGCGCGCGTGGGCGGCGCCCGCGTGCGCGGGCATTGACCCGCCCGCGGCGGGCGTCGCCCGCACGCGGGTCGGCACCCGCGTGGCGGGCGCTGACCCCGTGGAGCAGCGCCCGCCACGGGGCGGCGCTCGCCCCGCGACGAGCTGCGTGCGCCACGCGGTAGGCTCACTGCGCCCAGAGGCGCAGTGCGCCCAGCGGCGACCAAAAAAAAAGTTTTTTTTAAAAAAAAAATTGCTGCTAGGATGCCCAGCATCCAGGAAGAGTAGAGATGCCCAGTATCCCATTCTTCTAATAATAATTGAAGATTTTAATGCCCCTAAAATATGATTCTAAACGGCGATAAAAACACCGACCAGAGCGCGAACCTGGCTCTGATACCACTGTAAGGTTTCGCATAGCACCTACGGGCGACGCAGCGGATAACAAAAATTCATTTGCCTGATCCCGGTGTTATGGAAAGCTTAATCTGTGCTCTAATCGGTGTTTCTAAGACCCTAATTACGGGTTGCGTGTTTCACCTTGCGCGGAACGACGTTGTCTGCGATGCCCGATGCAGAATATCGAGCCGCACAGTTGTACGGTCTCTAGAGCAGATCCACACGGACCCTTACGCAGCGACGGTACCTCCCTGGCACGACCTTCCCCGGCCCTTTTTCACCTTCTGTAGAAAGAGAGCAAGAGGGAGGAAAGGGGAGGAGCTAATCCTCCTCTTAAGCCTTAATGCTTGCTTAGCCTAAGAGTTGGAAGAAGAAGCTCGAATGAGCTTCACGTAGGATATATATATATAGACTTTAGGCTTATTAGAAAAGGGCTCCAAAAGATCGAAACTGTATATATGTCCTATCTCATATTATACATATGTATTAAGCTCCATTTACACTCCTTTCCAAAAGGAATTAAATAGAAATAATACATACATTTGTATAATAATAATCCGTCACCCAAGAATCCATTGTGTGTGATCCTCTAGGCCTATAGTCACTCTAGTTTAAGGTCCATTAACTTCTAATTCTCAATTAGAAGTAAATTAAACGTATTATTCGCTTCTACTAGAGCCGAATAATAGTTTAATTCATTCCGAACCTTCGATCACGTTGGGTCAAGCAAATCCGCGTGATCCTAGAGGACGCCGGGTTTAAACCAGCCTGTCTGGTACCTGTAAGTCCACAGTTACCGCATCGATATAATCCCTCGCTCCTTCTATGAGTCTGGTACGATCGAGGGTATGGTTTCTGTCAAACCCCATGATCGTGCCATTTGACTATGACCTCCTTAAAGTGTATGACGTCCGTTCTAAACGAACTCACACGACCCTGGCCAGGGATTTAACGGAGCGTCAATGTCATGACCCATTAACTGTCTGATATATACCCGACAGTGAGCGATCCCTTCTTGACTATTGACGATCTTCACACGTATCCTGGAGTGGTTAATGACTCGGCAACTCATGACTTATGGTTAAAGTCACTTAGCCAAGTAATTAAACCATTCCAGTCCTCGTGTAAGATCCGATCAATGTCTCAGGTCAAAGGACCAACGATGCTACTGAGACAGTTGGATCTTCAGTTGACATTAGGTATAATCAACCATCTGAAGATCCAATAGCGGATCAGTTCAGTGTACATCCTCCAAGGACATACACCTACACATATGTGTTGGTGCCCCGCACCAATGACCATGAGACTAGTCACTGACACATCATGTGTACTGGTTTAATAGGTAATTAAAGTCCCCGAGTGATTACCCTCCAACCAGGAACAGTTTAAGGCATGTGTTCATGTAAAGTCAATCTCATGTTCGAGATCCCATCTCGAGCTTACTTTACAACCACATATCCTAGGGACAACGTAAAGTAACACAATCGCATATTTACGCTCAAACACCACTTTATTAGTAATGAACAAGATCGTACAACTATTGGGCCTACCCGACCCGAAATTGGCTTGTAGCACACCAACACTAACACGAGTTTCTCCCACCCGGGGAGAATTGGTGCGGACACCCGAGCAGTTACGCCGAGCCACCGGTACCACACGCGGAGCACGACTTGAGCCACTTCAGCGTCCATCTGGCTCGGAGACAGCCTGGAGACTCCCCCTTGAGTCTCGACATTTATCATATTTGTTTAGACTTTATTTGTGTGTAATGTGTGTTTACTTCATTTTATTCGGTTTGTAATTTTGATTGTAAGAGGGGTTTATTTGCAAAATAGGACTTCCGAGTCCCATGGGCCCCCAGACCCCCTCCCATTGGTCCATGTCATCCTTGTAGGACTGGTCAACCTCCTAGGTGGCATCTAGAAGCCTTGGACTAGTCAATTGTCCACATGTGGGACAATGGACCAAAATTGTCAACATTTCCCACCCCACCCCACCTACCAAGTCCCCTTGGTCAACAGGCCCCCCCCCTTGAATTTTTATTTCTTTTTTTTGTGTGTTGGTCACACTTAATCTAGGCCATCCCTTCCCCATCCCTAGATCCAATGGTGAATAATGGGTTTGATATGTATCATATAAAACTTGTATTTTCCCATTTTGGAGGAATTAATGCCATTTGAAATCTGAAAATTGCTTGGAGCAGCCTTGGGCGCATCCCTCCTCTCTCCTCCCTCTCCCCCTTGCAGCTGTGACGGTTGCCCTTCTGAGGTGTGACGCCTCCCCTATCAGTTCCGGTCGCCGCCGCAGCCGCCACGAGCCGCCATCGCACCGCCATCGAGTTCGTCGGAGTTCTGTCTTCAACCGACCACTGACACTTCCACGAATTGCTGCAGCCAGTCACGGAATCCTTTTGAGCTGAAACTTTCAGGAGGTGTTCCAGAGGTGTCCACCACGTCCCACAAAATTTGGTTTGGCCTTTAGACTCCGATTCATAATTTTCAATTTTCGTTCTTCTTCCCACTTCAGATCTGCATGTCTTCAGACCAGATCCACACCTACCCTGAGTTTCCAGTGTTCGACCCATGTTTTGATTTTTTCCAGACCTCCCAATTTTACTTGGAGTTCTCTCCACCAACCCCATCGTCCCGAATTTTTCTTGAATTTTTATGAGGCCATCTCATATTTTTTCAAAATTCGTCTTCTGCTCTATCTACAGTACTATCTGCCAGTTTCTAGATCCGACCACTCGCTAGTGTTAAAAACATAACAAATCATAGCCTCGACCAATCCTTCCACAAAAATTATTTCCATTTTCTTTGTTCAAATCCCTATAACTTTGGTGAAGAGCTCAGGAGCTGAATAGGACGTATACCTCACGGTCCATGGCAGTTCTCAGACAACTCACCTACAGATTTGAGAGTTCGGGTACTATACAATAGAAGCTTCAAAATTCAACAAATTCTATATCCGCGTAGATCCAGGTCCTCTCTCTAGGCCTAGATTGAAGAATTTCAAGAGAGCTTTCCAACTATAGCTCCTGTGCCCCGATCGGACATGGGGATTGGTCGCAGCGGCCGATCTCGCCGGAGCGCGCACCGTAAAACAGAACTCATAATCCGTGGGCAGCCACTTCACAACATGTAGATCGGAACCGATCGGCCACCGACCGGAGTTTTCGGCCGACCGCCGTCCAGGGAGGCGCACCACTAGGGGTCCCCATCACAGCGGGCCCCACCCCATCAGGCCGGGAGGACAGCGCCATCCATGGGCCCCATAGACCCGTAGGTCGCGCCGTCCGGAGAGCACTTTAGACGCTTGTTCGGCACCGCCGGGCGACATCAAGATGCTGCCCGTCAACCCGATTCGCGTGATTCCCGGGCCCCGCATGTGACCTTTTACCTCCCTGCGTGGAGTGGGTCAAATATTTGTACCGCTGTAATATTGTTTAATCGGGAGTCCGTAAATCGGCCGGGGTTGTCTTCGCCACGCCGGGTGCGTGGAGGTAACGGTCTAAACTTCTCGGCGTTACTTTGCTTAGCTAGTATACGGTCTTATGCCGCTGCGAGAGAGTAGGTTCCTAGCCCGTGTGTTCATGTCGCCGCTGTGAGTGTGAGAGTGACCCGTCCCGCGACTCGATCCGAGTCCGGAAGTTGAGTCAGACTACCTTGAACTCTGTCGGTTCCTTAACCGCGCATGATCCACACTTTCCCTCGCTTGGGATGACGAGTGAGTTTGTACTTCTGTTAACGACGTGTAGCCTATAGGAGCTCTTAGTGTCGAGCCGAGGTCGCTCTAGTAGTCGTGTCGTTGCTGGTCGAGTCGTGTCCGTCTCATATAGCGTCGTCTCCTCAGTCCGTCCCGCATCACTGAGTGTGGGGTGGATGTAGGTGAAAGCCGAACCACCTAAAACTCCTGGTGTCTCCGTGTGTTTGCTCTTGTTACTTGTGCTCTCATTCTGTTTGCTTGTTTCTTGCTTAGATGAATGCATAAGTTCGCCTAGTTGGATCTGCTTTATTTGATTGCTCCTCTGCTGAACTGTTAATTCCGCTATATTTCCTTGTGTTTTTAAGGGGTAGATCTATTCACCCCCCTCTAGATCTTAGCGTCCATCTGTATCCAACAATACTGTGGAGAGACACAATAGTCACAAGAAGTTACTCACTAATCAGGTAGTAGGAAAAGATTGATCATGAAAACACTTCAGATGTACTAGGACGGCAGAATGCTACCAAATCATAATGACAAGAACCAACCAAATAGTGAGCTGAAAGAACGCAGTAGATTAACTACCAGTTCACACTAAGATGTAAGAGTCCACACAAGACACAGCACAACCACTTGGCAAATGATAAGAGTGGAAAGTTGAAACTGATCACCCCACAACCTGTGAAGGGGGGGGGAGAAGATAAGGAACAATCACATGAAGCAAACCACGGCACTCTAATTTTTTTAGGTGGTACAATCTGAGACCCCAGATCTACATCCACCCCTCACTCTAACCCGAGTGAGGCTTCCCTTGCACAAGCAAGACGCAGATTCAGTCTGCAAACACACGCTGCCAAACAGCTTGTGCTGAGGGAAACAAATCCCTCACACTGATCCTGTAACCCACAAGATCTGAACCCTGACCTTGCTGCCCACAAGATCAGAACCGGAGGACCAATCCTCCCCTCCTCCAAGCCGGAGGGGAACCGGAGATTAATCTCCCTTCTTCTACTACCGCAGAAGGGACATGAGCAGCAACCCACTGCTCACCAAAACCCAGTGGACTAGATCCTCTCTTCCTCTGAATCCACAGGGAGAAACTGTGAGTGACACCCAGTCACTCACAACCGGAGAGTCCAACTCTCCCTTCTCCTGAACGCACAGGAGGAAACCTGATCCCAAAGCAAGGAATAAGAAAAACTCTAGAAAATGGAAAGTGATAAATGAAAAAACAAAAGAGGAAACAAAAAATAACTGTAGCTCCAATAGGAGCAGGACTGTTCAAGATTTGATCCTGGAATAGATCTACAGATCTTCAATATTGCTTCCGATCACTCTGACTTGAGCTCGCTCTTCTTCACTCTATCCTCTTCTCAGCTCTTCACTCTATTCCTTTTCTTTTCTTTTCATCTCTCTAGCTCACGCTCTTTTCTTCTTCTCTGGTGGTTTTCTAATCTGGCAGCTGCTCTCTTTTCTTCTGAACTTTTTCTCTCCAGCTTCACCTGCTTTTGGTTGAAAATGATCCACACATATATATATCTTCAACCGATGGGGTCCACGTAGTCACGCCTTGGGTGTGTGGAGGGAATACTCCTGCCAAGAAGATTCTGGAGTAGCCCTGCCACGTGTCAGCCTCTGGTTCATGGACGATCCATGTGGCTTTAGTCTTCCTGGGACGATCCGCCTGGGATCACGTGCCACTTATCATTATTACACAAATCCACGTGCAGTCAACCTCTGCGTCCCCCAGGTATTTGAATATATGTCAGTTCATCCTTGATGAGTGAGTTGAATTCTTATATGGTTCAAGGCAAAATGTGCTCAGACCCTGTAAGAGACAATGAACAATTATGCACTGACGTTAATGTATATAATGTAGACATAGCGTGAGCCAAACTAACTAACATAGACTTTATTCATCTGGCACAGACTTCAGTCCTGAAGTAAGTCCAGCTAGCATAGACCTTACGTGCGAGGAAAGGCTAACTAGCATCGACCTTGGTGTGAAGAACTGCTACTAGCATCGACTAAGTGCACATGACAATGCAAGGTAACACAGACCTCATGCAAGACTAGCACTGACCATGTATGCAAGTATGAGAACGTGCACAGACCTGAGAATGTGAGGTTGCAAATGTGCACCGACTATATATATGCTTAATGATGCAACTATGCACAGACTATGTATGCAGTCTACAGAAGCATGCACAGACCTTATGTGCAATACTATGCGAAGCATGCACCGACAGAAACATGCACCGACTATATATATGCTTAATGATGCAACTATGCACAGACTATGTATGCAGTCTACAGAAGCATGCACAGACCTTATGTGCAATGCGATGCGAAGCATGCACCGACAGAAACATGTACCGACTTGATATAAATACTGAAAAAGTATGCACCGACCTTATATGTGTTGAGCTGAAATGTGCACCGACCTAGTTTGCCAAAAAGCAAACATGCACAGACTTCATGTTACATGCTCAGTAAACTAGCACCGACCTTCATTCTATGAACAGTAGCTAGCTTTGACCTTTATGTGCATTTTCAAAGTAAAACCTGCACCGACTTTACAAGCACAATGCCAAACCTACACTGACCTTCTATGTGCGCAGGAGAAAGATGCACCAACTTGCACAGACCTTAGTATGAACAAAGTGTAACTAGCATAGACCTGAGTATGTGACAACGCCTGCTAACACCGACCTGATATGCACAGGACTTGCATGCTAACACTGACCTTTTATTCAACTAGCCTCGACGTTGTATGTATATGGCTGAAATCTGCACCGACTTTCGTAGGCATGATGAAGGTATGCACGGACCTTGCTTAGTGCAAGATAAAAAACTTGCACCGACCTTAAGTATGTGTGAAGAACATAACTAGCACCGACCCTAGTTATGCATGAACTACAACTAGCATCAACCTTGGTGTGCATGCTAGCTGTTTGATAAAATGACTGTGCAAGTGAAACAGTGCAGCATTGTATGACAAAGTGTTAACCTTAATAAGGAAGGGTTTAAGCACTGACCTGTATTTTTCTGACTGAGATGAATAGTGATTTTACATGCTTGGCGTTGACTTTGGTCACCAACGTTGACTATCGTTTCATGCCTTTTTGATGTATATTTGGAACCTGTTCTCGCAGACATTGTTCAAACTTATATATATGTTTGATGAGCTCATTAATTCATGCATCACTGTTATATCATAAAGATTATAAAAGATGAGACATAATAGTTGGCATCATCAAAATCACAGAGGGTACACAACAATGGGATGCATAGTGACCCAACTCCATAAACCAAGAGCAATATTGCATCACTGTCATTTCTCTATGTGACAGCTCCATAAAGTGATACATCCTCCTCGCCTGACATCCTCCGGGCTGAGAACTCGCTCGAAGGCCGCAAGAAACTCCCGCCACAGAATCTGACATAGAGGACGTGATTGAAATGCCAATTCCCACTCTGTGGCCCACCACGACAAGGCTGATCCCTGCAACTGATAACTTTCCAATAAGACCTTCTCATCCTCGGCACACTCCATGGACCGGAACACTTGCTCCATCGCATCAATCCACGATCTCACAATATCAGGATCCGGTTGGCCTTCAAACGTCAGTGGGTGAAACTGTAAGAACTCTCGCAAAACACGTCCACGGCCACCATGTGACGAACTGCCCTCGCCAGCCTCTTGACCACGACGCTGCTGACTCATTTGCCGCACAAAGAACTGATACATGCCAGCATAAAACATGGCCTGACCCGGCACACCCGGGGCCGCTACCTTTAGAGAAAAACACTCATCACCCGGTTCCTCCCTACTCGACTCCTCCTGAGACCCCACCGGCACTTCCGACAACACTCGAACTCGCCTCCTCGGCGCCATCTAACCCTTAACACAAACACATAAAACAAGGGGGGCGAATAAAATAAAACACCTTAAGCCAGCTGTCGATTGTACTGGACTCTCTGGACTCATAGACACTACGTCATCCCGAATTCTCATGCATTTCCACAACCATGCTCTGATACTAACTATAACGACCCAAGATCTGGATACCGGGACGTACCCAATACCAATCGAATACTAGCTCGCCACCCATGAGTCAGAGGGCTCAGAAGGGTTATTTGGAGTGTTGTGGTTATGCATTAAAATTCTAAACAAAAGTAAGAAAATGAATTTATAGAATTAATATAATATTCTGAAGGAAATAAAATTACATTTTATAACAATAACAATTACAGAGTCCAGTCCACAAGTACAGTCAAAGAAGAAAAACGTACACTGCCTCATAGCATACCCCGGCACTGGCGAGCTGGCAACTAACGAACCTCCGACTCAGACGCACCACCCCGAGGAGAAATACCGCACCTGAAAAAGTAGGGAGTGAGCCTCATCTCATTGGCTCAGTGGGGGTCCCGCAGATCCCCACCACAACAAAAGCGGTAAACAGTAACAACAGTAGCGACAATAATAAAATATCAACAATAACAATATAACAACGGTGGCCAGAACCAGAAGACGGTAAACGGAGGGAACACAAAGCCTCTATGCTATCCCAACTCTCGCGGTCGGACAATCCATCCTCACAGACGGAACCTCTAACAAGGCCACGCGGCCACACATGAAACCTCCACCCTCAGGAGAACGTCTGAACACCGGTAACCCTTGATCTCAAGCTAGAACTAGTAAAAGAACCACGCCTTACACACAGGGTGACACCAGCCCGTATGCCGGAAGGGCCATGACAATGTTGTCGGTAATTCAACCTTCATCGGCATAGGGTCCGCCACTCGAGTATACACAACATGGCCAGATGCGTCCACTGACGTCTTATACTGCGCCAAGATCTCATATGCGCGTACACTACTCACACCCAGATCTCGGGAGGAGCAGAAGAGACACTCACACAGACCACACCCTGGGACTGGCTAGGATCCGCACCTCTGCACGCAATGGCATGGCCGTGTCCAACTACCTGACACGGGGGTACGCGCCATTTCACCCGTCAGCAACGTACACTTGTCCCAACCAAGGTACATACGCTCAGACGATCTCACCTTTACAAGGAGCGTTGTACACACAAGGCTCTCTCGCCCGATCCAATTAGGGTTGTCAATGGGCCGGGCCCAGGCCGGGCTTAGGTCGGCCCGGCCTGGGCCCGACTTATCAATATTAAATCCCAAGCTCGGCCCGGGCCCGATATTATTAAAAAATTATAAAGCCCGACTAAGGCCCAGCCCGACCCGACAACTTAAATAAAAAATGAAAACTAATACATTTAATAATATAAAACTTATAATCTCACTAAAGTAACTAAAGTGTTGATATTAATTACATAATTTGTATGAAAATAGAGTTTTAAACTTTCTAATTAAGTAAAATAATATAATTTTAACTAAGTAGTTTTTAAATTTTGAAGGAAGGAAAAAAAAAGAGAACGGGCCAGGCCGGCCCGCGGGCTGAACTTAAAGCCTGAGCTCGGTCCTGGGGCCTAGTCGGGCAGGGCTTTTAGGCCCGACTAAGAACCCACAGACCGGAAAAGACCTTGCGGCCCGGCCTAAAATCGGGCCAGGCCCGTGGACTTGTCGGTCCGTCCTAGCCCATTGAAAGCCCTAGGTCCAATCACGACTTGAACTCCATGTAGTGAAACAGTAAAGCACTAACCTCCGTGCTCTCGCGGGAAACCTGAGGATATGTGTACACACGCGCCTGAACCACAGGGAACCTCGGAACAACACTACCAGCTACGGGTAAACCATCTACGGCCGGCTGACAGAAACACGGGAACCTCGGCCCACACTTCATTCAAGCATACCTAGCCACGATCATGGCCCTCACGCGGGGATACCTTCCACGTTCATGGAACTCTTGCGGGGACAATCGACACGGGTAGCCCAAACACAAGAATGACTACCCACACTGCACAAGTCACACGGGGAAGGCCCACTCTAAATATACGTAAGTGGCAGTACACCCGGAATCACGCGGACATGCATTCTACAAAGCCACACCCTATACGGACACCCCAAGAAACGAAACATCGAAACATGTCACCCCCTGGTTGAAGGGGCATGGGAGGCCAAAGCCCTAGCCGCCCAGAGGCTAGGCGGCCACAACCTTGGCCGCCCAAGAGGCCTGGGCGGCCAACTCTCTCGCCACCTAGAGCCTTGGGACAGAAGGGTTGGGCATCCAACCCTCTGGCCGGCCACCCTGGGCAATGCAAGGTCTGAGCGGCCATCTCTCTGGCCGCCCAGAGGACCTGGGCGGCCAACCCTTTGGCCGCCCAGACCATGGGCTACAGGGGCAGACGAAGGGGCCAGGGCGGCCCAATCCCTGGCCGCCTGCCACTCTGGACGGCCCAACCCCTGGCCGCCCAGCAGACCTAGGTGGCCAATGGCTTGGCCACCCAACCATGGATGCGATGCCCACCTCCATGGCCGTCTCCTGTCAAGTTTCACAGAAAATGCCGGACTCGACTATCGCGAGCCCCATTCATCACCGGATGGAGGGGAAAACATGGGGGATTCATCCCCGGGTATTCCTACATCCAGAAAGCCACAATCAACCCACGAATGAAGGCCTATATCAGCCAAAAATCATCGCTCATCCCTGAACATGCATTTAACCCAAAACAAGGAACACTCCCGCTCTCGACCTCACCGTGGCATGAAAACGTGGGAAAAACACGCGGGGAGAGTAGGGATCCATCCCCCTACCTTTTCCGAAGCTTTAACCCACCAAAACCTCGAAGAACGGCGATCCACCCATGCAGTCGGCTCCCACGAACGCAACCCCCTCGGCCTCGACGTTTCGCACGCCCCTCGCCTTTGCCCTTGGCGCACACCGCCGCCGTCGCTCCGCCCCGAGCCTCCCCACCGCCGTCGGCTACCGGAGGAGAGAATGGGGGAGGGGAAGGAGAGACGGGAGAGTGAGGGAGAGGGTGAGTCGAGAGAGATGAGAGAACGGAGGGGGGAGAGAGGGGGGTTTAAAAGGGTTTTTAATTTTTATTTTATTATAATGTTTTCTATTTCATTTATAAAATCCACGGGAACTTCGAAAAAACCTTGAAAAATATATTCCAACCCAAAACAATTCTGGGAAAAAGCGGGACCACTCCACGCATTGCCACAGACCCATAATAATCTAAAAATGCACCATCAAAGGGTCCGAAAAACTAATATAAAAGTTCAAAACTCACTCAGACACGATCCGCAACCCGCAGAAACCTGATCCGAAATTCTGGGGCGTTACACACCTGTAGATGTGGAAAATATGTAGCGTGGTGTCACAAGTCACATAGGCAAGCATATGTGCATAAGTGATAACATAATGTGCATATCAAGTGAACATCATGAACATGTGACTATGTAAACATGGTAGCATGATCATACAACAAGATAAAACTGATAAAAGATGTAAAAGAATGCCGTGATCGCCACCAAGGAATGACAACGCCAAAAGAATATAAAATACTAAGTGCGTTGTGTACCTTGGAAAAAGAGGATGATCGCGCTCAATATCAAGATGCGGGGACTATGTGGATTACCTCTCCTTGCCTTCCAGCCGGCTAGAAGGTAAGGGCCTCACTTTCCATGCTTTCCTGCGAAACAAACACAAAACAAGAGGCAAAACTCATTAGAAAATGCTAAGTGTAGAAATCTGCCCAAGTGCATAAAGTAGCATGAAAGATTGAGGGCAAACTTATCGGGGGAGGGTTTTTAACCCCTATGGAAGGGTGCAAACAATAGGTGTGTATATTGTGATGAGATTAACATGAAGAAATTGATTTAATATGCCATGATGAACATAGATAAACAAGATGCAAAAGTGCATGCCACAAGAAAAACTGTGCAAACAGTGTAAAGTGGGTGCAAAGACTGATGCAAACAGTAGGGCAAACGATGTCCAAATGAAAAGAAATTTGAGATGACAGAAGACGTGAGTGTTGTAAAGAAGTAGGAACAAGAATCACTCAAAAAACGGAATGATCAAGCAAAACTCATGGACAAAATATGCATGAAGATGATGAGATAATGAGCCCAAAACCAAGGAACATAACGATTATACTTCCCTCTAGAGCCTGGAGTTGAAAGGGAGGATAAAGAGTGCCCCATGACCTCGCACCGGCGACGCAAACATGCCCCCGTCGCAAGAAATCTGAGTTTCAGAAAAGTGCAGAACAGTGTGGTGAAATCACAAAAGTAGGGGCTTGGAAGAGGGGGAAAAGATATGAGAAATAAGGCAAACATATAATGAAAACGAAACTAATACTCCCCTCTTCAAGATGGAGTTGAGGGAGGACGAAAAGGATGAAGTACGACTCCGCACCGGCTTGATGAACAGGCCCCCGTCGTGGACTTTGTAGCAGAAATCAGCAAACTGTGATGATTTGCCAAAAGTAGGGGCAAAGTTGAGTGGGCAAATGTTGATGAAATTGAGCAAACAAGGAACCAAAACGAAGCTTATACTTCCCTCTTCAGGTTAGGGTCAAAGGAGGATGAAGAAAATCTGGCATGGCTTCGTCGTCGCCTTGAAAACACGCCCCCGTCGCACAGGAAATCTGGGCAGGTTTATATAGAAAAAGTGGTGAAACCCCCAACTTTCTCCCACGATTCCAGAAGATAGAGTCCACCAAATCTCGAGATTTCTGGATCATTCTCGAGATAATAGTCAAGATAAGGCGTAGGAACAAACATGACTCTTTTTGGTTGAAGATTGTGGAAGTTATGGCTCTTGGAAGAAGCCTTTGGAACCTAATTTGCAAAGTTTTTTGGTTGCACGAAAAGCAGAAAACTTGATATTGCGGCCAAGATTCCATATAGCCCATCAAATTTTGATTTCTATGAACCAAATTAAAGATAATACAAAGGGCTAGAAGTAGGAAAAAATGGGGATCAATTTGGATAAGTATTCTAGAAGTTATGGCCGCCGCAAGATAGCCACATCGCGCGGGTTCGTGGAGATAGAGTCCAGAGCAGGCTGGACTCTTATTGGATAAACGGTCGGACGACTGACCGTTAAGGGTTAAACGGTCGTCAACCGACCGTTTACAACAATGAACGGCCATTAACACGACCGTTTAAGGTAGACTTTGCGTGACTTTGGAAATTGGATTATATCTCCCAAACGGTGCAGAATTAGCGAAAGTGGTAGAAGACAAAATTATAGATAACTCAAAAATGAACAACTTTTATGAAGAAAGTAATGTGAGAAAATGATCAGAAGAGAGAGAAAATGGGGCTAGAAGAGAGAGAAAAAATATCGGGACATAGGTGAATAATGTAGTCTGCCAAAAAATTGTAAATAACTTGAAATCGGTGCAGAACTGGCCAAAGACGTAGAAGAAGAAATTGTAGGGATTTGAAATATGAACAACTTTGGTGAAGGACACATTTTGAAAAGAGGAAAGGAAGGGGGTGAAAAAGGACCATTTTCAAGACTGCGCAACGAAAGGGGGCTGAATGCTTGAGGGAAGCCGGCCTAAATGGGCCGTAAGGCGACTTTGAAGGCCGGAAGGTGACAAGATAGGCTCCAGGGCTCTATGAAATAATGATGTCCAAGGTTCAAAAGGAATGGAATAATGAAATGGGCTCGAAATCCATCCAAGAATGGCTCCAAAATAATGGATAATTCGGGGCATCAAAATGATGAATAAGAGAATTGACTCAACTCGTGGGCTGAAAACGGGTGTCAACAGATGCCCCTCCTTGATGTCTGCTTTGCAAGGGAATGAGCGAAAGTGATGCGGAGGCGAAATGGAAAGGAGATGGAGCGAAAGTGACAGCGACGTGAAATGGAGATGAAGCGGAGATGAAGTGGAGAGAACTGATAAGCGGGCATCAAGGCAAAAGACGCCTGTTTTAACCAACAAGCGACAGGAATTCTCCCGAAATCGCCGAACTAACCACCAGGACTGGATGACAAGAATGAGACATGTCTGGAGAACTAAACTAATAGGAAAAAAAAGGAAGCACGACCAGGCTCATCAGGGACACAATCCACAGACAATGAGGGGGTCGGAAAGGAGCACAACGTAAAAAGCAAGAGAAATATAACTGAGATACACACTGGCCAACCAGACCAAGCGAAAAGATCAGAGAAATCGTTCAAATTCAGAGTGGAATAAAGATCTCTTATCCAAGAGACATGAAGAGCAACTAACTATTATTGAGGAGAAACCTTGAATGGATCACGAGACGTTAATGCTCAAAATATGACATGATGCATGCTGGGCTAAAATAAAGAAATCATCAAAACGAAATTACAAAGAAATCATAAAATAGAAAGTACTCGAGAATAGTATTGCTAGATTGGAACGATCAGGGTCAAGACACTATCCGCAACCACGGCGTGCGTGATAGAACCATCATTCCCTAATTTTCCCAACCTAACGGCCTATCCGATGATTAAACATGTGCACCTAGATCATCATCGTTTTTGTTAGAGGAGAACGTCAGATCCTGGAACACATGAATGACCAGCCGGTTCTCGAGATAATATAACAATATAGATTCCATATAGTAATGCAACAATGAGTAGGGATAGAAGGTCATACCTGACTTACCTGTGCAGGCGAAATGACATTTTTTTTGATTTTTATTTTCTGATTTTTATTTTATTTTTTCATATATAAGACAAATATGATAAACAAGCAAGTGTAAACATAGACAAAATAACATAACTATCAACTGAACGACAAACAACACGACATAACATAACGGTCAAATGAAATGGGAGACAATGCAACATAACATAACAAAGGCACACGAGCACATATGCAATGGCATGAACGAACAACATGCATGCATGAACACGGTGTGACAAGATAATAACGCGGTGGGACAACACACGGTTGGGACAAGAACATGACGGATGACCACACGGTTGGGACAAGAACATGGGACATAAAGGGGTGACTAACAACATGTGCAAGACAACTAACAACACTCGGTGAAGGACAAAACAACATGTGTGGGACAACACGGTGGGACATAAACACATGACAAGGACGCGGCGGGATAAAAGACATAAATAGATACGCCCTTCAATCAAAACCCAAGATCAGAATGAAGCAGAACCGCCAGGTTCATAATCGTGAGGTAAAGCCCTCTCATAAAGATATGATCATTGCAAACAAAAACTGAGAAGGACATGAGCTTCAGAACAGATCGAGAGAGTGGATCGAAGAAGGAAAGAACAGATCAAAGATGTGGACAGGAGGCAGAGCACAAAGATATAGCAAGGAACGCCTGAGTACTTGCAACCTGCACACTTAGCAAACAGATTACGTATCTATCCTTAAAACAAATGCAAATGCATTAAAAAGACACATTTTTTTGAATTTTTGTGATATTTTTTTGATTTTTTTAGATTTTCATTAGTATTTTATTTTTTGGATTTTTTGAAATATTTGATTTTTTTAGGTTTTTGAAATATTTGATTTTTTAGATTTTTTGAAGTATTTAATTTTTTTAGACTTTTGGTAATATTTGATTTTTTTTACATTTTGACATAGCAATCCGCAGCACCTAAAGACGGGCTCAAACTACTAGCCAGGGATCAACGTTCCTACCCCTTTCACTAAAGGCTTCCCTTAAGCAGGGTGTGCATGTGAGGGTGGCTTACCACAACCAACTGCTTCTAAAGAACGGTGCCCCTACTAAGGCCATACCCTGGATACAACCCAGCCTAAGAGGGAGAATCAGAAGATAAATTGGAGACAAGATTCGTGCAAGATGGGAGATATCAAGGCTCGAATTCCTTCTAGGGCACTACCCCTCAAAGAGATACCCTGTTGCGCCGGGGCTTTGTGTCTTCGATTTTTAGACCCATATTTATTAGGCAAGCATGCGACCGGGTTCATGACGTCCCGCGGGGAACTATACTGCCACTCTTGCCATGCCTTTGATTCATAATTTTACATTGATTCATTTTCTCATTTTGGTAGCCCTTGTTGGCCAGATATAGTATGAAAACTCACTTTTGAGGGTCAAGACTGCCCCTATTTGAGACCTCTCTCGTATTGGGGAGTGTCTAGATTGGTCATCTTATCCATCCATCTCTTGCCCCTGCACTTGGCCGAGTAGAGAAGAGAAAAGGCATTTGTGCATACCCAAAGTATGGCCAAAGCAGCAACGTTGTTGCACTAGAGGGGTCAACTATGGCTTGCCGTGTAGTGTGTGAAAAACCCATGCTCAAAGGTCACCCTCAACGATCGGGGAATGAACTGGACTCCCAGCGCGGAGCTATCACCAGCCTAAGGATGCTGCAGAAGCGAACTCATTTTAAATGAACTAAGCATAACTAAGCAAATTTCTAAAAGCCACTTAACCATGTTGAGGATTAGCATTATAACCATGTGTAGAAACAATAGAAATAATGAAAATGAAAGCATGTTTCTTTGCTCAAAATAAAAATACCTTTGCAAATCCATGGCGTGAAAACCGGCATCTTAAAGCGATCTCGATCATCGAGCTTTGAGGAGCGCGAGTAGCTTTGTATTCCTTGCTTGACAGGACGAAAGGGAGAGGATAGCAAAGGATCAAAGATTCCTCTACACGGAGGAGCGGCAGACATCAAACTAGACGAATAAGGATAAAAAAGGAAGAGAGACGAGGGCTAGAACTCCCTCGTTAAGGCATTGAGGCCCTGATAACAAGGAACCCGATACAGAATAAACATGGATTAACTGAGATTAAGGTGGGCTAAAGCCTCGAAAACAACAAGAAAAAGGGTGAGAACCCCGAAAGGGTGGAGAGGAGTAAGTAGAAAGAGGAGAATAAGAATCATCCGACATGGTCAGAGAGGGAGAGTAATGATCACCCGCCAGAGGCGGGGAAGAAGAAGCATAAACACCCGACAAGGTCGGGAAAGAGAAGTGATAGACACCCGACAAGGTCTGGGAACGAGCGCAAGGAATCCCCAATAGGGCCGGGGGAAAAGGATGAGAAGCAGAATCCGGATGTATCCGGGGAGAAAAACTAGAAGATGACCCCGGATCAGGGGAAGAGGAGGACATAGGCCGAGACCTAGAATGGTGAGGACAGGAGAAGATGGTAGAAATATAGTCAGGTGGTGGAAGGTACTCCACCCAAAGATAAGAACTGAGCAAAAGAAAAGATGAATGGACGGAGGAAGGAGAGGAGGAAGTGGACCCTCGAATGCACAACTGACGGCCTTTATACTTATGTCGCCACCTCTTCTTGGCAGAAATCTTCTTGAAACAACTCCGCCTGGCACGGACTCGGGCCTTCGGGCTTCTTGTCTTGCAATACTTTCTTAAATAACGGGCCCACCTGGAAGACGGCCTAGCCCGGTTATGAATATGCAGCTTCATCGGGGCGGTTGCCCCGAGACTCACGGTGCTAACATGCTGTGGACATTCTTGAGCAACTGACTCCTCAGGATGATGAGTATCATGGAACCATGGAGTCTTATCTCTTGGCACTAGAACATGGAGATTCGACAACTTTACTCGGCAACTAGGCACGAAGCATAACTCCCTTACCAGAAAAGCAGGACAGAACTGAGGGGGAGTAATGTGCGGCGTTGACGTGGCCGACATACCAATAAACCGAGGGAGATTGCATAACAGATGCAGAATGTCCTTAGAGAATGTAGAAAACACGGCCAACTGCCCCTTGCATATAGAATTCATCAGGCTCTTGGCGGCCGCATGAGTGAGCACCATCTGGGTAGAGAACCCCTCTTGGCTAGTGAACTGAATAGCCATGGAGCGGGGAGAAATAACAGCATTGATAGTGAATACTCCGGCGAGCAATGAGATTGCCATCGGCTTTGCTTGTGAAGAAACTGGCACTAGTGCAATGGAACTCTTCTTTACAACCATTTCTGAAAATGCAGGCTCTTTATCCCCAAAATAGCCCGGGACTAGGACCCGTATTGGCATGCGGTAAATGACATCTTGAATCTTGAAAAGCACAATCGAAACCTGGCTCGGCTCATTATCTCCCTAGGGATCAGACCCAAGGGGCACCAAAGATAACGCACACCCGCTCCGTGGGGTGGAAGGGGATGGAGAAGTGGAGGTAATAGGCTTGGAAGGCGTGGGTAAAGGCTCAGAAGGCATAAGTGGGGGTAAAGGCAAAGGTGGAGGCGTAGGAGGGGGTAAAGGCGAAGGTGGAGGTGTAGGTATAGCTTGCTCAGGCTCGGGCAACAATGGCGAAGGGGATGGCAAAAGCGGTGAAGATGGTGGAAGTGATGGAATAGGGGTCGCTAGGAGAGGATGTAGTGAGGGCGGTGGTGATGGCTGTAGGGGTAGTGGAGATGATGGAGAGGGCGATGCGGGCAATGGAGGTAGTGGAGGTGGTGGAAATGGAGAGGGTGAAGAAGGAGATGAAGGGGAAATGGAAGGTTGTGGGACCCAACGTCGGCGTATTGATATGACACGCCGAGCGGCGTTGGGGGTAGGAGTAGTGGCGGTGGAAGTGGAGGCACCAGCCTGAGGAAGAGATTGGGTAGGCAGAGGTTGCGGAGATGGGGTAGGAGATGGCGAAGGTGATGAGGTAGGTGGAGATGGAGGTGGTAACGGGGTAGGCGATGGCATAGGCAGGGAAGTGGATAAGGGGGTAGATAACGGAGCGGGCGCTATGGTAAACGCAAAATCACAGGGGTGCCCCTGGCCTTGAGATGGAGACGGCTGCTTAGGCGACGCTTCCTGTTGTTGCTGCTTACTGCGGAGATATAGAATGACCTCATGAATAGCAGTCCAATCAATCCTCTTCTTCGCTTCTAGATCATAAAGATAATCCTGGAACTTGGGGCAATCCTCAACTAAATGCCCCTGCTGGCGGTGAAATTCATAGAACTGAAGGATATTCCCAACCGCTGGTCGACAAGGCACAACCGGAGGGAGCAACAACGCGTGAGTGGCCATTAAAGCCCTAAAAATGTCGGTAAAACACTCTGGCAATGGAGAGCGAGGAGGAGCCTGCTTCGGGCTAGGGGGATGCCGAGGGATATGGGAAGGTGGTAGAGAAGGTTGCGGGGATGGAAGCAGAGGTTGCGTAGGCAATGGCGCATGGCTAAGGGAAGGATTTGGTGAAGGCATATGCGGAGCAGGATGAGAGGGTATATAGACGGCATCCACCTGCTCGGGGTGTGGTGTTTCCTTGACCGGAGGTGGGGGTTCATGCGGGTATGAAGAGGCAGAAGGCTGACTCATGGAGGATTGATATATGGAGGTATATGGATATGTGGAGGTATATGGGTGTGGGGGAGCGGAAGGCCGACTCATGGAAGGATATGTAGTGGAGGGCTGACTCAGGGAAGGTGATGGATAGGAGGCATATGTGGGTGCTGAAGGTTAAGGTGAAGGGGGCTCTGGGTCAAGGGAACTTAAAAGTTGTTGGTGGATGAAGCGGGCTCGGCTATAAAGCTGTTGCCAAGAGGTGATATCGTTCAAGGCTAAGATGAACCGATACTCGGGCGTTGCATTAGAAATGATCATTTTGATTTGCTCTCCCTCCGGAATATGTCCCGGGACTTGAGCGGCCAAGCGACGCCAGCGGTCGGCGAAGGTAGAGAACTCCTCGTCGGGCTTCATCTTCTCATGGGCCAGAACAACCATGGAATACTTGGGCCCAACCTGGTCTTGATATTGTTGAAGAAATTTATCTTGAACTGCTTGAAAATTCACCACTTGGTCTTGCGGCAATGTAAAGAACCAATCTCGAGCCGAGCCCTCTAGAGATAGACCAAACAAATAAGCCATCAAGCGTTGGTCATGTCAGAATTGGGCCGACTCACAAAGAAACTCCTTCAAGTGCACATAAGGGTCACCGGCTCCACCATAGCAACGATAAGTAGGAATTTGTGAACGCGGTGGAAGTTGAAGACCTTGGAATGCGAATGGGACACTCAAAGAAGTTTGGAGATCAATTCGGTGTTGAAGTTCATCAAGCCTGCGCTGAGTTTGAGCAATCATCTCCTCGATGGGGAGAGACTGAGAAGGATGCAAGCTAGCCTGAGCAAGAGAGTGTGAATTTGGACCAGCATTATGGTATTGGGCTGGATAAAGGGATCTGGATTGAGAAGAGGGGAAGCCCATTCCAGGAGTGGCATGATACATGGGCCTAGAAAAATCATGAACATGAGAATAAGGACCGATTGGGCCAGCAGCAACATGGGGCCCATTAAGAGAATAAGAGGGCCCGTTAAAGGAAGGGGCCCCACTAAGAGTAGAAGAGGGAGGCCCGTTATCAGAATAAGGCCCATTAAGATTAGCAATGAACTTTTGGGCCTGGACTGGGGCCGTTTGGCAGGCGACAAATGATAAGTGGGTCACATGATTTGCTTGCGGGTCGGAAGGGCCACGAGGAGATGGGCCCGCGTGGGAAGAGGAATCTACACGGGAATAAGAAGATGGGGAAGAAGAAGGGTAATATACAAGAGAAAAACTGCGCTCCATGAGGGCAAATGGAGACTTTATACAGGAAAATCAGGGAAATACAATGAGGGAAGTAAGGGCTCAAAGGAGGGGGACTGACTCAATAATGCAAAGAAAAAGAAAAGAAAAAGAAAAAGAAACCTAGGACAATGAGACTAGACAAATGGACATACAAAATGCACTACCCTAAATGGGCCTAACAATAAAACCTATATGGATGATGGGGGATGCAACACAGAATAACACAAGTGGGCTTGGACAAGCCCACACAACACAAACAATATGAAGGATTTCACTCAAGTCAAACAAGTTAATATGATGGGAAGTATTTTATTGTCAAAGTTTTGAGTGGGCCTTTAAATATTTTCAAATTAAGATTAATTCCCTCAAGATAGGTATCCTATAGAGAATAAGGTCCAAACTTTAGGTTGACTAGGGTTAACTTCTTCACAACGTATGTAAATGCAAGCCTATGGGGTGGAAAGGTACAACCGGCCCGACGTCCGTGTGGGAATCCACGGCTCGCGGGGACTTATGGAGGTCCCAGATAAGATCACCTAGTCGAGCCCAAGGAATATGGGAGCGAGAGGATCACTTACCGAGAGGGAATGCAACTACAATATGGCAATATGCATGACCCTATGTGCACCGGAGTGCATGCAATTTCTAGCCTAAATCTAACAAATCAAGATATAATGAACATATGTGAACATAACAATATGGATGCAAACAAAGTGAACAATATGAGCATGAAACGCTATCGAAACATGGACATACACACCAAAATCGCAGCAAAGCATGAGACAAGTGATGGGCACTAGATGTCCCACCGTGATCGCCAAAAAAGGGTGTAGATGTGAAAAATATGTAGCGTGGTGTCACAAGTCACATAGGCAAGCATATGTGCATAAGTGATAACATAATGTGCATATCAAGTGAACATCATGAACATGTGACTATGTAAACATGGTAGCATTATCATACAACAAGACAAAAGTGATAAAAGATGTAAAAGAATGCTGTGATCGCCACCAAGGAATGACAACGCCAAAAGAATATAAAATACTAAGTGAGTTGTGTACCTTGGAAAAAGAGGATGATCGCGCTCAATATCAAGATGCGGGGACTATGTGGATTACCTCTCCTTGCCTTCCAGTCGGCTAGAAGGTAAGGGCCTCACTTTCCATGCTTTCCTGCGAAACAAACACAAAACAAGAGGCAAAACTCATTAGAAAATGCTAAGTGTAGAAATCTGTCCAAGTGCATAAAGTAGCATGAAAGATTGAGGGCAAACTTACCGGGGGAGGGTTTTTAACCCCTATGGAAGGGTGCAAACAATAGGTGTGTATATTGTGATGAGATTAACATGAAGAAATTGATTTAATATGCCATGATGAACATAGATAAACAAGATGCAAAAGTGCATGCCACAAGAAAAACTGTGCAAACAGTGTAAAGTGGGTGCAAAGACTGATGCAAACAGTAGGGCAAACGATGTCCAAATGAAAAGAAATTTGAGATGACAGAAGACTTGAGTGTTGTAAAGAAGTAGGAACAAGAATCACTCAAAAGGAGGTCGGGACAGAAAGTTGTGACACCGGAGATTTGGGAAAAAATATAGAATGTGCAGAAAATTCAGAACAGTGCACAAAATGGACTCAAAGAATGATGAATATCTCACAAGATAGAACACCAAAAGAGGAAAGAGTGGATGCTATGGAAAGGTGGGAGTGTTGTGGTGAAACTAGGGTAGAAATGAGAGTTTAAAACGGGGAAGAGACCAGTGAAAAATGGGGTGGAAAACACAAGCAAATAGAGCGGTGCAGAACATGGGAGGAAAATGACAGTATAAAAACAGAATGATCAAGCAAAACTCATGGACAAAATATGCATGAAGATGATGAAATAATGAGCCCAAAACTAAGGAACATAAAGATTATACTTCCCTCTAGAGCCTGGAGTTGAAAGGGAGGATAAAGAGTGCCCCACGGCCTCGCACCAGCGACGCAAACATGCCCCCGTCGCAAGAAATCTGAGTTTCAGAAAAGTGCAGAACAGTGTGGTGAAATCACAAAAGTAGGGGCTTGGAAGAGGGGGACAAGATATGAGAAATAAGGCAAACATATAATGAAAACGAAGCTAATACTCCCCTCTTCAAGATGGAGTTGAGGGAGGACGAAAAGGATGAAGTACGACTCCGCACTGGCTTGATGAACAGGCCCCCGTCGTGGACTTTGTAGCAGAAATCAGCAAACTGTGATGATTTGCCAAACGTAGGGGCGAAGTTGAGAGGGCAAATGTTGATGAAATTGAGCAAACAAAGAACCAAAACGAAGCTTATACTTCCCTCTTCAGGCTAGGGTCAAAGGAGGATGAAGAAAATTCGGCATGGCTTCGCCGTCGCCTTGAAAACATGCCCCCGTCGCACAGGAAATCTGGGCAGGTTTATATAAAAAAAGTGGTGAAACCCCCAACTTTCTCCCACGATTCCAGAAGATAGAGTCCACCAAATCTCGAGATCTTTGGATCATTCTCGAGATAATAGTCAAAATAAGGCGTAAGAACAAACATGACTCTTTTTGGTTGAAGATTGTGGAAGTTATGGCTCTTGGAAGAAGCCTCTGGAACCTAATCTGCAGGGTTTTTTGGTTGCACGAAAAGTAGAAAACCTGATATTGCGGCCAAGATTCCAAGAGATATAGCCCATCAAATTTTGATTTCTATGAACCAAATTAAAGATAATACAAAGGGCTAGAAGTAGGAAAAAACGGGGATCAATTTGGATACGCATTCTAGAAGTTATGGCCGCCGCAAGATAGCCACATCGCGTAGGTTCGTGGAGATAGAGTCCAGAGCAGGCTGGACTCTTATTGGATAAACGGTCGGACGACTGACTGTTAAGGGTTAAACGGTCGTCAACCGACCGTTTACAACAATGAACGGCCATTAACACGACCATTTAAGGTAGACTTTGCGTGACTTTAGAAATTAGATTATATCTCCCAAACGGTGCAGAATTAGCGAAAGTGGTAGAAGATAAAATTATAGATAACTCAAAAATAAACAACTTTTATGAAGAAAGTAAGATGAGAAAATGATCATAAGAGAGAGAAAATAGGGCTAGAAGAGAGAGAACGAATATCGGGACATAGGTGAATAATGCAGTCTGCCAAAAAATTGTAAATAACTTGAAATCGGTGCAGAACTGGCCAAAGACGTAGAAGAAGAAATTATAGGGATTTGAAATATGAACAACTTTGGTGAAGGACATATTTTGAAAAGAGGAAAGGAAGGGGGTGAAAAAGGACCATTTTCAAGACTGCGCAACGAAAGGGGGCTGAATGCTTGATGGAAGCCGGCCTAAATGGGCCGTAAGGCGACTTTGAAGGCCGGAAGGTGACAAGATAGGCTCCATGGCTCTATGAAATAATGATGTCCAAGGTTCAAAAGGAATGGAATAATGAAATGGGCTCGAAATCCATCCAAGAATGGCTCCAAAATAATGGGTAATTCGGGGCATCAAAATGATGAATAAGAGAATTGACTCAACTCGTGGGCTAAAAACGGGTGTCAACAACACCATCTATCTTCAAAACTTCAACTATCTCAGCATCTATCTCAATAAAACATTAGCTATCTCACCAGCGTCCCTTTTCAAAATTTCAGTTATCTCAGTGTAACGACCTAAGATCCAGATGCTAGGTCAAACCCGATACCATTTGGATCTTACGATGTCACCCACAAGTTGGGAAGCTCGTAAGTGTTCAATAGGTGTCACGGGACCGTAAAAAAATCTAAAATAAATACAAAAATTAAAGTGCTGAAATTAAAATTTATATTTATAAACATATTTACATAATTTTACATAGTTTCTAATCTATATATACAAGTCCCAAAGGTACAACTCAACAAAAGAAAAGTACAAAGCCTAGGGGCATACCCCGGCTAGCAGAAGCTGGCGACGCTAAGACTCTCGGGCACTGCTCAAGGCCTCCAGACAATGAGGAGGCACTCCACACCTAAAAAGAAAAGGGGTGAGCCTCATCTCATTGGCTCAATAGGGGTCCTGCTGATCTCCACCATAATGAAACGTACCGAACATCGCAGTAAGTAATAAGGCATAAAGAACAGTAAAGCAAGAAGATTAGTAAGGTAGAAGGAATTGCACTATAAACGCACATAACTATGCTAAACCACTAACTGCCGAAAGCCTCACAACGATGGGATACCTCGAGTGTCGAACATAAATCATGCAAAATAGAATCCTCATAATCTAGGCTACAAAAGGATAGATCATGATATCCTATCTCGGAATATGTCTCCTAGAGGATGACCGATAGAATCTAGGCTACTAGGTAGACGCTCAGTCAGTCAATGAAGGAACACGGCTACACTGTCGGAGCAGGACTCTCGAAGACAGTAGGGAACCACGTCTCGATCACGTGTAACAAAGACACCGAGCCGCCAAAACATTGAACCTCGTCAGTAGGAAACCTGAGTCGCTACCTCACAAGTGACAGGAGCACTACCCACTAGAAGCAAGGCCGGATGCGTCCACTGACGACTTAGTTTGCACCCCAGTTGTCTCCCTACTCACCCTAGGCGAAAACTGAGACACCGTAAGTAAGTACCACATAACAAAACATGGACTAGTCGGGGTCGCACTCGTCAGTGCGTGTCCAAATCCCCAAACCGCGTGTGCACACACAGACTATCCGCTCTAAGTCGGATCCTCTAGCTGGTTTTCCCCCTAGCCTAGACTCAGGCTGCAAAGACAAGGGGCCCTACGATAACCAGCCTAAAATTTGTCTCATCAGGAAAGCTCTCAACTGCTCTCAAGTGGGTCCACACACGGGTGCATAGGAAAGTTATGACTAGTGGGGAAGGTCATTAAAGGTGAGAACTCACTAAAGAAGCAAAAACCACCGTACCACCTATTTGTGCTAATCTAACCGTACACATGTAACACGTCACGAGGCTACTTTACAACATGATAACCCTAGAACCTCTGACTGGATGGCTAATCTATCAGCTAACGGGGTACAAAGAATAAGCTAAAATCACAAATCACGCGAAATGACGAAAGACGCTCATCGAGTGAACCGGGACCTGGGCGGCCAACCCCTTGGCTGCCCAGCCTCCTCGGAAACCACCCAAGTGGCCGCCACCCCCTGTGGCCTAGGCGGCCATCCCTCTAGACGAAAGGGTAGGGTCCTGGGCGACCAGCCCATGGGCTACTCAGAGAGAGGACAGGGTGGCCAGGGCTTTGGCCGCCCAGACAGTTGGCCCCTAGGCAGCCACAGCAGTGGCCTCCCAACCCTCCAGGAGGCCATAACATTGGCCGCCTAGAGTGGGCAAGGAGGTAGGCCATCTGGCTGCCACCTGATCAAGAACCCCATCCAGAACCAAGTTCAGAGGGTTGATCTGAAGCCCAACTGCCCCCCAATGCGAGCGAGAAATCCCAAGAAACATGGAAAATGTATTCCCGAGTACAATGCCATCCACAAAATATGATTTAAGCTAAGAATCGCTATGAAATCCAGTCGAACGCGCTCTCGACCCTAACATGCGTTTTTCACCCAAAAAGGTGATAAACTCCTCTCTCTCGCCCAAAACGCTACCGGATCAAGGGAAAACGCTGGAGAAGTAGTTAGAATCCATCCCCCTACGTCCCAAGAAGAAACCGTGAGCTATGAATGTTGAATCACTAAGAAACGTGGTGTTCGCTCGAACCGAACCCCGATCTCGCAAGCACGCCGTGCCGCACCATTGTCTTCGGCTCCTCATGTCCATCCCCCACCGCTCGAAGCTCACGCGGCCCCCGATCTTACCCACCGCCGTCGTCTGTCGACCGCCGGAGAGGTGCAGGGAGAGAGGGAGAGAACGAGAAAGTGCGGGGGAGAGAAAAGGGGGGGTTATTAAGTTTTAAGTTTTATATTTGTTATTCTTTATTTTTTGAAAATCTACATTAACTCTGAAAATTCTCAAAAAAATATATTCTGACACAGAAAAATTCTTGAAAAAAGTAAGGCCACTCAACGTGCCATCACGGACCCGAAATGACGCTCATAAATACTGTTTAGGGGTCTGAGACTCCGATATTAAATTTAAAAACCCAAATGGTCACGATCTACAACCCGCGGAAACACGATCCAAAACCTGGGGCGTTACACTCAGCGCCTATCTCAATAAAACATCAGCTATCTCATCAGCACCTATCTTCAAAACTCCAACTATCTTAGTGCCTATCTTAATAAAACATCAGGTATCTCAACTTAGGCTATCTCATGGCGCCTATTTCTCTTTCTCTCTTCCTCCTCCGCCTATCTTCCTCCTAACTCATCGTACAATACTACGTCTCGTTATCTGACATTTGTGATATAGTAAATGACTGAATCTCAAAAAGTGCTTAACATAAAAGTTGTAGATAATCGAGTTATTTTTTAATGATCTTAATTTATATTCATTTGGACATTCTTGTACAAAGTTATGCTTAAAATAATTGACTACTATCCTGAAGTTACGAATTCTTGTTAATTGGCTCAAATCCACTAAATTGGCCAGTTTAATAAGCTCTTAACATACCTAACCCAATCCACTAATGGGCTTCCCTAAAATTGGGGTGCTATAGTAGGAGTTGGAGAAGTATTCTCTTTAATCGGAGAGCCCTAGAAAAATGAATAGAGATACCTTAAGTACTTGTAAAGTATACATATGATAAATCTTGATTGTGTTAGTTTATAAATCTTATTCTTGATTTTTCTATGATATTTTGAACCCTTAGGCCACGTTTGGAAATGATTATGGCCATTGGGATTTTTGGAAAATCTCTTACACCATACAAGTTTGACACATGGGAGATTTTGGAAAAAACAAAAGTGTAGAATCCCATTTGGAATATGGGATTGAATCTGCCCACAAGGTGGGGGGTTAACATTGAGAATGACATTTTTACCTTTTTATCGTTAACTGTATGTGCCAAATCATTGTTCCACACTAGTCATATTTTTCGCAACACTGAAGTAGCTATAGTACTTAATTTGTTCGCTGGAGAATAAGAAAAAGAAAAGGATGCCACGGTGGCCGGCGAGGGTAGGAGAAGGTGATGTCATCCATGGGGGGGGGGGGGGAGATGGCGAGTTGGTGAGCGCGGACTTGCTCTATTTGTCGGATAATAAGAAGAAGAAGACGGGACGGCATCTACATGCGAGGGGGCGATGACGTTGGCGTCCACGGGGTGGGGGGCGATGATGAGTCCATGTGGCATCTACGGGCAGACAGGCATGGGGGGTGGAGGGTGACTGCGAGCTGGCGAGTGTGGACTGATAGCCACAAGCCCATCATTAGAAAGTTGTGCCACAATTTAAAAATTAACCGATCTCACTCACTTAAGAATATATGAATTAAAGTAAAGTGGTGAATATGGGTCGATCCCACGAGGAAGAAATATTTTTCAATTAAGCATAGGAGAAAACTCTTATATTTGAAAGATCCAAACTTTTGAGTGAGATTAAACTAATGAAAATAAAATTGCATGACAATAAACCTATCTAAAGAATATGAGAGGGTGAAAGAATATAACTTAGAAGGAGATAGAAAGAGAAGAACATAATTTCTCAAATTTTGAATTTTATTACTAGGAAAGGTGACAGGTACAGCTCTATAAAAAATGAAAAATACAACTTGATTGAAAATAAAAGAGTGAAAGAAGAAGTGGAGCCAAGATATTTGGATGAAGAACACCGCCGTCTCCTTGCCGTGCTGAGCCTTGGAATTTCACCCCGCCGTGAAGTAGACACCGCCGAGAGGACCAAACGAAGAAGATCCACCAAAGGGATGTGTGAAGAAAATAGTGGAAGAGGGAGATAGATAGGTGGAGGAAGAAGCTTTTAAAAATAATTAAAAGGCATGTGTGTGCATAAGTGTGTGTTTGAACAGAGAATAGAAAGAGAGATGAAGAGAGAGGGGCGACGGTGGGTGAAGAAATAAAAAGCACAGTAAAATAGAATAAAAATAGAGGGTGAGAAGAGAGAAAATAACTTAAAAACTAAAGAGATTTAGAAGAAGTGGAAGAAGAGAAAGTTGTAGAGGACGAAGAGAGGAAGAAAGTTGATGAAAAATATAGAGGCAGAAGATGAGAGGAAGAATGTGAAAAACTAGGAAGAACAGGGTGATGTCGCAGATGAATAGTAAGAAAAATGTAGGGACAGAGCTTTGAAAAAGAAGGAATAACTTAAAAATAGGGAAGAATCAGAGAAAGATGAAGAAGAAGAAATTATAGAAGACTTAAAAACGCACAACTTTTAAGAAGAAAGTAATTTAAAATGACGAGCAGAAGAACATGAAAAAGAGGCTAGAAGTAGAAGCTAACTAGCAAACTCCTCTCCATGGTGGCCTTCGGGCTACTTATATACTCCCACGATCGTGAGTTTCCAGAACTAGTTCAAATCCGATTTACAAACATAAGGAATTGATCAACATAGGTCTCTTGCCATATTTAGAGTCCTCCTTTCCTCAAACAAAAGGAGATGAGCTCAAATAATAGATGATAGCTTCGATCGGAGCAATGCGGTTCTGTTTCTGGTTCAAACTAAAAATGGCGACCAATCAGTGGACGTTAATTCTTCAATGAGCGACTCTTTACTTAGGCGCACATTCTTCATTTCGTTATTTTAACATTTTTCCAATATTCTGACTTTTCTGTACATCAGGATTTAGCGCCCGTGTAAACGGTCGCAGGTTCTTCAATGGGCGACACTTCCAACCGTCGCTCAATCTTTTCCTTTTCTTTCTATTTTCTGATCAAAATAAATGGGCGCCCGTCAAGCTGTCGCAGTTTATTGAACTTGCGCCCTTGCAGAAGGGCGTTCATTAAATAGCGCCTAGATTTTGGTCGCTCATTCCTGTAAATTCAGAAAAATTTAAGATAATCAATATTCTTGATAAAAATAGTTATGCAATTTCTTAATTAAATCTCACATTGTCATTTTCCCTCAAAAAATGATGGTAAAATACATGCAAACTCAAATAATGTGTGAGAATGAGTTTTGTTCATATTAATGCACAACTATACTCATTAAATGCTCAAAAATGATGAATATGATGTAAATTATGATATGAAATATAGCACTTATCACACCCCCAACTTACTCATTTCTAGTCCCTTAGTAATGTAAATAAATTAAAATTTAGGGCTAACAAGAGCTTGCAAAATTCATACTCTCATATCCAGCTCTCTCTTCATAGAATCAACCAAAGATTAGGAATCTGGAATTATTAATGCACACTAGCCTTATGTAGGAAATTAAGGTACATGATTAAGAATACAAATCAAAGTTCAATAGCACTTGTGCATGTGTAATTTTAAATCCATAGCATAAACATTTGCATCCCTCATATGCTATTTCAAGCAAGTGTCTTTTAATCCTACAGCTCTTAGATCAGAGCATTAAACTCAATAGCTTTTGTCTGCCTTATTTATTTGTCCCCTTTGGGATCTTTTTATTTATTTTTTCTACACACATGATACTACACTACCCTTCACTGTTTTACATGAACCTCGACTCTTTCCTTAAGAGTAGCAGGCCCAGTTACACAGATCAAGGTCCTCATTTCCGTTTGACGCGAACCTCAACACGTCTTAGGTGAAGTAGGCCCGATTACTAAGATTCGGGACATTTTTCATGGTGTTTCTTTTTTCATCATTTTTTTCACTTATTTGATAAATAATCTGATAGAAAACTTTTTCAAAATAACTCTTCCTCAAGAAGTGTAGAGTATTAGACAACATACCCAAAATAATATAAAGCTTGTCCTGCTTGTTTCATTAGTGTGCATAGTGATTTTCATATAATTTTTATTTTTCTAAAGTGCTCATGAACTTTAAAAAGATTCTTATATCAGTTTTTCATAGCTAGATCGAATAAATTTTTCATCATCCTTCTCCCTAGTCTTTTCTCTATTCCAAAATTACTTTCAATGAAAGCATGAATTAACATCATTTTGGGGATTTCATCTTTTTACTTTTATGCAAAAATTTCTCTCAGGTTATACTATATGCTTCATTTTTCTCTCACCTCCCACCCGAACTTGAATGACATTGTGCTCAATGGCATATAGAGTTGAAAGCAAATAGAACAATGTAACCAAAAAAAATTTCTGAGATGGAAGGGTACAACCTGGTGTGTGGGATGAAAACTCCATCAATGGACATCGACGGCTTCTTCTCCTTGACCTGTCTTACTAAAACACACTCAAAAAAAAAATCAAATAACAAAAACCTTGGGTTGCCTCCTAGAAACGCTAAATTTTTCGTCTTCAGCCAGACGCATGAAAGCTCGCAAAGATTTTATTCTAGATCACTTAAAGTAATGGACTCTTTTAACAGCTGCTCATTTTCCAAGTAAGGTTTTAATCTTTGACCGTTGATAGTGAAAATGTGATCATTTTTAGGATTCAAAATTTTAACAGCGTCATGGTCAAAAACTTTAACAACAACAAACGATCCATCCTATCTGGATTTGAGCTTACCAGGGAACAAGCGCAGCCTAGAATTAAATAGCCAAACCTTTTGATTAACAGAAAAAGTCTTCTTGTGAATATTCTTATCGTGGAATGCCTTGATTTTAGCTTTGTAAATATTTGAATTTTCATAGGCTTCATGTCTTAATTCCTCCAGCTCATTGAGTTGTAGAGCTCTTTGGACACTAACTTGAGTTAGATCAATGTTAACTTGTTAAATGGCCCAATATGCTCTATGCTCAAGTTCTACGGGCAAGTGGCAGGCTTTTAAAAAATCAGGCGGTAAGGTGACATGCCAATGGGAGTTTTATATGTAATTCTGTACGCCCATAATGCATCATCTAGTCTCTCGGACCAGTCTTTCTTATCCGGCCTAACTGTCTTATGCAAAATATTTTTAATCTCCCTATTGGATACTTCAACTTGGCCACTGGTTTGGGGATGATAGGGGGTAGCGAGCTTATGAGTGATGCCAAATTTGTAAAGCAGAGCTTGAAATTGTAAATTCGTGAAGTGGGAACCCCCATCACTAATGATAGCTCTAGGACATCCATATCTGGAAAAGATGTTCTTTTTGATAAATTTCATCACCACCTTATGGTCATTGGTCCTAGTAGCAACAGCTTCAATCCATTTTGAAACATAGTCCACTGCCACCAAGATGCATTCATTGCAAAATGAAGGTGGAAATGGTCCCATAAAATATATTCCCCAAACATCAAAGATTTCAACAAGCAGAATGGGATTCAGCGACATCATATCTCTCTTTGAATTGTTACACACTGCTTGACATCTCAAACATGTTTTTAAAAATTCATAAGCATCCTTAAATATTGTGGGCCAATAAAATCCACTTTGTAGCACTTTCACCGTAGTCTTCTTTCCAGATAAATGTCCCCCACAAGCAAGATTATGACAAAAGTTTAAAACAGAATGTTGCTCCTCCTCGGGGACACATCTTCTTATAATATGATCTGAACCCATGTGAAACAGCTCTGGGCCCTCCCAAAAATAGTGCTTAACCTTTGCAAAGAATTGATCCTTCTCCTGTTTAGTCCACCCTCCTAGAATTTATCCTACCGCCAGGTAATTGATAATGTGAGCATACTAGGGAGTTGAAGTGTGAGAGATACAAAGAATGTGCTCATCGGGAAAAGAATCAGACATAGGAGCACTTTCAGGTATCACTATCCTAGACAAATGATCAGCTACAACATTCTCTAACCCCTTCTTGTCTCTAATTTCTAAATCAAACTCTTGTAGCAATAAAAATCCATCGAATGAGACGGGGTTTGGCATCTTTCATGGAAAGGAGATATTTCAAAGCTGAGTGATCAGAATAAACAATAACCTTAGCCCCTAACAAATACGATCAAAATTTTTCCAGGGTAAAAATAACAGCTAGCAATTCCTTCTCCGTGGTGGTGTAATTCAATTGTGCAACGGCGAGGGTGCGGCTCGCATAATAGATCACCACATGCTTCTTATCTATCCTTTGACCTAAGACAGCTCCAATGGCATAGTCTGAGACATCACACATTATCTCAAAAGGTAGCGACCAATCAGGAGATTGAAGAATCGGAGCGGAGCTTGAGTTAAGGCCGCTTTCAAGGAATTAAATGCCTCAAGACAGGAATCATCAAGATTGAAAAGAGTGTCCTTGGCAAGCAATTGAGTGAGAGGACGAGTAATGGTAGAGAAGTTCTTGATGAATCTGCGATAGAATCCAGCATGGTCAAGAAAAGATCGAATCTATTTAACCGAAGAGGGAGGAGGAAGATTGGAAATCAAATCGACCTTAGCCTTATCAACCTCTATTCCTCTTTCTGAAACAACATGGCCTAAAATTATTCCTTCTCTAACCATAAAATGACTCTTCTCCCAGCTTAACACAAGATTTGATTCATTACACCTCTTCGGCACCTGCATTAGATTTTCATAGCAATTCTCAAAGGAAGTACCAAATACAGAGAAATCGTCCATAAAAACTTCCAGAAATTCACCCACCATTTCAAAAAATATTGACATCATGCGTCACTGAAAGGTGGCTGGGGCATTGCACAGCCCAAATGGCATTCTTCTAAAAGTAAACGTACCATAGGGGCATGTGAATGTTGTCTTCTCTTGATCCTCCGGGTAAATAGCAACTTGATTATACCTAGAATAGCCATCCAAAAAGTAGAAATACTTTTGTCCAGCCAGCTTCTCCAAAATTTGATCCACAAACGGGAGTGGGAAATGATCTTTCTTTGTCATCGAATTCAATTTTATATAATCTATACAAACTCTCCACCCCATTTGCAATCTCATTGGTATTTCTTCTCCTTTCTCATTGGTAACAATCGTCAGCCCTGACTTCTTAGGAACAACTTGCGTGGGGATGACTCACTTACTATCCGAAATGAGATATATAATCCCAACATCCATCCACTTTACAACATCTTTCTTGACCACCTCCTTCATGTTCGGATTCAGCCGACGTCGCATCTCTCTACTCGGCTTGGCATTGTCCTCTAAATATATATAGTGCATGCACACATCCGGACTAATACCCTTCAAATCTGCCACTGACCAACCTATCGCCCCTTTATGCTCCTGAAGGACATCTAAAAGCTGAGACTCTTGAGAAGAAGTGAGATTGGAAGCAATAATCACGGGCAGAGTTTGGTCAAGGGCCTAGATAAGCATACTTTAAAGAATCTGGCAGAGGCTTCAATTCAAGAATGGGCGACTGATCCAAAGATGGAAGAACATGTTTAGCTTGCAATAGAGGGAGTGGCTCTATCTTAGAGTAGGGTGCGGAAGAGAATAGAGAATCCTGCAACATGCTATCCTCTCCTAAGGTATCCTTCACTTCATCTAGATTTTCATCGATCAATTCCTCAAACATAGCAATAGCATTACATTCCTTGTCTTGTTCCGGATATTGGGATGCCCTAAACACATTCAAAGAAACCTTCTCACCTCCGAACGATATATCCATCATTCCTATGGCACAGTTTATATTGGCCTTCGCCGTAGCTAGAAACGGACGTCCCAAAATAATGGGAGTATGCTTTAATTCCTTGGACGAGGCCATATCTAAAATGAGGAAATCCACCGAGAAATAGCACTCATGAACTTTTACAATCACATCCTCCAATAGACCCCTTGGAGTTTTCACAGAACGATCCGCCAGTTGAAGGATTATAGATGTGGGCTTTAACTCCCCTAGATCAAATTGCTCATAAATAAAGGTGGGCAACAAATTAACACTGGCTCCAAGGTCTAGCAACGCTTTATCAAATGTAACTCCACCTATATCACATGAAATTAGAGGAGCTCCAGGGTCCTTCAACTTCTTAGGTAAATGATTCATCACAACAGCACTGACATCTTCAGATAAGTAGATCTTTTGAGTTATCGCCTTAGGCTCCCTTTTTGGAGTACATAGCTCTTTTAGAAACTTCGCATATGCCGGGACATGCTTGATCACGTCTAAAAGTGAAATATTGATATTCACCTATTTAAACAATTCCACTAATTCCTCCTATTGAACTGACTTTTTCTTTTGAGCCTTTGACTTTAGAGCATCAGGAAAAGGGATCTTAGGAACATACTCTTGGGTACTTTCATCATCAACCTTTGATTTTCCTTTATCCAGCTTATTTTTTCCCCCTCCGACTTCTTATTCTCTTGCACAATTACTGGTTCCTCATCTTCACTTTCACTCTCCTCGTGGGCTTCTAGGCCCGAACTGCTACCAACTCCCCTAGCCTTATATGGGTCATCTAGAATATTCTCACTCCTAAGGGTAGATATAGCCTTGGCATTCTCAAATTGAGGGTCTATAGGAGGGGGAGGCTGAGGTTGGTTAGGTTGAGGAAGAATGGGAGGAGCTCTGTGAGGGAAACCTAGGAGTTGATTCCTGGGGTTAGCCACTGGTTGGTTAGGAAGCTGGCCTACCTCTCTCCTCATGTTACTTGCTGTTAACTGCCCTATTTGGTTCTCCAACTTGGAAATAGACTGATGCTGAGTAAGGATGAGTTGTTGGAGTTGTTCAAATTTCTTATCAAAATTAGGCTGAGTAGGAGGTGACTGATATTGAGGTTGATAAAAACGATTGAAGGGATATTAATTATATGGGCCCTGAGGAAATTGATTTTGATGATAATGGGCCTGAGCATGATGAAACGGAGGTTGAGGGTATTGATGTTGAACTTGTTGAAAAGGAGATTGAAAATGTTGGTGAGACTAGCTTGGCACTTGAAAGGGTTGTTTTGGAACAGCTTGGTTCGAGGGATTCGCTTGCATAGGTGGACCCTATTGAGGTTTCCAAGAAAAATTAGGGTGGTTTCTCCAACCTGCATTGTAAGTGTTGGAATAAGGATCATAAGCAGGTTTGGACACACCCTGAGCCGCAAAGATCTGTTCTTGGATGAACGGGGGAGGCTGGGATGTTGTAGGGCAATCAATGACAGCATGGTTAGGGCTAGAACAAAGAGCACAGATTTCTTCAAGATTAGGAGCTGAGAACGGTTGAGGTTGAGGAGCAAAAGAGAAAGAAGGTTTTATCTAGATAGCAGTTGATCTAACTTCTAGGCTACCAAATCAACCTTCTCCATTTTCTGCGCCAACAAATCTATTTTATTCAATTTTTGAGTTATGGCATTAATATCCACCTTGCTCTCAAATTCTCCTTGGTTCTTAACTTCATATAGCCCTGACCTCTTTAATGACCCAATCATTCGTTCATAAGATGAGAGCGAGACATGACTAATAGAATTTTCACTAAGCATCTCAAATAAATCATAGGCCTCGTCCTCGCTCTTACTCATAAATGCTCCCCCACATAAAGCATCCACCATGTGTCTATAGTTTTCTGTCAATCCCTCATAGAATGCCTGGATAATTTGCCATCTTGATAATCCATGGTGGGGGCATTTCCTTAACAAATCTTTCAATCTATCCCACGCCTCGTGGATTTACTCTCCAAGGTTTTGTGTGAATCCAGTTATGGCTCTCCTCATGGTATTAGTTCATCTTATGGGATAGAATTTCTTTAAAAACTCCTTTTACATTTCATCCCATATATCTAAGGATTTATCCAAGGCACCTAACCAACATTTAGCTTTGTCTTTGAGGGAAAAAGGAAAGAGAGTCAATTTAAGAGCATCATCTGAAAATTTTAGATTTTGACAGTTGAGTAAATCTGGAGAAACTCATCAAGATGTTTATATGGATCTTCATTGGTATTGTCATAGAAAGATGGTAAAATTTGGATGGCACTTGATTTAATCTCATACTGAACCGCTTGGTTCTGAGGTGCTTGGACATAGAAGGATGGTTGATATTGATTAGGCATGAAATAGTCCTTCATCTGCTTAGGAACTTGTTGCACTTGTTGTTGATTTTGGTTCTCCATGAGACTAGGTTGTGGATGATTTCTAGAATAGACTAACCTCTCAATCTCACTGATGGGCCCTAACAAATGTGGATGTAGGGATCTCCTACCTTGTATGTAATGTAAAAAGGGCCCAAAGGGAAATTGTTTATTTTTGGATTTTTAGATTTTTTTTTCTTCTAAAAAATGAGTCAAATGCAACACTAACTATATGAATTATGTATGTGAAAATGATGATTTTTTTTTAAAAAGAAGAATTAGTACTCACTATTAAATTGGTTAACTGGCCAGGTAAGAGGTGGAGTTGTGGGAGGCTCCCCCTACTTTCGTAGGGTCATAATTAAATAAGCACAATCTCACTTGGGCGTTTACCACTAAACCTGTAGCCTTGACACCAATTTTCCAAAAATAGTAATAAATTCCAACACTTTTTTTTATGTGAAACCTTCTAAGGACAATCTATCTTCAAGGTACTTCTTGGTACAACCGGCCCGGCGTCCGTGAGGGAATCCACGGGTGCGGGGACTTATGGAGGTCTTGGAAAAGGAAATTCCAATCCAAAGAGATGGAATGCTCAATGGAGAGTCTTTCCAATTCTAAGAAGAGTGTAAGGAATCCAAACTTGCCGTTGGGAAGGGGAAAGAGAAGAGAACAGAAAGATTTTTTTTCTTTTTTTTAAATAATGATGCAAGTAAATAAGAAATCAACTAAAATATAAAATACATGAAAATAATGCAACAAAGATGAAAACATGCTATCATGATGGGATTTTTTCTATTTTTCTATTTTTTGATATTTTTTAGAGAATTTTTTCAGATTTTTATTTTCAAAAGAAAGAGATATGGATAAAATATAACTAACAACTAAAAAAACTAAACAATATACAAAATTACTGCAAATTAAGACCTAAAATCATGTTTTTTTATGTTTTCTGATTTTTTTGATTTTTTTTATTTTTAAAAGAATTCTTTAGATTTTTTAGAATTTTTCAGAACATGACCTTTTCCTACGTTTACTGACCTTTAGCGACGCTTGAATTTTTCTGAATTTTCTGAATTTCTGCTTTCTACTACAGTTTCAGGCATCAGTGACGTTTTATGTGACAGTTTTTTTTTCTAAGAATTTTCATGTCTGAATTTTTGTAGATTTTCTGATATTTTTAATTTTTTCTGTAAAATAAAATAGAAAAATTAGTAAAACTATATACAAATCAAACACAACAATTTTAAACAATTAAAAATTATTTCTTCCCCAGCTATGGCACCAAAAATTGATAGTCACAAACCTGTCGTTAGAAAGTCGTGCCATAATTTAAAAATTAACCGAACTCACTCACTTAAGAATATATGAATTAAAGAAAAGTGGTGAATATGAGTCAATCCCACGAGGAAGAAATACTTTTCAATTAAACATGGGAGAAAACTCTTATATTTGAAAGATCCAAACTTTTGAGTTAGATTAAACTAATGAAAATAAAATTGCATGACAATAAACCTATCTAAACAATATGATAGGGTGAAAGAAGAGAACTTAGAAGGAGATAGAAAGATAAGAACATAAATTTCTAAAATCTGAATTTTATTACTATGAAAAGTGACAAGTACAACTCTATAAAAAAATAAAAAATACAACTTGACTGAAAATAAAAGGGTGAAAGAAGAAGTGGAGCCAATATATTTGGATGAAGAACATCGCCGTCTCCTTACCATGTCGAGCCTTGGAATTTCACCTCGCCGTGAAAGTAGACGTCTCCGTGAGGACCAAAGGAAGAAGATCCGCCAAAGGGATGTGTGAAGAAAATACTAGAAGAGGAAGATAGATAGGTGGAGGAAGAAGCTTTTAAAAATAATTAAAAGGCATGTGTGTGCGTAAGTGTGTGTTTGAACAGAGAGTAGAGGGAGAGATGAAGAGAGATGGGCGACGGTGGGTGAAGAAATAAAAAGTACAGTAAAATAGAACGAAAATAGAGGGTGAGAATAGAGAAAATAACTTAACAACTAAAGAGATTTAGAAGAAGTGGAAGAAGAGAAAATTGTAGAGGACGAAGAGAAGAAGAAAGTTGATGAAGAACGTAGAGGCAGAAGATAAGAGGAAGAAGGTGAAAAACTAGGAAGAACAGGGTGTTGGCGCAGATGAACAGTATGAAAAATGCAGGGATAGAGCTTTGAAAAAGAAGGAATAAATTAAAAACAGCGAAGAATCAAAGGAAGAGGAAGATGAAGATTAAGAAATTGTAAAAGACTTAAAAACGCACAACTTTGAAGAAGAAAGTGATTTAAAATGACGAGCAAAGGAACATGATAAAGAGGCTAAAAGTAGAGGCTAACTAGCGAACTCCTCCCCATGGTGGCCTTCAGGCTACTTATATACTCCCACGATCGTGAGTTTCTAGAACTAGCTCAAATCTGATTTCCAAGCATAAGAAATTGATCAACATAGGTCTCTTGTCATGTTTAGAGTCCTCCTTTCCTCAAACAAAAGGAGATGAGCTCAAATAATAGAAGATAGCTTCAATCGGAGTGATGTGATTCTGTTTCAGGTTCAAACTAAAAATGGCGACCAATCAATGGGCGTTAATTCTTCAATGAGCGACTCTTTACTCGGGCGCACATTCTTCATTTCCTTATTTTAACATTTTTCTAATATTCTGACTTTTCCGTACATCAGGATTTAGTGCCTGTGTAAACGGTCGCAGGTTCTTCAATGGGTGACACTTCGAACCGTCGCCTAATCTTTTCCTTTTCTTTCTATTTTCTGATCAAAATAAATGGGCGCCCGTCAAGCTGTCGCAGTTGATTGAATTTGCGCCCTTGCAGAAGGGCGTTCATTAAATAGCTTCTGGATCTTTGTCACTCATTCCTATAAATTAAGAAAAATTTAGATAATCAATATTCTTGATAAAAATCGTTATGTAATTTCTTAATTAAATCTCACATTATCATTTTCACTCAAAAAATGATGGTTAAATATATGCAGACTCAAATAATGTGTGAGAATGAGTTTTGTTCACATTAATACACAACTATACTCATTAAATGCTCAAAAGTGATGAATATGATGTAAATTATGATTTGAAATATAGCACTTATCATTGACCTGCTCTATTCGCCGAAGAAGAAGAAGACGAGTCAACATCTACGAACGGGAGGGGGGGCGATAGCAATGGCCACTCCCAAGCGATGCCGATGGTGAGGGTGGGGGCATTTCCAACAAAACACCTCCATAACTTGCCTATTGCACCCTAGAGAGCTGCCCTCGACCAGCTTCTGTGGATTCCTGGAGTGCATTGTTACTGTGTCTATCTCTCTTTTCATTTCAAAATCCCTCGCTGTACGGAAGCCTAGGTCGAATGGCTGATTTGAAAATGTTGTTGGGGTTGTTAGGGATTCTAATGACTAGAAAGCCTCCCAACAACGTGTAACACCTTAATTTTATGAAGCCCAAAAATATATTGGATTTCCATGATAAGAGCCCAATATGTTGGCCCACTTAGTTTGTCTAAGTCTGTTAAGTGATATTAATTAATTTAAATAAATAATCCACTTATTATTAAGCATAACTTTGCATGAGAATTCAAAATAGGGTCAATACTAGACCCATTGAAAAGATAATTTATTTATCTATAAGTTTCTTGTGGAGCACTTTATCAGATTTCGACGTTTAATAGATAAAGAATGACATACAAAATAAAGATGATTGTGTTTTATTAGAAGGGATTTTTGCATGAAAACTATTGTTAGAGATGAATTTATAAAAAAATCATTCTTAGAAATGCATTAGCAGACATGTCACTGAGTTAATTCAAATAGTGCATAAATGTCATTTAAGCGTGATTTTTTTATAAATTTTTGACAAAAAGAAGTGATATGTCTGTAAATAAATATGACAATTTTGCACAATTTATATTTACACAGTGATATGTCTGCTAATATATTTCTAGGAATAGTTTTTTGGTAAATTCACCTCTAACAATGATTTTCATGCAAAAATTCTTTATTAAAATTATAGATAATTTGATCTTTAGTGTCTCGCGAATTTCCTAATTCACAACGTTTGTGTACGACGTGACATCTTCAGACCAGATACAGGACATCAGGGAAGAGGGCACCGTACGCACCCTTAATTCCTGCGTATAATATATTTGCAATTGACTTAATTTTGTGAAGTTTAATTAAATCAAAGCCTAAAAACTTATTTATTTGTGTTTGATGATAATTATTTATTCTAAATACCTAAATTAGATTAATGGATTTTATAATATTCATACCATTGATTTATAATACATATGAATTATTTATTTCATGACTGATATTTTGATAATAATCTATAAAATTAATACATTTGACTCTTTAACCGAGCATAATTAGTAAGCATGAATAAACATATCAATGAGTAGTATTTCACAACTTATTGTGTTTTCCATTAGTATTGCCCCTGATCAGTATTGTGCATGGTATAGAATTGAGTAAGAAAATTTGATTGGATAATGTCATCTTAAGAGAGATTGTAAACTAACTAATACGCGGTGTCTACTATAAGAAATTTATTTTATATCAATTGGTCTTATGGACATATTGGGTATTGGCACTCTATCACGTGAAGTGTGATCACACCCTTGACACCATTCATCTAAGTGCTTCATTATGTGTCTGTCTGTCATGATTGGATGCATGCCGATAATTGAAACAAAATAAACATATATCGTTAAATAATGATTTTGATCGATCTGAATAACTGAAATTAGATTTGATCTACCCAGATTTAAACTTCTAGATTTATTTGATGAATAATTGGAACATAAAATCTGAGAGATATTATTTGATTTTGTTATACACTTGTAATATATTGATTTGGGTTGAATAGTTGTATTAATTTTTGAATATTATAACTTAGTATCTTTTGATAAAGGATATGGTATGATTTGCTTTGTTTGAAAATGAGATGGTCGTCTCGTGTATGTATAGCATGTGGATTTTCATATCACGATGTTTTATATCTATGTGTGACATCGTTAGAGCCAAACAAGGAGTTAGATCTACACGGAACTGTCACATTTGTTATCATGTTGAGATCTTATTATTCTTTTATAAACTTGGTCATTCTGAAATTTGAACCTTAATCATCTTCATATATATAATACTTAACGACTGAGCCAATTCTTGAGTACTATGTAATAAAGTCTACAAAATTATTACTTACAATCAAAAGTATAAATAATAATTAAATAAATAAAAATGAGTGAAAATAATGAAAGAGAGATATAAAATATAAATAAAATGAAAAAATAGTAGTATATTTTGACGAGAGAGGTATATTGCAAAACATCTATTTGTTACCTAGTCATGCTCCTACATTTACCATTTAGATTAACCAACATAACAAATTCATGATAATTAAACTTTAACACAAAAAATTGAATAAGACTTATTTTCATTCACTAAACACAAAATGTATTCTTTCTTATACCCATGTGTAGAGGTGAGAAAATGGTCCCCAGACCTCGTACCACACTTTTGAGATTTGTTTGATTGGGGAGGATATCCAGCCACCCATGGAAGCTTGCAAGCACCAGAAAGACGACGTCAGAAGGAGTCATGGGCGTTTTCCCAAGGGACAACCCTCCAATGCTTAAGTCAAGATCACGCTGAGGTGTAGAACAACAGGAGGTGGAGAGGGAGAGAGAGAGAGAGAGTAAAGCGAATAAGCCTAGGAGTAGGAGCCGAGTTCCTAGAGGTGCTCTCCGCGCCTGGCGAGTGCTCAGAGAGTGCTCACTGAGCTCAAGTCGTGCTCGGAGAGTCGCGGGGATGTGATGGGACGATGGAGCTAGCTTCCCTCAACGAGCTTTTGCTTTCATCTTCTTGTCTCTCCCCTTTTTCTCTGTGTGTGTCTAGGTATCCCTCTTTTGTGTCTTTGTCTTCCTGTGTGTCCCTTGTCGTCTGACCGGAGGCCTATTTTCATTGGTCACTGTGGCGATGAAGATCTATTTCCTAACGGGGAAAGGCGTAAGTAGTGTTGTAATGCCTCCTTAATTGTGGGTGGAGTTTCCCATTGCGTTCCTGATTAATCAGGAGGTGTCACCTCAGGGCGAGGATCCTGGCGTAATGGGTGTGACCTCGTCTCTATCGGAGAAGAGGCCTATAACGGTGGGAGCAACGTTCGGTCGTTGGAGAGTCATCCGGCACCCGAGATGCCCGTGTCCATGCCTCCTGTGGGCTAGCGAATCTTTTATATGCCCTTATTGGGCTGTTGGATTTTGGGTCGCAGGCTATAAGGCGACATGTTTCGATCTCAACTAGACCAGGCTGAAGCGGGCCCGATGCTAGTGGGCCGCGATGGGCTTGACGGATTTTACCCTCCTCACTAGCCCTCTACTCTCGGGTGGCGAGCATGCTCGGGGTCCGAGAGGATCTTCCAACGGGCCAGTTGGGGGAGGCTTCTAGGAGGATCTTCCTACCCTGCCCAACTCCCTGGCGCGTGGGTCCATCACCTGCCATAGTTCTTGGCACTCAAGGCACCTTCTGTCAATATGTCATGCGACGTCATTATCATCATGGTGTGGCCATTTTTCATCTGGAAAAGTGGACAAGGGTAGCTGCTTGGGTTTCTCGCCGCCAACCTCGGCGGCGACAGTCACCTTCCATCTTTGTAACCCCTTGAGGTGGCCACTTTGCCTCCAGGGTTTATAAATTAGGGCAGACGTGCTTCTGAAGAGGCTTCACCTATTTCCTTTGTCTTCGGCATGAGAGTTTGCCGCTACCTCTGTGCTCACCCCTTGCCCCAGTGAGGACCCGTCTTCTTCTCCTTCTTTCTAGGCCTCATGCCACCTCATAGGAGACTTATCATTTCCTGTTTCGAACCCTCCACGGAAGAAGCCAGCCGCATCGGTGCCTCAAGAACTTTGGGGGCTAGTCCCAGCTGTCCTCATTCTCCTCCCCTTGTATCTTACCGGGTTGTCCACAGCTTCTGGGAGGCCTTCCAGATTTTAGCTGACTATGACATCATCTTCCCTACTGTCGAGGAGTACTTAGGATGTTATTACCTCGGCGACATCAGTATCCCTATTGAGTCTTTTTGGACAGGGCTTCGCCTTCCCCTTCATCCCATCGTTGAGTCTGTTCTTCACTTTTATGACAAGTTTCTAGGTGATCTTTCCCCCAATTCATGGCGTATTCTCTGCGCCTTCATGCATATTTGCAACCAGGTGGCGGTCAATCCCACCGTCCATCTCTTCCACCAATTCTACAGTCTTCAGCACTGTCTTGGTGTTGATCACCTATCTTTTTATCTTCAGGCCAGAAACAACTGATCCATCATTTTTGTTTCCTCTGTCGTATCCAACATCAAGAGCTGGGTTGAGTGCTTCATCATCGTGATGAAGGTAGGGGGATTGGACGAGCTAGCAACTAGGGTTTCTTTAACATCCCCCAACTTCGTGTGGGTGACACTCTATCAACCCCAACCGCCAAGGAAGCCAAGGCAGTCAAGACCATTCTTCGTCACCCCCTTCATGACGCCGACACGAGGCTGACTCCCGAAGTACTTTAGGAATTAGGATTGAGCTCCCCACTGCCTCTTGGTATGGCCCTTGTCATTTCCATGGTGCCTCTATCTTTGACTTCTAACCATCTTGTCGTGATGCAGGGGCTCCATCACTGCCAGAACTGCGGTTTGAGATGGTAGAGCCGTCGTTGTTTGTTCTCCGGCCGTGCGACCACATTGAGACAGGTGCAGATCAGGTGACCGTCGTAGCCCCCCAACTGGCAGTCACCTTTGAGCCGGGGTGCCTGCCATGCCCCTTACCGGCGGTGGCTCAGGACTTGCACCCACTGTAATATCCCGGACCCTTCGGATCCTTTCTCGGGTCCCAGATTTATTTTTTTTCGCGAGGGAATTATTTTATTTGTGCCCGAAATTATTTTCTTGACTAAATTGCTGATTTTTCCATATTTTTAAATGGTTAAATGAATTTAATTAAAATCATTTGGGCATATATATAATTTTACTTCTGGGAGGGTTGTGGGGTAACCCTTTTTTTCTTTTTTTAACCCATCGCACCCTCTCTCTCTCCCTGTTTCACCCGATTGCGACCCCTCTCTCTCTCTCTCTCCTTCGGCCGGCGACGACCACGGCGTGCTCCCCCCGGTTGCAGATGGTGGTGAGATGACGGCGTGGCGACGACAGCGGCAGCGAGGTGATCGTGGCGGCGTGCGGTTCGTGGAAGCTCCTGGGAGTTCGTAGGTTTCAAGCTGAGTTTTTGAAGATCGGCCGTGATCCGTCGCATTTCGTGCTTTCTCGAGGTAGGGTGACGGAACCTTAGCTCGTTTATTTCCTTTCCCACGATTTCTAGGCCGAGATGAGGTCGAGTGGGGTGTGTTTTCATGCCAGGACGGGAAAACCATGTTTTGGGATCAAGCGTCGGATCTAACGTTTTACCGTGTTATTTGGAGCTTGGATGGCGTCATTGGATGCCTTGGGGCTTGGGGACGAGCTCCCCTTTTGTTTCCCCATCACCCAGGGGTGATCCGGGCGTGGAATGGCAAATTTTGCCATTTTTACCGTTCTCTATTTTTCGGTATGAAAACATTCCTTCCAGGAACCGTTTCTAAGAGAGGCTGCCCTAGGTAGGCCGTTTTCTGACCCAAAGTGTCGGCAGGGCTTGGCGGTCGTGCGATAGACCGCCAAGGCCCAGCGGCGGCCCGGCGGCCAACCGCTACCCTCGTGGGGCCAGCGTGACTCCCGAGGTGTTTCTAACCGTTGTCTTTCGACCGTTGAAAAGACTTTGGGACTGGCGGTCATGGGATGACCGTTTAACCCCGCTTTGCGGTCCCAAGGGAGACCATTTTAAGTCCCAACGGTCACAAGGAGACCGTTTCACCCTTCTCGCAGTCCCATGGCGTTGCGGTCCCAAGGGGGCCGTTAACACCTTGAGGAGGCCCAGGAGTGGACCGCTTTTGTTCTAAACGGTATGCAGGAGACCGTTTCTCTCCTGTTGGGTGGCGGCCCTATAGGGGACCGCCTGGTCTCCTCTTGCAGTCCAGAGAGGACCGCCTCTCTTTGGGGCAGTCCACCATCTGACCGCCTTTGCCAGGGACGGTCCGGAGTGGACCGCCACCTGTGTTCTGTCCAACCGGAGTTCATTTCTTGCCGATTCAAATTTCGGGTGAGTTGACCTCAATCCCTGTGCTGACCTACGATCCAACTGATGTTGGGCGTCATGTGGGGGCTGTACGTGGGTGCCGTGGGGACCCCAAGGAGTGGCATGCTTCGGCTGGTGTCACCGTGAGTCGGTGTCCGTACGAGGAGCTATCCTTGTACTTTGTCTGGTTCAGGCGTTATTTTCCGTTGGCTAGAGAGTCTACTTGATGTGACACGAGGTCGAGGAAGGACTTCAAACTGTCAGCCGGAGAGCAGGAAGGCGAGGTGACTAGAGAAGAATGAAGGAGCTCGGCCGGGGCCTCACACCCATCCCCATCTCAGGGATGACGCAGTCGCGCTATTCAATTCTTCTCTGCAGTGATGGCGATTGCAAGCGTTGCAGTTGGCACGGCGGTGGCGGCGGTGGTGATGGACGACGACGGCGGTTGAACGGTGAAGGAGGAAGATCGTGGAGCTTCGATGGGGCTTCACACCCGTCCTCTTCTCGAAGATGATGCACCGGAGGTTCACGGACGACCTCCATGGCGGGGCAAAGTGGGGTTGGGCCTCTCACCCGGGGTTCCAAAAATCTGGAAGAACACTCATAGCCATAGCTAAACTGATTTTTTTCTTCATTCCATTGCTTCAAATAAGGACTACAAGACTCTTTTTATAGACTTCACAAAGAAGATCAAAGGACAAACTATAAGACTCTTTAATGCCTAGAAATATGAAAAGTCAGCTATGACTCATTATAACTCTCTTAAAAACTCTAAGACTCTTTAATGCCTAGAAATATGAAAAGACACCTATGACTCATTATAACTCCCTTAAAAACTCTAAGACTCTTTGATGCCTAGAAATATGAAAAGACACCTATGACTCATTATAACTCCCTTAAATACACTTAGGGATATCAAAAGACAAAATTCAAAGACCCTTATGTAAAATAAAAAAAATTACAAATATTTTAAGACGGAAGATCAAGTCCGATGTCGATGACGATCCCGTCACTACTCCTTCAGCGACCCTCCACTAGTCGTAGCCTTCCGACATGCGTGTGGTCCCACCAGGGAGTGGTGGCGAGGCTACCTCAAGAGAGACGATTTTTAGGCTGGTCACCATAGGGCCCCACATCTTGCAGCCAGAGTCCCGCTGAGGGGAAAACCAATCAGAGGGTCTAACCTAGGACGCATGGTCTGTGTGTGCATACGTGGTCGGGGGCGGCAGACCCCCGCTGACGAGCGCGACCCGACTAGTCCTTGTTCAGTGGTTACTTGTACGGTGTCCTCGTTCCGTCGGGGGCGACGAGGGGACACCTGAGGCGCAGTCTAAGACGCCAGGGGACGCATCCGGCCTTACTTCTAGTAGGAGTCACTCCTATCTTTGTCAGGTAGTCACTCTTGGTTTTCTGTCACGTTGACTTGGTTCTCATGCCGTGTGGTCGGTACTTGACGTAGCTGAGCTTTTCCATTTATTTATTTTTGTCACTCCCCGCTCTACGCCTTGCTAGTTCCCGCTTTAGCTGCCTCCTGTGTAGTTTCTCGTTTTGCGAGGTAGGGGTCTGAGTGATCCCTACTGAGCCTTTTGTTATGAGGCTCATTCCCTACATTTTACGTGGTTTCAGGAGAGGCGAGGCTTCTGAGGAGCACTTCTGAGGCCCCGTGTGGCCCTACTGCCCAGGGTTAGTTGCCAATTGTCAGAGCCGAGGTATGTCCCGTGTAGTTGTACTTTTCTTTCTGGACTGCACTAGTTGTGGACTACTATTATGTTTTAGACTATTGTTATGTTGTGGACCATGTAATTTGCTTAATGTTAATTATTATTTTCTACTTATTCATATAAATTGCGTATTTCTACAATTATTTTAGATTCTTGTATATTTCCACACCATCCCTTTAACCCTTCCGAGTCTTCGGGCTCGTGGGTGGCGGTTCAAGATTCGGGTTATCGGGCCTTCCCCGGTATTCGGATCTCAGGTCGTTACAGTTGGTATCAGAGCACGGTTGTGGATATATATATGAACCATAAATAATTACAGTGGTCCACTAGTCCACAATAATGATGTACAGTTGGTATTGGCTCAGGGCATCGTATGTTTTATTAATTTCACCATTTTTCCATGTCTTCTGTCTTTTACAACAGGGAGAGCATGGCGCCGAGGAGGAGGCCTCGCTCTCAGCAGGGACAGTCGACAGAGGAGCAAGATGAGCAGGTGGAGCAGAGTAGAGTGGCACCAGTTGCCACTCAGGCAAGGGATGCAGCGAGAGTTCCAGGGGCAGAGGATTTAATTCGGGGCATGTACCAGTTCATGGCCCAGTAGCTTGGTGGAGATGCTGGTGAGGGCTCGTCGTCCAGGGGTGGGCCTAGCCGTGCTGTGAGAGACTTTTTGCAATTTCATCCACCCTGCTATGGCGGCCAGCCAGATCCAGATGTGGCCAGAGACTGGCTTGATGAGATGGAGAGAGTGTTCAGTTCTATGAACTACGCCGAGGAGGATAAGGTGATGTTGGCTTGCAACCAGTTACAGGGTTCGGCTCAAGCTTGGTGGTCTTCAGAGTGGAAGACGTCCTTTCAGTCTCGTTCACTTCAGAAGATTGTGTGGAAGGACTTCGTCAAGGTCTTAGAGCATACTTACTTCTCGTCCTATGTCGGTACGCAGAAGATGCGTCAGTTTCTGGAGCTGGTCTAGGGTGATATGTCAGTGTTGCAGTATAGGGCTCAGTTTGTTGAGTTAGGCCGTTATGCTCCCCATATCATAGAGAATGAGGAGCTGAAGACCGAGCAGTTCGTCCAGGGTTTGAGACAGGATCTGAGGCACCTCTTGATGGCGAACACTGCCACTGATTTGGAGACAACTTCCCGTGTAGCAGCATCATTGGAGCTGAATATGTAGAAGAACAGAGGACCACGGGGCCAGGGGCAGTCCCAGCCAGGCAGCAGCCAGCAGATGGCTACCCAACAGTAGAGCACCTTTCAGCCTTCTTCGGGTAGTTCGGGAGCATCGGCACTGGCGGCGTCAGTGGCAGGATCTGCGTCTTTTGGCTCCAAGATCAAGAAGTTCTTCAAGAAAGGTTTCGGTAAGAAGCACAAGGAGGGTAGAGATCAAAGGCAGGCGTTTGTGGGTAGTGTTTAGCAGCCGATGCCTTATCAGCGTCAGGGATCAGTTGGAGGTTCATGGGGGTCGTGTCCCCGGTGTGACGACTCGCATCCAGGCAGACAGTGCACGGCGCCAGTGCTTTGTTTCAGATGTGATCAGCCAGGGCATATAGCGCGTGACTGTCCTCGGAGGTCGCATCAGCCACCCTAATACCCTCAGCAGCGGTAACAACAGTACCGTCTGTAGCAGCAGTTTCAGCCCTAGCAGTATCCTCAGCAGCAGCAGGGGCAGGGGTAGTATCCGCCACTACCCCAGTCAGTGAGTGTGGGCAGGCAGAGATCCCGAGGCCAGATTACGCACATGACCAGGGCGGAGGCAGAGTCGTCGCAGCTCGTGGAAGGTACTATCATGATTTTGGGTTGTGCGGATCGAGTTTTGTTTGATTCTAGCGTGTCACATTCGTTTATTTTGGAGGATTTCACGCTGAGTATTGAGGAGCCGGTGACCCAGATGTCATGTGATTTAGCCGTGGAGTTTCCTTCCGGTGATTACATGTTCATCCCGTATTGTTTCGAGAAGGTTCCTATGTGGATTGAGGGACAGAACATGTCAGGCAGGCTTTATGCGTTGCACCTTCGGGACTATGATGTGATTTTTGGCATGGATTGGCTCGAGGCCTATGGAGCGATGGTAGATTACGGATCGAAGAGGGTCTATTTTTAGCCTCCCTATAGACCCGCGTTTTGTTTCCAAGGTATCCGATCTACCTCCCCTCATTTTCTTATCTCCGCTATTATGTCTCGGAGGTTGCTTGATGCAAGATGTCAGGTTTCCTTGCATCTATGGTCGTAGTAGACCAGTCGGAGCCGGATGTGGAGGACATTCCAGTGGTGAGCGAGTTTCCCGAGGATTTGCCCAGATTACCTCCGCAGCGGGAGATCGATTTTGTTATTGAGGTGGTGCCTAGTACGGGGCCTCTGTCTAAGGCTCCTTATCGCATGGCTCCCGCTGAGTTGAGGGAGTTGAGGGTGCAGTTGCAAGAGTTGCTGGCCAAGGGGTACATTCGTCCTAGCTTTATTCCTTGGGGTGCGCCAATATTGTTTGTGAAGAAGAAGGATGGTAGTCTAAGGTTGTGTATTGACTACTGACAGCTGGACGAGGTGACCATTAAGAACAAGTATCCATTGTCACGGATTGATGACTTGTTCGACCAGCTTCAGTCCGCGCGAGTGTTCTCACAGATTGATTTGTGGACCGGTTATTATCAGCTGCGGATTCGTGAGTCTGATGTGGAGAAGGCTGCATTCAGCACGAGGTATGGGCATTATGAGTTCTTGGTGATGTCGTTTGGGCTCACTAATGCCCACGCAGCGTTCATGGATTTGATGCATAGGGTGTTTCATCCCTACTTGGATCAGTTCGTGGTCGTGTTTGTGGATGACATCCTTATTTATTCGCAGTCTGCAGAAGAGCACACATATCATTTGAGGGTTGTATTACAGACTTTGCGAGATCACCAGTTGTATGCCAAGCTTAGCAAGTGCGAGTTTTGGCTTCGCGAGGTGCACTTTTTAGGGCACGTGATCTCTGGTGATGGCATTTTCGTGGATCTAGCCAAGGTCGAGGCAGTGGTGCAGTGGCCGAGGCCAAGGTCCGTCATGGAGATTCAGAGTTTCTTGGGGCTTGCAGGCTATTATAGGAGGTTCATTCAAGACTTCGCTCGCATTGCGGCCCCGATGACCAGACTTACATGGAAGGATGTGCCGTTCGTCTGGACGGATCAATGTGAGCAGAGCTTTATGGAGCTGAAGAGGTTGCTCACTTCGGCACCAGTGTTGGTGTTATCTTCTGGATTATGAGGTTTTGTGTTGTGTACATATGCTTCCGGGGTTAGTTTGGGTGCTGTGTTGATGCAACATGATAGAGTGGTGGCTTATGCATCTCGACAACTAAAGCCACATGAGGAGAACTACCCTACCCATGACCTCGAGTTGGCTGCTGTGATCTTTGCATTGAAGATTTGGAGGTATTATCATTACGGTGAGAGGTTCAAGGTGTTCACTGACCATCAGAGTCTGAGGTATGTGTTTACTCAGAAGGACCTTAACCTCAGGTAGAGGAGATGGATGGAGTATATGAAGGATTATGACTTCACCCTGTCTTATCAGCCAGGCAGGATGAATGTCGTTGCCGATGCCTTGAGCAGAAAGGTCATGGTCAGTGCGATGATGTTAAGGAAGTGGAAGCTCTGGGAACAAGTGCCAGCCGTGACATTTAGGCTTAAGGTTCCCCGAGAGCCAGGGTCAGCTGTGCTTGCGAGCTTGACTATCACGCCAGTCATCCATCGTCAGGTGATAGAGGCTCCACATGCAGACTCTGAGTTGCCACGGATTTTGGCTATGGCCGATGTGGAGCTCGGCAAGGACAGAGTGGCGAGATTCCGATGTATGCTATACGTCCCGACCGAGGAGCAGGTGAGGCGTGCGGTGTTGCTAGAGGCTCATGGGAGTAGGTACACAGTACATCTGTGTGCGACGAAGATGTATCGGAACTTGAGGAGGCAGTTCTAGTGGCCTGGCAGGAAGCAAGATATTACTGAGTTTGTGGCCAGGTGCCTGATCTGTCAGCAGGTGAAGACGGAACATCATTGACCTCGTGGTATGCTTCTACCCTTGGAAGTTCCTGCGTGATAATGGGACCACGTGACCACTGATTTTGTGGTAGGATTGCCGAGGACTCCGAGTGGGCATGATAGCATTTGGTTGCTGGTGGATAGACTGACGAAGACGGCTCGGTTGTTGCCGATCAGAGTTAGCTGGAGTGTGCCCAAGTTGGCACACTTATATGTGGAGTGGATCGTACCTTTGCATGGAATTCCTATTTCTATTGTGTCAGATCGAGATCTGCGTTTCACTTCTGGATTCTGGAGGAGTTTCCAGAGAGCTCTAGACACCGAGATAGCGTTTAGCTCAGCTTATCATCCTCAGTCGGATGGTCAATTGGAAAGGACCATTCAGACATTGGAGGATATGTTGAGGTCATGTTGCCTAGAGTGGCAGGGGAGTTGGATTCACCATCTGCAATTGGTGGAGTTTGTCTACAACAACAGCTATCATTCGAGCAATGGTATGGCTCCTTATGAGGTGTTGTACGGGCGACCATGTCGCACTCCACTTGATTGGTTTAATGGGACCGGAGTTGGTGCAGCAGTGCGTAGATGTGGTGCATTTGGTCCGTCAGAACATGTTGGCGGCGCAGAGTCGGCAGAAGAGCTATGCCGATCGGAGAAGGCAGCCCCTCAGTTTCGTAGTCGGTGATCGAGTATTTTTTAGGGTTTCTTCTATGAAGGGGGTGATGCGCTTTGGCCGGCATGGGAAGTAGAGTCTCCGCTATGTTGGCCCTTTTCTCATTATTGAGTGCATTGGCGAGGTTGCTTATCGGTTGCATCTACCCTCGGAGTTAGCTACGGTGCATGATGTGTTGCATGTCTCAATGTTGAGGAAATATATGCCCGATGACACTCATGTTTTGGAGGATGCTGTTTGGCCCGTGGTAACTCCCGATCTGTCTCTTCCGGTGTACCCCATCCGTATCGAGGATCGACAAGAGCAGCGCCTGCGGAACAAGGTTATTCCCCTGGTTAAGGTGGTGTGACAGCGGCACTCTGGCTGCGAGGCGTCTTGGGAGCGTGAGGATGAGATGCGTCAACAGTTCCCTTATTTATTCGAGTAAGTTCCTCTCCTTTTCCCCCGTGCTTTATTTTAAATTTTGAGGACGAAATTTGTTTAAGGGGGGAGGGCTGTAATATCCCGGACCCTTCGGATCCTTTCTCGAGTCTCAGATTTATTTTTTTTTCGTGAGGGAATTATTTTATTTATGCTCGAAATTATTTTCTCGACTAAATTATGGATTTTTTCGTATTTTTAAATGGTTAAATGAATTTAATTGAAATCATTTGGGCATATATACAATTTTGCTCTTGGGAGGGTTGTGGGGCAACCCATTTTTTTGTTTTTTTAACCCATCGCACCCTCTCTCTCTCCCCGTTTCACCCGATCGCGACCCCTCTCTCTCTCTCTCCTTCGACCGGCGACGACCGCGGCGTGCTCCCCCTCCTGCAGACGGTGGTGAGACGACGGCGTGGCGACGATGGTGGCGGTGAGGTGACCGTGGCGGCGTGCAGTTTGTGGAAGCTCGTGGGAGTTCATGGGTTTCAAGCAGGGTTTTTGAAGATCGGTGGCGATCCGCCACATTTCGAGCTTTCCCGAGGTAGGGTGACAGAACCTTAGCTTGTTTATTTTCTTTCCCGTGATTTCTAGGCTGAGGTGAGGCCGAGTGGCGTGTGTTTTCATGCTGGGATGGGAAAACCATGTTTTGGGATCAAGCGTCGGATCTAACGTTTTACCGCGTTATTTGGAGCTTGGATGGCGTCATTGGATGCCTTGGGGCTTAGGGAAGAGCTCCCCTTTTGTTTCCTCATCACCCGGGGGTGATCGGGACGTGGAATGGCAAATTTCACTATTTTTACCGTTCTCGATTTTTCGGAATGAAAACGGTCCTTCCAAGAACCGTTTCTAAGAGAAGCGGCCCTAGGTAGGCCTTTTTTTGACCCAAAGTGTCGACAGGGCTTGGCGGTCGTGCGATAGACCGCCAAGGCCCAAGGGCGGCCCAGCGGCCGACCGCTACCCTCGTGGGGCCAGCATGACTCCCAAGGTGTTTCTGACCGTTGTCTTTCAACCGTTGAAAAGACTTTGGGACTGGCGGTCATGGGATGACCGTTTAACCCCACTTTACAGTCCCAAGGGAGACCGTTTTAAGTCCCAATGGTCACAAAGTGACCGTTTCACCCTTCTCGCAGTCCCATGGCGTTGCGGTCCCAAGGGGACCGTTTACACCTTGAGGTGGCCCAGGAGTGGACCACTTTTGTTCTAAACGGTCTGCAGAAGACCGTTTCTCTCCTGTTGGGTGGCAGCCCTATAGGGGACCGCCTGGTCTCCTCCTGTGGTCCAGAGAGGACCGCCTCTCTTTGGGGCGGTCCACCATCTGACCGCCTTTGCCAGGGACGGTCCGGAGTGGACCGCCACCTGTGTTCTGTCCGACCGGAGTTCATTTCTTGCCGATTCAAATCTCGGGTGAGTTGACCTCAATCCCCGTGTTGACCTGTGGTCCGACTGATGATGGGCGTCATGTGGGGGCTGTACGTGGGTGCCGTGGGGACCCCAGGGAGTGGCATGTTTTGGCTGGTGTCTCCATGAGTCGATGTTGGTATGAGGAGCTGTCCTTGTACTTTGTCCGGTCCAGGCGTTATTTTCCGTTGGTTAGAGAGTCTACTCCTTCAGTGACCCTCCACTAGTCGTAGCCTTCCAACACGCGTGTGGTCCCACCAGGGAGTGGTGACGAGACTACCCCGAGAGAGATGATTTTTAGGCTGGTTACCGTAGGGCCCCACGTCTTGCAGCCAGAGTCCGACTGAGGGAAAAACTAGTCAGAGAGTCTGACCTAGGATGCATGGTCTGTGTGTGCACACGTGGTCGGGGGTGGCGGACCAGTGCTGACAAGTGTGACCCCGACCAGTCCTTGTTCAGTGGTTACTTGTACGGTGTCCCCGTTCCGCCAGGGCCAACGAGGGGGACACCTGAGGCGCGGTCTAAGACGCCAGGGGGTGCATCCGGCCATGCTTCTAGTGGGAGGCACTCTTGTCTTTGTCAGGTAGTCACTCTTGGTTTTCTGCCACGTTGACTCGGTTCTCATGCCGTGTGGTCAGTACTAGACGTAGCTGAGCTTTTCCGGTTTATTTATTTTTTTTGCTCCCCGCTCTATGTCTTGCTAGTTCCCGCGTTAGCTACCTCCTGTGCAGTTTCTTGTTTTGTGAGGTAGGGGTCCGAGTGATCCCTACCTAGCCTTTTGTTATGAGGCTTATTCCCTGTGTTTTCTATGGTTTCAGGTGAGGCGAGGCTTCTACGGAGCGCTTCTGAGGCCACGTGTGGCCCTACTGCCCAGGGTTAGTTGCCAGAGTCGGGGTATGTCCCGTGTAGTTGTACTTTTCTTTCTTGACTATACTAGTTATGGACTACTGTTATGTTTTAGACTGTTGCTATGTTGTGGACCATGTAATTTGCTTAATGTTAATTATTATTTTCTGCTTATTCATATAAATTACGTAGTTATACAATTATTTTAGATTATTATATATTTCCACACCATCCCTTTAACCCTTTCGAGTCTTCGGGCTCGTGGGTGTCGGTTCGAGATTCGGGTTATCGGGCCTTCCCTGGTATTAGGATCTCAGGTCGTTACACCCACCTTCGTCGTCGTCTCCTGTAGCTGCCTTATCCACGCCCAGCACCGGTTCATGCACTCGGGCGACTAGTCCGAGAACGGCCTCCAGTAGCCCGAGGAGCTCGTCGGACGTACCTGTCAAGGTCTCGCCGATGGTCAGGGACAAGTGTCGGTGGGCAGTGGCGACGATGGACCGCAAGCGCCACCTCTCAGAAAATAAGAAGGTCATCATCACCGGGACGCCGTGTGATCGAACGCCTTCCCCTCCTCCGCGATCCATGACTCCTCCACCCACAAGGACCGACCTAGAGAAGGTCTAGCTGTCGGCACTGTCCCCACCTGTCTACTCACCGCACATGGAGACTGGTCCACCAGTTCCCATGGAGGAGCCGACTGAAAGGGGCGAGATAACATGCCCTACTACTGATCCTGGCTCTCCACTAATCGACGATGCCCCAGGGATACTCACTTATTAGTTGGAAGCCTATACACTGATGGAGAAGGCCCTGAAGCCGTGGGAGCACTCGGTCACCCTCTCCCCGGGGATTGACAAGGAATTGTTCAGTATGTCAGCCAAGAACCTGTGCTCGATGCCTCGGGCCCTTGTCATGTGGGGAGTCCACTTCCAGGAGGCTGCTCGGCAACTGGCTGATAGCCGCATCGAGCGGTCATCACTGGAGGCTCAGCTTTATAAGATGAGGGCTGAGAACATCAGTCTTCAGGAGTTTCTGGAGTCCAAGGGGTATAGGCTAGCAGAGGCCGAGCACGACAGGGACACCTTCCAGGGGCAGGTCCAGGCGTCCGAGGACCTCTGGAGGCTAATGAAAGCCCGTGTTGAGGTAGCGGAGGAGCAGGCGGCTGGGTTGGAGGCTGCGGCCGGACTGGCGAGGAAGGTGGCAGAGGCAGCAATGGCCAAGATTGCGGCGCTTGAGGCTACAGTCTCTACAGCAAGGGCCGAGGCGGTGAGGGCTAGCGAGCAGGCAGTCAAGTTCTTCTATGAGTCCTAGGAATACAAGGCTAAACTAAATGCTGCCACCCTCAAGGTCTATGAGCCGGAGAGAGATGCCGACTTCAAGGATGGTTGGGCAACTGCTCTTCAGGCAGCCGCTGATGCCACGGGGGCCCAATTGTCGGTGCTACTGCCTCTAACGCCGTTCGAGCCTGAGGGTGACCAGGGCGAGGAGGAGTTGGACGCGGAGGTTGAGCATATGGTGGATCGGGAGCTGGTCGACCAAATAGATGACCCTCCACCACCGGGGGCGATGCCTGTGGATGCACCCGCGACTCAGGGCTTAGTACCCGCCTAGGCGGCTAAAGGGGTGAGCACTTCAGGGTAAAGCGCTCGCATCGCTAGAGGCCTTCGCCGTGCTTTTCTTTCTTTCTTTTTCCTTGTATCTTTTGGGTACGCCCGAGCATGCATAGCCCTTCTTTTGTACTCTTTTTGCTAGAAATGAAATATATTTTACCTCGCTTCCCCGAACATCTTGTCTGGTTAGTATCTCTTCACTTCTCATGGAGACTTGGGTCGCTTTCCTTCGTTTAAACACCCTCGGGATACGAACCGACTGTCGAAGCTCCTTCGGCAAGTGCGGGTCATTTGACGGGCGTAATTCCTAAGATCTCGCCACTTCACTTCCCATTAAATCAGGAGGGGACGAGAGCCCCTGACCTTTTCTGGAGGTTTCGCACGTCTCCTATAAATAGGAGATCTGTGAGAAGTCTTGGAGGTACCCAATACTCTCCCTTTGTCCAGCAAATCACCTTCCGAAGTAATGTCATCTGAGCAATCTGACTCTTCGTTAGGAGAGCTAATAAGTGCTATATTTCATATCATAATTTACATCACATTCATCATTTTTGAACATTAAATGAATAAAAGTTGTGCAATATGAGCAGTTAATTTCATTCTCACAACTAATTTGAGTATGCACACATTTTATCATCTTTCTAAGCTAAAATGACCATGTGAGAAATATTGAAGAATTTGCACAATTATTTGAAAACTATTTTTGAATGAAATATGTTGATTATTTAAATTTTTTAAATTTTCAGGAAATAGCAACCGAAGGGTCAGACGCCATTTATATATTATTTTTATTAAAAAAGAAATAGCGACTGAACAAACGAGTGCCCATTTGTTTGACTGAAAAAGAAGAAAAAGAAAAAAAGAAGAAATTAGCGACTTCGTAGACGGGTGTTATTTCATTTGGTGAAAATAGAAAAAAGAAGAAAAACTGAAAAATAACAAGAATTAGCGACCCATGAAGAAGGCACAGTTTCTTTGGAAAAGAATAAGTGACCGTCCAAGCAGCCGCCCATTCAATTATACTAGAAAATCAGAAGAAAAATCGAGAAAAATAGAAAAAGAATTAGCAACTATTTGAGAAGTCGCCATTTCCTGAATTTATGGAAAAAAAAGAAAATATCAAAATAAGGAAACAGGAATGAGCGACCACTATGGAAGACGCTATTTTAATTTGCGCCCACCGCCCCAGTCGCCATTTTCTTCAAAGGCAGAAACAGAAACGCACCGCCCTGATCATGGTTATCTTCCAATTTTTGAGCTTATCTCCTATTGTTTGAGGAAAAGAGGACTCTAAACGTGGCAAGATCCCTACTTTGATCGATCCTTGATACTGGAAAATCAGATTTGAGCTAATCCAGAAAGTCACGATCGTGGAAGGTTTTTTGAATAGTATAAATAGATGCCAAGAGCCACCGTGGGGAGGAGTTAGCCTTTACTTAGTCTTTTTACATGCTTTATGTTATTCCTTTCAATTTAATTTCTTCTGCAAAGTTCTCCGCTCTTAAGTGCTCTTCAAATCTTTCTTCTACCTCTTCCTCTAATTCTTTCCCGTTTTTAAATTATTCTCAGTTTTTCAAGGTTTTGTCCTGATTTTTTTCACTGTTTATCTGCACAAATACACTCTCTTCTCCCTATTTTTCACCCTCTTCCTCACGTTTTCCCCCTCTGCACTCTTCATCAATGTTCTTCGTCTTCCTTAGGTCTACAACTTTCTCTTCTTCCACCTCATCTAATTCCCTCTAGATTTTAAGTTATTTCCTATCTTCTCACCTTCTATTTTTAATTTAATTTTTACTGTGTTTTCACTTTCTCCACCGCACCCTCTCTCTTCAACTCTTTCTCTGTTCTCTCTTCAAAGCACACTCACGCACACAGGTTTTCACTTTAAGTTTTAAAATTTTCTTCCTCCATTCTTCTATCTCCCTCTTCCATATTTCTTCAAACATCCCTTTGGCGGATCTTCTTCTTTCGGTCCTCTCGGAGGCGTCTTCTCCACGGCGGGGCGATTCCATTCAAAGGCTTGGCACGGAGACGGCGGCGCCACTCTTCATCATCTTGACTCTTATTTCTCTCCTCTTCTTTTATTTTCATTGCAAGTTATAATTTTATTTTCATATACATTGTAATCTTTCCTCTTAGTAATACAAGTTGATTTTGAGCAATTATGTCTTTCTAGTTCTCTTTCTATCTCTTCCTAATTTCTTTCATTAACCCTCTCATATTCTTTAGATAGTTTATTTTCATACAATCTCCCTTTTTATTAGTTTAATCTCACTCAAAATTTGGATCTTCCAAATATAAGAATTTTCCATCTCATGCTTAATTGAAAATATTTCTTCTCTGTGGGATCGACCTGTATTCACCACTCTACTTGATTTTAAAACTTTTGTGTGGCACGGCTTTTCAATGACGAGTTTAGTGCATATCAATTTTTGGCGCCATTACTGGGGAGGAAATTATTTTTAATGGTTAGAATTTATTGTGTTTGATGTATATATGTGAATACTGATTTTTCTGTTTTTATTTTACAGGAAAAATCACAAAAGTTAAAAAATTAAAAAATTCACAAAAATTCGGACCTGGAAATCCCAAGAAATAAATTGTCACAAGAAGCGTCGCTAAAGCCTACAACTGTAGCAGAAAGTAGAAATTCAGAAAATCCAGAAAATTCAAGCGTCGCTAAAGATCATTAAACGTAGGAAAAGGCCATGTTTTAAAAAATTCTAAAAAATTCTAAAAAAAACTGAAAAAATACATAAAAAATCTAAAAAATTAACAATCTATAAAACTTTAAAAACATTATTTTAGGCTTCATTTTTTAGTAGATTTGCATGTTAGTTGTAATTTTTAGTTGATAATTTCTTTCATTTATCACTTTTTGAAAAAAAAATCACAAAAAAAATTCTCTAAAAAAAATTAGAAAACATGAAAAAAAGAAAAAATTATCATCATGTTATCATGCTTCCATTTTAGTTGTATTATTTTCATGCATTTTGCATTCTAGTTGATTTCTTATCTACTTGCATCATCATTTGAAAAAAAAATATTTCTCTTCTCTTCCCTTCTCTTTCCCCTTCTCAAGGGCAAGTTAGGTTCCTTACACCCCTCTTAGAATTGGAATGACCCACCATTGAGCACTCCATCTCTTTGGATTGGAACTTCCTTTTCCAAGACCTTCATAAGTCCCCGCACCCGTAGATTCCTTCACAGACGCCGGGCCGGTTGTATCAAGAAACACCTTGAAGATAGATTGCCCTTAGAAGGGATCACATAAAAAAATAAAGTGTTGGAATTTATTACTATTTTAAAATTTTAGTGTCTAAGGCCAGAGGTTTTGTGACAAATGCCCAAGTGAGATTGTGGTTATTTAATTAGGTCCCTACGAAAGTAGGGAGAGCCTCCCACAACTCCACCTCTAACTTGGCCGGTTGACCAATTTAGTAGTGAGTGTCAATTCTTATTTTTCTTAAAAAATGAAAAAAAAAATCACCATCATTTTGCATTTATATAGTGATTGATTGCATTATTTTTCAAATTCATTTGCATAAAAAAAATCATCACCATTTGTTCATAAACCATTCATATAGGTATTAATTCATTGCATTTGCATTTAGTGGTTCATTGATTGCATTATTTTCAAAAACAGAGAAAAAAATAAAAACATCAATTTCTCTTTGGGCCCTTTTGCATTGCATGCAAGTGAGGAGATTCCTACATCCACCTTTGCTAGGACTCATTAGTATGTTGGGCCCCCTCTGGGATTGTTCAGCAGTGTGTATGCTGCTGCATGTGTTGAATGTGTTTTGATTAATTGGCAAAAGCAGAGTTGACTTTAACTACTTTTTCTTGACCATGAGGATGTTGTGTATTTTGATGAATCTTTCATAAGTGTCAGATAATTATCAGTCACTTGCATTAAAACTCCTCTGCACTTTCATGTTGCATTCTCTATGAGTCGGTGGAAGTTCCTGACGAACTGCACTCATACTCAGTGCATATCGTGCTTTGGGCTCATTGAGTCGGTGCAACTTGTTTTTGTACCTCGAATAAGGTCGATGCATTACTTGTTCACTCATGCAACCTCTGTGCAAGTTATGCATCGCACACAATCTAACTCGGTGCAATCATTGGAGAGGTCGGTGCAAGTTTCAGTCTAGCTATGCACATTAAGTCTGAGCATGTTACGGTCTTAGCATATGGAGTCGGTGCAACTCTTGCACTGTTCACATCAGGTTCGTGCATAGAAGTCGATGCATCTTTCATGTTTTGTTAAGTCTGAGTCAGTGCATTGGCTTCATTCTGAAAGTCTGCGTTAGTGGCTTGTTCATACTCTCTAAGTCTGCATTAGACTAAGCTAAGTCTAAGTTAGTCTGATTTAGTCTGCGACTCTGTGTGAGTCTGTGTTGCCACACACATGGAGTTTAAATGTCAGGTCTGCTTTAGCATGAAGTGAGGTCTGAGCTAGCGTGCATATAGGTCTGTGCATTCATGTCCGTGCACATTGCCTTGGCAGATCCAAGTCGGTGCAATGCTCATGTCGCATGCTTAAGTCTGTGCACTGCACTATCAAGGTCGGTGCAATTCACTGTGTGTTGCACATAAAGTATGTGCAATACTGTTTCGTGGATAATCACATCGGTGCATACCTTCATATTGCTCGAGTAAAGTCCGTGCATAACTTACTGAATGCACTTCTGAGTCGATGCACATTTCTTGTATGTGCACAGAAGGTCTGTGCAATTCTTTTCCCTTGCAAGCGCAAGGTCTGTGCACGATAGGTTTATAGCTTGGTCGCTCGGTGCAATCGTTGATTCTTGCACACATAATATCTGTGCATAATTCTCTTACAGCCTAATAAGGTCGGTGCACTTTATAACTCATGTATATTTGAGTCCGTGCACTTTTGCTCTCATGCTCTATTAAGTCTGTGCAATTCCTATGATTGTCTAACTATCTTATGCTGACTGAGTGTCTAACATTTTGACAAGACACTTATTCGTAAAGCTTAAGGAAGGCACCTGATCCAAGATTGAAGGCTGAGCTATGCTCGTGACACGTGGAAAGTCGTTAAGCTCAGATGCTGCCATGTGGCCTTGGATCTCAGATTTGGACGAAAAGCCTGTGCGGGAAATGTGATTTCCACACGCCCTCTTTCTGCTGCACATATAAATAAGAAACTGTTCGCACAGAAGAATGTAACGTGAAGAAATCTATGATCGAGAGATTGAAGAAAAAGAAGCTGAGATAAGAAGAGCTAACACGTTCCAGGAGAGTTAGTGCCTGCAAGTTCAGAGAGAGAGCTGAGAGAGAGATTGGAGAGAAGAATCAATTGAGAGTCATCGTCATCGGTCTCTTGGTTCAGAACTAGAGCCGATTTGCTCATTGTCAAGAGCTACATTCTAGTTGTGTTTTTGGTTTTCTGTCTTTCCTTCGTTTTATTTTTGAAACACTGTTCTTCAAGCTGTGTGTCAGCGGAAAGGTTAAGCTGTAAACCTCAGCGGTAGAGGAGGATTCCTCTGGTAGCAAGCTGTGAAGCTCAGCGGGTGTAGGGATATAATCCCCGAAGCTGTGGATCAGCCATGAGAAGCTGTGAATCAGCAGTAAGCCACACTCGGTTTGAGTGTGGGGTGGATGTAGGCTTGTGCCGAACCACCTAAAATCTCCTGAGTTCTGTGTGATTGGTGTGTGATCTCTGCTTAGTAGCTTGCATGCACTATGCTTGTGTTTTGGTTCCAACAGCGTGCAGTTGATTATACTGAACCTGGTCATTTTTCCTTCGCATACATATTCTTCCTTTAAGTTGAACTTATTCAGCAGTAGTAATTCTTTCAATTCCACATCTGTTTACTTACTGCAGTTAAATTTTATAGGATAGAAGGTTTTAGAGGGTAGATCTATTCACCCCCCCCCCCATTTAGATCTTAGAGTCCTTCCATTCCCAACACGTGGTATCAGAGCTAGACTCTCCCGTAGGGCTTCACATCCTGGAGAGAAGAGATGGATTCTAAAGGAATGGTTGCTGAGGGGCATTCGACGAGTAAGCCACCATTGTTCAATGGTAGCGATTATGCATATTGGAACAACAGGATGCAAGTATTTCTTCGTGCTAAGGACTACGAGATCTGGAAGGTAGTGAGTAAAGGACCTTTTGATTTACCTCCAGATGAGGAGTTATGGACTAAGGAGCATATCCGTAAGTCCAAGTTGAATTGGGCTGCAATTAACGTGATACAGTGTGCACTCCATCCCATTTAGTTCTCCAGAGTCTCGTCCTGCAAGACTGCTATGGAGATGTGGGATAAGCTAGAAGTAATTTACGAGGGGACTTCCCAGGTCAGAGAGACAAAAGTGAATATGCTTGTCTCTGAATATGAGGCTTTCAAGATGAAGCCTGATGAGACTGTCTCAGATATGTATGCTCGTCTAAATGTTATCACCAACAGTCTGAGAAGTCTGGGAAAGGTCTACAGTGATTATGAATTGGTTAGAAAGATTCTAAGGTCCCTGACGCCCATTTGGCACACCAAGGCCACCGTCGTTGAATAGTCTAGGGACCTGACCAAAACAATTGCAGATGAACTTATAGCTTCTCTCATGACGTATGAGCTGAACCTCAAGAAAACTGATGAAAGTGAGAAGAAAAGAAAACCCCTTGCCCTTAAAGCTAATTCTAGCAAAGGTTCATCCAGTGAGTATAGCAACACGAGTTCTGAGGAGGATGCTGATGAGTTTGCTATGCTCACCAGGAAGTTTAAGAAATTCTTGAGGAAAGAAGGGAAAGGGATGAGAAGAAAGTATTTCTCAGGAAAGAGACAGCCCAAACATAAATCAGAACCTGCAAAGAAATTTGACTCTATTGTTTGTTATAACTGTAGGAAAGCAGGACACCTCAAGGCGGACTCTCCTGAACTCAAGGAAAAGCAAACCAGGTGGAAAAATAAAAAGGGAAGAGCAATGGTGAGCACCTGGAGCGATGAGGAAGAGGAAAGTCAGAGCAGCTCCTCTGACGATGATAAAGATGAGAAGATTTACCTGATGGCAAAAAGTGACGATGAGGTAACTTCCCCGTTTGATAATTTTACTCAAATTGAATGGGAAAATGTTTATGTTGAACTGCTTGAAAAGTATGAAGACATGCGTAGGGAGAACACACCTGAAAAAGAAAGTAAATTCTTTAGTCAATGATTCTACCATGTCTGATAAACTCGCATGTCTAGAAGCTGAGAATTTAAATTTAAAAAACTCTATTTGTCAAATCGAGAATGATAAAACTATTTTGATTGATTTGAAAGCTGAAAATGAGAATCTAGAAAAGACCATTGATGATCTCAAGATAAAGATTCATGAATTTCAAAATGAAACAAACATAGTCACTGAGAAATACAATGTTGTTAGTAGTGTAAACAGTGAGCTGAAGAAAACAATAGAAAATCTTGAAAAAGAAAACAAAGATAAACAAAATACCCTTGAAGGCATGGCACAAGGCACTGAAAATCTGAATGCCATCCTGAGGACAAAAAGTAACTTCAGAAAGGAAGGATTGGATTTTAACCCAAAAAATAAAAAGAGGTTTGATGTGAGAACTACCTCTTTTGTGATTGAAAAGGGGACATTTCAGCCCCTGATAAAAATGACTTCAGGTGGAAGTCATGATGAGAATGAGAATAAAAACATTAAGATAATCAAGCCCAGCGCCAAGGACAAAGGCAAAGGGAAGATAGGGGTGGCTGGAGAGTCATGTTCATATGCTTCTACATCCAAGACCAAAAGCCAGGGTAGTGGTCAGACCACCAAACCTAAGATTCAATCGAAACCCAAGACCAAATCTACCAAACTTCCACAAACGGGTCTGGGTAGAACCACCACTGGTCCAATGCACCACAAGACTGGACCCACTTATTCTGCATTCCACAATACAAATAATCAGATGAATTGGAAAAGTCAGAGTTACATGAGACCCATGCAGTACTTCCCAATGCATCACAATCAGTGGCAGCAGTCTCACCCTAGGAACTCCTACAGGCAGACCACGAACAATAACTTTAGGAGTCAAAATTCCTATGGCTATGCTGATTTCATGACTGGTCAGTCCAAGGTCTACAGGTCACCTACTACTCCCAATATCTATTGGGCCAGACACTGGCAAAGAAATTTAAAAATGATTTAAAAAGGAAACAAAATGCCACACCTCAGAAACAAGGTCAAAAGAATGAAAGTGGCAAGAAAAGGTAGACCAATCTTAAAAGCAAGAAATCCACAATGCCCAGAAAGACACCAAAACAAATGTGGATACCTAAACATCTTGTTTGTTGTCTGCATGAGATGAATTCTTTGTTGGGACCCAAGAAATTCTGGGTTCCAAATCACTCTACTTAATTCCCTTGCAGGTATACCTGGCAACCAATCACAACAAATGGTATCTGGACAGTGGCTGTTCCAGGCATACGATCGGAGACAAAGCTAAATTCTGCACTTTGGTAAAGAAAGATGCTGGTCATGTTACTTTCGGAGGTAATACCAAGGGTAAAATAATTGGCTCAGGTATGGTTGGTAAGTGCTCTTCATCCTGCATTGAGGAAGTTTTATTAGTTGAAGGTCTAGCTTACAATCTTTTGAGCATTAGTCAATTATGTGATAAAGGTCATAAAGTTATTTTTTATTCTCTTGCATGCACCATATTTGAACCAAATTCAGAATATGTGAAATTCATTGGCAAGAGAATTAATAGCATCTATATGGTAGATTTGGATGATGTAGCACACACTAATCTTTGTCTTAGTGTAAATAAGGATGACCTAGCCTTCCTGTGGCATCGTAGATTAGGTCATGTCAGCTACAGTGTGCTTCACAAACTGAATAAGCATAAGTTAGTAAAAGGGCTTCCTGAAATATCATTCAAAAATGACAATAAAATTTGTGAGGCATGCACTCAATGTAAACAGACTAGAAATTTCTTCAAATCTAGAACAGAAAACCTGTCTTCTAAACCGTATGAGCTAATTCACATGGATCTATTTGGACCCACAAGATCCGTTAGCTTATCAGGTAAAAGATATGGTTTTGTGCTTGTTGATGATTTATCTAGATTTACATGGGTTTTCTACCTGTCTCACAAAAATGAAGCTTTTGAAGAATTTCATGAGCTCTTTTAAAAAATAAAACAGTATAATGATCATGGCATCTTGAATATCCTTTCTGATCATGGTGGTGAGTTTGTTAACTCACAATTTGATGACTTTTGCAGAGTGAATGGCATCATTCACAGATTCTCCTCACCAAGGACTCCAGAGCAGAATGGAGTGGTGGAAAGGAGAAATCGAACTCTTGTTGAGATGGCTCGGACCATGCTAGTGGAAGGTAACTTACCAAGGAGGTTTTGGGTAGAGGCTATCAACACAGCATGTTACATAATTAATAGAGCCCTGGTAAGACCCAAAACTCAATTAACTCCTTATGAGATTCTGAAAGGTAAGAAGCCTTCTCTAGCCCACTTCAAGGTCTTTGGCAGTAAATGTTTCGTTAATATTAATTCGAAAAGAGACCTTGATAAATTTGAACCAAAAAGTGAACCTGAAATTTTTCTAGGTTACTCAGATCAGTCCAGAGCCTATATAATTTTTAATCTCAAATCAAACACTGTTGAAGAATCTCCTCACGTTGTCTTTGATGAGTCTACAACTAAGTCTGATATTGATTTGTGCAGGAACAAAAGTGATGGAGAAATTTTAAAGAATGGATGGACTCTAAGATCTAAAAGGGGGGTGAATAGATCTACCCTCTAAAACCTTTTATCCTCAAAAATTTAACTGCAGTAAGTAAACAGATGCGGAATTGAAAGAATTACTACTGTTGAATAAGTTCAACTTAATGGAAGAATATGTATGCGAAGGGAAAACGATCAGGTTCAGTATAATCAACTGCACGCTGTTGGAACCAAAACACAAGTACAGTGCATGCAAGCTACTAAGCAGAGATCACACACTAATCACACAGAACTCAGGAGATTTTAGGTGGTTCGACACAAGCCTACATCCACCCCACACTCAAACCGAGTGTGACTTACTGCTGATTCACAGCTTCTCACGGCTGATCCATAGCTTTGGTGATTATATCCCTACACCCGCTGAGCTTCACAGCTTGCTAGCAGAGGAATCCTCCTCTGCCGCTGAGGTTTACAGCTTAACCTTTCCGCTGACACACAGCTTGAAGAATAGTGTTTCAAAAACAAAACAAATGAAAGGCAGAAAACCAAAAACACAACGAGAATGTAGCTCTAGACAATGAGCAAAACGGCTCTGATTCTGAACCAAGAGTCCGATGACAGCGACTCTTAATTGCTTCTTCTCTCCAATCTCTCTCTCAGCTCTCTCTCTGAACTTGTAGGCACTAACACTCCTGGAACGTGTTAGCTCTTCTTCTCTCAGCTTCTTTTTCTTCAATCTCTCGATCACAGATTTCTTCACGTTACATTCTTCTGCGCGAACAGTTTCTTATTTATATGTGCAGCAGAAAGAGGGCGTGTGGAAAACACATTTTCGTCCAGATCTGAGATCCAAGGTCACGTGACAACATCTGAGCTTAACGGCTTTCCACGTGTCACGAGCATAACTCAGCCTTCAGTCTTGGATCAGGTGCCTTCCTTAAGCTTTACGAATAAGTGTCCTGTCAAAATATTAGACACTTAGTCAACATAAGATAGTTAGACAATCATAGGAATTGCACAGACTTAATAGAGCATGAGAGCAAAAGTGCACGGACTCAAATATGCATGAGTTATAAAGTGCACCGACCTTATTAGGCTGTAAGAGAATTATGCACAGATATTATGTGTGCAAGAATCAATGATTGCACCGAGCCACCAAGCTATAAACCTATCGTGCACAGACCTTGCGCTTGCAAGGGAAAAGAATTGCACAGACCTTCTGTGCACATACAAGAAATGTGCACCGACTCAGAAGTGCATTCAGTAAGTTATGCACGGACTTTACTCGAGCAATATGAAGGTATGCACCGATGTGATTATCCACGAAACAGTATTGCACATACTTTATGTGCAACACACAGTGAATTGCACCGACCTTGATAGTGCAGTGCACAGACTTAAGCATGCGACATGAGCATTGCACCGACTTGGATCTGCCAAGGCAATGTGCACGGACATGAATGCACAGACCTATATGCACGCTAGCTCAAACCTCACTTCATGCTAAAGCAGACCTGACATTTAAACTCCATGTGTGTGGCAACACAGACTCACGCAGAGTCGCAGACTAAATCAGACTAACTTAGACTTAGCTTAGTCTAATGCAGACTTAGAGAGTATGAACAAGCCACTAACGCAGACTTTCAGAATGAAGCCAATGCACTGACTCAGACTTAACAAAACATGAAAGATGCATCGACTTCTATGCACGAACCTGATGTGAACAGTGCAAGAGTTGCACCGACTCCATATGCTAAGACCGTAACATGCTCAGACTTAATGTGCATAGCTAGACTGAAACTTGCACCGACCTCTCCAGTGATTGCGCCGAGTTAGATCGTGTGCGATGCAGAACTTACACAGAGGTTGCATGAGTGAACAAGTAATGCATCGACCTTATTCGAGGTACAAAAACAAGTTGCACCGACTCAATGAGCCCAAAGCACGATATGCACTGAGTATGAGTGCAGTTCGTCAGGAACTTGCACCGACTCATAGAGAATGCAACATGAAAGTGCAGAGGAGTTTTAATGCAAGTGACTGATAATTATCTGACATTTATGAAAGATTCATCAAAATACACAACATCCTCGTGGTCAAGAAAAAGTAGTTAAAGCCAACTCTGCTTTTGCCAATTAATCAAAACACATTCAACACATGCAGCAGCATACACACTGCTGAACAATCCCAGAGGGGGCCCAACATTCTCCCCCTTTTTGATGATGGCAACACCTAAAAAGTTGCTGGCAACTCCCCAAAATAAATGCAGGAGAAATGATGTATTTTGATGAGACATTAAGCATAGACAGATATTATTGACAAAAGCCAAACTCCCCCTGAATGAAAGACTCCTCCCCCTTAAGCAAAATATCATGAAATCTTTCTCTTCCCTTTTCTCTCCCTTTATCCATTAGAATCTCTCCCCCTATAAGCATATTCTTTCCTATGATCTCAATCTCTCCCCCTTCATTCCAGAATAGAGAAGGATAGAGATAGAGAAGGATAAGCCTGAATAATCTCTCCCCCTTTGCCATCAGCAAACAAGGAGTGAGGGAGACAGGGGAAGATAAGAAGGAATGCAGGAAGAAGTAGGAGACAGAATAACACAATGTGCAATGGTTCAGAATATAAGCAAACTATTGGACAATTCTTTAGATATAAGAATCAATCATTGTGCATGCTTAACAAATTTCAGGTTTAACAGTTATAGAAGGTAAAGTAAATTTACTGACTTTCTGAAATAGGGTATAGTATTCGTTTATAGCAATGAACCTAAGTCACATGATCATGATTGACTAGGTCAAGACTGTATCCTACTGATTTTAGTTTTAATGAATATCAAGGACAGTGACCTGAAAATGTATTGAGGTTAAACAATTGACACTTAGTGAATTTTGAATTTCAAGGGGTACAACAAGTCTTTTTCACTTCTGATTTTGAATTTGAACTCAGTGAACAGACAAGTGTCATTTATACTGTTGACATTAAGGGTATACGCGGGTTAGACGCCAGTACCCCCAGTTACTAAACATAAACTACCATATCTGTCTCTGATCAAAAACTACACAGATGATTTACACCTTTGACATTAAGAATACATGTTTATCAGACGCCAGTACCCTCATTTACTCAGTGAAACCAGCCCTATAGATTTGACCATATGAACAGAGGTAAGAAGAAGCACTTCATGACATGAATTCCTCTCCATTTCTTTGATGGAGCATTCAGTTTCTCAGTGCAGTTCAGTTATTGCTCTGCCACTTTATACATTTACTTTTACTAATGATTTTATTGTTGCTGCCCTTTTAACTTTCAAAGTGACTTGTTTAAAGACAATACACTTTCTGAGTTTCTCAGCCTAGACCACACTAAGTCTGTCATTTTCAGATACTGTGAGGATCTTATCTGTCATAGTCATGAAAGAAAGGTTGAGAGCTATAACAGGTTTTCTACCACCTTATTTTCTGAAAACAGTCTTTAAATTCTACATTCTATCAAAATTAAACATTCGGTTCCTTGAAGGAGTCAATGTGATTCTTATAAAAGAAGAGTTGTAATAATTGCCGCTCAACATATTGAACCAATTTCCGGACAGTCTGTCATTCAAAATGAGGGAATAGACATTGAGCCACAGAAGCAGCTCATAAGGAGTTTCAAGAAGAGTGACAATGTCACAATGTGATAGGAGTAGTTTCAAACAAGGCCAATTGATGCAATTGATACCATGCAAGAAGAGAGAGTAGAATGAGTTGTGCTCAGATCAGACTTTACTGAACTCCCCCTGACATTATAATGCACCAACCTTAATCATGCATGATACAGACAATGCACCGACTATTGCATGTGAGTGGTACACAGATGCACCGACCTGTTATGTGAAAGACACAAGATGCACGGACCTACATGCTGTAAGGCAGCGACGTGCACTGACCTTGTATGCAGAATGCTCACACGTTGCATCGACTATGTGCAAGCCATGCATTGACTTATACTCAGTGCAAACACACGCATCAAACTCAAATGCTCATAGCAAAGACCTGCATCGACCTTAGTAGTGCATGAAATGCAGCAGGTTCAGACCTTAGTTGGTATATGGCAAAATCAACTGATGTGTGATCTAGAAGAAAAACTCCCCCTATGTATATGCAATTTTATTTCACAATGCATCTATGCACAAAAATTATTTAAACAATTAGAAATTGTTTATTCAGAGACAAGCTGACACATATTTATTTTCATACTACTACAAATAGCAATTCAAGAAAGAATTTTGACTCAATCATCATGGAGAAATTTACACAAGCCTAATTCTCTTCTTAAGAATTTAAATCTTTCATTACCCAAAGGCTTTGTAAAAATGTCAGCAATTTATTTTTCAGACTCATTAAATTCAAGTTCAATTTCCTTTTTACTGACTTCATCTCTAAGGAAATGATGTTTGATTTCAATATATTTTGTCCTGGAATGATGAACTGGATTTTTAGTTAAGGAAATAGCACTAGTGTTATCACACATAATTGTGATGCAACCAAGATTTATATGATAGTCAAATAACTGGTATTTGATCCAGAGGACTTGGGCAGCACAGTTCCCTGCAACCACATACTCTACCTCAGCAGTGGACAAGGCTACAGTGTGCTATTTTTTAGATGCCCAATAGACTAGACACCCACCAAGGAATTGACAATATCCACTGGTGCTTTTCCTATCAATTCTACACCCAGCATAATCTGCATCAGTGTAAGCTAGAAGGTCTAGTTCACACTTAGTAGGATACCATAATCCTAGGTCAAGGGTCCCAGATAGATATCTAAAGATCCATTTTATAGCAATTAAGTGTGAATCATTGGGACATGCTTGAAATCTTGCACATAAACATACTGAAAATTGAATGTCTGGACGAGATGCAGTAAAATATAGTAAGGATCCGATCATATCTCTGTAGTGCTTGGGATCTACCATTTTACCTGACAGATCAGAATCAAGACAGGTAGATGTCTCCATTGGAGCTGTGATTGCTTTGAGGTTTTCCATCTTGAATTTCTTTAACAGATCCTTCAAGTACTTTTCTTGAGTTATGAAAGTTCCCTCTTTGGTTTGATTAACCTGCAATCCAAGAAAGAACTTCAGTTCTCCCATCGAGTTCATTTCAAATTCACTGGTAATTGGAGCTAAGAATTCCTCACACATTAATGGATCAGTTGATCCAAACACTATATCATCTACATAGATTTGAATAATCCGAATTTTATCTTCACATACCTTTGTGAATAGTGTCAGGTCAACCTTACCTCTTGTGAATCCTTTTTCTGAGAGAAAATTGCTCAGTCTTTCAAACTATGCTCGGGGAGCTTGTTTCAACCCATATAATACCTTATCAAGTTTATAGACATGATCAGGAAAATCAAGGCATTCAAAACCATGGAGTTGTTTAACATAAACATCTTCTTTTATTTCTCAATTTAAGAAGGCAGATTTGACATCCATCTGCTTCAAAGTTATTCCTAGACTGCATGCAGTTGCTAAAAGAATTCTAACGACTTCTAGCCGAGCTACAGGGGCAAAGGATTCATCAAAATCAATACCAAATTCTTGGTTGTACCCCTGAGCTACTAGTCTAGTCTTATTTCTAATGATGTTATCCTGCTCATCAGATTTATTTCTAAAAACCCATTTTGTGCCAATTATGTTGCCATGTGAGGGTTTAGGATCAAAATGCCAAACTTTGTTCCTATCAAATTGACTAAGTTTAATTTGAGATCATAGGAAAGACGATGCTTATAGGGGGAGAGATTCTGATGGCTAAAGGGAGAGAAAAGGGAAGAGAAAGATTTCATGATATTTTGCTTAAGGGGGAGGAGTCTTTCATTCAGGGGGAGTTTGGCTTTTGTCAATAATATTTGACTGTGCTTAATGTCTCATCAAACTACATCATTTCTCTTGCATTTATTTTGGGGAGTTGCCAGCAACTTTTTAGGTGTTGCCATCATCAAAAAGGGGGAGAATGTTGGGCCTCCTCTGGGATTGTTCAGCAGTGTGTGCTGCTGCATGTGCTGAATGTGTTTTGATTAATTGGCAACAACACTGTTGACTTTAACTACTTTTTCTTGACCATGAGGATGTTGTGTATTTTGATGAATCTTTCATAAATGTCAGATAATTATCAGTCACTTGCATTAAAACTCCTCTACACTTTCATGTTACATTCTCTATGAGTCGGTGCAAGTTCCTGATGAACTGCACTCATACTCGGTGCATATCGTGCTTTGGGCTCATTGAGTCGGTGCAACTTGTTTTTGTACCTCGAATAAGGTCGATGCATTACTTGTTCACTCATGCAATCGCTGTGCAAGTTCTGCATTGCACACGATCTAACTCGGTACAATCACTGGAGAGGTCGGTGCAAGTTTCAGTCTAGCTATGCACATTAAATCTGAGCATGTTACGATCTTAGCATATGGAGTCGGTGCAACTCTTGCACTGTTCACATCAGGTTCGTGCATAGAAGTCGATGCATCTTTCATGTTTTGTTAAGTCTGAGTCAGTGCATTGGCTTCATTCTGAAAGTCTACGTTATTGGCTTGTTCATACTTTGTAAGTCTGCATTAGACTAAGCTAAGTCTAAGTTAGTCTGATTTAGTCTGCGTGAGTCTGTGTTGCCACACACATGGAGTTTAAATGTCAGGTCTGCTTTAGCATGAAGTGAGGTCTGAGCTAGCGTGCATATAGGTATGTGCATTCATGTCCGTGCACATTGCCTTGGCAGATCCAAGTCGGTGCAATGCTCATGTCGCATGCTTAAGTCTGTGCACTGCACTATCAAGGTCGGTGCAATTCACTGTATGTTGCACATAAAGTATGTGCAATACTATTTAGTGCATAATCACATCGGTGGATACCTTCATATTGCTCAAGTAAAGTCCGTGCATAACTTACTGAATGCACTTCTTAGTCGGTGCACATTTCTTGTATGTGCACAGAAGGTCTGTGAAATTCTTTTCCCTTGCAAGCGCAAGGTCTGTGCACGATAGGTTTATAGCTTGGTGGCTCGGTGCAATCGTTGATTCTTGCACACATAATGTCTGTGCATAATTCTCTTAAGGCCTAATAAGGTCGGTGCACTTTATAACTCATGCATATTTGAGTCCGTGCACTTTTAATTTGCTCTCATGCTCTATTAAGTCTGTGCAATTCCCAGGATTGTCTAACTGTCTTATGCTGACTGAGTGTCTAACATTTTGATAGGACACTTATTTGTAAAGCTTAAGGAAGGCACCTGATCCAAGACTGAAGGCTGAGCTATGCTCGTGACACGTGGAAAGCCGTTAAGCTCAGATGCTGCCATGTGGCCTTGGATCTCAGATCAGGACGAAAAGCCTACGCGAGAAATGTGGTTTCCACACGCCCTCTTTCTGCTGCACATCTAAATAAGAAATTGTTCGCGCATAAGAATGTAACGTAAAGAAATCTGTGATCGGGAGATTGAAGAAAAAGAATCTGAGAGAAGAAGAGCTAACACGTTCCAGGAGAGTTAGTGCCTGCAAGTTCAGAGAGAGAGCTGAGAGAGAGATTGGAGAGAAGAAGTAATTGAGAGTCGCCGTCATCGGTCTCTTGGTTCAGAACCAGAGCCGATTTGCTCATTGTCTAGAGCTACATTCTCGTTGTGTTTTTGGTTTTCTATCTTTCCTTCGTTTTGTTTTTGAAACATTATTCTTCAAGCTGTGTGTCAGCGGAAAGGTTAAGTTGTAAACCTCAGCAGCAGAGGAGGATTCCTCTGGTAGCAAGCTGCGAAGCTCAGCGGGTGTAGGGATATAATCCCTGAAGCTGTGGATCAGCCGTGAGAAGTTGTGAATCAGCAGTAAGCCACACTCGGTTTGATTGTGGGGTGGATGTAGGCTTGTGCCGAACCACCTAAAATCTCCTGAGTTCTGTATGATTGGTGTGTGATCTCTGCTTAGTAGCTTGCATGCACTATGCTTGTGTTTTGGTTCCAACAGCGTACAGTTGATTATACTGAACCTGATAGTTTTTCCTTCGCATACACATTCTTCCATTAAGTTGAACTTATTCAACAGTAGTAATTCTTTCAATTCCGCATATGTTTACTTACTGTAGTTAAATTTTAGAGGATAGAAGGTTTTAGACGGTAGATCTATTCACCCCCCCCCCTTTAGATCTTATAGTCCATTCATTTCCAACATAGTAAACTTGAGAGGTTAATTCATGCTAAATCATGCGGGTCACCTGAACTTACATTCCTCATTTATCTAATATCATCAAACTCCTTCATTCATCCACAATGGGGTTTACAATCCATCTTTTACCCAAAAATAATACCAATTGCCACCAGATTTTTCCACTCCGTATTCTCACACATATTCATATCCTGGGTGGGAAAACTAGCAATCCTCTTCTTGGGCACCTTACCAAGACCCCATGCAAAGTCCTTCAAGCTCGCACTTTTTCGATTGGGCTTCATACTCCAATGATTCTCAAGCCCAATATCAAGAATAACCCATCTATTCCCATTCACCTCAGTACCAGACTAATTCTTATTTTTACACACCATAGTCTGAATGCCCCCTAAAATATCCAGATCCTCCAAATTTGGGGGGAGAAGAAGAGAATAATGAAACTCAAATTTGGGCTCCAAACTCTGATAACCATTATGATCTAGCCCAGCATGCTGGAGGATGGCCTATATCCCCTCCACCACCTCCAAATGATCACTCTTCTCCTTGGTATTCATCTCCTCTGTCCTCAAATGCCGACCCGGAGGATCAATTCAATCAATTAATTATCCAAAGTCAATCCCTCCAAGAATGAATCAATAGGTTGACTGAGGAAGTCACAAGAATGGAGGGAGATCAATTCTTTGACTACTCTAGGTCCAATCCTTCTCATCAAATTCTTGATACTGACTATGATCAATCTATGATTCCTCAATATCATTACACTCAGATCCGATGTGATTCAGAAGATGAAGGGATTATGAAGAGATCATGTCAGCAGATTTTAAATGAGAAACTTAGGGAATTTGAGGGAATTGAGGAATTTGTTGGAAAAGAAATAAAGAAAGGTGATGAATTAGTGAATGATCATATTCCCCCTCCTGAATTTAAAATTGAAGAGCTTGTGCTTGATTGTCCTTATGAGAAGAGTGCTAGAGAAGTCGATGATCTCAAGTCGGGGGGAAGAGGAGAAGCAAGTGGTGTGCAAATTCAAGATCAAACTCCTCCGCTGGTTCTCCCTGAATTTAATGCAGTTCTCTTTGAAGATGGGCAGGAAGAAGAAGTGAAGATGGAACAAGAATTGAACATTTATTTGAACAAGAAAATTGGGGTTAATGAGGAATTAAATTTGTCGCATGATAATTTTTATACCTTTAATCTGGAGGAGAGGGTAGAGCTTTTGCCAATTCATGACCACGATGATTCTTCTGACATTCTTCCAACTAATTGGTCTAATCTTGCTCTACATGTAGCTGATTTGTTAAATCCCATTGAATCTGACGACCATTATGTTAAGGAGCACGTTTCTTTGACTCTTGATGTTGATAACCTCCTCGACACCAATCAATTTATGGGAGCGTATCATTCTCCGTTCTCTCCACACTTCACTAATATTCTTGGAATCCGTAAAATTGAGGTGGAAGAAAATTTTTTGAGAAATGATAAGGTCTGCATTAATTCATTCACACCTTTTACAGACCTTCTGGAGAAATATTTTATAATTCATGGCATGATCTTTACCAATGTTCCTCCTCCATTCTTTGATCGGGGTGGTCCTTTTGAGCTACATCCACCCCGATATCTGTCTTGCCCTTGGATTCACAAGCCACATTTGTTTTCCTCAGGGCATGAGAATGAAAATGCTAAAACGGATAAAATTCTATGGTGGCTCATTTTAAAATCAACCCGTTGGTTATGGAGCTTATATGCGTCTGGCTGAAGACGTAAAACTTAGCGCTCCTGGGAGATAACCCAAGGATTTTTTGTTATTTGATGCTTTGTTTTAGTGTGTTTTCAATAGGCAGGTCGAGGAAAAGGAGCTGTCGTCGGTTATTCTAAAGGAGTCTTTCATCCCGCATATCAACTTGTCTCTTTCCTACTCAGAAGTATTTATTGCTACATTGTTCTTTTATTTTCCATTCTATATGTCATTGAGGACAATGTCATTCAAGTTGGGGGGGGAGAGAGGAAATTTTTCATGATGCATATTGTACAACCTGATATGAGTTCTTGCATATCATTCCATCTACATGAAAAGGAAAAGATGAAATTCCCGACTAAGTTTTTTTTGATTCATGCTTTTATTAAAAGTGATTCTAGAATAGAAAAGGCTGGGGAGAAGGATGATGGAAAATTTAGTCAATCTAGCTATGGAAAATTGATATAATAATATCTTTAAAAGTTCCTTAGCACTTTAGAAAAAAAAATGAAATTCACTCTGCACACTAATGAAACAAGCAGAGCAAGCCCTCTGTTATTTTGGGTATGGTGTCTGATGCTCTGCACTTCTCAAGAAAGAGATATTTTCAAACTTTCTGCCAAGTTATCTATTAAATAAGTGCAAATGGCACAATAATGAAAAAAAATAACATGAAAAATACCCCGAATCTTAATAACCGAGTCTACTTCACCTAAGACGTGTTGAGGTTCGCGTCAAACGGAAAAGGGAACCTTGATCTGTGTAACTGGGTCTGCTTCTCCTAAGGCAAGAGTCGAGATTCGTGTTAAACAGTGAAGGGTAGTGCAGCATCATGTGTGTAGAAAAATTTAAAAAAAGATCCCAAAAGGGACAAATAAATAAGGCAGATAAAAAGTTAATATGCTTAATGCTCTGAATTAGAAAGTGCAGGGTTGTAAGGCACTTTCTTAGAATAGCAAATAAGGGATGCAATTGTCTATACTGTAGATTTTGTAGTTACACATGCACAAGTGCTACTGAACTTTGATTTGAATTCTTGATCATGTACCTTAATCTAAAGGCTAGTGTGTATTAATAATTCTGAATTCCTAAAAACTTTAGTTGATTCTGTGAAGGAAGAGTTGGATATAGAGGTATGAACTTTTGAAACTCTTGTTAGTCCTAAATTTTAATTTCTTTGCATTACTAAGGGACTAGCAATGAGTAAGTTGGGGTGTGATAAGTGCTATATTTCATATAATAATTTACATCACATGCATCATTATTTTTGAACATTAAATGAATAAAAGTTGTGCAACATGAGCAGTTAATTTCATTCTCACAACTAATTTGAGTCTGCACGTATTTTATCATCTTTCTAAGTCAAAATGACCATGTGAGAAATATTGAAGAATTTGCACAATTACTTGAAATCCATTTTTGAATGAAATATGTTAATTATTTGAATTTTTAAGAAAAAGTGATCGGAGGGTCAGACGTCATTTATAAATCATTTTTATGAAAAAAGAAATAGCGACTGAGCAAACGGGTGCCCATTTGTTTGACTAAAAAATAAGAAAAAGAAAAAAAGAAGAATTAGTGACTTTGTAGACGGGCGCTATTTCATTTGGTGAAAATAGAAAAAAGAAGAAAAACTAAAAAATAACAAGAATTAGCGACCTTTGAAGAAGGCACAGTTTCTTGGGAAAAGAATAAGCGACCGTCCAAGCATCCGCCCATTCAATTATGCGGAAAATCAGAAGAAAATCGAGAAAAATGGAAAAAGAATTAGCGACTGTTTGAGAAGTCACCATTTCCTGAATTTATGGAAAACAGAAAATATCAAAATAAGGAAACAGGAATGAGCGACCACTATGGAAGACGCTATTTTAATTTGCGCCCACCGCCCCAGTCGCCATTTTCTTCAGAGGTAGAAATGGAAACGCACCGCCCCAATCATGGTTATCTTTAAATTTTTGAGCTTATCTCCTATTGTTTGAGGAAAGGAGGACTCTAAACGTGACAAGAAACCTACTTTGATCGATCCTTGATGCTGAAAAATCGTATTTGAGCTAATCTAGAAAGTCACACTCGTGGGAGGTTTTATGAACAGTATAAATAGATGCCAAGAGCCACCGTGGGGAGGAGTTAGCCTTTACTTAGTCTTTTTACATGCTTTATGTTCTTCTTTTCAATTTAATTTCTTCTACAAAGTTCTCCGTTTTGAAGTGCTCTTCAAATCTTTCTTCTACCTCTTCCTCTAATTCTTTCATGTTTTTAAGTTATTCTCAGTTTTTCAAGGTTCTGTCCTGGGTTTTTTCACTGTTCATCAGCGCAGATACACTCTGTTCTTCCTCATTTTTTACCCTCTTTCTCACGTTTTCCCTCTCTTCACTCTTCATCAATCTTCTTCGTATTCCTCAGATCTACAACTTTCTCTTCTTCCACCTCTTCTAATTCCCTCTAGATTTTAAGTTATTTCCCCTCTTCTCACCTTCTGTTTTTAATTTAATTTTTACTGTGTTTTCACTTTCTCCACCGCACCCTCTCTCTTCAACTCTTTCTCTGTTCTCTCTTTAAAGCACACTCACGCACACACAGGTTTTCACTTTAAGTTTAAAGTTTTCTTCCTCCATTCTTCTATCTCCCTCTTCCATATTTCTTCACACATCCCTTTGGCGGATCTTCATCCTTCGGTCCTCTCGGCGGCGTCTACTCCACGGCGAGGCGATTCCATTCAAAGGCTTGGCACAGAGATGACGGCGCCACTCTTCTTCATCGTGACTCTTATTTATCTCCTCTTCTTTTATTTTCATTGCAAGTTGTAATTTTATTTTCATATACATTGTAATCTTTCCTCTTAGCAATACAAGTTGATTTTGAGCAATTGTGTCTTTCTAGTTCTCTTTCTATCTCTTCCAAATTTCTTTCCTTAACCCTCTCAAATTCTTTAGATAATTTGTTTTCATACAATCTCCTTTTTCATTAGTTTAATCTCACTCAAAATTTGGATCTTCCAAATATAAGAATTTTCCATCTCATGTTTAATTGAAAATATTTCTTCTCCGTGGGATCGACCCGTATTCACCACTCTACTTGATTTTAAAACTTCTTATTGAGTGAGTACGGTTATCATTTTTGAAATTGTGTGGCATGGCTTTTCAATGACGGGTTTAGTGCATATCAGGAGCCTTCCCCCAAATGGCCCTGCTTCCGAGAGGTGGCCCTCCCAGTGCCTGCCTCTACCTCCACCGGTGACGGCAGTAGCAAATCAGAAGACTACCAGAGGGGGTATCTCTAGGGCTGGCGTGACGCCCTAGTGAAGGCCCACTGATTCAACTATATCAAGGGGGTGCTTGAGCTCACCCCTGATCGGTTCCATTCCAAGGAGGATGAGTAAACGTGTGTACCTCCCCCGTATCAATAAAAATCTTCTTCTGCTACTCTTTCTCCGCTTATGGGATGCTTGATGGACTTTGTAACTTTCCTTTTTCGATGCTTGCTTGATTTTCCTTTATCCACTTGCCGTTAACGAGCCCCTACTTTCCCCATGACGCTTGGATTTCTTGAGGAAGACTAAATGCCGCAAGCAGGGGGTGACCCGACGCTGCTCTTCGATGAGGGGTGTCTCCCTTTATAAGTAGCAGTGGTATGAGTCAATGCCAGGGCATTATGCATCTCACGCTCCCTGTCTATCGTGCCTTCATTGTAGCCATGTCTCAACAAGTCCCAGTCCCTTCGGTGGGGGATGAGCCCCCCAAGGATCTTTGTACGCTTGCCGGCATAACGGTGGAGTCTGGCCCTTCTTTGGCAAAGCCAGGGAATGAACCCCCCAAGAGTCCCAAGCCCACTACCGACATCGCGGCGGAGTCTGATCCTACTCCAGTCGAGACGGGGGCTGAACCCTCTGAGGGTTCCGATTCCATCACAAGCACTCTGGCGAGGTCTGATCCGCTCCCGGTGGTACCCGTTGGGCAGGATGACAACAATGAAGACTTTGAGCGGGGTTGGTACGATGGTCACCGCGATGGCATGATGGCCGCGATGGCTTTGGTGTCCCCGCACTTCTGTTATGATGGGCTTGGGGGGCTGTTTCCCACCGTCTTTATCATTCTGACAATGACGATTGATGTCCTCTGTACTCCCCTGTTATGAATAAAAGGACTTCCTTCTTTACTTGTCATGTTTTGTCTGTGTTTGCCCTTGGTCTCCACTTCCACTCAGAAGGACTTATCGTGGTAGTCAACTCTTCTAGGACTTGTTTGCACCGGGGCTAGGGTTGTACTCTAGGAACGAGGTGCCGATCTTCAGTCTTCTCAGACTCTTTCCGTTGTCTGCAGAAGGAGTGCTCATCTATTCCGTAGAGTAGACCAAGTTATTACAGGGTTGTTGAATGTCCCTATAGAGTTGGGTAGCTGTCGTGGTTTCTGAGGGGAGCAAAGCTGCTTGCTCCTTAGAAGTTAGGAAGCTACCCTTAGTGAATTTTGGAGGTGAGTGTACGTCCATCTCCTGGAGAAGAGTGGATTCTTACCCGCCTCTTGGGGGCTTGATAGCCACCATGGTGATTTTGGAGGGGAGCGTAATCGCTTGTCTCTTGGAGGCTCGGAAGCCACCAGGGCTTTCGAGGGAAACGTGAGTGCTCGTCTCTCGGAGACTTGGAAGCCACCTTGGTGATTTTGGAGGGGAGCATAACCGCTCGCCTCTTGGAGGCTCGAAAGTCACCATGGTTTTCAAGAGTAGCATGACGGCTCTCCTCTTGGAGGCTCGGAAGCCACCAATTGTTAAGCTAAGGGCATGACTTATTGGTGCTAGAGGTGAATGGAGTAGCGAGAAGGAATGACAATTTCTATTTACTAGTAGAATGCTTTAAGATTTACATAATTCCAAGTTCGTGGGACTTCTCACCCGTCCAAGGCTGATAGTCTATACGCCCCCTTACCGAGCACCTCCATCACGCGATATGGGCCCTCCCAGTTTAGGGCCTGCTTCCCTGCAGTAGCTCTAGGGTCTGTAATATTGGCCCGACGTAGTACGAGGTCACCCAGGAGAAAGTGGTGTTTCTTGACTTGGGCGTTATAGTATTGTGCCAGCCATTGTTGGTAAGCGATAAGCCTAAGTTGGGCACGCTCCCTTTCCTTCGTGAGCAAGTCCAAATTCTCTCGCAATGCTTGATTATTCCTAGCCTCATCAAATTGGCTAACCCTTAATGATGGGTTAGAGATCTCAATCGAGATGACTGCCTCGACCCCGTATGCCAAGTGAAAGGGTGTTTCTCATGTGACAGCCCGAGCAGTAGTTCGGTGTGCCCATAGGACGCTTAGGATAGAATCTACCCACGACTCGCCTGCTTCCTCTAGGCGGGTCTTGATGCCATGAAGGAGTATTCGGTTGGCATTCTCCACTAAGCCATTTACCTGGTGATGGCCCACTAAAGTGTAATGATTCTAGATCCCCAGTTCCGAGCACTTCTCTCGGAAGGTAGTACTGGCGAACTGCATGTCGTTGTCAATTGTGAGAACATGCAGGATCCTGAACTGGAAAATAATATTGCGTAAGACAAACATTCACATTGATTCCCCTATGATTTTACCCAAGGGTTTTGTCTCGAACCATTTGGTGAAATAACATATGGCGACGATGAGGAATTTCTTTCTTCCCTGAGCTTTCGAGAAGGGGCCCAGTATATCTACCCCCAAACGAGCAAATGGACGAGGCTCCATTAGGGTGTTTAGCTGTGTCATTGGCTGGCAGTGCAAATTTGCAAATCTTTGACACTGGGGCCAGCTTTGAACATAGTTAAGACAATCTTGCTATAAGGTTGGCCACATGTATCCTTGCCAGATTAGGCTCCTGGCGAGTGCTCTCCCACCAATTTGGCTTCCACAGGGGCCTTCATGAACTTCCTTAATTGCTTGTTTAGCTTCGGTGGGGAATAAGCACTTTAATAGGAGAGGAGAGATAGATCGTCTGAATAGCATCCGTCGACGATCGTAAAGTGTGCCACTCGTGCTTGCACACGGCGAGTATTTGCGTGGTCGTTGGGGAGGTGTTGACGTAGGAGTAAGTCAAGGATTGGGTCCATCCATGATGGCTCATAATCTATGGCGTTCACTTGAGGATTAGGTGATGGGGGACGGGACGCTACTCGACACCAATTGATATGCAAATCTTGGACTCTAGGCAAACTCGCGATCGTCCCTAGCGAGGGAAGCGTGCGGATGTGCGCGGTTGAGAAACCGGCAATGAGCTAGGGTGGTCAACTCTCACTTTCGTGTCCGGATCGGGTCACGGGACGGTCTTGCTCTCTCTCACAGTGGTGATTGAAATTTGAGCGAGCTAAGGTATCCTAACACTCTAGCAGCGGCATATAGAATTATATACAAAATAAGCGAAAATGCCGAGTGAGGAGAGGAAACAATACCTCCACGCTACCGGGCGTGGGGAAGACGTTCCCGGCCAAGCTTCGGACTCCCGGTACAGTAATTAGCCAAATATTACATAAGTGAAATTTATTGCCCACTCCACGCAGGGAGGTAAAGGGATACACAAACATGCCGGGAGCACCGAATTTGGGTTGACGGGCAGCAACGCGGCGGGTTCCGGGTGGCGACAGGCAGCGGCTCCGGTTCTGCGATTTGCTGGCCTACATGATAGCGAACACGGACGTCCAAAGGGATGTCGACCTCTTGGGATCTTATGAAGGCAGCGGTGCACCGGGATGGTGGCGGAGGGTTCTTGGTCGATCCCTGGGAGTGGCGGTCGCTGAAGCTATCCCGGCGTATTTTTGCTGGAATTATCTGGTGAACCCTTTTTGCAAGCCTGCCTCGGAGCAGAAATGTGTGCTCCCACAAAAATGGCTGGTACGCAAAGATCCGGTGTCAGATCGAGACGCGGTTGGTACCGTTGGAAAGAGGACTTAAAAATCTACGACATATGTTGATTTTAGGTCCATCCAGTGAAAGGATTGAAAATGAAAATGACTGTGGCACGGACTCTTTTCTGGCTCGGAATCCAGATCCAGCAAAACAGGAGGGGAGTTGTCTAAAGATGATTTTTGACTGAGGGGTTGTCGGCGGATTTAGGACTTGTGAAATTTATGGGTTAAAGAGGACTATGTGGGGGACGTACACAATTATTTTGGGAATTTTCAGAGTGTTTTGAGGGGCGGGAAAAATAAGAGAACATGACTCTATCCTTCAGATCTGCAACCAGGCAGATTGCGAGGGGTAGGAAGAACGACCTGGGAGGAGGGGCAAACGGGATCGGAATGGAACAAAATTTATATTAATGGAAAGCTAACACATATGGGGAACAACCCCTGACAATCACAGCTCGATCAGAGTTGTGGACTGGGAGAACCAACCTGTTCTTTAGGTTGATGTTCTGGATTTCATGGTTCAGGACAACGGGGTGGAGGGTGGCTTGTGGCGGCTCGTTGGCGGCTCCGATGGCGGCGGCGGTGGCAGAGCTTCACACTCCAGGGAAGAGGTAGAAATTTGATTCACTCCAATATTTAGGGCTTCACACCCTGAATCAAGAAGGAAGAAGATGAAGAACAAGAAGAAGGGAGAGAGAGGGAGGTGCGCCCCTTGGCAATTTCACACAAAATTCATTCAATTTTTTCATTAATTCTTGTCCAAATGACACAAGAGACATTAAATACTAAACCCTAGACCCAGGACAAATGACCTCTAATACCCTTGGTCAAAGGGGCACTAAGGGGAAGGGAGAATAAAAAACACTAAACAAATCCCCACATGGGGACAAACAAGGGGGCGCCCTCCCCTTAAGTCAACAATGGCTACTTGGTCCATTTTCTACCATGGACCAAGGGCCAACACATGGGACCCACACCTTGACAAAATTAAAAGCCTTAATTAATTCCCTTGGACTTAAATTCAAACCAAAATACAAAATACACTAAATACACTCCAAGTAAAATACATACACATACATACTACATACACGGTAAACAAGAACAACACTCCCGATATTAACGGCCTAGCTCCGATGTCCCATCATTAGGTCCTTCAATGCTCGGAGCTAATAACTCCCCCACCAAGATCGCCCTCGAATTGGTGTTAGTGGTGGAGGATGCCAAGTGGGAGAGGGTGTATGCTCAGACGTTCTCTTCCCTTGGGATGTGGACCATCTCAAAGCGAGAGAAGCCTGATGCAGCCTCCTTTATTTTCGCGAGGTACTTTACCATTGCTAGCTCTGGGATTTGCACTCCCCATGAACTTGGCTGGCGACAAGTAGGGAGTCGCTGTAAGCCCGAAGGTTGGTTGCTCCGAGATGCCTCGCCATGCGGAGACTAGACAGTAGAGCTTCGTACTCGGCCACGTTGTTGGTGGTTGGGAAGTTAAACCACAGGGCATACTGTAACTCTGCTCCTTCTGGCGATAGGAGGACCAGGACTGCCCCACTGCCAATGGAGCAGGATGAGCTATCCACATACAGCTCCCATGTAGATCCTGAGGACTGCTCGGGCTGCCCTTCATCAGGGACCATACACTTGGTGACGAAGTCTGCCAACGCTTGAGTCTTGATCGCCGTCCCAGGGCGGAAGTTGATGTCAAATTCCCCTAACTCGATGGCCCACTTGATGAGCCTCCCTTACACGTCGGGGTTCCGGAGGATTTGGCGTAGGGGCTGATCAGTGAGGACCACCATCGAATGGGTTTAAAAATATGGCCGCAGCTTTCACGCGGCCGTAACTAGGGTGAGCGTGAACTTCTCTGTCCTTGAGTATCGGAACTCAGGACGCTGAAGTGCTCGACTTATATAGTACACCGGCATCATGAATTTGTCCTCTTCTCGAGCAAGCATGATGCTTAGTGTGCCTGGCGTCACAGATAGATACAGAAGTAGCCGCTCTTCATGGCGGGGATTAGAAAGGATGGGAGGCGAGGACAAGTACAACTTCAGATCTTTGAAAGCTTAGTTGCATTCCTGGTCCCAGTCCCTCTTCTCTGGTGATTTGTTGGCTTGCTTGATGAGCCGGAAGAAGGGGAGGCATCTCTCTGGGGCCCTGGAGAAGAATCGGGTAAGGGCTGCCATGCGACCAGTAAGGCACTGCACGTCCTTTACCCGCTCTGGCCGCTTCATCTTTAGCACCACTCGGATCTGGTCGGGGTTTGCTTCAATTCCACGGTGGGTCACTAGGAAACAGAGAAACTTACCTGACCTAACTCCAAATGTGCATTTGTTCGGGTTGAGCTTCGTACTTTTGGAGCGTCGTGAATGTCTCTGTCAGGTCCTCCAAGTGCTCAGCTGCTCGAAGGCTCTTCACGAGCATATCATCGATGTAAACCTCCATGTTGTGGCCAATCTGAGCATCGAACATGTGGTTGACAAGGCATTGGTACGTTGCTTTAGTGTTCTTCAACCCGAAGGGCATGCACGTGTAGTAGTAGAGCCCATGGTCAGTGACAAAGGCAGTCTTGTCCTGGTCGGGTTTGTGCATGCTGATCTAATAATACCCAAAGTATGCATCCAGGAAGCTCAACATCTCGTGCTCAGACGTGGCGTCAACCAGCTGATCGATTTGCGGCATCGAGAAGCTATCCTTTGGGGTGGCCATGTTGAGATATGTGTAGTCTATGCACATACACAACTTCCCGTTACTTTTAGGGACACAAGACCATGTTAGCAACCAAGTCCAAATATTGGGTGGGTCGTAGGAGTCCCGAGCGTAGTTTTTTGCTCACTTGCTCCTTTATGATTGCATGTCGCTCGGGGTTACAATGCCTCCTGCGTTGTTGAACCGGGCGACAGTTCGGATCCAGTTTTAGTTGGTGGGTGATTATCTCCGATGGGATTCTGGGGAACTCATCCTCGGACCAAGTGAACACATCTTGGTTTTCGACCAGGAAATGCTTGTAGCCTTCTTTCTCTTGCTCGGACAGCATGGCGCCGATGTGAAGGGTCCTGCTCAGATCCTCCCCTACTTAGATGTGTGGACACCTAAAAATTTTCACGGCCAATGACTAATTTTCAACTCTGGTGATGGTGGGGCCGCATCCTACACACGACACCGTGCCATAATGAATTTGTGTTCCAAGGGACAAATTGAATACAAATATAGCGGGGTCCCGGCGCCCTCGAAGATATAGTCCGGAGTGTGGAGGCTCGGGCATTAAAGAAAAAAAAGAAAATAAAAAATAAAAATAAATAAAAGAAGAAAAGGTCAAAAGAAAAGAAAAATAAAGAAACGGTCCCCCGAGCTCTCTCTCTCCCCCCAACATCTCTCTCTCTCCCGAGCTCTCTCTCTCCCCGGGGCATCCCTCTCTCTCCCGAGCGACTCCCTTTCTCTCTCCCCCGAGCTCTCTCCCGAACATCTCTCTCTCTCCCCCAGGTAACTCTCTCACTCTCTCTCCCGATCTCTCTTTCCCAACCTCTCTGTCTCTCTTCATCTCCGCGCTCTTCTGCTACGGCTCGCCACCATAGTAGCCACCATGTCCACACCCACCATCAACCTTGCGGCTATTGTTGGTGTGCTGCTCCTTCCCGCTACCAACCCAGCCTCCCTCATGGCCATCTCAGGAGCTCGAAGAAGGAGCGAGAGGGGCACCATGCAGATCCAGTTGAGCTGCAGCTGCGGGGCTAGTGACTGCCCCGAATGGGCCATCGTGAAGCTCCAGGGCATGGTGGAAGCGCACCCTTCAGTGGGAAACGAGCCCCGGAGCCTCGAGATCGGGCGCCTCTACCGCACGTCGGAGGCAAACTACACCTTCACGATCGGCTACCCTGAGCTGTCGGGGACGAAAGTGCCGCGGAAGAAACCACTACTGGTGCAATGATGCTGGCTGCTCAGGGTGATGACGAGCTATTCCAAGTCTGCATCAGGTGCTACATGTGCATCCGGTGTTACAGCAGCTGTGAATTCTGGTTGCCCTTAAGGTGGTGTATTGCCAAATCCAAAAAGATCCTGAAGCTCGGGGAGTCCGTCCACGGTTATGCGATTCGACTGGGCTTGGGCTCGGAACATTACACGGGCAGCGCCGTTATGAACATGTATTCGGAGAGACTCACATCTGAGTGATGAAGTGTTGGACAAATGTTTAACCGATGGTAATCCGTTTAATCGGCAGAGACATGTTTAACCGGTAGATGGCCATTTATCCGGCGGGGAATCACTTAACCGGCGTGCTTTTGATTAAATGGTAGAACCGACAGGAACCAAGATAGCAGAGGCCTCTCCGAGCATTAAAACCTATGGGGCTTAGGCCCCCCCTAAAATGACAACCATTTCACGCTCCCTTCGACAAAGCATAAAGCGGGCCGGCGTGATCTTCCCATTCTCGGCAACAATCTGCACGGACCGGTGGCCTCATCTTCGAGATGGCCGCTCTACCTAGTTTCCAACGGGAACTCCACGACAACACGAGTTTACCCAGTGGAAGCTCGAAACCCAGACTTTCGAAGGCAACGAAGAAGAGATCGCATCCGCACCTATAAATTGGCATGTGGTCGAAGAAAAAAGGGCTCACTGGGCAGTTCTCTCGGGCTTGGTTCTCTCTCAGCTCTCTAGGGTCTCTGGGTTCTCTCTGGAATTCTTGGAGACTCCACACACAACTACATGCGAAGAGAAGAAGAGAAGAAAAAGAGGAAGAGAGGGTGAGCTAAGCGCCCGCTGGCACCTGTGCGTGTAGAGTGAAGAGAAGAAGAAGAAGAGTGAGAAAAGAAGAGAGGAAGAGAGGTGAGCCTTGGGGGGGGAAGAGGAGTCAATGCTCCCCCCCTCCTTGTATTTTTTGTTTCTTCTTTTAGTGTTTCTTTCCATTCTCTGCTACGATGTATTTCCCTTCTGTGCTATCTATTTCTACAGAGAATAAAAAAAACTTCAGAACTCTTGGGTCATGATGTGTGCTTCTTCTCAGCCCTTCTTTCACCGTATGCTCAGCATGCCTTGGCCCCATTTACCTTTGAGGTTTTTCGATCACTCTCGGATCCTCGGGGCTTGCTTCCTCATAGCATGGTCCCCGAACGATCTCCTTTAAAGAGTGAACATCAAACGGCCATATGGCTTTGGCGATAGTTTAAGACTACGTCTCGAAATCGAGACTGTGACAGCCCTTGGGTCATTGGAGTCCCTCGTAGGCTTGTCCTTGGGATTTCATGCCCGATTCGGGTCATAGGATGTTGCCGCTTCCGTGCACATCCTTCTTATTTTAGGGGCCATCTCGGACTTGTCTGTGGATGAGTACCTGCTTGACACCCACCGATCATCCCGGGTCTGGTGGAGGTGCTGCCGAAATTCCGTCAAGAATGCAACCAATAAAAGAAACAAGGGACTAAATAATTGTAACCATAAAGACAAAGATGAATAAATAAAAAAATGGATGAGCAAGTAACAAATAAATCATCAAGGACTGCTGCGATGCATACTTCACGAACAAAACAAAATAAATATCATGCATACATCCAAGGCATCATACATGCATAAGGCCTGCATAAAAATCCCTGTTGGTCCATCATAAACAAAAGGAAATGAACAAATAACAAAAAATGAAAATAGAACGGGCGGGTGAACCGCGGGCGACCTTCTCGCGCTGATTCACCCCATCTCCCTCCTCTCTCCTCCTTACCGATTCACTTGTTCATCTCCTACTCTCTCCTCTCCCCACCCTTCTCGCGCCGATACACCTTCTCTCTCTCCCCCCTCAACTGCGTCGATTCACCTGCATATATATATATATATATATATATATATATATATATATATATATATATATATATATATATATAGCGAGTGGGGAGGTGATCCGGCGCCCATGCTTGCGCCGGATCAACCTCCCTCTTTCCACCTTTGCTTCTCAAACAAAAAAAAATCAAATGGGAATAAAACAAAAACAAAAAAAAAGCAAACATAGTAAAATAACAACAAAAAGAATAAATGAATAAGACAAAGCGACTTTCAAAGGGACACATAATCAAACAAAAAAATATACAATAACAATAGCAACAATATATATATATATCCATGCGTATAAATAGATAAATAAGTAAAAGAAAATTACAACTAAAAAAGGATATAAGAATAATAATAATAAAGAAACAAAATACACTCGTGCATTCAAGCAAAAGCTAAATAACCAAAAAATATATATATAATAACAAACATAATAACGTATGTTTCGGAGACCCGCTTTCCCGAGACTCGACGTGAAAGGAATATCAAAGCTGCCCCGCTATGTCGGATTTGGACCTCGAGAACCATCCCGATATGGCCATGATCTGACATTGCTCGGGCCAACAGTTCGTCAAACTTGACTCGTCTCTACCGGGATCTAACCCCGCACTCTTATTAAACTTGCCGTACACTCGGTAGACACTCGTACGGGCTTATTTCCAGCTTTATTGTGCTACAAACATGGACTTCCGTCCGAATATGAAATGGTCCACGAGTGACTGACATATTTTCAACGTTGGCACCCCGACGCGGGGTCTGTTCAAACGTAGTCTGAGATTTCACTAATCTCATTTCGTTAACACTAACTTCAGGCCATAAGGCCCCTTTTCCTAGAGATCAATCAAGGGTTTTCCCCTCTCCGAGGGAATGTAATTAACGTTGTGGCCTTTACGGCACGACGGGTTTTATCCCGACACGTTACCCACTACCGTCAGATCAGTTAGACGGTGCGCACCAGTGGCTTCTTCGAAGTCCGAATAAATCGTCACTTTGTGACTGGCACGCCCACGCATGAAATAAACTAATAAAATGTAATAAATAAATGAACAAATGAATAAACTAAAAGATAATCCCGAAAGTGCGTCCATAAGTCTGGCACGCCCGGTGGGACTTTAGCTTCCCTTCATCTCCTCACCAGGAGCAGGGGCCCTATGGTCTTTCAATAAACGATGTTTGCCTATTTTGATGGTTTGCAGGTGCTGCTCCGACAGTCGTCAGGACTGAGGTCTACCTCGGACTCGGCCTCACCTTGGCCTTTTCCTTTTCAGGGCCTAGCCGTCCTGGCAAAATTCAGAGACTCTTCTCCTAACGGCATGCCTCCCTGGCCTTTTGGGGGCAACCTTCAAAATATGCCGAATATTGTGGCTGCAAAGCCCGCAATGGAGAATAGCTCATCTAGAGCACCCGGCTCATATGCCTCTACAGAGAGAGGGGGTTGTTCCCGCCCTCCCTCCTCGTCACAAGTGCAAGAAAAGAAAAGTTCGACTGAGCAAAATCATTTACGTGGCCTCGGGAGATGCTACCCCGAGGCACCCAAAGCTTCTGGGAGTCATGAAAGCTGCTAAAAAAAAGAAGAAAGAAGAAAGGAGGGAAATCAACCCCCCCCCCAAGAAGAAAAAGAAGAAAAGAAAAAATATGAGAAAAGAAAAGAAAAAGAAATAAAGAAAAGAATAAAAGAAAAAAAAGAGTGGCGAAGGAAGTTTGGATGGCTGCATCTACCGAGGGAACAGTCACTCCTTTCGTATCCTAATCCGTGCTGAATAAAGACCACCATTGTGGGATTAGTGCAGTGGAGCGAACCACTCATCCCCTCCCTGAGGGGGTGAGGGCTCTCTCGCACACCCACCTTTGTTTGTTGATAAATGTGGTTGACTTAATTAAGTCTCCCTTTGAAATTCTCGAACCCTTATTCTTTAAGATTTTATGGGGGAAATTCTCCAGGTACAACAATAACCAAAAGAAAAGAAAAAAAAAGAAGCAAGAAAAAAAAGGGCATGTCGAGGGGCGAGCGCTCAACTCTGCATATCAATACACTGTCGGTGCTATCCAAGTTGGCAGTTTCTAAAAAAGGGATGAAGAAAAAATAATAATAAATAAATAAAAAAGAAGAAGCATATTTCGCAACGGCAAAGGTAGATCAAGCCGGAGTTGCAGCCTCCAACAATGCCATCTGAGCGAAAAAGTAAATGGGGACGTTTCCTCCCGCAGATTACAAGCAACATTCAGGGGGCAGAATCATGCCCAAACTCCTGAGCCTGGAATCAGGGGTATACACGCCCCACCTCCACTCAGTCTTCACGTCGTGAAGGAAAGCAGCATAAGCGTCCGCTCATCCGCTGAATTTCTACAAGCAAAGAGTCAGCTGAGTCGACATAACAAACCCAAATAAATACAAGAGAAGTAGAAGAATAAACTGTCTTGCGAATTGACGCCACCAGCTGGTGCAAAGTAATGTCAGGCGGGCCACAGCCGAAGAAACAAATACGGCCGCTGCCATGGCCGTCAACAGCATGATAAAGCTATTGAAGAAAATCTCGGGGAGAGGCTCTCTCCGAACGAAAAGACCCAACTAGATGCAACTGTAGTTCGGTGAATTCTTGCTCATTACGGGGGATGCTTTATAGCAATGAGGCCAAGCACGGCCACAACTCCTGGAGAGAATATGTACACACATCTTCGCAACCCTTGACGGGTCACTCCATGTGAAAAGGGGGGCAGCAGAACAATCAACCTTCGCGGGAAATTTCAACTCCTTAGGGCGCTCTTCAACTTTCGCCAGCACGCTAAATACCCCAATGTGGGGAAGGAAAGAAGGAATCAGTCGAATACACTCACGTGGGGCTCTTGCATGCCACCCCCCTTTGAGGCACGCCTTTCTATGAAATGGAGCAAGAGCAGCCCGTTGAGGTGGCCGAACATAAAGAAGAAGATGTTGGGGTCTCACAACCCGTTACCCCTACTGCCGCTTGGCCGACATGACTCGCCATGAAGAGACAAACCTGGCCGAAATAAAAGACACTCAATAAGCAGTTTCCCAAGCATACACCCCATCTGGGGGCACAAGAGGCAAAAAAAAATATACACCACGGCCCGAGGGCACATGAAGCGAACAACACACCCCGACTTGGGTGCATCTGAACCCGAAAGAAATACACCCCGGCCTTGGGGCATATGAAGCTGAGAAATAAACCCCGGCTTGGGGAGCATACAGAAAAACAAACAAACAAACAAACCCCGGCCTGGGGGCATATGAAGTCAAGAAATAAACCCCGGCTTGCGGGCATAGAGGTAAAAAATTACACCCCGGCATGGGGGCACGTGAAGAAGACACATAAACCCCGGCCTAAGGGAGTATCGAGCCAAGAAATAAACCCTGCCCTGGGGGCACAAGAAGCGAGAGATACACCCCGGCCCGGGGGCATCTAAGGCAAAAATATACCCCAATTTGGGGGCACGAGAAGGAAAAAACATCCACCCCGCCTGGGGGCATGCGAAATAACAAATACACCCCAGCCTGGGGGCATACGAAGCCAAGAAATAAACTCTAGCTTAGGGCATAAGAAAGAAAAGACACACCCCAATTTGGGGGCATGTGAAGCAACATACGTCCCATTCTGGGGGGCATATGAAGCGAAAAAATATCCACCCCGCCTGGGGTCATATGAAACAAGAAATATATCCGGCCTGGGGGCATCTAAAGCAAGTAATACACCCCGGCCAGGGAACATACAAAGCAAAGAAGAATAATACACCCCAGCCTGGGGGCATCTGAAGTAAAAAAAACTACACCCCGGTCTCGGGACGTATGAAGCCAAGAAATACACCCCAATTTGGGGGAATGAGAAGCAAAAAAAACACCCCATTCTGGGGGCATTTGAAGCAAAATACCCCGATCTACAGGCATTAAAAGCGAAAGCTGCGTGGGCACTAAAGTCCCACCAAAAATTACAGAGCCTACCTCAGATGCTGGTCGTCAAGTGATTGAGCCTCACAAGATGCTTGAAGCTCCTCGCCCAGAAGGCCCCTCGCATACATTCTATGCAATAAGAGAATAAAGCCTGAAAGGGGACTATGGCTGCCGCCCCCCGCCCCCCCGAAAGAAAATATGAGCCGGTCATTTCGACCAAGGGATTCCCCCCCCCCCCCCCCCAAGAAAAAGTAATCAAGGCAATCAGGTCAGCAAAAAAAGAAGCAACAAACTCTGCCCTCCCCTCCCCCCTCCCAGGGGCCTCAAAAAGGGAATGATGATGAAATGATGAGGCACGATCAACAAAAAGAGGAAAGCTCCTTTGGCGGGTACCAACTCTCATTCCCACTATTCATCTATACTGCCTTGGCTTAGACATCCCGTCTTCGCCGAATTGGTTGACCTCGACGCTCTGTCGAATCAACATCTACATCTATGCTTCCTTGGCCTAGACCTCTCATCTTCGCCAAGTTCGTTGACTTCGACGTTCCACAAAGTCAACATCTGCCCCTATGCTTCCTTGGCCTAGACCTCTTATCTTCGCCGAGTTCGTTGGCTTTGACATCCTGTCGAACCAACATCTATGCATCTATACTCTGCCCTTGGCCTAAACCACCCGTCTGGACAAGGTTAACAAACCCAATAAATCCTATCAACCCAATAAACCAAATAAGCCAAAGAATCTAAGCATGGTCAGCGTCATGACCTTTCGTCTAAGCCGATGAACATTTTACCTTCGGCTAGGATGGCCATCCCAATAAACAAACAAAAGAAATCCCTTACACTTTGGCTCGGACTTCCCATCCAACCAATGAACAAGAACACTCATTCACCTTGGCCCAAACCTCTCAGCCAAAGAATAAAAAAAACCCTCACATAGTCAGCTTCGCCGGCGCATCAAAGAACAAAAAGATCCCTCCATATAGTTGGCCTTGTTGGTGCATTAAAGAACAAAAAGACCCCTCATATAGTCGACTTCGCCAGCGCATTAAAGAATAAAAAGACCCTTCATATAGTCGGCTTTGCCGGCGCATTAAAGAACAAAAAATCCCCTCATATAGTCAGCTTCGCTGGCACATTAAAGAATAAAAAGACCTCTCATATAGTCGGCTTTGCCGACGCATTAAAGAATAAAAAAACCTATCATATAGTCAGCTTCATTGGTGTATTAAAGAATTAAAAGACCCCCTTTCCACTTTGGCTCGGACCTCCCGTCCGATCAATGAACAAAAGACCTTTCTACTTTGGCTCGGACCTCCCGTCCAACCAATGAACAAGAACACTCATTCACTTTGACCCAGACCTTCTGTCCGGCCAATGAACGAAAAGACCCTTCCACTTTGGCTTGGACTTTTCATCCAACCAATGAACAAAAGTCCTTTTCCTCTCGGCTAAGACATACCGTCAAAGTCGCTATCCTTCGGTTAAGACTCTCGGTCAAAGCCCGCTATCCGTCGGCCTAGACACATCGTCGACGCCTACTGTCCTTCAGCTAAGACATCCCGTCAAAGCCTACCATCCTGCCTCTGGCTCGGCCCCCCTGGCTTAGCCAACGAATGAAATTAATGACCCCCTCTGGCTGACATCAGCCCTTTATCCCGTCGGGGCCCACCAAAAACAAAACAAAGCAAACAAAAAAAATCAAACAAAAAAAAACAAACAAAAGGCAACAAACAACCAAAAAGGGTAAATAATAATAAAAAACAAACAAAAAAACACACACAACAAATAAAAAAATAACAACAACAACAAAACAAAACAAAAAAACCTCTTGCACGGTCTTGGTTTTTGAATGTTTATTCTTGCATGCTTGCCTATATTATAATTTAACACACTTTCCCGTGAATGTTCTAGGACCATATCTCCTTGAATAAATAACGTTGCCCAAACTCTGGACACGTGTGCGCCATGTCGCATCCTGAGGGGGGGATAACCAATTCTAGTAAGTGCATACGTCGAGGGGAAGTGTTGTAGCTATGTCATTAGTAGAACTCATAGAATATACCTGAGACAAACTCCTACACTTTGCACATAATGGAATCAATGACTTTGACCATAGGGATTCCGGATTTTCTTCCTAACACTCTATGGACGTTCAAATTCCTACACTCACAAGGAAGGCAATCGTGAGGAAAAAGCTGTATGTCCGCTTTGCAAAAAAAAAGAGAAAAAATGATGATGAACAAGTGGAACGTGAATCGAGGAAGTCAAGAATCCTCACTGAAATAAATGAAGAAACTCGTGCAAAATGGTGAAGAAAAACTCCACGAGAGAATTACAATAAGGATGAATCCTACAAGTTTGGAATCCCCATTGAGACACATGAGGAGACTCATGTCGAACAGTGAAGTCCGCAATCAAAAAAAAAGGAAGAATAAACAAGGGGGTTGTATGAAACTACCGAAAGGCAAAAACCCAAAATGCATATGTAGGCGCTAGAGTAATCCTCGAGTGTTACTTGGAAAGCCTACATATCCCTATGATTAGGGCTCATTGCCCGCATACCCGCACTTTCCGCACCACGGAGAAATTGTCTCGGGCATAAACTATAGTTTTAACTACGAACATAGATTATGTGATGTCCTCGTTACGTGTGCACATCCCCCTTTAGTTGTGCTGCATGAATCACATTCTGTCTATGAATTATGGGCGCTATCCGCATCCTATCCTCGATAGAGAGGAGCTATTTTACGTACCTACTATATGCTTGCTATTAATGAATGCTTGTATGCTTGGCTGAAAATAATAGAAACAAAAAAAAGAGGAAGAAAAGAGGAAGAACAAAAAAGAAAAGAAGAAGAAAAAAATCATCATCAAAATCACTGGGGGATGTCAATTCACCAAGTCCCATCGGAATTCAAAAATTTCTCCTTCGGCTCGGATTTTTCACCGTGGCCGAATAACCAAACAGCCGCACCACATGCAGTAGCAAGAATCTCATACATAGCTCAATACTGCTTCATCATGTCCCACCGACGCATAAACCTCTGACTTGGACATTCCGTCCGAGTCGACGAATAAAAAGACCCCCTCGCTTCGACACTAAGCCTGTATCAATGAATAAACCATCTCAACATTACAACATGTTGTCCCACCGATGAATAAACCCGTGGCCCGGCATTCCGTCTAAAGCCATGAACAAAAGCCACTTTCACTCTAGATTGGACCTTCCGTCCGGCTGGAGAACAAAAAACCCCCCTGTCACTATGGCTCGGACTTTCCATCCAACCAAAGAACAAAAACCTTCATATAGCTGTTACCCCCGGTGCATTAAAGAATTAAAAGACCCTTCATATAGTCGGTAGCCCCGGCACATTAAATAACAAAAACCTTCATATAGTCGGTACCCCCGGTACATTAATGAATTAAAAAAACCCTTCATATAGCCGATACCCCTGACGTATTAAAGAATTAAAAAACCCTTCATATAGCCGGTACCCCCGACGCATTAAAGAATTAGAAAATCCTTCATATAGCCAGTACCCCCGGCGCATTAAAGAATTAAAAGACCCTTCGTATAGTCGGTAGCCCCAGCGCATTAAAGAACAAAAACCTTCATATAGTCGGTACCCCCGGTGCATTAAAGAATTAAAAAAACCCTTCATATAACTGGTGCCCCCGATGTATTAAAGAATTAAAAAATCCTTCATATAGCCGGTACCCCCGGCGCATTAAAGAATTAGAAAACCCTTCATATAGCCGGTACCCCCGGCGCATTAAAGAATTAAAAGACTCTCCATATAGCCAGTATTGTTAGTATTGGGTGTCCTACAAGCCAATCTCGGGTCGGGTAGGCCTGATAGTTATACAATCTTGTTCATCATTAATAAAGTGATATTTGAGCGTAAATTTGTAATTACAAATTACTCTACGATGTCCCTAGGATATGTGATTGTAAAGTCAACTCGAGATGGAATCTCGATCATGAGACTGACTTTACATGGACATATACCTTAAAATTATTCCTGGTTGGAGGGTAGTCACTCGAGGACTTTGATTACCTATGAAACCAGTACACATGATGTGCGGGTGAGTAGTCTCATGGTCACTTGTGCGGGGCACCAATACATATGTGTAGGTGTACATCCAAGGAGGATGTACACTGGACGGATCCGCCATTGGATCTTCAGATGGTTGATTATACCGAATGTCAACTGAAGATCCAATTATCTCAATAGCATCGTTGGTCCTTTGACCTGAGACATTGATTGGATCTTACACGAGGAATGGAATGGTTTGATACTTGGCTAAGTGACTTTAACCATAAGTCATGAATTGCCAAGTCATTAACCATATCAGGATACGTGTGAAGATCATCAAAGGTCAAGAAGGGATCGCTCACTGTCAGGTATATATTAGACAGTTAATGGGTCAAGACACTGACGCTCCACTAAATACCTGGCCAGGGTCGTGTGAGTTCGTTTGGAACGGACGTCATACACTTTTAGGAGGCCGTGGTCGAATGGCACGATCATGGGGTTTGACAGTTACCATGCCCTCGATCGAACCAGACTCATAGAAAGAGCGAGGGCTTATAGTGATGCGGCAACTGTAGACTTACAGGTACCAAACAGGATGGTTTGAACCTGGCATCCTTTAGGATAATGCAGATTTGCTTGACCCAACATGATCTTAGGTCCGATATGCATTAAACCATTATTCGGCTCTTGTAGAAGCAAATAATAAATTTAATTTACTTCTAATTGAGAATTAGAAGTTTATGGACCTTAAACTAGAGTGACTATGGGCCTAGAGGATCACACACATAAGATTCTCAGGTGACAAGATATTATTGTAAAGATATATATATTAAAAGTCTTGAATTCCTTTGGAGTGGAACATAAAGAAGGGCTTAATATATATGTACAATGATATGGAGGGTATATATATAATATTGGTGATTAAGGGTTCTTTTGAAAAAAAACCCATCCCACCTATATATATCCTACGTGAGTGTTTTCCTAAGAAGGCCAAGCATTCAAAGGAAGAAAACCACCACTCCTCTTCTCTCCTCCCCTCCTCTCCCTCTTGCTCTCTCTCTCTCCCGTATTGATCTCTCTCTCTTCCTCTCAAGGGAGAAAGGTTGAAGGAGGAAAACAGGAGTAGTTAGGAGGATCTGCGGTTCATGAGCGTCGGGGGAAAGAACTAGTGGACACTATTATTACACGAGAATCGGTGTGGATCTACTCTAACAGCCGTAGATTTGTGCAGCTCTGCGTTCGAGGAAATCTACATCGGGCACCGCGGACAGTGTCGTTCCGTACTAGGTAAAGATCTACAACCCTATTTTGGGGTTGGAAAAGTTTATTGCATCGCTTAGGATACGGTTCTTGGATTCCAAAAGGGCCTGGATTCCAGATTTAATTTTATTATCCCTTGTGCCACCCGAACTAGGCTGTGCGAATCCATACAGTGGTATCAGAGCCAGGTTGCGCTCTGATCGATGCAATTTTTCTGCATAGAATCATGTTTAGGGGTTATTTTCATGATCTTCAATTACTTTTATTATAAACAGATTGATTTGATTTAACCAGAACAAGACGTTGGGCGTCCATGTTCACGTGATTAGGAGATCAAATGAAAAAAAAAGCATGCTCCTTGCATATATATATATATATATATATATATATATATATATATATATATATATATAAGGCAAGTGGCGGGCGCGTCAGAGGGCACCCGCACCGGCCGTGCGAGTGGGCAGCTGGGTCACCCGCGCCGCCCGCGCGCGCCCACGCCTGCGCGCGCACCTGCGCTAAATTTTTTTTGTTTGTTTTTTGTTTGATTCTTATGGTCAGTTAATTATGCCAATCCGTTTTTATATCATATGATAATTATCTCTTCGAAATTTAAAATTCAAATGTTGACTTTTGAATGTAATTAGTTGGGATAATTATCACTTAATTTGAGATAAAAGAGTAATAATTGAAGATTATCATGAGATATTCAATAATTCAAAATTTGAAATTTTGAAATAGGATAATTAAGGATAATTACATTATTTAAATTTATTTTCAAATTGCATTAGTGGATAATTAATTTGAATTAAAATTTAAATAATTATCTTATTTAAATTTATTTTTAAATTTGATTATTATATAATTAAATTTAAATTTAAATAATCATCTAAATTATTTAAATTTGATTATTATATAATTAAATTTAAATTTAAATAATCATCTAAATTATTTAAATTTGATTCAAATATGCATGCCCCTTTTATTAGTGATGATTCTATGTATGTCTTGCTTCATGTTGCTCTGTATTGGCGTACTTATATGTTTTAATTTTAGTTAATCCAACTTGGATTTTAAAATTAAATTAAGCCAATCTGTTTTTGGTTTGCACATCCCATTTTTCAATCCAAATGTAAGGATTATTTTAAAAAATAACCCTTTGCATGATTGATCTGAATGTGTGGATTGGCTAGTGATCATGGACATAGCTAATATTACTGTTTGAGGCCTGCGAGCCTCCCTTCTCTCTATGATGTAATTCCTATGTACTTCTATCTCCCTTCACTGGTTGTACTCGCCCTGAGGGCTTCTGAAATTTTATTTTGCATGTAATTTAAATTTTTCCGACCTCCGAACTGTGTAAAATTTGTAATTTATGCGATACTAGAGGTTGAAGGCGTGGAGAACAAACAACGAGGACGATCCAGTTGCTTCGGAAGTGAGCCGAATGTCTTAGTAGCATTAGGCTTAGGGTCCATGATCACTCGCGTTTTAATTTTTGCATTGGATGCATTTACTTTGTGCAAACTACTAGGTACAATAAATATATTGGATATATTTATATTACCACCTAAGGTGAGACCAAGATAAAATTAAATTCCCTCACAATTTAAGTTTAGATCTAGTAAGCACGGCTCTAGGAGTCGTCATGGCCCTCCACCATTATGGGGTGAATGAATGTCTTCATCTCATGAATTTGTTGTGCTTTCCATAAGGTCCATGGGCTGAGGACAGGATTCAACTCCAAGGCTAGGCCTCAATGGGGTGAGGAATTGAACTTGACCTTGTGGTGCTTTCCACAAGGGTCGGGTCATTAACTCATTGCTATGTAGTAATGGTGGTAAGATCTAACCGAGAGTATCCTTTGTTGTGCTTTCCACAAGGGGATGACTTTCCGGGAGACAAAAAATAGATGTTGCATTGAATGCAAGTGCTTGTTGACTACCCTTGAGATGATGTGTGGCTTGTTGTGCTTTCCATAAGGTCATACCTTAGTCTCGTTGGGATTCCGACCCATTAGGATGATCTCGTTGATCTCATGTTCTATATACTAATGGTTATATAGTTCGATCGGAAAATAGTGGGACTAACTAAGACAGGAAACCATATCTAAGTTAGAATTTTAACATATGATACGTTGTCTTTTATTTCTTATCCATATCACCATGTCGTCGTCCAACCCCCTCCATGACATCTTGGATGCCAACAGGTTGACTGGACCTAACTTCTCAGATTGGCTGCGTAATTTACGCATAGTCCTCGCATTCGAAAAAATAGCCTATGTGGTGGACACAGTTCATTTTGAGCCAACTGCTGATGCCGATGAGGGTAATCTGATGACTTATGCCAAATGGTCAGAATATTCTTCCCTTTCCCAGTGCTATATGCTGGCCTCTATGGCTCCTGAGCTGTAGAGGTAGTTTAAAAATATTGATTGTAGAACCATACTTCTTAACCTATGCCAGCTCTTCGGGGAGCAGGGTAGGATAGAGAGGTATGATGTCTCCAAGAAGCTTTTCAGGATCCAGATGTTGAGTCTCTCTAGATTATTTTGATGATAACAAAACCCTGGCATTACAACCTAGGTAATAACTTGCTTAAACCACTCTCAAAGCCATCATTAATCAAGCAAATGCCTAAATCTACCATGCTTCAAGAAATGCCCAGGATAAGCTCAACCAACTCATATTGATTGGAACAAGATATGGTCATGAATTTTTTTTTTCCAAAAAGCCCTACCTAGTGACTGATGGGATGGACCACCAGACCACTGGGAGGTATGTTTTATTGCTAAAGACAGAGAATAGAGATTACATCAGTCTGATGCTGGGAAAACCCAGCTTATCCATTCGAGCCTCTCCCTTTATAATAGAGGGTAGCTCATTGTAATTGAAAAAATATTACATTTGGATGAGCAAGCTAAGGAGGCCAAAGAATCCGCTACTCTATTGCCTTCTCTGTAAATATGAACAATCTTGTCATACTGCGTAATAGATCTCCATATCTCTCTGACATATGAAAGTATAGACCATGGGCATTGATATTCCTGTTTAATTACTCGAACAAGAACTTGAGAGTCACATTCAATATGTGCTGGGCGGTTTGAGATTGTATGGAGGTATTTTATGCCATCAATTAAAGCCCTTGCTTCTGCAACAAGACTATTTGTCTGACCATAAAAGTGGGAGTAGGCAAGGATAACATTGCCACTGTGATCTCTGATAACACCTCCACCTCCAGATGTTCCATTGGGTTTACAGGCACCATCAGAATTTAACTTAAGAAATGGCCAGGGGGGGCATACCCATTTGACAGTTTTCAGCTGAGCACCATTTGAGAGGTAAGTAGGAATACCTAAAGTTTCCAGAATCTTCCGTTTGCTAATATCTGATTCCTTTAAGTTGGCACTAGCACAAACCTGTTTTACTTGATGGATGATTTGGTGGAGAACACTGCTTTTGGAAAAAGTTCTGCCTTCATATCTCACAGCATTCCGAGCTCTCCAAATATCCCAGCAACCATAGCCTATGATTGCTAGAATGAAGAGGCCATGAGCAGATTTCATTTGAATGTTGCAAGCAGCATTTGAAATAAATGATATAATAGAATTTCCTTCCAGTTGTAGCCCCGTTGATTTGAAATATGACCATATGTGAGAGGCTAGCTCACTGTGTAAGAAAAGATGATTCATGTTTTCCCCATGGTGGACCTGACAGCAGGAACAGATAGAGCTCAATTGCACACCCAGACGCTGAACATTGGAGTCAACAGGGAGGCTGTTTTGGAGAATTTTCCACAGGTAAACAGATATTTTCGTTGGGAGCCATTGTGACCAAATCCTAGCCCAATGTATAGTTGACTGGTTGGAGACATTTTCAGATAGAACCTGATAGGTAGATGCCACCGAACATCTTCCTGAAGAGGACAGACTCCATGCTTGAAAATCATCATCAAGGGTGAGAGTGGTGTTAATAACAGCTGCTTTGATTGGTGCTGGCATAAAACTGTCCATTAATACCATTTCCTCTCTTGAATCATGCAGCAGGAAATCATTTGCAGTGATGTTGGGGTTAGGCATGCTATTAGCAGGAACATAGTCAACCAAACATTGATTTCCAATCCAGTTATCATACCAGAAATTGGTGAGCTTGCCATCCCCGATGATGACCTTGTTAAATTGGAGGACAAGGTTTTTAGCCTTGATCCAGCTTCTTCTTGCAAGTCCATTCATACTTTTGAAATGCACATCTCTCAAATGTCTTTGACCAATATATTTAGATCTGAAGTAGGTGGCCCACGAGGAATTGGAATGCAAAGCCTACCATAACATCTTAACTCTTAAGGCTATGTCCATTTGCCTAAGTGACATAATGCCGAGGCCTCCCTGTGAAATAGGTCTGCAAATCAGGTCCCATGATCTCCAGTGCCTTTTGTTCCCATTCGGGGAAGAACCCCAAAAGAAATTGGCAAATGATTTCTCAAGCAAAAGGAGTGTTCCTGAGTAGAGGGGTGAAGTGGAAAGGGCATAGATTGGAATAGAAGTGAGCACATGCTTAATCAAGATCAACTTAGCACCTTGAGAAAGTAAGCTAGATTTCCAACCAGAAATTCTCTTTTGAATGGAGTGTATAATACCAGCAAAATGGACTTTTTTACTTCGGCCTAGAACCAGAGGGAAGCCAAGATATTTATGAGGAAAGCTATGTCTGGTGAAACTTGTAAGAGTGGAGATCCGAGTAGTAATGGAATCATTTATCTTTGGATGCAAAAAGAAACCACTCTTACTGATATTAATGAGCTGACCTGACCCCATTTCATAAGTCTTGAGAATTTTCAATAAGTTCCTGACAGAGACAAGGCTGGCCTTACTAAAAATCAAGGTGTCATCTGCAAATAAAAGATGGGATATAGGGGGACATCTCCGAGGCCCTTGGAAACACTCAATTTGTCTATTTAAATGAGCTTCCTTTAAGGATCTGCTCAAGCTTTCCTCAGCAATGATAAATAAAGTTGGGGCAATTGGGTCACCTTGCCGAACTCCCCTTGAAGACTTAAAAAAACCAGCTGCATCTCCATTCAATAAAACTGAAAACCAGCAGTTCGTGACCATCTTTTCAATCAGTTGAATGAAAGTCAGACTGAAACCAAACCTGTGAAGAACAGCAAACAAGAAGTCCCACTCTAATCGATCATAAGCCTTGGCCATGTCTAATTTAAAAATAACATTCTTTCCTCTAGTTTTTCTGCCCAATTCCTGAGTCAATTCTTGTGCAAGAGCAATATTTTCTGTTACGTGCCTCCCCTTGACAAAGGCAGTCTGGTCCTTGGATATTATGCTTGGAAGAATAGAAGCCAGCCTTTTATTAACAATGGAAGAAATAATCTTGTAAAAGAAATTGCATAAACGGATAGGTCTATAGTCTGAGATATCCACAGCATTTGACTTTTTAGGAATAAGGGCAATTAAAGTGGATGTAACAGTTCTTGGGAGAGGCTGTGGAATAGAAAAGGCCTCTAGGATAGCACTTACAACTACACCAGCAATGATTGTCCAAGTCTTTTGGAAAAAAGCTCCTGTGAATCCATCGGGTCCTGGTGCACTATCAGCAGAAAGAGCAAAGACAGTGTCTTTTATTTCCTTTTCAGTGGGAATAGCACACAGCATTTCATTATCTTGATGGGTCACTAAAAAAGGTATACAGTTCAAGGAGGATTCCTCAATAAAATGGTGCTGAGAAGAGAAAGCTCTGTGAAAATGATTAGCTGCAATGTCCTTCATTTCTACATGATCTGAAGTCAACATACCAGCAGAATTCCGAAGCTGAGTAATGCACTGCTTATTTCTTTTGGCCTTGGTCGAAGTGTGAAAAAATCTTGTGTTTCTATCCCCCTCCTTTAGCCATCTAATCCTGACTTCTGTTTCCAAAAACATTCCTCCTATAATAGCCTTTCAGATGGAAGGGATTTGGCTTCCTCTAACTTTTTGTGATTTTCCATAGTGGGGTGTAAATCATAAGAAAGTTCTGCTTTAAGAACTGAATCCTCTGCTGCCATCAAATTTAAATGCACATGACCAAAAATCTGCTTGTTCCAGTTGCGAAGCATGCTTCTCAAATACTTAAGCTTCAAGTAGAGGGTTGTCATAGGAGAGGAGGCCAGTGGACTAGTATTCCAACAAGTATTAACATCCATAAGAAATTTGTCATGCATAGTCCACATTTGTTGGAAACAGAATATACTCTTGAATTTCTCCTTGTGTAACATTCTCACCAATAGGGGAGCATGGTCAGATGCTTCCCTTGACAAATGCTCAACTGAAATGGGGAACAATTTTAACCAATCTGAATTAAAAAGGACCCTGTCCAGCCTTGCCCAAATACCATTGCACCCAGTTTGATTGTTATGCCATGTATACTTAGAACCCATGTATCCTGCATCTATTAGAGCACAGTCTGAAACACACTCATTAAAATCTGAGATAGCACCCAAATTAGGTGGATTACCACCTAGTTTTTTGTCTACGTTCAGAATACAATTAAAATCTCCAGCGACTAACCAAGGTCCTGATATTTGTGAGTGAACCAAATAAAGAGATGTCCATAAAGCCTGTCTCTCCAAAGTAGAGCATTTTGCATAAACAAAAGATAAGTGAAATATTGGCCATACAGAACCAGATTGAATAAGAGTGATTTGTTGCTCATCTGTACTGGCAATTGTGAAATCCAGGGTTGCCCTCCAGAAGATCCAAATATGGGCTATATCATCACAATTTGCAATACAATTATCCATTCCCAACTTTCTGCAGATACCTTTCATTTTGCTGACATGAGTTTTGGGTTCCAGCACAACAATACAATCAATGTTATGAGCTTTGATGAAAAGTTTAGCCCTCCCTACTGAAACATCATTTCCTATACCTCTTATATTCCAGATAATAAAATTCATGATGATTTAGATATAGGGAGATTGCCTGAGGATCCAGACCTGGTCATGGATCTAGTAGTGACACCAGTATGATCATTAAGCAGAACCCTGGCATTATCAATAGCAGCTGCATTAGCAATGTCTTGTCTTCTAGATACCAAATCTACAGTCTACTGCTGATTCTGAGAGAAATAAGATGATGCTGGCTGATGGCCTGAGGAGGACGACATAATCTGTTGTGTGCCCACAATTCGAGGATCAACAATAGTTAGCTCTGGAACAGGGACAATGATGCCCTTTCCGTCAAACCTTTGTCCTGAAGGGAGCTCCATATGAGAAGGAGCAGTGAACTTTTCCGGAGGGAGCACTTCAATCTGACAATTTGGTTCCACAGGAAGTAGTAAAGAAGAAGTTCCAGCCATATCAACTTCAGGATGCGAATAAGAGCCATCTTTAGTCTTCACGACAATGACATCCATATGGGCAGGCCTTATTTTATCATGATCAACAGTCAAGGTATCATTTTTGGCAGAAGCATTATCCCCCGCAACCTTGGATGGAGGCACCACTCATCTTCATTAAGTGATCTATTATTAGGAGAAGCCCCCACAACAATCACATCCGAATTATCATGAAATTCAGATTTTTTATCGGGAGGAGGCACATCTGCTTTATCATTTTTATGAACACCAGCATTCAATGTAGCCACCGGTTTCCAGACATTTTTAACCTTTGGATTTGGACGGGAAATACCCTGTGAAAATTAAGGATTGACCGAAGGCTGAGCCGATTTACCTTTGCAATCAACCGAACAATGGCCTAGCTTGGAACAAACCGAACAAAATGGCGGAAGCTCTGGATATAAAATATATTGCCAAGCCCCTCCCCCAGGAAAACCAATCCACAGTCTATGTGGGTGAGACTTCAAAATATCCAATTCAACACAAACACGGGCTACCGCAGTATTGGAAAGGTTCAGGGTTGAAGGATCTATTTTTAATACCTTCCCAATGTTCCCAGCAATAGAGCGCAACATAGGTTCCACAAATAAATTCACAGGCAACCCAGAGAAAGAAATCCATACCGGCAGAATAGAAGAGTCCTCATTTGGAGAGAAATGCATCGTCCATTTGAAAAATCTGAATAGCCTGCCATGGACATAAAGATGTTCTCTCAGAAGCAACTGCAAATAATCCTCCTGGTTACGAAAACGCAGCAGAAGGTGTTTGGAATCCAAAGCACTGATAACAAAATCTTCCTTGAATCTGCAACGATTGGACAGATGAGCTCTGATCTCAGGGAAGGCAGGCCTGCCTTGAGGCGTTCAAGCCACAAGAGCGAAACAAAAGGCTTTAGAGACGCCGCTATTTCCTCAGCATTGAAGAAGACAACCGGTTCACCGCCATCTGTAAGAGCAGGCTCATGGACCTTGCCAGGAACGATCAGCGGCGACATTGAAGAAGCAAGAACTTCAGCAAAAGAGCGACTACAACCCGGGAGATTGAAAGCAGAGGGGACGTTGTGGGAAGTCGAAACCAAAGCGGGAAAAGCCGATATGGTCATGAAATGATTCGTTCATAGATTATGATTTATTGGCTAACTCTGTTAAAAATGCAGGTTTTCCAGCTAGCGGTCGACTGCCGGGTAGGGGCCGGTCGACCGGTTTTCCCAGCGTTGAAAGCCTCATTTCTGTAAAATTCCGGTCGACCGCCCCATGTCGTCCGGTCGACCGCCCCATGTCGTCCGGTCGACCGCCAGCTTCGAGGTAGCAATTGTTGACTTTGTGTTCTTCAACATGGGAAGCCCCTTTCCTTGGGTTTGTTTAATCTCAAAGCCACCGGACATGCCATGATTGTGGATCTGGTTCCTGGCTTGTCTCTTGACCATCCAAGATCTATAAAAACATCACTTTGGGGTCAAAAACCTAATCACTCAAGAGAGATCAAAGGGGGCTGCCAAAGGAGAAAGAGTGCTACTACTGTAGCTCCGTGAACAGTGCTGCGTCCAAGAGTTCTTCATCCAAGAGCAAGGTTTTCAAGATCATCTGCAAGCCATTTAAGTGAAGATCAAGCTGAGGAGCAAGCTTCATCCAACATCCTCTTCATCCACTAAGGGGGAGCCTAAATCTGAAGTTCTCATTTTGTGTTTCTCCTTCCATTTCTCATTGAGCTTCAAGTGTGTGTCCTTGTAATATCTAAACACTTGTGTGTGTGGATCTACGAAGATCTGTGTGTGTGGTTCTTCTTCTTCACATTTCTGTGTGATTCGGTGCTTGTGCACCTTCGTGAGAGTTCCGAACTCCTCACGAGTGTGTGTGTGGTTTGATCTTGTAATCTTTTACAAGATAGTGTGTGAATCCTCACAGTCTGTGAGGGGTGGATGTAGGTTGCCGTTGTTGCATCTGAACCACCTAAAAATCATTGTTTCTTGTGTGGTTTGTTCCTTATCTTCTACCTCCAATTCTGTTCTAGCATGTTCACATATTGCATCAGCTGATTTCTTCGTTTAGATCTAGATTAATCGATCACTCTCGAATAGATCTCTGGTATATCAAAAGCTGGGTTCAGACTGACAAGGTTAGTCTTGTCGGGAAGATAACACCTTGTGTGAGAGAATCTTCGGATTCGCAAACTCCGCCTAGTACCCAAGAGCTATTGTAGTGGTGATTTTGATAAGATCTATTTTACTCTACATTAGATCTAATTTGCTGATTGCTATTTCTTCATACAAACTTCAAATCAGTTAAAGTTTTCTTAAATTTTGTTATCACCCAATTCACCCCCCCTCTTGGGTGTCATTGATAGGGGATTACGGGAATCCCAGGCTCGCGGGGGCTTACGGAGGCCTTGGAACATGAACACCTAGTCCGGCGGAAGGAATATCCGACGGAGAGGTAATTCGATGTCCAAGAATTTACTAGCTCACAATCAACGGAAAACTAGATATACGGTCCAATCGCCACCACCGGAGTGGCACGACCTTAAAACAGAACTAATAAGATAGCAAGATGATAATGGAATAATGAAAACCAATATTTATTACTCTACTCATTTTCAATCATAAGATATCAAGAATGATGATCATGGAGGAATAATCATGAAGAAGATTAACTTAGATCATTAATTCCATTTTTCCTAGTTAACAGTGTAATATTTAACATAAAAGACCTACCAGCAAGTTAAGTAACATGGATTAACAATACATAATACGTCGTAATCAAATGAACAACACAGGGTAGGAAACGGTCACGGAGCAGACCGCCAGAAGACTAGACGGTCAAGGGTAAGGCTGCTTAGCCAAGATAGCGGTCAAACTTACGGCCGCTAGAGTAAGAGTGCGAAAAAATCAGATCCATGCGGTCTATCGGGCGACCACTAGACACATAAGCGGTCTATCGTAAGACCGTTAAGCCTAGCGTAGCCCTGATACGAAGCAAATGGTCAGTCGCAGGCCGCTAGACCATGAAAATGGTCTATCACGCGACCGCTAGAACCCAGGCGGTCTCTGAAATGACGTTTCATCCAATCCGAGCTCGAAAACGTGAAAACAAGGCATCGGTCCAATGAAAGCATGATTACAACATGAATATAGCATGAAAATTGGGATATTTACTATAAAAATATAGGTAGCTTAAAAACGCATGTCATGGCGTGCTCAATTTAAAGATCACACTAAGATTCCTTGCTGTAATCTAAACAAAAGCGAACGAGAGCAAAACCCTAATTTCATGCTCTACATAAAACTATGAATATACATGATATAGATAGCCAAAATTGGGCAAAATAGGTTCAATAGAAAGCTAAGGATGAGATATACCTATCCATGTTATTTAATTAGATTGGGCCTGAGAGAAACCTACTGATTTGGAAGAAGAAAGGGAAGATGCGCTAAAACCCTAATCGTGAACACGTCAACGTTCTCACCCTAATTCGCCCTCCATCGACCACGATTGCTTACGCCACCTGTTGGAAAAATAAAAAGAGGCCTGGGGCTGCTAAATCCCTCTATTTATTGATCCTATAGGTCGTTCTAGAGATCGGATTGGACTCGAGAGTCCAAGAAAGAAAAATCGGCGAAAAACTCGGGATGAACCCTAATCTGCCGCCGCCGCCGCCAATCTATGGGTCTAGGGTTAGGGTTTCGAAGGGTAAATCGATCTACTAGTGTTAACTTTTCGATTGGGCTAGGTTTGGGCTCGATTGGTTAAGAATTGGGCTCTAATTTGGTCGTTTAAGATTGACCTATTAAAACAACGAATTTAGCCATTAATTCCTTAATTCAGCATAATCAAATTTTTATTAGGGGTAGGTCCAGTTGACATTATTGTTAAACACTTCGTTCTCTACAAGAATATAATTTTTTTATATTTTTAGAAATTAGTCGAAACTTTGGCCTACGGGTGAAATTCAATTAATTTAATTTAACCTATTAAATTTAAATCATCGTAGAAAATTTGATTGCATCTTGGAATATGAAATTCTTTTTATGTTGATTGTAGAAACATAATTATTTCTTTTTATTGATATAATTTGGCCACTTTCAAAAGTAAATAATATTCTTTAATTAAGAAAATTATTGATGTCATTAAATAGCAAGGAAATAGCTTTAATTCCAATACATATTTCAAATTTTTACTTTTATATTCTATTATTTAACCAGGGTGTTACATCCTCCCCCACTTTAAGGAATTTGGTCTCCAAATTAATCGATCGTCGGTAAACTAAGATGATCTTATCTATTCAAAATAACATGGTAATCATATGACTAATGGAATGTAAAAGAATTTTAACTATAGTTAAGGATAAGGGAGAACGATACCTTATATAATTCTTCATTTGATAGAAATCAGTTCCAATTCTCCTTGTATTTTTACTTGTGGGAGTAGCTTAGGGCAATTAGCCATTATATGATCTTTATTTCCGCAACGAAGACACGCTCCGCTCCTTTGCCAGCACTCCTTGATTAGATGACCAACTTTGTGACAGTGAAAATATTTCATTTGTGAAATGTTATACCTTTTCTTCTTATTACTTCGAATTTCTTTACGATGAACTCGCCACCTTCTAACGGAACTAAATTTTAGATGACGCGTTGACCCTCTTGCTTTCATGTCAAAAGGAGCTTAGATACGTGCAAAATAATTATAAGGTTAAAAATTTTATTACCCTTACGCGTCGTGCTACACAATCTTATACATATTTTATTACTTAACCCGAAGCACTACCCAATCTCACCAGGCGACATGAGAGGATGACAAGGATTACACGACCTATTACTTAGGGTAATCTATACTTATGGACAAGAACCTAGGACTCAAACAACCTGGCTCTGATACCACTTCTGTCATGCCCCGAACCGATAGCCGCGGGAAGCGATGCTCGGAACGTGACAGCGAAACAGTCATGATAATTAGAGCAGAAGATAAATAAACACAATAAATAATATTCAAACACATGGAGACCATTGATTTGAGAAAATTATAGTTTTATTGATATTTAGAAATTGAATTACAAAGTTGACTCAATTTTTACAATAATAGACTCAAAAAAAGAAATAAAGATGAGAAAATAGCAAGACCCACTATGCTAACTAGACTCAAGAAAATAAAAAGACTCTAGTCTCTAAGTTCCAGGTTCACTCGATCACGCTGGCCCGAGCCCAGTTGCAAACATTCCATCTACGGAGTTACTTGAAAAGGATGAAAATAAGGGGGGTGAGCGAAAAGTTCAGTAGGAATTACACTCTATCATCAGGCAAATTTAAGTAATTAATCAATTTCAAGAATGTATAATAATGCGAGAAACTCAATTAAAACAGACTAAGTAACTAGCACGATCAGAAGGTAAACGATAGATAAACGAAAAGGGATCTTGCAAGTCTAGATATCAAGCACCACTATCAAGAACTTTTTCATGATTGGCCATTTCAAGTCAAGTCATGTCATGTCAAGTCATGCAAGCAAGTACTTCACACATTCAAGCATGAATAGCAAGTATCACGAGAGAGTGGAATGTCGTAGACCCAACACGCTAGATAGTACCGGTGCTAAATGCCACACCTAGTCATTCACCTCCCCGGGGATCAAGTACTTTTCGGATGCTCCTCCCAGGACCAGACTGGGCCCTTTAATGTATTTGCCTTGACATTGATTTGTTTGGATCAGAGATCTCACAAATCTAGACATCCACAAATAATGATGGCCAAGAGTTCCAAGATCAATCTCATGTAATCAAGGTAGAATGCGTAAGAATATTGATTTTCTTGAGATTCCAACAACAAGCTCATTAATCGAGAGGAATTAGTCATTTAAAGAAATGACTCTTGAATGGATAAATGTCGGCAATAGACCTAACAATAGGTCAAAACTCGAGGTACAATAGCCTAGTTAGGCTAGAGTAGCTTACACATATCAAAACCATGAGAACAACAATTTCCGAAAAGCTAGAAAGTGAAACGGTCAGCAAAGGACCGCTCAGATAATAACACGGTCTAATAAAAACCGCGTACATTACAGAGTCCAGAGGACTACGGTCGACGCACAGCCAGTTAAACACGGTCATAGGAGGGCCTTTCAAGAAATCGGGCGGTCATGACTGAACCGCTTAATAATAGAACGGTCTCAGAAGGGCCGCGATCAAACGGACAATCCCGATTCTGGGATTTAGCAAAAATATGCAATTCGATTGAGTTAAAAAGGTTCAGGCTTGTGGGTACAACCCGCCCAGCGTCCTAGTGGGAATCCCAGGCTCGCGGGAGCTTACGGAGGCCTCGGAACATGAACACCTAGTCCGGCGGAAGGAATATCCGACGGAGAGGTAATTCGATGTCCAAGAATTTACTAGCTCACAATCAACAAAAAACTAGATATATGGTCCAGTCGCCACCACCGGAGTGGCACGACCTTAAAACAGAACTAATAAGATAGCAAGATGATAATGGAATAATTAAAACCAATATTTATTACTCTACTCATTTTCAATCATAAGATATCAAGAATGATGATCATGGAGGAATAATCATGAAGAAGATTAACTTAGATCATTAATTCCATTTTTCCTAGTTAACAGTGTAATATTTAACATGAAAGACCTACCAGCAAGTTAAGTAACATGGATTAACAATACATAATACGCCGTAATCAAATGAACAACACATGGTAGGAAACGGTCACGGAGCAGACCGCCAGAAGACTAGATGGTCAAGGGTAAGGACGCTTAGCCAAGATAGCAGTCAAACTTACGGCCCCTAGAGTAACAGTGCGAAAAAACCAGATCCATGCGGTCTATCGGGCGACCGCTAGACACATAAGCGGTCTATCGTAAGACCGTTAAGCCTAGCATAGCCCTAATACGAAGCAAACGGTCAGTCGCGAGCCGCTAGACCATGAAAATGGTCTATCACGCGACCGCTAGAACCCAGTCGGTCTCTGAAAGGATGTTTCATCCAATCCGAGCCCGAAAACATAAAAACAAGGCATCGGTCCAATGAAAGCATGATTACAACATGAATATAGCATGAAAATTGGGCTATTTACTATCAAAATATAGGTAGCTTAAAAACGCATGTCATGGCATGCTCAATTCAAAGATCACACTAAGATTCCTTGCTGTAATCTAAACAAAAGCGAACGAGAGTAAAACCTTAATTGCATGCTCTACATAAAACTAATACGCATGATATAGATAGCCAAAATTGGGCAAAATAGGTTCAAGAGAAAGCTAAGGACGAGGCCTACCTATCCATGTTATCTAATTAGATTGGGCCTGAGAGAAACCTACTGATTTGGAAGAAGAAAGGGAAGATGCGCTAAAACCCTAATCGCGAACACGTCAACGTTCTCACCCTAATTCGCCCTCGATCGACCACGATTGCTTGCGCCACCTGTTGGAAAAATAAAATGAGGCCTAAGGCTGCTAAATCCCTCTATTTATTAAGCCTATACGTCGTTCTAGAGATCGAATTGGACTCGAGAGTCCAAGGAAAAAAAACCGGTGAAAAACTCCAGATGAAGCCTAATCCGCCGTCGCCGCCGCCAATCGATGGGTCTAGGGTTAGGGTTTCGAAGGGTAAATCGATCTACTAGTGTTAACCTTTCGATTGGGCTAGGTTTGGGCTCGATTGGTTAAGAATTGGGCTCTAATTTGGTCGTTTAAGATTGACATATTAAAACAACGAATTTAGTCATTAATTCCTTAATTCAGCATAATCAAATTTTTATTAGGGGTCGGTCCAATTGACATTATTGTTAAACACTTCGTTCTCTATAAGAATATATTTTTTTATTTTTGTAGAAATTAGTCGAAACTTTGGCCTACGGGTGAAATTCAATTAATTTAATTTAGCCTATTAAATTCAAATCGTCGTAGAAAATTTGATTGCATCTTGAAATATGAAATTCTTTTTATGCTGATTGTAGAAAAATAAGTATTTCTTTTTATTTATATAATTTGGCCACTTTCAAAAGTAAATAATATTCTTTAATTAAGAAAATTATTGAAGTCGTTAAATAGCAAGGAAATATCTTTAATTCCAATACATATTTCAAAATTTTACTTTTATATTTTATTATTTAACCGGGGTGTTACATTAATCGATCACTCTCTAATAGATCTTTGGTATAGCAAAAGTTGGGTTCGGACTGACAAGGTTAGTCTTGTCGGGAAGATAACACCTTGCGTGAGAGAATCTTCGGATTTGCAAACTCCGCCTAGTACTAAAGAGCTATTGTAGTGGTGATTTTGATAAGATCTATTTTGCTCTGCATCAGATCTAATTTGCTAATTGCTATTTCTTAATACAAACTTCAAATCAGTTAAAGTTTTCTTAAAATTTGTTATCACCTAATTCACCCCCCCTCTTGGGTGTCATTGATCGTGGGACTTCACCAGATGTCGATGGGTGCTTCAGTACAGGCTCATGTACTGAAAATGATGGAGTGGATTGAGAGACTCAATGCACTGGGGTTCAAGTTGGATTTTGAAATGTGCATTGATCTTATTCTCTAGTCATTGTTCGACTCCTTTTCTCCTTTCATCATAAACTTCAACCTAAATAGAATTGAAGTAACTCTTCCTGAGCTACTCAACATGTTGAAAAGTGCTGAAGGGACTATGCAAAAAGATAAATCATCATCTGTAATGGTTGTTGGTCGGGCCAACAAGAAAAGGAATACCGCCCAGACATCCACTAAAGGTGACAAAGGAAAGGGCAAGAAGAATGAAAAAGAGGACAAGTGTATTCGGTGAGGATAGATTGGGCATTGGAAAAGGAATTGCAAGGTAATTCTGAATGAATGTATTTTTATCATTGACCTTAATTTGTCATATATGAAATCCACATCATGGATATTGGATACTGGATGTGCATTTTATATCTGCAACTCTTTGCAGGTGCTAGCAAAGAGGAGGCAGCTGGGCAAAAAGGAGATTGAGCTGAGGATAGGCAATGGAGCTTTAGTTGTTGCTAAAGCCATTGGGACTGCACGCCTCAGTTTACCTTCAGGAGTTATTATGGAACTGAATGATTGTTATTTTATTCCTGATATAATTAATAACATTATTTCAATCTCTAGTTTGAATGACGTTAGATATACATTGACTTTTAATAGCACTAGATGCTCTATAATGAATAATGGTTTAGTGATAGCCAATGGATCATTAATCAATGGTCTTTGTGTATTAGATACATGCTCTAATGTTATGCAGGTTTCCAATACCAATGAAGTGAATCCTACATACCTCTGGCATTGCAGGCTTGGTCATGTAGGTGAAAAGAGAGTCTCTCACCTACACTCAAATGGGTATTTGAACTCATTCGAATACAAGCCATTTGATATATGTGAGTCTTGTCTCGTGGGGAAGATGACCAAGGCTCCCTTTAGTGGACATGGTGAAAGGGATGCTGACCTTCTCGAGCTCATACACTCGGATGTGTGTGGACCCATGTCCATAGAAGCGAAAGGGGGTCACCTCTACTTCATTTCTTTTATTGATGACTTCTCGAGATATGACTATGTTTATTTAATAAGACATAAATCGCAAGCCTTTGAGAACTTTAAGGAATACAAGAATGAAGTAGAGAAACAGATTGACAAGAGTATTAAGGCTCTTCGATCAGATCAGGGAGGAGAATACCTTAGCCATGAATTCACTTCTTACCTTAAAGACAATGGGATTGTTTCTCAGTGGACTCCACCGTATACACCACAACACAATGGTGTATCTGAGAGGAGAAACATGACCTTGTTAGATATGGTTCGATCCATGATGTCCATGTCGGGACTACCGTTATCTCTCTGGGGCTATGCCTTAGAGACTGCGACCTATTTACTGAATAGGATCTCAAGTAGATCTGTTCCTTCTATACCATATGAGATATGGAAGGGCAGGAAATCAAATTTTAATCATATTAAAATTTGGGGATGTCTTGCCCATGTGAAGAGGAACGATTGTGATAAGCTTGAGTCTAGAACCGATAAGTGTAGATTTGTGGGATATCCAAGGGAGACCTTTGGATATTATTTCTATCACGCCTCTGTGCAAAGGGTCTTTGTGACTAAGAGAGCTGTATTTCTGGAAAGGGAATATCTACTCCAGAAAAATAGTGGGAGCCAGATAGAATTAGACGGGTCCAAGAATCATAACTTAAAGACACAGTCTCATTAGATGAGACAATATCGGTTGATCCTATTTAGAATGAAACACAGACACCATAGAGATCTGGTAGAGTAGCACAAGAACCTGAGAGATATGTTGGACATGTCTCATGGAGGTCCTTTAAGATATGTATCAATGAGGATGAAGATCCTCAACCCTACCAAGAGGCGATCCGTAGTGTAGACTCCGAGAAATAGAAAGAGACAAGGGATTCGGAGATCCAGTCCATGTACACCAACAAAGTTTAGAACTTGGTTGATGTACCCGAAGGGAAAGTCCCTATCGACTGCGAGTGGATATTCAAGAGGAAGATAGGTGCAGATGGATGCATTGACACATACAAGGCCAGATTGGTGGCGAAAGGGTATCGTCAAAGATAAGGCATTGACTATGACGAGATATTTTCGCCAGTGGCCATGGTTAAGTCAATCAGAATCCTCCTTTCCTTTGCTGCATACCTAGATTATGAGATTTGACAAATGGATGTAAAGACAGCTTTTCTTAATGAAAATCTGTCAGAAGAGGTGTACATAGTACAACCTGAAGGATTTACCTCCAAGCTTCATCCTAATAAGGTATGCAAACTTCAGAGGTCAATTTATGGATTGAAGCAAGCATCTGAGAGTTGGAACTTGAGATTTGATGAGGCTGTCAAATCTTTCAACTTCATTCGGAATTAAGATGAACCATGTGTTTACAAGAAAGTCAGTGGGAGCTCTGTGACCTTTATGGTCCTATATGTTGATGACATCTTACTCATTGGGAATGATATAGGGATGTTGACATCAACTAAGTCTTGGTTGTCTAAGACCTTCTCCATGAAAGATTTGGGAGAAGCATCATGTGTACTAGGCATAAGGATCTATCGAGATAAATCTAATAAGATTCTAGGATTATCCCAATCCATGTACATAGACATTATACTAAGAAGGTTTAAGATGGAAAATTCCAAGAGAGGTCTCATTCCCATGAGACATGGAATTTACCTATCCAAGGGGATGAGCCCTAACACTTATGAGGAGGTGGAACACATGAGTAAAGTGCCCTATGCTTCGGCCATATGGTCAATCATGTATGCAATGCTTTGTACAAGGCATGATGTTGCCAATGCTTTGAGCATTGTCAGTAGATATCAGGCAGATCCAGACAAGGAGCACTGAAAGGCAGTAAAGTGCATCCTTAAGTACTTGCGGAGGACTAAGGATCTTTTTCTGCTTTATGGAGAAGATGACCTACAACTTAGAGCTTGCATAAACTCTAATTTCCAGTCAGATCCAAATGATTGCAAATCCATGTATGGATTTGTATTCATATTGAATAGAGGAGCAGTCAGTTGGAGAAGCTCCAAGCAAGATACGACTACATACTCGATGACGGAGGTAGAATACATTATTATAGCTGAAGCTACTAAGGAACCCGTCTGGATGAAGAAATTCATCTTGGAACTCGGCGTAGTTCCTCAGATATCAGCTCCTATCCCATTATTCTGTGACAATAATAGGGCCATCGCCCAGGCAAAGGAACCAAGGTCTCACCAAAGGTCAAAGCACATTCTGAGGCGCTTCCACCTTATTCGGGAGATTGTTGATCGTGGAGATATAGTGGTAGAGCGTGAACCATCTGAAGACAACATAGCAAATGCACCGGCTAAGCCTTTGACACAGATTGTGTTTGAGCGCCGTCGGGATAAGATGGGCCTCAAAGTTGTGGGCAATTGGATGTAGTTCAATTGGGAGATTGTTAGTATTGGGTGTCCTACAAGCCAATCTCGGGTCGGGTAGGCCCGATAGTTGTACAATCTTGTTCATCATTAATAAAGTGATATTTGAGCGTAAATTTGTAATTGTAAATTACTCTACGATGTCCCTAGGATATGTGGTTGTAAAGTCAACTCGAGATGGGATCTCAATCATGAGACTGACTTTACATGGACACATACCTTAAAATTATTCCTGGTTGGAGGGTAATCACTCAGGGATTTTGATTACCTATGAAATTAGTACACATGATGTGTGGGTGACCGGTCTCATGGTCACTTGTGTGGGGCACCAATACATATGTGTAGGTGTACATCCTGAGAGGATGTACACTGGATGGATCCGCCATTGGATCTTCAGATGATTGATTATACCGAATGTCAACAGAAGATCCAGTTATCTTAATAGCATCGTTGGTCCTTTAACCTGAGACATTGATTGGATCTTACACGAGGAATGGAATGGTTTGATACTTTGCTAAGTGACTTTAACCATAAGTCATGAATTGCAAAGTCATTAACCATATCCGGATACGTGTAAAGATCATCAAAGGTCAAGAAGGGATCGCTCACTGTCGGGTATATATCAGACAGTTAATGGGTCAAGACACTAACGCTCCACTAAATACCTGGCCAGGGTCGTGTGAGTTCGTTTGGAATGGACATCATACACTTTTAGGAGGTCATAGTCGAATGGCACGATCATGGAGTTTGACAGTTACCATGCCCTCGATCGAACAAGACTCATAGAAAGAGCGAGGGATTATAGCGATGCGGCAACTGTAGACTTACAGGTACCAGACAGGGTGGTTTGAACCTGCCGTTCTTTGGGATCACACGAATTTGCTTGACCCAACGTGATCTTAGGTCCGATATGCATTAAACCATTATTCGGCTCTTGTTGAAACGAATAATGAGTTTAATTTACTTCTAATTGAGAATTAGAAGTTTATGGGCCTTAAACTAGAGTGACTATGGGCCTAGAGGATCACACACATAAGATTCTCAGGTGACAGGATATTATTGTAAAGATATATATATATTAAAAGCCTTGAATTCCTTTGGAATGTAACATAAAGAAGGGCTTAACATATATGTACAATGATATGGAGGACATATATACAATATTGGTGATTAAGGGTTCTTTTGGAAAGAATCCATCCCACCTATATATATCCTACGTAAGTGTGTTCTTAAGAAGGCCAAGCATTCAAAGGAAGAAAACCACCACTCCTCCTCTCCTCCCCTCCCCTCCCTCTTGCCCTCTCTCTCTCCCTTGTTGATCTCTCTCTCTCTTCCTCTCAAGGGAGAAAGGTTAAAGGAAGGAAATAGGAGCAGGTAGGAGGATTTGCGGTTCGTGCGCGTCAGGGGAAAGAACATGTGGGTACCGTCATTACATGAGAATCGGTGTGGATCTACTCTAGAGGCCATACATTTGTACGGCTCTACGTTTGAGAATATCAACATCGGGCACTACAGACAGCATCATTCTGCAATAAAGATGTACAACCCTATTTTGGGGTTGGGTAATTTTATTTCATCAATTAGGGTATGGTTCTTGGATTCCAAAATGGCCTGGATTCAAGATTTAATTTTATTATTCGTTGTGCTACCCGAACCAGGCTGTGTGAATCCTTACATATAGCCGGTACCCCCGGCGTATTAAAGAATTAGAAAACCCTTCATATAGCCGGTACCCCCGACGCATTAAAGAATTAAAAGACCCTCCATATTATCGGTATCCCCAGCGCATTAAAGAGCAAAAAGATCTTTTCACACTGACTTGGACCTTCCGTCTAGTTAGAGAACAAAAAGACTCTCACTTTGACACTCACCTGTGTCAATGAATAAGCTACATCAGCTCCCGACACCCTATCGGTACTAATGAATAAACCACTCATGGAATCATATGATGAAAAGTCTACACCCATTGGACCCGCGCCCTCGTTACTCGCTTGCACCACCCGCGGGTGGGGGGCATTTGTGGACACCTAAAAAATTTTGCGGCCAATGGCTAATTTTTAACTCTGGTGATGGTGGGGCCGCATCCTACACACAGCACCGTGCCATCATGAATTTGCATTCCAAGGGACGAATATAATACAAATTCAGCGGGGTCTTGACGCCCTCGAAGATATAGTTTGGAATGTGGAGCCCCAGGCGGCATAAGAAAAAAAAAGAAAAATAAAAAAATAAAAAAATAAAAAAAAGAAAAGAAGAACTGGTCAAAAAAAAGAAAAATAAAGAAACTGTGGCCCGAGCTCTCTCTGTCCCTCGAGCATCTCTCTCTCTCTTGAGCTCTCTCTCTCCCCCGAGCATCCCTCTCTCTCCTGAGTCTCTCTCTCCCCCGAGCTCTCCCGAACATCTCTCTCTCCCCCAGGCGACTCTCTCTCTCTCTCTCTCTCGCTCCCGATCTTTGTTTCCCGACCTCTCTGTCTCTCTTCATCTCTGCGCTCTTCTGCTATGGCTCGCCACCGCAGTAGCCACCATGTCCACACCCACCATCAACCTTGTTCCTGTTGTTGGTGTTGTGCTCCTTCCCGCTGCCAACCCAGCCTTCCTCGTGGCCATCTCAGGAGCTCGAAGAAGGAGCGGGAGGGGCACCATGCAGATCCAATTGAGGTGCAGCTGCGGGGATGACGACTGCCCCGAATGGGCCATCGTGGAGCTCCAGGGCGTGGTGGAAGAGCACCTTTCCATGGGAAATGAGCCCCGGAGCCTCGAGATTGGGCGCCTCTACTGCACATCGGAGGTAAACTACACCTTCACGGTCGGCTACCCCGAGCAGTCCGGGACAAAAGTGCCGCTGAATAAACCACTACTGGTGCAATGATGCTGGCTACTCAGGGTGATGACGAGCTATTCCAATTCGGCATGAGGCACTTCATGTGCATCCGGTGTTATAGCAGCTATGAATTTTTGGCTGCTTTTAAGGTGGTGCATTGCCATATCCAAAAAGAACCCAAACCTCGGGGAGTCCGTCCACGGTTATGCGGTTGGACTGGGCCTAGGCTCGGTACTTTACACGGGCAGCGCCGTGATGAACATGTATTCGGCGAGACTCACATCTGAGTGATGAAGTGGTGGGCAAATGTTTAACCGGTGGTAATCCATTTAATCGGCAGAGACATGTTTAACTGGTAGAAGGCCATTTATCAAGCGAGAAATCACTTAACCGGTGGGCTCTCGATTAAATGGTAGAACTAGCGAGAACTAGGACAGTAGAGGCCTCTCCGAGCATTAAAAGCTACGGGGCTTAGGCCCCCCTTAAAATGACACCAACTGCACGCTCCCTTCGATAGTGCATAAAGCGGGCTGGCGTGATCTTCCCATTCTCGGCAACGATCTGCATGGACCGGTGGCCTCGTCTTCGAGACGGCTCTACCTAGTGTCCAACGGGAACTCCACGGCAGCACGGCTTTACCTAGCGGAAGCTTGAAACCCGCACTTTTGAAGGCAATGAAGAAGAATTCACGTTCGCGCCTATAAATTGGCCTGTGGATGAAGAAAAAAGGGCTTTCTGGGTTGTTCTTTCGAGCTGCATTCTCTCTCGGCTCTCTGGGTTCTCTCTGAAATTTCTGGAGACTCCACACACAACTATGTGCGAAGAGAAGAAGAGAAGAAAAAGAGGAAGAGAGGGTGAGCTGAGCGCCTGCTGGCACCTGCGCGTGTAGAATGAAGAGAAGAAGAAGAAGAGTGAGAAAAGAAGAGAGGAAGAGAGGTGTGGTTTGGGGGGGGGAAGAGGAGTCAATGCTCCGTCCCCCCCCCTCCTTGTATTTTTTGTTTCTTCTTTCAGTGTTTCCTTCCATTCTCTGCTATGATGTATTTCCCTTCTATGCTATCTATTTCTACAGAGAATAAAAAAAACTTCAGAACTCTTTGGTCATGATGTGTGCTTCTTCTCAGCCCTTCTTTCACCGTATGCTCAACATGCCTTGGCCCCATTTACCTCTGAGGTTTTCCGATCACTCTCGGATCCCCAGGGCTTGCTTCCTCATAGCATGGTCCCCGGGCGATCTCCTTTAAAGAGTGAACATCAAACGGTCATATGGGTTTGGCGATAGTTTAAGACCACGTCTCGAAATCAAGACTGCGGTAGCCCTTGGGTCATTGGAGTCCCCTGTAGGCTAGTCCTTGGGATTTCCATGCCCGATTCAGGTCATAAGATGTTGTCGCTTCTGTGCGCATCCTTCTTATTTTTGGGGCCATCTCGGACTTGTCCGTGGATGAGTACCTGCTTGACACCCACCGGTCATCCCGGGTCCGGGGGAGGTGCTACCAAAATTCCGTCAGGAATGCAACCAATAAAAGAAATAAAGTACTAAATAATTGTAACCATAAAGACAAAGCTGAATAAATAAAAAAATGGATGAGCAAGTAACAAATAAATCGTCGAGGACTACTGCAATGCATACTTCACGAACAAAACAAAATAAATATCATGCATACATCCAAGGCATCATACATGCATAAGGCCCGCATAAAAATTCCTGCTGGTCCATCATAAACAAAAGGAAATGAACAAATAAAAAAAACAAAAAACAAAAATAGAACGGGGGGTGAACCGACGCGCGACCTTCTCACGCCGATTCATCCCATCTCCCTCCTCTCTCCTCCTTGCCGATTCACCCATCTCCCTCCTCTCTCCTCCTTCCCGATTCACTCGTTCATCTCCTACTCTCTCCTCCCCTTCTCGCATCGATACATCTTCTCTCTCTCCCCCCTCAACTGCGCCAATTCACCTGCATATATATATATATATATATATATATATATATATATATATATATATATATATATATATATATATATATATATATATGTGTGTGTGTGTGTGTGTGTGTGTGTGTGTGTGTGTGTGTGTGTGTGTGTGTGTGTGTGTGTGTGTAAAAGCGCGAGTGGGGAGGTGAGCTGGCGCCCATGCTTGCGCCGGATCAACCTCTCCCTTTCCTCCTTTGCTTCTCAAACAAAAAAAAATCAAATGGGAATAAAACAAAAAAAACAAACAAAGTAAAATAACAACAAAAAGAATAAATGAATAAGACAAAGCAACTTTCAAAGGGACACATAATCAAACAAAAAATATATACAATAACAATACCAACAATATGTATATCCATGCGTATAAATAAATAAATAAAAGAAAATCACAACTAAAAAAGGATATAAGAAAAATAATAATAAAGAAACAAAATACACTCGTGCATTCAAGTAAAAGTTAAATAACCAAAAAATGTATATAATAACAAACATAATAACGTCCGTTTCGGAGCCCCGCTTTCCCGAGACTCGACGCGAAAGGAATATCAAAGCTACCCCGCTAAGTCAGATTTGGACCTCGAAAACTATCCCGATATAGCCATGATCCGACATTGCCCGGGCCAATAGTTTCTCAAACTTAACCCCGTCTCTACCAGGATCTAACCCCACACTCTTATTAAACTTGCCGTACACTCGGCAGACACTCGTACGGGCTTATTTTCGAATTTATTGTGCTACAAACACGGACTTCCGTCCAAATACGAAATGGTCCACGAGTGACTGACATATTTTCAACGTTGGAACCCCGACGCAGGGTCTGTTCAAATGCAGTCTGAGATTTCACTAATCTCATTTCGTTAACACTAACTTCAGGCCATAAGGCCCCTTTTTCTGGCGATCAATCAAGGGTTTTCCCCTCTCCGAGGGGATGTAATTAACGTCGTGGCCTTTACGGCACGACGGGTTTTTGTCCCGACACGTTACCCACTACCATCGGATCAGTCAGACGGCGTGCGCCAGTGGCTTCTTCGAAGCCCGAATAAATCATCACTCTGTGACTGGCATGCCCACGCACAAAATAAACTAAATAAAATAGAATAAACAAATAAACAAATAAACAAGCAAACAAATGAATAAACTATAAGATAATCCCAAAAGTGCATCAACAAGATGAGGTAAAGATCTTCGGCCGGTGTGCTTTCACTGGGCCCGGGGTCTTTCGTCCTTGCCTTCTTCTCGGGGGGGAGCATCCTTAACCCATCTTTCCTTGGTTGAGATCAAGTAGCACCTCCGAGATTCCCCCTGATCGCCCTGAACCTCCCCCACCCCATAGAGAGTGGGGAATTTTAGCTTCTAATGGTAGGACGAGGGGACACCCCGTAGTATGCCAAGGATGCCTCTACCTATTATGGCATTATATTTGGTCATTTCGCGCACGACCGTGAAGTCAGCCAAGAACGTCACATCCCTAGGAGCAATCTCAAAAGTGATCGGTAGGAAGATGCACCCCTCGGGGAGGACGGTTGTGCCAGAAAATCCATACAGGGGTGTGTGCAATGGTGTTATTCATAACAGATCCACACCCATGAGAATAAGGTAGTTGTAAGAAATCACATCAGGGCCACTTCCATTATCGACGAGGATCCATCGTATAGTACATTGGTTAATGGTCGCTAAGACCACATGGGCATCGGAGTAGGGGGTAGTTACGCCTTCCAGATCGTCATCTGAAAAGATAATTGGATCCGTGAGGGAATCCCGAATAGTGGATTTGTGGTGGCCCTCGTCGTTGTAGTCCACTTGGTTTACCCCAGACGCATACCTACAACATCCCTTGGAGCTGTCCCCTCTCGACGTCGACCCCCCAAAAATCATCATGATCGCCTTTCCGTTGGGCCGGTTGTCGAGGGGTGGAGGAGTCTGATCTTTCTGTTGTTGCTTCTCTATGGCCTTGGCAACAAATTTGTCGAGGAGGCCTCGTCCGATGAGGTCCTCGATCGCATCCTTCAGCTAGATGCAGTCAGTTGTATCATGACCGTGGTCACGATGGAAACGAAAATACCTCTTCCGACTTCTGGTCCTCGAATTGGACTTCATCTTCGGAGGCCACCGGAGGTGGAGCTCCTCCGGAATCTGAGAATTTGTTCAGGCGGGGCCGTCAGGGGAGTATAGTGTCAGTATTGGCCCTTATCTCTTGCTTCTAGGCGATCGCGGCGTTCTCGGTCACGCCACTCGTGCTTGCTCTGCCCTTCTCGTAGAAATTCGGCGGATCTCTTGCGGTCGGGTTGACCAGACCTGGCCATTTGGCCCATTGCCACATTGTTTTTCTCGCTGCTGACATGTTTTGGGGGCAGGGCGAGGAGATCCATCAGGGTCGTTGGGGCTTCTACTCTCAGCGACCGTGGAGAATGGGATCCAGAGTCCCTTGCGTCAGGGTGGTGGTGGCGATGCTGACGTCAAAGAGAGGGATGCAGAGGGATTCCATCTAGAAACGGAACACATAGTCCCAAAAGGTCACTTTGCGTCCCTGTCTGACAGTGAGCAGGCCCACTGCGGACTTGGCTTCCTTTCAACAGCCGATGAAGTTCTCCTTGAATAGCTTCTTCAGCTACTGGAAGGAGGTGATTGATCCGGCGAGCGAAGACTCAAACCAAGTCTGAGCGTTCTCCCAAAGGGTGGTAACGAATGCCAGGCATTTCACAACATCTGAGGCTCGATGGAACACCAGGTTTGACTCAAAGTTGTGCATGTGGTCAGTCGAATCAGTGGTGTCGTCGTATTGGGTAAATGACGGTAGCTGGAACTTCGGAGGAATAGGGGCTTCCATGATCACCTTGGAGAATGAAGCATGAAAGTCATTGTAGTCGTCGATAAGCCCCCGAGTTCTTGCGGTGTGTAGAACGCCATCCAAGTATCAGACCATACCCTCCAGCTCATGTTCTACTTTCTCGTAGCGTTGCAGTCGTTGTCCCATCTCTGGGTTGGAGTGGAGTGGGCTGCGAGGCCATGGTGCGAGCGAGCTGTGCAGACGTAGAGATTGCACGGTGGACAGGTGGGAGTGCTCACGCACCTGGCAGGACTCCACCATGGTGAGGGCTCCCCCGTTCTGGGGTAACTCTGTTGGGGCATGGTCCTGCCTCATAGGTCGATTGAGGAGGCCTTGACACAACTCCGTCAACACCTAGAGCTGTCGACACATCTCTACCAGCTAGTCAACAGCGGGGTTATGAATAGCAGCGTCACGTGGTGGTCGAGTAGATTAGGACGCCTCCTGGGATCCCCTTCAGGAACTCAAGGCCTGGTGGGATCCTCGATCGTGGTTGCCAGTGTTGCGGTAGCTTCCACGGTATGCTATGGCTTTAAGTTATGTTCCCACAGACGGCGCCAAAAAGTGTAGAGGTGGAAAAATGGTCCCCATATCTTGTACCACACTTTTGAGATTTGTTTAATTGGGGAGGACGTCCAACCACCCGTGGAAGCCTGTAAGCACCAAAAAGATGGCGTCAGAAGGAGCCATGGGCATTTTCCTAGGGGACAACTCTCCAATACTTAAGTCAGGATCACGCTAAGGTGTAGAACAGCAGGAGGTAGAGAGGGAGAGGGAGAGTGAGAGTAGAGCGAACAAGCCTGTAGATTATGGAAAAATCCACAAAGAATTTTAAAAATAAAAAGAATTAAAAGAATGAATTAAGAGGATGATGGGATAAAAGGAAGGGAAAGGGAGCATGCGTGGATGCTAAGATGGAGTGTGTGATCGCCAGAGACTCACAGGCCTCAAAGGATAATAGCAATAAAGTAAAGGAGGGATCGCGATAAATACCTTTAAAGCGCGGGGGATGTGAGGTCCAACCTCTAAGGATTCGGTCAGCCCGGTTCGGGCAACGCAGCGGATAATAAAATTTATTTACCCGAACCCGGGCTTGGTGGAATCCTAGAACCGTGCTCTAATCGATGCAATAAAACTCCCAACCCCTAACTACGGGTTGTAGATCGTTACCTTGCGCGGAATGACGCTGTCTGCAGTGCCCGATGTAAATTTTCACAAACGCCGAGCCGCACAGATGTACGGCCTCTAGAGCTGATCCACACGGATCCTCACGCAGTGATGGTATCCTCCTTTACGTTCTTCCTCCGCGCACATAAGCCGCGGATCCTCCAAACACTATTCTTCTTCCCTAAGCTTTCCCCTTTAAGAGAGAGAGAGAGCTACTAGGGAGAGAGAGAAAGCAAGAGGGAGGGGAGAGGAGGAGAGAAGCTTTTCTTCTTTCCTTATAATGCTTGGTTCAAGAAGAGAAGAAGAAAGCTTCCTACGTAGGATGCATATATATAATGGTTGGGCTCTTTCTAAAAGAGCCCCTAAGAATCAATATTGCATATGTATCCTTTCATATTATTGTACATATATATTAAGCCCTTCTTATATTCCTTTCCAAAAAGAATTGAAGGCTTTTAATATATACCTCTGTACAATAATATCTCGTCACCCGAGAACCCATTGTGTGTGATCCTCTAGACCCATAGTCACTCTAGTTTAAGGTCCATTAACTTCTAATTCTCAATTAGAAGTAAATTAAACTCATTATTCGCTTCTACTAGAGCCGAATAATAGTTTAATTTATTTCGAACCTTTGATCACGTTGGTCAAATCCGCGTGATCCTAGAGGACGCCGGGTTCAAACCACCATGTCTGGTACCTTTAAGTCCACAGTTGCCGCATCGCTATAATCCCTCGCTCCTTCTATGAGTCTAGTTCGATCGAGGGTACGGTAACTGTCAAACCCCCATGATCGTGCCATTCGACCATGACCTCCTTAAAGTGTATGATGTCCATTCTAAATGAACTCACACGACCCTGGCCAGGGATTTAACGGAGCGTCAGTGTCATGACCCATTAACTGTCTGATATATACTCGATAGTGAGCGATCCCCTCTTGACCATTGATGATCTTCACACGTATCCTGGAATGGTTAATGACTTGGCAATTCATGACTTATGGTTCAAGTCACTTATCCAACTCATTAAACCATTCCAGTCCTCGAGTAAGATCCAATCAATGTCTCATGTCAAAGGACCAACGATGCTACTGAGACAATTGGATCTTCAGTTGACATTAGGTATAATCAACCATCTGAAGATCCAATAGCGGATCAGTTTAGTGTACATCCTCCCAGAACGTACACCTACACATATGTATCGGTGTCCCGCACCAGTGACCATGAGACTGCTCACCCATACATCATGTGTACTGGTTTAATAGGTAATCAAAGTCCCCGAGTGATTACCCTCCAACCATGAACAGTTTAAGGTATGTGTCCATGTAAAGTCAGTCTCATGATCGAGATCCCATCTCGAGTCGACTTTACAACCACATATCCTAGGGACATCGTAAAGTAATATAGAATTATAAATTTACACTCAAATATCACTTCGTTAATAATTAACAAGATCGTACAACTATCGGGCCTACTCGACCCGAAATTGGCATGTAGCACACCAATATTAACAATCTCCCACTTGAATTATAACCAATTGCCCACAACTTTGAGGCCCATCTTATCCCAATGGCGCTCAAACACAATCTCTGTCAAAGGCATAGTCAGTGGATCTGCTATGTTGTCTTCTGATGGTACACGCTCTACCACCACATCTCCACGATCAACAATCTCCCGAATAAAGTGGAAGCGCCTTAGAATGTGCTTCGACCTTTGGTGAGATCTTGGTTCCTTCGCTTGGGTGATGGCCCCATTATTATCATAAAATAATGGGATGGGAGTTGATATCTCGGGAACAGCGCCAAGTTCTATGATTAATTTCTTCATCCATACGGCTTCCTTAGCAGCTTCAGCCGCAGCAATATATTCTACCTCCGTCGTCGAGTCTGCAGTCGTATCTTGCTTGGAGCTTCTCCAACTGACTGTCCCTCCATTCAACATGAATACAAATCCAGACATGGATTTGCAGTCATCTGGATCTGACTGAAAACTAGAGTCTGTGTAAGCTCTAAGCTGTAGGTCCTCTCCTCCATAAAGTAGAAAAAGATCCTTAGCCCTTCGCAAGTACTTAAGGATGCCTTTTACTGCCTTCCAGTGCTCTACGCCTGGATTTACCTGATATCTACTGACAATGCTCAAAGCATTGGCAACATCAGGCTGTGTACATAGCATTGCATACATGATTGACCCTATGGCCGAAGCATAGGGTACCTTATTCATATGTCCCACCTCAACAGATGTTTTAGGGCTTCATCCCCTTAGATAGGTAAATTCCATGTCTCATAGGAATAAGACCTCTCTTGGAATTTTCCATCCTAAACCTTTTGAGGATAGTGTCTATGTACATAGATTGGGATAATCCTAACATACTTTTAGATCTATCTCGATAGATCCTTATACCCAGCACATAGGATGCTTCTCTCAAATCCTTCATGGAGAAGGTCTTGGACAACCAAGACTTAGTTGATGTCAACATCCCTACATCATTCCCAATGAGTAAGATGTCATCAACATAAAGGACCAGAAAAGTCACAGAGCTCCCACTGACCTTCTTGTAAACACAGGGTTCATCTTCATTCCGAATGAAGTTGAAAGATTTGATAGCCTCATCAAATCTTAAATTTCAGCTCCGAGATGCTTGCTTCAATCCATAAATGGACCTCTGAAGTTTGCATACCTTATTAGGATGAAGCATGGAGGTGAATCCTTCAGGTTGTACCATGTACACCTCTTCTGACATATTTCCATTAAGAAAAGTTATCTTCACATCCATTTGCCAAATCTCATAATCCAGGTATGCAACAATGGCAAGAAGGATTCTGATTGACTTAACTATGGCCACAGGTGAAAATGTCTTATCATAGTCAATACCTTATCTTTGACGATACCATTTTGCCACTAATCTAGCCTTGTATGTGTCAATGTATCCATCTGCACCGATCTTCCTTTTGAAAATCCACTTGCAGCCGATTGAGACTTTCCCTTTGGGTACATCAACCAAGTTTCAAATTTTGTTGGTGTACATGGACTAGATCTCTGAATCCATTACCTCTTGCCATTTTTCGGAGTCTGCGCTACGGATCGCCTCCTGGTAGGATTGAGGATCTTCATCCTCATCGATGCATACCTTAAAGGACCTCTCAGAGACATGTCCAACATATCTCCCAGGTTCTCTTGGTAGTCTACCAGATCTCCGTAGTGTATGTGTTTCACTCTGAGTTGGATCAACCGATACAATCTCATCTAATGAGATTGTGTCTACATGTTGTGGTTCTTGGACCTCGTCCAATTCTATCTGGCTCCCACTATTTTTCTGGAGTAGATATTCTCTTTCTAGAAATACAGCTCTCTTAGCCACTAAGACCCTTTGCTCAGAAGGGTGATAGAAATAATATCCAAAAGTCTCCTTTGCATATCCCATAAACCTACACTTATCGGTTCTAGATTCAAATTTATCATAATCGTTCCGCTTCACATGGGCAGGACACCCCCAAATTTTAATGTGATTAAAATTTGATTTCCTGCCTTTCCATATCTCATATGGTATAGAAGGAACAGATCTACTTGAGATCATATTCAGTAAATAGGCTGCAGTCTCTAAGGCATAACCCCAGAGTCACAAAGATAGTCCTGACATGAACATCATGGATCGGACCATATCTAACAAGGTCATGTTTCTCCTCTCGGATACACCATTGTGTTGTGGTGTATACGGTGGAGTCCACTGAGAAATAATTCCATTGTCCTTAAGATAAGAAGTGAATTCATGGCTAAGGTATTCTCCTCCTCGATCTGATCGAAGAGCCTTAATACTCTTACCAGTCTATTTTTCTACTTCATTCTTGTATTCCTTAAACTTCTTAAAGGCTTGTGATTTATGTCTCATTAAATACACATAGCCATATCTCGAGAAGTCATCAATAAAAGAGATGAAATAGAGGTGACCCCCTTTTGCTTCTATGGATATGGGTTCACACACATCCGAGTGTATGAGCTCGAGAAGGTCAGCAGCCCTCTCACCATGTCCACTAAAGGGCCCTTGGTCATCTTCCCCATGAGACACGACTCACAGGTATCAAATGGCTTGAATTCGAATGAATTCAAATACCCAATTGAGTGTAGGTGAGAGACTCTCTTTTCACCTACATGACCAAGCCTGCAATGCCAGAGATATGCAGAACTCACTTCAATGGCATTGGAAACCTGTATAACATTCGAACATGTATCTAATACATAAAGACTATTGACTAATGAACCATTGGCTATCACCAAACCATTATTCATTATAGAGCACCCAGTGCTATTAAAAGCCAATGTATATCTAACGTTATACAAGCTAGAGATTGAAATAATGTTCTTAATAATATTAGGAATATAATAACAGTCATTCAGCTCCAGAATGACCCCTGAAGATAAACTGAGGCGTGCAGCCCCGACAGCTTTGGCAGCAACTAAATCTCCATTGCCCATCCTCAGCTCAATCTCCTTTTTGCCCAATCGCCTTCTATTTGTCAGCACCTGCACAGAGTTGCAGATATGAGATGCACATCCAGTATCCAATACCCATAATGTGGATTCCATATATGACAAATAAAGGTCTATGACAAAAATACCTTCATTTAGAATTGCCTTGCAATTCCTTTTCCAATGCCATGTTTCCCCGCATCGAAAACACTTGTCTTCCTTTTCATTCTTCTTGCCCTTTCCTTTGTCAACTTTGACGATTTCCTTACCCTTGGCCTTCTTCTTTCCCTTCCCTTTGTTAGATATCTGGGTGGCCTTCCTTTTCTTGTTGGCCCGGCCATCAATCATTACAGAAGATGATTTATCTTTCTACATAGTCCCTTCAGCACTTTTCAACATGTTGAGCAGCTCCGGGAGAGTTGCTTCAATCATATTCATGTTGAAGTTTATGATGAAGGGAGAAAAGGAATCAGGCAACGACTGGAGAACAAGATCAATGCACAGTTCAAGATCCAACTTGAACCCCAGTGCATTGAGTCTCTCAATCCACTCCATCATTTTCAGTACATGAGTCTGTACTGAAGCACCCTCTGACATCTGTGTCCTGAAAAGCTTCTTGGAGATATCATACCTCTCAATCCTGCCCTGCCCCCCGAAGAGCTGGCGTAGGTTAAGAAGTATGCTTCTACAATCAGTCTTTTCAAATTGCCTCTGCAGCTCAGGAGCCATAGAGGCAAGCATGTCACATTGGGCAAGGGAAGAGTCTTCTGACCATTTGGCATAAGTCATTAAATCGCCCTCGTCAGCATCAGGAGCTGGCTCAGAATGAACCGTGTCTAACACGTAGGCTATTTTTTCGACGGTGAGGACTATACGTAAATTACACAGCCAATCCGAGAAGTTGGGTCCGGTCAGGCTGTTGGCAACCAAGATGTCACGGAGGGGGTTAGATGATGATATTGTAATCTGGATAAGAAATAAAAGATAACTTAGCATATGTTCAAATTCTAACTTAGATGTGATTTTCTATCTTAGTTAGTCCCACCATTTTTCGATCGAACTATATAACCCTCAGTATATAGAATGGGAGATCAACGAGATCAACCTTGTGGGTCGAAATCCCAATGAGACTAAGGTAAGGCCTAGTGGAAAGCACAACAAGCCATACATCATCTCAAGGGCAGTCAGCAAGCACTTGCATCTAATGCAATATCCGATTTCGACCCCTGAGAAGTCATCCCCTTGTGGAAAGCACAACAAAAGATACTCTCGGTTAGATCTAACCACCATTACTACATAGCAATGAGTTCATGACCTGACCCTTGTGGAAAGCACAACAATGTCAAGTTCAATTCCTCACCCCATTGAGGCCTAGCTTGGAGTTGCATCCTGCCCCCAAACCCATGGACCTTGTGGAAAGCACAACAAATCATGAGATGAAGATATTCATTCACCCCATAATGATGGAGGGCCACGACGACTCCAAGAGCCACGCTTACCAGATCTAAAATTAAATTGCTAGTGAACTTATTTTTATCTTGATCTCACCCTAGGTGGTAATATAAATATATCCAATATATTTACCGTACCTAGTAGTTTGCACAAAGTAAATGCATCCAATGCACAAATTAAACCGCAAGTGATCATGGACACTAGTCCTAATGCTACTAAGACATCCGACTCGCTTCCGAAGCAGTTGGATCGTCTTCGTCGGGTGTGCTCCACGCTTTCATACTCCAACATCGCATGAATTACAACTTTTACACGGCACGCAGGCCAGAAAAATTTAAATTACATGTCAATATAATTCCAGAATCTCTCAGGATGAGTACAACTGTGAAGGGAGATAAAAATACATAGGAATTTCAATCGAGAGAGAAAGGAGGCTCGCAGACCCTAAATAATTACATTAGCTATGTCCATGATCACTTGCCAACCCACACATTTCAGATCAATCAAAGGTTATTTTTGAAAATAATCCTTATATTCGGATTGAAAAGTGGGATGCGCAAACAAAAATTGGTTGGCTTTATTTAATTTTAAAAATCCAAGTTGGATTAACTAAAATTAAAATATATAAGCAAGCCAAAACAATGTAACATTAAGCAAAGCATACATAGAACCATCATTTATAACAGGGGCATACATATTTGAATCTAATTCAAATAATACAAATAATTGAGATACTTATTTAAAATTTGAATTTAAATTTAATTATCCAATAATCAAATTTAAAAATAAATTTAAATAAGCTAATTATTTAAATTCAAATTCAAATTAATTATCCAATAATTTCATTTGAAAGTACAATTAAATAATGTAATTATCCTCACTTATATTTTTTTTGAAAATCAAAAATTGAATTTAATAATTATCAAATAATTAAAAATTCAAATATTAAAATTTTCTAAAATTATCTTCAATGAAATTTAAATTTTGAATTTAACAATTATCTAATAATTAAAAATTCAAAATATTAAATTTCTCATGAGTATCTTCAATTATTACATTTTTATCTCAAATTAAATAATAATTATCCCAACTCAATAAATTCAAAAGTTAAATAAAATTCAATAAGATTTGAATTTTTCATTGAGAAAAGATAATTAACATTTGAGATAAAGATAGATCAATTTAATGTGCCCCTAAATATATATTTAAATATATATTAATGGACCAATAAATTTATAGAAACAATTTTTAAAAAAAATAAAAAAATTCGGGGTCAACCCTTGCGGGCGCGGCGGCCCACGAAGACGCCCGCGCTCGCGTGGCGGGCCCACCCGCACGCCACGCGGCGCCGACCACGTGGCGCGCCCGCGTGTGGCGCCCGCCCGTCACAGGGGTGCCCGCCCGCCCGTCACGCAGGTGCCCGCCCGCCCACGCTGGCAGGCGGGCGCACAGGGCGCCCTGTGCCATGTGCGCCCCTGTGAGCCCAGCGACCCCCCCCCCCCTTTTTTTTGCACGGGAACTGAGGATGCCCAGCATCCCATTCCCTTCAGATAGTCCTGAACAAAGATGCACAGCACCCCGTTCTCATTATAATAATTGAAGATCATGAAAATAGCCCCTATACATGATTCTATGCAGAGAAATTGCATCGATCAAAACGCAACCTGGCTCTGATACCACTGTAAGGATTCGGTCAGCCCGGTTCGGGCAACGCAGGGGATAATAAAATTTATTTACCCGAACCCGGACTTAGTGGAATCCTAGAACCGTGCTCTAATCGATGCAATAAAACTCCCAACCCCTAACTACGGGTTGTAGATCTTTACCTTGCGCGGAACGACGCTGTCCACAGTGCCCGATCCAGCTCATGTTCTACTTTCTCGTAGCGTTGCAGCCGTTGTGCCATCTCTAGGTTGGAGTGGATTGGGCTGCGACGCCATGGTGCGGGCGAGCTGTGCAGACGTAGAGATTGCACGGTGGACAGGTGGGAGTGCTCACGCACCCGGCAGGACTCCACCACGGTGAGGGCTCCCCCGTTCTGGGGTAACTCTGTTGGGGCATGGTCCTGCCTCGTAGGTCGATTGAGGAGGCCTTGACACAACTCCGTCAGCACCTAGAGCTGTCGACACATCTCTACCAGCTAGTCAACAGCGAGGTTATGAATAGCAGCGTCACGTGATGGTCGAGTAGATTAGGACGCCTCCTGGGATCCCCTTCAGGAACTCAAGGCCTGGTGGGATCCTCGATCGTGGTTGCTAGTGCCGCAGTAGCTTCCACTGGATGCTATGGCTTTAAGTTATGTTTTCACAGACGGCGCCAAAAAGTGTAGAGGTGGAAAAATGGTCCCCAGATCTCGTACCACACTTTTGAGATTTGTTTAATTGGGGAGGACGTCCAACCACCCGTGGAAGCCTGTAAGCACCAAAAAGATAGCGTCAGAAGGAGCCATGGGCATTTTCCCAGGGGACAACTCTCTAATACTTAAGTCAGGATCACGCTAAGGTGTAGAACAGTAGGAGGCAGAGAGGGAGAGGGAGAGTAAGAGTAGAGCGAACAAGCCTATAGATTATGAAAAAATCCACAAAGAATTTTAAAAATAAAAAGAATTAAAAAGAATGAATTAAGAGGATGATGGGATAAAAGGAAGGGAAAGGGAGCATGCGTGGATGCTAAGATGAAGTGTGTGATCGCCAGAGACTCACAGGCCTCAAAGGATAATAGCAATAAAGTAAAGGAGGGATCGCAATAAATACCTTTAAAAGCGCAGGGGATGTGAGGTCCAACTTGTAAGGATTCGGTCAGCCCGGTTCGGGCAATGCAGCGGATAATAAAATTTATTTACCCGAACCCGGGCTTGGTGGAATCCAAAAACTGTGCTCTAATCGATGCAATAAAACTCCCAACCCCTAACTACGGATTGTAGATCTTTACCTTGCGTGGAATGACGTTGTCCGCAGTGCCCGATGCAGATTTTCACAAACACCGAGCCGCACAGATGTATGGCCTCTAGAGTTGATCCACACGAATCCTCGCGCAGTGACGGTATCCTCCCGTACATTCTTCCTCCGCGCACACAAGCCGCGGATCCTCCAAACACTATTCTTCTTCCCTAAGCTTTCCCCTTTAAGAGAGAGAGAAAGCTACTAGGGAGAGAGAGAAAGCAAGAGGGAGGGGAGAGGAGGAGAGAAGCTTTTCTTCTTTCCTTATAATGCTTGGTTCAAGAAGAAGAAAGCTTCCTACGTAGGATGCATATATATAATGGTTGGACTCTTTCTAAAAGAGCCCCTAAGAACCAATATTGCATATGTATCTTTTCATATTATTGTACATATATATATTAAACCCTTCTTATATTCCTTTCCAAAAAGAATTGAAGGCTTTTAATATATACCTCTGTACAATAATATCTCGTCACCCGAGAACCCATTGTATGTGATCCTCTAGGCCCATAGTCACTCTAGTTTAAGGTCTATTAACTTCTAATTCTCAATTAGAAGTAAATTAAACTCATTATTCGCTTCTACTAGATCCGAATAATAGTTTAATTTATTCCGAACATTTGATCACGTTGGGTCAAGCAAATCCGCGTGATCCTAGAGGATGTCGGGTTCAAACCACCTTATCTGGTACCTTTAAGTCTACAGTTGCCGCATCGCTATAATCCCTCGCTCCTTCTATAAGTCTAGTTCGATCGATAGTACGGTAACTGTCAAACCCCCAATGATCGTGCCATTCGACCACGACCTCCTTAAAGTGTATGATGTCTATTCTAAACGAACTCACACGACCCTGGCCAGGGATTTAACGGAGCATCAGTGTCATGACCCATTAACTGTCTGATATATACCCGACAGTAAGCGATCTCCTCTTGACAATTGATGATCTTCACACGTATCTTGAAATTGTTAATGACTTGGCAATTCATGACTTGTGGTTAAATTCACTTATCCAACTCATTAAACTATTCCAGTCCTCGAGTAAGATCCAATCAATGTCTTAGGTCAAAGGACCAATGATGCTACTGAGACAATTGGATCTTCAGTTGACATTAGGTACAATCAACCATCTGAAGATCCAATAGCGGATCAGTTCAGTGTACATCCTCTCAGAATGTACACCTACACATATGTATCAGTGCTCCGCACCAGTGACTATGAGACTGCTCACCCATACATCATGTGTGCTGGTTTAATTGGTAATCAAAGTCCCCGAGTGATTACCCTCCAACCATGAACAGTTTATGGTATGTGTCCATGTAAAGTCAGTCTCATGATCGAGATCCCATCTTGAGTCGACTTTACAACCACATATCCTAGGGATATCGTATAGTAATATAGAATTATAAATTTACGCTCAAATATCACTTCGTTAATAATGAACAAGATCGTACAACTATCGGGCCTACCCGACCCGAAATTACCCTGTAGCACACCAATACTAACACAACCTTCTCTTCCAATCGGTCGGCCGATAAAGAGAGATTTTATTACCCTTGCAAAAATAAACAAACCAACAAAGAAAGATATATATTAAAACATGAGGTGTGTAGCATCAAGTTCTTAATGAATATAAACATGAAAGCATGTAATAAAACACACCTTGTTGGTGTTAGCCTTTAAAACCCCTATGCAAAGGGTAGGAACATATGATGTGATGAAGAAAGGAGGGTGCAAGTGTTGCACAATTGGGAGGATCTCAATGTTTAGGTGAAAATAAATAGAAGAGAAATATGATGCATGAAATGCTAAAGTGAATGAAACATAAAAGAAGGGGGGAAATAAGAAAGTTTATTTGTTTATTTCTCCAAAAGGGGCTTCAATAGATCTTCAAACGATGAAGACACTCTTAAGGGATGTAGCTTTAGGCACATGGGAGGCTTCTACTTGAGTCTTTAGTCCAGCAGCACCGCCCCCAACATCCAAAATTCAGCCTTAAACACAAAGGAGATGGGGGTCTTATTTATAGAGGAGAAATTTGGAGGTTTAATTCCCTTAAAATTATAAAATTAAGTTTTCATGGGATTTGGAGAGAGAAAATATTCTGCCATGTGTCCTCACAACCTTAAAAAGTCATAGGGACCTTTCCCAAGTGGAAAAGGAGCTCAAAATGAGGAAGGGGTGGAGCTCTGTTGGATTCGAAATTCTGCAGGAATTGGCGTCAGACACAGTGGCCGCTAATTAATTGGCGTCAGGAAGCCAGTCGCCAACTTCAGAATTAAATATGGAAAGTTAAGAAATTGCCAAAATTGGAAGGAAATTCATGTCCAGGAGGCCTGACGCGAATTACGAATTTGTACGAATTTTGGTAGGATTTAAAATTTCAAAAATAGGCAAGGAAATACGCGTCCATGGATCCGAATGTGAATTTAAATCAACGTCATGGGAAAAGATGCCATTTCATGATTATTTATAGAAAGTCAAAAATTACAAAAAATCAGAAAAGGAATTCACATCCACTTTGGCTGACACGAATTAGGAATTTTATGGAATTTTGGTAATAATTTAACAACTCAAAATATAGAAATGGAATTAACTTCAATGAGGTGGACGCCAATTTAAGAATTGGCGACTTTGTGGAGAGACGTTAATTCAAGATTAATAGAAAAAGGATAAGGAAATAGAATTAGCGTCAAAGCCACGGACGTCAATTAAAGAATTGGTGGCTGCCCACAGAGGCGTTAATTCTTCATGAAAACGAATTTGGCACAAAAACTGGGGAAGAGAAGAATTCGTGTCTATGATGGTGGATGCAAATTAAAAAATTAGTGCCTTTTCGAAGAGGTGTTAATTGAATATTTAACACAAATTTTGGCCAAAAGATAAGGAAGAGAATATGTGTCCACCTATCCAAACGCCAATTAAAGAATTGACGCCTTTCCAGAAAGGCGTTAATTCAATAATAATTCGAATTTGGCCAAAAAAAAGTTAAAAGAATACATGTCTGCGTGTCTGGAAGCAAATTATAAAAGTAACACCTTCTCGAGCGAGCGTTAATTCTTGAAAGAATTGGCGACTATGATGCTGACGTTGATTCAAGGAATTGGCGTCCACTATGTCTGACTTTAATTCAAAACAGCCCCAAATAATTAGAGAAAAATCTTTAAAAAATCAAGAAAAATAGGGGGAAATATGGAAAGATAGGAGAAAGTTGAATAATCAAAAAAAATGAGAAAAATCACTTAAATAAGTCAATTTGAGGGTCGAATCGGGGTATTAAAATGTGATGAGAGATGTACTCAAGGTGATGTCAATTTTAGCGTGTCTACAAAGCCTGGGTGTAGCAACTCGAAATTTTATATGTATTTATATGTAAATAATAATAATAATGAAAGATGAAAATAAAATAAATGATAAATATTTTTCTTTATGTCTTTAAAGTGTAGAATATATAAACGTGAATCTTATCCCACATGTTAACACAAACGGTGAGATTCACGTCATGATTCGGAGAAGGCGAAGACGTCAGTACTATAGCAGTACTGTAGCATCTGATTTAAGAGAGAATTATTAGCTCTAATTAAATCTTAATTAGTGGATGGTGTCATTTCTTACATCATTAAATAAATGAGGTCATTGGTTATGTCATAAAAGGGGATTTATTTCAATATTCTTATGTTAGACTTTATTAGCCACATAAGTAGGTGTAATAGTAACATGGGTTGGTGAAATAGAAAAATTAGGTAGAAAATTGACTTAGAATTAAATTAGTAATAAAACATCATTGAATAAATGAGGTAATTGATTTTGCCATAAAGGGAGATTTATTTCAACATCCACATGTTGAAAATTATTGCCAACATAAGTTGGTGTAACAATAACATGGGTGGGTGATATAAGAAATTAGGTGGAAGATGGAATTAATTAAATTAGTAATAAAATAATTATGGGACTTGGCCTATAAATAGGGCTAGGATCTTTCCTTCTCAAAGCATAAATCCATTGGGGAAGTGCTGGTTGGAAAAAATCTTGAAGTTTGGAGGAGTATTCGAAGTGTTCTTTGTTCTTATTCTTCTTCCTATTCGATCTTCCACTATGTAGGTATTCTCTCAGGCTAAACTCAAATTGATGCATGAATTAGATGTACATGTATGTCTACTTTGATTCTATACTATTTTTACCAAATTTTATTGAGTATTAAGCATGATATTCATACAGTTGGACATAAGATTTTAACCAAGATTTTTATCCGCCGAAAGATCCGACTCGGATCACAGTGTCTTTCTAAGACCGTGTTCCGGATGCGCGATCTCCACCCCGATCGTGATATTTTCAGGTTCTAATTGAACCAATATATCGTCTAGCATGTTAAATATGTCATGCTAAGTTGCATATCATTTAAGTTCACACACGATTAAGTTAAGGATATGGAAGATAATAATTCTATTCCTTGAGCTTATATTTTCATCCTAGTTCTTGTTACCTTCATAATATCTTTGATCTCCATGACTATATTATCTTTCTGGCATGTTAAATGAAGTAGATATTATCTGTTAAAATTACTTGGGCTTAGTTTAATAATCGTGATCGATACGAGTTTTAACGATTTTTATGTTATTGCGTTACCGTGTTTTCGACAAGTCGTGTAGCTCGCTATATTTCCAAGGAAGAATGGTGTCTAAGGAAAGAGGTCTACGGGAAAATGATTTAAGTGGATAAGTGGTTACTTAATTAGGATCTCGTGAATACGAGGGGAGCCTCCCACTGTCCTACCTCTTACCTGGCCGTGATTCTTCGGTTTTCTAGTTAAGCTCCGACTGTGAAAAATGGGATAGAATTCTCGCTAGAATGGTTCCTCCTTTCCAACAAGTCGTGTAATTAGCAAGATTTTTAAGGAAAATGGTGTCTAAGGAAAGAGGTCCACGGGTAAACATTTTAAGTGGATAAGTGGTTTCTTAATTAGGACCTCGCGCATACGAGGGGAGTCTCCCACTGTCGCACCTCTTACCTGGCCGTAATTCCTCGATTTTCTAGCTAAACACCCGACTGTGAAAAACTTGATATAAACCTGTTTTACGAGATTTTTCGCAAGAGACGATTATGCCTTGTCCGACAATCCAATCTTTTATCGACTTAATGTCATTAAACATGATGTCTTAAATCCTTTTTTGAACTTCTCTTTCAACTACTTGTAATCTTGTACTACTCATACCTCGAATGATAATTTTGCTAAATCTATACTTTATTGGTAAGCTTTATCTTGAAATTCTTTGGCCATACATATTATGTGGATGTCTAAATATACTTGGGATCTATGATCCATAACCCCAATGCATGGCGTTAATGTGGCCCGGTCTGGTCCTGGGGGGAGCGCCCGAAAGTACTTGTGCCCATGGGAGTTGAATGACCTTGTGTGGCATTGCACCGAAGTGCTTGACTTGCTAGATTGATTTATGACATTCCATAGTTCGTGACTTACTTGACTTTCTTAAATACATGAAGTACTTGAATTACGTGAAATACTTGACTTGTACATACTTACGTGAAATGGCCAATTCCATGATAATACATGCTACATGATCATTATCTACTTGAACTTTAACTCTTGATATCTTGTCTACTTGTGATTCCAATTACTTGCATTACATTACTCTCTCTCCTATTCTTGTTCCATGTTTTATTTACGTTTCTTGGCATAGCACATACCTTTATCCAAAAATGTTAATTACTTTAAGTTGCCTGGTATAGAGATATAAGTCCAAGTGAGCGTTTCGCTCACCCTACGTTTTCGATTAACATTGCAGGTGGTTCCGACGATGAACCCCCAACACTTGGGGATGGGCAAGAGTGAAACGTGGGATCAAGTTTATCTTAGTTACCTAGGTTTATGAGTATTGCTCTTGTTAGAATCATGTACTTGGAAGTTGTATTACGTCTCTTAAGGCTTAATGTTGTTATAAAACTTTATTTCGATGAAATAAAAATATCCTTTTCTTATCGTCTACCTTGTGATTGGACCCCCAACTGTACATGCTCTGATCGACAGAATGTTTATGACTCATCGCTCCTCAATATTTCGCGTCAGGACGTGACTGTCTTTGTGGTATCAGAGCCTTGGTTTCATAAACCCTAGGTTTCCCTTGATATAGGTTCTAGATGTTGATCTAGAATTTCAGATGGAGTCTTAAACCTTTCCTGTGAGATTGGGTAGAGCCATGGGCTAAACTTTAAGTAGGATAAATCAAGGAAATACACAAAACACTTAAGTTTGGTAGTTGTGGTTGCATGCTTAATTTTTACCAATGGCTGTCGAGAGAGCCTAATGGCGCGAGATGTAAAGGACGGTCCAAGGACTGACCCAAGCGCTACAATAAATAGCTCAAGGAGGAGCTAACTGTGGAGCGGGAGATTTACATAGGAACTTCAAAAGTATGAACTCTCCCAAGTTCGCTGGGTCCACGGACCCTGATGAGGCAGAACACTGGGTGAAGGAAATCGAGAGGATTTTCTTAGTCATGTAATGTGCTGATGAGGAGAAGCTCCTACTCGCTACCTTTCAGCTAGAAAGGGATGCCCGTACTTGGTGGGAGTCGGTCGAAGCAACTCTATCGCATGACCAGGTGTTGTAGGAAGAGTTTGTGGAACACTTCAATAACAAGTATTTCTCTGACTGAGTTCAAGAGAGGAAAGCTGCCGAATTTACTTCCTTAAAGCAAAGGAGTTTGGCGGTGGCGGAGTACAAAGCTCAATTCGCAAGATTGTCCCGATACGCACCACACCTTGTGGGTACCGAAAAGATGAAGGTGAGGAGATTCTTAAATGGCTTAAAGCCCCAGTATATTACTCAACTCACCCCGATGGATATCCAAGTATATACTGATGCGGTGAGAAAAGCCCAACTCCTAGAAGATGCAACGGAGATGTCCAATCACATCCAGGGAAGAGATGCCAAGAAGGAGCCAGTAACTAGCTCCGATAACTTCAAGCCCTCCTTCTAGAAGAAGAGGCCCAATGATGGGCATAACTCCTTTAAAGATGGGTGTAACTTCCAAAAGGACAAGAAGCCAAGATGGAATGATAAATAAATTGTCCCTTTTGTTACCCCATCAAAGGAAATATGCAAACATTGTGAAAAGCCCGGACATAAGGCGGAAGAGTGCTGGAGAAGACTTGGTGCATGTCTTCGCTATGGGAGTCGGGATCATAGAATCTCAAATTATCCACTCCTCAACGAGCAAGCTCTGCCGGAAAAACTTCCAGTTGCTATCAAAAAGCAAGATAGACTTCAAGCTCTTAGGGATGCAGAACTTACCGAAGAAGGAGGTGTTATGGAAGGTACTCTTTCTGTTTACTCAAAGTCTGCCTCTATTTTATTTGACACTGGAGCAACGCATTCATTTATATCTAAGAGCTTTGTTGATACTCTATCTCTGAGGCCTATTCCGTTAGAATCCAAACTTGTTATTACTACTCCTATTAGAGCGGGATCGGAGATTAAATATTTCTACCCTACTAGTGAAGTTCTAGTCAACGGTTACAACCTACCACCTGACTTAGTATGCATGGAGATGGAAGGATATGATATTATTTTGGTAGTTGACTGGTTATCTACATATGGTGCAGTATTAACTGTAAATTGGTTACGGTAACCTTTAGTGGGTACCTCAACCTCTTATTTTCTGGTGTCAGGTATTCTAGACACCTATCCCTTATTTCGGCCCTTAAAGCCGATAAATTATTGAAGAAGGGTTGTGCGGCTTTCTTAGTTTCTATGACTATGGCCAAGCATAAGGAACCCAATCTGGAGGATATTCCTATTGTTCGAGATTATTCTGATGTATTCCCGGATGAGTTGCCTGGTATTCCTCCAGAGAGAGAAGTGGTCTTCTCTATTGATTTGATTCTGGGAGCTACACAAGTATCTAAGACTCCTTATCGGATGTCCTCTGTCGAAATGAAGGAATTGAAAGAACAACTGATGGAGTTATTGGAGAAGGGATTCATCCGACCGAGTACTTCACCATGGGGAGCCCCTGTCTTATTTGTCAAAAAGAAGGATTGGTCAATGAGAATGTGTGTTGACTACCGGCAATTGAACCAACTCACAATCAAGAATAAATATCCATTACTGAGGATTGATGAACTATTCGACCAGATTTCGGGAGCTTGATATTTTTCAAAACTTGATCTCAGATCTGGTTATCATCAATTGAAGATCAAGGAAGGGGATATTCATAAAATGACATTCAGGAGCAGGTGTGGACACTATGAATTCACTGTTATGCCTTTTGGCCTAACCAATGCGCCTGCCGTATTTATGCAATTAATGAACAGTGTATTCACACCATACCTTGATCAATGTGTGGTAGTCTTTATTGATGACATTTTGATCTACTCCAAGTCCAAGATGGAGCGTGAAGAACATCTCAAGAAAGCCCTCCAATTATTAAGAGATCACAAGCATTATGCTAAGCTTAGTAAGTGTGATTTATGGCTAAAAGAAGTTTCTTTTCTGGGTCACATAATTTCTCAGGAGGATATTGCGGTCGATCCTTCAAAGGTCGAGGCAGTAAAGAACTGGGAGAGACCTACTAGCGTGACCGAAATTTGAAACTTCTTCAGATTAGCAAGATATTATAGAAAATTTATTAAAGATTTCTCCAAGATTGTTGTACCTTTGACAAGATTGACGAGAAAGGAGATTCCTTATATATGGTCCAAGGAATGTGAGAAAAGCTTCAAGATTTTGAAAGATTGTTTGACTACTGCCCCTATACTCACATTGCCTACTGAAGGAGGAGCATTCGAAGTTTATGTTGATGCATCTGGAATTAGCCTAGGTTGTGTATTAATGTGACATGGCAAGGTGATCGCCTATTCCTCAAGACAATTAAAAAAGTATGAGGAGAATTATCCCGTGCATGCCTTAGAGATAGCGGTTGTAGTCTTTGCCCTGAAGATTTGGCGGCATTATCTCTATGGTGAGGCATTTATTGTATATTCTGACCACAAGAGTCTCAAGTACTTATTCTCTCAAAAAGAATTCAATATGAGACAAAGACGGTGGCTGGAATACTTGAAGGATTAAGATTTCTCTATACAATATCATCCCGGAAAAGGCAATGTCGTAGCTGATGCTCTTAACCGAAAGTCGATGGCAGTATTTTCAAGCTTAATGATTAAGGAGTGGCATTTGCTAGAGCAAATGGCAAGCTTAGACCTCAATGTGGAGGAGAAGGGAGAGAAAGTCTTAATTGCAAATATTAGTCTCCAATCCAAGTTACTCTAAGAAATTAAAAAGCTGTAAGGTGATGATCCATTAGTTGTTGAAATTAAAGAGAAATTAGACCAACGACTGGATTTCCGTTTGACAGATGATGGAAGGTTGCTCTTTCGAGGAAGAACATGTGTGCCCGATTGTTCTACCATCAAGGACAAAATCATGGAGGAGGCACATCGATCGAGCACTACAAGAAAAACCAATTTTTCTGACGTCCCAATTACGTCGCAAATCCGTCGAAAATCCGTTGGAAAAGTCAATTCCGACGGATTTCCAACGGATTTTCGACTGAATCAAGACGTCGGAAAAATTAAGTCGCTAATTTCTGACACAATATATTTCCGTCGAAAATATATCGAACATTTCTGACATATTTCTGACAAATAATTATTCCATCGGAAACCTAAGGGTCAAATTAATTCTGACGGAAGTAATTTGGTCAGAAATACGTCAGAAATTTCTGACGTATTTCTGACTGAAAAGTATTCTGTCAGAAACCTATGGGTCTAATTTGTTCCGACGAAATCTTAGGTGGTCGCAAATACGTCAGAAATTTTTGACGTAATTTCAACAAAAAAATATTCTATCAGAAACCAAATGGGTCAACTTAGTTCCAACAGAAGTTAGTTGGTCGCAAATATGTCAGAAATTTTCGACTCATTTTCAACAAAAAAATATTACACTGGAAACCTATGGGTCAAATTATTTCCCACGAAACGCAAGTTGGTCGGAAATACGTCAGAAATTTTCAACATATTTCCGATTGAAAACTATTCCATCGGAAACCAATGGGTCAAATTATTTCCGACGAAATGTTAGTTGGTCGCAAATACGTCAAAAAAATTTGACGCATTCCCGACACTAAATTATTTCATAGGAAACCAATGTGTCAAATTATTTCTGACGAAACGAAAGTCGTCGGAAATACGTCTGAAATTTCTGATGTATTTCTGACTAAAAATTATTCCGTCAGAAGTTATTTATCCCTGTCACCTTTATTTCTGACGAAAAATTAGGTGTCGAAAATACGTCAAAAATTTCCAACGTATTTTTGACAAAATGTCATAATTCTGTCAAAAAAATTCTCTCCAATTTTTTATATATTTGAAATTTTTAAAAACCTATTTAAAACTATAATTATACACATACAACCTACACAACTAAACATAAAACATGCAATAAATATATACAACACACAATAGTATAAAATCCACACAACATATAATAAACAACATCCCCGACGTATAACTCAATAAATAAAAAAATTATAGTTACATTAATTCAAATGTGTCATTTTCTCAGAATATCACTAAATAAAATCAAGAGATATCCGTTGGACCCCCGAAACCCCTAACCTTGGATTTATTTCAAACTAAATTAGTTTGGAAAGAAATGGCTAGTTTGAACGCTGAGCCCAAACCAGGTATCCATTTTGGATTCCGTCAACTCCCCCAAGTCACACTCCCCACCTAGGTCGTGTTGGAACAATCGCATGTCGATCAGATCGATATTTCATATATTGGACCCCCGAAACCCCTAACCTTGGATTTTTTTCAAACTAAATTAGTTTGGAAATGGCTAGTTTGAGCGTCGAGCCCAAACCAGGTATCCACTTTGGATTCCGTCAACTCTCCCAAGTCACACTCCCCACTCAGGTCGTGTTGGAACAATCGACATGTCGATCAGATCGATATTTCATATATTGGACCGCCGAAACCCCTAACCTTGGATTTATTTAAAACTAAATTAGTTTAGAAATTGATAGTTTGAGCGCCGAGCCTAAACTAGGTATCCATTTTAGATTCCGTCAACTCCCCCAAGTCACACTCCCCACCCAGGTCATGTTGGAACAATCGACATGTCGATCAAATTGATATTTCATATATTGGACCCCCGAAACCCCTAACCTTGGATTTATTTCAAACTAAATTAGTTTGGAAAAAAAATGCTAGTTTGAGCGCCGAGCCCAAACTAGGTATCCATTTTGGATTCCGACAACTCCCCCAAGTCACACTCCCCACCCAAGTCGTGTTAGAACAATCGACATGTCGATCAGATCGATATTTCATATATTAGATTTCTTCCCTTTGTTGACATACGTAGACTTTCTATATGCGTTCCCCTTACAATGTAATTGAAGTATGTTCTATGGAATAGAAGAAGCCTCCTCTTTGAGAAATTCTTGCGCTATGACTGTCCTCAACGCTCAGTCCACAATGCCACCAATCTCTCTCCCCATTCGTTCTTCCTAAACCATGGTGTCTTCTGTCCGCTGTCTTTCACCACTATTGTTGAGAGGATCCTCCCTATCCCCTTATGACCTCCCACTCACTGTGCCACTGAGGTGATTTCGGTTCTCATGCGGTTTTTAGTCCCATCCCGATCGTGGTAACTCATGGGTCACCGGATTCCCTTGTAGGCTAACCCTCGGGATCTCCGGTCCTAAGCAGGGAATCCACGTGATCGCAACAACCCATGCGTCACCGGACTCCCTTGTAGGTTAGCCCTCGGGATCTCCGGCCCCAAATGGGATAATTTTATCGGTCCGCCGCTCGTGTGCACCATGATGTTTGGAGCCGACCTCGGAATTTCTCCGTTTGACGTGCCTCTATTTACACCCCCCGACGTTCCAGGTCTAGAGGAGGCGTTGTCGGATTTTTGCCGACAAGATGAGGACTAAAAGAATATATATATATATATAGAGTGTGTGTGTGTGTGTGTGTGTGTGACCGAATGAAGAATGGTTTGGAATTCGGCAGATGCGTGGCTAAATACAACTTTAAAAATTGCTAGGAGCAGAATAAGCAAAAAAAAAACATGGATATGGATTGTGGAACCTCCTGATTCATAAATTAAAATCTGACCAACAAACAATTATTCCATCGGAAATCTATGGGTCAAATTAATTCTGACGGAAGTAATTTGGTCAGAAATTTCTGACGTATTTCTGATTGAAAAGTATTCTGTCAGAAACCTATGGGTCTAATTTGTTCCGACGAAATCTTAGGTGGTCGCAAATACGTCAGAAATTTTTGACGTAATTTCAACAAAAAAATATTCCGTCAGAAACCTAATGGGTCAAATTAGTTCCGACGGAAGTTAGTTGGTCGCAAATACGTCAGAAATTTTCGACGCATTTTCAACAAAAAAATATTCCGCTGGAAACCTATGGGTCAAATTATTTCCCACGAAACGCAAGTTGGTCGGAAATACGTCAGAAATTTTCGACATATTTCCGAAAGAAAACTATTCCATCAGAAACCAATGGGTCAAATCATTTCCGACGAAATGTTAGTTGGTCGCAAATACATCAAAAAATTTTCATGCATTCCCGACACTAAATTATTTCATCGGAACCCTATAGGTCAAATTATTTCAGACGAAACGAAAGTCGTCAGAAATACGTCTAAAATTTTTGACGTATTTCTGACTAAAAATTATTCCGTCAGAAGTTATTTGTCACTGTCACCTTTATTTCCGACGAAAAATTAGGTGTCAAAAATACGTCAAAAATTTCAAACGTATTTTTGACAAAATGTCGTAATTCTGTCAAAAAATTTCTCTCCAATTTTTTATATATTTGAAATTTTAACATGTTTAAAACTATAATTATACACATACAACCTACACAACTAAACATAAAACATGCAATAAATATATACAACACACAATAGTATAAAATCCACACAACATATAAAAAACAACATCCACGACGCATAACTCAATGAATAAAAAAATTACAGTTACATTAATTCAAATGTGTCATTTTCTCAGAATATCACTAAATAAAATCAAGAGATATCTGCTGGACCCCCGAAACCCCTAACCTTGGATTTATTTCAAACTAAATTAGTTTGGAAAGAAATGGCTAGTTTGAACACCGAGCCCAAACCAGGTATCCATTTTGGATTCCGTCAACTCCCCCAAGTCACACTCCCCACCTAGGTCGTGTTGGAACAATCACATGTCGATCAGATCGATATTTCATATATTGGACCCCCGAAACCCCTAACATTGGATTTATTTCAAACTAAATTAGTTTGAAAATGGCTAGTTCGAGCGCCGAGCCCAAACCAAGTATCCATTTTGGATTCTGTCAACTCCCCCAAGTCAAACTCCCCACCCAGGTCGTGTTGGAACAATCGACATGTCAATCAGATTGATATTTCATATATTGGACTGCTGAAACCCCTAACCTTGGATTTATTTAAAACTAAATTAGTTTAGAAATTGATAGTTTGAGCGCCGAGCTTAAACTAGGTATCCATTTTAGATTCCGTCAACTCCCCCAAGTCACACTCCCCATCCAGGTCATGTTGGAACAATCGACATGTCGATCAGATCGATATTTCATATATTGAACCCCCGAAACCCCTAACCGTGGATTTATTTCAAACTAAATTAGTTTGGAAAAAAATTACTAGTTTGAGCGCCAAGCGCAAACTAGGTATCCATTTTAGATTCCGACAACTCCCCCAAGTCACACTCCCCACCCAAGTCGTGTTAGAACAATCGACATGTCGATCAGATCAATATTTCATATATTAGATTTCTTCCCTTTGTTGACATACGTACACTTTATCTCTGTGTTCCCCTTACGATGTAATTGAAGTATGTTCTATAGAATAGAAGAAGCCTCCTCTTTGAGAAATTCTTGTGCTATGACTGTCCTCAACGCTCAGTCCACAATGCCACCAATCTTTCTCCCCATTCGTTCTTCCTAAACCACGGTGTCTTCTGTCCGCTATCTTTTACCACTGTTGTTGAGAGGATCCTCCCCATCGCCTTATGACCTCCCACTCACTGTGCCATTGTGGTGATTTCGATTCTCACGCGATTTTCAGTCCCATCGCGATCGTGGTAACTCATGGGTCACCGAATTCCCTTGTAGGCTAACCCTCGGGATCTCCGGCCCTAAGCAGGGAATCCATGTGATCGCAACAACCCATGCGTCACCGGACTCTCTTGTAGGTTAGCCCTCGGGATCTCCGGCCCCAAATGGGGTAATTTTATCGGTCTGCCGCTCGTGCGCATCGTGATGTTTGGGGCCGTCCTCAGAATTTTTCCGTTTGACGTGCCCCTATTTACACCCCCTGACGTTTCGAGTCTAGAGGAGGTGCTGCCGGATATTTACCGGCAAGATGAGGACTAAAATAATATATATATATATATATGTGTGTGTGTGTGTGTGTGTGTGTGTGTGTGTGTGTGTGTGTGTGTGTGTGTGTGTGACCGAATGAAGAATGGATTGGAATTCGGCATATGCGTGGCTAAATACTACTTTGAAAATTGCTGGGAGCAGAATAAGCAAAAAGAAAAACATGGATATGGATTGTGGAACCTCCTGATTCATAAATTAAAATCCGACCAACAAATAATTATTCCATCGGAAACCTATGGGTCAAATTAATTCTGACGGAAGTAATTTGGTCGGAAATACGTCAGAAATTTCTGGCATATTTCTGATTGAAAAGTATTCTGTCAGAAACCTATGGGTCTAATTTGTTCCGATGAAATCTTAAGTGGTCGCAAATACGTCAGAAATTTTTGACGTAATTTCAACAAAAAATATTCTGTCAGAAACCTAATGGGTCAAATTAGTTCCGATGGAAGTTAGTTGGTCACAAATACGTCGGAAATTTTTGACGCATTTTCAACAAAAAAATATTCCGCTGGAAACCTATGGGTCAAATTATTTCCCACGAAACGCAAGTTGGTCGGAAATACGTCAGAAATTTTTGACATATTTCCGACTGAAAACTATTCCAACGGAAACCAATAGGTCAAATTATTTCCGACGAAATGTTAGTTGGTCGCAAATACGTCAAAAATTTTTGACGCATTCCCGACACCAAATTATTTCGTCGGAAACATAAGGGTCAAATTATTTCCGACGAAACGAAAGTCGATGGAAATAAGTCTGAAATTTTTGACGTATTTCTGACTAAAAATTATTCCGTCGGAAGTTATTTGTCACTGTCACCTTTATTTCCGACGAAAAATTAGGTGTCAAAAATACGTCAAAAATTTCAAACGTATTTTTGACAAAATGTCATAATTCCGTCAAAAAATTTCTCTCCAATTTGTTATATATTTGAAATTTTAACATGTTTAAAACTATAATTATACACATACAACCTACACAACTAAACATAAAACATGCAATAAATATATACAACACACAATAGTATAAAATCCACACAACATATAATAAACAACATCCACGACGCATAACTCAATGAATAAAAAAATTACAGTTACATTAATTCAAATGTGTCATTTTCTCAGAATATCACTAAATAAAATCAAGAGATATCCGCTGGACCCCCGAAACCCCTAACCTTGGATTTATTTCAAACTAAATTAGTTTGGAAAGAAATGGCTAATTTGAACGCCGAGCCCAAACCAGGTATCCATTTTGGATTCCGTCAACTCCCCCAAGTCACACTCCCCACCTAGGTCGTGTTGGAACAATCGCATGTCGATCAGATCGATATTTCATATATTGGACCCGAAACCCCTAACATTGGATTTATTTCAAACTAAATTAGTTTGAAAATGACTAGTTTGAGCGCCGAGCCCAAACCAGGTATCCATTTTGGATTCCGTCAACTCCCCCAAGTCACACTCCCCACCCAGGTCGTGTTGGAACAATCGACATGTCAATCAGATCGATATTTCATATATTGGACTGCTGAAACCCCTAACCTTTGATTTATTTAAAACTAAATTAGTTTAGAAATGGATAGTTTGAGCGCCGAGCTTAAACTAGGTATCCATTTTAGATTCCGTCAACTCCCCCAAGTCACACTCCCCATCCAGGTCATGTTGGAACAATCGACATGTCGATCAGATCGATATTTCATATATTGGACCCCCGAAACCCCTAACCTTGGAAAGAAATTACTAGTTTGAGCGCCAAGCCCAAACTAGGTATCCATTTTGGATTCCGACAACTCCCCCAAGTCACACTCCCCACCCAAGTCGTGTTAGAACAATCGACATGTCGATCAGATAGATATTTCATATATTAGATTTCTTCCCTTTGTTGACATACGTAGACTTTCTCTATGTGTTCCCCTTACGATGTAATTGAAGTATGTTCTATGGAATAGAAGAAGCCACCTCTTTGAGAAATTCTTTGTGCTATGACTGTCCTCAACGCTCAGTCCACAATGCCACCAATCTCTCTCCCCATTCGTTCTTCCTAAACCACGGGGTCTTCTGTCCGCTATCTTTTACCACTGTTGTTGAGAGGATCCTCCCCATCGCCTTATGACCTCCCACTCACTGTGCCATTGTGGTGATTTCGGTTCTCACGCGGTTTTCAGTCCCATCGCGATCGTGGTAACTCATCGGTCACCGGATTCCCTTGTAAGCTAACCCTCGGGATCTCCGGCCCTAAGCAGGGAATCCATGTGATCGCAACAACCCATGCGTCACCGGACTCTCTTGTAGGTTAGCCCTCGGGATCTCCGGCGCCAAATGGGGTAATTTTATCGATCCGCCGCTCGTACGCACCGTGATGTTTGGGGCCGTCCTCAGAATTTTTCCGTTTCACGTGCCCCTATTTACACCCCCCGACGTTCCGAGTCTAGAGGAGGTGCTGTCGGATATTTACCGGCAAGATGAGGACTAAAAGAATATATATATATATATATATATAGTGTGCGTGTGTGTGTGTGTGTGACCGAATGAAGAATGGATTCGAATTGGGCAGATGCGTGGCTAAATACAACTTTGAAAATTGCTGGGAGCAGAATAAGCAAAAAGAAAAACATGGATATGGATTGTGGAACCTCCTGATTCATAAATTAAAATTCTACCAACAAACAATTATTCCATCAAAAACCTATGGGTCAAATTAATTATGACCGAAGTAATTTGGTCGAAAATACGTCAAAAATTTCTGACGTATTTCTGATTGAAAAGTATTCTGTCAGAAACCTATGGGTCTAATTTGTTCCGACGAAATCTGAAGTGGTCGCAAATACGTCAGAAATTTTTGACGTAATTTCAACAAAAAAATATTCTGTCAGAAACCTAATGGGTCAAATTAGTTCCGATGGAAGTTAGTTGGTCGCAAATACATCGGAAATTTTCGACGCATTTTCAACAAAAAAATATTCCGCTGGAAACCTATGGGTCAAATTATTTCCCACGAAGCGCAAGTTGGTCGAAAATACGTCAGAAATATTTGACATATTTCCGACTGAAAACTATTCCATCGGAAACCAATAGGTCAAATTATTTCCGACGAATTGTTAGTTGGTCACAAATACGTCGAAAATTTTTGACGCATTCCCGACACTAAATTATTTCGTCGAAAACATAAGGGTCAAATTATTTCCGACGAAACGAAAGTCGGCGGAAATACGTCTGAAATTTTTGACGTATTTCTGACTAAAAATTATTCCGTCGAAAGTTATTTGTCACTGTCACCTTTATTTCCGACGGAAAATTAGGTGTAAAAAATACGTCAAAAATTTCAAACATATTTTTGACAAAATGTCATAATTCTGTCAAAAAATTTCTCTCCAATTTTTTATATATTTGAAATTTTTAAAAACCTACTTAAAACTATAATTATACACATACAACCTACACAACTAAACATAAAACATGCAATAAATATATACAACACACAATAGTATAAAATCCACACAACATATAATAAACAACATCCACGACGAATAACTCAATGAATAAAAAAATTACAGTTACATTAATTCAAATGTGTCATTTTCTCAGAATATCACTAAATAAAATCAAGAGATATCCGCTGGATCCCTGAAACCCCTAACCTTGGATTTATTTCAAACTAAATTAGTTTGGAAAGAAATGGCTAGTTTGAACGCCGAGCCCAAACCAGGTATCCATTTTGGATTCCGTCAACTCCCCCAAGTCACACTCCCCACCTAGGCCGTGTTGGAACAATCGCATGTCGATCAGATCGATATTTCATATATTGGACTCCCGAAACCCCTAACCTTTGATTTATTTCAAACTAAATTAGTTTGGAAATGGCTAGTTTGAGCACCGAGCCCAAACCAGGTATCCATTTTAGATTCCGTCAACTCCCCCAAGTCACACTCCCCACCCAGGTCGTGTTGGAACAATCGACATGTCGATCAGATCGATATTTCATATATTGGACCGCCGAAACCCCTAACCTTGGATTTATTTAAAACTAAATTAGTTTAGAAATTGATAGTTTGAGCACCGAGCCTAAACTAGGTATCCATTTTAGATTCCGTCAACTCCCCCAAGTCGCACTCCCCACCCAGGTCGTGCTGGAACAATCGACATGTCGATCAGATCGATATTTCATATATTGGACCCCCGAAACCACTAACCTTAGATTTATTTCAAACTAAATTAGTTTGGAAAGAAATTGCTAGTTTGAGCGCCAAGCCCAAACTAGGTATCCATTTTGGATTCCGACAACTCCCCCAAGTCACACTCCCCACCCAAGTCGTGTTAGAACAATCGACATGTCGATCAGATCGATATTTCATATATTAGATTTCTTCCCTTTGTTGACATACCTAGACTTTCTCTCTGTGTTCCCCTTACGATGTAATTGAAGTATGTTCTATGGAATAGAAGAAGCCTCCTCTTTGAGAAATTCTTGTGCTATGACTGTCCTCAACACACAGTCCACAATGCCACCAATCTCTCTCCCCATTCGTTCTTCCTAAACCACGGTGTCTTCTGTCCGCTGTCTTTTACCACTATTGTTGAGAGGATCCTCCCCATCTCCTTATGACCTCCCACTCACTGTGCCACTGTGGTGATTTCGGTTCTCACGTGGTTTTCAGTCCCATCGCGATCGTGGTAACTCATGGGTCACCAGATTCCCTTGTAGGCTAACCCTCAGGATCTCCGGCCCTAAGCAAGGAATTCACGTGATCGCAACAACCCATGCGTCACCGGACTCCCTTGTAGGTTAGCCCTCGGGATCTCCGGCCCCAAATAGGGTAATTTTATCGGTCCGCCGCTCGTGCGCACCGTGATGTTTGGGGCCGTCCTCAAAATTTCTCTGTTTGACATGCCCCTATTTACACCCCCCGATGTTCCGGGTCTAGAGCATGTTCTGCCGGATTTTTGCCGGCAAGATGAGGACTAAAAGAATATATATGTATGTATGTATGTATGTATGTATGTATATCCAATGTACAAGTGACCGAATGAAGAATGGATTGGAATTCGACAGATGCGTGGCTAAATACAACTTTGAAAATTGCTGGGAGCAGAATAAGCAAAAAAAACATGGATATGGATTGTGGAACCTCCTGATTCATAAATTAAAATCCAATTTGGGCCAATGAACATCAAAAATTACAATAATCAGACATAATGTATGGACTGCTGAAATCAAAATGGATAAAAGGTGTGAACTCCCAAAGACATGATTTAAACAATTTAGAGTCCATGTTCCATCGAACTAAGCCATCTTCGCAAAGCAATACATCAGTTGGAGAGTATCCTCGGCTACCTAATTCACAGCCATTAATGTGTGATTCGTCCAGCCATCCTGATGCAAGAAAATTCCTATCATATGCCAGTGAAGGGGCCGCATCTCGAGAAGAGAGCTATGCTGATTTCAACTCAAAGCATATTGCAAACCCAGCCATTAGAAATCTTCCTCCACTGAATAATGTATCTTTTGACCCAATAAATGCAGCTCATGGAAGTGAGAAGTCTTCTGAGTTTTCTCAAATTGGGGTGCAGAAGATTGAATGGGGTAGTCCTGAGGCTTTAGCGGCAGCGAAAATTCTGCTGAGACTGTAAAAGATGGTCATCATATGTATATGGCATGAATTCCTAATGTCGCACTCACTATGACAGCTCCTACATAAATTTCCAATCATGGAAAGAAATCAATCTCATGGACCTCAATATTATCTCAAGCTTGGAGGACAATCATCATGTTATCCAGGAGGTTAGTGCTGATTTAAGCTCTCTAGCAGAGGTCCATGGAGAGCACCATATTTCCAGAAGATTGACCTCTAATGTTGTTCAGCTATAGTCAACTACTGAAGTTGGGGTTCAAAATTATAGGGATAATTGTATACCAGGAAGTGTTCAGAAAACTTCTAATGGTGCTAACCTAATTGTCAAGCTGGAGAACTATGAGACACAGTGCTTTAACAACATATGTCCTTGATCCTACTATGTTAGAGTCAAGTTTTGAAACAGGGAGCTAAGCCCCTGGGGAGGCAAATCTAAATGGAGCAAGAAAATTGCAAGTCCAATAGCGGCCGCATTGCAGTGCAATTTAGAACCATCCATTTCAAGTGAGAAGCATATAGGCAAGGAAGAAAGTCTGAAATCTGCCGAAGGAGCTGAACGTGAAGATGGTTTTCAGAGAGATGACCCTCAGCATACTAATTGTTAGCTAACTCAAGTTAGGCAAATTGAAGTCCTGCAACATTAAGATTTAGATTATATTCCTGCTAAAACTGAAATGGATAAGTTATGTGATAGTGTCGAACATGATTTCACAATTGGTGAGAGAGCAAAGTGTGTAGATACACAGATTTTTCAACGTGAGTGGAAGAAATATGGTGTTTCCATGTTTGGAAAGGTTGTTTTAGCAGGTTTGCAAAAAAAGAGAGAAGAAAATAATAGCATTGTCAGATAACTTCATAAATATTTAGTGCAAGAAGCAGAGCGATCATCTTCAGTTCGAAGGCAACTCATGATGAGAAAGGTTTTCATGATCAGGGTATCGAGAGGATTTTATATAATACAAGGCTTGTTCGAAATAAGAAGGGAACAGTTCCTTCACAGGCATTGAATGGAAAGGTAGGTGGCAATGTTCTAGGTACTGTGAGATTTGATGGAAATATAATGCAAGGTAATGTCTCTAATGATAACATGGAGAACATTAGGAAGCAAGAAAAATAGGACCATGGGGAAATTCCCTTGAGTTCTCATGACCATCAGATGGTCATCCATGGCCCATTCTCACTGAAAAGGCACTTGCATTCTCACATGTGCATGGTCTCATGGGTGAGTTCTGAATGTAAAACAAACCCTCTGATGGTCATCCATGGCTCATTCTCACTGAAAAGGCACTTGCATTCTCACTGACAATGACAGGTCTCTTGAATATTACCTCCGTCAAGTACCTTCATTTGCCACCAAAAAGCAGACAAAAGGAAGGGGGAAAATAAGTATAATGTATACAAACAAAAAACAAGAACAGGTACAATGAGGCTTTGAAATGAACGACTAATCATTCCAAGTAGCTTTCACAATGCTAAAAAACAAGCGATCAGAAATTCATGCAAAAACAAACATGTATTTTTGAATGTTTATGCGCAAGCACCTGTGCATGTATCTTATAAGTATCAGTTAGATGTGGCTTCTAAAAAACAAAGAGGAACCATATGATGAAGGATTTACCAGGTCATGTGAAGTTGATATCTCAGCACCATGTAATTTGTGTGTATTATTGCCTTGGATTTGGAAAGTGGATGGCAGTATACAATTGCCTTGGATCTGGGAAGAACATAATTATGCCATCGTTATGTGGCCACTACCCATGATTTTGTCTCCCAAAAAAATGTTTCATATGAGGTGTAAGTGGACTTAACAAACTAAGTTTTCCTTGTCCAGAAACCATATCTACCAAATTGCTGCCAAATCAAGTTTATTAACATGACCAAGTAGAACCTTAGACACTGAAGCTCACCATGGCCAGCAAACAACTTTTTTTTGGAAGGCAGTAAAACCACATTTCATTGAAGAAAGAAACATGTTACAAGCCCCAAATCTAAAAACAGGAAAAAACATAGAGTTCTACCAAGAAAGTAGAACAACTTCACACCCCCTGGTCAGCAAACAACTATAAAAATGGACTTCAATTCATGGATGAGAAGGCAATGCTCTGATCAGATTAGCAATATCTGCCTATGCGATCTAGAGTTGGACAAAAACAACAGCCAAGGGATAATTTCAACTTCAGCTGGAATAAGACATATTAAAAATAGTACAATAGGATAAATCTGGACTTTTAATGGAATTTATGTTGATATTGAAATCTTGCATCTCAAATTTTCAATGCAAGCATACAGTTCAAAGCCACAGCAGATGAAATGAGTAATGTTTAGTTTGAAATGAAATCTTGCATCTCGAGGCTAGCCTTGTCTGCTCGCATGTCTGAGCTATCTAGGGTCTGAGCATGTGACAAGGTCTGTACATGTTTTAAGGTCGGTGCAATATTGGTCGGTGAATGTCTGTATAAGCATACAATAGTCTGAGTATATTGACTTGACTTTGACCAAACTTATTGTCTCAGTGTTTTTCTCTTTACAGGGAATTAAACACGGCATGACTCTTGTTTGCGAATGATTAAGTGAAGCACGTGTTCCAGGAATTATCTAATGGGCTCGTGATCCCGGGAACTAATGATTGGGCACGTGGACAGCAAACTCTCACAGCCTGACACGTGGACTCTAAAGGAGCGCTGCTTTTCAAATTCATTGGGCGGGAAACATGATTTCCATGCGCCCATCTCTCAAAAGCCTCCATATATATAGATGCAGTGAGAGAGAGCAGCAGATAATGATAATAGATGAGAGAAGAGCCTTCGTAGAGAGATACAAGCAGAGAGAGGAAGAGCAAGCACGATCAAGCTAGATTGAGAGAGAAGATCTGTGAGAGATAGAGAGAGAGAGCCGTGAGAGAAGTGTTTGTGAGAGCTTTTGTTATTAGTCTCATAGTTCAGAACTAGAGCTGATCTACTCATTGTCTTGAGCTACATTCTCGTTGTATTTTGATTTTATGCTTTCTTTGTTTGTTTTCTAAAACTTGTGTTCTTCAAGCTGTGTATCAGCGGACATGTTAAGTTGTAAACCTCAGCGTCAAAGGAGGATTCCTCTGGTAGCACCCTGTGAGGCTCAGCGGTCTGGGATTGTATTCCCCAAAGCTGTGGATCAACGGTTGTAGGGAAGGTATTCCCCGAAGCTGTGGATCAGCGGAGTTAAAGCTGTGTAATCAGCAGTGAAGCCACACTAGGTTTAGTGTGGGGTGGACGTAGATCTCTGGATAGAGATCGAACCACCTAAAAAAACCCTTTCTCTTATGTGGTTGCATTCTGATCTGTGTCCATCACCGTTTCCACGTTACTTCGCGTTAGATGGATGTTTAGGAACGATTGCTTGAGTTGCTTTTCTTAGATTGTGGTTAAGTGTTTTTCAAATGTCCTACAGTAGTTCGATTTAATTCCGTACTAGTAGCTACTATAGAAATTTTATTAGGTGACTGATCTATTCACCCCCTCTAGATCACACATCAATTGGTATCAGAGCCTAACTCTTCTGCAGGGACTAACATCCTGAAGAGCTAGCTATCATGGATTCTAAGGGGATGACAGTAGAGGGACACTCCACCACCAAGCCTCAGTACTTCGATGGATCCAACTATGCATATTGGAAGAATCGTATGCAAGTGTTTTTGATGGCGAAGGATTACGAGATCTGGAAGGTCGTAAGCAAGGGACCATTTGAGCTACATGCGAATGAGGATGTATGGACAAGGGAAGAGATCAGCAAGTCAACATTGAACTGGAGTGCGATCAATGCCATCCAGTGCGCCCTTCACCCCACAGAATTCGCCCGAGTATCATCCTACTCTACAGCGAAGGAGATGTGGGATAAGTTAGAAGTGATATGTGAAGGGACTTCTCAAGTTAGAGAGACCAAGGTGAACTTGCTGGTATCGGAGTATGAGTCGTTCAGAATGAAGCCGAATGAGACAATTACTGAGATGTATGCTCGTCTCACGATCATAACTAATGGTCTCAGAAGTCTTGGAAAGACTTACTCTAATTATGAGATAGTAAGGAAGATTCTGTGCTCCCTAACTCCAATTTGGCACACCAAGGCTACAGTGGTCGAGGAGTCTAGGGATCTAAAGAATATTAAGGTTGATGAGTTGATTGGTTCACTCATGACTTATGAGATGAACCTGCCAAAGACTGAGGAGCTGGAGAAGAAGAAGAAACCTATTGCGTTGAAGGCAAGCTCTAGTCGATCCAATCACAGCAGATCCTCCAGTGATCAGAGTCTTTCTAGATCAGAATTTGAAGGAGATCAGCTAGCTATGCTGACTAGAGAATTTAGAAGATTCTTGAGAAAAGAGGGAAGATATTTCGGAAGAGGACAGTAGAGAGGCAGGAGACAAACTAGGTATAAATCTAACCCTGCCAAAAAGGTTGATACTAATGTCTGTTATCACTGTAGGAAAGCTGGCCATATGAAGGCAGACTGCCAGGAGCTCCAAAAGATGAAAGAGAAATCAAAGTACAAGAATACCAAAGGGAGAGCTATGGTGAGTACCTGGAGCGACGAGGACGAGGGCAACTTAAGCTGCACTTCTGAGAGTGACAGAGAGGAAAGTCAAATCTGCCCGATGGCCAAAGATGATGATAAAGAAGATGAAGCTGCTGAGGTATCCTCTCCTTTTGAACATTATACTATTGCTGATTGGGAGGATGCATATGGTGACTTGTTAGATAAAGTAGATGACATCAGAAAAGAAAACATGCATCTAAAGAAGAAAGTCAATTCTCTCATGAATGATACTACTTTGTCTGATAGAGTCGCCTATCTTCAAACTGAAAATGATGTTTTAAAGAAATCATGTGCTGAGTTTGATGATATGAAAAATGCTTTGATTGATGCTAGAAAGGAAAATGAGACACTGAAAAATGTAATTGATGATCTAAAATTGAGACTACAAAAGTATGAAAATGAGATGAAGATTGTCAATGAGAAGTATGAAGCTGTTTTATGTGTTAACACTGAACTAAAGAAATCAATTGAAAACATTGAGAAAGAAAACGAGGATAAGCAAAAGGTTGTTGAGAGCACGACACAAGGGACAAAAAACTTAAATGCTCTCTTAGGAACAAAAGTTAACTTTAGAGAGAGGGTCTAGGATTCAATCCAACAGCTAAAAAGAGTTTTGCACTGAAGACCATTTCAATTGTAGCTGAAAAAGAAAAAGGGCCTCTCATCAAAATGTACAGTGGAAATAATTCAGAAAAACCTGCTAATTCCAAAATGCCCAGCGCCAAGGACAAGGGCAAACAGAAAATTGGTGAGCCGAGCCATGTGAGCACACATTGTCCCACTCATCAGGGCAAGTTTCAGGTTAGGGGTCAACCTTCACTCACACCTAAACCTCAGGCTAGGTTCAGAAAGTCTCCACAAAAAGTTCAGGAAAAGACTAAATCTACACCCATGCACACTTCAGGTGCGTCTAAGGTGTCTGGGAGACACAATTCAAATAGGGGTCAAACGAGTCAATTTTACCAATCTAGAGTTCAGACCCATCATACTTACTATCAGGCTCAACCATATCAGTTTAATAGGTCTGGATGGGATAGAGTACAAGGCAGGTCTAGATACCATTCATATCATACTCAGAGTTACAGACCTCAAGTCAGAAATTGGGTCAGGCAATCCAGGACATGGATTCCCAGGAAACACACCTCCTATAGTCAGCCTAGGACCACCACTGGCTACACTTCTCTGAGTGCTCATTGGCCTAGGCACTGGCACAAACAAGCTCAACAAGCTAATAAAAATGGTGCCAGGACACAGAACAGACCTGGAAGTTTTCAAGCTGTTAATGCTGAGAAGAAAAATAATAAACAAAAGAAAACAAATAAATTCACCAAACAAACAACTCTCAAACAAATGTGGATTCCTAGGAATGTGTTGTCATGTTTGAGTAGCTTTACTTCTGTTCTGGAGCCCAAACATTTTTGGGTTCCAAACTCTTCTGCGTGATTATCATTGCAGGTATGACTGGCAGCCAAGCACAACATGTGGTACTTAGATAGTGGCTACTCCGGGCATATGACAGGGGACAGGGCAAAGTTCTGCATGCTGGTTGAGAAGAATGGAGGCCTTGTCACCTTCGGAGGAAACACCAAGGGTAAAATTGTCGGTTCAGGTAAGGTAGGTAAGTGTACTACATGCTGTATTGATGAAGTCATGCTGGTTGAGGGTCTTGCTTATAACTTGTTAAGTATTAGCCAGCTCTGTGACAAAGGTCACAAGGTAGTGTTTGACTCTTTAGGCTACAATATTTATGAGCCTAATTCTGATAAGGTTAAATTCTCTGGTAAAAGAGTCAATAACATATACCTAGTTGACCTAGATGATATAGCTCATTCTAATCTTTGCCTCACTGCAAATAAAGATGACTTGGCATATCTGTGGCATCGTAGATTAGGCCATGCCAGTTATACTGTTCTCCATAAACTGAATAAACATTGCATGGTTAGAGGACTCCCTGAAATGTCATTTAAAATTAATAATGTTGTATGTGAAGCATGCACCCAGTCTAAACACACTAGGAAGTCTTTCAAATCCAGAACTGAGAACATGTCTTCCAAGCCTTATGAGCTGATTCATATGGACTTGTTTGGACCTACAAGATCAATCAGCTTATCAGGAAGAAGATATGGATTTGTATTAGTTGATGACTTCTCTAGATTTACTTGGGTGTTTTTCCTCACACACAAGAATGATGTATTCACTGAATTTCAAGAGTTTTATCTGAAAATAAAACAGAATAATGAAAATTCAATTCAGAATATTTTATCGGATCATGGTGGTGAGTTTGAAAACTCACAGTTTGATGATTTTTGCAGGAGCAATGGAATCACTCATTGGTTCTCCTCACCTAGGACACCTGAGCAAAATGGAGTAGTGGAGAGGAGGAACCGAACACTTGTGGAGATGGCTCGTACACTGCTGGTGGAAGGTAACCTACCAAGGAAATTTTGGGCTGAGGCAGTCAATACTGCATGCCATGTAATCAACAGAGCCATGGTAAGGCCATTTACCTAGAAAACACCATATGAAATTCTCAAGGGTAAGAAACCTTCAATTGATTACTTCAAGGTCTTTGGCTGTAAATGCTTTATTCATGTCAATGTAAAAAGAGACCTTGATAAGTTTGAACCTAAAAGTGATCCGGAAATTTTCCTAGGATATTCAGAAACCACTAGAACATATAGAGTGTACAACTTAAATTCTAAAACAGTTGAAGAGTCTCCACATGTAGTCTTTGATGAAACCATTACTAAACCTGAAAATGGTCTGTGCAGGGAACAAGATGATGGAGAAATTCTGAAAGAAGGAAGCTCTGCAGATCAATCTGATGATGAAGATGCAAAGGAGCCTGGTACTCAGGGGGAGGTAAATGAGGGTCAAGGTAATGAGGTTATCAATGTGAGATTTCTTAGAGATCATCCTGTAGATAATGTAATTGGCAACTTGCATGAACCTCCTAGGACCAGAGGCTATTTTAGAGCTCAGAATAAACTAAATGCTTTTGCTTTAGTGTCTCATGTTGAACCCAAGAACATTGACAGTGCCCTTAATGATGTGCATTAGATCAATGCCATGCACGAGGAATTGAATCAATTTGATAGGAACAAGGTATGGCACCTAGTTCCACCTCCTGATCATGGGACTGTCATTGGGACCAAATGGGTGTTCAGGAATAAAATCGATGAGCAGGGCAATGTTATTAAGAATAAGGCCAGACTTGTAGCTCAGGGGTACAATCAGGAGTTTGGAATTGACTTTGAAGAGTCATTTGCCCCTGTAGCTAGGTTAGAGGCCATTAGGATTCTATTGGCTTATGCATGCTCATTAGGAATCACCCTGCAACAGATGGATGTAAAATCTGCTTTCTTGAATGGAGAAATAAAAGAGGATGTCTTCGTGAGACAACCTCCAGGATTTGAATGCTTAGACTTTCCAAATTATGTCTATAAATTGAATAAAGCTCTCTATGGTTTGAAACAAGCTCCTAGAGCTTGGTATGACAGGCTCAGCAAGTTTCTTACAGATAAGAAGTTTTCTAGAGGTGAAATTGACCAAACTTTGTTCACAAAGGTATGTCATCCAAACATTCTCATTGTTCAAATATATGTGGATGATATAGTTTTTGGTTCAACTAACCCAATAATGTGTAAGGAATTTTCTGATTTGATGACACGTGAATTTGAGATGAGCTCAATGGGTGAGCTGAAGTTATTTCTTGGACTGCAGGTGACCCAAACAAAAGAAGGAACCTACATCACTCAGTCTAAGTACATAAGGGATATGATGAAGAAATACAAATTTGAAAACCTCAAAGAGATTACAGCACCAATGGGTACATCAACAAGTCTTGATGATGACCCAAAAGGTAAACCAATTGATAACAAGCTGTATAGAGGTATGATCGGATCCCTTCTCTACCTTACTGCATCTAGGCCTGATATTCAGTTTGCTGTGTGTTTATGTGCTAGATTTCAGGCTAGTCCTAAAGAGTCACATTTTTGTGCTGTCAAGAGGATTTTTAGATATCTGTCAGGCACCCAAGAGCTAGGTCTTTGGTACCCTGCTAGGTGTGAGCTAGACCTATTAGCATACACTGATGCAGACTATGCTGGGTGTCGGATTGATAGGAAAAGCACTAGTGGATATTGCCAGTTCTTAGGTGGTTGCCTAGTGTCTTGGGCTTCCAAGAAGCAACACACAGTTGCTTTATCCACTGCAGAGGCAGAGTATGTCACTGCAGGAAATTGTGCAGCCCAAGTACTATAGATTAAGCACCAACTTAATGATTATCAAATAAATTTGGGATACATTCCAATTTTATGTGATAATACTAGTGCCATATGCTTGACTAAAAATCTTGTTCATCACTCTAGGACTAAGCATATTGAAATAAAACATCACTTTCTTAGAGATGTTGTAAGCAAGAATGAAATTGAATTGAATTTTGTTGAAACAGAAAAATAAATTGCTGATATTTTTACAAAACCTCTTGGACATGAAAGATTTAAATTCTTAAGAAGAGAATTGGGGCTATGTAAATTTCAGCATGAAAATGACTTCTGATTTACTGATTTCATTCTTGAATTGGTATTTGACTTGATCTGAAAATAAATGTGTCATCTTGTCTTAAATTTTCTGAATAAACAATTCTTGCTCTCAGAATAATTGTTGTGCATAGATGAGATGTTAAATAAAACTGCATATATCTATAGGGGAAGTTTATGTCAGGGAGAGTTCAGTAAAGTTTGATCTGAGTACAACTCATTCTACTCTCTCTTCATTCTCAGAAACTCTTATCACATGGTATTCATTGCTTCAATCGGCCTTGGTTAGTTTCTTTTCTCTCATTTGTGCCATATCCACTTCTTGAAATTCCTCAAGAGCTGCTTTGCACTTCAATGTCTATTCCCTCATTCTGAATGGATGACAACCTTGTAATTGGTTCATTATTTTGAGCTGCAATCATTACAAGTCTTCTTTTATAAGAATCACATTTGCTTCTTGAATGAACTGAAGGTTTGATTTTAATAGACTGAAGAGTTTAAAGACTGTTTTTCAGAGAATAAGGTGGTAGAAAACCTTTTATAACACTCAACCTTTCTTTCATAACTATGACGGATAAGATATTCACGGTATCTGAAAATGACAGACTTAGTGAAGACTAGACTGAGAAAATCAGAAAGTGTATTGTCTTTAAACAAGTCACTTTGAAAATTAAAAAGGGCAGCAACAATAAAATAATCTGTAAAAGAAATGAATAAAGTGGCAGAGCAATGACTGAATTACACTGAGAAACTGAACCCTCCATCAAAGAAGTGGAGAGGATTTCAAGTCATGAAGTGCTTCATGTTACCTCTGTTCATGTGGTCAAATCTATAGGGCTGGTTTCACTGAGTAACTGGGGGTACTGGCGTCTGATAAACGTATACCCTTAATGTCAAAAGTGTAAATCACCTGTGTAGTTTTTGATCAGAGACAGATATGGTAGTTTATGCTTAGTAACTGGGGGTACTGGCGTCTAACTCACGTGTACCCTTAATGTCAACGGTATACATGACACTTGTCTATTCACCAAGTTCAGATTCAAAATAAGAAGTGAAAAAGATTTGTTGTAACCCTTGAAATTCAAATCTCCTAAGTGTCAACTGTTTAACCTCAATACATATTCAGGTCACTCTCCAGGACAATCATTGATTCTGAAATCAGTAGGATACAGTCTTAATCTAGTCTATCATGATTATGTGATTTAGGTTCATTGCTATAAACGGATTCTATAACCCTATTTCAGAAAGTCAGTGAATTCACTCTACCTTATATAACTATTAAACCTGATATCTATCAAGATTGCACAATGATTGATTCTTATATCTAAAAAATTGTCCAATAATTTGCTTATCTTCTGAACCATTGCATACAGTGTTATTCTGTCTCCTACCTCTTCCTGCATCCCTTCATATCTTCCTCTGTCTCCCTTACTTCTTATTTGCTGATGGCAAAGGGGGAGAGATTATATTCTATGATCTTATCCTTCTCTAGACGGTGATTATATTCTATGATCTTATCCTTCTCTAGACGGTACTTATAGGGGAGAGATTTTGTTGGTAAAGGGGGAGAGAAGGGAAGAGAAAGATTTCATGCTATTTTGATTAAGGGGGAGGAGTCACTTATTCAGGGGGAGTTTGGCTATTGTTAATATATGACTGTGCTTCATGTCTCTTCAAAATACATCATTTCTCTTGCATTCTTTTGGGAGTTGCCAGCATTTTTTTTTGGTGTTGCCATCATCAAAAAGGGGGAGAATGTTGGGCCTCCTCTGGGGTTGATCAGCAGTATGTGTACTACTTTATGCTGAATGTGTTTTGATTGATTGGCAATAGTAAAGTTGACTTAGTTGACTGCTGAGTTGACTTTGGCAACTCTATCTTGATCATGATGATGTTGTGTATTTTGATAAACTTTATATGTCAGATAATCACATAAATAACGTCTGCTCCTTTGTACTTAAAAAACGTTCTGTTAACATGTGCATTTGTGTCTCAGTGTATGCGTCTTATCTTGCGTCTCTTGCTTGCACTTCATGCTTACATTGCATCTCATGTGGCTTAAAGTCGGTGCATGTGTCCATCTTATCTTGCGTCTCATGTGACCTAGGTCAGTGCATGTGTCCGTCTTACTTTTAGTCTCGTGTGGCATAGAGTCAGTACATGTGTGCGTCTTACTTTGCGTCTTATGTGGCTTAGAGTCAGTGCATCTTCTGCCTCGGTGCATGTTTTTCTAAAGCATATTACAGGTGCGTCTTACTTTGCGTCTCATGTGGCTTAGAGTCAGTGCATCTTCTGCCTCGGTGCATCTTTTATGCAAAGGTAGGTCAAGGTCGGTGCATTTTCTACCTCGGTGCAAGTTTTGCATTAGACATAATAAGTCATCGCCTCGTGCATGTCTACGTCTAAGCATGTTTTGAGGTCGGTGCATTTTCTGCCTCGAGGCTAGCCTTGTCTGCTCGCATGTCTGAGCTATCTAGGGTCTGAGCATGTGACAAGGTCTGTACATGTTTTAAGGTCTGTGCAATATTGGTCGATGAATGTCTGTATAAGCATACAATAGTCTGAGTATATTGACTTGACTTTGACCATACTAATTGTCTCAGTGTTTTTCTCTTTACAAGGAATTAAACACGGCATGACTCTTGTTCGTGAATGATTAAGTGAAGCACGTGTTCCAGGAATTATCTGATGGGCTCGTGATCCCAGGAACTAATGATTGGGCACGTGGACAGCAAACTCTCACAGCCTGACACATGGACTCTAAAGGAGTGCTGCTTTTCAAATTCATTGGGCGGGAAACGTGGTTTCCACACGCCCATCTCTCAGAAGCCTCCATATATATAGATGCAGTGTGAGAGAGCAGCAGATAATGATAATAGATGAGGGAAGAGCCTTCGTAGAGAGATACAAGCAGAGAGAGGAAGAACAAGCACGATCAAGCCAGATTGAGAGAGAAGATCTGAGAGAGAGAGAGAGAGAGAGAGAGAGAGCCTTGAGAGAAGTGTTTGTGAGAGCTTTTGTTATCAGTCTCTTAGTTCAGAACTAGAGCTGATCTGCTCATTGTCTTGAGCTACATTCTCATTGTATTTTGATTTTATGCTTTCTTTGTTTTTTTTCTAAAACTCGTGTTCTTCAAGCTGTGTCAGCGGACAGGTTAAGCTGTAAACCTCATCGTCAAAGGAGAATTCCTCTGGTAGCAAGCTGTGAGGCTCAGCGGTCTGGGATTGTATTCCCCGAAGCTGTGGATCAACGGTTGTAGGGAAGGTATTCCTCGAAGCTGTGGATCAGCGGAGTTAAAGCTGTGTAATCAACAGTGAAGCCACACTAGATTTAGTGTGGGGTGGACGTAGATCTCTGGATAGAGATCGAACCACCTAAAAAAATCCTTTCTCTTGTGTGGTTGCATTCTGATCTGTGTCCATCACCGTTTCCACGTTACTTCGCGTTAGATGGATGTTTAGGAACGATTGCTTGAGTTGCTCTTCTTATATTATGGTTAAGTGTTTTTCAACTGTCCTACAGTAGTTCGATTTAATTCCACACTAGTAGCTGATGTAGAAATTTTATTAGATGATTGATCTATTCACCCCCCTCTAGATCACACGTCATTGCCCACGGGATAATATGCTAGAGCAAATAAGCTAATGGACTCAACCTTATGGTACGAAGGATCTTTGAGATCATCCAGAATAGGGCTTTTCAAGAGCCATGTTTTCATCTCCACCAACTGCTTCCATTGTGGTCCTCACTAGATCTTCTGAGAAGCCCATCTCTACGAGTCTCTGCGCCTGTGGTTAGCAAAACAGTTCCATCTCAACTTTCACTTTTAAAATGTGGCTGAGATGAAAGGCATAAAAGTGGATTCTTCTGATTCTATGATTAAGACACCAATATACCTTCTCCTCAGTCCCGATGTTTATGCACTTTGCAAATGCCTCTGTCCAATAGCGAGCTATAGAAACGAATGTTGGATAATCACGGAGGTACTGCAGAAATGAAATATCAAATAATCAACGGAGCAAAATATGCAATGCTCAGATAATGTACTTTTAAATTTAAATGATTAGAGTACAAGAGCACATTTAGAACAATTGTGGATGGGGGGAAAGCTTAGACCTGCTGAGCAACAACAGCATCTTGGGGATCATCAGGTTCAGGTGCTGAAAGTAGCGCTTGCAAAGACAACAATGATGTTTTCAGAGAAAGTGCTGGGCTCCACTGATCTTTCAAAATGTCCAAACAGATTGCTCCACTTTGACTACTGATATTTGAGTGCCTTGTGAAAGCAATTTGGCAAATTTCAGAAAAGACTAAGCAATTCAGTTGATAGTCTCATATGTGATATAGTTGCAGGTAAAACGGGAACAGCTCATCAAATTAGCAACAACAGCACCTACAGAATTTTCCATGTTCCTAATACAGTTATCGACATGTATGATTATTTGAGAATGGCTAGTCTGTTATTAGATAGGAGATGACTTTATTGTTATCATTTTCTATACCATCAAATCGGAATAAGTTTGATCTAACAGTCAAAAAAAATAATGGATCCCATGTGTTGACACTGAACTTATGGGAAAATAAATGCTTGAGAGAAAATAGAAAACGTGGGCTCCACTATAATTTTCAACAAAAAAGAAAATCATCCCTTACCGTTTGATCAACGGCCATTACCGTTTGATCAACAGCTGGAAATTGATCAAACAGTAAGGATTTTGTTGGGAAGCCAGCAGCCGCACTGGGTTGTTCATGCCAACGCTGCAACAATTCAACCGCACTGGGCTGCTCACACCAGTGCAGCTCAAATTCCGCATGAAATTCAGCGCCACTCTGGTATGAACAGCCCAGCGCAGCATTAAATGCTGCTGGTGTAAGGGCCCATTAAATGCGGGTTTTACTGTTTTGGGGGGAGGTTTTTAGCTTTCAACCATTAGAATTGAATCCAACAGTTCATAACAATTAGTTAACATAATTTTTTTCTGTCATCATGTAACAAAAAAGTTTTTCTCACATGTCCCTATTTATTATCAAGGACTCATTCGCCCTCCCAAGACCAAAAATAAAAAAGGAAAAACAAAGGTGAAGCACTAATATTCAGTCAAAATGAGGTTATGCCACAACAACCAAAAACAGCACGTGTCCAAATACAGGAATACCGAGCACGTGTCTAATATCATCTCCTTTCTAATGAGAACTCACTGGGGTCCTTAATCACATTTTGCACCCTATCCAGCCCCAAACCAGCCCCCAAGAAACGAACGAGAAGAGAACAAAATACAAAAATACAAAGTAAAAAGTTCATGGGTAACACAGATTAAATGACGCAAGAGATTGTTTTGTAAACAAAGACAAATAGGAGAAAAACAATCATAATCAAATTGTTTATGGAATTTCAAATGTCTTACACTGAGAATCTTCAAGTGAACAAAATTCCCTTGTGCTCATGCAACCAAAGAATAACTCTCATAAGATTCCTCTCAAGATTGAGTTTAGAACAAAACCTTAAAATAAACAGCAAGGTAACATAAGGTCCTCATGAGAATCTTGTAGTAGGTGAGGCCGGCTTATAGCACTATGACAGATAAACCACCAATTTGAGTTAAAACACTAGTATAAAGCATCCTAAGATGCCACTTACAACACTAGTACCTTCCTAATCTAGATGAATATAAAAATAAAATAAAATCCTTTCCCTTCCATTTTTCCCCTCTTTTGAAACATCCAGATGTGATTAAATCTGATTGGATGGCCTCACCAGCACTACAGCAGAAGCCATATCAAGGTAGAATACCCGCACGGGTAAAAATTCCACCGAGCAGTTCCCATAGCAATCCACCCATCCCAATTCCTCATCCCCATCATGATGGGCCCAGATGGGTGGCCGAGATCTCCCAAGAACCTCGATGCTTCCATATGAGCACCACCCTCACCCTCCACCTGAGTTTTATGGCACCAAAAGGCACCATAATACAAGGGCGCTCTATTAATGTCAATATTTGTAGTTGTTTAAACACTGACTTGTTTGATCAAATGGCTATAAGAGAGCAAGATGGCAGGGTGAGGGAGAGAGAATAGGTGGGGGAGGGGCGCTTTCTTTCTGTTCACTCCTGTCTTCTATTTTTTTTCGGGACAGTGATATGCAAGAAAATAGGAGAGCGATAAACGAAGAGGGGAAGAAAGAGAGATGGGCTACAATGGTGGTCAGGGGTGTGCTTCGGCGGCGGCAAATGGCAGCACAGGTGGCGACCCAGGACGGAGGCCGGCATAGCTTGCTCATGGAGGGCCGATCGTGGGCTACGAGGATGGAGCAAGCGGGGCACAGGGACCGCACTGCACAGCTGCAAGATGGTGGCCGATGGGAGGGACCTGTTGTGGGTCCAGCAGGGCGGTGGGCTATAGGTGGCAAGCGCCAACGTGGTGGCGGCGTGGGATGATCGCAAGTGGCCTGCAGCTTGCAATGGCACGGCGGTGCTAGCAGTGGGGTTGGGCGCCGACACCTATAGATAGGGTGGCCGGAGGGGTTGACGACGGGGTTGTCATGGAAACCAGACGGCCCATGGAGTAGCTGTGATCACGGTGACGGTGGCAGCAGGTTCCCTGATAGTGCGCAACGGACGGTAGGGGAAGGAGAGAGAGGGCGACACCGTCGAGGGCGACAACGACCACGGGCAACGGAGGTGATGGTGGCTGGCCGTTCTCCCTCCGGTGTGGCCTCAATGGCGGGGAAGGGGGGCCAGGGGGCGGTGACTTTGCTGCCGACAAGAGAAGCTGAGAGGGTCGGGACGATGGCGACGCCAGTTGTGGGAAAGGGAACTTTCCACGCAGGGAATGAGGAGAGAGAGAGAGAGGATGCTCGGGGAGGTGAGGAGGCGGAGGGAAAGAGAGCAAATAGTTGGTGACAAAATTTTAGAACCGCGCGCTCTGGGGCAGGGTTTCTAACGAATAAAAGGCATAATTTTATTATCACCTTTTATGCATTAAATGTTTTAAGGCATAAGTTAGTATTCTACCTTTAATGAAGAATATTTAATATGAATAGAAGACATATTTTTATTTTATCTTTTAATATTTAAAATAAAAGACATAATTGACTTTCGTCTTTTATTTTCTGTCTTATATATATATATTTTTAGTAGTGCCAGGAGGTGAGGAGATGAAGGGGGCAGAGGGGGCGTTGGGAGTTCACAGGCGTCAAGAAAGTATTGGGAAGGAAACGAGAAGAGTGCACGGGAGAATAGTTATGGAAAGTCTGGAAAATGAAAAAAAAAGAAAATAAAATGGATTCATGTGAGTTTGAAGGGGGTGTTATAAGGGCACTTTTAGTTAATTTTTGTTAATGTTATGTAAGGGTTCAAAATAGTTTAGAGGTAATATAAAAATAAATACCATTTTGGGGCAATTTTAATAAATGCCTCAACTATCCTTATATCTCATTTTTCTTATAGTGACAGGGAGGCGGAGGGGACATGAGGAAGAGGTGAAGGCGGGATTGAGAGGGAAATGGAAAGAGTTTACGGGGGAAAGTTAATTTTAAGGGGTAATAAGTTTTTTGGTTAATCACGGGAAATAGATACGTACTCTCCAAAATGAAACAAAAATAGAAAGGATTCCCGTGTGTGAAGAGGGCCTTCTTTAGGGGCATTTTTAATAAGCTTCTCTTGGGTTCAGAATATTTTAGGAGTAATATTAAATGAAGTGCCTCTATTTATAATATTTTTGAGGTAATTTTAACAAATGCCTCTAAGCAAATTACTTATGCAACTCATTTTTTTATAGTGACATTAAATAAAATAAATAAATAAAATAACAAAATAAATAAATAAATAGTGAGAAATTTTAGAGTGCGTCCACAGTCCTTCGGACAAACTACATACTCAAACATTCAATTTTATAAAATGAAGTAACCACATGGCAAAGTATAAAGTCAGAATAATCAAACACAATACAATTTCTATCTTATTATTTTTGAAAATAAGAGAATTATTTTTCAAAGTCTTGAAGCAAGTGCTAGGATGCCAATGTAGAGAGAGGGTCGACCAGCATTAAAATCACAAGGACCAATGTTCTTAAAGTTAAAATTGACTAATCTATTTTGAACTTTTTTGTTATCTTTCAAGGCTATCAAGAGAAGTTCTTCGAGGGAGAACTTTTTTGCTCTCCCACTACTCTGCTCTTCCTCCTCAAACTCTCTTCTATTATATAATTGGTAGGAAAATAAATCTTCCACTATGGAAGAAACAGCCCAGACAGTAAGCTCTCATTACTCTACTCACACGAACTCTCTTCTTTTATAAAATTGGTAGGAAAATAAATCTTCCACGATAGAAGAAACAACCACACACACGATTGGTTGGCATCTCACCTAACTCTACCGCCCCTCTCTCTCCCGTCTCTCTCAAATAGAGCACCCACACACCTCCCCACCTCCATCAGACCCCTGCTCCCTCATCAGACCGCCTACCCTTCCCCATCGGACACCCTCTCACTCCTTCCTTGCCATGCAACCCACAAAAAAAGGGAAAAAACTAGAACCTTTTCTTTCCTCCTCTTGACCCTTTGCTCCCCCACCAGACCCCCTCCCCGGTAAAAGGGGAAAGGATTTCTTATGCTAACCATCACCCTTGCACAACCTTAACCCTCGTTAAATCCCTATAGAAATGATAGAGCAACGAAGGGGGGTAGCAAACATGGTAGAAGAGATAGATTGTTGAGACATCGGTTTTGATGGAACACCTGGCCGACATTGACGACGATGGCTTCGATGCCCTCACCGACGGATGGCGGTATCTGAAGCAGTGGCCGCGCACCTTGTTTGACGGCCTCCCCCAAGCGTGTTGCCCCTGCATAACCCCAACCCTCGTTAAATCCCTACAGAAACCATTGAGTAACCAAAGGGGATAGTAAACCTAGTAGAAGGGATAGCTTCAGCACCCACTCGTCTGAGTATTGCGACGATGATGTACCACGGGATGGGGGATTGCGAGGGTGAGGAAGATGAGATGAAGAAGGAGAGAAGGGGAGGGGGTGTGGTGGACGGCGCGGCTGGGCAGTGAGGAAGAGAGGAAGGGAAAATGTTCCAAAGGTGCGGCTGGGGGGAGTGAGGAAGAGATGGAGGGTGGTAGGCTGGGGGTTCCGAAGGCGCGACTAGGGAGTGGGGAAGAGAGGGAGGGTGACGGGATGGGGGTTCCAAAGGCGGGCTGGGGAGTGAGGAAGAGAGGGACTGGGGAGTGAGGAAGAGAGGAAGGGTGGCGCGCTAGGGTAGGTTTATGTAATATCCTGGACCTTTCGGATCCTTCTTCGTGGGTCCCAGATCTGGTTTCACAAAGTGTCCAGCTCTATTCTGTCCAAAATTCTGTTTCGGACATCTTTCGTGTTCGGATCGGCGTGATCCGGAGTTGTTTCGGAGGCCCGGAAGCGTTCCGTAGTTTTTCCGCGCGTGTTTTCCGATTATCAGTGTGTTTCGATAATTCCTTCGGAACCTCGTTGCGGGTGAACCGGGTCGTTCACCTAGGCGAGAGTGGTACCGTTGCGATCGGTGCACTCCGAGGATCGCAAAAATATAATTTTTAATTTTTTGGTATTTTTCGGAATTTCCAGATTTTTTATAAATACCTCTCCTTTTTCTCTCTCTCCCCACCCTCTTTCTTCTTCTTCTTCCTCTTTTCTCCCTCCCGTGCGAACCGGCGCCCCCTCCTTTCCCCCTCTCCTGTGGATGCAGCGGCGACCCTCTCCCTGGCTGCAGACGGCAGCGAGGTGACGGCGCGGCGGCGACGGTGGTGGTGTGGTGATCGTGGAGGCGTACGTGGACCGTGGGAGCTCAAGGAAGAACGAGGGTTTTCAAGCGATTTCTTGCGATTGTGGATGATCCGACGCGTCTCGGGGCGATCTTGAGGTAGGGTGACATTCCTTAGCCTCTTGCGTTCCATTCCCGCGTTTTCTAGGCCGAGGGGAGGCCGAGAGATTGGTATTCATGCGGGTTTGGGTTTTTCCATGATTTTGGGAGAGTTCGCCCGATCTAAGGTTTTAGGCCATGATTTCACATTTTGATGGCTTAGAAGCATGCTAGGGGTCCCCAGGGGTCTTCCCTTTGAGTTCCCCCTCTCCTATGGAGGCATGGGGGCGTGGTTGGAGTTTTTGGGCGTTTCACGCCGTTTCGCCCTCGGACGGGTGTGACGCTCCTTCCAGTGACTGTCACACCATGTGACACGCCCAGGTGGGTGCGTCACAGTCCTGTTTCACCCAACTGGCATCTGTGGGCTGTGACGGTCCCCCGATAGACCGCCATAGGTGATGTGACGCACCTGGGTTAGACCGTCAGGGATGAGTCGACCGTTGGCTTTACCGTTGGTTTTTGACCGTTGGGGGTCAAGGCATGTGACGCACCAGGCTTGGCGCGTCACAGCCTTGTGACGCCCCCGTGTGGGTGCGTTAGAGTGGACGCATTCCTACAATGTAATGCACCGGGCTTGGTCCGTTACAGCCTGTGACGCACCAGGCTAAGTGTGTCAGGGCCTGTGACGCACCGAGTGGCACGCGTCACAGTATGTTTCCACTTGTCTTGTGACGCACCAGCGTAGGCGCGTCACAGACTGTAACGCACCAGGGTAGGTGCGTTACACGCTGCTTTGCACTAGGCAACTGACGGCCCAAGTGTTGGGCCGTCAGATGGCTACGACGGTCTAGCCTTAGACCGTTAGAGCCTGTGACGCGTCTAGAGTAGACCGTCAAGCTCAGGGTTGCCCCGGGTGATTTGCAACCCCATTTCTTTTCCGACTGTGGTCACCGTTCGACGGTGCTGGTACGTGGGACGGTCCCCGTATGTTGTCGGATGCAGACGTTGTTTTCCGTTGACTTGAGAGTCTACTCCGTAGTGACCCTCCACTAGTCGTAGCCTGCTTACACGCGTATGGTCCCACCAGAGAGTGGTGGAGAGGCTACCCTTAGAGACGGTTTGTAGACCGATTTCCGTCGGGTCCCACGTCTTGCAACCAGAGTCCGGCTGAAGGGAAAACCAGTGAGAGGGCCAGGCCAGGGACGCGCGGTCTGTGTGTGCACACGTGGTTGGGGGCGGTTAGACCCACGTCGACGGGCGTGACCACGGCTAGTCACTTGTTTATGGTTACTTGTTCGTGTCCGTGCCTCTAGTAGGAGCTACCACGTTAGGCAGTTCACCTGTGGTGCGGTGTAAGACGTCAGGGGACGCTACCGACTGTGCTTCTAGTGGGAGGTACTCCTGTTGAGTCGGGAGTGACAGACTGTCAGTCGTGCGACTTCGACCTTCGGGTTTTTTCTTGTTGATCGTGGTGTTCTGATCGTTCCACCGTGGCATGTGTGTCAGTTTTCGTGTTGTGAGATCGGTGTTTTGTAGATTACAGGGCTTCCCTTTCCGAGGTACTCGCTTACTGCTAGCGTAGCGGTTTCTCCGTTTGCGAGGTAGGGTTCGAGTGATCCCTACTGAGTCTTGTTCTGAGATTCATTCCCTGTGTGTTTTCACCGTGTTTCAGGCGAGGCACGGTTTCAGGGGAGCGCATCTGAGGCTCAGCGTGGTTCAGGTGCCCAGCGTTAGTGCCAGAGGTCAGAGCCGGGGTATGTCCCGTATAGCTTTACTTTTCTTTCTTATCTCTGTACTAGTTGTGGACTACTGCTGTTGTTTATTTTGTTATACCTTGTAGACCAGGTATCATGTAAAATGTTAATTCATTTCATGCTTATTTATATAACTGTTTAATTTCTGTAATTATTTGTGATACTTGTGTAGTCTCCACACCATCCTTTAAACCCTTCCGAGTCTTCGGACTCGTGGGTGGCGGTGCGAGTCTCGGATTATCGGGCCTTCCCGGTAATCAGATTCTCGGGTCGTCACAGCTGGTATCAGAGCGGCGGTTGTGGGATTATATGAGAATCATAAGTAATTGTAGTGGTCCACTAGTCCACAACGATGATGTACAGATGATGCTGACATCGGGCATCGTGTGTTTGCTTAACCTTGATGTTCCGTGTTTCCTGTCTTTTGCTTCAGGAGCGAGCATGGCGTCGAGGCGGGGCACTAGCTCTCGGCAGGGGCAGTCGGCTGGAGGTCAAGAGATCCAGCAGGAGGTTCAGTAGGAGCAGGAGGAGCATAGTAGAGCGCCACAAGCGACCACCGAGGCAGCGGATGCTGCGAGGTTTCCGGGGGCCGAGGATTTCTTCCGTGGCATGTACCAGCTTATGTCTCAACTGTTCGGCGGAGAGGCTAGTGAGGGCTCATCGACCAGGGGTGGGCCAGGCCGAGCAGTGAGGGATTTCATGCAGTTCCATCCACCTTACTACGGCGGTCAGCTAGACCCTGATGTGACTCGGAGTTGGCTTGACGAGATGGAGCGGGTGTTCAGTTCCGCGCGGTGTGCTGCGGAGGACAAAGTGATGTTGGCCTCCAACCAGTTGCAGGGTACGGCTCGGGAGTGGTGGTATTTTGAGTGGAAGACGTCCTTCCAGCTTCGTCCACTTGAGCATATTGTGTGGAGTGACTTTATAAGTGCTTTCAAGCGTACCTACTATCCAGAGTATATTGCTACGCAGCGGATACGTGAGTTTCTGGAGATGGTTCAGGGCGACATGTCCGTGTTGCAGTACAGGGCCCGATTTGTTGAGCTGGGTCAGTATGCATCTCATATCATGGAGCATGAGAAGGTGAAGATCGCACAGTTCGTGCAGGGCTTGAGGCAGGAGTTGAGGCACCATTTGATCGTGAATGCGGCCACTTATCTAGAGACAGCGTCTCGTGTTGCGGCTTCTTTGGAGATGGATATGCAGAGGACTCGAGAATCGATTAGCCAGGGGCAGTCTTTGTCGGGTCGCAGCCAGCAATCGGCTACCCAGTAGCAGGGTTCCTTTCAGCATGCGTCGGGTGGTTCAGGAGCGCCGGCAGCGTTGGCGACAGGATCAGTGTCTTTTGGCTCTAAGGTCAAGAAGTTTTTCAAGAAGGGGTTCAGTAAGAAGAAGCCCAAGGATCAGAGGCAGGCATCATCGGGCAGTGTACATCAGCCGATTCCTTTTCAGCGTTACAGATCAGTGGGTGGATCGCGAGGACCGTGTCCACGGTGTAGCGAGTACCACCCTGGCAGGCAGTGCACAGCGCCGATAGTTTGTTTCCGGTGTGACCAGCCAGGCTATATGGCATGTGGCTGTCCTCAGAGGCAGCAGCAGCAGCAGGTTCACCCGCAGTAGAGGCAGCAGTAGCAGCAGCAGGGACAGTATCCGCCGCTACCCAAGTCAGCTAGTATGGGAGGCAGGCAGAGAGCTCGATGCCAGATCACACACATGACCAGGGCAGAGGTAGTGGCGTCGCAGCTCGTGAAGGTACCATTCAGATTTTGGGTTGTGCGGCTCGGGTTTTGTTCGATTCGGGCGCGTCTCATTCGTTCGTTTTGGAGGATTTCGTGCTGAGTATTGAGGAGCCGGTGACCCAGTTATCCTGTGATTCGGCAGTGGAGTTGCCTTCGGGTGATTTTATGATCACTCCGTATTGCTTCGATGAGGTTCCTGTGTGGGTGGAAGGGCCGAGTTTGCCGGCTAGGCTCTATGCATTGCCGCTTCAGGACTTTGATGTGATTTTGGGCATGGATTGGCTCGAGGCACATCATACTTTGGTGGATTGCTGCTCGAAGAGGGTTTATTTCCGACGACTTCACGGACCCACCTTCTATTCCCAAGGTATTAGGTCTTCCTCTTCTCGCTTTCTTATTTCTACAATTCGAGCTCGTCGTTTGCTTGATGCGGGTTTTCAGGGTTTTCTCGCCTCCGTGGTTATGACAAACCGGATGGAGCCGGATGTCGGGGACATTCCGGTGGTGTGCGAGTTTCTCGATGTTTTTCCGGAGGACTTACCTGGATTGCCTCCCCAGCGGGAGATCGATTTCGTTATCGAGGTTGTGACTGGTACGGGACCTTTGGCGAAGGCTCCCTACCGTATGGCCCCCGCTGAGTTGAGGGAGTTGAGGGCGCAGTTGCAGGAGCTGCTAGCCAAGGGGTACATTCGTCCTAGCTTTTCCCCTTGGGGTGCGCCCCTGTTTTTTTGTGAAAAAGAAGGACAGTAGCTTACGGTTGTGCATTGACTACCGGCAGCTGAATGAGGTGATCATTAAGAACAAGTATCCGTTGCCACGGATTGATGATTTGTTCGACCAGCTTCAGTCTGTGCGAGTGTTCTCACGGATTGATTTGCGGTCCGGTTACTATCAGCTGAGAATTCGCGAGTCCGATGTGGAGAAGACTGCGTTCAGTACGAGGTACAGGCATTATGAGTTTCTGGTGATGCCGTTCGGGCTCACCAATGCCCCCGCAGCCTTCATGGACTTGATGCAGATGGTGTTTTGTCCATATCTGGACCAGTTCGTGGTCATATTTGTGGACGACATCCTTGTTTATTCGCGGTCTGTCGAGGAGCACGCGTACTATTTGGGTGTGGTGCTGCAGACGTTGCGAGATCACCAGTTGTATGCGAAGCTCAGTAAGTGCGAGTTTTGGCTTCGTGAGGTGCACTTTTTGGGGCACGTGATTTTTGGTGATGGTATTTCCGTGGACCCCGCCAAGGTCGAGGCAGTAATGCAGTGGCCGAGGTCTGTGACGGAGATCCGGAGTTTCTTGGGGCTTGCGGGCTATTATCGGCGATTTATTCAGAACTTTTCTCGCATTACGGCCCCGATGACTAGACTTACGCGGAAGGATGTGCCTTTTGTCTGGTCTGAGGAGTGTGAGCAGAGTTTCAGGGAACTGAAGAGATTGCTCACCTCGGCTCCGGTGTTGGTTTTACCTTATGGATCAGAAGGTTTTGTGGTGTGTACAGATGCTTCCGGGGTCGGATTGGGTGCTGTGTTGATGCAGCATGGTAGAGTGGTGGCTTATGCATCTCGGCAGCTGAAGCCCCACGAGGAGAACTACCCTACCCATGACTTGGAGTTGGCGGCTGTGATCTTCACGCTGAAGATCTGGAGGCATTATCTGTACGGTGAGAGGTTTGAGGTATTCACTAACCATCAGAGTTTGAGGTATGTGTTCACGCAGAGAGACCTTAACCTCAGGCAGAGGCGTTGGATGGAGTTCATGAAGGATTATGACTTCACCCTATCTTATCAGCCGGGCAGGATGAATGACGTCATCGCCGATGCTTTGAGTCGGAAGGTCGCGGTCAGTGCCTTGATGTTGAGGAAGTGGAGGCTCTGGGAATAAGTACCCGAAATTTCATTCAGGCTCAAGATTCCCCAGGAGGCAGGGTTGGCAGTGCTTGCTAGTCTGACTGTCACGCCTGCTATCCACCGTCAGGTGACAGAGGCTCAGCATACGGACCTTGAGTTGCCCCGGATTTTGGCTTTGGCTGATGTGGAGCTCGGCGAGGATGGTGCTGTGAGGTTCCGTGGTAGGCTGTACGTCCCAGCCGAGGAGCAGGTTCACCGTGCGGTGTTGCGCGAGGCTCATAGGAGCAGGTACACCGTACACCCGGGTACGATGAAGATGTATCGGAACTTGCGGAAGCAGTTCTGGTGGCCTAGCATGAAGAGAGATGTTACTGAATTTGTGGCCAGGTGCCTGACCTGTCAGCAGGTGAAGGCGGAGCATCAGCAACTAGGTGGTACTCTCCAGCCCTTGGATGTTCCCGCGTGAAAGTGAGACCACGTGACCACGGATTTCGTGGTGGGATTGTCGAGGACTCCAAGTGGGTAGGACAGTATTTGGTTGCTGGTGGATAGGCTGACGAAGGTGACTCGGTTGTTACCGGTCAAAGTCAGCTGGAGCGTGCCTAAGTTGGCTCATCTTTATGTGGAGCGGATTGTCCCGTTGCATGGGATTCCCATTTCCATCGTGTCGGATCGGGATCCGCGCTTCACTTCTGGATTCTGGAGGAGTTTCCAGCGAGCTCTTGGCACGGATTTGGCATTTAGCTCGGCGTATCATCCTCAGTCAGATGGTCAGCCAGAGAGGACCATTCAGACCTTGGAGGACATGCTGAGATCTTGCTGTCTGGAGTGGCAGGGGAGTTGGATTCACCACCTACCGTTGGTGGAGTTTGCCTACAACAACAGCTATCATTCGAGCATCGGCATGGCTCCTTATGAGGCGTTGTATGGGCGTCTGTGTCGGACTCCACTCGATTGGTTTGAGGTTGGTGAGCGTGTTTTGACGGGACCGGAGTTGGTGCAACAGTGTGTGGATGTTGTGCACATGCTTCGTCAGAACATGTTGGCGGCCCAGAGTCGGCAGAAGAGCTATGCTGACCGTAGGCGGCAGCCTCTCACGTTTGCCGTGGGCGATCGTGTGTTCTTGAGAGTTTCACCGATGAAGGGGGTGATGCATTTTGGGCGGCGTGGGAAGCTGAGTCCCCGCTATGTTGGTCCCTTTCTCATCGTGGAGCGCATCGGTGAGGTTGCTTATCGGTTGTAGTTACCCCCTGAGTTGGCGTCGGTGCATGACGTGTTCCACATCTCGATGTTGCGGAAATATATGCCCGATGACTCTCATGTGCTCGAGGATTCTGTTTGGCCCGAGGTGACTCCAGATCTTCTCTCCCAGAGTTTTCGATCCGCGTGGAGGATAGGCGAGAGCAGCGCCTACGGAACAAGGTCATCCCCTTGGTCAAGGTGGTGTGGCAGCGGCACTCTGGTGGTGAGGCTTCTTGGGAGCATGAGGACGAGATGCGTCAGCAGTTCCCTTATCTGTTTGAGTGAGTCTTCCTCTTCTTGCCCCTTGGGTTGTTCTCAATTTCGATGATGAAATTCCTTAAGGGGGGAGGGCTGTAATATCCTGGAACTTTTGGATCCTTCTTCTTGGGTCCCAGATCTGGTTTCACAGAGTGTCCGGCTCCGTTGTGTCCGAAATTCTGTTTCGGACATCTTTCGTGTTCCGATCGGCGTGATCCGGAGTTGTTTCGGAGGCCCGGAAGCGTTCCGCGGCTTTTTCGCGCGTTTTTCGATTACCGGTGTGTGTTACGGTAATTCCTTCGGAACCTCGTTGCGGGTGAACCGGGTCGTTCACCTAGGCGAGAGTGGTACCGTTACGATCGGTGCGTTCTGAAGATCGCGAAAATGTAATTTTTGATTTTTCGGTATTTTTTAGAATTTTGAGGTTTTTTATAAATACCTCTCATTTTTCTCTCTCTCCCCACCCTCTTTCTTCTTCTTCTTCCTCTTTTCTCCCTCCCGTGCGAACCAGCGCCCCCTCCTTTCCCCCTCTCCCGTGGACGCAGCGGCGACCCTCTCCCCGGCTGCACACGGCGGCGAGGTGACGGCGCGGCGGCGACGATGGTGGTGTGGCGATCGTGGAGGCGTACATGGACCGTGGGAGCTCAAGGAAGAATGAGGGTTTTCAAGTGATTTCTTACGATTGTGGACGATCCGGCGCGTCTCGGGACGATCTTGAGGTAGGGTGACGTTCCTTAGCCTCTTGCGTTCCATTCCCGCGTTTTGTAGGCCGAGGGGAGGCCGAGAGATGGGTATTCATGCGGGTTTGGGGTTTTCCATGATTTTGGGAGAATTCGCCCGATCTATCGTATTAGGCCATAATTTTGTATTTTGATGACTTAGAAGCATGCTAGGGGTCCCCAGGGGTCTTCCCCTTTGATTTCCCCTTCTCCTATGGAGGCATGGGGGCGTGGTTGAAGTTTTTGGGTATTTCACGCCGTTTCGCCCTCGGACGGGTGTGACGCTCCTTCCAGTGACCGTCACACCATGTGACGCGCCCAGGTGAGTGCGTCATAGTCCTGTTTCACCCAACTGGCGTCTGTGGGCTGTGACGGTCCCCCGATAGACCGCCACAGGTGCTGTGACGCACCTGGGTTAGACCGTCAGGGACGAGTCAGTCGCTGGCTTTACCGTTGGTTTTTAACCGTTGGGGGTCAAGGCATGTGACGCACTAGGCTTGGCGCGTCACAGCCTTGTGACGCCCCCGTGTGGGTGTGTTAGAGTGGCTGTAACGCACCAGGCTTGGTCTGTTACAGCTTGTGACGCACCAGGCTAAGTGCGTCAGGGCCTGTGACGCACCGAGTGGCATGCGTCACAGTATGTTTCCACTTGTCTTGTGACGCACCAGCGTAGGCGCGTCACAGGCTGTAACGCACCAGGGTAGGTGCGTTACACGCTGCTTTGCACTGGGCATCTGACGCCCATGTGTTGGGCCGTCAGATGCCTGCGACGGTCCAGCCTTAGACCGTTTAGAGCCTGTGACGCGTCTAGAGTAGACCATCAGGCTCAGGGTTGCCCCGGGTGGTTTGCAACCCCGTTTCTTTTCCGACCGTGGTCATCATGCGACGGTGCTGGTACGTGGGACAGTCCCCGTACGTCATCGGATGCGGACATTATTTTCCGTTGACTTGAGAGTATACTCCGTAGTGACCCTCCACTAGTCGTAGCATGCTTACATGTGTGTGGTCCCACCAGGGAGTGGTGGAGAGGCTACCCTTAGAGACGGTTTGTAGACCGGTTTCCGTCGGGCCCCACGTCTTGCAGCCAGAGTCCGGCTTAGGGGAAAACCGGTCAGAGGGCCAGACCAGGGACGCACGGTCTGTGTGTGCACACGTGGTTGGGGGCGGTTGGACCCACGCCGACGGGCGTGACCCCGGCTAGTCACTTGTTTGTGGTTACTTGTTCGTGTCCGTGCCTCTGGTAGGAGCTACCACGTTAGGCAGTTCACCTACGGTGCGGTGTAAGACGTCAGGGGACGCTATTGACTATGCTTCTAGTGGGAGCTACTCATGTTGAGTCGGGAGTGACATACTGTCAGTCATGCGACTTCGACCTTCGAGTTTTATCGTGTTGACCGTGGTGTTCCGGTCGTTCCACCGTGGCACGTGTGTCGGTTTTCTTACCGTGAGATTGGTGTTTTGTAGATTGCAGGGCTTCCCTTTCCGAGGTACTCGCTTACTGCTAGCGTAGCAGTTTCTCCATTTGCGAGGTAGGGTTCGAGTGATCCCTACTGAGTCTTGTTCTGAGACTCATTCCCTGCGTGTTTTCACCGTGTTTCAGGCGATGCGCGGCTTCAGGGGAGAGCGTCTGAGGCTAAGCATGGTTCAGGTGCCCAACGTTAGTGCCAGAGGTCAGAGCCGGGGTATGCCCCGTGTAGCTCTACTTTTCTTTCTTGTCTCTGTACTAGTTGTGGACTACTGCTGTTGTTTATTTTGTTATACCTTGTGGACCAGGTATCATGTAAAATGTTAATTCATTTCCTGCTTATTTATATAACTATTTAATGTCTGTAATTATTTGTGATACTTGTGTAGTCTCCACACCATCCTTTTAACCCTTCCGAGTCTTCAGACTCGTGGGTGGCGGTGCGAGTCTCGGGTTATCGGGCCTTCCCGATAATCGGATTCTCGGGTCGTTACAATTTATGCTTTTAAGAAGGCTGTGGCGGGCTGGGTTCATTTTCGAAGGCGGGAGTCTTTAGCATCAAAAGCTTTTACTCTATGGGTTCATTTTCGATAACAAATTTTTGTTGTGGCCTCTTAGGCGTATGTAAATTTTTTATTCTTTATTTATTTTTTAATTTTTATTTCTTTACTTATTATTTTATTATTTATTTATTATTTTGATTTTGATTTTGATTTATTATTTTTTAATTATGTGTTTTTTGAATTTTTTGTTGTTGTGAGATGAGTGTTTGAAAAATACTATTCATTGGCGCCCGCTCTTTCGTCGATATCCGGTTATCCAATAGTCCGAGGGACCTCCCTTTAGAACAGAATGTAGGGGATCACCGACTCTATCCCATGGGATGAACATGGCGGCCATACGAGAGCAAACAAGCGCCCGGTGAAGCAAACAGTGGAAAAGATGAATAGTGATTTGAATAATAAAAAATATACATTAAATGCATTAATAGTGATTGTGTTAGTTCATGTCCAATGCCTTATGCCAGATAACACATCTAGTGTCATGCCAGTTAATATGCACAGTGCCTTGCCAGATATATATGTGCATTACTTTTGTTTTATTTTGCTTTCTTTTTTTTTCTTTTAGAGGAGAGGGGTGCCAAATATAGTTTCTTAGTTTTTATTGTATTATTTTTTTTAAGAAGGGAGATGGGGTGTCGGTTATGGTTGAGCTTTATTTTGTTTATTTATTTATTTTAATAAGGGAGATGTGCCACCAGTTATACTTGAGGTTTGTTATTTATTTATTTATTTTTGTATTTTGTTATACATTAAATGCATGAATAGTGATGCTACCGGTTATCAAATAGAAGGCTGCCGGATATGTGTGTTTGAAAGAAGAAAGGGGGTGATGTTTGTTTTTTTATATTTTTTATTTTTTTGTTAACGCATTAAACGCATGAATTGTAGTGATGCTGGTTATTAAATAGAAGGTTGTTAGATAGTGAGATCACAAGTTGTCGGCTAGCTTAGTTTAGTTTTTTTAGTTATTTAGTTTAGTTATTTATTATTTTATTTATTATTTATTATTTCTTTTATTTCCTCTCTTCTCTTCCCTCTTTTTTTTACTTTTATTCTAGTCATGTATTTACTTTGAGCTCCCCAATATATTCGTAATCAGTTTTTATTATTTTATTATTTTATTTGTTTATTTCCTTCTTTTTACTTTGATTGTTCTTTTTTTTAAGGTCCGACGAATTTTTGGTAACACCTCCCCTATAATTTAAAAATTTTCTACTTTATTTACGAAACTTAACACGGGACCTACGAGAATTCTCCAAAACCCGTGAATGTTAGAGGGTGGGAGACAACGACGGCACCGACGATGGGGAGCTAAGGTTCCTCGCGGGGACAGTGACAAGGGCTTCGTGGCTCCGACGGTGGCGAGGCCTCCTCCCGACAGTGGCGGTCTCTGCCGACTAGTTGGGATAGAGTGGGAGAGAGTGACGGCACCGTATTTTCGGGTAGAATATCCACAGATTTTTCATAGCATTTTTGTAAGTCCTGGAACGTGTTCAAGGGCTTAATCAAATTTTATATTATATATATTGTATATTAATTATAATTAACTATAATGTATTACAAATTAATTATAATAAAATTATATATAAGTATATTAAATAGTATATAATTTAAGTATAGTCATACAGTTATAAAAAATAAGTCAAAACTTTCCTACGTGTTTTCGATCACATTCGATTCCATCGGAAACTGTTAATAAATTTCTGCCTACACTTTCTCGTGTTTTAGGGCTTTTCGACAAAATTTAATTCGGTCAAAGATACGTCAGAATGTTTCAATGTATTTTCAAAGAAATTTTATTCCATCGAAAAATAATGCTATTAATAGAAAAATACTTCAGAATTTTTCGACGAAAAAATGGTTTGTCAGAAATACGTCGAAAATTTTTAACGGAAATAATTTGGTCAGAAATACGTCGAAACTTTCCGACGTATTTCCGACCATATTCTTTTCCGTCAGAAACTTTTGTTAAATTTTTTGACGAATTTTCGACAAATCATTTTTTTGTCAGAAAATAATGCTATTAATAAGAAATATTTCATGATTTTTCGACTGGAAAATTATTTATCGATAATACGTCGACAATTTTTGACAGAATAAACGTTGGTCGGAAATACGTCGAAACTTTTCGACGTATTTTTGACACATCTATGTTCGTCGGAAACTGTTAATAAATTTCCACCCACCCTTCCTCCTACTTTCGGGCTTTCCGACTAAATTATTTTCCGTCGGAAATACGACGGTATTTTTTGACATATTTCTGACAGAATTTTATTCCGTCGAAAAATATTGCTGTTAATCAAAAAATATTTCAAGAGTTTCTGACAGAATAAATTTTTTTTGGAAGTACATCGAAAAATTCTGACGAAATATAATTTAGTCGGAAATACGTCGAAAGTTTCCGACGTATTTTTGACCATATTCTATTTCATCGGAAACTGTTGTACAACACTCACTCCTACTTAAGACCTTCCGACAAAATGAATTTCGGTCAAAAATACGTCGGAAACTTTCAACGTATTTCCGACGACATTTTGATTCTATCGAAACTTTCCGACGTAATTCCGACCAACATAAAATGTCAGAAATAGGTCGATAATTACCGATTGATTTTTGACATATTATTTTTCGTCGGAAAGTAATAGAATTTTTGACGTATTTCCAACGAACTTTTTTCCGTCGAAAAATTTCGTCGCTATTTCTGATTTTTCTTGTAGTGAAGGTACACTATTCATCCTGGTGCTACAAAAATATATCAAGATCTCAAAAGAACCTTTTGGTGGCCTAACATGGAAAGAGAGATAGCTGAGTTCATGAGTCGATACTTGGTTTGCCAACAACTTAAAGTCGAACATCTCAAGCCAGCTGGTAAGCTAAAACCTCTCGAAATACCAGAATGGAAATGGGATAGTATTGGCATGGATTTTATTGTTGGATTGCCAAAGACGCAAAGTGGATTTAATGCTATATGGGTGATTGTGGACCGACTAACTAAGTCCGCTCACTTGTTGCCAATCAAAACCAAATGGACCGTAGATGTTCTAGCTACCCTATATATCAAGGAGGTTGTAAGGTTATACAGTATTCCAACTTCTATTATTTCGGATAGAGATCCGAGATTCACCTCTCACTTATGGAAAGGTTTGCAATCATCATTGGGTACTAGGCTGAATTTTAGTATGGCTTTCCATCCTCAGACAGATGGACAAACTGAGAGGATGAATCAGATTATCGAAGATATGTTGAGAGCTTGTATGATAGATTTTGGCGGAAGTTGGCATGAACACTTGCCATGGATTTAATTTGCATATAACAACAGTTATCAGTGTAGCATTTAGATGACACCTTTTGAAGCACTGTATGGTAGGAGTTGTAGATCACCTCTATGTTGGAGTTAGGTTGGAGAGAAGGGATTGATGGGCCCCGATATTATTCAATTCAAGATACAACTCACAATATTCAGTTGATCCGTGAAAGGCTGAAAATTACTCAATCACGGCAAAAGAGTTATGCCGATAATCGAAGAAGAGACCTTGAATTTCAAGTGGGGGAGTATGTCTTCTTGAAAATTTCACCCACGCGAGGAATTAAAAGGTTTGGTATCAAAGGAAAACTGAGTCCAAGATTTATTGGCCCTTTTGAGATTCTGGAAAGAATCGGGGAAGTGGCATACAAGCTGACTTTATCTCCACAATTGGCTGGTGTCCATGATGTATCTCATGTATCCATGCTAAGGAAATATGTGTATGATCCTTCGCATGTGATTCAATTCGATGACTTGAAGCTACAGAAGGATTTATCTTATGAAGAAAGAGCGATCAAGATCTTAGATCGGAAATTACACCAACTAAGGAATAGGGCTATACCGATGGTAAAAGTCCAATGGAGTAAGCGTGGATTCGAGGAGGCTACTTGGGAATTAGAAGAGTCAATCAAGAAGAAGTATCCAGATTTGATCTCAGGTTAAAATTTTGAACCCTCCATTTGAAATTTTAAATTACTATTACGTGATGTGAATTTGGAGGACCAAATTCTTTTAAGTGGGAGAGGATGTAGCAACTCGAAATTTTATATGCATTTATATGTAAAAATAACACTAATGAAAGATGAAAATAAAATAAATGATAAATATTTTTCTTTATGTCTTTAAAGTGTAGAATATATAAATGCGAATCCTATCCCACATGTTAACACGAACAGCGAGATTCATGTCATGATTCGGAGAAATCGAAGACGTCAGTACTATAGTAGTACTGTAGCATCCGATTTAAGAGAGAATTATTAGCTCTAATTAAATCTTAATTAGTGGATGATGTCATTTCTTACATCATTAAATAAATGAGGTCATTGGTTATGTCATAAAGGGAGATTTATTTCAATATTCTTATGTTAGACTTTATTAGCCACATAAGTGAGTATAATAGTAACATGGGTTGGTGAAATAGGAAAATTAGGTAGAAAATTGACTTAGAATTAAATTAGTAATAAAACATCATTGAATAAATGAGGTAATTGATTTTGTCATAAAGGGAGATTTATTTTAACATCCACATGTTGGAAATTATTGACAACATAAGTTGGTGTAACAGTAACATGGGTGGGTGATATAGGAAATTGGGTGGAAGATGGAATTAATTAAATTAGTATTAAGCATGCTATTCATACAATTGGACATAAGATTTTAACCAAGATTTTTATCCACCGGAAGATCCGACTCGGATCACGGTGTCTTTCTAAGATAGTATTCTGGATGCGCGATCTCCACCCCGATCGTGATGTTTTCACGTTCTAATTGAACCAATATATCGTCTATTATGTTAAATATGTCATATTAAGTTGCATATCATTTAATTTACACACGATTAAGTTAAGGATATGGAAGATAATAATTCTATTCCACGAGCTTATATTTTCGTCCTAGTTCTTGTTACCTTCATGATATCTTTGATCTCCATGACTATATTATCTTTCTGGCATGTTAAATGAAGTAGATATTATCTGTTAAAGTTACATGGGCTTAGTTCATAATCGTAATCGATACGAGTTTTAACGATTTTCATGTTATTGCGTTACCGTGTTTTTGACAAGTCGCGTAGCTCGCTATATTTCCAAGGAAGAACGGTGTCTAAGGAAAGAGGTCAACGGGCAAACACTTTAAGTGGATAAGTGGTTATTTAATTAGGACCTCGTGAATACGAGGGGAGCCTCCCACTGTCCCATCTCTAACCTGGCCGTGATTCTTCAATTTTCTAGTTAAGCTCCGACTGCGAAAAATGGGATAGAATTTTCGCTAGAATGGTTCCTCATTTCTAACAAGTCGTGTAATTAGCAAGATTTTCAAGGGAAATGGTGTCTAAGGAAAGAGGTCCACGGGAAAACGTTTTAAGTGGATAAATGGTTTCTTAATTAGGACCGCGCGCATGCGAGGGGAGCCTCCCACTGTCCCACTTCTTACCTGGCCGTAATGTTGTGTCCCCTGGTTTTGATGATAACAGATCATAAATCATTAATAGATAATTGAAGAATATCTAACATATTTTGGCTTGATGAATTGACTAAACTAGTGCAGGAAAACTTCTCTAAGTGATGTCTCGACACGGCCTAATGATGTCCCGACACATCTAGAAGAAAATGTGTTGAATCTCCAACATTTGAGCTCCGGCATAAAAAGAATGTGTCGACACATCTGACCCATGTCTCGACACCTCCAGAAGAAATCAAACTGAAGCCGTTCTGTCTGGCCTCTAGACTCACCGATGTCTCGACACACTGAGTGAAAAGTGTCGACACATTCGTGTGATAATCTCTGCACATGGCGCTCTTGTGTCGACACCTTCATGCGACTATTCTGCACATGGCTCACATGTCTCGACACCGTTTGGTGTTGTCTCGACACAGTCGTGGTGTCATCGCAGAGCCAAGCACATATGTCCCGGCACAGCACTATGGATGTCTCGACACATCTGCCATGGGTCTTCAAGACATTCACTGGATGTCCCAACACACTGGGTGTAAAGTGTCGACACATCAACATTCAACCAGAACGATTTTGAAACTGGCAGAAGCTGTCTTCAAGGTTTTCAATGGGATGTCTCGACACGCTGAGAGGAAAGTGTCGACACATTTGGTTCGACCAGAACGGATCTAAATCCGACAGAAGCTGTCTTCAAGATCCAGAACTTAACCCAGAGGATCCATTTGCTCTAGAAAGAGCCGTCAAAGTACTACCTCGTTAGAGGACTGTGTCTTGGTAGAGATATCCTCTGAAGAAGATCATACCTTTGTTGCTCTAGTCTCCGACCTACCCACATATCTGCAGACTTGACAGAAAAGGAGTCAACTATGCAAATACAAGCAAATCAAATAATGTGGATATGACATTCTGGGTGTTGCTTGATAAGTGGACAACGTTGGTGTCGCCCCAGGACACCAATATATGAGGAGCATGGCTCCAGTTCGAAATAGAGAGCATCCAAGCAAGCAAGAGGAAAATGAAAAGTTGGAAGACTTGCTGATGAAGCTACACTCCTTCCTGATGCTGCCTGCGTGAGTGCAACAAAAAGAAGATGATCCTCTTCCTCACGATGAGAGGACTCCTTGCAAGCAGGAAGGTCTTGTGAAGCTCCGTCCAGAACCCTTGAAAGCTGAAAGCTAGATCATCATCCTATCACAAGGGTTGTGGTAAAGAACTGAAGAACAAGAAGAGAGCCAAGTAGCCCTCAAGCTCTTTCCCAGATAGAAGACTTCTTTCTCATAGTGCTTCATTACTATACTCTGTCTGGTTGTTTCATTTTCAGTTTACTTTTCTTCAAAACACACTTCATATCATTCGTTCACTACCTGTGAGTAGGAAGACAGACGGTGTGGTAACCGGTCTGTGTGTTTTGGGTTGTTATCCCTCAAGCTGTTTGGCAGCGGAGTGTTTTGGGTTGTGAGCCCTCAAGTTGTGTGGCAGCGGAGTTGTGAGAGTGTATCTCTCTGATCGAAGCTGTGAATCAGCAGATGTGCTTTTGCACTAGTGAAGCCTCACCGTGTTGTGTGAGGGGTGGGCGTAGGTCTCTAGATTGAGACCGAACCACCTTAAAGATTGTGTCTTGTGGTTTGGTTTCCTTTATGTTCTAGCGGTAGAAGCTTGGTAGGACCGTTCATGGATATCATTTGTGTGTCCAGCTTCTTAGCTATTAACTAAATATCTATCTTATCATCATTTGTGTTAGATTCCTTTTTATTTCCGCAAAGAAGGACAAAAAGGGGCTGATCTATTCACCCCTCCCCTCTAGATCTGCCTATCACCACTCAACACGTAATTCCTCAGTTTTCCAGCTAAACACCCGACTGTGAAAAACTTGATCTAAACCTGTTTTACGAGATTTTTCGCAAGAGATGATTATGCCTTGTCCGACAATCCAATCTTTATCGACTTAATGTCATTAAATATGATGCCTCAAATCCTTTTTCGAACTTCTCTTTCAACTACTTATAATCTTGTACTACTCATATCTCGAATGATAATTTTGCTAGATCTATACTTTGGTAAGCTTTACCTTGAAATTCTTTGGCCATACATATTATGTGGATGTCTAAATATACTTGGGATCTATGATCCATAACCCCAATGTCTGACGTTAATGGGGCCCGGTCTGGTCCTGGGGGAGTGCCTGAAAGTACTTGTGCCCATGGGAGTAGAATGACCTGGTGTAGCATTGCACCGAAGTGCTTTACTTGCTATATTGATTTATGACATTCCACAGTTCGTGAATTACTTGACTTTCTTGAATACATGAAGTACTTGAATTACGTGAAATACTTGACTTGTACATACTTGCGTAAAATGGCCAATTCCATGATAATACTTGCTACATGATCATTCTCCACTTGAACTTTACTCTTGATATCTTGTCTACTTGTGATTCCAATTACTTGCATTACTTCACTCTCTCTCCTATTCTTGTTCCATGTTTTATTTATGTTTCTTGGCATAGCACATACATTTATCCAAAAATGTTAATTACTTCAAGTTGTCTGGTATAGAGATATAAGTCCTACTGATCGTTTCACTCACCCTACGTTTTCGGTTAACATTACAGGTGGTTCCGACGATGAACCCCCAACACATGGGGATGGGCAATAGTGAAACGAGGGATCAAGTTTATCTTAGTTACCTAGGTTTATGAGTGTGGAGTATATTCAGGTGATTTTGATGATAACAAAACCCAGGACATGTGTTCTATCACGTGCCATGTATTAGCCATCAAGTACGACCTTCATACGCAATCAAGATCTAATTTCATCATGCATTATGCTTAAATGTTCATACCCTTCCAAATGTCTAAAACGAGCTCAAATGGACTCGAAATCAATAACAACATAAGTTTAATTCAAGCCTCGATCATATGGATATGATTTGCTAGGCTAACAACTCATTTTGACAGGATTCTCACAGTCCGGTCGACCTGAGAGCATGGGCTAGTCGACCAGAATTAATAGCTGTTGACACCCGTTTTTAGCCCACAAGTTGCGTCATTTCTCTTATTCATCATTTTTGATGTCCTGAATTACCCATTGTTTTGGAGCCTTCTTGGATGGATTTCGAGCCAATTTTCATTGTTCCATTCCCTTTGAGCCCTAGAGATCATGATTTCCTAGAGCCCTGGAGCTTATTTTATCAACTTCTGGCTTCTAAGATGACTTTCGGCCCATTTAGGCCAGCTTCCCTCAAGTAATCGGCTCTCTCCCACTGCGTAGTCCTGAAAGTGATCCTTTTTCATCTCCTTCTGTCCCTCTATTCAAAAAGTTGTCTTCATCAACGTTGTTCCTCTTTCAAAGATATACAATTTCTTCTTCTATGTTGTTGGCCAGTTCTGCCCCGTTTGGGAGCTATTTGCATTTTTCCGGCATGTTATGCTGTTTAGAATTCTTTCTCTCTATTCTAGCACCATTTTCTCCCTCTTCTGATCATTTTATCATCTTTCTTTCTTCATGAAAGTTGTTTCTCTCTCCGTTATCTACAATTTCTTCTTCTACTACTTTCACTAGTTCTGCCCCGTTTGAGAGATACGCTTCAATTTCTAAAGTCGCATGCAATCTGCCCAGAATTTTACTTCATCGATGTAAAGGTCTAGTGTAGGTGCGTCACAGCGATGTGAAGGTCTAGTATAGGTGCGTCACAACCCACTTAACGGTCTATCGTAAGACCGTTAGAGCACATGTGACGGTCCTATAGTAGACCGTCACACCCAAACTCGCCCGAAATCACCCCGTTCGACCCCTAGAGCGTGGCAGTCCTACCCTAGACCGTCAGAGCAATGTGACGGTCCTACGATAGACCGTTACACGCAACAGAGAGTTCAATTTATGCTGGACTCAGCCCCGAAAATTACGCAGCGAGCCTATCTTGCAGAGCCCATAACTTCTTCAATTCTTATCCAAATTGATCCCCATTTTTCCCTACTTCTAGCCCTTTGTACTATCTTGAATTTGGTTCATAGAAATCAAATTTTCATTGGCTATATCGCTCGGGATCTGGGTCGCAAGATCGGGATTTAAGCATCCTGGTACAACTAAAACTTTATTTTCTAGTGCGACGAGGCTACCTTCCAAGAGCCATATCTTCTAGAATCCTCCTCCGAATTTATCCACGTTTGTTCCTATCTCTTGTCCTTAGTATTATCTCAAGTTTGATCTAGAGAACTTGATTTATCTTGGACTATATCTCCAGGAATCGTGATAAGAAGATGGGGCTTTCTTGTAAAACTCTATAAAAATTGCCCAGTTCACAGTCGCGACGGGGGGGCTCTTTCTTGGTTCGGGGCGAAGCCATGCTGCAATTCCAACTCACAAACTTTGACCTTGGCTTGAAGAGAGAAGTATTAGTTTTTCATTGCATCCTCCTGAGCTTGATTTCATGATCTATATTCTTAGTTCTTTTCCTCTTAAAATCACAAATCATCATAATTTTCTGCACTTTTCTGCTACATATGTGTTTTCCCCCGTTTTGCATCGATGATTTCTCTCTATTCTCTCAATCAACTCTCGTGATTTCAAATCTCATGCATTCACAATACACACACCTATCTTTTTCACCCTTCCACAGGGGTTAAAAACCTCTCCCCGATGAGTTTGCCCTTAATTTCTACCCCTATTTTATCACTGCGGGATTGATACTACACATGCATGTTCTAATGGGTTTTTTGTCCTTGTTTTGACTTTATTTTACAGGAGAGCATGAATACAACATGAGGCCCTTTTTCTCTAGCCGGCTGGAAGGAGAGGAGGTTTGAATCCATAAAGTGCCCCGCACCTCGTTTGTCAAGCGCGATCAAGTTTTCTTTCCAAGGTACACGGCGTCGTTCTTTACACTTCTTCATCCTTTGGTGTTGTTAATCCTTGGTGGCGATCACGGCCAGTTCTTCTATTCATTACCCCCTTGTTCATACTTCTATGACTGCTTCATATACATGCATGGTTAGTTAAGGGGCGCGGGGTAGATTAATCCATCTACATCCTTATTTTTTGGCTCACAGTGGGACAACCAATGCCCATCACGCTTGTTTTCATGCTCTTTTGTAGGTTGGGTGGGTGCATGTTCATGTTTAGGTAGTATTTCCTCCATTCTCCCACTATTTTTGGTATTTTACGGGCTCTGGTTGTGTGACGGTCTTATGGTAACCCGTCATGGTCATGTAACTGTCATTTGGTAGACCGTTACAGATTCTGGCAGTCCTACGCGCATGGTCACAGGGCCGTGTTCGTCGGGACATAACTTTTGATCCCGATGTCCGATTGCGCTTATTTTTCTTCCGTTAGATAGCCCTTTGTATTGTCTTTCCATACATATATCATTTGCATCATTTGGTTAACATTTGCATATTCTAATATTGTCCAACTTTTTAAGTTTTATGCATAAGTTCTGCAGGTAGGCTTAGGGACAGGTTCACAGGTACATCTTTACTCAGTGATTTGACTACCTTTCTGGTGTCTAATTGCACTGATTTTTATTCCATTGGATAGTTATTTGTATTATCTTTCCATCCATAGCTTATTTGCATCATTTGGGTCTCATTTGCTTAGTTAAAAATTATCATCATTTTACCATTTTGTGCATAAAATCTGCATGTGGTCTGCGCACAGGTTCACGGGGATAACTTTGCTCAGTGATTTGATTGACCTCTCGGGGTCAGATTGATCTATTCTTGGGCCCGTTATGCAGACCTTTGTATTGTCTTTCCATCCATACACTATTTATCTTATTTGGATCATGTTTGCATAGTTTAATCTAGACTTGATTTTCTAGTTTTAAGCTAGAATTTGCATGCACTCCGGTGCACATAGGGCCATACATTGCATATTATAGTTACATTTCTCACCTTGGTAAGTGATCCTCTCGCCTCCATATTTCTTGGGGTCGACTAGGTGATCTTATCCGGGACCTCCATAAGTCCCCGTGAGCCGTGGATTCCCACACGGATGTAGATATATATTTCTCTCCTCTCTCTCTCCTTTCACTAAAGGGGTCAAAAGTACGCCAAGCGCATGAACAAATGAGAGACAGAAGAGGAAATAGGGATTGAAGCAAAGTACCGTGATCGCCACCAAGATGCCGTACGCGACAGGCACGCCGTACCTTGGAAAATGGGGAGACACTCGCCTTGGTGCAGCGCTGGGGATGAACGGCTCGGTTAGGACCGCTCTGGGACGCTGCGAGGGACGCGGGAGGAACTGCTGCAGTGAGATGGACGGCGCATGAGGGATCGCACTCCAGTGAAGGACGGTTGTTTATGCACCGCACGAAACGTTGAACGGCTGGAGGATGACCGCTCAAGACCTTCACTCAGCAAGTTGAGAAGGGCTCGACCTCCACCCTCTCCGGCCGGCCAGAGGGGATGGGCCTCGTGCTGATTAGATGCTGACCTGCGAAACAACGTAGAGACACAAAAAAGACACCCAAATTAGACCTTAATGATGCAGTACATGTTCAAACGAGAAGAATTAAGCATGAACAAATGAAAAGGGGAATACCTGGGGGGTTTTAAACCCCTAGGGTGATAAAAAACGGGATGGTTGTGTGCATGTTATGAGAAGGAGGGGGCTACGCGGGTGAGAAACAAAGCATGCAATGAAAGAACACGGCAAAACTATGAAACAAAAAAAACTGCGAAGACTGGGCTACTCCCTTGACCGGAGGCTCATGCGGACGTAGAGAGCCTCCCTCCTTGGTGCTGGGTCGCTCAAGAATGCGGCAGGGCTTCGCCGTCGATCAAAATCTCCCCCCCTTTCGACGTCCGACCAATAGGGTCTATTTATAGAGCCTAGAAAGCCAACCTCGAAATTAGGGTTTAGAGCCATTTTCGGGACAAAATTATTGAAGATAAATCGTAGATAATACAATCCTCTCTCATCCAGTCGAAACGGCACTTAAAATGGTTGATTATCCACGGAGATATTGATAAAAGAAGTTGGGGATAAAACCATGAACAAAAGGGTTAAAATCTGTTAAAATTGAGCAACCGACGGGATGAACGGTCTTACGATAGACCGCTCAACCAGGTGGGCGGTTAAAAACTAACCGTCCATACCCGTCGGTGGAAATTCAAATAATCAGCAAATAATCCCAATTATCTCTCGAACTGGCTGAAACGTCCGCCGTGGGACCCTGACTATATGAACGGTTGGATAGAGACCGTTTTAGTGTAGCGCGGCACAAACGCGACCGTTTTATCCTGTCGGTGATAATTCAAAATATTTGGATAATTATCTGAGAAAACGGGCGCGCGTAGGACTCTGAGATATAGGCAGTTGGAATAGGCCCGTCCATGAACTTGAACGGTCCTGATCACACCGCACAAAATCCTGTCGGTGAATATTCAGAAAATCCTCAGAAATTAGCCGAAATGTATTGAACGGCTGATGTGGGACCGTTCATGATCTTGGGTACCTCATGTTTATAAAACAGTTCAATTAATCAAAGCCAAGGTCCGATATGCCCTGAATGGATACGACCTTTACCAAGGAGGGAGGCTACCCATAAAATGGGCCCAGGATGTGCCACAAAAAATGGCCCAGCAGATAATGGACAACTTAAGGCATCAATCAAATGGAGGTAAGAGAAACGGCTCAACTTATCGGTATAAAACGGGTGTCAACAGATGCCCCTCCTTAACGTCCTCTTTGCAGGGGAGCGAGCGGAGGTGAAGCGGAGGTGACACGGAACATGGAGACGAAGCGAAAATGTAGCGGAGTGGACCGGAAAAGCGGGCGTTAAGGTAAAACGACACCCGTTCCTACCACTAAGCGATGAGAATCTTTTAGAAAACCTTGAACCGACCGTCAGGAGTAATTGACCAAAAGGCGATGCCAATCTGGAGGGACTAAACTAAAGGAAATCAACCGACAAGACCAACCTCATGGGGGACACAATCCCGCGGTCCAATGAGGGGGCCACAAAAAAGAAAAAAAAAGATGCTAAAGCTCCAGACGGGGATCTTCTAGTCAACCGATCTCAACGAACCGACCAAAGAGAACCTTCAAACTCAGAGTGGAATTAGTTCATCTTACTCGAGCCTCTTAAACACATAGCTGACCGTTACCGACGGGACATTTCTTAAGCAAACCATGGGGCATGAAAGCTCAAAAGAATGCGTATGATGCATGCTGGGCTAAAACAAAAAGAAATCATTAAAACAAATGCCAAGAAAGATTAAAATATAAGATATTCGAGAGTAATATTGCTAAGCTGGGAACATCAGAGTCAAGATACCGTCCGCTACCACAGCGCGCGGATAGAACCGTCCTCCTCGTGACATCCCAGCTTAACGGCCTATCCGAAGGTTAGGTACATGAGCCTGGATCATCATTGTTTTTGTTGAAGGGGAACATCAAATCCTGGGACACATAAGAAACCTGCCGGCTCTCGAAATAGTATATATAATACCATATAATAATGCAATAAGGGATTCAGGGATAGAAGACCATACCTGACTTACCTGTGCAGGCAAAATGGCGAGACATGGTTGAAGTGATGCTGCATAAGATGATTAAGAGATGTATTTCCAAAGAAAATATTCAATATTCATGATTTAAACACATCAACGTGATATACGGCTGAATATTAACCGTTCTACATTATAAACGGCTCCATGTTAACCGTATGTACCTGATATCCAAGCAATTTTCTCAGAGCCGGTTGCCCGTGATGAACGGTTGTGTACACACCGTTTTAATTCGAACGGCTCTGTGGGAACCGCTCGTACCCAGAATTCCAACCGACATAGAATTAACGGTCAAGAGAGACATACGGTTAGGAACGAACCGTTCAAATAGTGAACGGTCTAACGATAGACCGTTCTTCTCTGGAGCTTCGAAAAAAAAGAACCCCTTCGTCTCCCTCCACCGTAACCGACGGTGGAAGGGACAAAGGGGCAAACAACGCCCACACTCTCCCTCTCTCACTCTCTCTTCTCAATCTCCCTCCCTCTCTCAACCTTCCCCCAGCCCATTTGATGACCCGGACGAAGCACCAGTCCGCCAGGCCACGGACCGCCGGTGAGGGCTCGCCGCCGCCGGAGCAACCGCCACCGCCGCCGGAGGAGGAGGGCACACCCGGGGTGACGATGGAGGAGCTCGCCATCATCATCGCCGACGAAGAGGCCCCTGCCGGCGAGGAGGAGGTGGCCGGAGGACCACCGCCCGCAGGGCGGCCAAGAAACCACGGGATCCCGAGGTAGGTTTCTCCCACCTTTTCTCCCATTTCTATTGTTTTAGTTCCATGCATGTTAGTTTTAGGGGCTTAGAGGGGTCTAGGGGGTTGTTTTTAGGGACCATGGAGGTCTCCCAGCCGGCTGGGAGGCCTCCACCGTCGTCGGGGACGACGATGGTAAAACGGTTTAACAGAAACCGTACTGCCAAAACAATGCGGTCCCCAAAGGACCGCCCCAAACAAACACGGTGCTGGGAGCGCCGTTTACACTCACATAGCCAACGGTTCCTTAAAAACACAATACGGTGAGGGTATCACCATTCAGAATACAGACGGGCCGTGTAGGTCCGTTCAAACATACAACCAAGCAACACAATACGGTCCTTAGAGGACCGTCATCAAAACAATACGGCCAGAGGTGGGCCGTTATTCCTTAGGAAGACGGGCAACCGGACGGTTCAGGGTGATCCGTCCATGATAAAAACGGCTAGGGATAGCCCGTTCAAACTGGGGGACCTGAGCAACAAAACGGTTTGAGTGAAGCCGCTCATCTATGGAGCGGTTTGGGAGTAACCGTTCTTAGAATCAATAATTGGGCTTTGAGCATTTTATTTATGTGAAACAAAATGTGAAACAAAATGACTAATGCAAAATAAAATGGATGAATGCAGGGGAAACGTAGGACCCGCACCTCCTGGCTACAGGTTCGGGCAGTGTACTTCGCATTGCCGGACTTCCAGAGGGAGCGATTGACTGCCATGGGGTTCACCCCCTTCCTGAGTATTGAGGTGTGTCGCTTTGACGCAGCTCTGCTCTATGTTCTGCACGACCGCTGGGACCTAGTGAGTCGGACGTTCTTGTTCCGTGGGGGCACATGGTTCCCACGTTGGAGGACGTGGCCAGGCTCACTGGCCTACGCGTGCACGGGTCGCCGGTCAGCGGGACTACTTTTCCTGACTATCGGGGGATGGCTCGGGAGCTGCTCGGCCTACAGCTGCGGCGCCCCGAGAGGCAGTCGACCCTCCTTCCCCGGGCTGCTCTCCAGGACAGCCTGGGTCTTCGACGAGCTGGTGTTGCAGTGGGCGAGCGACCAGAGGAGCACTTGGAGCGGCTTGTCGGATTGGCGAGGCCGAGGGTCGCAGCGGCACCGGGACCAGAGGCAGACAGAGTACTACGACGGTTTCTGATGCTGATGTTCGGGCGGCTTCTCTTCTCCACTCGGGCGGACGTGATGAGCTGTCGCTTCCTCCCCTTCCTCCAGGAGCTCGAGCATGTAGGTGACTATGCTTGGGGAGCAGCGGTCCTCGCCTTCCTCTTTGACACCCTTAGTTCGACGGCGCGTCGGACGATGCTTGGGGGCTTCTCCCCCTTACTCCAGGTGCGACTCTCTTCCCTAGTCTTAATTATGCAACTCTATATGCTGACTGAATGCTGACACAACCTTGTGATACAGGTGTGGGCCTACGTGCGCCTATGTGGGTTGGGGAGAGGCGAGGAGACCCGCCCCGGGCTCCTGCCGATAGCGCGGAGGTGGACAGCACCTCGGGAAATGATGGCCCTGAGGAGGCAGGTTCGGGAGCTGCAGGACGACCTGGACTCTCTACCGTACACCTCGGTACGCTTCTAGACTCAGACTCTTTAAATACATGCTATTCTGACGATACTGATGCAGTTTCCTATTCTTTGCAGGTACGGTGGACCCCTTACACGGAGGAGAGCCCGGAGGGTCAGCCGTGGGTGACTGAGGCCTTAGCCTTCTCTGGCCGGGACGTGTGGCTTCACTGCATGAATGTGGTGGAGCCACTACACTTTAAGTTGGTGATGAGGACCATCGGGGTCTATCAGCCGGCCGTTGAGTTCCCTGCGCCCGAGAAGGCGGGGGAACGAGTGTCGAGGACGACCCGGGGACTCCGCGAGGCGTACGACTGGACAGCGAGGAACGCCGAGCAGGTTGCTGACTGGGCCGCGCGAGGGCGAGTGGTGACCGCCCGGGCAGAGAGCGACAGTGCGTACTACACTGCGTATGCACGGCACTACCGGGACCAGGTGTTCCGAGGCGCCCACCGACCGGTACGACTTCTAAGCTTAAACTTTGTCTATCATGCTTATGATTCTTATATGATGCACTGACAAAGACTTTTACATGTAGGTTGACCCTGCAGGACGGGTGGCAGAGTTGCAGGGACTCCTGCACTCCACCATCCGGGAGAGAGACAAGGCCCGGCAGGCCCTGGCCCTACTGGTGAGTTTCCTAAACCTCAGACTTTTTCAAGTTATGCAGTTCTATATGATTATGATTATGCTTATGACTGACCTGGAGTATTTGGATGCAGCGCGCCGAGGGTGCTCAGAGGGCGGGACCAGACGCTCCTTCTTCCTCCTCCGTCCAGACCCCAGCAGACCGAGCCGATCGGGATGCGAACTTCACTCGGATGGTAGAGCGGGCCAAAGCGGCCGAGGTGGCACTCGTGGAGAGGGTACACGAATCTCTACACTTCCTCTTGCTTATTTATGCTTATGAAATGTATGAAATGTGACCAACTGATAGTGATATGTGAATGCAGACGTCCGAGCTGTCCCGCCTGCGGGCGGAGTTGGAGCAGAGCCGAGTAGCGGCTAGGGAGGAGGCAGTCCGTGTGCGGGAGGAGGTTGCGCTGGGCCAGCCAGCGGGCACAGTGGAGATGGCGCTCCTTCGGCACGAGCTAGAGCGACTCCGGGCGGATGCGGCGGAGTTGGTGCGAGTTCGAGCGGAGCGGGATCGTGCTCTGATTGAGATGTCCGGGCTGAACGGAGAGTTGCGGGTATTTAGAGAGATGAGCCGGCGATCGCGCAGCGGGACTCCGAGTGGCAGCCACGGCACTCACGGCTCTGTGAGGAGTTACTTTACTAGTTCCTCCGGCCATCGGAGGAACGAGGAGGAGGAGCGGCGCCGGCGACGGCGTGATGAGGCGACCTCAGCGATGCCTCCTCCAAAGAGGCATGAGGGTGAGGGGGACAGTGGCGGGAGCCAGGGAAAGGGGGCTGCTTGACTTGTTGTACCGGGCCCGTCCTTTGTATATGATATATTATGATTAGTGATGCCTATCCTTGTTTTTCATTTGTTCTGTGGATGAATGTATGCATGAGTGGGCAAATGAGTTTGAGGAGCTCGCTTAGCCTGAGAGAGATGAGCGACGCACACGCCGACTTGAGTGAGGTGAGAGCGCACACGCCGACTTGAGTGAGATGAGAGCGCACACGCCGACTTGAGTGAGATGAGAGCGCACACGCCGACTCGAGTGAGATGAGAGTGCACACGCCGACTTGAGTGAGAGCGCACACGCCGACTCGAGTGAGATGAGAGTGCACACGCCGACTCGAGTGAGATGAGAGCGCACACGCCGACTTGAGTGAGATGAGAGCGCACGGGCTGACTTGAGTGAGATGAGAGTGCACGCGCTGACTTGAGTGAGATGAGAGCGCACACGCCGACTTGAGTGAGATGAGTGCGCTAAATGACGGAGGCATGAGTGCAGCAGGTTAATTGGGGAGCAGAGCATATGGACGGTTCTCCGCTAGCTGTTCGTATGTAAGAGCGGTTCTCTAAGGACCGCGTGAATTCGTTGGAACGGTTCTATATAAACCGTATGAGTGGTGGAACGGCGGAGTTCGGGCCGTACAAGTCACTGGGCCCAAGCTTCCTTTGGAGAGAAAAACGGTTGATGATGGGCCGTATAATGGATGGACGGTCTATCGTAAGACCGTCCAATCCCACGTCCGATTTGCTTGAGAGGGGACTCCCTGGAGAGTCCCCAGCCCGAGGGCAAGGTGCTTTGAACTTATCACAACCCTATCCAAAACTCGTCCTAGACTTATCTGGGCCTAATCCTAAGAGGCTTAGGCTCTCTAATGAACCCTATAAGTAGCAGGTAGGCCTGAACCCTCAACTCACCCATCTTCCTTCTCCTAAAGCCTAAAACCTTTGATTCTCGTCACCTCATCATGAAGAGGGCTTTTGATGGAAGTTCCGCGGGGGGAGCGTCGTTTGAAGGACCGCGACCGGCTAGAAAGGAGCGGGAAGCGATTCAACGACTAAGCTTGATTCCTCGACATCTCAGCGCCACCCCTATGAGAGAGGTAAGTTTGCTTAGAATATGTTCAAATTTTCATCTCTTGATTTCCTCTTATATCTCTTTACACCCCTTGCTTCCTTCTTCTTTTCAGCTTCTTCCCGGCCCGAGGCGCTTTTCTAATTTAAAGTGGGTGGCTCCCATGGTCCGTGCATTGCCCCTCGGGGTGACTCATCTTCTCAAATCCTGGCACTTGCACTCCCTCTTAGTTCTAGGTCAGAATTACCCTAAACTTTCCTTAGATTGGCATAGTATTTTGCTCTGATGGAGATCTGGCACCCTCAGACTCACACTTTCTTCTTCCCATCTTTTGAGGCCACCATCCTATTAGAGGAGGTAGAGACATACTTCGGGCTCCCTAGGTCCAAGGTGGGGGAGGAAGACTTGATATGCCATACCGTTGCCCCTATAGACCCAAAACTCATCCTAGGAGGGTTCCTACCTGACAGCGGGGATTTTCGCACCTTCGTAGGCCCTCGCCACATCCACCTCCTTCCTCTGAGCCAGTGGGTAGTAGAGCATTGCCGGGATAAGTGCGGCTGGGTTGAAGCCATAGCCAAAGCTGCGTCTATCTGCCTATGCGGGGCCATCCTTTTCCCTTCAGCCGACCATGTCCTAGAGATTCCTTTACTCAGCACCATCAGCGGCCTTTGGCAGGGACTTTCCATCTCTCAGGCTATCTTAGCTTATCTGTATGAGGGTCTCACTTCGGCAGCCTTAGGAGGTCCTCTCTTTGGTTCGATGATCCTATTGGAGTGTTGGATGGGAGTTAGGATGAAGTTTACCCTGAGGGAGAATATTACTTCAGTTAGCAGGATCTTTGGGAGCCATCCCCTTTACTTCATAGGGGGCGCCTTCAGGTTTTCTCCACAGGTTGAGTGCAGGATGGCTGAGCTGAAGACCAGGGACGAGTGGCGCCCGTACATCCGCAGGCTGCCCCTGGATAGGTTTGTGATGCGCCCGGACTTCCTCCATGATACCATCATCAGGCTACCGAGGAGAGCTGGCTTGGACTTGAGGCTCGTGAGCGACACCACTTTAGCGATGTACAACCCACACAGATGCTACCTGCAGATCGGGCTCCCCCGGACGGTGCTACCTATGCTACCCTACCTTCCCATGCTACAGGCACGGAGGATCGGGACAGAGGAGGACGAGCAGGCGGTCAGGAGTGCGTTGATCATGTGGGAGGTGAGCAGGGTGCATACCCTACCAGCAGAGGTTGAGGAGGTTCCAGAGACTAGACAGGCTTATCTTAGGGAGTTGAGAGAGATACGTCCTTACGGGGATGCCCTGCGGCGGACTGAGTGATTTTCTTTTGTTTTTTTATGATGATATGGGATAGGATTTTATATTCGGACAACTTGATATATGATAAGGTTTGATGAGATTGAGTTTGAGCTTTGCAATATGATTATGATGTGATGTGATTGTATAGGCTAATGCGAGGATTGAATATTCCTGTAGTCCCGAGTCAACTGTCCTTCCGACTTGCCCCTGCACACATGCAAACACGAAACAGATTAAATCTATTTTAGGCTCAGCCCCTTGCCTACAGCAAGTTAGGAGACGACCCTTTCTTGACTTTTGGTCAAGGGGGGTGAGCCTTATTAAATAGGCAAATATCAAAGTGCGAGAAAATGCAGATGAATGCAAGAAGAAAACATGTAAACGCAATTTTTGTTGGATTTTGAAATATTTGGTTTTTTTTGGGTTTTGAAATATTTGATTTTGTTGAAATATTTGATTTTGTTTGGGTTTTGAAATATTTTATTTTTTTGGGTTTTGAAATATTTGATTTTGTTTGGGTTTTGAAATATTTGATTTTTGTTTGGGTTTTGAAATATTTGATTTTTTTGAGTTTTGAAATATTTGATTTTTTTGGGTTTTGAAATATTTAATTTTGTTTGGGTTTTGAAATATTTGATTTTTTTTTTGGGTTTTGAAATATTTGATTTTTTTTTGGGTTTTGAAATATTTGATTTTGTTTGGGTTTTGAAATATTTGATTTTTTTTTTTTGGGTTTTGAAACCAGCTCGGGTCTCAATAGCAGGGACCTTCTCGTCTTGCTACGGAATTCCAAGGTTCAGCGCGTGCAGGAAAGGGGACCGCCCGTGATCGACGTCGACTTTGCTCGACGGTGCTTCTGCTGAGGCCATATCCGGGGTGGGATTCATTCCTTGGGAAAGTAAAAAAGATTGAGTAGGGAAGCCGACGATAGGTGTAGAGATTTTTTAGGGCTTGAGTTCTTTCCCGGGACCCCCTTTTCTCAAGGAATCTGGTCTGTTGCGCCGGGGCTTTGTATCCGTCATCGAACCTTCACCCGCTCTAGGCACGCATGCGACCGGGCTCATAACGTCCCGCGGGGAAACTGTACTGCCACTCTTGCCATGCCTAGCCGCATTTTTCGGGGATTCAGGGAGCTTCGAGCTTTGTGCTTTCGGCTTTTGCCCCTGTTCTTTCTTTTTCTTCTTCTTTTTTTGTTTTTGTTTGCTTTCCTTTTCCTTCTCTTTCTTTCTTTTTTCTTATTTTGCGGAGTGAGGTCTTAACGGATTGCCCCTATTTGAGACCTTTTTCTTTTGACGGGGAACCTGGGTCAGTTCTCGCCCCCTTATTCACCACTTGCCCCTTATCTTCAACCGAGAGAGAGGAAATGCAAGGATTTCCACCATCCCCGAGCATGGCCAAAGGAGAAACGGTGTCGGGTAGCATGAGAGAATACCGCACCACGGGGTCGTGTAGTGTGTGAGATGCTGAACCTGGGTCCTCCTTTCGCAATTTGGTGGGGTATGCCCTGCCATCGAGCCGTTCACTAGTTTTATTTTTATGGATGAAAACGCTTTAAATACAGCCCATTCCACGGGTTCGGCAATTCCTCCCCCTCTGAGTTAATTAGACGATACGCATTGCCAGGATAAGCTTCTTTGATTACGAAGGGCCCTTCCCAGTTGGGTTGCAACTTAGACCTGGGACCTGCAGACCTGATGAATTTACGTTTCAGAACCATATTACCCACTTGAAACTTTCTTTCGATGACCTTCTTTTGAAAATATCGCGAGACCCACTTTTGATATACTGAAACATGATTGGCCGCATTTAACCTCTTCTCGTCTAAAAGTTCCAGTTGGACTAGCAACGCCTCTCGATGTTCGTCGACATTAAGTTCCTTATCCAGCTGCACCCTTAGGGAAGGGATTAGAATTTCATACGGGAGTACCGCTTCCATTCCGTAGGTGAGGGCAAAGGGAGTCTGCCCTGTGGGAGTGCGGACGGAGGTGCGGTAGGTCCATAGAGCTTCTATCAATTTGTCGGCCCAATCAGCAAATTTATGTGATTCGCATGTTTTCTTGATAATTTTGAGAAGGGTCTTATTCGTGGCTTCAGCCTGGCCATTACCTTGGGGGTAGTATGGCGATGAATGATGCAAAACTATATTGAATTTCTTACAGAGGTCCTGGAGTTCTTGTGAGATGAATTGAGGCCCGTTGTCGGTGACGATGCTGCTTGGCACTCCGAACCGCGAGATAATGTTCTTCATGATGAAGCGGCATACTGTGGTGGCTTTGATTTCTGCATAAGCTTCAGCTTCGGCCCACTTGGTAAAGTATTCTGTAGCCGTCAGAATGAAGGATTTCTGTTTAATCGCAGAGTTCGGATCACCGAGGGGCCCGATGATGTCGAAGGCCCACATAGAAAACGGTCAGGGGGCCGTAACAGGATGGAGAGAAGAGGCCGGAGCGTGGATTTTGTCGGCATGGATTTGGCACTGAAGGCACCTACGGACATAGGTAGAGCAATCTTCTTCTAGGGTTGGCCAGTAATAGCCCTGCCTAAGAATCTTCTTTGCCAAGGCCTGTCCGTTCACATGCCCTCCACACTCGCTGGAGTGGGCTGCTTCCACAACCTTCCAAGCTTCTTCGTCATCTAGGCACCTCATTAGAACTCCATTCAGGGCCCGCCTATACAATTCACCGGCGATGATCGTGTACCTGGCGGCGACTCTTCTAATGGCTTTTCGTTGCTCAGCATTGGATGTTTCCGAAAATGTACCATCCTTGCAGTACTGCTCGATCTCATAAAACCACGGCAATTCTTCCTCTTCAATGATCTCCTCGAGCTCAGTTAATGAAACCTCTTTTATTTCCTCCCTTTCTATTTTCTTCTCTACGGACATCCTAAGATTGTCGAACCAGGGATCTTGCGGGGAAGGAACGTCTAGCCTTTGGACCACAATGGTCTCGGTGGCGCGACTTAGGGGGAGTGATAGAGAAGAGGCGAGAGACGCCAGGGCGTCGGCCAAGATATTCTGAGAGCGGGGAGTGTGAATATAGACGAGTTTCCTGAATTGCCTGGCCAAAAGCGTGACCAGATCCTGGTAGGGTTTGAGCTTAGGATCACGGGTGCGGTAGGTTGACAAAACTTGACGCAGCACCAGCTGGGAGTCTCCTATGATGTTTAGGTATCGCGCACCCAAGATGTAGGCGTGCTTCAGACCAGCAAGGAGAGCCTCATACTCGGCTATATTGTTGGTGGCGGGAAATGAGAGTTGATACGCCACGGGGATGGTCACCCCTTCTGGAGTAAGGAGAACGGCCCCGACTCCGCTGCCCTGGGAATTAAGGGCACCATCAAAGTGGAGGGACCAGAAAGGAAGATGAGTGATCACCGCCAGGTGTTCATCGGGGAATTCATCCTGGATGGAATCAGTGCGAGGGATAGGAGAATGAGCTAGGTGCTCGGCAATAGCATATCCCTTGATTGCTTTCTGCACGATGAAGGTGATGTCGAACTGGGAGAGAAAACTTTGCCAGCGAGCTAGCCGATTAGAAAGGACCGGCTTTTCCAACAGATAACGAATGGGGTCCATTCTAGAGATGAGCCTGACCTCGTGGGCGAGAAAGTAGTGTTTAAGCTTCTGTGCTACCCATACTAGTGCTGCACAGGTTTTCTCCATAGCAGTGTACTTGGATTCAGCATGATTAAATAACCTTGAGAGATAGTACGCCGCCCTTTCTCTTCCTTCATCATCAACCTGTGCCAAAACAGCTCCTAGGGAGTCCTCAATTACAGAAATGTACAGGATCAGGGGTTTCCCGGGGACGGGTGGTTGTAGAACTGGGGGATTAGAGAGGTACACCTTGAGTTCCTCATAGGCCTTTTGACATTGTTCATTCCATTCGAATTTCGCGCCGGCCTTTAACAGGTCATAAAACGGGCGGCATCTTTGCGAATGCTGAGATATGAATCTCCTGATAAATTGCAAACGCCCGATCAAACCTCGAAGCTCAGTGACGTTCTTCGGCGGTGGCATTTCTATGACGGCCTTTGCCTTGTTTGGATCGATCTGAATCCCCCGTTTACTAACTATAAACCCAAGCAATTTCCCTGATGCAACTCCGAACACACATTTCTTTGGATTCATCTTTAACTTGTATTCCCTAGCCCTTTGCAGTACCTTGGCTAGAATGGCGGGGTGCTCTTCTTGTGACCTCGATTTGACCAAAATATCATCCACATAAGCTTCTAAATAAACGTGCATCATATCGTGGAAGATAGCCATCATCGCTCTTTGTTAGGTGGCACCTGCATTTTTCAACCCAAATGGCATGACGACGTAGCAGTATGTGCCCCATGGTGTGGTGAACGAGGTCTTTTCTTGATCCTCCGGAGCCAAAAGGATTTGGTTATACCCCGAGTAGCCGTCCATGAAGGAGAGGGCTTCGTATCCAGCTGTATTATCGACCAAGACGTCGATGTGAGGAAGTGGAAAATCATCTTTCGGGCATGCCTTGTTTAAGTCCCTGAAGTCAATGCAGATTCGAATTTTACCATCCTTCTTCATCACCGGGACTATATTCGCCACCCATTGTGGATACAGCACCACTCTAATGAACCGGGCCTTATGTAATTTATCGACTTCTTCCTTAATCCTTAAGGCCATTTGCGGGTGAAATCTCCTTGCCTTCTGTTTAACGGGCGTTGCCCCTGGTTTGAGAATCAGCCTGTGTTCAACCAAGGCGGGGTCAAGACCCGGCATGTCTTCGTAGGACCAGGCGAAAGAATCACTGTACTCCCTCAAGACTTTGACAATCTCCTCTTCGACTGGAGGAGGGAGATTGGCGGAAATAAGTATGGGCCTGGGGTCCTCTTCTGTTCCGAGGTTGATTTCCTTAGTGGATTCATCCACTGCTACAGAAGGCTCGTCGAACTTCTTCAAGCCTTGGGCATATAGGTCAACAGTGTCATCTATTTCATCTTCCTCATCATCAGCTGGGTCTTTCTCATTCACAATTTCATATACTCCTAGTCCATCCTTGCTCCATCCTTCATCAACTCCCTCATCATCTTCCAGGATAATTGCGGTCTCCACAAATTCCGGACACTTCAACAGAGCATGACATCTCCCAGCCAAATCTTGTAGAAACCTACTGGGGATGGTTCTAGGAAGGCGCGTTACGACAGGTGCCGCAGACGTGGATGGGCTGACAAAACTCGAACTAGATTCTACCCTGACTGACTCGACCATCCTAGAGGACTCTGTACACTGTACATCTAATCTAGGGGAGAAGAAATCTACCGGAAAAGAAACAGGGGTCTCGTGCCCCTGGGAATCTGGGTAGAACATAGCGTAATCTTCCATGGAGACCTCCGTTTTGAGATTGGCGTTTTTTTTTGGAGGCCGGAAGTGATCACACAACAGGAGGAAGAAGGCGGAGGAGGAGGAAGTTGCATGGGGAACAATTCCGGGAAGATGCAGTCAAAGAAAGGGTCAGAAGACTTAAACCACATTTCATGGAGCTGAGCTCCTGGAGGAGGAGGAGTGAATAGGGTTGATAGATCAATGGGCGGGCAGCGCCCGCAAGCACATGGAACGAATAAAATTTCAGGTCTCTCCGCAAAGTACGGGTCGACCAGGAGTGGAGGGGAACGGGGAACAGAATCCCGCTGTTGAAACCAGGAAGCGAGACGGGATGGGGACATAGAATAGGTAGTGATGGAGCTCCCTATCTTCCGGGGCCCCTGGCGGGCCAATGGCATCGGGGGGCGCCTTACCAGCTGCGTCTCCTTCTTCTTTGGGTTACCCTCTTCTTCATAAAACATCTTTGCAAAGCAGTTAGCAAAGTCTTCCAAGTCACCGGCTAGCCCTTGCGGTGGTGGTGGAGGATCGGCAACAGCACAAGCTTCGTCCATCTTTTCTTCAAGGCTGGATGGCGAGGTCTTCAAGGTGCCGGGCTGCAACGGACCCTTCACAAAATGTTGCCGGTAGTCCCAGGTCAACGGCCCAGAGTCCCCAAGCACATGGAGGATTCATGGTAGCCGAGGCCCCGGCGGCCCATCTTCCTTCCCCTGGGAACGGGATTGGTTCGGCCCTGCAGCTGTGCGCCGAGTCCTCGACCTGGCTGATAGCCCAATTTTAGAATTATGTGCCACCCTCTGGAGTCTCTCATCTTGGGCTTAACCTTCACATTGATTGGTGCAGCGGTGGGCTTGCGCGACGCATACGCCCACGAATAGTTCAAGTCCATGACAGATAGAACAGGTCTGTTGCTTGGCCACAGTGTGGGCAGAATCTTGGCTGCTATGGCGTCAACGTTTTGAACTGTGAAACACTTTTCACCTTGACCACTCGCCCCTGGAATGGGAACTTCAGACACTGGTGGGCGGTCGAGGGGACGGCGTTCAAACTATTCAACCATGGACGACCCAGAATGGCTTTGAACATTGGGTCTATGTCCAACACATAAAATTCTACATCCATCACCAAGGGCCCTAGCTCGGCCTGTACAGTTACTACCCCGTGACAAGCACGTCTGGAGTTATCATATGCGGCTATCGTGGTTGGTGTCGGCTTGAGCATGTTCTCTGATATATTACAAGCACGAAGGGTACTCAATGGGCAGACATTTATCGACGCCCCTGTATCCACAAGGGCGGATTCCACGGTCGTTTTGTTTAAAGAGATGGTAATGCATAACGGCATCTGCCGTGCCTCAGGAGGCGCTAATTCTGTCTCAGCAAATGCAATAGAGGGCCCCTTTGTGATCGTGGCCAAGACCGCGGGCAGGCTATCCACCGCCACATCCTCGCTCACCATAACTTTCTGTAGGAAGATTTTCAGGGCGTCTTGGTGGAGCGGCGACCTCTTGATCAGCTCTAACACTGAGATTTTAGCCGGCAGCCGGTCTAAATGCTGTAATAAGTCATATCTCGTGCCCGGCACCGGATCTATCTCCTCTGGTTCAACTGTAGGGGATGAAACTGCAGGGTTTGGTGCAGATGCACCTGGGGAGGGAAACATTCTCTGGAAGGGACGCCCGCTCCGAAGGGCGCATTATGATGCTTGTACGGCCTGGACTGGACCCCCGCTTGGCCTGGTGGGGTAGGCGAATGGCGTGGAGATGGGGGTGAGGATGACGGGAGTGGGCTTAATGGGCCCTGGTGGAGGGGAAATGGGCGAAGGGTTAAGCTTAGGGGAGATGATGGGAGGCATGGCGGGTGGTGGTGAGAGGACGGATGGAGTAGGGGGGAATGTAGAGGGCCTAAGAGGCGACGCGGGGGAAGTGATGGGCGGTGTAGCGGCGGGTCTAAGGATGGAGGGGATGGCAGGTGTGGGAGAGTAGTGGTGGTGTAAGGCCAAGAGATGGGCGGGGGTCTCATCATCAAACGTCCACCCAGCGTTAGGGGCTGGGCGCTGGACCACATTCACTTGTGCTGGGGCCGGTGCCGGCGGTTGCTGTTGTTGCGGAGGAGCGGGCTGATGTATTGGCATGGGATTTTGATGGATCCCAAGGTCTTGCTGCTGCGGTGGAGGCTGTGGCTGCTGTTGGGGTTGTTGTTGCTGCTGCTGCTGGGGCACCGCCTGTTGCGGCCTGGCCTGTCTCTGCCTCTGCTTGATATCCTCAATTAGTTGGCGCATCTGGGCCCAATCAATTCTCTGGCCCTCATGCAAATCATACACCAGATCTCTGAATTGGTAACATCGCTCTATTGTGTGCCCCGATTGCCGATGGAATATACAATATCGGGATTGGTCGGCAGCCGGATTCCAGTTCGGGCGCTCAGGCGGCAACTGAAGGTCGCCAGTATACATTAGAGCAGAGAAAATATCTGGCAAGGTCTCCGGAAGAGGGGGGTAATGAGCCCTCTTTGGAGCTGGTCGAGCAGAGCCATAGGTGGGGGGTGGAGGAACATTATTATACTGCGGGGGCCGCTGAGGCTGTTGGGGTGGCGGAGGTGCCTGTTGAGGGTATTGCGGGACCTGGAAGGCAGACTGGGGAACTGGCGGAGCGGTGAACTGGGGGTTACGCTGAGGTGGTGGGAAGCGGGGTGGAGCGGCGTGTTGGGGGAACTGAACGGCCTAGACTTGCTCGTTAATTTGTACCCCCTCAGTGACGCGGCCCTGGGTTTTCTTAGTGGCTTTTGGCTTCTGGGCCTCGAACAAAGAATGGATGGGGGAGTCTTTAAATTGGGTTTGAATAAACCTAGCTCTGCTGTATAGTTGGTGCATGTTCGAAATGTCATTCATTGCCAGAATGTTTCTGAAAGTTGGCGTAGCATTGGAAATTAGCAACTTTACTTTTTCCTCTTCCAGAATCTGCCCGGGCACCCGCGAGGCCATTTGTCTCCAGCGATCTGCATAAGTTGCGAAGTCTTCCTCCGGCTTCATCTTCTCCGCCACCAGGTCAGTGAAAGAGTACTCGGGTCCGACCCGATCCTGAAACCTCTGTATAAACTTCTCCTTGACGGTCTTGAAATTCTGAGCCTCCTCCAGAGGCAGGGTGTAAAACCATTCCAGCGCGACCCCCTCCAGGGACCGACGGAACAAATAAGCCATCAAGCGATCATCCTGTTGGAACTGCGCAGACTCGTATAAGAACTCCCGGACATGGATGAACGGGTTGCCATTCCCATCATATTTGCGGTACACGGGGAGCTCCGACTGGGAAGGAAAACGTAGGTCCCTGAAGTTAGGGATAGGGACGTCGGCAAGAGATTGCGGACCGACCCGCTTGTGGAGGAGATCAATTTGTTGCTGCATAGCAGCCCACTTGTCAAGAATTTCTCGTTCCCGGGAAGGAGGGGGGGAGCAAGAGGAGTAGCGCCCGGATAGGCGACCAAAGGATAAACTGACGAAGGAGGCGGCCCATAAGAGGGGTACTGGGCCGAGGAAGGGCCCATATCTGTATGAGCGACCTGAGCCGCCCCCGCCTGTGACCTAGCGAAGTCTGCCGGGGCCATGAGGGCCTGAGGCGATGGAGAAATTGTAGGGTATGGCTCAAGATAAGGAACAGAGGGGATCGGGGATTTCCCTTTATCCAGTTGCTGATGGACCGATGTGGACGCCTGGCCCATTTCCATGTTGGGATAGCGAAAGTTCTGAGGGCGGACTGGAGTAAGGTCAATGGGAGCCACGGAAGTGGTCCCAACCACAGGAGCTGAAGTGGCGACATTGGCCGTGGCATGAGCCAGAGCTAAGGCCGGGGCATCGCCCCCTTGCAAAGCTTGTCTGATGAGATGGAGTTGGGTGGGGTCCAATTGGGCCATCATGTCGAGGATCGTACTGGCTGAATTCTGGTTGGGCGGGTTTGAAAAAGAGGGTCGGGGACCCTCGCCAAGAGAGGTCGGGAGTGAAGGGGCCGTCCCCTCTCCCCCTTGCAAGTGGGTGACCCGAGGGGGGTCCTCAAGGAGACCACGAGGAAGGGAGTCCTCATGGGCCGCAGAGAAGTCGTATGACGACATGGAAGAAGAAGCGGAATCGAACAAGGGGTTGGAGTAGGAATGGAAATAAGAATCAACCCTAGGCAGTGATCGTGGGGGCAGAAGGCAGTCCCACATACACCAAGACACTTGATACTAGAACAAGCAACACTAAATCAATCAAATCCACCAAGCAAATAGTAAGCATACAATGGAGCGAGATGAGAGTAGAATCACTCAATAATGCAATCAAGTTCTTAAAATGATGCTCGTCAGTTCCTTATATCTTCGGGTTTGAACCTTAGTGGATTAATGAAAATGTCAACTCTCTCGACCACTAGGCGCCTGATTGGGATGAGAACGAGGAACCGGGTGACCCTATTGGGACTTCTCACTCGCGGATGCAACCCTAGACGGGGTGGATACGGTACAACCTGCCCGGCGTCCGTGTGGGAATCCACGGCTCACGGGGGCTTACGGAGGTCCTCAGCAAGATCCCTAGTCGGCTCCAAGGAATATGGAGACGAGAGGAAACCCTACCTCGGTAGGAATGCAACTAATATGGGAAAATATCGATGCTCCTATGCGCACCGGAGTGCATGCACAAACTAGCCTAGCAGCTATCAATCAATGAGCAAGTATACACATGAGTAATAAAAGCATGGTCATGCAATAATAATAACAAGATGGCAGGGGGAGCCAACAAACAGCACCGGGAGCAATATATATATCAGCCAAAACACTAAGCAAGAAGACAGAAATGCACTGTGATAGGAGATGTGCGGTCCTCCTCTGACCGCTCTAAGTACTTAGACGGTCCAATTTCAGCCGTAATGCATGGGCAGAAAGCAAGGGACATACCAGACAGACGGCCTATGGTCAACCGCACGCGTGTTTGAACCGCCGCCTCACAGCCGTGTATCTGCCACCAGAAAGTAGAGCGTACCTGTGCCTGGGCGCGGGACGGTTGTGTGAAAGCCGCTCAAATAGATGGACGGCGTCCAGGGAGCCGTCTGCAACAGGAAAGGCCGGGGTAGATCAACCTGAAGGCAGAGTATATGAGCGGTGTAGAATCAACCGTGCTGATGGTTAGACGGCTCTGGACGAACCGCGTGTGCACCAGAGGACAGAAACCGCATCCAACCTGTAAATCACTCCAAGAAGAAAACCTTGACAAGGACTAAGAAGGGTCAGCAATTCAAAAGCACGATGGGCACTAGGAGTCCCACCGTGATCGCCACAAAAGGGGTGTAGATATATATTTCTCTCCTCTCTCTCTCCTTTCACTAAAGGGGTCAAAAGTACGCCAAGCGCATGAACAAATGAGAGACAGAAGAGGAAATAGGGAATGAAGCAAAGTACCGTGATCGCCACCAAGATGCCGTACGCGACAGGCACGCCGTACCTTAGAAAATGGGGAGACACTCGCCTTGGTGCAGCGCTGGGGATGAACGGCTCGGTTAGGACCGCTCTGGGACGCTGCGAGGGACGCGGGAGGAACTGCTGCAGTGAGATGGACGGCGCATGAGGGACCGCACTCCAGTGAAGGACGGTTGTTTATGCACCGCGCGAAACGTTGAACGGCTGGAGGATGACCGCTCAAGACGTTCACTCAGCAAGTTGAGAAGGGCTCGACCTCCACCCTCTCCGGTCGGCCAGAGGGGATGGGCCTCGTGCTGATTAGATGCTGACCTGTGAAACAACGTAGAGACACAAAAAAGACACCCAAATTAGACCTTAATGATGCAGTACATGTTCAAACGAGAAGAATTAAGCATGAACAAATGAAAAGGGGAATACCTGGGGGGTTTTAAACCCCTAGGGTGACAAAAAACAGGATGGTTGTGTGCATGTTAAGAGAAGGAGGGGGGTATGCGGGTGAGAAACAAAGCATGCAATGAAAGAACACGGCAAAACTATGAAACAAAAAAAACTGCGAAGACTGGGCTACTCCCTTGACCGGAGGCTCATGCGGACGTAGAGAGCCTCCCTCCTTGGTGCTGGGTCGCTCAAGAATGCGGCAGGGCTTCGCCGTCGATCAAAATCTCCCCCCCTTTCGACGTCCGGCCAATAGGGTCTATTTATAGAGCCTAGAAAGCCAACCTCGAAATTAGGGTTTAGAGCCATTTTCGGGACGAAATTATTGAAGATAAATCGTAGATAATACAATCCTCTCTCATCCAGTCGAAACGGCACTTAAAATGGTTGATTATCCACGGAGATATTGATAAAAGAAGTTGGGGATAAAATCATGAACAAAAGGATTAAAATCTGTTAAAATTGAGCAACCGACGGGATGAACGGTCTTACGATAGACCGCTCAACCAGGTGGGCGGTTAAAAACTAACCGTCCATACCCGTCGGTGGAAATTCAAATAATCCCAATTATCTCTCGAACTGGTCGAAACGTCCGCCGTGGGACCCTGACTATATGAACGGTTGGATAGAGACCGTTTTAGTGTAGCGCGGCACAAACGCGACCGTTTTATCCTGTCGGTGATAATTCAAAATATTTGGATAATTATCTGAGAAAACGGGCGCGCGTAGGACTCTGAGATATAGGCGGTTGGAATAGGCCCGTCCATGAACTTGAACGGTCCTGATCACACCGCATAAAATCCTGTCGGTGAATATTCAGAAAATCCTCAGAAATTAGCCGAAATGTATTGAACGGCTGATGTGGGACCGTTCATGATCTTGGGTACCTCATGTTTATAAAACAGTTCAATTAATCAAAGCCAAGGTCCGATAAGCCCTGAATGGATACGACCTTTACCAAGGAGGGAGGCTACACATAAAATGGGCCCAGGATGTGCCACAAAAAATGGCCCAGCAGATAATGGACAACTTCAGGCATCAATCAAATGGAGGTAAGAGAAACGGCTCAACTTATCGGTATAAAACGGGTGTCAACAACGGACACCGGGCCGGTTGTACCTTTCCACCCCTTAGGCTTGCATTTGCATAAGTGTGAGGGAGTTAACCTTAGTCAACCCAAAGTTTGGACCTTATTCCCATAGGATTCCTATCTTGAGGGAATTATTATTAATTCAAATCATTAAAAGGTCTATTAAAATCTCTAAAATATTTCCCATCATATCAACTTGTTTGACTTGGGTGAAAACTCTCACATTGCATTGTTTGTTTTGTTTGGGCTTGTCCAAGCCCATTAATGGTGTTTTATGTTACATCCACATGTTTCGTCATTGTTAGGCCCACTTAGGCTACCCCATTTTGTATGTCTATTATCTAGTCCATTGTCCCCTTGTCCGTTGTCCATTCATCTTTGCATTAGTGGGTCAACCCCCCTTGTTCTCAAGCACATTAAGCCATTGCTTCCCCACTTGTATTCTCCTTAATATCCTTGTATTAAGTCTCCATTTGCCCTCATGGAGTATCATTCTAACCCCTTGTATCAGTCCTTTTTCCAATCTTCTTCCCATTCCCGCGTGGAATCCTCTTCCCACGCGGGCCCATCTTCCCGTGGTCCCTATGATCCCTCCGAGGAATAGGCTAATCTCATGGCCCATCTTTCAAGCCTTGTTCGCCAATTGGATCCGGCCCAGGTCCAACGTCTTATTGCATCTCATCTTCATGGGCCTCCTTCTCTTAATGGGCCTTCTTCTCTCATTAATGGGCCTCATCATCTTAACGGGCCCCATTCTCCTAATGGGCCTTATTTTTCTAATGGGACTCATTCTTCTTCTCCTTATGCTGCCAGCCCAATGGGTCCTTATGCTCATGCTTCTTCCAGGCCCACATATCCTTCCATTCTCGGAATGGGCCCTTCTTCTTCTCAGCCCGGATCCTCTTATCCGGCCCATTATCATCATACTGGTCCGAATTCACATCCTCTTGCTCAAGCTGGCCCATATTCTTCTCGATCTCTCCCTACCCAAGAGATGATTGTTCAAACCCAACGCCAACTTGATGAGCTTCAACGTCGGATCGATCCTAAATCCTCTTTAAGTGTTCCATTCGCTTTACAAGGTCTTCGGCTCCCACTTCCATCACAAATTCCCACATATCACCGTTATAGTGGAGTCGGTGGCACGTATGTGCACTTGAAGGAGTTTGTTTATGAGTCGGCCCAATTTCGACATGACCAACACTTGATGGCTTATCTGTTTGGTCTGTCATTGGAAGGCCCGGCTCGGGATTAGTTCTTCTCTCTTCCACAAGAGCAAGTTGTGAGTTTTCAAGCCGTGCAAGAGAAGTTCATTCAGCAGTTTCAAGACCAGGTTGGGCCCAAGTATTCCATGGTGGATTTTGCCCATGAGATGATGAAGCCCGACGAGGGGTTCTGCACCTTTGCTGACCGTTGGCGTCGCCTTGCCGCGCAGGCCCCAGGGCACATTCCAGAGAGAGAGTAAATCAAGATGTTGATATCCAATGTCGCGCCCGAGTATCAGTTTATCTTAGCCCTCAACGACATCACCTCCTAGCAAAAACTTTACAGCCGAGCCCCCTTCATTCGCCAACAAATTCAAGATTCCATTGATCCCGAGTCTCCACCATCCACCTCCACATATCAACCTTCACCCTCCATGTGCCAACCCTACGCTCCCATGAGTCAGCCCGTCATGAGTCAGCCTTCTGCCACATATCCCTCCATGAGCCAACCCCCCGCCTATACATACCTATACGCCTCCGCATATCAACCTTCCATGAGTCAGCCTCCTGCGTCCGCATACCCGTCTCCGTTTCCACCCCCGGTCAAGGTCACACCACAACCCGAGTAGGTGGATGCCGTCTACATACCTCCCCACTCCGTTCCACATATGCCTTCACCAAATCCCTCCTCCGCCGGCCAAGCACTATTGCCTACGCAACATTCACTTCCGTCTCCACAACCTTCTCCACCACCTTATACCCCTCGGCATCCGCCTTGCCCGAAGCGGCCTCCTTGTCCTCCGTTATCGGAGTGCTTTACCGACATTTTTTAGGGCTTTGATGGCCGCTCATGCGTTGCCGCTCTCTCCGGCTATGCCTTGCCAACCCGCGGTTGGGAATATGCTTCAATATTGTGATTTTCACCACTAGCAGGGGCATTTGGTTGAGGATTGTCCCGAGTTCTGAGAGTATGTTTATGACATGGAAGATAATAAAAGGATTGATTGGGCCGCCATGCGTAAAGTTGTTTTAGATCTCCGCAGCAAGCAACAACAACAAGAAGCACCGCCCAAGCAGCCATCTCCATCTCTACAAGACCGGGGGCACCCCAGTGATTCTTCGTCTAGCATTAAACCCACTTCATCACCTACTACCTCGCCTACTCTGTTACCTTCGCTATCTCCTATCCAATCTCCGCAACCTCCATAAACCCAAGCCTCTGCTCAGGCTAGTGCCACCTCTCCTTCTTCTACTTCTTCCACCACTACTTCCACCCCCAATATCGTTCGGCGCATTGTGTCGATACGTCGACGGTGGGTGCAACAACCCCCGTCTTCACCCTTGCCATGTCCACTACCTCCATCGACCACATCACCATCTCCACCATCCTCTCAATCGCTTACATCATCTCCACCACCCTCACCATTGCCTAAACCTCCATCACCCCCGCCATCACCTTTGACCGAGTTTGAGCAAATTTTGCCTTTGCCGCCCTCGCCCAAGCAAGTCATACCTCCACCCTTACCTTTGCCTCCACCTAAACACACCATACCTGTTGAAACCCCCACGTCTTCTGAACCTACTCCTATCCCCATTCTTCCACCTATTTCCACCCCACGGAGCGAGTGTGCATTACCCATGGTGCCCCTTGGGTCTAATCCCCAGGGAGACAATAAGCCAAGTCAGGATGATTCGGTGCCGGCCGTGCATTTCAAGATCCAAGACTTCATTTGCCGGATGTCGATCCGCATCCTGGTCCCTGGTTATTTTGGGGATGTTGAGCCTACACTCCTAGTGAAGTCGACGGTTGGCAAGAAGAGTTCCATTGAGTTGATGCCAGTTTCTTCCCGAGCAAGGCCGGTGGCAATCTCTTTGCTCGCCGGAGAGTTCACCATTGATGCTATTATTTCTCTTTGCTCTATTGCGATTCAGATGACAGGCCAAGAAGGGTTCTCTACCCATGTTGTGCTAACGCATACGGCCACTAAGCAGATTATGGATTCTATATTCAAGGGGCAATTGGCCGTATCTTCTACACTTTTCGGGGATATTTTGTACTTGTTATGCAATCTTCCTCGATTTATTAGCAAGCCGGCCATGTCAACACCGTGTATTACTCTCCCTCAGCTTCACCCGTCTCTTCTAGCAAGGGAGTTACGCTTCAAGTCTGATTGCCGAGTGGAGCTGCCAAATCTCATGCTACTTGTGCCAAGTAACAAGACTCCATGGTTTTATGATATTCAGCATTATGAGGAGTTAGTTGTTCAAGAATGTACGTCTACTATTGTTAGCGTCGGGTGTCTAGGGGCAACTGTCCCGATGAAGCTGCATATTCATAGCCGGGTCAGGTCCTCTGCCAGATGGGCCCATTATTTAAGGAGACACTGCAGAATAATAGGCCTGAAGGTCCAACCCCGCGCCAAGCAGGTCCATTTCAAGCCAATTTCAGCTAAGAAGAGACGGCGACACAGGTTCAAGAGCCGTCAGTTGTGCATTCAGGGGTCCACCTCTTCCTCCCTTTCTTTTCATTCATCCTTCCTTCTACTCAGTTCCCACCCTTGAGTGGTGTACCTTCCTCCATCTGATCCTATCTCCATCATTTTCTCCTCCTTTCGTAGGTCCGTGCATCTCCATTCCTCTCCTTTTTCTCTGGATCCTCCAGATTTTCCCTCCTCTCACAATTCTAGGCCTCGACCTATGTCTTTTCATCCCGATCTCGGGACATCTCCCAGTTCTTCTCCTCCAGTATCTCCGGGTTCCGTCTCTAATTCTCCTTCCCCGACCCTATCGGGTGATTTTCACTCTTATTCCCCGACCCTGTCGGGTGTCTATGTCTCTTATTCCCTGACCATGTCAGGTGATTCTAATTCTCCTTCCCCAACCTTGTCCGGTGATTCTAATTCCTTTTCTCTGACCGCGTCGGGCTATTCTTCTCCTTTTTTCTCATCTTCACAGCAATCCTCTCGCTGTCTTTCTATTCACTCCTCTTCACCCTTTCAGGGTCATTACCCTTTTTCTTGCTGCTTTCGAGACTTTAGTCAGCCTTGATCTCAGCTAATCTGATTTCTTCTGTATTTGGTTCCTTGTTATCAGGGCCTCGACGCCTTAACGAGGGAGTTCTAGCCCTTGTCCCTCTTCCTTTTTATCCTTATTTCATCTAGTTTGGTGTCTGTCGCTCCTCCATGTCAAGGAATCTTTCAATCCCTTTGCTATCCTCTCCCTTTCATCCTGTCAAGCAAGGAATAGAAAGCTCGTGCTGCTCGAAGCTCGATGATCAAGATTACTTTAGGATGCTACTTCCACACTGCGTATTTGTAAAGGTATCTTTATTTTGAGCAAAGAAACATGCTTTCATTTCCATTATTGTTTCTGCACATGGTTATAATACTATTCCTCAACATGGTTAAGTGGCTTTTAGAAATTTGCTTACTTCATTTAGGTCATTTAAAATGAGTTCGCTTCTGCAGCATCCTTAGGCCGGTGATAGCTCCGCGCTGGGAGTCTAATTCCTTTCCTCGATCGTTGAGGGTGACCATTGAGCATGTGTTTTCATACACTACACGGCGAGCCATAGTCGATTCCTCTGAGGCACACCGTTGTTGCTTTGGCCATACTTTGGGTATGCACGAAGGCATTTTCTCTTCTCTGCTCGGCCAAGTGCAGGGGCAAGAGGCTGATGGATGAGATGACCAACCTAGGCGCTCCCTAATACGAGAGAGGTCTCAAATAGGGGCAGTCTTGACCCTCAAAAGTGAGCTTTCATGCTATATCTAGCCAATAAGGGCTGTCAAAAATAAATGGACGAATCAATGCAAAATTATGAATCAAAGGCATGGCAAGAGTGGCAGTATAGTTCCCCGCGGGACGCCATGAGCCCGGTCGCATGCATGCCTGATAAATATGGGTCTCAAAATCAAAAACACAAAGCCCCGTCGCAACAGACCTATCTCTTTGAGGGGTGGTGGTGCGGACACCCGAGCGCATGCGAGACACGAGCCGGCGAGCCACCGGTACCGCACGAGGAGCACGACTCGAGCCACCTCAGCATCCCTATGGCTCGGAGACAGTCTGGAGGTTCCCCACTGAGTCATAGCATTTATCATCTTTTTTGGGGATTTTTATTTGTGTGTAATGTATTTTATTTTCTTTTCGTCAGTGTGTAATTTAGATAGTTCGAGGGGCTTATGTGCAAAATGGGGATCCCTGGGTCCCACAGGCCCACACTCCACTCCCATTGGGCCACCTCAGCTCTAGGGCCCCTGTGGGGTCAGTCAACCCTCCATGGAGGCTTCTAGAAGGGTGGGCCAAGGGAGGGGGACAATGGACTTGAAAAGTCCACATGGGAGGCCACCAACCCCACCTACCATGTCCCCCCCTTGACCCTCCTTGGTCAAGGTGCGCCCCCTCCCCTTTTTGTTTAATATTTTGTTGTATTTTGGATCAAACTCCATCCTAGCCATCCATCCCCAACCCCTAGATCCAACGGTGGAGGATGAGTTTGGTGGGAGTCATATATAAGGCTTGTAATTACCATTTTCTTGAATTAATGCCATTTTGAACTTGAAAATTGTTGGAGCATGGCCTAGTCCGCCCCCTTCCTCTCTCCCTCTCCCCCTTGCAGCTGTGAAGGTTGCTTCTTGGTGGTGTGACTCCACCCTATCAATTCCGGTCGCCGCCGCCGCCACCACCGCACCACCATCGCCATCAAAGGAGTTCTACCTGCGCAGTACCACAGTAGCTTGCTTGAAATTCACAGGTCTTCCCCGAGCTCATTTGGCTACCAAATTTGGAGGAGTTGTTCCTGGGATGTTCCTCTCCACCCACAAAAATCAGGCCAGCATTCAGATCACGTTTCCTATTTTTTGATTTTCGTCCACTCTTCCATTTCGGTTCTGCCAGAGTTCTGTCCAGGTTCACCTCCGTCCTGAGTTTCATATCTTAGATCTACTTTTTGATTTTTGTTAGTTCTCCCAATTTTACTGGGGGTTCCATTCATCCATTCCTTTATCCACAATTTTTCTCAATTTTTGATTCGCCCATCTCATATTTTCTAAAAATCGTTCGCAGACCCATCTATAGTTCTGTCCACCTGTTCTCAGATCCGACCACCAGTCACCCCAAACATTATAACAAATCGTAGCCACCCCCAAATCAAATTCTAAAAATAGTCCCAATTCCATGGTTTGATTACCTACAACTTTTAAGATGAGCTCGAAGTCTGAATCTAACTGTACGTAGGCGGTCAATGGCCATTTACAGGAAACTGATATGCTGATCTGAGATTTCAGGAGCTGTGGAGCAGAGAATTGAAAAATAGTTAAGGCCCAAGTATGTGTAGGTTCAGAAGAGTCCACTGACCCTAGATTGAAGTATTTTGAATCCTCTTTCCAACGGCGCTGGTTTTGTCGCATTCCAGTGACGTGGCTGATCGCAGCGGCCGTTTTCGCCGGAGCGCGCACTGCTGAAACAGCAACATCAGCTCGTGGACAGCATCCTCTCCACTTGGGAACCGGGGCACCCGGCCTCCGGTGAGTGTCGCCGGTTGACCGCCGTCCAGGGAAGCGTGCTGCCAGGGGTCCCCATTACAGTGGGACCCACCCCGCCAGATCCGGAGGACAGGACAGCGTGTGGGCCCCACGGCCCATTGATTTCACCGTTTGGAAAGCACGAGAAAGCGGAGTTCGGCGCGTCGAGACGACATCAAGATGCTGCCCGTCAACCTGATTTGCGTGATCCCCGGGGCCCACATGTGACCTTTTACCTCCCTGCGTGGAGTGGGTCGAATCTCTTTGTACCACTGTGAATTATGTTAACCGGGGGTCCGTAAGTCAGCCGGGGTGTCTTCGCCACGCCGGGTGCGTGGAGGTAAAGGTCTTAACTCCTTGGCGTTACATTACTTAGCTAGTATACGGTCTTAGGCCGCTGCCGAGCGTGTAGGTACTAGCCCGTGTGTCCATGTCACCGCTGTGAGAGTGAGAGTGACCCATCCCGCGACTCGATCCGAGTCCGGAAGTTGAGTCGGACTACCCTTGACCTCCGCCGGTTCCTTAACCGCGCACGGTCCGCGCTTTCCCTCGCTTGGGACGACGAGTGAGCTTCCACTTCTGTTAGCGACGTTTCGCCACTAGGAGCTCGTAGTGTCGGGCTTAGTGTCTCCATGGTGTGTGTTGCTGGTCACGTCCACATCTAGAGTCTGAGGTCCACCCCACGTAGAGTCGCCTCCCGTGTCCGTCCCGCATCAGTTTGGTATCAGAGAAAGTCGAGTCTAGGGTAGTCTTTGCATAAGTCTTGCATGCATCATAGTCTAAGTCAAGTCTAGGATCATCATTATTTTCAAAACAAAAAAAAAGAGTGTTTTAACTTGCATTTGCACCCTTTACCCGGTATATCAAAAGGTGTTGTCAGAACGTTGGGTTACGCCTAACGGGAGGGCCACACACTTGCACGAGTGATCTTCGGATCGCTTATCTCCGCCTCGTACCGGCTATTGGTTAGGTCTAAGTGCATCATCTAGTGAGTGTTTGCATTAGTTGGTGTCTTATAGGTCGTGTGTCGGTTGCATGCCCACCCGTCGAGGTACCCAATACTCGCCACCACCACTTATGGCGGACTCCCGGGCCCGTAGCTCCGATGAGTCCTCGACGGTCGAGATGTTCCGAGCCATTATGGAACGTCTTGACACGCGTATGGATGGTCTTAGTACGCGTATGGATGGCATAGGAACGCATCTAGAAGGGCGGATGAAAGCCCTCGAGGATCGGGCCGAGAGTTCGGATCAGTCCATCCAGGGCTTAGTTGGGAGGATTGCCATCCTCGAGAGGGGCCCAGTAGCGGCGCAACCCGCGCCGACGAACGGCCAACAGGAGCCGGTTCAGCAGCTTGCTGTGCCAAGGGCTCAGGCGGAGAATGTTGGGGTTCAACATGTGCATGTGGTGGATGATTATGCATCTGATAATGATCAAGGGGGTAACGGTCGTCGTCATCAACGACGGAATCGTGATGACGAGGATGACGACCGCATTCTTAGGGGCGTGCGTGCGGACCCTCCCACTTTTAGCGGGTCCTTGGACCCTAGGGTGTATTTAGATTGGGAGGTCGGCATGGACCGGTACTTCGAGTGGTTTGAGATGACGGACCACCGAAGAGTCCGATACGCAAAGATGAAGCTGCAAGGGCAGGCCCAAACTTATTGGATCAATGTGGAGAGCCTGCTCAACCAGCGACGTCAACCCCAAATCGGTACTTGGGATGATATGAAACTCAAATTGAGGGAGAAATACCTTCCTGCCTCATATCGCCAACGTCTCATATACAAGTGGCAAAGCATCTCCCAAGGGAACCGATCTGTGACCGAGTACACCGCCGAGTTCGATGAGTATTACTTGCGGTGCGGGGTCACGGAAGAGAGCACCATGACGATATCCTGCTTCCGGAGAGGTCTACGGCCCAATTATCAATATGAACTATTTCGCCGCAATGCGACCACTTTGGAGCAGGCGTATCAGATTGCTCTCGAATTGGAGCAGTTCGAGGCCGAGTTCGAGTCACCCCATCGGTTGGGCTCTTTCCCCCTTCGTAGTGTCGAGCCCTACGGCTCATCTGGCACGTATCCGAGGGCCCCCATGGCTCGACCTCAGGAGCCCGCTCACCCCGAGCCCTTTGCTCCTAGGCCTCGTCCTCCACCCCTGAGGGACCTTCCTCGTCCCCAGCATCTTACGGCCCCACCCACAGCCCGTCCACCGGCACCCGCACCTCCTGCACGTCCTTTGTTGCCTACACCTCTTATCCGTCGGGAGGATAAAGGTAAAGGACCTATGACTGGGGAGCCTAGTGGATCACGGCAGCAGTGTTATCGCTGCAATGGGTTTGGCCATTTCGCCAACCAGTGTCCCACCCGCCCATCTCTTCATATTGGGGACACACAGGCCGAGGATACCACCCCTATAGGCCTCGAGTTAGTCAGCTATGCGGCAGATGAAGAGCTAGTTGACGAGTACTATGAGATGGGAAGTGAGGCCCAGGATGCCCAGCATTCGGACGATACCCACGTGGGGGTCGTCAGATGTATCCTCACCCAGCCACAGGTCAGTGATGACTGGCGACGGACTACTATCCTTCATGTATTCTGTAGGCTTGGAAAGCAAATTTGCAAGGTGGTCATCGATAGCGGGAGTTGTATCAATGCAATCTCCACGAACGCTGTCACTCGTCTTGGTCTCACACCCGTAGACCACCCTTTCCCCTATCAGGTATCATGGGTGGATACCACTTCCATTTCGGTCAAGCTACGATGCTTGGTCCCGCTGCAGCTCCACTCCTACCGTGACGAGATCTGGTGTGACGTTCTCCCCATGGAAGTGGGAAGTATCATTCTTGGTAGGCCGTGGTTATTCGACCGAGATGCCACACTCCATGGTCGGTCGAACACATGTACCTTCGACCACGATGGCCAGCGGGTCACCCTCCAACCCGTTCGGCCCAGGAGCCCATCAGTCAGGGGTCCTACTGGCCCGAGTACTCCAAAGCCTTCCGTCCCCGGGCCCAGTACCCCATCCCCAGCTCGGGCTATGACCGTTACCTCTGGCCCATAAGAGCCCTTGACGAGGAGATTGATGATGATTAGCTCCCGGGAAATGGAGCAGGAGCTTAGTCAGGGCTGTCCGGTGTTTGCCATTACGGTCCGAGAGGTGGAGCGGGACTCCGAGGGTGAGCTCCCACCCGAGGTTGTTCCCATTCTGCAAGAGTATGCCGATGTCTTTCCCGATGAGCTTCTCGAGGGACTCCCACCTATGCGGGATATTCAGCATGCCATCGACCTTGTTCTGGGCTCTTCCTTGCCCAATCTTCCTCATTATCGTATGAGTCCCACGGAGCATGCCGAGCTTAAACGGCAGGTCGATGAGCTAGTGCAGAGAGGGTCTGTCCGGGACAGCATGAGTCCATGTGCTGTACCCGCATTACTCGCCCCGAAGAAGGATGGCAAGTGGAGGATGTGCATTGATAGTCATGCCATCAACAAAATCACCGTGAAGTACAGGTTCCCTATTCCCCGCCTGGATGACATGCTAGACATGATGGCAGGTGCCACTATCTTTTCGAAGATCGATCTTAAGAGTGGCTACCATCAGGTGAGGATTAGGCCAGGTGATGAGTGGAAGACCGCATTTAAGACCAAGGACGGTCTATATGAGTGGTTGGTCATGCCTTTTGGGTTGACCAATGCCTCTAGCACTTTCATGCGGCTCATGACTCAGGTCCTTCGACCTTTCATTGGAGTCTTTGTAGTGGTGTATTTTGATGATATCCTTATCTATAGCCGCACCACAGGGGACCACTTAGACCACCTTCGGCAGGTCTATCTACTTCTTCGGCGAGAGCAGCTGTTTGCGAACCCACAGAAGTGTGCCTTCATGACACCTCAGCTTACCTTCTTGGGTTTCATTGTGTCTAGTACGGGGGTCTCCACCGATCCGGAGAAGGTCCGGGCCATTGTTGAGTGGCCGGAACCTCGTACCGTTCATGATGTCCGCAGCTTTCATGGTCTTGCGACGTTCTATCGTCACTTCATCCGCGGATTTAGCTCCGTCACCGCCCCGATCACGGATTGCATCCGTAAGGGCACATTTGTATGGACGAAGGCCGCATCTGCCGCCTTCAAGGACATCAAGGGGCGCATGACCCAGACACCTATCCTTCGACTGCCTGATTTCTCGAAGGTGTTTGAGGTCTCTCGTGATGCGTTGGGCGTGGGAATTGGAGGAGTTTTGAGTCAGGAGTCCCACCCGATCGCATATTTCAGCGAGAAGCTGAATGACGCGAAGCTGCGATATTCCACATATGATAAAGAATTCTACGCAGTTGTTCAGGCTCTTAGGCATTGGAGGCACTATCTTTTACATCAGGAGTTTGTCTTATACTCCGATCACGAGGCATTGAGGTATCTCCACTCCCAAAAGAAGCTGAACTCGCTTCACAGTCGTTGGGTCGAGTATCTCCAGCAGTTCACCTTTGTGCTTAAACATAAGGCTGGAGTGGAAAACAAGGTGGCTGATGCCTTGAGTCGGCGAGCATGTTTGCTTACCACCATGAGTACCGAGGTCATAGGGTTAGAGAAGATGAAGGAGGCCTATATTGATTGTCCTGACTTCGGTCAGATTTTTACCACCCTCCAGGCCGGACCCTCGAGAGACCTTCATGAGTATGTGCTTCAGGAGGGTTACCTCTTTCGAGGTAGCAGGCTATGTGTTCCCTGAACTTCAGTTCGAGATTTCTTAGTATGGGAACTACACGCGGAAGGTCTAGCTGGCCACTTTGGTCGGAACAAGACTATCGAGGCAGTATAGCATCGATTTTATTGGCCGAGCTTGAAGCGCGATGTTGCTAACATCGTGGCTCAGTGCCGTACATGTGCTACGGCCAAGATGAAGAAGCAAAGCTCGGGCCTTTATACGCCTCTCCCCGTGCCTGATGCCCCGTGGCAGGATGTCAGCATGGACTTTGTTTTGGGATTGCCACGTACCTCCAGGAAGCATGATTCGGTCTATGTGGTGGTTGACCGTTTCTCGAAGATGGCCCTCTTTATTCCTTTCTCAAAGACGTCGGATGCTTCTAGGGTAGCCCACCTTTTCCTTACGCATGTGGTGTGCAAGTTCGGGTTGCCTCGCACTATAGTGTCTGACCATGATGTTAGATTCACTTCCTATTTTTGGAAGACACTATGGCATATGATAGGTACTCACCTCAAGTTTTCTACTGCATATCATCCCCAGACATATGGCCAGACCGAGGTAGTCAATAGGAGTCTGGGAGATCTTTTGAGGTGTCTAGTCAGGGACCGCATTGGGGATTGGGATCTCATTTTTCCCATGGCTGAGTTTGCATACAATGATTCGGTGAATAGGTCTACCGGCATGAGTCCATTTGAGATTGTCACAGGTCGTAGGCCTAGGAAACCCGTTGACCTTGTCCCCATGCTTATCCATGCTAGAGTGTTGGAGTCGGCCGAGTCGTTTGCTAGGCATGTTAGGAGTTTGCATGACGACATCCGTCGTCACATTGAGGCCAGCAATGCGCGGTACAAGGAGTTAGCCGATGCCCACCGACACCGCCGAGAGTTCCACGAGGGCGAATATGTCATGATCAGGGTAAGACCTGAACGGTTTCCCTCTGGAACCGTTAAGAAGTTGCAAGCTCGCGGAGCCGGTCCCTTTAGAGTGTTGAAACGCGTTGGATCCAATGCGTATGTTGTGGACCTGCCCGAGGAATATGGTATAAGCTCTACCTTCAATGTATCGGATCTTGTTGCATATAGAGACCCAGCGGTGATCCCTAGTGAGCCTTTTGAGCCATCTCCTCCCCTTGAGAGGATCCCACACCTGAGTGTCCACTTCCACCTCCAGCCCCTTTTTTACGGCAGCGTGAGCATATAGATCGTATACTGGACGAGCAAGTGACAGTTACCAGGAGTGGATCTTACCAGCGCTACCTAGTGCGATGGAGAGGACGGCCCGCTACTGAGGACACATGGATCACACATGGAGAGTTGCAGCAGATTGATCCGGATCTTCTGGAGCGATACCGGAGTGATGCAGACCCTTACTCGACAGGGTCGAGTTTCTCCCACCCGGGGAGAATTGGTGCGGACACCCGAGCGCATGCGAGACATGAGCCGGCGAGCCCCCGGTACCGCACGAGGAGCACGACTCGAGCCACCTCAGCATCCCTATGGCTCGGAGACAGTCTGGAGGTTCCCCACTGAGTCATAGCATTTATCATATTTTTTGGGGATTTTTATTTGTGTGTAATGTATTTTATTTTCTTTTCGTCAGTGTGTAATTTAGATAGTTCGAGGGGCTTATGTGCAAAATAGGGATCCCTGGGTCCCACAGGCCCACACTCCACTCCCATTGGGCCACCTCAGCTCTAGAGCCCCTGTGGGGTCAGTCAACCCTCCATGGAGGCTTCTAGAAGGGTGGGCCAAGGGAGGGGGACAATGGACTTGAAAAGTCCACATGGGAGGCCACCAACCCCACCTACCATGTCCCCCCCTTGACCCTCCTTGGTCAAGGTGCGCCCCCTCCCTTTTTTATTTAATATTTTGTTGTATTTTGGATCAAACTCCATCCTAGCCATCCATCCCCAACCCCTAGATCCAACGGTGGAGGATGAGTTTGGTGGGAGTCATATATAAGGCTTATAATTACCATTTTCTTGGATTAATGCCATTTTGAACTTGAAAATTGTTGGAGCATGGCCTAGGCCGCCCCCTTCCTCTCTCCCTCTCCCCCTTGCAGCTGTGAAGGTTGCTTCTTGGTGGTGTGACTCCACCCTATCAATTCCGGTCGCCGCCGCCGTCGCCACCGCACCGCCATCGCCATCAAAGGAGTTCTGCCTGCGCAGTACCACATCAGCTTACTCGAAATTCACAGGTCTTCCCCGAGCTCATTTGGCTACCAAATTTGGAGGAGTTGTTCCTGGGATGTTCCTCTCCACCCACAAAAATCAGGCCATCCTTCAGATCACGTTTCCTATTTTATGATTTTCGTCCACTCTTCTATTTTGGTTCTGCCAGAGTTCTGTCCAGGTTCACCTCCGTCCTGAGTTTCATGTGTTAGATCCACTTTTGGATTTTTGTTAGTTCGTCCATTTTTATTGGGGGTTCCATCCATCCACCCCTTCATCGACAATTTTTCTAAATTTTTTATTCGCCCATCTCATATTTTCTAAAAATCGTTCTCAGACCCATCTACAGTTCTGTCCACCTGTTCCCAGATCCGACCACCAGTCACCCCAAACATTATAACAAATCGCAGCCACCTCCAAATCAAATTCTAAAAATAGTCCCAGTTCCGTGGTTTGATTACGTACAACCTTTAAGATGAGCTCGAAGTCTGAATCCAATTGTACGTAGGTGGTCAACGGCCATTTATAGGAAACTGATATGCTGATCTGAGATTTCGGGAGCTGTGGAGCAGAGAATTGAAAAATAGTTAAGACCCAGGTCCGCGCAGGTTCAGAAGAGTCCACTGACCCTAGATTGAAGGATTTCGAATCCTCTTTCCAATGGCACTGGTTTCGTCGCATTCCGGTGACGTGGCTGATCACAGCGGCCATTTTTGCCGGAGCGCACGCTGCTGAAACAGCAACATCAGCTCGTGGACAGCATCCTCTCCACTTGGGAACCGGGGCACCCGGCCTCCGGTGGGTGTCGCCGGCTGACCGCCGTCCAGGGAAGCGTGCTGCCAGGGGTCCCCATTACAGTGGGACCCACCCCGCGAGATCCGGAGGACAGGACAGCGTGTGGGCCCCACGACCCATTGATTTCACCGTCCGGAAAGCACGAGAAAGCGGAGTTCGGCGCGTCGAGACAACATCAAGATGCTGCCCGTCAACCTGATTTGCGGAGTGGGTCGAATCTCTTTGTACCGTTGTGAATTATGTTAACCGGGGGTGCGTAAGTCAGCCGGGGTGTCTTCGCCACGCCGGGTGCGTGGAGGTAAAGGTCTTAACTCCTTGGCGTTACATTGCTTAGCTAGTATACGGTCTTAGGCCGCTGCCGAGCGTGTAGGTACTAGCCCGTGTGTCCATGTCACCGCTGTGAGAGTGAGAGTGACCCATCCCGCGACTCGATCCGAGTCCGGAAGTTGAGTCGGACTACCCTTGACCTCCGCCGGTTCCTTAACCGCGCACGGTCCGCGCTTTCCCTCGCTTGGGACGACGAGTGAGCTTCCACTTCTGTTAGCGACATTTCGCCACTAGGAGCTCGTAGTGTCGGGCTTAGTGTCTCCCTGGTGTGTGTTGCTGGTCGCGTCCACATCTAGAGTCTGAGGTCCACCCCACGTAGAGTCGCCTCCCGTGTCCGTCCCGCATCAGGTGGTGCCTTGGAAGGAAGTCGAATCTTGATATATCCCATCCTGCATAAAGTTTATCTCTAATTTTTCTTATATTTCTCCCTCTTAGGCTGAGTTGTATCCCGGGTATGGCCTTAGTAGGGGCACCGTTCTTTAGAAGCGGTTGGTTATGGTAAGCCACCCTCACATGCACGCCCTGCTCAAGGGAAGTCTTTAATGAGAGGGGAGGGACGGCGATCCCTGACCAGTAGTTCGAGCCTATCTTTGGGTGCTGCGGATTGCTATTGTCAAAAATAAAAAATGAGATATTTTTAAAATTCAAAAAAAATGATGAGATATTGTCCAAAAATAAAAAAAATGAGATATTGTCCAAAATTCAAAAAAAATTAGATTCCAAAAAAATGAAATATTATTAAAAAAATGAAATATTTTTAAAATCTAAAAAATAAAGAAAATCAAGAAAATCTAAAAATCTAAAAATATTTATCTTTTATATTTTATTTTGAGAATAGATACGTAATCTGTTTGCTAAGTGTGCAGGTTGCAGGTACTCAGGCATTCCTTACTATATCTTTGTGCTCTGTCTCATGTCCACATCTTCTGATCTGTTCTCTTCGTCATTCATGTCTCTCGATCTGTTTTGAAGCTTATGTCCTTCTCAGCTTTTGTTTGCAATGATTATATCTATATGAGATGACTTTACCTCACAATTATGAACTTGGCGGTTTTGCTTCATTCTGATCTTGGGTTTTGATTGAAGGGCGTATTTGTTTATGTCCTTTGTCCCGCCGTGTCCTTGTCTCGCCGTGTCTATGTCCCACCGTGTTGTCCCACACATGTTATTTTATTCTTCACCACGTGTTGTTAGTTGTCTTGCATATGTTATTAGTCGTCCTTCTATATCTCGTGTGTTGTCCCAACCATGTGGTCATCCCTCAAGTTCTTGTCCCAACCGTGTGTTGTCTCACTGCATTGTTGTCTTATCTCCCACGTTCATCTTGCATACGTGTGGTTTGTTCATGCCATTGCATATGTGCTTGTTCGTCTTGTTGTGTTGTTTTCCATTCGTTTGATCGTTATGTTTTGTTGTGTTGTTGGTCGTTCAATTAATTATTGTGTTATGCTGTCTTTCGTTCATGCTTGTTTATCATGGTCATTCATATTGTTGTTGTCTTATTTGAAAATCCATAAAAATCAGAAAAAATCTGAAAAATCCAAAAAGATGCCATTTCGCCTGCACAGGTAAGTCAGGTATGGCTCTCTATCCCTGCTCATTGTTGCATTACTATATGGTATCTATGTTATTATAGACTCTCAAGGGCCGGTTGGTTGCCCGTGTGTTCTGCCCCTTTAACAAAAACGATGATGATCTAGGAGCATAAGGTTAATCGTTGGATATGCTACTCGGTTGAGTCGGGTGGGGGACGATAGACTCTGTCTCGCACGCCGTGGTTGTAAGAAGACTCTTGACCCCATTTTGCTCAGTCTAGCAATATTATCCTTGAGTACTTTCTATTTCATCTTTCTTTACATTCGTTTTAGTGATTTCTTTATTTTAGCCCAGCATGCATCATGTCATTTTGAGCACTCACGTCTCGTGATTCTTTCAAGGTTTCTCCTCAGCAATGGTTAATTGCACTTAAGCTCTCTTGGATAAGATATTCTTCATTCCACTCTGAATTTGAACATTTTCTCTGATCTTGCCGCTCGGTCTGTTTGGCCAGCGTGATTCCTATCTAGATTTTATCTCAGTCTTATCTCTCCTTTTCCAGCTCTTATGATGTGTTCCTTCCGACCCACTCATTGTCCGTGGATTGTGTCCCCAATGTGGCTGGTCGTGTTTTCTTTCCTTTAGTTTAGTTCTCCAGACATGTCTCATTCTTGTCATCCATTTCAGGTGGTTAGTTCGACGTTTTCGAGAAAATTCATGTCGCTTGTTGGTTGTGACGGGTGCCTTTTTACCTTGATGCCAGTTTTTCAGTTCTCTCCGCTTCATCTCTGCTTCATCTCCATTTTAGGTCGCTATCACTTTTGCTCCATCTTCTTTCCATTCTGCCTCTGCGTCGCTTTCGCCCATTCCCTTGCAAAGCGGACATCAAGGAGGGGCATCTGTTGACACCCGTTTTTAGCCTACAAGTTACGTCATTTCTCTTATTCATCATTTTTGATGTCCCGAATTACCCATTATTTTGGAGCCTTCCTTGGATGGATTTCAAATCAATTTTCATTGTTACATTCCCTTTGAGCCATAGAGATCATGATTTTCTAGAGCCTTGGAGCTTATTTTATCAACTTCTAGCTTCTAAGTCGACTTTCGGCCCATTTAGGCCGGCTTCCCTCAAGTAATCGGCTCTCTCCCGCTGCATAGTCCTAAAAGTGGTACTTTTTCATCTCCTTCTGTCCCTCTATTCAAAAAGTTGTATTCATCAAAGTTGTTCCTCTTTCAACGATCTACAATTTCTTCTTCTACACCGTTGGCTAGTTCTGCCCCGTTTGGGAGCTATTCGCATTTTTCCAGCGTACTGTGCTGTTCAAAATTCTTTCTCTCTCTTCTTGCACCATTTTCTTCCTCTTCTGATCATTTTCTCATCTTGCTTTTTTCATGAAAGTTGTTCCTCTCTCAGTTATCTACAATTTATTCTTCTACCACTTTCACTAGTTCTATCCCGTTTGAGAGATACGCTTCAATTTTCAAAGTCGCGCACAATTTACCTATAATTTTCCTTCATCGATGTGAAGGTCTAGTGTAGGTGCGTCACAGCGATGTGAAGGTCCAGTATAGGTGCGTCACAGCCCATTTAACGGTCTATCGTAAGACCGTTAGAGCACATGTGACGGTCCTATAGTAGACCGTCACACCCAAACTCGCCCGAAATCACCCCGTTCGACCCCTAGAGCGTGGCGGTCCTACCCTAGACCGTCAGAGCAATGTGGCAGTCCTATGATAGACCATTACACGTAGCAGAGAGTTCAATTTATGCTGGACTCTGCCCCAAAAACTACGCGGCGAGCCTATCTTGCAGAGCCCATAACTTCTTCAATTCTTATCCAAATTGATCCCCGTTTTTTCCTACTTCTAGCCCTTTGTATTATCTTGAATTTTGTTCATAGAAATCAAATTTTCATTGGCTATATCGCTCAAGATCTGGGTCACAAGATCGGGATTTAAACATCCTGGTACAACTAAAACTCTATTTTCTAGTGCGACGGGGCTACCATCCAAGAGCCATATCTTCTAGAATCCTCCTCCGAATTGATCTCCGTTTGTTCCTATCTCTTGTCCTTAGTATTATATCAAGGTTGATCCAGAGAACTTGATTTATCTTGGACTATATCTCCGGGAATCGTGATAACAAGATGGGGCTTTCTTTTAAAACTCTATAAAAACTGCCCAGTTCACAGTCGCGACAGGGGGGCTCTTTCTTGGTTCGGGGCGAAGCCATGCTGCAATTCCAACTCACAAACTTTGACCTTGGCTTGAAGAGAGAAGTATTAGCTTTCCATTGCATCCTCCTGGGCTTGATTTCATGATCTATATTCTTAGTTCTCTTCCTCTTAAAATCACAAATCATCACAATTTTCTGCACTTTTCTGCTACATATGCGTTTCCCCCCGTTTTGCATCGATGATTTCTCTCTATTCTCTCAATCAACTCTCGTGATTTCAAATCTCATGCATTCACAATACACACACCTATCTTTTCTACCCTTCCACAGGGGTTAAAAACCTCCCCCGGTGAGCTTGCCCTCAATTTCTACCCCTATTTTATCACTGCGGGATTGATGCTACACATGCATGTTCTAATAGATTTTTTATCCTTGTTTTGACTTTATTTTGAAGGAGAGCATGAATACAACATGAGGCCCTTTTCCTCTAGCCGGTTGGAAGGAGAGGAGGTTTGAATCCACAAAGTTCCCCGCACCTCGTTTGTCAAGCGCGATCAAGTTTTCTTTCTAAGGTACACGACGTCGTTCTTTACACTTCTTCATCATTTGACGTTGTTAATCCTTGGTGGCGATCACGGTCAGTTCTTCTATTCATTACCCCCTTGTTCATACTTCTATGATTACTTCATATACATGCATGGTTAGTTATGGGGCGCGGGGTAGATTAATGCATCTACAACAGCGTTCGCAAATCTACAAGAATTTACAGTTCGGTCGAGCACCCCCTCCTGCTGGTCGACCGCCAGCTTTGAGGCAGCAATTGTTGACTTGTGTTCTTCAACGTGGGAAGGCCCTTTCTTTGGGTTTGTTTAATGCTAAAGTCACCAGACTTGTCATGGTCTGTGGATCTGGTTCCTGGCTTGTCCCTTGACCATCCAAGATCTATAAATACATCATATTGGGGTCAAAAACCCTTATCACTCAAGGGAAGATCAAAGAGGCTATCAAGGGGAGAAAGAGTGCTGCCACTGTAGCTCCGTGAATAGTGTTTCGGGGAAGAACTTCTTCATCCATTTCCAAGTTTTTAAAGAACATTTTGTATTAAGGGGGAGCTTAAATCTGAGTTTTTCATTTTGTATTTCTCCCTTATTTTTCATCAAGCTTCAAGTTTGTGATCTTGTACTTTTAAACACTTGTGTGTGTGTGGATCTACGCAGATCCGTGTGTGTGTATGTGTAGTTCTTCTAGTTTTTACATATCTTTGTGATTCGGTACTTGTGCACCTTCGTGGGAGTTCCGAACTGCTCACGTGTGTGTGTGTGTTTTGATCTTGTAATCTTTTACAAGATAGTGTGGGAATCCTCACAGATCGTGAGGGGTGGACGTAGGTTGTTGTTGTTGCATTCGAACCACCTAAAAATCTTTGTCCATTGTGTGGTTTGTTCCTTTTCTTCTATCCCCATTCTGTGCAGCGCACACATAGATTAATTTGATAGAATTGTTTGAGTTAGATCTAGCAAAATCTATCATTCTCAAATTAAATCTCGGGTATATTAAAAGGTGGGTTCGGATCGATAAGGCAAACCTTGTCAGGAAGATAACATCTTGCGTGAGTAAAATCTTCTGATTTTCACCTCTGCCACCGTACCTAAGATCGGTTGAGTGTGATAGATTTTATTAGATCTAAGTATTTTCATATAGATCTCTATTTTCATTACGGCTTTTTTCATACTTGTTTAATTTGGTCAAGAATTTTTTAAAAATTTGTAAACACCCAATTCACCCCCCTCTTGGGTGTCATTGATCGCGGGACTTCAATTGGTATCAGTGCTAAGGCTCTATTTCTTTCAGATATAACGATCTAGAGTAAGATCCAGATCAATGGCAAACAAGGGTATGATGCCTGAGGGTCATTCCATCCATCGTCCTCCATACTTCGATGGCTCAAATTACTCATATTGGAAAAATAGAATGCATGTCTTTTTGAGAGCCCAAGAGTATGAGATCTGAAGGGTTGTGGACAAGGGTCCGTATAAACTCTCGGATGATGAAGAAAAATGGACACCCGAGGAAATTAAGAAATGCATTGTAAATTTTAATGCTATGAACATTATGCAATGTGCTATACATCCTAATGAGTTTTCTCGTGTATCCATGTGCAGTTCAACAAAGGAGATGTGGGCTAAATTATGGCTTATCTATGAAGGAACCTCCGAGGTCAAGGAGACCAAGGCCAATCTACTTGCAAGAGACTATGAGCTATTCAAAATGAAATCTGAAGAAACCATCTCAGAAATGTTCGCAAGACTAACGCAGATCACAAATGGTCTCAAAAGTCTCGGGAAGGAGTATACAAACTCCGATCTTGTGAGGAAAGTTCTGAGATCACTTCTGTCGGTGTGGCACATAAAAGCCACAGTAATTGAGGATTCGAAAAATCTGTCCACACTCACTTTGGACGAGCTCATAGGGTCACTCATGACTTATGAGATAAACATGAAGAGAACAACCGAGGAAGATATGAAGAAGAAGAAAGTGATTGGATTGAAAGCTCACCAATCTGATGATGATTTTCAAGAAGAAGAATCCAACGAGGGAAGCAATGAAGAAGAAGACTTGACCATGATAACTCGCCAAGTAAAGAGATTTTTGAGAAAGAAGAGAAATTTCCAAGGCAATTTTAGAAAGAGACAAAGGAAGCCCTTTCAGACCAAGGGCGAGCCTAGTAAGCCCAATAATGTCATTTGTTATGAATGCAAGAAGCCCGGGCACATGAGAGGAGAGTGTCCAGATCTAAAGAGGAAATTCAAGAATGACAAACTCAAGAAACCCCAAGCAATGGTCGCCACATGGAGCGACAAAGAGGACGAACCGTCCGACGAGGAGATCCAAGAGCTAGTGGAGAGCTTGTGCCTCATGGCACACGAAGATGATTCAAATGAGGTAAATTCTAACCCTGATTTTATTTCAAATGAATAATAGGAGTCGGAATATGAAAAATTGTATACAAAATATAGAAAAAGTAGATCTGAAAATAAAACTCTTAAAAAAATTGATGCTTTGACACATGAGGATATTAAACCCCAGTCATTGTCGCGCCGGTTTTTAATTATTGCAATATTCTAATCACTCACTCGTCTTCGGAGCGATCTTCGCCTCCCGCGGTCTAGGTTAATAAACCCCAATCAGTAATAAACCCAATAAGAGAGGGTTGTTCAAGTCCGAATCATTTTTATTATGCTTCTACTGTTACGCCTGTTATCATCATGTTTTCGTTATCGTACCTCTGATACCATTTTCGTCTCCCTTGGCGGAGATCAATACACTTGATCAATTATTATCTATCTTCATGACTCTGTTATCATGCTTTAGTATAATCATGAGCATCGGGCATGCATGCTTGCATAGACCCCCTCTGGTATATCAAATGGCACTGACGAACGTCTGGGTTACGCTCGATCGGAAGTCTTTGCTATACGCGATGGTGGTCTTCGGACCTATGTCCTCCGCCACGTATCGAGGGTTTCCAACTCAATAAACCGTGCCTCTCTTGCATGATAGATAAAGGCATTTCATGTGGTTTCGTCACGTGCATCTCTTGCATCTTATTTCGGCCTCGGACGGCCCACTATCTCAGTAATTAATCAAAGGTTTTCTCTCTTATAGGGGGATGTAATTAACGTCATAGCCTTTATGGTATGGGGGACTACTGGTCCCGACCCAAATCTCACTCTCGCCCGATACGGGTCAGAATGAGCGCATAATAAATTTGTCACGTACGTGACTGGCACGCCTGCGCGGTTAACTAACCAATTGATTATTTATTAATCAACCGGTTGATTGACCCGAACATAATGACCTAACAAATCCCCATCCCAACAAGTCTGGCACGCCCGGTGGGACCAGTGTCACCTTTCATCTCTTTACCGAGATATGTGGGCCCCAAGGCCTTCCCAAAGACTGTTGATCGTTGCTTGTTTTGTGTTTGCAGGCAAATAATGGCATCAACTAGACTAACTGGCGTTAACTTTGGCCCCGCGATCGTCACTGGCCACACTAAGCATGGGTACCTGGCGGTGCCCACCGTCTTCTGGACATTCCCTGCTGTTGTAGGCTTCCCCAACTTTTTGGGGTTGGCCTTTGTTGACATGCTACAAGTGGAGTCCTCGGGACCTACCGAGGAGGCTGTGAAGAAGGTCGAAGCTTTGAAGGCTCGATGCTGCGCGGGCTCGCTCAAGAGTCCGGTTCCGGTCGCCAGCTGCCTGGTGCACCACATCACTGATGGGGCCCGCCCCATTCCTGCCAAGAACTCCGGAGGATGCCAGCGCAGTGGCTTCTGACGGAATACTGCTACTGTTACCGGATGCCTCTCCGTGTCCGGCAAGTCCATGCTAATCGGTGGAGTTCGCGTCTTCCTGGACGGACGCGACGCCAAGGTGGTCCCGAACCGAGTCATCCCCGACGTACCTATTCACAACTCCTACCAGGCCCTCTCTGGGAGGAGAGCTGAGAAAGAAGAAGCCAGCCACCATGGCCGTGAGAAGCTGACCCCCAGGCCGAAGAAGTTCAAGCAGGTTTGGGTCCCTAAAAGGATCCAACCCATCTACCAGGATGCACGAATCCGTCACCGCCATGCACGGGATGGAGCAGGGATGAGGAAGGAAAGGGGCCTGGCCCCAAGAAATGAAGAGACGGTTGTGGACCCTCCGCGCCGTGAAAGCTTCAGGGCCTGCGCCCAACAAGCCAACATCCCCACAGTGGGGAAGAGATTCCAGCAACTCGCCGGACAAGCCCGGGTTGCTTACATCCCTCCCGTGGGAGGTCGACAACTATCCCCGGTCCTACACCAGGAACAGGGGCAAGAAGAAATGACCAACATGGTCAGAAGCTACTTCAGGGGTCTAGGCAACCCCTCGCTGGGCCAACAACGGCTACTACAAGCAGCCGTGGCCGAAGAAGACTACTGCCCACCAATGGCAGTTGAAGAAGAAGAGGAAGGATAACGTCGTCAGTCGATGACAATGGTTATGGAGATGGCTTCGATGTTGAAGCTGATAAAATCGCCCCTCGGCGGAAAGAAATGAAAAGAATCTCTGTGTTTGAGAGACTGACCTTCCCGGAGCATGTAAGAAGGAAGGTTCATAGACAAAGACGGAGAATGCAGATCTTCACTTGCAACATGGCTGGCATATCCGGCCGATATTGAAGGCTCCCAGAAGATCCTCATGAGCTGGCTCAATTGGCCGGGAGGTCGGGGCCGAACACTCGAAGGGTGAGAGCCGCAAAAGCACTGTTGGCAGCGGCTAAATGGAAGCAAGCCCCAGCCCACCACCAACAATATGGTAAGTCTGATGTTCTAACCGCCAATGTGGTGACGTCGGAAGAAGAAGAAGATGTTTTGCTCAACATCCTGCCTGAGGGTGCATTCGGAGAGACGACAGAAGCTATCCCCAACACAGCAGCTATGGATCCGGTAGTACTAATGATACTACAAAGGTTCCGCCAGGAGATAGAGCTGCTGAAGAAGCAACTGATGGAGAAGACAGAGCAGTCTTCAGCCTCCAAGCAGCCCGAGATGTAGGGCGAATCATCACGGGGAGCCATCAACCGGAGTGACCCCTCTTTACACTATGTCGTACCCCAGCCGATAGAACCAAGCTTGGCGACGACTCAGCAATGCCCACCGCAACCGCTGATGCCGCCGGTGCTACCACAGGTGCACCAGACACCTCCATTACTGCGTCCTCCTCCGCAGGCGACCACTCTGGTCACCCCCTACCTACAGCCGGCACATTTCTACCCAGAGCCGGTTGATCCAACCGTCATGAACAAAATGATGGTGAAGAGAATGATCAAGCTGAAGCTTGCTGAAAGGAGTGAAGGCGACTACGTCGCATTTGATGCATATAGGGTTCCATACCCGCCGCATCATGCTGCCAAGTGGCTCCCTCTTAGGATTAGCAAGCCTCCAAAATTCGACAAGTTCAATGGGAAGGGATCCCCAAAGGAACATGTTGCTTACTACATGACCGTCATGGGTGACCTGGCCACCGATGAGTCATATTTACTGAAATTCTTCGGGTCCTCATTAATGGGGCTCGCTTTTGAATAGTACTCCAGCCTCCCGGCCGGGTCGATCAGCGACTGGTCGGACATGCAGAGGAAGTTCAAAGAAAGATTCCATGTTACAGAGAGGGAGGTCACAGTGGCCGAACTCTACTCAACAAGACAGAGGGCAGATGAGACAACCCTTGACTATATCACGAGGTGGAGGAACCTCGGAATGAGATGCAAGCGGCCCCCGCATCAAGAGAACGTTGTACAGATATGTAAACAGAACCTCAGGAGAGAGGTCCTGGAAAGGATGATAGGTATGGAAATCCGGTCATTCGACCGACTAAACAACAGTGTGGTCGAGGTCGAAGCTTTCTTGGCCAGACCTGCCCCTGCATCGACTACTGCTGCCACACAAAAAGGTAAGGCAGTAGAACGGCACCAGGCGCCTAAAGAAGCAAATGCCCTTGGCATTAAGGCATTTGAACAACAGAAGGATAAAGGCAAGAAGGTGGATGCCCCATAGCCTGCCAAATCCGGAGATGGCAAATAAGGTCCCTCACTACGGGATAAAATGAAGAAGGCCTATTCTTTTCCAAAGGATAAGACCAGAATTCTGTTCGATTGGGTAACCCAATATGATAAGGTCACCCTCCCTGAGCCAAAGAGGCTGGAGGACCTGAAGAGAAAATATAGTCCAAGGTTCTACCCCTATCACCAGATGCTGGGGCACCCAATTGAAGACTGCTATGTCTTCAAAGATATTATTGAAGGCATGGTAAAGAAAGATGAAATTGACCTGGGAGAGTACAGGGTCAACCCTCCACAACCTCATGAGGCTCCTTTGAGGAGGGCCACAGCCAATATGGTCTCTGTGTACCAGGCACTGCCTGAGGAGATCTCTGAAGCCAGCACTCGGCGCACTTATGAACTATGTTTCCTGGCGCCTATAGAAGAACAACAGGGATGGCTACGAGTCCCTACAAAGAACAAGAAAAAGACGGCACCTCGCCCAATAGTGGGGGCACATATTCGTGGCATCACACCATGACCTACCCCTCCGGTGGCAACACCTGTGTGGACCAATCCACCTGCAGTCATCAGGATACCTACACACAATCGGAGGAGACAGACGCCACTGCCGACGGTCAAGGAGATTAGTCCAGAAGCCCAACGGCTACAGAAATATATAAATGGGCTAGATGAATATGTGCAGCCCGAATTAGAACCCTTGCTGGTGTTGGATCATGTCCCATGGCAAGAACTGGAGCAACTGTCACTCAAGCAGGAGCAGCAAGCTGACGCAGCATCCGACAAGGATGGCAGCCTGTTCTGGGGGCATGCGCCAGCTGAAGAAAAGAAGAAAAAGAAACAAAAGAAGAAAAGAAAGACCGCCAGGGTCAACAAATAGCAGATTGTGTTCTGCAATACTCTCTCGACTCTCTTCAACTTGCCTGGTGAAGAGGACGAGGAAGAAATATGCTTTGCAGCCGCCGCCGGTGCAAGTCAGGCTGAAGCAGCCTCTGCAGCACATGCAACCCGATCAGGCCGGAAATGGGGGCGCCAGCCGCCTGCTAACCATAATATCATATGTAGGGGAGAGCAACTCTATAAGATACCTCCCCCGGAGGTCAAAGGGGTCCAGATCCCTCCTCCGTCAGGCCTTTATAACCAGAATGGGGGCAGTACTACCACCCTTTCCTTCCTGGAATTTCTGAAGATGTCTAAGGGAAAGCAGCCATGTCAAGATGCCGATCTTGCAATTGGGGATACCTACCCGCAGCCCCAACAGTCTTCCGAAGCTTCGGATGCAGATAAAGCTTGCCCGGCGATAGCCGATGAAGGGCAACAAGAAGATTGCACCAAGCAGAAGGATGCAGAATCTGAACCCAATGAGGCAGGATCGTCAAGGACCGCAGTCCAAGACTCCTCCAAGCCTAGATGGGCCGATGAAATGAAGCTGTCCAATGTCCGAGCAGGAAGCCGTGTAGTTAAATTGTTGAAAAAGCTCCCGGCGAGATTCACTGTTTGGGAAATTCTCTCTCTCAGTGAAGAGACCCGACAGGCGATTATCACTGCTTTGTAGATGCCTGCTCAATATGAAACCTACTTGGCTGAAGCACTGCCAGAGGCCAGCATGACATTCACTCAGGAGGACATGTTGCTCCCTACTATTAGCTACAACATGCCGCTCTACATGAGGGGGCACCTAAATGGACAGGAGCTGAACAGGATCCTGGTCGACCCTGACGTAGCTGTCAACATTCTGCCATATAGAATATACTAGAGGCACCACTTTAATGTACGCCTCGATAAGGCCGAAGAGATGCGTATCGCCGGCTTCAACCAAAAGTGTGAAGTATCGCTGGGAGTAGCAGAATTCACACTCACTCTGGCAGATTTTACTACGAAGGTGCAGTTTCATGTCATCGACTCCCGCACCTCGTACAAGGCACTGCTTGGCCGCCCCTGGCTACATGAAAATATGGTGGTGACGTCCCCGCTCCACCAATGCATCAAATACAGCCTCGAAGGGAAGGAGGAGAGGATATTTGCCGATCTCCATCCATTCGAAGTGTCCGAGTGTCACCTGGCAGATGCTCATCTATACGCAGATCGATCTCAAAGGACTTCTGAAGCCAAGACCCCTGCGGGGGCACCAAAAAGCACCTCCGGCGATGAATGGTTTCCACCACCACCGTGCGGATATATCAAGCCTAAGGCGGTCTCTCATATTACCGTCACTAGAGACGTGGGCAGGCTAGCACCTCCCGCTATATACCCCGAAGCCAATGAAGCCAAGGTCGATCAGCAGCCTGACCATATAAGGGTGTCCCGGAAGGCCTTACTAAGCCAATCCCTGGCCTCGATAATGCAATTGTTGAGCCTTTCAAAGCTTGGGAGGTGACGCAGATAGATGGCCCCAGCAGCTTGTTCTATACTGCTGAGGAGCACCCTACCCGGGAAGACACTGATTGTCATCTGCCCAAAGACATAGAGAATCCGCTAGCTCCCGTTCAGGGTCTGGCATTCACGACAGGTCGGATGGCCAAGATGCTCTAGAAGCAGCACATCCCCTCCAACCAGTCGCGCAAAGACAAAGAAGCATTCTAGAAGATGTGGTATCTCGCAAGTCTGGACAAAGAAATGAGACGTCACTACAAGAAAAAGCGCGATTTGGGACGGAATTTTGCGACGGAAATTTGAGACGAAATTTTCGTCTCAAATTTGGGACGGAATATTTTTCGTCTGAAATTCTGTCGCAAAATTCCATCCCAAATCGTGCCTTTTCTTGTAGTGCATGTTTCTCAGCATCTAGGGTTTGGGCTTCACCCTTGAAGAATATTACTACAGTGGGCGCTATGAGGTGGATACCATCTCCACTTTCTATCCTGCTGAAAATAATCCGCTGGGGGCAACCTTTGACGAATACCCAGCAGAAGCAGAATATGCTGAACCGGCTCGATCAAGAGACTCAGAAACAGAGACCATGACTCCTTGCCAATGTTGGGAGCAAGTCTATCCTGAAGAAGTAGCCCTGCAAGCAAGATTTGACACGGCCAGCTGTAGCGAAGCCGAAGATGTTGAAGAAATAGGGACGTCTCCCTCTAGCGGGCCTCCACTGATGATAATATCATCACCTCTCATGCCGATCGGGGAAGCTTCTGTCGAAAACAATCATGAGATGTATGCTGCTGAAAAGGGGAAGTCCACCTCCACTGAGAACGTGGCCACCCAAGAGGGCGAGACCTTCTCGCCTTCTGCTACAAAGCTGCGACGCTACCCTAGCCCAGCAGTAAAAAACCACCGGTCTCCCATAACCGCAGACCTATCTGTAAGGGTTGAAGCTGTCAACTCACCCCTCGAAGCTGCAACGACAATGGATTCACTGATGGAACAATTTGCGCAGCCACTCCTTGCTGAGTCGGAGATCCTTGCTGAAGTTCAAATATAACCAAATGAAGAGACCAAGGTCCTTGACCTTGAAGATGACATTCCAGACTTAGTCGACCTTCAGCCGGTGCCCCCGAAAATAGAAGATGGAGGCCAAGCCATAGTCGATGAGCTGATAGAAGTTAACCTGGGAGATGAGGACGACCATAGGTCGACCTTCCTCAGTGCCCAGCTATCTGCTGAAGAACAGAAGCTGTACATCCAGCTACTGTAAGAATATCGGGATTGCTTTGCCTGGACCTACAATGAAATGCCAGGACTGAACCCCGCAGTCTCACAACACGAGCTAGTAATAAGCCCTGAAGCCAAATCGGTGAAGCAACCGCCGCGGCGCATGAGGCCAGAGCTCATTACTCAAATATGCAAAGAAGTGGACAAGCTCATAGATGTGGGTTTCGTCGAAGAAAATCAATATACCACGTGGCTGGCCAATATTGTGCCCGTGAAGAAGAAGAATGGGCAGATCCGGATATGTGTTGACTTCCGAGATCTGAATAAATCCTGCTCTAAAGATGACTTTCCAGTGCCAATAACGGAGGTCATGATAGATGCAACAACCGGCCATGAGGCTCTATCATTCATGGATGGGTCATCCGGCTATAACCAAATATGGATCGCGGAACATGACCGGATCCACACTGCCTTCCGAACTCCCAAGGGCATTTACCACTACAAGAGGATGTCGTTCGGGTTGAAGAACGTCGGCGCCACTTATCAGCGGGCGATGACTAGAATATTTGATGAGCTGCTCTACCATAAGGTCGAGTGCTACATAGATGACCTGGTAGTCAATACCATAAAGGAAGAAGACCATCTGCAGGACCTCCGAGTTATCTTCCAGAGGCTAAGGCAGTATGAATTGAAAATGAACCCTATGAAGTGTGCGTTCGGAGTATCGAGCGGAAAGTTCTTGGGCTTCATTGTCAGATACCGGGGGATTGAAATAGACCCCGCAAAGATCAAGGCAATTCAGGAGTTACCCTCACCAAGGAACCTCTCTGAGCTGAGATCTCTTCAAGGCCGCCTGGCTTACATCCGACAGTTCATATCCAATTTGTCGGGGTGATGCCAGCCCTTTCACAAGCTAATGATAAAAGATGTACCCTTTTACTGGGACGAAGATTGCCAGACAGCCTTTGACAAGCTCAAAGACTATCTGAAAACTCCTCCAGTGCTGGGCGCACCGGTGAAAGGTCGGTCACTGATTTTGTACATAACAGCCACATATAACTCCCTGGGGGCAATGCTAGCCCAGAACAATGAAGAAGGGAAAGAACAAGCCCTCTACTACCTCAGTCGAAGAATGGTCAGAACTGAGGAGAGGTACACCCATATCAAGAAGATCTACCTGGCACTGGTCTTCACGGTCAAGAAGCTTCGACACTATATGTTGTCGCATGAAGTTAAGCTAATCTCTAAGGAAGATCCGCTTAAATATATCATGTCCTAACCGGCACTCAAAGGCCGCTTGGGCAAATGGGCGGTGATCCTTATGGAGTTTGATATATCCTACATACCGCAAAAGGCCGTTAAGGGTTAGGCCATCGCAGACTTCTTTGCTGAGCACCCAGTACCTAAAGACTGCCTGCTGGAACCAGAGCTTCCTGAAGATGAAACCCTAGAGGTCGGACAAGTGCAGCCCTCTCTATGGCAGCTGTATTTTGACGGCGCTTCCAGAATTGATACCTCAGCTACTGGGTCAGCCAGAGTCAGAGCGGGGGCAGGCATAGTCCTGAAATCTCCTGAAGGAGAAGTCATATTTATATCTTGTTCAATAAATAACCCATGCACGAACAATGAAGTAGAATATGAAGCCCTCATAATCGGGTTGCAAATCGCTCTGTCCATGGAGATCCAGATGTTGGAAGCATTCGGGGATTCCATGCTAGTCATAAAACAGCTAGAGGGAGAGTTTGATATGCGGAAGCAAGAACTCCTCCCTTACTATCAGCTGGCCCTCCGCTTGATGGCGCAATTCTATTTCATCAAAATCAAGCATATCAACCGAGGACTGAATGCTTAGGCGGATGCCCTCGCAAAGTTGGCTAGTTCTTTGGCAATCCCGCCGGACACAAGCCTGAATATAGCAGTAATTAACCGTCGACAGGTCCCCAGTGTAATGGAGGTTCTGGCAGATGAACAAGAAAATGAAGCGGATGCTGTCGAAGAAGTTCAGCAACCCGATTGGCGGGAACACCTTCTGCATTGGTTTCGGCACCAACAGCTCCCGAAAAAAAAGAACAAATAATGAAGCTCCTAAGAGTCAAAGACTCTTACGAGATGAGAAGTGAAACTTTGTTCCGAATAATGGCTGATGCCCAAAAGAAAGTTTTGCTCCGTTGCTTGTCTTCGGTCGAAGCTGGGCAGGTAATGCAAAAAGTCCATGCCGGTCAGCTGGAGCGCACCAGGCCGGGCCAAAAATGAAAATTGAAATAAAGAAATTGGGCCATTATTGTCCCTCCATGTTCGATGATTGCTGCAAGTTTGCTAAAGCTTGCCAAAAATGTCAAGAGCACGCCAACATGTCCAGGAGACCATCGGTGCCGCTACATCCCACCATACCAAGTTGGCCGTTCGCCCAATGGGGCACGGACGTGGTGGGGCGACTTCCCGCATCTTCGTCAAGATGCAGATATATCTTAGCAGCCACAGATTACTTCTCCAGATTGGCGAAAGCAGTTGCGCTAAGAGATGTGACGGGAGAATTGGTCGCAAGGTTCTTCCAGTAGAATATAATATTCCGGTTCGGGGTTCCCTGCCGAATTATCTCTGATAATGGCAGCCATTTCAAAAACCAGAAGGTTTATCGGCTGGCTAATAAATACAAGGTTGATTGGAGGACCTCGTCCCCCTACAACCCTCAAGCCAATGGACTTGCAGAAGCCTTCAATAAAACACTATGCACGCTGCTAGCAAAGACTGTCAAGTCTAATAAAAGGGACTGGGAAGAAAAGATGTACGAAGCGCTTTGGGCCTATCGTACGGTCTATAAAACCCCAACCGAATGTTCACCATTCTCCCTCGTATATGGGTCGGAGGCTATGGTGCCGATTGAATTAGAGGTTCCGTCGCTGCGAATTGCCATCCAGCACAGTTTGGCTAGCGGCAAACAAACCAACATAGAAAGAAGATTGGAAGAGTTTGTCGAGCTCGAAGGAAAGCGCCTCCACGCGCAACAAAATATCCAACTCTACCAAGCTCATATGGCCCGTGCTTTCGACAAGCTGGTCAAAGGCCGAGAGTTCAAGAATGGTGATCTAGTAATGGTCAAAAGAAGAGAAGTAATGGCCTCCAACCCCAAAGGGAAGTTGGTTGAAAACTGGGTCGGACCATATATCGTCTGCCGAGTATATGAAGGGGGTGCATACGTCCTTGTAGATCACAAAGGAGTCGTCCAGTTCTCTCCCCTGAATGGAAAACATATGAAGCTGTATCACACAGCTCAACCAGCATTCCTGGAATAACCGAGACCCACCTTGGTCTAGCGGCACTCCGCCCTGACCAAGCTCTACCCACCTTGGTCTAGTGGCACTCCGCCCTGACCGAGCTCTACCTACCTTGGTCCTGTGGCACTCCGCCCTGGCCGATCCCTACCTACCTTGGTCTAGTGACACTCTGCCCTGGCCGAGCTCCCATATATATATATATATATATATATATATATATATATATATAAAATAACATGTAATACAACATCATCATTGCAGGCCTTACGCCTGAATCGACATAAAATCTATCCTTTGCGCTAGCATTACCCTCTTGCTAACGAATAAACCCATTTTCCGGCGCAAGACTTCGTGTCCTAGCCGACTCTTCTACAATATTGCCATTACGGGCCTTACGCTCGAATCGGCACAAAGTCTAACCTTTGAGTTAGCATCTCCTTCTTGCTAACGAATAAACCCCTTTTTCGGTGCAAGACTTCGTGTCCTAGCCGACTCTTCTACAATATTACCATTACGGGTCTTACGCCCGAATTGACACAAAATCTATCCTTTGCGCTAGCATTACCTTCTTGCTAACGAATAAACCTCTTTTCCGGTGCAAGACTTCGTATCCTAGCCGACTCTTCTACAACATTGCCATTGCGGGCCTTACGCCCGAATCGGCACAAAATCTATCCTTTGCGTTAGCATTACCTTCTTGCCAACGAATAAACCCCTGTTGTCAGCAAAAGACTCTGTGTCTTAGCTGGCCCTCATTTAATATCACCATTACGGGTCTTACGCCTGGATTGGTCAAAGCTCCTCCTTTGCGCTGGCATTGTTCCTCTGCCAACGAATAGATTGCCCTTACTGGCACAGGCCCATGTGTCCCAGTCAGTAGCTATCTGCCATCACCGAGGGTCTAACACCACATGTTGACCTATCAGCATATTCCTATCAGATGAACTGAACAAAAAAAGAAGAAAGAAAAGATAGGGGCTTAAAATAGAGATGCCTCGCCAGACTTGTTCCTGCATTAGGATAAGGGCAAAAATAGCTATAACCCGGCTGTGGCGAAAACCCGAAAGGGCGTCGCAGGTAAAATCGGGTACCCCGCCACGTGAAAACCCGAAAGGACGCGTGGGCAAAAGCAAGAGGGGGCTGACCTCAGTGAAAACCCGAAAGGGCGCTTAAGTCAGTAAAGTGATGATTTAAAGTTCTCGACACCCTTGCGACCCTTGTCACCATCGACAAGATCGGTCAACCTCCTTTCGACCCTTGTCATCATCGGCAAGATCAGTCGACCTACCTCCTTTCGACCCTTGTCATCATCGGCAAGATCGGTCAACTCTTTTGACCCTTGTCATCATCGGCAAGAGCGGTCAACTTCTTTTGATCCTTGTCATCATCGACAAGATTGGTCAACTCTTTTGACCCTTGTCATCATCGGCAAGAGCGGTCAACTTCTTTTGACCCTTGTCATCATCGGTAAGATCGATCAACCTCCTTGCGACCCTTGTCATCATCGGTAAGATCGTTCGACCTTCTTTTGACCCTTGTCATCATCGGCAAGATCGGTCAACCTCCTTGCGACCCTTGTCATCATCGGCAAGATCGGTCGACCTACTTCTGACCCTTGTCATCATCGGCAAGATTGGTCAACCTCCTTTTGACCCTTGTCATCATCGACAAGATCGGTTGACCTACCTCCTTTCGACCCTTGTCATCATCGGCAAGATCGGTCAACTCTTTTGACCCTTGTCATCATCGACAAGATTGGTCAACCTCCTTACGACCCTTGTCATCATCGACAAGATCGGTCGACCTTCTTTTTACCCTTGTCATCATCGGCAAGATCGGTCAACCTCCTTGCGACCCTTGTCATCATCGGCAAGATCGGTCGACCTACTTCTGACCCTTGTCATCATCGGTAAGATCGGCCAACCTCCTTGCGACCTTTGTCATCATCGGCAAGATCGGTCGACCTACTTCTGACCCTTGTCACCATCGGCAAGATCGATCAACTCTTTTGACCCTTGTCATCATCGACAAGAGCGGTCAACTTCTTTTGACCCTTGTCATCATCGGTAAGATCTATCAACCTCCTTTTGACCCTTGTCATCATCGACAAGAGCGGTCAACTTCTTTTGACCCTTGTCATCATCGGCAAGATCGGTCGACATCCTTGTGACCCTCGCCACCTTCGGCGAGATCGGTCAACATCCTTGTGACCCTCGTCACCATCGGCGAGATCAGTCAACTTCCTTGTGACCCTCGTCACCATCGGCGAGATCGATCAACATCCTTGTGACCCTCGTCACCTTCGGCGAGATCGGTCAACATCTTGTGACCCTCGTCACCATCGGCGAGATCGGTCAACTTCCTTGTGACCCTCATCACCATCGGTGAGATCAGTCAACATCTTTGCGACCCTTGTCAACATCGGCAAGATCGGTCAACCTCCTCATGACCCTTATCATCATCGGCAAGATCGGTCCGCATCTATCGACCCATGTCACCATCGGCAAGACCGGTCAACATCCCCCCTAACCAGGATTTTTCATCCTCGTTAAGCAACAAGCCTCCTTTGCTTCGGCATTTTAACCCATTCTGATGAATAAACCCTACCCTCAGTCTCCATCACCATCGGCGAATCCAACAAGCCAACCCATGGCCCGGACCTTCTCTCCGCGTGAACGAGCGAACCTATCCCTCACTTGGGTCCTCCACCCTTTTGGGGAAGGAACACACTCTCGGTCTCCTCACTACCTCGTCACCATCGACGCGTCTTGCTGATAGGCCTTCTGACCGTATTCCCCGGTCTTAGGAGGCCTCTACACCCTTGTCCTTCAAACGTTTCGGCCTACTTTAGCCACAGTCTGGCTCCGAGAATAGTTACGATGCGGTGGAGCGAACACCTCACCCCTTTGCTGAAGGCGTGAGCGCTCTCCTGCCCTAATAACTTACACATTCGGACTAAGCCAACTGGCGAAGAAAAGAGGATAAGATAAAATAATGAAGTCATGATTCAGCGGCAAAGGACGATATTTCATTTCTATGAGACAGCAAGATACATGTTACTCGGGGCATATCCCGGGGTACAGAAAGTCCACCAAAACAAAAGGACAAACAGAAGAGACTATTGCATGGGCGTCGGTAGCCCTCAGCTCGGCAAACCACCCCACAGATATCTGATGTTTAAAACAGACTGTCAGACAGTCCAACAGGAAGGATTCTTCCCTATACCCCCATTTCAATGGGGCAAGAAACAAACCAAAGATCGGCTTCTCCCGATCAACACGGCCTGCGGCATCATTCCATCGGGCAGGCACAAACTCAGGGGCCCTGGTCAGCAGCCCATCTTCTGGAGCCAGATCTTGCAGTCCAAGCACAACGCTCCATTTCCTGACTTCCCCGGGGAGATAGATAGGTCTTCTCTGCACCACACAGTCTGTCAAGCTGTCCCTCTCCACTAGCAATGCTTGCTCGACTTTGCGGACAAGGAACATGTCTCTCTTCCCTTGAAGATTGAAGCGCCTAAGGAAGGACATCATATGCTTGTCCTTGTGGTGATCTCTCCTGAAAGCACCTTCTCGGTCATATTGAAAAGAATCACCCCCGAGGATGAGGAGGCGGCTAGTGTCTACCGTGTCGGTCTCCGAGTCTGAAGATTCTGCGACCACGGCAAGCTGATCGTGCCCCCGATTCAGGGAGTGAACATTCTCCCATGTCACCATGGTGCGGGAGGCAGAAGAAGAAGAGCCAGATGCCATTTTAGCTGCAAAGGCACATCAAAGAATAAGCAAGGTCAGAAAATAGTTGATCAAGACAAATTTCTGACAAAATTTCAGCAGAGTCTCCCCAGCCCGGGAGATTGCCAAAGAAAAGCGGGAACACGTCCACCAAGGGAACGGTCCCTAAAAGCAGCCATCGGCATTACACCGAGACCAAAATGGAACACTCGGGGGAGTAGCTCCGAGGGCAAGCCCTACTAGGAGCCTCCCGGGGTCTGAAGATTGGGATTTAAATCCCGAATGATCAACACTCTCACTCACCCACTCGAAGAACTCGGCCACGCCCCTCTCAACTCTCTCTCGGCGCCGCGGGGAGGAAAAGAGGAGGAGAGAGAAGGCTCTGTTGCAAATGAAGGTGATGAAGAAAACACCAAAGGGAAGAAGTCTTAAATAGGGGGCCCCTCTATGGTTAATACGGCGCGCTCTTTAGCGCGCCGAATTAACCTCCCCACAAGCAAGAGGCGCACCGAAATTGGCCGCGCCATTTTAACCCTTAACCCAAAGGCGTGCCGAAAAAGGCCACGCCGAATTAACCCCTTCAATGCCGCGCCGGATTAACCTTCGATCCCAGGGGCGCGCCGGATTACCATCCGCGCCGGATTAAGGGCCGTTCTGAGGTTTCGTCACCCAGACGGAAATTTACCCAGAAGAAGCTCATCCATCGGTCTTGCTACACGCGTGCCTTACTCGCAACACCCACGGCTGGGGGGCATTTGTTGGCACTCAAAATATGATTAACGGTGATCAAGCCTCAAAGATGAATGATACGGCCTACTAAAGCATAAAAGCCGAAGGATATCAACATATTGAAGCCTTCTCAAGCTGCCGGAGCCTCAAGTCGCCTGGTATGAACACCGAGGACTTCACCTCAGGAGAATCAAGATGAATTCACAACCAACCGGCAGTGTGACCAAGCCTGCCCAATGAACCGACATCGACTCCGTCATGCCGCATACACTACACCCGCTGTCCGACCAAGGACAACGGTCTACCTGGTGGCCCGCCACCTGAATGAAAGATTCTCCTGAGAAGAAAGAACGCCATCGGTCCTTCAGAACAAGGAACCGAAGGCTCTGTCAGTAGAAGACCCCCGATCACCTGGCATGTGTACGGCTTCTCACTGTATTGGGTCCATTAGCGGCCGAATGATCGCCCAGTCAAGGCGGAACTATCCCAGGTGTTACTCCACCCCTCGAGAAGCTTTGAACACAAGTCAGGCCGAGCTAGCAGCACGAATCATAGTGTCGAAAGCCGTGTCAGCGGAAAACCCGCATGCTCAATCCAAGGGCACACGAAGTTCCAAGAAAGGCCGCACATCGTCCCGAAAGCTTCGTCAAGGCTTCCCGTTAGGGTTTTGTAAGACCGCAACGAGATGAATGGCCAACGGTGACTTCCGGAACCATCCCCGGACCCACTGGCTAATCCGCGTCAAACGACAAGGGCTAATATGGCGCGCCCCTCACCGGCGCGCTCCCCTTCCCCGACGCCCCTTATTCCGGTGCGCAAAAGGCTTGCGGAAGCTCCTTCCCTAGCGCCCCTGATTCCGACGCGCAAGGAATCTACTGGAGACAGCTTCCCCAATGCGCTTCCTCGGTGCCGAATTAACCTGCACCTATTTAATACTTGGTTCGACCAAGTGAGAAAAAAAAACAATCGAAAAGGAGGCTAACACATAGAGAGACTGAGTGATCGCCGGGGAGAGGGTGACCACCAATCAAAACCAAGGGAGAGAGGGTTTCCTTGGGGGAAGAGGGGTTTCCTTCGGAGAGCCTCCTTACTGCCGCCGTCTTCCTCTGCTCTGCCTGAAGTCTTCCGAAGCCGGAGAAGAAGAGTGAGAGTCCGATACTCTGTTTGAGGAATAGGTGGGTCACGTGGTTTTCTCTCCACCGTCTCTCTGATTCCTCCCTTTTGATCTAATGTAAGCGAGAGGGGGGGAGGGCGATGATATGAGCCAATCTCCCCCCCCTCTCACCATCTTTTTCTTTCGTTTTCTTCTACAAACCTCTCTGCAACTATTGAATGGTGTCCATGCGACAACGTCGGCGTCGGAGTTTTGTAATATGTATGTTGGTTCCCTGTTCACGGAATGCTCGACGTTGCGTCTCTCTTTCACTCCTCCCTCAATCTGTATGACTAATTGCTCCCCCGTGTGCTTGTTTCTCGAATCCGGGTTCTCCGATGTCGGATGTGCCCTGGAACTCCATGGGCTATATAAATGTCCCCCCCTCCCCGGGGCCTTCATGCCAACATGCCGATTGTGCCTTGCATCGTCCATCCCGTGGGTTTGTGACTAGAGGCATACTTTTGTATGCACCTCTGGCCGTCCCAACTGGTAGTTGATTCTTCAACGACTCTCTATAATATCCCTTGCCCCTTTATTTGCATAATAACTGTTCGACTCCGTGGGTGTTAATCCTTTAACCCCTATGAGCAGTGACATACTAACTCCGTGAATGGCAATCTGTCAATGAGTTAAATGCATCTTATATTGAATATCTCCTTTCATCCCGTTTGTGGTTTACAGTCATTGGATTGTGATAGTTCCGTTGGCTTTGTCCCAATAATCCAGGGAGGGGGACATTCCTCACTGTTTCACAGAATCACCGATTGGCCAAAGGGGCTCTATCTGTGAGTGATGGATATTCCCTACGGGCCACACGGCGAATATTAACAGGGGCTTCAGCCCGACAATTCAAATCCACAGTCCTTAGGGACCTTGTGGTGACTAAGGGATGTGTGCCCCTCGTAGGCTAGTCCTCGGGGCTTCCTTCCCTAACAGTCGTCCCTCTCTCGGATATAGTGCAGACTATAGGTCACTCACCCCTCTTAGGCTGGCCCTCGGGGTTGTTGTTTCCCTCATTAGTTGCCTTATCCGCTTGTTTCAACCCACGGAACCATGGTACCCCTTGTAGGCTAGTCCTCGGGGTTTCCTATCCGATTGGGGTCTGCTGGCTGCCATTGTGCCGACCGGCTAGTTAGGGGCTTACTCCACACGTGAGTATGACCCTGTTTTTCCCCTGCAATCCTTCGAGGACGGGGGAGATGATGCCCAATTTTCGCCAGGCTTCTTAATTAATAAGTTACCTTCATGAATTTGCCTAAATAAAACGCTCATTCTTAAACAACGAACCGCTGTGCTTGAGTATGAACCTCGCACAAGCCTATGATTCTGCTCCCGGAGAGCCCGGGACTTCAACTCAATAAACAATCAACCTAATTAACACCAAAACCCTCAACAACATCTTAATAAACCAAAATAGATTCAAAAATCTTCAAATATTAACTTAAACGGCGCGGTCCTAATCCGACGCGCCCTAATACGGCGCGGTACCCCCCCCGCCCCGGATTAACTCTAGACTCAAAAGTTCACAATTTTCTTTGGCTTGTTCCCGGCGCGCCCTTATCCGGCGTGCCCCAAAGCCACCGCGCCGGTTTAAAGCAAGCCAGGACCGCGCTGGATTAAACCCTTTTGCCTACGTCTAGCCACGCCGGGGAAACCAATCCCTATGTGTGGTCACGTCGGTTTTGAATTATTGCACTATTCTAATCACTCACTAGTCTTCGGAGCGATCTTCACCTCCCGTGGTCGAGGTTAATAAACCCCAATCAGTAATAAACCCAATAAGAGAGGGCTATTCAAGTCTGAATCATTTTTATTATGCTTCTACTGTTACGCCTGTTATCATCATGTTTTTGTTATCGTACCTCTGATACCATTTTCGTCTCCCTTGGTGGAGATCAATACACTTGATCAATTATTGTCTATCTTCATGACTCTGTTATCATGCTTTAGTATAATCATGAGCATCGGGCATGCATGCTTGCATAGACCCCCTTCGGTATATCAAATGGCACTGACGAACGTCCGGGTTATGCCCGATCGAAAGTCTTTGCTATGCGCGATGGTGGTCTTCGGACCTATGTCCTCCGCCACGTATCGAGGGTTTTCAACTCAATAAACTGTGCCTCTCTTGCATGATAGACAAAGGCATTTCATGTGGTTTCGTCACGTGCATCTCTTGCATCTTATTTCGGCCTCGGACGGCCCACTATCTCGACAATTAATCAAAGGTTTTCTCCCTTATGGGGAGATGTAATTAACGTCATAGCCTTTATGATATGGCGGACTACTGGTCCCGACCCGAATCTCACTCTCGCCCGATACGGGTCAGAATGAGCACATAATAAATTTGTCACGTACGTGACTGGCACGCCTGCATGGTCAACTAACCAATTGATTATTTATTAATCAACCGGTTGATTGACCCGAACAAAATGACCTAACAAATCCCCATCCCAACAAGTCTGGCACGCCCGGTGGGACTTGTGTAATAAAATACCCCTGGTAAAATAAACAATCCCAACAACCCACTGCCTTGTCATAAATAAAACCTCCAATGAAATCAGATTCATCGGCAAGAGAAATAACAATGTCTATACTATTTATCTAGATGATGTTTCTGGTGATGATGTGTGCTTCGTAGCAAACAGTCATGAAAATGCATGGCTATGGCACCGAAGATTAGGTCATGCTAGTTTTGGAGTAATCTCCAAGTTGTCTAGACATGATTTAGTGAATGGATTGCCAAAATTAAAATTTAAAAGTGATAAAATCTGTGAGGCTTGCACAAAAGGCAAGCAAACACGCATATCTTTCAAAAATAACAATCTTGTCTCTACCTCCCGACCTTTGGAATTACTGTATCTTGATTTGTTTGGCCTAACTAGGACATCCAGCCTAGGAGGGAAATTCTATGGCTTTGTAATTGTTGACGATTACTCCATATTTACATGGGTGTTATTTCTATCCAATAAAAATGATGCATTGATGGAATTTTAAGTGTTTTGCAGGAAAATCCAAAATGATAGAGGCTAACTTATCACTACCATTCAAAGTGGTCATGGTGGCTAATTTGAAAATCATGAGTTCAGCAATTTTTGTGAAGAGCATGGGTACACGCACAACTTCTCGTCACCAAGAACGCCCCAACAAAATGGAGTAGTGGAGAGGAAAAACAAAACATTGATAGACATGACGCGGACCATGTTAAGTGAAAATTCTCTACCAAAATATTTTTGGGCCGAGACGGTAAGTACATCGTGTTACATCATCAACATGGCAATGGTAAGGTCCATTCTGAAGAAAACTCCTTATGAGCTCTACAAGGGTAAGAAACTAAATATTTCTCATCTTAAACCCTTTGGATGCCCATGTTTCATCTTGAACAATGGTAAGTATAACCTAGGAAAGTTTGATGAGAAAAGTGACAAAGAAAATTTTCTAGGTTATGCACTTAACTCTAGAGCTTATCGATTATTTAATAAACGGACTTTGGTTGTTGAAGAAAGTCCTCATGTGATCTTTGATGAATCGGAGTTAAGACTAACCAATCAATCTATTCCAATCTTGGATGCAGATGAAGATCATAAATGTTCAATTGGCACTAAGGCCAAGGATGAACCAACAGAAGGGATACCCAGCAAGAGTGAAGAGGATGGAGATCCTTCAATTGAAACACTTCAAGAGCCACGAGTGCAACACCCCGACTTGCCCAGCACTTCTACATTCTTAAAGGACCATCCAGCTAAAAACAAAATCGGTAATCCACAAGATGGGGTAAGAACTAGATCATCACTAAGGCAAGTAGAAGAAGAGGATTTGATTGCCTTAATTTCACAAGAAGAGCCTAAGGACATTCTTGAAGCTCTTCAAAATGAATCTTGGATTCAGGCTATGCATGAAGAGCTACACCAGTTCGAAAGGAACAAAGTGTGGACTCTCGTGCCGCGTCCTAAGAATCATCCCACAATTGGAACCCGTTGGATTTTCAAAAATAAGTTAAATGATACGGGATTGATTGTTAGGAACAAGACCCAGCTCGTAGCCAAATGGTATAGCCAAGAGATTGGTATTGATTTTGATGAGTCCTTTGCACCGATTGCTAGACTAGAAGCAGTCCAGATTGTACTATCCTATGCTTGCTCGTTGAACTTCAAACTATTTCAAATGCATGTTAAATCTTCATTTCTTAACGGTGACATCAAGAAGGATGTTTTTGTAGAGCAACCTCTAGGTTTTGAAGATTCAAAGCATCCAAATCATGTGTACAAGTTGCAGAAGGCCTTGTACGGGTTAAAGCAAGCACCAAGGGCATGGTATGAAAGGCTCACTTCATTCCTCATGGAAAATGGCTTCAAAAGAGGTAAGGTTGACCAAACACTCTTCACGAGGAAATCAGGTAAAGACATATTAGTAGTTCAAGTATATGTGGATGACATTATTTTTGGAGCTACTAACAATATCTTATGTGAAGAATTTGCAGAAATCATGCAAGGAGAATTTGAGATGAGTTTAATGGGTGAACTGAACTTTTTTCTTGGATTGCAGGTGAAGCAAACACCCGAGGGCATTTTCATCAATCAAGCTAAGTACACACTGGAGCTGTTAAAGAAATTTGGGATGGCTGAAGCGAAACCTTTGTCAGCTCCAATGGCCACAACCTCGAAGTTAGACAAAGATGAAAATGGTAAAACAGTAGATCCTACACTGTTTAGAGATATGATCGGATCACTACTATATCTCACAGCATGCCGCCCTGACATTCAATTCAGTGTATGTCTATGTGCATACTTTCAGTCATGCCCTAACGAATCTCATCTAATGGCTGTTAAATGTATTTTTCGATATTTAATTGGCACCATAGACTTTGGCTTGTGGTTTCCCATCGGTAGTTCTTTTGATTTGATTGCTTACACCGATGTGGATTATGCCGGATGCATTGCAGATTGCAAAAGTACTAGTGGGTACTCTCAGTTCCTTGGTGGGTACCTAGTCTCATGGGCCTCCAAGAAACAACATTAAGTAGCTCTCTCAACGGTCGAGGCTGAATATGTAGCCGCCGGAAGTTGCGGAGCCCAAGTACTTTGGATCAAAAATCAATTACTTGATTTGGATGTTGAAACGAAATGTGTGCCAATCTTGTGTGATAATACCAGTGCAATCAGCTTGTCAAAAAATCATGTTCAACATTTTAGGACAAAGCACATTAACATTCGACATCATTTTCTAAAAGATCATGTAGAAAAAGGGGTCTTTGAATTGAATTCCATTGACACACACAATCAACTAGCTGATATTTTCATAAAACCCATAAACCATGATCAATTTAGGGATGTACAAGGGTGAGAGCATACATACATAGGTCTGCACTTAGGATAAGAATTGTATTTGTAGAAACTCATATGCATCAAGGGTTGATTAACATGCATATTGTACACATTTACTTTTAATGCCTTGTGTGTTCATATACACTCCTGCATGCTTGAATGTATTTATACATATAGCCCTCCTTGAAAAGCATTTCTAAGGCCAGATATTCCTTGGTTAAATAAATGTGGACCCAGTGATGCCGGACCTAAGGCAACTTCTGAGGGGGAGTTAGAGAACTTTCCTCAAATCTCCATCTCTTCTCCTTCTCTCCACTTCATAATGATGGTTCCAATCAGAAGGTCTGTTGATGGTCCCCCTATTTATTAAAAAAAATAAAAAGAAAAGAAAAGGAAAATAAACAAAAAAATTACAAAATTGGGGATTTTTGGGGCTGGCGGTCGACCGCCGCTCCCGTACCGGTTGACCGATGGCGGCAAACCGGCCTGGCTGAACCACATCCGAACCCTTCTTTAAGGGGTCCTAAAACCCCTTTCTCTCATTCTAACACTCCCAGTCACTCTCCAACACTTTCCCCCAACCCTAGATCACCCAAACTCTACCTCCCAAGCCCCTAAACCTCATCATTCCTCCACCCTCACAAGATCCGACGTGTTCGTCACGGTTTCGGGACGAACTCCATTTGGCCGTTCGTGCATTCATGGAGCTACTTCCTAGGTTCCAGGTTGTGGAGAAGGTTATTTCAAGCCCTTGGAGTGTCTTTTGATCTATCGTCATCCCCCAGGGCGAGAGTCATCTTTTCAAGGGTTTCCACCGAGTTTTCTAGTTCGGGATGTCGCCTAGACGGAGCTCTCGGCGTTCTACCCAAGGGGAAGCTAGTGGTCAGAGATGAGAGGTCCAGGATCCTCCACCACAGCGGACACCTGCACCTCGTCGTGCACCTCGGCTGCCTCCACGACCCATTATCGACCCTCGGTTGGTCGACTTCAATGAGGTGAACGAGATTTTGCCTGATTTGTATGCTATCTTTGAGATTCAACCCAGTTGGATTGATTTTGTCACTAGATATACCCGATATTACCCCAATCTAGTGCAGCAGTTCTTTGGAAATTTGATCGAAAGAAATGAGAAATTACATACAGTTGTTCAAGGTGTTGAGTTTCATATCACTCCGGATTTGTTTGAGCGGGCCTTAGGAGTTTTGGCTAGAGGAGCCGACATGGTTTTTGGTCATGGTGCTGTTGAGGAAACTTTTCTTGCTATGACCAGTTGTGATTACGTGGATGGTGTCAGTAACTTAATCGTATTGAATGCAAATCATTTTCCACCATTGCAGCGTATATTGCACCATATGTTTACCTCCCTCATTTATCCAAAAAGTGGCAGCAGAAATGAAGTGACAGAGGTTCACAGGTTCCTGCTTTTCAATGTTATGAATGGGATACAAGTCAACATGGGTCGCCTCATGACGACTCTCATTGGATCTTGCCGAACCAATTTGCGGTGATCCTTGCCCTATGCTTCACAGTTGACCGGCATATTCATCTATGGTGGGATCAATTTGACAGATGAACAGTTCATTAATATTCGACAAGATGATATATATAATGAGCATAAGATTTTCACAGATATGGGATATTATTGGGGTCCGGATGGTGAGCTCCGTCATGATGTGCCAACTTATGGGGACGAATTAGCTAGTGAGGAAGAACAAGAACCAGAGTAGCAACAGGATCAAAGGGATGTCCCCCTCCAGTTCAAGATGAGGAGCAGCCTCCTCCACCTTCACCTCATCACATGGATCCTGAGGTGCCTCCTCCACCACAGTTCTATCATGGAGAGTCTTCTACTCAGGGGGCCGCACAGCACTCTTGGGTAGATTATGAGACTTTTGATAGGTAGTTTACTGGACTGGAAACTCGAGTGGATATCTTTGGGGATCTGGTGCGGACACCAGGGCGATCACGTGACACGTCGGCGAACCGACGGTGCCATACGCGGAGCGCCAAGTGGACTACATCGGCTTATCTTCAAAATGGGGATAATTTGGCTTGAATTTGGACCTTTTTTGACATTGAATTGGGCTTGTAATGGTTATTGTATGTGTAATTTGCTCAAGGGCTGGTTGTAAGGCTCCTAATGGGCCAATTTGTTAAAGCCCTTAAAGCATTCCATAAGAAGGAATGGCCTTGGTCCATTTCTAATGGATCCATAAGCCATATGGGCTTTCTTCCACATGGGCTATCTAGATTGGATAATCTAGAGTGGGCTCTCTTCATTCATGGGCCTTCAAGGGTGGAATGGCCTTAAGCCATCTAGGTTGGAATGGGCTTGGTTAAGCCATGGACCAAAGTGGCCCATTCAAGGCCCAATGAAGGGGGCACCCTCTTTTTTGTTGGTATTAGGCTAGCTAGTTTGATTTTCTTCTTCAATTACCACATGGAGCATTCAAATGGCTGCCGGTCAAGTTCCACATGGCTGCCACCTACCATCTTTACCTTGAAATTCAAAGGTAGGTGAGCTACCATGTCCCCTTGTCCCCCTTTCCCTTTCACCAAGGGTCTTAATCCATGCGCACCCCTCCCCCTACTTGCATCTTGCGCAAGTCCCCTCCCCCCTACCCCTTCCATTTCCCTATATAAGGGCATGTATAGTGTTTATGCTTAATAGAATGAAGTTTTGTTAAGAGATAAGTGCATTAGAGAGTGATTCTCTTGGGAGTGATTGTAGCCCGATACCTCCCTGTGTTGAGTGGGAGTTCAGTTCTGAAATTGTAAAGTTAATCATTTGTATATCGGGGTTGTTCGGAAATCGGCCGGGAGTCTTCCCCACGCCTAGGCGTGGAGGTATGCGATTCGTTCCCCACTCACATTGCTATTTAGTATGCTTTCTATATTTCTGCGTTTGTGAGAATAAGGCCGATAGCTAGTTTCAAATTCACCGCGTTTGTGAGTTGTGAGCGCCCGTTCCATAGCTCCAGTCGAGCACTGAACTTGAATCGGTACCCTAGGCGACGGTGGTTTCTTAATCGCCGTGATCCCCACGTTTCCCTCGCAAGGGACGATCGTCGGGCTCAAGAGAGTCGCTGTTGAGAGACGTCTCCACCCGGAGGATACCACGGTGGTCAGCCGCCCGGCTTACCTTAGTATGCTAGTGCTGGCCACACTTCGAGTCCGTCGTAGGTCTTAGCCCGAGTCGGTCATCCGTCCCGCATCAGGATCGACTTTCTACCTTTGGGGATCGCATAGATATTATGGGTAATGTGATTGACACTATGTCAGGTCGCATAGATTCCTTCTCCACCATCTTGGACACTCTCTCCACTCAGATGACCACACTCTCCACCCATATGACTAGCCTCACAGACAGCATTGCTGATTCCAGCCAGGCCTTCCATTTCATGAACTTAACACTTCTTGGAATGCAGCGTCGTGATGCAACTCGTGACATCTCATTGGCCATATTCAGGATCGTCTTCAGCTTCAAGACCATTCTCTTGAGGACATCCACCGTCGCCTTGGCTATCAGCCTCGTCCTCCAGCGAATCAGCCTCCTGCAGATGAGCCTTGGGGATTTTTCTTTTGCTTCCTCCCTCCATACTATTGTACTTCAGTCGTATGTCTTTTGGGTTCATCTTTCCGTCTATCCTACTCCCTTATTTGATGATGCCAAAGGGGGAGAAGTAGTTATGTAGGTCTTATATATATTCTATGCATGAATGGCCTTATGTTTGTATGAATGCTCATTGTGAGGATCTTTTGTGAGTCATTGCATTTTTTTTGTCGCACGTGTCTAGAGTCGTGCATCTCGCATCAATGTACCTTGTAATGAAATGATGAAATGAATGCAACTGGTGTTTGATTTCAAATGGTTGGCTCTTCTATCTCATTTCTCTTCTAATTGGCAAATAAAGTGTTGAATGGTTTGCGTTAGCTGGCTTGATGTGACGTGAGTAAATGCCTTGATTTCGAACATTGATTTCAATTTTCAAAAATTGCTTAAAGGCACGCCAATATATTTAAATGCCCCTTCAGTTTTGTCATCATCAAGAAGGGGGAGATTGTTGAGTATATTCAGGTGATTTTGATGATAACAAAACCCAGGACATGTGTTCTATCACGTGCCATATATTAGCCATCAAATATGACCTTCATACGCAATCAAGGTCTAATTTCATCATGCATTATGCTTAAATGTTCGTACCCTTCCAAATGTTTAAAATGAGCTCAAATGGACTTGAAATCAATAACAACATAAGTTTAATTCAAGCCTCGATCATATGGATATGATTTGCTAGGCTAACAACTCGTTTTTGCAGGATTCTCACAGTCCGATCAACCTGAGAGCATGGGCCGGTCGACCAGAATTAACAGCGTTCAAAAATCTACAAGAATTTACAGTTCGGTCGACCATTGGCCCTATCCCGGTTGACCGGTTTTCCCAGCGCTGAAAAGTTCAAACTCTGTAAATTTCCGATCGACCGCCCCCTCCTGCCGATCGACCGCCAGCTTCGAGGCAGCAATTGTTGACTTATCTTCTTCAACGTGGGAAGGCCCTTTCTTTGGGTTTGTTTAATCCTAAAGTCACCAGACTTGCCATGATTTGTGGATCTGGTTCCTGGCTTGTCCCTTGACCATCCAAGATCTATAAATACATCATATTGGGGTCAAAAACCCTTATCACTCAAGGGAAGATCAAAGAGGCTATCAAGGGGAGAAAGAGTGCTGCCACTGTAGCTCCGTGAACAGTGTTTCGGGGAAGAACTTCTTCATCCATTTCCAAGTTTTTAAAGAACATATGCAGGCCATTCAAGTGAAGATCTAGCTGAGGAGGAAGCTTCATTCAAGATCATCTTCATCCATTAAGGGGGAGCTTAAATATGAGTTTTTCATTTTGTGTTTCTCCCTTGTTTTTAATCAAGCTTCAAGTTTGTGATCTTGTACTTTTAAACACTTGTGTGTGTGTGTGTGGATCTACGTAGATCCGTGTGTGTGTATGTGTGGTTCTTCTAGTTTTCACATATCTTTGTGATTCGGTGCTTGTGCACCTTCGTGGGAGTTCCAAACTCCTCACGTGTGTGTGTGTGTGTGTGTGTGTTTTGATCTTGTAATCCTTTACAAGATAGTGTGGGAATCCTCACAGATCGTGAGGGGTGGACGTAGGTTGCTGTTGTTGCATCCGAACCACCTAAAAATCTCTATCCATTGTGTGGTTTGTTCCTTTTCTTCTATCCCCATTTTGTGCAGCACACACGTAGATTAATTTGATATAATTATTTGAGTCAGATCTAGCATAATCTATCATTCTCATATTAAATCTCGAGTATATCAAAAGGTGGGTTCGGATCGACAAGGCAAACCTTGTCAGGAAGATAACATCTTGCGTGAGTAAAATCTTCTGATTTTCACCTCCGCCACCGTACCGAAGATCGGTTGAGTGTGTAGATTTTATTAGATCTAAGTATGTTCATATATATCTCTATTTTCATTATGGCTTTTTTCATACTTGTTTAATTTGGCCAAGAATTTTCTAAAAGTTTGTAAACACCCAATTCACCCCCCTCTTGGGTGTCATTGATCGCGGGACTTCAATGAGTATTACTCTTGTTAGAATCATGTACTTGGAAGTTGTATTACACCTCTTAAGGCTTGATGTTGTTGTAAAATTTTATTTTGATGAAATAAAAGTATCCTTTTCTTATCGTCTACCATGTGATTGAACCCCCAATTGTACATGCTCTGATCGACATGAATGTTTACGACTCGTCGCTCCTCAATATTTCGCGTCGGGGCATGACACTGGGAGTAGGAGTCGGGCTCCTGGAGGTGCTCGCCACGCCTGGCGAGTGCTCGAAGAGTGCCCGCTGGGCTCAGGTCGTGCTCGGAGAGTCACAGGGATGTGATGGAACGATGGAGCTAGCTTCTCTTGACGAGCTTTTACTTTCGTCTTCCTGTCTCTCCTTTTTTTCTCTACGTGTGTCTGGGTATCCCTCTTTTGTGTCTTTGTCTTCCCGTGTGTCCCTTGTCATCTAACCGGAGGCCTATTTATATTGGTCGCCCTGGCGATGGAGATCCGTTTCCTAACAGGGAAAGGCGTAAGTCGTGGGGTAACGCTTCCTTAATCATGGATGGAGTTTCTCGTTGCATTCCTATTTAATCGGGAGGTACGACCTCGGGGCAAGGATCCTGACATAGTGGGTGCGACCTCGTCCCTGCCGGGGAAGAGGCCTGTAACGGTAGGAGCACCGTTCGGTTGTTGGAGAGTCGTCCGACGCCCAGGATGCCCACGTCCATGCCTCCTGTGGGCTGGCAATTCCTTTATATGCCCTTATTGGGCCGTTGGATTTTGGGCCGCAAGCTATCGGGCGGCCTTCTTCGATCTCAACCGGACCGGGTTGAAGTGGGCCCGATGCTAGTGGGCCGCGATGGGCCTGGCGGGTTTCACTCTCCTCACTATATATTATTTTTAAATGTCCCAATGTTGGACTATTAGATAAATTTTCAATTTTTTTACCATTCCTCTATATTTCATAAGATAGTCATAAAAATAAAAATAAAAAATGATAAAAAGTCGATCTTATGGCATCATTATAACTAGATTAAAGAATAGTCCAAAATAAACTCTCACTGTGTAGTTTGAATATTTATTAACAGTGAATATCTTATTTTCTTCCCGGAAAAAATTAAAGAGAACTTATCGCATTGTTAGCATAGAAAAAAAGAAGAATCAAATAAAATTTATTGCATTTTAAATCTTAAGAGATAATCTCAATGCATCATATTCTAGAGGAGTCCACCTCTTTTTGTTTTTTTTCTTGACAAGTTTGAAAATTTTAAACTTAAAAGAAAAAATTCTTCTAATATTTGTTAGTAAGAGTGTTCCTTTTGAAGAAATTGCAAGTTTGTGGAATCGACACTATTTAAAATTTTTATTCACTTGAATTCAAAATATTATTTATATATAGTAAATTAATATATATATATATGCAACATAAATAAATAGTTTAATATATTTACATTTCATTGGTTGGTGATCATTGAAATTATGAAATTGAGTTATCCAATTAAAACTATAAATGGAGAGAGATGACATCAAACTATTGGTTTATTTTGGTATTTACTTAATATGTGATTATCCTTAGCATATTCTCTCATATGTAATCCAACTTAAGTTTTGTCACGTGGGCAATAGCAAACATATTGTATAAAACAATATTTGTTACATATCTTTAGAGTTTAACAGACGTGTATCTTAAGTTTTGTTTGATCCACGTGAGATGGATGAAGCTTGTAACAATTTGCATATCTTTTCTCTATGTTACACTATTGTCCCACATTCCCTATCAAGTATGTTTTTGTCTCTCTTATTTTATTTTTTTTTCGTATTAATAGTTATTATTCAAATTTAATAACACCTTAGAATTGATGAACTAACATTTGTCAATGAGGTATTACATTATTTTTAAAGAAAATATAATTAAACTACATATCAACAATTGAAATATAACAGCTTTAATATCTAAGATGAAAATTAAATAAGATAAATTTTAAGATAAAATACTATTTAAATAGTATGTACTTATAAACACTGTGAGATAAGAGTCATACTATATTGTCACATTTTTTACTATCATTCTTTGTTACTCTCGATAGAAGTGTCACGTGGTGGTCGAGTAAATGAGGACGCCTCCTGTGATCCCCTTCAGGAACTCAGGGCCTGGTGGGATCCTTGGTCGCGGTTACTAAGCTTCCACGGGATGTTATTATGACGACCCGAGATCCGGATACCGGGAAAGGAACCCGATACCATTCGAATCCTGACCCGCAACCCACGAGCCGGGGCTCGGAAGGGCTAAAAAGGAGTGTGGAGGTACAAAGAAATAGGAAATAAAGCAGGACAATTCAACAATTAACAGAAATAAATAACTAACTATAACAGAGTCCAATCCAACAGAAACTACAGTCTAAACTAGTAAAACGTACCACATGCCAAGTGAACACTCGGCCCGACGAGCTGACAGCTAAGGACCTCCGAACAGCACCCTTGAACCTCGAGGAAAAACCGCCACATCTGAAAAGCAGGGATGAGTCTCCAAAATAGAGACTCTGCAGGGATCCCGCGGAACCCCAACCGGAAACAACAACGGAAGCGAAAAGTAACAACAGTAACAGCAGGAACAGCAAACCGATGGCCGGTAAAAACTCAACGCTACAGCTACTCCTACGGTACATGAAAAACAACACCCCGATCCCACAGTCGGGGACGACCGAACAACGAACCACCCTAGTCACGCTACTAGGAAAACAACCACTCGTCGGGAACTAGATGATGTCTCAAGGAAATCCCTCAGTGACGCTCACCGGAACCCCTAGACCTCGGCATCGGGAAAACACACGAGAATTACACGCAAAACCACATCTCGCAGATGTGAAGTGGAAATCGACTCACGAGGAAACTCACGTCACATGACGGGAGTACCACCCACCAGAAGAATGACAGGATGCGTCCCCTGACGTCTTACACCGCGTCACAAGTGTCTAGATACAACGCCCCCAAGCGGAGACTCAGACACACACAGTAAACAGTACCACAGAACAAGGACTAGTTGGGGTCGCGCCTACCGGCGCCGTCCGACGCCCCCAACCTCGTGTGCACACTCAGACCATACGCCCTAGGCCTGTCCTCTAGCCGGTAATTCCCCCTAAGCCCGGACTCGGCTGTACGTGGGGGCCCTACGGTAACCAGCCTACTCACCGTCTCTCTTGGGTCAGCCACTCCACCACTCCCGGGTGGGTCAGCACACGCGTGCAGTAAAAAGGCTACGACTAGTGGGGGCTCATTGAACGTGGACACAGAAAACCATGCACGCACCCATCGCGAGTAACGCGAAGTAACAGGTGGCTCAAAGCCACCCGACTCTGGACAGCCCACTAGACCTACTAAACCCAACGGCCTTTGAGTCACAAGACTCGGGGTCAAGACCGTTGCACACGACAGCACTGAGCCATCAATCTGGTCTAATCCCTAGGTCCAAAATCACGATGCGATGACTCACAAGGCAGTTCACAACTGCCGAGATCCATCCCTCGAGGAGGGAAACTTAAGCGACCTCCAGCCTCTGGCTGGGAGATTGGACTCGCAGTCCAAGGCCACACACATGGCCCACTCGGAAATCACCTTCCGGAGAAACCACGACGTGTGGGGAAACCTCACTGCACTCACACCGATACACGATGACTCGATCTAGTAAGAACACAAAATCCCGGAATACATGGGGTCACCCGGACCCACCAAGCCCACGGGCATGCTAATCGAGGTAAATGGTACCTCCAGACACCCAAAGACACGGTCACGGAACTCCACGGGGTGTCCAGGACACACACGACCCAAGAGGAGCACGATCAGCCGTAGACTGCCCGCCCTGGGCTGCCCGGCTGGTCCCCTCCAAGAACGCGCTATATTTGCATAGCGCGTTCAAAACAGAACGCGCTAGGACTCTATAGTGCGACAAGACTGAACGCGCCATAGACCTATAGCGCGACCAGGCCAGATCGCGCTATGACCCTATAGCGCGACAAGGACAGAACACACTAGGACCCTATAGTGCAACAAGAACTGCCTTACTGTTCATCTTCTCCGATGAACGCGCTCTATCGGGGTGGCGCGACCTCCAAGAACGAGCCCACCTGGGCTAGCGCGTTCTCAGTCCGCGCCCGAAAATGGTGGAAAACGGCGGGAAACTCATTCCACGCCCCAATCACCCCCGGGTGATGGGGAAACAAAGGGGAAATCATTCCCCAAGACCCTAGGCATTCAATGACACCCACAAACCACCGATTAACGCATTAAAACACTAGATCGGGCTCACACCCCAAAAACATGCATTTTTCCCAAAATGTAAAAATCAACCCACTCGGCTCTCCACGGCCTACAAAACTCGTGGGAAAGGAAGTGCACGAGCTGGGGGTCCATCTCCCTACCTCCACTGAAGATTCGATGCGCCGTGGACGCCGATCCATGAAGAAACGTCGCTTAAACCCTCGCCGGTTCACGATCCCACGAACCGCCTCAACCATCGCAATCCTCATCCCGTGCCCGTCGCTCCACGTCCCACGAGCCACGCCGCCCCGCCTTCGCCACCTCCGTCGGCCTCCCGGAGTGAGAGGGGGAGAGGAGAGAACGTGAGAGAAGAGAGAGGGAGGGAAGAGAGAAATGAGAGATGGGGAGAGAGAGAGAAAAAGGGGGTTAATATATAGAAAATTTGGAAATTCCTGAAAGTATCGAAAAATACAAAATATACCCCCGCGATCCTCGGAACACGCTGATCGCCGTGGTAACGTCCCGGCATCGGAGAACGTAACGGTTCACCCTGTACGGGATTCCAAAGGTCTGATAGATGGAAAACACGCATAAAATCCCAAAACGCAACCCGGGACCCACAAAGGCGCTCCGAAAATTCCAGAAAATTACCGGCGTGCTCCTCACAACGCCACGAACCCAAGGAAATTCACGGGCACACCACCAATGGGTCCAAAAATCTGATATAAAAAGTCTGAAACTCACTCGGACACGATCCGCAACCCGCGAAAAGACGATCCGAAACCCACGGATCCTGATTCGAAAAATATCTGAAAACCCGGGGCATTACAGCCCTCCCCCCTTAAAGAAATTTCATCCTCAAAATTCAGGACTAGCACCAAGCCACAAGGGAAGAACGCCTCAACCAACTGACAATGCTGTCAGGGCCCCAGCATAGAAAAATCTCGATTCTCGCGAAAGCACCGATCATGAGGGATACGGCCAGACCATAATCACGAATGACGCCACGCTCCGCACACCGCACATACATCGGCCACCAGAGCAGGCATAACACAAAGGCACAAGTCTGGTATCACCTCAGACACAACGAAAACCACTCATGGCATCGCTGCCACCCTCTCGCTCACCAAGGGAACATAATCCTCACCACAAGAACCAATCCACCGGTCAACACCCATGCTCGGCGGACCAACCAAACACCAGCTTCGCAACCCGCTGACCGATCTCACACCCTGCACCAGGGGCAACAAGTCACTGAGCTTCCACCAGCTCACACCTGGCAAGCCAAACGCCAACAACAGCACGAGACCAACTCTGTCAGAACTCAAACTTCGACAAAGCCAAGATCCCATCTGGAAAAACACATCACAGAAATGGCCACCAAAGGCCTCGCAGGCATACGGCTCTCGCCACTACCGAGCCCCAGCAACCAGCATCTTCTGTCTGTGAAAGATCATCCACTGGTCACCAGACATTCGTCAACGGGAAACCTCCACTGGCCCAGCAGGCACGATCTGACTCACGGTAGGCCATCCGCTGACTCACACACAGACCGACACCACATCCAGAATGATCCCCGTGCCAACTCTACCCTTCAGGGGAGCACGGAGGGACCCAATGACTCCATCTCCCCTCGGTCCTCACGTCACTCAACTCTGACTTACGGGGAATCCTCCCTTGCTGGCCGCAGACTGAGGATCAATATCCAACGCCAACGTCTCATCAGAGACCTCCACACACAGGCATCGACCACCGTCCTGTCTCATCGAATCCTATCTCATTGAAACCTCCATCTCAATTAATCCAAGAGGACGCCTGCCAATCCCGACTCCCGCTCTTATCACAGAGCCAAGGGACATAACCCCTTACAATCCACGACACACTTCTCCAGAACTGACAAGTGCCGCCTGCCACCACAGCAAGCAGGTCGATGACGTAGCGACCAATGCACATGAGTCCCCCGACAATACACGTCTTACCACAGTCGATAACTCGGTCAACCTGACCAGCCACTCACGGCCACCGTCCGGGACCCATAATCTCTCAGAGATCACTTCTTCAAAACACGATCTCATCCGCGAACGCAACATCCAACGCAAGAACAGGGTACTCATGCGGCAACCTCGCCAGCATATCTCCCTAACTCTCCACCTGCCAGTGCCATGAACCACAATACCTTAAGCAATGGCACGGCAACAACACGTCTCACGCCGCCGGAGACAACGCACATCGATGAACCAATCCTCCGATGCTCTACACTTCCTCAGAAATCCACCTGCAGCAACCAACGCTACGATCCGCGCACTCTGATCCACACGCACACCCACCACATCGACAACTCAGGATCCACCATCCCGACAACCATCTGCAACCCCGCAGACTCCGATCCTCCGCACATCGGGAACCGCAACACCAACCATAAATCTCAAAAACACCGTCCAGTCGGCACTCGTCCTTCCAGAACAGCGCCAACACCCTTACGCATCAGGGAACGAGCAACGCTTCTCATAGGCAACCACCTTGCCAAAAACACGGAACACGTCTCACACGGATTTCATGGCACACAAAGGCCAACCAATCCAGACGCACAATGCAAGACGACGAACCTTAACCAACCGCGATCTCCTCCTACCAAGGGAAAAACTCAATACACTTCCGACCAACGGAAGGAAAACTCCACACTCGACCTGACCTCGAGCCTCGCACATGCTGGGAACAGCACCTTCCAGCACCAAAAAAACCATCACTTCCGTCAGGTCAGCTCCTCCGACAACACTTACCAAGTGTCCCGTCGAACCACGATCACAACATCTCTCGATCCACCACCGCTGCAATTCCCCGAACTGCAACACGCCACGCCAAGAGCCGCAACGCGAGCCATAATCGGCAACCATCAATGCTCATCATCAAGTCCCGAACTCGCCACGGAACCTTCACATCTCGAGCCAAATCCTGGGCGAACACAACCCATTCGCACGCAGAAGCGCAGGAGTGAGAACTTACTGGGACACCACAGCCCAATCCTGCCTCAAAATCCGCAAAAACAATCGGGACTTACACGTCAATTCTGATGCCACAGAGCATGACAAGAACATCGGGCTCGACAAATCAGTAGCTCAATAGAAGGTCCTCCGCTCACCCGAGCACAATTCTCGACCAGAGCACCGGCTCTGCCACCTCAAACCACAACCTCAGTGCATCAGGGGCTGGACAATCCTCATACTGGAGTGGCCAAACTTAATAACATCTCCCTCAGAGCACACTCACAGCCACTTAACGGCGAACAGTCCTCGCCAGCCACCTGACCTCGCTGCAACTTCCTCGAACGCAGCACCACCGTAACACGCCTGCCGGCAAAACTCTGCCAAAACGCAGAACGACCGGGGCCACCATCGATGAGGGAGAAAGCTCTCAACCTCAATCCACAGACCCCATGCCGGAACTCCGACGAAACAGCGACCACAGTCACATCGCCAACGCCACGCATTCAAGCTCTTACCCGAGAAACCAAACGGAAAACAAACACAAAACCCTATGCCAACTGCCAACTGTACTGGACCTTATGGACTCTGATCACTGCAATATCTCGAATTCTCATGTACATCCACAACCACGCTCTGATACCAACTGTGGCGACCCGACATCCGGATACCGGGAAAGGAACCCGATACCATTCGAATCCTGGCCCGCCGCCCACGAGCCGGGGCTCGGAAGGGCTAAAAAGGAGTGTGAAGGTACAAAGAAATAGGAAATAAATCAGGATAATTCAACAATTAACAGAAATAAATAAATAACTACAACAGAGTCCAGTCCAACAGAAAGTACAATTTAAAGTAGTAAAATGTACCACATGCTAAGTGAACACTCGGTCCGGAGAGCTGGCAGCTAAGAACCTCCGAACAGCACCCTCGAACCTCGAGGAAGAACCACCACACCTGAAAGCAGGGATGAGTCTCCAAAACAGAGACTCAGCCGGGATCCCGCGGAACCCCAACCGAAAATAACGATGGAAGCGAAAAGTAACAACAGTAATAGCAGGAACAGCAAACCAGTGGCCGGTAAAAATTCGGCGCTACAGCTACTCCTACTGTACATGAAAACCAACACCCCGATCCCACAGTCGGGGACGACCAAACAACGAACCACCCTAGTCACGCTACTAGGAAAACGACCACTCGTCGGGAACTCGACGCTGTCTAGGGGAAAGCCCTCGGTGATGCTCACCGGAACCCCTAGACCTCGGCATCGGGAAAACACCCGAGAACTGCACGTAAAACCACGTCTCGCAGACGTGAAGCGGAACTCGACTCACGAGGAAACTCACGTCACGTGACGGGAAAATCACCCCCCAGAAGAACGACCGGATGTGTCCCCTGACGTCTTACACAGCCTCACAAGTGTCTAGCTACTACGCCCCAGGAGGAGACTCAGACACACACAGTAACAAGTACCACAGAACAAGGACTAGTTGGGGTCGCGCCTACCGGCGCCGTCCGACGCCCCCAACCTCGTGTGCACACTCAGACCATACGCCCTAGGCCTGTCCTCTAGCTGGTAATTCCCCCTAAGCCTGGACTCGGCTGTACGTGGGGGGCCTACGGTAACCAGCCTACTCACCGTCTCTCTCGGGTCAGCCACTCCACCACTCCCGGGTGGGTCAACACACGCGTGCTGTAAGAAGGCTACGACTAGTGGGGGCTCACTGAACGTGGACACAGAAAATCACGCACGCACCCATCGTGAGTAACGCGAAGTAACAGGTAGCTCAAAACCACCAGACTCTGGACAGCCCACTAGACCTACTAAACCCAACGGCCTTTGAGTCACAAGACTCGGGGTCAAGACCGTTGCACACGACAGCACTGAGCCGTCAATCTGGTCTAATCCCTAGGTCCAAAATCACGATGTGATGACTCACGAGGCAGTTCACAACTGCCGAGATCCATCCCTCGAGGAGGGAAACTTAAGCAACCTCTAGCCTCCAGCTGGGAGATTGGACTCGCAGTCCAAGGCCACACACATGGCCCACTCGAAAACCACCTTCCAGAGAAACCACGACGTGTGGGGAAACCTCACCGCACTCACACCGATACACGGTGACTCGATCTAGTAAGAACACCAAAGCCCGGAATACCTGGGGTCACCCGGACCCACCAAGCCCACGGGCATGCTAATCAAGGTAAACGGTACCTCCAGACACCCAAAGACACGGTCACGGAACTCCACGTGGTGTCCGGGACACACACGGCCCAAGGGGAGCACGATCAGTCGTAGACTGCCCGCCCTGGGCTGCCTGACTGGTCCCCTCCAAGAACGCGCTATCTTTGCATAGCGCGTTCAAACAGAACGCGCTATAGGTCCATAGCGCGTTCAAAACAGAACGCGCTAGGACCCTATAGCGCGACAAGACTGAACGCGCCATAGACCTATAGCGCGACCAGGCCAGATCGCGCTATGACCCTATAGCGGGACAAGGACATAACGCGCTAGGACCCTATAGTGCAACCAGAACCGCCTTACTGTTCATCTTCTCTGATGAACGCGCTCTATCGGGGCGGCGCAACCTCCAAGAACGTGCCCACCTGGGCTAGCGCATTCTCAGTCCACGCCCGAAAACGGCGGGAAACTCATTCCACGCCCCAATCACCCCCGGGTGATGGGGAAACAAAGGGGAAATCATTCCCCAAGACTCTAGGCATTCAACGACGCATACAAACCACCGATTAACGCATTAAAATATTAGATCAGACTCACACCCCAAAAATATGCATTTTACCCAAAATGCGAAAATAAACCCACTCGGCTCGCCACGGCCCACAAAACTCGCGGGAAAGGATGTGCACGAGCTGGGGGTCCATCTCCCTACCTCCACCGAAGATTCGACGCGCCGTGGATGCCGATCCACGAAGAAATGCCGCTTAAACCCTCGCCGGTTCACGATCTCACGAACCGCCTCCACCATCGCGATCCTCGTCCCGTGCCCGTCGCTCCACGTCCCACGAGCCACGCCGCCCTGGCCTCGCCGCCTCCGTCGGCCGCCCGGAGTGAGAGGGGGAGAGGAGAGAACGTGAGAGAAGAGAGAGGGAGGGAAGAGAGAAATGAGAGATGGGGAGAGAGAGAAAAAGGAGGTTAATATATATAGAAAATTCAGAAATTCTTGAAAATATTGAAAAATAGAAAAATATACCCCCGCGATCCTCGGAACACGCTGATCATCGTGGTAACATCCCGGCGTTGGAGAACGCAACGGTTCACCCTGTACGAGGTTCCGAAGGTCCGACAGATGGAAAACACGCGTAAAACCCCAAAACGCAACCCGAGACCCAGAAAGACGCTCCGAAAATTCTAGAAAATTACCGGTGTGCTCCTTACAACGCCACAAACCCAAGAAAATTCACGGGCACACCACCAATGGGTCCGAAAATCCGATATAAAAAGTCCGAAACTCACTCGGACACGATCCGCAACCCGGGAAAAGACGATCCGAAACCCACGGATCCTGATTCGAAAAATATCTGAAAACCCGGGGCATTACAGTTATGGCCTTTAGTTATGTTCTCACAGACGACTCCAAAAAGTATAAAGGTGGAAAAATGGTCCCCAGATCTCGTACCATATTTTTGGGATTTGTTTAATTGGGGAGGACGTCCAGCCACCCGTGGAAACCTGCGAGCACCAAAAAGATGGCGTCAGAAGGAGCCATGGGCATTTCAAGTTCTATTTGATCCATATGAGATGGATGGAGCTTGTAACAATTTGCATATCCTTTCTCTATGTTACACCCTTGTCCCACATTCTCTATCAAGTATATTTTTGTCTCTCTTATTTTGTTATTTTTTCGTATTAATAGTTATTATTCAAATTTAATAACACCTTAGCATTGGTCAACTAATATTTGTCAAAAAGGTATTACATTATTTTTAAATAAAATATAATTAAACTACATATCAACAATTGAAATATAACAGCTTTAAAATCTAAAATAAAAAATTAAATAAAACAATTTTAAGATAATAGTCTTTAAATAGTATATACTTATAAACACTCTGTAAGATAAGAGTCATACTATATTGTCACATTTTTGCTATCAGTTTTTGTCACTCTCGCCTTGGTCATCTAATCTTATTAATAATTTAAGTTTGATATTTTAGAACTTAAGAGTATTGAACTTAAGTCTACTTTTTTCACTATTTTATTTTCAAATCAAACATCAGGAAAAGAGGGTGGTTAAAATAACTACATAATGTGTGACATTGTATATTTCTCAAATATATTTTGTTGTTAATAGTCTTAAGAACACATCAAGAATAAATAATAACTCAATGACAGTCAAAAGATACGAATCTTACAATTATTTATCTATTCTATTACATTGAGATCATGTGTTACAAATTAGATTTGTAATATATATTTTTTGAAAAAGTAATATTTGCCGTATATAATAGTGTGTAATTTATGGATATGTATTTTATGAATTCAATTATGATTGATTCAATTAAGATGATAGAATTTGAGGGATAATTAAAAAAAGTCTCGTTAAAGAGACATATGATCTATCTTTTTTTTTTCTTTATTAAGAGATTTCTTATCTCTCAAGTTTCATCATCCCATGTGTATTAATCGTGGACAAATTTGCAAGATAAGTAGCCACAAAAAACTCACTAAAAATATGGTGAGATCTACATTTTTTATTTTTTTGACGAAGAGTTTCTTCTCTCTAAAGTCTAGTTATCTCTCTAAAATCTAGTTATTTTTGTGGACCAATCGTAAATTATTCATAATAATTCCGTGACACTATCTGATGCATCCACGTAGGATTGTCTGTCTCGTTAAATATGTCCAGACCTCATGTGAGCGTACACATGAGGTCTTCAAAATAGGTCTTCAAAATAAGTAAATACTCTTCAAAAAAAAACTTGCTTAAATTTTTTTGGATGTCATTTAGAGCGTACGCATGCTCTTCAGAATAATTAAATACTCTTCAAGACAGGTAATACATAGAAATATATTCGAACGCATTTAAAAAATTAGACAATCAAATTTATTGATCTTAAACCAAGCGACCTCCTATGTGTCTATGTGCATGTAACACTGGACACATTTAATAGGATAAGTAACTTTACGTAGAGTTAGTTCAAATAGTGTCACATGACTACTTGAGTGTTACTACACTGTAACTAGTGTCGCAAGTAAAACTCTACTTTAAAAGTAAAATTATTCTAAAATAATAGGATAAATTTTACTTACTATATCATAAATGATGTAATAATTTATTTTGCGAAAAAAATCACCATATTATAATTATCATTCAAGTCATATGACTATGTAGTTCAATAATTAATTTGACATTAAAAATAAAAAATAAACATCATACACTTTAGTACTTTTAACTCATTAAAGATATGGTCTTTTTTTTATCCATCTATGAACGATATGATTGTACGAACATATAAGTTTATCGTAGATTGATATGATTATATTTTTTTAGTAATACTTATAGCATTGCCTAGTTTGTTATACCATGAGGCAATGCAACGTTTTTTTATTTTTTTTATATGTTAGGACATATCTCAAAACTATATGTCCGTGCAGTCCAATCTAAGGTCGCCAAAAAATAAGAGTTTTTATTGCTATACACCTATTGCATATCTAGGGTGCGTAATAATTTTTCTTATTTTTTTATATTTCTATGAGGTGGGATTTATCTCTCCTGACTTGACGTATAAGTAACACTCTCATTCAAATATCAAAAAAATAAAAAAGAATAAATTTTTATTGATCATATAATCTATTATTTTATTTTTTTTAGAGGGTTAGATAGGGCCGTGATTTGTACGGTACGTTAGAGGAGGTGGACTCTCACTTCATATTTTTAAAAAGAAAAAAGAAAAAAGAAAAGTTGTTGCACACGGCAAGTGTGCAATAACCCAAGGTATGTATAAAGATAAATTCAAAAAGTAAAAGAAATGAATATTTTTAATAGGTCAAAAGTGGTCGGCTCAATATTGATCTTATCTTTTTTTATTTTGTTTGAGCCATTTAATATTATACGAACATGAAATTTAAATCAACTTAAAATTATTTTTTTAAATAAACAAATTTGTTGCACATCTACCCGCCCAACAAATGAATAAGAGATATTATTTTGTTATTATTAAAAATAGTTATATCACTTGATGATTTAATAACTAAGAGTTTATCTTGTTACACACTCAAGGTAATCGCACATCTTAAATATGTAATATTTTTTATATAAATATAAGCAGACGGGGACTCACCTCACCTATCGATTTATACCAATAGCTCTCTAATGATGTCAAAAAAATAGATTAAATAATTTTAAAAATTTTAAACTTACATAATCTTTTTTTAGTTTTTAAAATCATCCCACGAGAGACGGTGATTTTGACAGATAGATGAGGTGAACCCCACCTCATTATATATTTTTAAAAAAATTAAATTAATATGTTCAATTATTCTTGACGTGCAACAAGACTAACTCAACCGCTCAGAACTCCTATTGGATTGGATCGGCTGCGGCCCAATAACACCGACCGAAGAGCAGCAGCAAACCCCTTACCAAACCCTCTCTTTCCGTTTCTGAGCTGTTCGGCCTGCGAGCGGACTGCCGCTGCCCCCAGTGTGCGTGCCCAGGGGTAGTGCATCAGAGACAGGAAGCAACCCGCCGCCGAAGGGGCCAAGGGGCGGCGATGCTCGCCGCCTCCCATGGCCGGATCAACCTGGACCTTCCCTTCCAATCCTCCCCTTCCTGGCCCAGATGAATGGCAAGGGCCTCACCAGGGTCGCCCTCCCCTCTCCTCCTCCTCCTCCACAACCGCCGCCGCCGCTCCTCCTCTCGCTTCCTCCACTCCTCCCCTACCCCCTTACCTCCACTCCCGCCGCCGCCGCTGTCTCCACCGCCGGCATCGTACCCTCGGCAGACCTTTGAAGGGAGGATCTCGCTCTACCACCCCAGTCTTCGCCCGTTGCAGTCCTGCTGGACCTTGAGGCAGCTCCTCCAGGCTCACGCCCACCTCGTCGTCGCCGGCCTCTTCTTCCACGACCCCTTCGCCGCCAGCCGCGTGCTCAAGGCCGCCTCCGACCTGGGCTGCGTCGACTACGCCGAACTCCTCTTCCGCCACTTCCGCCCGGCCCCCGACGCCTTCTGCTTCAACACCCTCGTCAAGGCGAAATCCAGGTCCGCGGCCCCCCGCGGGGCTATTACGTTCTACTTCGAGATGGTGGGGGAGGGATTCGTTCACAACAGCTTCGCCTTCCCGCCCCTCCTGAACGCGTGCGCGAGGATCTCGTCTCTCGATGAGGGGGAGAAGTGCCACGGGCAGGCTGTGAAGAACGGGGTTGACGACGTCGTTCACGTCCAGAATGCCCTGATCAACATGTACGCGAGCTGCGGTGCGGTGGGATGCGCCCGTTTCCTGTTCGACGGCATGGTGCATAGGGACTTGGTCTCTTGGAACTCGATGGTGGATGGGTACGTGAAGTCCGGGGACTTGGGCAGCGCACGTTGTCTGTTTGATGAAATGCCTGAGAGAAATGTCGTCTCATGGAATATCATGATTGCTGCATACTTGAAGGGGAGGACTCCAGAATCCGGGTTGGCCCTTTTCAGGGAGATGGGGAAGGCGGGATTGAGAGGTAGCATGGCAACAATGGTGAGCGTTGTCACAGCGTGTGCTCGGTTAGGTCGGCTCATGGAGGGCCGGTCAGTTCATGGGTTTTGCATTAGGAACTTCGCGGAGTTTAACCTCATATTTGAGACGGCATTGGTTGACATGTACAGTAAATGCGGGAAATTGGACATGGCACAATTAGTGTTTGATGGGATCCAGGCAAAGAATTTGGTGTGCTGGAATGCAATGATCGTGGGGCATTGCATTCACGGATGTCCAGAAGATGGGCTTGCTTTGTTCGAAGACATGGTGAGAAGAGGTAGGTTTCTCTTTGCTTAACGTTTCTGTTGTCTATCATTTCTTCTGAGTTGGATAAAAGATAATATTTTTAGTCTGAAATCTGAATTTTCGTTTTGATATTCTGTACTTGAAGGTTCTGAAGATCCGGAGTCCCACCCCTGCTCACGAGTAGAAGATGCAGAAGTCTCACCAGATGAAGTGACCTTTGTTGGTGTCTTGTGTGCCTGTACTCGTGCTGGTTTGTTGTCCAGGGGAAAGATTTACTTTGACCAGATGATAAACGTATACCACGTTACACCCACATTTGCTCATTATTGGTGCATGGCCAATCTCTATGGTTCTCTGGGGCTCGTCGAAGAAGCAGAAGAAGTCTTAAGGAGCATGCCAGAAGAGAGAGAGTCTTTGGTCTGGAGCAACTTACTCTGGTTGTGTCGCTTCCATGGAGACATCGAGGTGGGTGAGAAGATAGCAAAAGGACTGATTGACCTTGAGCCTTTTAACAGTTCTCGCTATACATTGCTCTGGAATCTGTACGCTGCGGCAGGTCGGTGGGAAGATGCTGGGAAGGTGAAGGAGGTGATGAAGGAAAGAGGGGTGATGACAATGCCTGATCGTACTCTTGTTGACTTGAATGTAATTGTTCACAACTTCAAAGTGGGGGATAGGTCAAGACCAGAGATGGAAGGTATCTATGTATTGATGGATGAATTAGCTGAGAGGTTTAGATTACAGACACATTCAGTAGGCTCAATGGAAATTGGGTAGTGTAGAGGGTACCAGTGCCAAGACATCATACTGCTGCTCAAGCCACAATTTATTTGATTAAGATTGATAGTTTTACTTCAGTAAGGGGTTGATAACCTTGTGCTCGTGGCATCCCACATTGGGTATAAACTGATGACTGCCATCATTCTTGGAGAACACGAATAAGTTATTCTGCCATGGCTGGCGGAAAGGTGTATAGGGCCTCAATGGCAATGTTGCAAGAGATTGGGATATGGCTTTTTTGTTTGTTATGGCAACTGTGTCAGTGGCGCCGAGGACAAATCTAGCAAGATGTTCTTGATCCTTCGCCGATGAGACTGCCATGTCACCTTATCCATCAGTTTGACATGTTTCTCCGAGTCATATTGATCTCTTCCTGGGTGATCTATTGGTGCCTTTCCCACATTCATTGGTGTAAACTGCTGACTTAGGTGGAAGCATTTTATCTTTCACACTTCATTTGTAACCGGTGCTCGTGTTTAAATCAGAACAAAATGCAAATTCACCACAGTTTTGAGGATGTGCACGAAAAGAATTTGTTTTTTGATGGTTCGATGGCTTTCTTGCCCTATTTGTGATGGGATCTATTTTGCCAAGTCTGAGTTAAATCTTATAAGCTTTTGTCCTGTACTTTCATGTTTGTCTCATCCTTACTTATTTTAGTATGTGGAAAACTCTACTCAAGTCTTCTCTCAATACTCCCTCAAGAATTCCCTGCATATCCTTAGGGAACTCCCTTAACGAATGATTTTGAGATATTGTCGTTGCTAGATTCCAGAACTTGTTCATTGACTTAGTTGTCATCCTCTAATTCGTTCGTCGTGTGACATCTGATAGAAACAGGGCTGTGTGATGATCATTTTCTATGGGTTCTCATACCATTTCAAACGGCCTGACCTTGCGTAGACATGCCCAACTCCAGGTGATTGTGATTACCTGAGGTGTTTGTTGCCTTCGGCTGGGTGACATAGGCAGAAAGAGAAGCAGCCGGACGAACAAGAAGTTGTGTGGGAAACACATTGGACACTTTTGGGATCATGCAAGATGTTTGGGTTTTGTCCAAAACCCGTGCTTCTCTAGACTTAATTGCATCTTTTTTAGTGCTATACTTTTACTTGCAGATGAAGATGGCTGAAAAGTAACCAATTCCCCTCGTAGATGCGCCGCCACCAGCTGTTGCAGTGCCATGAACTGATCAGCACAGATGGTACTCAAAGAAGTCTTGTTTTAGGGAGCTGAGCATCCAAACTGTTGAATGTTTGATAAAATGCTCACACCAGATCACTGGGACTAGTAAATTTGAGTCTCATCAGCCATCCCATATGCATCTAGACAGGGGAACCGCACGACCACCCATTAACGGAGAAGTGACAAAACTTGAATTGTGCAGATCACAGAGCTCGTCCATACTCATCCACTCGCACATGAAGGTTATGCTTTGTCGGCCCAAATTTACATTATGTCATTGGCTAAAACTCGAGTTGTACTAAAAATCACAAATGCCCACAAGTCTGGTAAATATTATACTAATCTTTAAGGTCAGAGCTAAATCAAGATTCGTATACCACGAGTGCTTATTGAAGTTGAGATACCAATTCCAAAGAGTTAATACAAGGTGGTAGTAGATGAGTGTACCCCTTTACTTCGCCGATGGACGCGTAGTATGACTACATAGAAACGAAAGATCATTACACTGAACAACCTTTAGACTGATGTCATAATAAAGGAGGACATGAAGGCTATCGTGCATATTGGACTAATGATTCAGTTGAGTATACCTTTAAGACAACTTATGCCTACACTGGAAGATTAGTGTTGAACTTGAAGAAGAGAAGAGGGTCAGCGAAAAAAGCATGCATTAAAGGACAAAGAAGCCATAATAAGCGTTTGGAGGGAAATAACTTAGAGAGAGAGAGATTGCCAAAGGGAAATTAGAAACTAGATACCAAGTTCTTTGACGAGGGTCCGTGCTCTCGAGGGACATTTTCTTACTTGATTGCCTTTTATGCTTGGTACATTTATGCCCCACTCTTGGACCATGTCTTCCCGTTTCCCATTTTAAGTTCTAAGTATAGAATTAGTAGGTCAACCCGAGTTCAGCTTATCATAATCGACGAACACAAAATGGACTCAAATCATAGCCCATTCTAATGCCACTTAACTACACGTGAACCATATCCAATCCTAATCCAACAAAAGTAAATCCATTTTTATAACACATTACTATGTAAAAGTTAAGGGTTAATTTCATATATAGCCTCTTCATATGTAAAATATCAAAGTTACCATCCTTAGGTCATTATATATCATCTTCATTAATCAAAAGATTCAAAAATATGACTCAATGATGAAAATGCCTCCAACGATTCATGAAATTCTAGGGGTCATTTCGTCATTTAGTGGGATTTTTTAATTTTTTATTAATAATAATGGTATATATGACGTTTGACAACTTAAGAGGGTAACTTTGATATCTTGCATGTAAGGATGGCATATCTGAAATTCACCCATTCAATTTTTTAATATGAATTGAGTCAAATTCCAACAGAATATGGTTCGAGCTATTAAAACAAAACTTGGTGAAAATTAAAACTTAATAAAAAAGATGATCTTGAAAATGGCAAATTTTGACTCGAGTCTGCTGATTTTTACACCTAAATATCTAAACCTAGCACTAGCATTATTTCTAAAATTATTTTATTAAAAAATATGGTGTTTTTTCACATATAAACTATCGTTAGAACAAAAAAAATCAGTCTTATCAATTCTGTATTTGTATTTACACACATGCAAAAATGATAAACCTATAACTTATATTTTAACGATGCTTTAAATGCAAAAAATCTATAAAAATAATAAAGATATTTTTGGTTTTAATCCCCTAAATTCTTTCAAAAATAGGAAAAAATCTCCATAATCCACCTATTTTACCAAAAGCCACTAAAATATTCAAACTCTTAGTAAAAAGTCCCTTAAGTTATCGGCCATCCAAAAAATAAAATATTTTGAAGAATATTCCTTTCCCAACCCTTTATGTTTTTATTTCTTATTTTACCCTCTCTCTCTCTCTCTCTATATATATATATATATATATATATATATATGGGATACGGGGGTTGCTAGCGTCAAGAGGGAGGGGTTCCCACTCCGGCTCTCTCCCTCTCTACTTTCTCTCTCTTTGCATCTCTGTGTGCGGTGGGGGGGTTGCCAGCATTGGGAGGGAGGGCTTCCCCCTTCGACTCTCTCTCTCTCTCTCTCTCTCTCTCTAGGGGATAGGGGGTTGCCAACGTCGAGAGGGAGGGGTTCCACCTCTGGCTCCCTCCCTCTCTACGTCTCTGTGTGGGGTGGGGGTTTGTCAAGGTCGGGAACCCACACATCACATTTCTTCTTTCCTCATCTCTCTGCCACTGCTTGGACTATCCCTATCTCCATCATCCCCTCCTTCCCCCAGCCTCTCACCTCCTTCACCCGTAGTAGCCTCACCTACGCTCCACCGCAATGTGCCAACCACACCACCCCCAACCCTTGTAATGCCCAGTAAAATTATGAAAAGGAAAAATAAAAATAATTAACTATAACTCCATAAGGGATATAATGCGAGATCTTCCTATTTAAGAGTAAAATAGAATATTAAGTTATGACCTCTCTATTTTAATAGAAATCATGAGATAAAACCCAAGTATTCATCTATGTATTAAGAAGCGACTAGCTAGTGAATGTTCCTTTAAAATAAGAACCTTCATAGGATCGAACATGTCTCTGATACCCATAAGATAGATAGATGGATAAGATTAGTGATAATGATAGTATACAAAGATCTGACCCAAATATGGAATTAGTAATGAGCAACCCAAATTAATGAGGTAAAGGCCATCCTAAATTTCAACCCAACCCTTAATGGACTTGAAACCAATGTAAAAGGAGGACCCTAATCCAAGGGTATGGTTATAGATAATGGGTTGGAAGGATTAGTACTATAATGGGCCTTATGTTATGGTATATATATATATATATATATATATATATATATATATATATATATATACCACACCCATAACTAATGGGCATTATACATAAATAAGGACCAATGGGCTTGAAAGGTTCTAATACATAATGGGCTTTACATAAGATATATTGGGCCCGACTCAAATTAATGGACCCAATAACCAATTAAGAGCTAAGATACCTTCATACCCATATATGGACCTGAGATATGTAAACTACGATTAGTTATAGACCTCTTTAGACACTAGAAGCCAATTCCTACAAGGCTCTCAACCCACACACACTAAAAAGGGCCTTAGACCACATATAATTGGGCCCATGTATACGTAATCTTAAATAGGCCTATAGATTATAAAGGAACTTGAGAGTATAAATATAATATCTATATACACAAGGGCTATCTACAATACCCAGACCCATATCTTTCCCATGAGCGAACGTAGCATGGGTGATAGCTTTAGGGTTTTTATTGGAAAAGTAGGAGACCGCTGTTATTTTAGTAGTAAAGGAGGTGCATGGGAAAGTTTATACTAGATAGGATTCCTACGTAAGAACTTAAATCCCCTTAGGATACTAAGAACAAAAAACTATATAAATATAACCCCTCATCGAACGAGCAAGGGTTGTGATTGCTACTACGTTCGAAGAACCCCTGCGTCATCGTCTTCCTCCTGGTGCTGCACCTTACTGCCGTGAACGGAGGAAGAGAGTTTATCGTCTTCCTCTCTTGGTGTCGTGAAGGAAGCTGCTGCTTGTTCATCACCACTACTGTAGCTATAGTTGCTGGTTGCTGCTTCCTGTCTCTTCCTCCTGCTGTTGTAAACGGAAGGAAGAAGCATCTTCTTCCTCATATTATAGTTCCTGCTATTGCGGTTGCAGTTGTTCTTATATTATCTTCAATCGTCGTCCAAACCAAAGCCAAGAGAGGTAGGTGTTCTCAATGTTACAAAGCCAAACTGTTAATCACAGTAAAAATCATGCACGTAGGTCATATACTATGTCACCATATTTTCTGTTTTCGTTACCGTAGTTTTTACTGCATCTCAGTAAATAACGACCCTGTCATGGGCGCTAATTTTATGAACGATCGCACGCGGGGTCGCTAATTCTTTTGAAATAGCGACAGCGGTCAGGGCGTCATTTAATGAACGACCCTTTATCAATCCGCTATTCTTTTAGGTATTTAATAAATATAGCATGCTTAGAAATTTATATCTATAGAACCTGATGTTAACATGAATATAACTTTAGATTCCTGATATTTTCCTCTACATGTTCATGTCTTTACTTTCCTATTATTGTAAACTTCCATCCGGTGAATAGTAACATGTGTCTATGAATGTATCTGCCCGATGCGTATCAGCAGACAAAGAATGCGCGACACTTCTATAGTCGTTATTTAAATAAGAAACGCCCTCACACAAGGGCGCCAATTTGTAAATAACCAGTAAATTGAGCAAATATGGAAAATTATGAATACGTGACCGAGATCATGGCGTCAATTAAAGAATGAACGCCCTTGTATCCAGTCGCTCATTAAATCATGAATATTAATTTCTGGGAAAAATCCTAGAATTAACGCCCTTACATAATGTCGTTAATTTTAGTTATTTACATGAAAATTCTGAAATAATCATGATTGAACGATCTTTCAGAAGGTCGCTATTTCATTAAATAGCGCCTTTTGTATAGGCGCAGTTTTCCTGTCTCACATATTTACCGATTTTCTGGCCCATACCGCGGGTCTATGGCACCGTTTCTCAATCCGTAGATGCAGTCCCACGTTTCACGTTATTTTCAGTATAGCCCCTAACTCTCGGTAATGATTGAAGCTTCTGCGATATATTCCTTCCTTCGGACGGGTGATTTCATCATAGAGACCTCCGTAAGTCTATGCGAAACTTTGGATTCCCTCAAGGCCGCCAAGCAGGTTGTACCCTAAAAATCTTGAAAACCTTTCTTTGTCACGTCACTCTGAAGAAACGTGATGTTTGGCCCTCAAAGAGCACTGTTCTTGCCTCTTTTGGGTAGTGTGTTGTATGTTCTGAATCTGCGACATGGACTTGGATGCCAGAAAGAATTGGCGCCTAGTCATGGGGCGCAGTTTACTATTATAGCGACTGTAACCTGGATGCTATTTAGGAATGAGCGACTGACTAAGAAGTCGCTAATTCTTCGTGCATGTGTTATCCGCAGGAATGAGCAACCATACGGTGGACGCTATTTCTGTAATTTGTGACAACTGAGTGGGCGCCAATTACCCAGTTTCATGTATCTTGGTTTTCGTGTAATTTAACGATGTGTCATACTATGTCAAAGTTCAGCCTTTGAACTCCTTCATTCGTGAAAATCTACGTTGATCCTGCAATGGTTTATTCCTTGGAACTCTACATTGGCTATACACTATAGTTGATGTCTAAAATATACATGACCCAATGCTTGCACATATAGGGCCCGATCTGGTCCTGGGAGGAGCACCCGAAAGTACTTGTGTCCATGGTGTAGACACGCCAAAATTGATACTATGTTGATTAAATCTTATGTCACCATATTAACACCCCAAAGTGAACTTCAATATTTCCATAATATGAAGTTTTTCTATTTTTGTGTGTTTTTAGGCCATTTTCTAATTATTTTTGTAATTCACGACTCTACGTAGGGCGTGTTTTAAATAACGGCTTGGGCCGGGGCGTTTCTCAAAGAAAGGATGACTGATCCAAAAGGCGTCAGTTTCTGGACTTTTACAAATCCTACTCAAAATTAGAAAATAAGAATTAACGTCCCTCCATGGGTCGTGTTTTGAATTAACGCCTCCCTCTCAGGTGTCTCTTCATCATTTTCAAATAAAGAATGTTTTCATTACTAAAACTAAATCCATAAATTGACGCCTTTGTCCCAGTCGTGATTTTAATTAACGCCTTGTCCCAGGTCGTCAATTTCAAATAACGTCTTTCTGTGGGTCGTCTTTCACCCTTCCGTGTCCTGCTTGAACAACCCTTTCCTGGAGAGTTCCCTGCTATGTTTTGGTCACCGTGTTCGATTGGGAAAGTAGAGGCCTTGCCGTAGATGAGTCTTGCCTGTTCTTATCCCATTGAATCTGTGTTTGCACCCTATAAATAGCCCCCTGGGTTGAGCTCGCGCGAGAGGTTAGAAGGAGTTAGAAGCAGAGAAGAGCTTAGCAGAGCAGAGCAGCGCTGAGATAGAAAAAATTAGCTATTAGCAGAGAGCAACAGAATTCTTCATAGAGAAGACTATGTCTCTTCTGCAAGAGCCTTTGATCCTTCGGTGTCCCTTCTTCCTCCTGTTGCTTCATCTATTAGTTCTTCTCCCTCTACTGTTGTCAGGAACAGCAGGGAGTTCTTTACGTTGGCTTATTTCATTATTTCATCATCGTTCATCACAGTCTTTTGCATTAGCTTTGAATCACACCTCCTTTCCCTAATTCTCTTAGGGGTTTTAAAGAAACCAAAAGGTGCACACTTCATGCTATTATTTCATCATCTTATTCTACTTGAGGATTGATACTACACTTTGGCTAATCCTATTTTTTTCTTTGTTTGTTTGTGATTTGTTTAAGGGTAATCAAAGAGAGAAACCCCCCTTCATCGGTCGACCGGTAGAAGGAGGAGGAAGAAATCCACAATCATCCCGCATCCCTTTTCTCACCAGGTATTCGCGATCAATTTCCTTTTCTTTTGAGGTAACCCCTCTGGCGATCACTCTCCTTATTAGCACATCGTGCATGCTTAATTCTTTTATTTTTAATTGTTCTAAGTGGATTTCTTAGAATCTACAAATTTGCGATCACGGTGGGACACCTTTTATTTTTCTTTTGATTACCCTTCCCCTTGGGCACCCACGTGTGCCATCTCCCCTTTTGCACCCATGGTGCACCTCCCTTTGTGCTCCACGTAGCACTCTCCCTATGTGATTGGTTAGTTTGATAGATTTTTAGAAATTCCATTTATCCATCTCTTAAAAAAAATGATGAGCATGCTATATCCTATTTCATGTTATTATTGATTGCCATGATTCTTATCTTGTGATTGTGAGTGTTTTCATTCCTTCCTATTGGTATTATTCTCTCTGTTTAAGCTTTCTGGCCGTTTGAGTGTTTCTGTGACACAGGGAATTGACGCCCTTCACAAGGGCGCTGTTTCACAATATAGCGACAGGTAGGGGTGGGCACGGTTTGGTTTGGTTTGGTTTGAAGAGAATTTTTCTCAAACCAAACCGAATCGAATTAAGGCTTCAACCCGAACCAAACCAAACCAAACTAGTTTGAAACCAAACCAAACCAAACCAAATTAATTCGGTTTGGTTCGGTTTGGTTCGGTTTGAACCATATTCATCTCCCATTTTATAAATTAGATTGGATTCAAACAACATTAGAGAAAGGTAGGGTAAAAGAATTTCTACCAAATAAAGTAAATATTAAAAAAATAACATATAAAGTTGTAACTTGTAAGAACAAGCTCCATAATATTTTCACATAAGAAATTAAGAAATACGGTTACAATAAAATAGAAGGTGATTTGAAACCTATTTCATAAAGTCGGAAACCCCATTAGAATGGTGAGAATTGGACTTTTTAAATTCGGATTTATAGTTACATATACATTTATATTAATTTGATAAAAATATTCTTAAATTCGGGTTATTCGGTTCGGTTTGGTTTTGTTCGGTTTCTTGAACTTCAAAACCAAACCAAACCAAATTTTTTAATACGGTTCGGTTTGAACCCAAACCAAAATTTTTTAAATTTCAACCCAAACCAAACTGAACCAAATCGTTCGGTTCGGTTTGGTTTTCGGGTTGAACCCGAATAATGCTCACCCCTAGCGACAGGGTGCAGGGCGCTCTTTCATTTTTCACAGGAATTGACGCCCATCTACAGAGGCGTCCGTTCAAGAATTGACGGCATATTGCGGGGCGCCATTTAGTTTTTCTGAAAAAAAACAAGAAAAGAAAAAGGAAAGCGCAGGAATTGACGCCTCGCAAAGGGGCGCTCTTTTAACATATAGCGGTAGGGATCAGGGCGTCATTTCCCTGAGTGTCCGCACTGAACTCTTTTCCTGTGTGTTCCATCTCATTTTTATCATATATTGTTCATGCATATATATTATCTTTATTTTGCATTCATCTTTGCATTGGTTTGGGAGACCTCCTCTCCCCACACCTTCTAGGAGATCTTACACCCCCTTGGTGAAGGAAGGACTCTCCATTGATCATTCCGTCTCATTGGACCGAAAATTCCTAAACCAAGTCTCCGTAAGTCCCCGCACCCATGGATTCCCTCACGGACGCTGGGCAGGTTGTACCTTTGAAGTCCCAGGTTTAGTTGGCCTATGCATGGTGAGAGAGTGTTCCTAGTTGGCACCGGAGAAAACCATATTTGAAACTAGGTTCCTCCCTTGAGTGATCACATCAATTTGCATAAAGTCATTAATTCACCAAGATTCAAATAAATAATAAAAATCAACGGTAACCATTCCAAGTTGGGTGCTTCTTTGCAAATTATTTTGCTTGAACTTTGATTGTATAATGGCTTACCTTGATAGACAAAATAACATGTTCAATCTTAATTATGTTCATGAGGATGCACAACCTAGCACATCCTATACTCCTCAATCTCAACATGTTCATCATAATTCTCACCATATTTTCAAGGGACCACGCCCTCATTCTTATGGTGTTACCCGACCCATGGGCAATGTCCAATCTCATGGTCCCTCGCCTCAATCACAAGCCACTATTCCTTTGGGACCGCCTCCTCCCAATGACGAGAAGGTCTCTCAAATCATCCGTGGACTAGATCATTTCACCCCTCAACAAATCCGAGCCCTTAAGGCCGTTGCTGAGGGTACACCTCCTTCGTCCACACCTACCCCTATTCGGGTGGCCCATCACCTGCCTCCTTCATCCACACATACCCCTATTCGGGTGGCCCATCACCCACCTCCTTCGTCCACGCATACTCTCATTCGGGTGGCCCATCACCCGTCTCCTTCATCCACACATACTCCTCGGGTGGCCCATCACCCGCCTCCTTCTATTTCTCACTCTTCACGGCCCCAAGGCCCATTTATTCCTTGCAACATGGCCCATCCGGGTCCTTCTATGGGTCGGCCCATTAATCCTCCTCCACGGCCGTCATATCAAGCCACCCCTCCAAGGCAATCATGCCAACCTTCTGTTGCTCATGTTACACCCTTCCAGTAAAGCCTCTTTGATAGACTTGCTTCCATGGAGGAACAACTTAAGAAGCTCACCAGCTCGCAGCCCGCTCCTCCTCCATCTCAAGTCAATCCTCTTCATGATCTCATGAATAACATCGCTAAGATAGACAAAAATTGGAAGGAGATAAGAGAGAATGGCATCAACGATATATGTGAGTGAGAAGATGTTACAAGTTCTATGGACGCCGTCCGCCCTCCATTCATCCGCACTGCGCATTTACATGGCTCTCCGCCTCCATACACATATTCGCCTCCTCAAAATTCCCCACAACACCATACTCTACCACTTATCATTTCGCCTCCACCACGGCATCCGCTGAATTATTTTAATGATGAAGATTTGGAGACGGTACAAGAATTTGAAGCTCCTCGGGATGCACCCCTTCCTAGTTTCCTTCGCTGTCCTCTTCCTCCACTACCAAAAGACCCCTATGCTCAGGACTATGCCACAGTCCCCGATCCAACCCCCATTTATGAGACCTCTTGGTGTTACGATGATGGGTCGATACTCCAATCACCCATACCACCACACCATGAGTCTCATCCTATCCCTGACACCTCTCGCCTCATCCGACGTTTTCAACGCACTAAACCTTCATCTCCCGTAACCACACCAGTAGCCTCCACTCCACCGGCCTCCGTCGAGCCTCCATCACCCTCCACTACGCCGGTCTCTGCCAAGCCTTCTATTACTCCTCCTCTTTGTTCGCTACCTCAACCCTCCATTATCCCTTTAACCCCAAAACCCACTATGCCTATAACCCCTATTCCACTACTTAACCCTTCACCCTTACCTGTGGCTAGTCCTGAGCAGGGTGCATCCCTTTTTGCACTCGAGCCAACCTCGACTGCTTCCGAGCAAAGGGGGAAGTTTGACGTGTTTAAACCTCCACTTCTACTCATCCTTTCTCTAACACTTTCCATTATACCTCCACCATTTATGGAGCCTTCCGCCTCCGCTTCACCCCCCTTTACTACTCGGAACAGGCGTCCTTCTGTAAGTACTTGTACCGAAGATGATCAAGAGCCGGGCAAGAAGGATTTGGCCACGGCCGAGCTGTTCAAGATGCAAGAGTTTATTTGTCGGATGCCAATCCGGGTTGTTGTGCCAAGCATGGTCGAAGAGGCCAAGTCCCCGCCACTGCTCACTAAAAGAGAATGTAAAGCTTTGATGCCGTGTAGGCTTGTACCCACAGGCCAGACAGGGCACTCCTTGTTCCAACTTTCAAATCTTGAACCTTTTCTTCCATACAAGGGGCGAATGCCTATTCTGTTCAACATTCTTTATATGTCACAATCACTGGGCATGGCGATGCTTCCTATCCCAACTTTCCAACTCCCTCACATTATTACTTTTCACTCTTCAAGGGAGTTGTCATTTACCATTGAAGCTTCATCACGGGCTCTTGCTTTATCCATTGGGCCAATTGGCTATACACTTTCACTGCCATGGAGGGGCGATTATCTTGGTGCTAAGGGGCCTTCTACTATTTTATCCACCTTCTATTCAACACCATCCACATTCTTGTCTATCACATTTTCTTCATGGGTCACTCCAAGGGTAAGGAGGAGGATCTCAACCTCTCGCCCTTCATGTTCTTCGTATTCTTTGCATCTCATGCATTATGTTGCATCCATGCATTCATCGCATCCATTCTATTGCATCCACATGCACTTCTTTCTTCCCGGGTTTCCAAACCCGTATCTTACCCGCCTTCTAGAATCTCCAGATCCTCCACATCTTCTGCCTCTATCTCTAGGTCCCCTTACACTTCCCGGGCATTGTGCCCCCTCCGATCTTCCCTCAGGGCATCGCGCCCTTTTCCAACTATTGCATCCGCAGTCCCCGAATTTCTCTCTTGTCCTCTTGGGGCATCACGCCCCATGGTGTCTCATTCCTCCGGAACCTCCGGATCCTTCATCCTCTTCTAATCCACTCCCCCAGGGCATCGCGTCCCTCCAGACTTTTCCTTCCTCATTTTCCCGGGACATCACGCCCCCTTTCCTGCTATTTCCCTGGAACCTCCAGGTGTTTTATCCCTCCTTTTAGGGCATGATGCCCTTTCTGATTCCACTCCTCCGGAACCTCCGGATCTTTCTCTTCTCCTTGGGCATCGCGTCCCATGGTATCTTCCCCCCTCCGGAACCTTCAGATCTTGCTCTTTGGGCATCGCGCCCCTACACACCCTCAAGTCTGGATCTTATGGGCTTCTTACTGATTCTCCCGGGGCATCACGTCCCTCGGTATTTGCCTCCTCCGGAACCTCCGGACCTCCCTTTTAGGGCATCGCGCCCCTCTACACCTCCATATCCGGATCCTTCATCCCTCTCTCTATCCCTTGGGCATGACGTCCCTTTCTATTTTCAACCCCCGGAGCCTCCGGACCCTCCATCTTTCTTTCGATTCATCTTCCTGCTTCTCCGGGACATCACATTCTTCATTTTCTTCTTCCTCTTCCATCATCTTTTTCCCTATTTCTTCCCAGGGCATCGCGTCCCTCGATATCTTATCCCTCAGGAGCCTCCGAATTCTTCTTCCCCTCATGATTTTCCTCCACAACCTCCGGACCCTCCGGATCCGCCTCTTTCCATCTATCAATTTCTTCTTCTAATTCCTCCTAATCATGGGTCCGACCCAACTTCTTCCACATCCACTGCCTTGGGCATCTGCCCTTTCTCCCACTGCTTCCGAGGCATTAGTCCTCACTCCTCCTGCTAATTCTCCTCTTCTTCTGTAGACTGTTCCATGTGATCAGGGTCTCCGCGCCTTAGTGAGGGAGTTCTAGCGCTCGCCTCTCTTCCTTTTCTCCTTATTCGTCTGAGTCTGGTCTGAGCACCACTCCTTCTTGTTAAGCCACTTCCAAATTATTAGCTTCCAATCCTTTTATCTGCCTAAGAGGACTATCCCACGATGATCAACCCCGCCTCTCGCGGCAGCTGCTTCAACAAAGATCGCAAGGTAATATGTTGACATAAGTAAGCATTTTTATGATATCATTTTCTTATTGCTTCACGCATGATTTTCAAAGTGAAGTACTTCTTAACATGATTAAGAGTGATATTTTAAGCCTTTATCCTAGGAATTTATCTTTATTGAATTTCATCTTTAAAAAAAAATTGAAAAGAGTCTTTAGGCTTGCTATGCAGCACTTTGGTTATAAGAACCCCGCATTGGGAATTCGACATTCTCTCCCTGCTTGTTAAGAGCAACCCTCAGCTGGGCATTCCACACACTTCACGGCGTCCTTAGCTGGCTCCTTTGATAAAACATCGTTGCTACTTTGGCCATGCCATGAGTATATCTGAAAGTCTTTTCTCTTCTTTGCTCGGCCGAATGCAAGGGCAAGAGGTTGACGGATGAGATGACCAACCTAGGTAATCCCCGATACGAGAGAAGTCTCAAATAGGGGCAATCTTGACCCAAACTAAAATCAAATTTCATGATACATCTAGCCAAAAAGGGCTATTATGAAAATCAAGTCAAGATTTCGATAAATGCAAAATTATGAATTATGGCATGTCAAGAGAGGCAAAGTCCCCGCAGGGAAAACCCTAGTCGTATGCATGTCAAGGGTCTAAAAATCAAAGGCACAAAGCCCCGGCGCAACAGACCACCTCTTTGAGGGGTAATACCCCGGAAGGAATTTAAGTCTCGATATCTCTCATCCTGCATAAAGCTTATCTCCAATTGTTCTTCTCTTCTCCCTCTAAGACCGAATGTTTCTCGGGTATGGCCTTGGTAGGGGCATCGTTATACAAGGGTAGCCGGTCGTAGGGCGCCACCTTCAATGCACGCTCAGCTTTGGGCAGTTTTTAGCGAAAGGGGAAGGACAAGGACCTCTAGCCAGTGGTTCAAAAACACCCTTTGATGCTGCATTAACAAAGTCTAAACCAAAATCTAAAAACAGTTGAATATTTTCTGATCAAAATCCAAAAAATTGAATATTTCTTGGTCAAAATCCAAAAAAATGAATGTTTTTAAAAATCCACAAAAAAATTCAAATATTTTCTAAAAATCCACATAAAAATTTGAATATCTTTTTAAACCCATAAAAATTTACAAAATCTAAAAATTTGTATTGTATTTTCTGATGGTGTTTTTGCAGGAACAACAATTTTGCAAAGGATCAAGAGCACGAGATGAGTCCTCTCCCTTCACCGCTATCAATCTTTTGATTCTTCCCAATAGCATCATGATTCGTCACTATGGACACTCCTGATTGTCATCTCTCTATACTGGGCATTAATTGATCATTCATCTCCCAAAATCTTTTAATAAACTCCTGCTAATTTCACTTGATCACTCTGCCACTGAGCATTACTTGATCCTGATCATCCAATCTCAATCTCACATGCCAAGATTGTCATCCTCATGACAAACAACAAACAATGATGCTTTGCAATGCTTTAACTCATGCTATTCATGCTAAACATGCTTCGTTTTGATTCATGCTTGAATGCTATCCACACCAAGCTTTGGTTGCTTTGATGTCTATGTTGCTTATTGATGCTTTGATTCATGCTATGCTTGCTATGCTTTATTCATTGCTTGTTATCTTTTATATCTTGGCTAATGCAATTTTGAGCGCAGGATAAGAAGCTCTTGGTCCCACCGTCCGGGCATCATCATCCAAGCCCCACGGTGCTTGCACCTCATCTCAGTCCCCATATGCTCATTGCTCCACCATCTTCCTGTATGCATTTTACTATATGGTACTCTACGCTATTATAGTATATCAAGGACCTTGTGGTTCTGACGAACCTAGAATTTGAGTTCCCCTTCATCAAAAACAGTGATAATTCTAGGAGAATCTTGATCACACGGATAGGCCGTTGAGTCATTAAAGGTCTGGGACGATGGTTCCACTTTCTGGGTTGATGCGCTGATAAACGGGCTTCGGTTTAGTGTCAGCTCGGAGATCTGGATTCTTGACCAAATCTAGATGGCTTGGCAATATTATCCTTGATTATTTTCTATTTTTTAGTTTGTTTTAGTTTTTCTTTTAGCCCAGCATGCATTATATAGGACTTTGAGCTTAATGATGAAAATCTTCATATTACGGCAATAATGAAGGTCACTCGCTCTTGATTGAGTTGACATGAGATATTCCACTCCAAATCAAGTACTTTATTCTCTTTGAAACCGCTCAGGCTAGTTCCTTGAAAGCGTCCCTTTGTTGGGTCTTCATCTCCATTCACTTTAATTTTCTGCAAATCCACCTTGGTTGTAGCACGTCTAGGGGTGGGCACGGTTTGGTTTGGTTTGGTTTGAAGAGAATTTTTCTCAAACCAAACCGAATCGAATTAAGGCTTCAACCCGAACCAAACCAAACCAAACTAGTTTGAAACCAAACCAAACCAAACCAAATTAATTCGGTTTGGTTCGGTTTGGTTCGGTTTGAACCATATTCATCTCCCATTTTATAAATTAGATTGGATTCAAACAACATTAGAGAAAGGTAGGGTAAAAGAATTTCTACCAAATAAAGTAAATATTAAAAAAATAACATATAAAGTTGTAACTTGTAAGAACAAGCTCCATAATATTTTCACATAAGAAATTAAGAAGTTCGGTTACAATAAAATAGAAGGTGATTTGAAACCTATTTCATAAAGTCGGAAACCCCATTAGAATGGTGAGAATTGGACTTTTTAAATTCGGATTTATAGTTACATATACATTTATATTAATTTGATAAAAATATTCTTAAATTCGGGTTATTCGGTTCGGTTTGGTTTTGTTCGGTTTCTTGAACTTCAAAACCAAACCAAACCAAATTTTTTAATACGGTTCGGTTTGAACCCAAACCAAAAATTTTTAAATTTCAACCCAAACCAAACCGAACCAAATCGTTCGGTTCGGTTTGGTTTTCGGGTTGAACCCGAATAATGCTCACCCCTAAGCACGTCCACATTGATTGGTAACTGCTCTCCAAAGGTGCCTCCCTGTCGTGCCCTCACGCACATTTTATTTATTTAGATTAGTCTCCTTCATCCAGCCAATCGATGCTTTCTTGGAATCACCCGGAGTTGTTTCACTTAGAATCTTGGAAAGATTTTTAACGCTTAGTGTCAGAAGCGTGTCACATCACACCTTGGCATCTATTTATCAGTTCATTCCACTTCATTTCGATTGTTGCACTTTCACTTCATTTCGTCTCACTCCCTTGCAAAGCAGACGCCAAGGCGGGGCAGCTGTAGACACGCCAAAATTGATACTATGTTGATTAAATCTCATGTCACCATATTAACACCCCAAAGTGAACTTCAATATTTCCATAATATGAAGTTTTTCTATTTTTGTGTGTTTTTAGGCCAATTTCTAATTGTTTTTGTAATTCACGACTCTACGTAGGGCGTGTTTTAAATAACGGCTTGGGCCGGGGCGTTTCTCAAAGAAAGAATGACTGATCCAAAAGGCGTCAGTTTCTGGACTTTTACAAATCCTACTCAAAATTAGAAAATAAGAATTAACGTCCCTCCATGGGTCGTGTTTTGAATTAACGCCTCTCTCTCAGGCGTCTCTTCATCATTTTCAAATAAAGAATGTTTTCATTACTAAAACTAAATCCATGAATTGACGCCTTTGTCCCAGTCGTGATTTTAATTAACGCCTTGTCCCAGGTCATCAATTTCAAATAACGCCTTTCTGTGGGTCGTCTTTCACTCTTCCGTGTCCTGCTTGAACAACCCTTTCCTGGAGAGTTCCCTGCTATGTTTTGGTCACCGTGTTCGATTGGGGAAGTAGAGGCCTTGCCGTAGATGAGTCTTACCTGTTCTTATCCCATTGAATCTGTGTTTGCACCCTATAAATAGCCCCCTGGGTTGAGCTCGCGTGAGAGGTTAGAAGGAGTTAGAAGCAGAGAAGAGCTTAGCAGAGCAGAGCAGCGCTGAGATAGAAAAAATTAGCTGTTAGCAGAGAGCAATAGAATTCTTCATAGAGAAGACTGTGTCTCTTCTGTAAGAGCCTTTGATCCTTCGGTGTCCCTTCTTCCTCCTGTTGCTTCATCTATTGGTTCTTCTCCCTCTACTGTTGTCAGGAACAGCAGGGAGTTCTTTACGTTGGCTTATTTCATTATTTCATCATCGTTCATCACAGTCTTTTGCATTAGCTTTGCATCACACCTCCTTTCCCTAATTCTCTTAGGGGTTTTAAAGAAACCAAAAGGTGCACACTTCATGCTATTATTTCATCATCTTATTCTACTTGAGGATTGATACTACACTTTGGCTAATCCTATTTTTTTCTTTGTTTGTTTGTGATTTGTTTAAGGGTAATCAAAGAGAGAAACCCCCCCTTCATCGGCCGGCCGGTAGAAGGAGGAGGAAGAAATCCACAATCATCCTGCATCCCTTTTCTCACCAGGTATTTGCGATCAATTTCCTTTTCTTTTGAGGTAACCCCTCTGACGATCACTCTCCTTATTAGCACCTAGTGCATGCTTAATTCTTTTATTTTTAATTGTTCTAAGTGGATTTCTTAGAATCTACACATGGGAGCTATATTGATCACGGTGTGACATTACACCGAAGTACTTGTCATTCTAGATCTTGTTAATGGCATTCCACATTCTCTCTCTCGTGTTAATACTTGATATTACTCGTGTGCTTGACTTGACTTGCGTGGCCCGGATCGGGCGAGTACTTGCTTGTTTTAAATAGCCAATATCTCGTGACATTACTTACTATTACATGCTCGATATCTCTTGAAGCTTGCTTATTCCTTCTTGTTAATAACTTCCTTATCTTGTTATAGTCTCTCTATCCATCTTCATTCATGCATAGCCATCCTTGCATTCATATAACATGTAATTACTTAAAGTAAACTTGTACTTGAAATATAATTCCTACTGAGCGTTCGCTCACCCAATTTCTGTTCCAACATTTTTCAGGTAATCAGGTGACTATCGAGACCGAGACTCAACTGGGAAGGGCAAGTGTGCAAGAGAGCTATGGAAACTAGATGACCCGTGTCTATTACTTTTCTTGATTCTAGTATAATGTCTTCTATCTAGTTTATCATGTCTAGATTAGCTTGGTGTCCTTTATCAAGTTCCAAAGGTCTAAGTCTTGTTAGTGCGTCCTTTCCTTTTCTTTTATGTAATTGAGTCAATAAGTTGTAATGACAAGTTCATATGAATAAAATTTATTTTTTTCAATTCTGGTCTCGTTGAGCCTTGGAGGTCGACTCTTCATTGTTTACGACTGTTTAACTACCACGTTCCGACCAAACGACACTTTCCACTGCTATCGGTTCGGGGTGTGACAGAGGTGGTATCAGAGCTTCGGCTTTCAAATCCTTAGGTCACTAAGTCCAAGAGATAGGTTGAGTCGTCCTTGTCGATTATCCTATAAGGAATCCCGTGAGATTTGGGTAGAGCTTGGGGTTAAATTCTAAAAGAAGGAAAAGATACTTAAGTTCCATTACTTAAACCATCATAATTCTTAAATCAATAATTGATCTCCCCAATTATTCTTGTAGGAACCTAAATAAAATGGAGGCGTCTAAGTCGAGTTTTGTTCACGAGATGGTATTGGTAGATGTCCAAGCTTATGTGGAACTGGTTCGGAGAGTCCAAATGTTAGAAAAGGCCACGAAAGAAAAAGAGAGGGTTGAAGAAAAGAACATAGTCGAGAGAAATGAAGGGAAGAATCAAGCTGTTAATTCTAGGAAGTTCATCGCAACTAAGAAGAGGCCAAACGAGGGTTGTAGTTCCCAAGAGTGTAAGAAGTGTAAAAAGTGTAAGAAGTGTAAGAAGGGAAAATGTTGGGTAGCTCTTATAGACCCATCTCAAGAAAAGTGTAAGTATTGTGGAAGGGAAAATCATGAATAGGAGGTTTGTTATCGGAAGACGGGAGCATACCTTAGATGCGGAAGCCTTCAACATAGGATAGTCGAATGCCCTCTCATAAACCCGGAACTCCAAGAAGGGACCCAAGCCTTAGTGGAAGCAGAGACCACAAAGGAGGAAATCGTGGAAGGTACCCCTTAACCTCAATCTTGGAATTAGTTCTTTCCATTTCATACATCTTAGATTCCTTTACTTGTATAGTTATCTTAGCAAATAATAGTTCCCCATTCTAGAGGTAGAAGGTGATGTGAATTTGGGGACTAAATTCTTTTTAGTGGGGGAGGGTGTAACGCCCGGTAAAATTATGAAAGGGAAAAATAGAAATAATTAACAATAACTCCATATGGGATATAATGCGAGATCTTCCTATTTAAGAGTAAAATAGAATATTAAGTTATGACCTCTCTATTTTAATAGAAATCATGAGATAAAACCCAAGTATTCATCTATGTACTAAGAAGCGACTAGCTAGTGAATGTTACTTTAAAATAAGAACCTTCATAGGATCGAACTTGTCTCTGATACCCATAAGATAGATAGATAGATAAGAGTAGTGATAATGATAGTATACAAAGATCCGACCCAAATATGGAATTAGTAATGAGCAACCCAAATTAATGAGGTAAAGGCCATCCTAAATTTCAACCCAACCCTTAATGGACTTGAAACCAATGTAAAAGGAGGACCCTAATCCAAGGGTATGGTTATAGATAATGGGTTGGAAGGATTAGTACTATAATGGGCCTTATGTTATGGTTTAAAGATATATATATATAAATATAATAGTCCACACCCATATATATATATAAAATAGTCCACACCCATAACTAATGGGCATTATACATAAATAAGGGCCAATGGGCTTGAAAGGTGCTAATACATAAAGCTACATAAGATATATTGGACCCGACTCAAATTAATGGACCCAATAACCAATTAAGAGCTAAGATACCTTCATACCCATATATGGATCTCAGATATATAAACTACGATTAGTTATAGGCCTCTTTAGACACTAGAAGCCAATTCCTATAAGGCTCTCAACCCACACACACTAAAAAGGGCCTTAGACCACATATAAATGGGCCCATGTATAGGTAAGCTTAAATAGGCCTATAGATTATAAAGGAACTTGAGAGTATAAATATAATACCTATATACACAAGGGCTATCTACAATACCCAGACCCATATCTTTCCCACGAGCGAACGTTGCATGGGTGATAGCTTTAGGGTTTTCATTGGAAAAGTAGGAGGCGGCTATTATTTTAGTAGTACAGGAGGTGCATGGGAAAGTTTATACTAGATAGGATTCCTACGTGAGAACTTAAATCCCATTAGGATACTAAGAACAAAAGACTCTATAAATATAACCCCTCATCGAATGAGCAAGGGTTGCGATTGCTACTACGTTCGAAGAACCCCTGCGTCATCGTCTTCCTCCTGGTGCTGCACCTTGCTACCGTGAACGGAGGAAGATAGCTTATCGTCTTCCTCTCTTCGTGCCGTGAAGGAAGATGCTGCTTGTTCCTCTCCACTGCCATAGCTGCAGTTGCTAGATGCTGCTTCCTATCTCTTCCTCCTACTGCTGTAAACGGAAGGAAGAAGCATCTTCTTCCTCATATTATAGTTCCTGCTATTGCGGTTGCAGTTGTTCTTATATTATCTTCAATCCTCGTCCAAACCAAAGCCAAGAGAGGTAGGTGTTCTCAATATTATGAAGCCAAACTGTTAATCACAGTTAAAATCATGCACGTAGGTTAAATAGTATGTCACCATGTTTTCTGTTTTCGTTACCGTAGTTTTTACATCTCAGTAAATAGCGACCCTGTCATGGGCGCTAATTTTATGAACGACTGCACATGGGGTCGCTAATTCTTTTGAAATAGCGACAGTGGTCAGGGCGTCATTTAATGAATGACCCTTTATCAATCCGCTATTCTTTTAGGTATTAATAAATACATCATGCTTAAAATTTTATATCTATAGAACCTGATGTTAACATGAATATAACTTTAGATTCCTGATATTTTCCTCTACATGTTCATGTATTTACTTTCCTGTTATTGTAAACTTCCATCCGGTGAATAGTAACATGTGTCTATGAATGTATCTGCCCGATGCGTATCAACAGACAAAGAATGCGCGACACTTCTATAGTCGCTATTTAAATAAGAAACGCCCTCACATAAGGGCGCCAATTTTAAATAACCAGTAAATTGAGCAGATATGGAAAATTATGAATACGCGACCGAGATCAATGCGTCAATTAAAGAATAAACGCCCCTGTATCCAGTCGCTAATTAAATCATGAATATTAATTTCTGGGAAAAATCCTAGAATTAACTCCCTTACACAGTGTCATTAATTTTAGTTATTTACATGAAATTTTTGAAATGATCCTGAATGAACGACCTTTCAGAAGGTTGCTATTTCATTAAATAGCGCCTTCTGTATAGGCGCAGTTTTCCTGTCTCATAGATTTATTGATTTTTTGGCCCATACCGCGGGTCTATGGCACTGTGTCTCGGTCCGTTGACGCAGCCCCACATTTCACGTTGTTTTTCGTACAGCCCCTAACTCTCGGTGATGATTGAACCCTTCGCGGGATATTCCTTCCTTTGGATTAGTGATTTCATCATAGAGACCTTCGTAAGTCTATGCGAAGTCTTGGATTCCCTCAAGGCCGTCGAGCAGGTTGTACCCTAAAAACCATGAAAACCTTTCTTTGTCACGTCACTCTGAAGAAACGTGATGTTTGGCCCTCAAAGAGCGCTGTTCTGGCCTCTTTTGAGTAGTGTGCTGTGTGTTCTGAATCTGCGACCTGGACTTGGACGCCAGAAAGAATTAGTGCCCAGTCATGGGACACAGTTTACTGTTATAGCGACTGTAACCTGGATGCTATTTAGGAATAAGCGACTGACTGAGAAGTCGCTAATTCTTCGTGCCTGTATTGTCCGCAGGAATGAGCGACCATACGGTGGGCGCTATTTCTGTAATTGGTGGCGACTGAGTGGGCGCCAATTACCCAGTTTCACGACTTTGTCTTGGTTTTCATGTGGTTTAACGATGTGTCATACTAGTTCAAAGTTCAGCCTTTGAACTCCTTCATTCGTGAAAATCTACCTTATCATCCTACAATGGTTTATTCCTTGGAACTCTACATTGGCTATACACTATAGTGGATGTCTAAAATATACATGACCCAATGCCTGCACATATAGGGCCCGATCTGGTCCTGGGAGAAGCACCCGAAAGTACTGGTGCCCATGGGAGCTATATTGATCACGGTGTGACATTGCACCGAAGTACTTATCGTTATAGATCTTGTTAATGGCATTCCACATTCTCTCTCTCATGTTAATACTTGATATTACTCGCGTGCTTGACTTGACTTGCGTGGCCCGGATCGGGCGAGTACTTGCTTGTTTTAAATTGCCAATATCTCGTGACATTACTTACTATTACATGCTTGATATCCCTTGAGCTTGCTTATTCCTTCTAGTTAATAACTTCTTGATCTTGTTATAGTCTCTCTATCCGCCTTCATTCATGCCTAGCCATGCTTGCATTCGTGTAACATGTAATTACTTAAAGTAAGCTTGTACTTGAGATATAATTCCTACTGAGCGTTCGCTCACCCAGTTTTTGTTCCAACATTTTCAGGTAATCAGGTGTCCATCGAGACCGAGACTCAATTGGGAAGGGCAAGTGTGCAAGAGAGCTATGGAAACTAGATGACCCGTGTTTATTACTTTTCTTGAGTCTAGTATAATGTCTTCTATCTAGTTTGTCATGTCTAGATTAGCTTGGTGTCCTTTATCAAGTTCCAAAGGTCTAAGTCTTGTTAGTGTGTCATTTCTTTTTCTTTTATGTAATTGAGTCAATAAGTTGTAATGACAAGTTCATATGAATAAAATTTATTTTTGTCAATTCTGGTCTCGTTGAGCCTTGGAGGTCGACTCTTGATTGTTCACGACTGTTTAACCGCCACGTTCCGAGCAAACGACACGTTCCTCGGCTATCGGTTCAGGGTGTGACAACCCTCCTTCTCCCTTTAACAGTAACACTATCGTCGTCCCCCTTTAACTTCCTGCAACCTCTCCCTAACCGCCACCCTCGCCAGATCAAGACATTTGATCCCTCATCGATGCCATCTGGTAGACCTTCGGCACTGTTGTCTAATCTATTCCTTCACTAGAAGCCCCAGCCCCTCACACTAACATCTGCCAATCCACCTTCCCACTATCCTTCCCCACCACAGTCCCCACCACTAGAAAACCCAACCGCCATGCCACCACCAGACCTCCCCCCTTCCCCCCAATTGTGGCCACTAGTTCCCTACTCCACCACCTTGCACTACCTCGACAGCTAAACTAGTGCCTAGAACCCGGAGACCAACACCCTCACCAGTGCCACACCCACCATCAGTGGAGCCTGTCGTCACCACCACCGCAACACCACCCGGCCGCCCCTACTTCTATCTGCAGCCCATTTTGCCCCCCCTCTACCGTCGAGCACCATAGCACCCCCGGCTCCTTCTTGACCATGCCCCCCCTATGGCTGCGAGCTCCCCCTTTGACGATAGCTGCAACTGCAGGGGAGACGGCTCATCCTTGGTGCCCACCCTATCGTCAACACCGTTCTAGCCTCCACTGCCGATAGTATGGTACCGCCCTCCATCCTCAGCGACTGTCGGCAACCTCAACACCATCTGCCACAATCACAGTGCATCTCCGACCACCACCACCATGCAGTAGCAGTTGAATAGTAATTGTTGCAACCTCCTTCGGCTCATCCTTCGATGTCACGAGTGCCGCCTCTCCGGAACCAAGTAGCGATCAGAGTTTGCCTGCTCTGCCACCTTTGCCACTGTTGTAATGCTGCCCTCCACCGCTAGCAACAGTGTAATGATCGAAGATCTGGATACTAGGAAGAGCTCGATACTATTTGAATCCTAGCCCGCCACCCACGAGTCGAGAGGCTCAAAAGGGTTATTTTGGTGTCGTGGAGGTACATTGGCATTCAAAATAATTCAGAAAATAACTACATGATTAACTGTTTAAATATCAGAAAATACATTTACATTTTTAATTAATAAATTAACTACAGAGTCCAGTCCACACAATACAATCTATGAAAAATAAAGTGTACTCAATCGCTAGCACAGTTTGGCGCTGGCATGTTGACAACTACGAACCGCTGCACAACTCCTACGAACCTCGAGGACGTGTCGCTACACCTGAAAAGGAACGGGTGAGTCTCATCTCATTAGCTCAGTAGGAATCCCACGGATCCGCACCACAAACTAGTGACGGTAAACAATGGGAACAACAACAAAAATAATAGCAATAACAACAGGAGTAACAAGAGTAAAAAGAGCAGTAATGATAGCAGTCGGTGGAACCATGGCTCATTGAGCTACTCCTACTCTCAACGGGGAAAATATTGACCTCACGATCAGAACCACCGATCCAACGGGAAACCATGGCTACACTACAGGGAAAGGAGCCATGACACCTCTATCATGAAGGCCGGTCCTCGCTTCTGAAGGCCACAACCCAGACCACACGGTTCAGGGGTAAGGTCACGATCTCGCCATCATGAATACTACTTTGTCTACGAGTGAAACCGCGGTGACTCTGTTAGCAACCCTCGACCTCAATGTCGAGAACAACACACGATAGTCACCAGAAGAACCACAACCTCACTGTCGGGAAACTAAAACCTCGAGTCAGGAGAGTCACGTCTAACGCGATGGAAGAACCTACCCACTAGAAGCACGGCCGGATGCGTCCATTGACAACTTAGTCTGCAGCCTCGGTTGTCACCCACTCGTCTAAACACGGTAACTCTGACACCGAACACAAGTAACATAAGACAAGGGTCTAGTTAGGGTCGTGCTCGTCAGCACGCGTCCGTCGTCCCCAACCACGTGTGTACACACTGACTGACTGTGCTACCTCAAGCCCTCTAGCCAATTTTTCTCTTGACCCGGACTCGAGTCGCCACAATGAGAGGCCCTATGGAAAACAACCAAAACCGTCTCTCCCGGGCCTAGCTGTCACGCCCCAAGATATACAGCGGAATTAAGTCGAGAACGTGAACAGCCGACAATACACCTCAAGCTAGCAAGACAATCAGAGCGCTAACCATTCATACATAAGAAGAGTGAACACAATGTAATGTACTCAAACTTCCAACTTTATTAAATCATAATAATCAAGGTTTACAACGACACTTGACTCTTTAAACTCTAGACTCAAGAAAAAGGAAATTTACATAACATGGTCAACTTCACAGCCTATTACAGTGAAGGTATCTAATTACAATATGACTCTTAAACACTCTAGGGCTTCTCTTGATCTTCACTCGCTCTCGCCCTTGAATCCGTCATTAGAATACTACGAATCTGTACCGCTAGAGTTTCCTAAAAAATATTGAGAAGTAGAGAATTTAAAGTCACAAACACCCGTCGTTAAAAATGCCGTGCCACAATTTCAAAAATATACCGCACTCACTCACTAAAAGGATTTTGAATTAGAATGAAGTGATGAATACGGGTCACGAGGAAGAAATATTTCTTTTAAGCAAGTTGGAAAACTCTTATGTTTTGAAAAGCTAAATTTTTGAGTGAGTTTTGAAAAGAAAATTTAATATTGCATGAAAGGAAATTGCTTGAAACTAAATCTACCAAAAGAATATAGGAGGGTTGAGAAGAGAAGATTAGAAGAGATAGAAAAAGATAAAAGAGTAATAATTGCAAAAATTGACTTTTATTTCTACAGGAAAGATTACAAGTCTATAAAAATAAAAAATTACAACTTGCATGAAAGTAAAAGAAAAGGGGAAGAATTAAGAGCCAAGATAGTGGAAGAATGACGTCGCCCAATCATCTCGCCGAGCCTTTGAATGGATCGTCCCGCCTTGGAGATGAACATCGTGAGAGGACCGAAGAAGAGAACTTCCGCCTTAGAAATTTAGAAGAATATAGAAGAGGAGGGAGATAGAGAAGAGGAGGAAGATTAAAATCTAAGAAAAATAGTAAAATAAAAATAAAAATAAAATAAAATTGAAATTGAAATAGCTTTAAAACGAAGAGGAATCAGAAGATGACTAAGAAGAAGAAGTTAAAGATCTTGAAGAGAGGAAGAACTTTCATGAAGAGAGTAGAGGGAGAAAATAATCAGAAGAGGGTGAAAAGTGAGAAGAACAGAGAAAAATGTGAAAATTGAACTTTGAAAACTAAATTATAACTTAAAAACGAAGCAAAATTGGAAGAAGAGGAAGAAGACCGAAATCTAAAAATTTGAAAAATAAAGAACTTTGGTGAAAAGACTAAGATGAAAAGAAGAATAAAAAAATATGAAAAGACTGGAGAACATAGAAAAATGCAGATATGGAAAAATGTAAAAATTGAACTTTAAAAATTAAGCTATAACTTGATAACGAAGTAGAATTAGAGGAAGAGGAAGAAGAATAAGAATAAGAAATTGTAGAACTTTTAAAAATGAACAACTTTTATGAAGACAGCAGAATGAAAAGAAGAACAGGAAAAGGAGAAAAAGGCTAAGATCTTTCGTTCAGTTCTCATGGGTGACTTTTATAATGTACAGGGATTTCCAATCCTACAAGGCTATAGAGATCAAGTCCAAATCTAACTTTTTTTCAATATCTCGTTCGAACTGAGTCTCTTGCCATCAAAAGAGTCCATCTTGCATGAAATATGGAAAGATAACCATGTTTGGAGCGGTTCGGTTTTATTTTTAACTTCTGAATGTAAATAGCGTCCACCTTAGTGGCCGTTGTTTCGAAAAATGACAACTTTCTAAACGATCGCTATTTTCAATTAACGTCCAAGTTTCAGCCGCTATTTCTTTATTTCCGTGCAAAAGATTTGGCGTCTTCTTGAAGCTGCGCTAATTCATTTTTTGTATTTTCAGCCTTTTCTTTCTATTTCGTACAAAGGAATGGGCGCACGTTCAAATAGCCACTTGTTCTTCAATGCACGTCTTTCCAAATAGCTGCTCATTCTAAATGGCGACAGAGTCTTGGTCGTCAATTCTTTTCTTCTAGCAACAGGCTTCAAATTAGCGTCTGTTCAGAACACCACTGATTCTTTGAATTGGCCCCTTTTAAAAAAGGTATTTTTTAATTGGCATCTGGCCTGTGGTCGCTCATTCCTGCAACGTTGAAAATTTATTGTAAATACCAAAATTGGGTTTGTAATTTATCCCTTATGTCAATTCAAATCTCACATAGTCATTGTGGCTCTTAAAATAAGATAACTTCATACACAGTCAATTTATTTGTGAGATTAGAGTTAATTATCTAAATTGCATAACTTTATTCTTTTAATGCTTAAATATGACATATATGATGCAAATTATGACATGAAATATGATACTCATCACACCCCCCAGCTTACTCATTGCTAGTCCCTTAACAATGTAAATAAATAAATTAAGATTTAGGACCAATAAGAGTTTACAAAGTTTATACCTTCATATCCAGCTCTTCCTTCATAGAATCAACCAAAGATTAGAAATTCGGAAGCATTAATGCACACTAGCCTTTAAGTTAGAAATTAAGAACATGACTAAGAATGCATCCAAAAGCTCAGTAGCACTTGTGCAAGTGCAATACTAAATCTACAGCATAGACAATTGCATCCCTCATTTACTATTCTAGATAGGTATCATTCAATCTCTACACCTCCTACATCCAAATATTGAGTACAGTAGCTTTTTATCTGCCTTATTTCTTTGTCCCTTTTGAGATTTTTTTTTCTCTTTTTTTTTCATACACACATGATGTTGCACATCCCTTCACTGTTTTAAGCGAACCTCAACTCTTTCCTTAGGAGAAGTATGCCCGGTTACTAGGATCAGGGGTATTTTTCATGGTGTCTTTTTTTTCATTGTGCTTTTGCACTTATTTGATTGATAACTTTGGCATAAAGCTTTATCAAAAATATCTCTTCCTCAAGAAGTGTAGAGTATCAGACACCATACCCAAAACAACGGAAGGCTTGTCTCGCTCGTTTCATTAGTGCACAGACTGATTTTTTTTTCTTTTGAAGTGCTAAAAGACTTTAGAGAGATTCTTAAATCAGTTTTCCATGGCTAAGTCGAAAAAATTTTCCATCATCCTTCTCCCTAGTCTTTTCTATTCTAGATTCACTTTTAATTTAAGCATGAATCAAGAAAACTTAGTCGGGGATTTCATCTTTTCACTTTTATGCAGATTGCAAGATATAATGATATGTAGGACATTATGTAAGAACTCCTATCAGGTTGTACTTATATGCATCATGAAATTATTTTTTTCTCCCCCCCCCAACTTGAATAACATTGTCCTCAATGGCATATGTAAGCAACAGAAATAACAGAACAATGTAATAATAAAGATTGCTGAGAAGGAAAGAGACAACCTGATATGTGGGGCGAAACTCCATCATTGATATGGACGATGATAGCTTCATCTCTGTGCCTTTTACCTATTCACTGAGAAATAAACTAGAACAAAATATCAAATAACAAAAAACATTGGGTTGCCTCCCGGAAGCGCTAAGTTTTCCGTCTTTAGCCAGACGCATGCAAGCTCCATGACCAACGAGTTGTATTCAAAATAATCCACCACATAATCTTATCCTCTTCTAAGTTCCAATGTTTATGCCACGAGAAGATAAGATCATGAAAGAATGTATGTGGACTTGAGGTAAGTTGATTATTAGCATGATTGATTTTGTTATTAAGTGCATATGCAACAACCTCTCTTCCGTGGGGGTCATGTAAAAGTCAATATTCATTATTTTTAGTTTGGCCAGCATTTCAAACCATGGTGGATCAAGCAGGCCAAAATGACATCCCCACTCAAGGAATGGAAGAGGAATTATCATGTCTTCAATTATAAAATTTCCTTTTTCAAACTTAAGGCCTTTATAAGTGTTGAAAACATGGATGTAGACCTTATTATCTTTCAAAAAAATTTCTACCACCTCAATTTTAAGAATTACATGAATATTTGTGAGGTGAGAATAGATCGAAGGGTTAGGACTTTTAATCAAACGGTCAGTGTCAAGGAGATGAGCAATATCAAGAGTGAAAGAAGTATGCTCCTTAACACAATGCTCGTAGGACTCAATAGGATCAGACAAATCGGCTAATTGTAGAATGTCTTCAACAAGATGAGATTCACCGAAATCGTGAAGAGGTAAAAGATCAATACCCTCCCCTCGATCAAAAGATGTCCAATCAAGATGAAAGTTATGAAGGGTACCCGCCTCCTCCTTCACCCAAGAGAGATCATTTATAGTCTCACTCAATTCATCCTCCACTCGCACATCCTCTTCATCCTTCCCATGGAACAATGTCTCCTCAAATTCAAGAAGGAAAGTGAATATGATTTGATCATGGACTAGCATATTACTTTTCTCTTCTTCACCCCCCAACTTGAGATCATCAACTTCTTTAGAACTCTCCACATAAGGGCAATTAAGCTCCAGCTCCTCAAGCTCATCTTTTTGATTATCATCGTAGCTATAGCTAACTCCTTCAAAAACTTCATGATAAGACTCCTTCATATGTCCCACATGATCTAAATCGAGAGTGATATGAGTGTTATGATTTTGGGGGATCATACATTGATCATAGTCAACATCAGGAATTTGATCAGTAGAGTTGGAACCAGAGTAGTCAAGCAATTGATCTTCCTCTATCCTCTTGATCTCCTCAGTCATCCTATCAATTCGCACTTGGAGAGTAGCCAAGCAATTATCTTAGAGACATTGATTTTGAAGCATGATTAATTGATAAATTTATCAAAGCTCTCCTCTTGATTGAGAGTTGGGCATGGAGGAGATAGATGTGTAAACTGAGAAGAAGAGGTCAAAGGATAAGAAGTTAAATGATGATCAGCTTGATAGTGAGATAGTGGAGAGGATGTGGTATGTCCTCCATAGTGGGCTTGATCATGAAAGCTATTTGAAGATGGAGCCCAATTTTGAAAGAATTGATCCGGAGGATTTTAGGCCGGGTCTTGATAAGAATCCCAAGAAATATTATGTTGTCCTCCCCAACAAGAGTCATAAGAAGGGGTGGAGAGTCCTGGAGCAACTTGGGATTGTTCTTGGGTGCAAGATGAATTATAGGGTCTATGAAAGAATTGCGTGGATTGGATATGATCTTGATTAAAGGAATGAAGTTGGGCCCCCATGAGTGATGGGCTTTCATTGTATGCCGACTAAGAGTATGGGCTTTCGTAGTAGGTCAGACCAGGTTGGGTGAAAGATGGAGCTTGAGTTGGATAATTGTCCACATAATGGGCCGGTCTGGCCCACATGTGATTATGATCTTGAGAATAAGGTGGCATGAAAGAGTTTAGATTCATTGCCCAAGGAATGGATCAAGAAAAATGGGCCAAAAGGTATGTCTTATTGAATATCCAAGCCCAACTCAAAAATAGGAATTTCCTCACCCATTTTTTTGTGTGTTTTTTCAATGCAATGCAATCAACAATTATAAGAATAATGCATGCAATATGATGAATTTTTTTTAACAAAAGAGGAATCGGCACCCACTACCAAGTTGGTCCACCGGCTAGGTAAGAGGTGGGGTTGTGGGAGGCTCCCCCTACTTTCGTAGGGACCTAATTAAATAACCACAAACCTGCTTAAGGCATTTGCCGTTGGACCTCTTTCCTAGACACCGGTTTTCCAAAATAACAATAGGTCCCCAAACTCTTTTTTTTTCTTTTTTTTGACCTAAGGGCAAATTACCTCCTTGGATCTTCTTGATACAACCTGCCCGGCATCAATGAGGGAATCCACGGGTGCAGAAACTTATGGAGGTCTCGAAAAAGGATATTCCAGTCCAATGAGATAGAGTGCTCAATTGGAGGGTCCTTCCAATTACAAGAGGGGTGTGCCTAAGTGCCCTTAAGAAGGGGGAAAGCTATACATGTAAGAGATGCAACTAGCATGAAAGCATGATATCATGAAAATGATTCTTTTTTAGAGTTTTCTATTTTCTATTTTTTCAGATATTTTTTTCTATTTTTTTATTTTTTTAAGAGAAGAAGAGAATGATGATTTTTTTCAAATAATGCAAGTGATAAACAAAGAATTAACTAAATGCAACTATGCATGTAAGAGATGCAACTAGCATGAAAGCATGATATCATGAAAATGATTCTTTTTTTAGAGTTTTCTATTTTTTTCAGAGATTTTTTTCTATTTTTTTATTTTTTTTCAAAGAGAGGTAGATATGAAAGAGAAATAGCAACTAAAACAACAAACAATAAGTAAATCTACTTAGAAATAAGGCATGATATCATATTTTTTTGAGTTTTCTGGTTTTCTAATTTTTATTTTAATTTTCAAGAATTTTTTTGATTTTTTTGAGATTTTTCAAAAAATTTCGGAACAGAACATGTTCCTATGCTTACTGACCTTTAGCGACGCTTAAATTTCTAGGATTTTCAGATTATCTGATTTTCTGCTCCCTTTGGTGACATATTCAGATTCTTCAGCGACGCTTTCTGATTTTTTGCGGTAGTTGATTTTCTATAATTTTTAGGTTTGAATTTCTTTTTTTATGATTTTTTCTTTTTCCTACAAAATAAAAAAATTAGTATACATATATACACATCAAACACAAGAATATCCAACTATCACAAATCATTTCCTCCCCGACAATGGCGCCAAAAATTGAAAGTCACAAACACCCGTCGTTAAAAATGCTATGCCACAATTTTAAAAATATATCACACTCACCCACTAAAAGGATTTTGAATTAAAGTCAAGTGATGAATACGGGTCGATCCCACGAGGAAGAAATGTTTCTTTTAAGCAAGTTGTAAAACTCTTATGTTTTGAAAAGCTAAATATTTTAGTGAGTTTTGAAAATAAAATTTAATATTGCATGAAAGGAAATTGCTTGAAATTAAATCTACCTAAAGAATATAGGAGGGTTAAGAAGAGAAGATTGGAAGAGATAGAAAGAGAAAAAAGAGTAACAATTATAAAAATTGACTTTTATTACTAAAGGAAAGATTACAAGTCTATGAAAATAAAAATTACAACTTGCATGAAAGTAAAAGAAAAAGGGAAAAATTAAGAGCCAAGATAGTGAAAAATTGATGTCGCCCAATTGCCTCGCTGAGCCTTTGAATAGATCGTCCCGTCTTGGAGATGAACGCCGTGAGAGGACCGAAGAAGAGAACTTCCGCCTTAGGAATTAAGAAGAATATAGAAGAGGAGGGAGATAGAGAAGAGGAGGAAGATTAAAATCTAAGAAAAATAGTAAAACAAAAATAAAAATAGAGAAAGAGAAAAATTGAAATAGCTTTAAAATGAAGAGGAATCAGAAGATAACGAAGAAGAAGAAGTTGAAGATCCTGAAGAGAGGAAGAACTTTCATTAAGAGAGTAGAGGGACAAAACGATCATAAGAGGGAGAAAAAATGAGAAGAACAGATAAAAATGTAAGTATAGAAAAATGTGAAAACTGAACTTTGAAAATTAAATTATAACTTGAAAATAAAGTAGAATTGGAAGAAGAGGAAGAAGAAGAAAATCTAGAACTTTGAAAAATAAAGAACTTTGGTGAAAAGTCTAAGATGAAAAGAAAAATAAAAAATAATACGAAAAAGGCTGGAGAACAGAGAAAAATGCAGGTATGGAAAAATGTAAAAAGTGAACTTTAAAAACTAAGCAATAACTTGAAAACGAATTAGAATTAGGGGAAGAAGAAGAAGAAGAAATTATAGAACTTTTAAAAATGAACAACTTTTATGAAGACGGCAGAATGAAAAGAAGAACAGAAAGAGGAGACAAAGGGTAAGATCTTTCGTTCAGTTCTCATGGGCGACTTTTTATAATGTACAAAGACTTCCAATCCTACAAGGCTTTGGAGATCAAGTCCAAATCCAACTTTCCTTCAAGATCCCGTTCGAACTGAGTCTCTTGCCATCAAAAGAGTCCATCTTGCATGAAATATGGAAAGATAACTATGTTTGGAACGGTTCGGTTCCGTTTTAGCTTCTGACTGTAAATAGCGTCCACCCTAGTGGCCGTTGTTTCCAAAAATGGTGACTTTCTAAATGGTCGATATTTCCAATTAGCGTCCAAGTGTTAGCCGCTATTTCTTTATTTCCTTATTTTGGTATTTCTCACTTTTTCGTGTAAAAGATTTGGCGTCTTCTTGAAGTGGCGCTAATTCATTTTTTATATTTTTTAGCATTTTCTTTCTATTTCGTACAAAGGAATGGGCACCTGTTCAAACAGTCGCTTATTCTTCAATGGACGCCTTTCCAAACAGCCGCTCATTCTAAATGGCGACAAAGCCTTGGTCGTCAATTCTTTTCTTCTAGCAACAGGCTTCAAATTAGCGTCTGTTCAGAATGCCACTGATTCTGACGTGATACCACCTTGAGGGTGGCAGCAACTAGACAAAGATCCCTTGGACTTATCCAACGCAAGCACAATTCGCAAAAATAGAGATTATCGTAGACGGTCGCTCACCGGTGCGCACGCTCAACCCAAGGGTGACTCAATGATGCCGAGTCGAGGATGGTGGGACTAGACCCTAGCTGGTGGAGGGCCAGCAAGGCTATGATAGTTCCCCCCCTAAAGATATGGAAGCCCGAATTGATGGGCTGACTGAGTGACACAAGGGGCTCGGATCACTCTCTTGCTCCACGATGGTCACTCGAAAGCAAGGGTGCTTTTAGGACCGGGCGCTCTCTTACACTCCAGTGGAGCGTTGACGGATATTAAATGAACAAGCACTAAAATATGAGCAAGGGCTGAGTGATTACCTGGCCAATTTGAAGAAACCGACCCCGGTCGGAGACGTGGGCGAGCGGGGAAGTGTGGGTTCCCCGCACACTGTGTCGGTGAAGCTTCTCCATGTTTAAATAATTACATGAACTACTCCTCACGCAATAGGGTTGGACAAGGGGTGGGGAGATGTGGGGTTACAGACAAACACTACCTCCCGCAGGGAGGGGCTTTAAGCAGGCCAGGCGGGGTGGGGGATGCCGAAGTACTCTAAAGCCCGCAGTTCTGTCCGCTCAGATTTGGTAGGACAGGGGGTCGCTGATGATGCCGCCACGGACCCGTCCGACTTCAGAAGGGGACGAGACCAGCACCAAAACTTCTTGGGTTGGCCCAGGAAGACATCAGAATTTTTGGGGAATTTATCGTGGTCGTTGGAGGCCAAGGAAGGATCGTGAGCCGGACTCCTCGGTTCAGCTTATGCCTGTTCCAGAATCGAAGGCGTTGGAAGATGTCCTCGATCTGAGTACCTCCAAGCTCCAAAGGTGACGCAGCTTATATTGACACGACCGCGGGAGGGTCCACTTCGAGCAACAACTAGAAAGGCCACCAGAGGATGTTGGAGAAGAGAGATAGAGCCGGTAGAGTGAAGAGGGGTATGTTCAGGCCCTGACAGGACAGACCTGTGCACCCGGGGGGAAACCACTAGAACGGGGAGCTCCAAACTCCGAATGGTGCTCCGCTTGCTGCGTTGGATAGAGGACTGGTAGTCTCTCGTCCCGGTCAACTGGCGCACCAAGGGGAGTTAGTGGCATTACCACGCACCGAATTCTTCCACACTTTCATTGCTTCCATGTCGTCATTTCTCATGATCTTGCAGTCCTCAATCACATGACCATGATTTCCATAATAAAAATATTGAGGAGAAGAATTTCTATCAAAAGATGTTCTTTCATGAGCAAAAGTATTTTCAAAAGTATTCCATCTCCTATTTCCAAAAGATCTAGGTCTAATAAAATCAAACCTAGCATTCGTTCTAGAAGCATGGAAATTATCACTTTTTAAAAACCAACAGTTTTTCATTACATGACCGTATTTCACACAATGAAGATAACAAAGAGATGTGGGTCTACGGAAAGTTTTTTCATTATTTGCATGAGTTTTTGGAAAGAAGTTTCTCTTGTAAGATGAAAACTTTTGAGCATGAATTGCATGGTTATCATTGAATTTTCTTTGAACATTGAACTTAGCATTGTTAGCATGAAGTTCATCTTTTTGCTTCACAAAGTAATTTTTCATCACATGGCCTAGTTTATGACAATAAAAGCATGAAACATTTCTTTGCCTTTTGCATGCAAATTTTTCTTTGCATGTAAGTTGGTCATCTTTTTCATGATATCACAATCATCTATAACATGACCATGCATGCCACAGTAAAAATAACTCAACTTTGAGCTTTTAGGAACATGAGCATGCTTTTCATGATTTTGGTGAGAATCAAATTTTCTATTATGACTCTTAGGACCATTTTGACAGTTGGGTGATGGAGCAAATTTCTTGGTCCTAGGTTGGGCATGAGTTTTAATCTGGGGTTTCTCAACAAAGGATGCATTAGAAGAACATGAAGCATGCACGAATGACGTTTGGGTTTTCAGACCAAAGACTTTCTTTTTAGTAGGTTCATACCCCAAGACCTTCTCTTTGAAAATTCACCTTGGTCTCCAATATTTTATCCATGTTATCTTTCCCCTTGACAAATTTGGACAACGATGCATTCAAATCAATGATTTCATTTTTAAGGGATGCAATGTGCAACTCATAACTAGTAATTTCTTGTTCACTGCAAACATTACATTCGTTCAACACTTTATTTGTAATTTTATAACTTTTAAGTTCTTGTTCTAGCACAAGTAGTTTTTCAGATTCAACATTGACATCCAAAGCTTTCCCTTTTTCAAAAGTTAACAGTTTTTCAGACATGGCGTTGTTTAAATGTTTCAACTTTTCATTTTCAAATTTTAACAACGCATTTTCTTTTTCAAAATTTTCAAGACATTTCAAGCTACCCTCAAGAAGAGAAATTTCAATTAGCATGGCACCATTTTTCTTTTTAAGTTCTTCATTTTCATCTATGATGCTCTTGCTATCAATTTCATTATCAAGAAGTTTTTCAAACAATTTTTTATCATCAGATAAAGAAGCAAGCTTGTTCTTAAGACATTCTTCATTTTTCTTTATTTGATTAAATTCATCATTGAGAGCTTCATTTTCACTCCTTAAACATGCAATTGTATCTTTGTATTCTTTAATGTCAGTTATGCGTACCTCATTTAATTACTCATTCTCAGCACATTTTTCACAGAGGGAGTCATGAACATTGTCTTCAACTTCCTTTTTCAATTTTTTGTTTTCTGACTTGATTTTCTTATATCTACTCGACAACTCCTCATAAGCATCAAGTAGTTCTTCAAATGACATTTCATCTTATCAGAGTCAGAGTTAGAATTTATCTCATTTGAATTTTCGTCTCCATGAGCCATTAAGTATGGATCCATCACTTCTTCTTCATACTTTCGTGCCAACTCGTCCCAAAGGTCTCTTGCCGACCTGCACAAGGGGATTTGTGAAAGTATATTAGATTCAATGGCATTCATGAGGAAATTTAATGCTCTAACATTCATTGCATTTTTATTGACATGCATATCATCACATTTGTTATGTTCAGTAGGAAGCTTGTATGAACCTTCACATATGACCTTCCAAACATTAGGCTCATGCAAACCAAGATAAACACACATATCATTTCTCCAAGAAATATAATCATGACCATTAAAAGTAGGAATGCAATTCATAGAGATTTGATCAATAGAATAATTCATGATTGTAGAATGCACTGGGATCACTCGGTAGATCGTGAGATCTAGGGACAACAGAGCCTCGCTCTGATACCAATTGTTGGGTCCCATAGTGCAGGAACACGGTTCTAGAGGGGGGTGAATAGAACCCTCTACTAAAAACCATGTCCAATTAAAAACTTAAACCTACTCGCACAGCGAAATTAGCAAGATTTACAAGATTGAGGAATTTAAGCTAAACAAGCAGGATAAACTAAATTCACTTAATCTTATCGTGCTCACACGATTGCATAAATAGATTAAACGGAGATGCACACAATCACACAAATCAAACCATGAGACACGGAGATTTTTAAGGTGGTTCGGGACCACAACGGGCTCCCAACGTCCACCCCTCACCAAACCGGTGAGACTTTTTCCACACACTGCGAATGCAGCAAACACGGAGATTTCTCCCCACACACACGGGGTAAAAACCCCAAACCACACGCTGCGAATGTAGCAACACACGAGGATTTCTCCCCACACACACCGGGAAAAGAATCCCAACACACACGCGGATATGCTCCGCACCACACGACGCACAAGCGTCAACACAAACCACTCGGAGAACCCATTCTCCGAACCCACACACAGAATAATCGTTCAGAGAAAGATGAAGTGTCCACGAATGTATACAATAGACTCCAAACAAACTCTATGGACTAAATCAGAGAAGATATAGCATGTATGAAACTCCCCCTTTAAAGAATACTCCGGCTCTTCTTGGCTCGTTGTCGGATGGCCGTGATTTTGGCGTCCTCACGTTCCTCTCTGTGAGATGCTTCTTTTCTTCTTCTACCACGAGCTCTAAATCCTTAGAGATGGAGATGAGAACCACCTTGCAATAGCTCCTCTTCTTTTTCCCCTTTTTTTATTCTCTTACAAGACAACACAAACAAGCATTAGAGTTCATTTCTTATCAAATTCGGAGGTCACATGTAAGTATATATAGAAGGCACCAAAAGACCCATATACCCATGCAAAACCCTTGCAAAACCACCCTAATATGTTCATTAGTAACCTAGGGGCATTGGTGTAAAATTTCACCCCAATATGAGGTCATTTGGATGGGCTACGGTGGCCCACGGAAAAGTCACGCGGAGCTGCGAAACCAGATGGGACGTCCCATCTAGCAAGTGGGTCGTCCCATCTACAAGTAGAGTTCTTGTTTGTGGGCACAGGGAATGGGTCGACCCATCTCTGCAAGTGGGTCGACCCACTTACAGACAGAACACTATTTGGCCAGTTTTTGGCCCAGGGGTCGACCCATTGAGTGGGGGGGTCGACCTATTCACTTAGAAACATTAAAAAAATATTTCTAAATCATTCCCAATGATCTAAACATGCAACCCAATGAATTCTAACATCCATTCATGAATTTTAATGATGAAAAATAAATTGTTTCAAATGGAGTGCATGTAATTCAACATCATGAAGGTTCGCATGTAAGCACATCCTAAACCCGGATTTCATCAATTCAAGCTCAATGAAAAACTATTCTTCCTCATTCAACATATAAATCAAATAACCATGCATTGAGACAAGATGTTGACATATTTTTAGACCTCATTCAACAAATGGTCATTTCAATGGTTTAAGCATTTTACAACCTCAAAGGAAAAGTCATTTAGACAATGCATGAAACACTTTGAAAACTACAACACCATATGAAGTTAATGCATGAAGGAGTTTCCAAACCACCAAAACCTCAAGTGGAAACAAAGTCATTCAAACCACTTAAACTCATTATATGGGCACCATGAAACCAATTTCACTTTGATGAGTGTGAACGTATTAAGCACATAACAACCCTCAATAACCATAAGGTATATTCATGAATCATGCTAAGGGCTTTTCTAGCCTACTAAAAGGCCATTTTTCATAGGTAAAAAATAGAGGGATATTACCATGCATCCAAGTGATATCAAACTGATTTCCATCAATGTCCATCCTGCAAAAACAAGATAAATCATTAGATCTACATGGAAATCAAGATCAAGGAGTTCCACTCTTAAGACATGCATTCAATCATGAGTGCTATAAAAGAGTCAAACATATTATGAGCCTCAAGGATCATGAAGAAACCATGAACCACAAACAAGGGTATTGCAACATATACACACTATGCATGAAAACTCATGACTACACAAGATTGTTTCTATCACATGAGCACACTACCATTCAAATGACCATTATGCCATTTCACCAATACAAGATTTTGTTATGATGAACTTGAATCTATCACTCATCCAAATATAAAGACATGAAATCTCAACCTCAACCTCCTCCAATTCAAGCACACAAGGTGGTTAGATATTACCATGATCCCATGAGTATCAACCATGAATTTTCCTCTTGAAAAGCACGATAAAGTACGATGTTAGATGAGAATTAAAATCCTTGCATCAAACATCAATTCTATGAACATGTTCACAATAAAATACATCAATGAACCTGTTCAAACATATATTTTGCTTCTCATATCAATCAAAAATATATATATTTGACCAAATGACAAGGTTTTGAAATGATAAGTATGAATCTATCATTCAATCAAATATATTGACATGGGAGCTCAAACATTCAAATAGCTTACATGTATCTTTCATAATTTGAACATCAAAATGCTTCAATACCCAAATGTTAACAATCTTGCCAAATGCAAAGCATGTAGGAGAGCATGGGAACACATTCATTCAAATGGCAATCTTGTTGACAAAAACTAACATTCATGAAGCATTGTTTTCCACAAAAACTTTCTCATCAATACAGAGCCATGAAAACATGAATAACCATTCAAGCACAAGGCCAAGCAAGTCCAGGCAACAAAGTCATTTTGTAATCATCAAAATCACATACACAACAGGATGAAATCTGGAAACTGCCCAGATTTTGATTGACCGCTGGCCCAGGGGCGGTCGACCGGAATACCCAGGGACCAACTCTCAGCCGGTTTCTCAATGGCGGTCGACCGCCAGAAGGCTCCGGTCGACCGCCAGCCCCGAGCCAACAAATGTTGACTTTGGTTTTCTCTCCGAGTGAAGCCATTCTCCATGGATTTCTTTAATCCTAAAGTCACCCAATCACCCACAAACGTGGATCTAGTCTGGAGGATGTCCAAGTACCATTCAAATGGTATAAAACAAACACATGAGGGGTTAGAAACCCTAATGCAAAAAGGGAAACAAGGGGATACCAAGGGAGGCTAGAGGTGGAGATCCACGGGTACTGTAGCACCTCCGTGAACAGTGCTTCAGGCTGAAGTTCTTCATCCATTCCAAGGTGTTTCAAGCTCATATCAAAGCAAGCAATCTCCAAGGAAGTGTAAAGCAAGCAAGGCTATCAAGGTGATCTAAGGAAGCCGATTTAACAAGATTCTCAAGGGAGATCCAAGCTCCATCCATAGTCTTCTTCATCAACTCAAGGGGATCCAAGGAAGCCCATTACACAAGGAAGAAAGAAGCCTTTATTGGTGATCTACATCCATTGAAGCATCAGATTCATGCTCCAGCAATTTCAAACAAGAACTATTTCATTCTAGCATATCTCTATATCTTGTTTGAGCATTTTCATCTTGTTCTCTTTCCATTTTGTTCAAACTATTGAAACTGAAGATCGTCCCTACCGGTGGTTAGTAGGAAGGTAATCGGAAGCTCTCCGATCTGCGGTGTTGACGTCCCTACCGGTGGTTAGTAGGAAGGTAATCGGAGATTTTTTCGATCTGCGGTTTGGTGCGTTGCACTAGTAAATCCTCACCGGGTTTGGTGAGGGGTGGACGTAGGACTGGGGATTCAGTCCGAACCACCTTAAAATCCTTTACGGTGTGGTTTGCTTGTGCGATTTCTTTATGCTAGATGCATGCATAGGTTTAATATTTATATTACTTATTCATCTTGCTAAGCAAATCGTTGTGTGCTACGCTAAGCTAGTTATATTCCGATGTAATTCTTTTTATCTAGCTTTAAAGAGGGGTGTTCTGCGAAAAGAGGGACAGATCTATTTACCCCTCCCCTCTAGATCTGTCATCCACTACTCAACAGTCGCGGGAGATGTCTCCATCATACTCCCGTGGTGCTGAGAACTCGACTCTGTTGAGAAAGAGTCCTCCCTGCTCTGAGAGTGCTGCAGTAGGGCCTCCCACTAATCTACCGATGGAGGCCGGCCCTTCCACCTAACAAGGTAGCGCTCATACGCCTTGCTCTTGGTAGTAGTGATTTGTTCATCCAATATCCGCACAACATGCTCACGTTGGTCTCTCCTGGTTGGTGGCTTTCTCTCAAGGGCGGGTGCTCTCTCAAAGGAGGGAACAGGCTCAACATCCTCACTGGGTGCCACTGTGGGGCCCCTGTATGGCACTAGGTCAGCCACATTAAATGTGGGACTTACTCCGTAATCCTCGGGGAGGTCTAACTCATAAGCATTCGTGCCAATGCGCCTCAGGACCTGGAAGGGACCAGCCCCACGAGGCCTCAGTTTTGAGATAGCTCCTGGGGAGAGCCTCTCAGTCCTCTCCATTACAAAATCACCCACACGGACTCTTGGTGGCGTCGGTGAGAGTCTTTGTAAGTCTCATTATTTTTTCTGATGTGCTTGCAAAGGTTTTCATGCAATTTTGTAAATGCTGACTTCCTAGGGGTGATGGGTGGACCTGGGCAACCAAAAGTAGACCGAGCATGTCTGGACTCCCTATCAAGGGTTTTGAAAATTGGGGGGCCGGGGCATCCAAACGCGGACCTATCATGTGTGTGTTTCCTATCAACTTTCAGAAGTGGATATGGACACTCAAATGCAGATCTACCATGCAACTTTATCCAGACGTTGAGGCAAACCTTCCGAAGCGTGGGTGTTGGCAAGGAGGGGCTTGGTTCATATTTGGCGCAATGGACTTGGCAAGGGGCGAGGCATAGGAGTTCTTTGGGGAAATGGGACATGGATGGTGGGCTTGGGTGCTCCCATGCAGAGGGGTCAAAAGGATCAAGCATGGTTACACCCTTAATGAAGGGGGTGTTTTCAATCCCGTGGATCAAGAAAGTCCATTCCATAGATTCCCCAATGTAGGTCGGGACCTCGCCAACGGGGAAGGTGGAGGGTGTGTTTGGTCCATTGCCCTTGGTTGTATTTAGGGGTGGGTGTGGCTTGTTCAAGGGGATCTGTTCGGGACCTACTAGGCATGTTGTGGTGGTGAAGCAATGGGTAAGGACTGGATTGGGCCACTTGGAATGGTCTTTAGGAAAGGATGGGTAGTAGGTAATGGTGAGGAAAGGAACATGGATATGTTGGTGTTGGAGTTCCTAAGGGAATGGGTCAAAAGGATCATGGAACCTTGGGATTTTGAGAATGTGTATCTCACCCAAATCCTCAGATAGGATTGGCCTAGTCATAAGATCTCCAATGTGTGTTAGATCCTCTCTAAGTGTAAAGGTTGGTGGGACATAGACCTTAGCGGGATGGATCGACTTCCTACCCGAGATAACAAGTTCTAGCTTGTGAATAAGGTTGGGTTCCTCGGGTGTAGGGAGAAGTAAAAGGAGGTCGCTAGTGTAGCAACCCATAGTGTAGACTGAGGTGATGGACCTGACACATAGGTTAGTGAGGTCGAGCCCCTTAGGTCGGTCGATTCCCAAAGCCAACATGCTAGTCAGCTCAAGTTGCCATTCTAGACCTTTGATAAGATCATCCAAAGTCTCCACCTCATAGGAGGATTGGAATGTGGTGTGGAAGGAGTTAATGGACACTATTTGGGGGTGGTGCTCCGGAAGCAAGCAAAGTGGGCTGGGGCTTCCTAAGTTTGGACATTTCCTTAACCAATCAATTAGGGACCCCTCTAGGATAACAACTTTCATGAAGGGGTGGGTAGGGATCCTAGTTTGATCATCTTGGCAAGCTTGAAGGAGGAGGCACCGAGATAGGTTCATTGGAGCATCAACGGGGAGAATTGGGTTCTCTTGTCCCGACTCTTGGTATTGTGCCTCATATTTTTCCTCCAAATCAAGGGAAGCTTCATGGACCTCAATCACACTCTCAACCCTTTGGGTGGGGAGGTTTCACTCACTATGGTAGGTTACTTCTTAGTGGGACATTGACTGGCCATGTGTCCCATCTCGTGGTACCTATAACATTCTATCTTGTTAGCATCACCCGAGGTGGATCCACTCATTTCTATCCTTATGGGGCTCTTTCCTTTCCAAGAAAGGGTGAGGCTAGAGATGGTAGTTGCTGGAGTGGAAGGGAGTGGGGCATGGACCCTACTTGGTCTAGGTGAGGAACCCTTCATGGGAGGGGCTATGTTGGCTTGTGGGGCCAAGACTTTTGGGTCGGATGGCCGAGGGGAAGTAAGTCTAGCAATCCTCTCAAGATCTTGGGCTATTTGGTATACACTGGGGGAGGGTCGGGGTGCATAGACTGTTCTAAGCTCGGTCTTCATGCCTTCCCATGTGCAAATAGGATCTTGCCTCCTAACTCTCCTTAGACCCTCAAGGTTTCTTCATTCTGTCCTACCGAGGGGACCGAGGGTCTCCTTGGCGACGCACACCTTCCTTTCCTCAGACATGTAGTAGTGGTGGAAGTATCTATCCATGGAGGTCTCCCACTTCCTATATGTGTGAGGGTTGTAGGACCCATCGAAACAGGGTAACTACGGCCCGATGAAGTGTTAGTCATCGGGTTGATTGGTACGGTACATAGTTTTGGCCGGGGAAGGGGATGACACCGATGCAATTGCCCTAGGACTAGACTTAGTAGAGACAAGTCTAAAATTTGCTCTGATACCAATTGACATGATACCACCTTGGGGGTGGCAGCAACTAGACAAAGATCCCTTGGACTTATCCAACGCAAGCATAATTTGCAAAAATAGAGATTATCGTAGACGGTCGCTCACCGGTGCGCACGCTCAACCCAAGGGTGACTTAATGATGCCGAGTCGAGGATGGTGGGACTAGACCCTTGCTGGTGGAGGGCCAACAAGGCTATGATAGTTCCCCCCCCCAAAGATATGGAAGCCCGAATCGATGGGCTGACCGAATGCCACAAGGGGCTCGGATCACTCTCTTGCTCCACGGTGGTCACTCGAAAGCAAGGGTACTTTTAGGACCGGGCGCTCTCTTACACTCCAGCGGAGCGTTGACAAATATTAAATGAACAAGTACTAAAATATGAGCAAGGGCTGAGTGATTACCTGACCGGTTTGAAGAAACTTACCCCGGTCGGAGACGTGGGCGAGCGGGGAAGTGGGGGTTCCCCGCACACTGTGTTGGTGAAGCTTCTCCCTATTTAAATAATTACATGAACTACTCCTCACGCAGGAGGGTTGGACAAGGGGTGGGGAGATGTGGGGTTACAAACAAACACTACCTCCCGTAGGGAGGGGCTTTAAGCCGGCCAGGCGGGGTGGGGGATGCCAAAGTAGTCTAAAGTCCACAGTTCTGTCCGCTCAGATCTGGCAGGACAGTGGGTTGCTAATGATGCCGCCACGGACCCGTCCGACTTCAGAAGGGGGCGAGATCAGCACCAAAGCTTCCTGGGTTGGCCCAGTTAGACATCAGAATTTTTGGGGAATTTATCGTGGTAGTTGGAGGCCGAGGAAGGATCGTGAGCCGGACTCCTCGGTTCAGCTTCTGCCTGTTCCAGAATCGAAGGCGCTAGAAGATGTCCTTGCTCCGAGCACCTCCGAGCTCCAAAGGCAACGCAGCTTATATCGACACGACCGTGGGAGAATCCACTTCGAGAAGCAACTAGAAAGGCCACCAGAGGAGGTTGGAGCAGAGAGATAGAGCCGGTAGAATGAAGGGGGGTCTGTTCAGGCCCTGACAGGACAGACCTGCGCACCCGGGGGAAAACCACTGGAACGGGGAGCTCCGAACTCCGAATGGTGCTCAGCTTGCTGCGTTGGACAAAGGACTGGTAGTCTCTCGTCCCGGTCAACTGGAGCACCAAGGGGAGCAGGGGTGTGGCCGCAGGAGCTTCTGCACTGGGGCTCTGATCTCCACCCGGATGCTGGAAGTGCAGCCTGAAGAGAATGATCCTCCTGGACAGCTCTGAACTCGGATTGAGGTGGGATCCCCTCGCCTACGAAGCTGACTTAAAGGGCTTTCCAGTAGTATACGGTATGCCTCCAGGAACTCCGGGATGTAGTTGTGACCGGCACTGCAACAGGCTGGAACTCAGCAGATCTTCAGTTGCACACAGATTAGTAGAACATGGTTGAAAGGGGAGGTTTATTTGGTGGAAGGTTATTGGATATGGGGGTGGTGATGTTAGGGAAAGGGTTAGGAGGTGGGAGGGGGATATGGGGAAGGTGGGGAAGGGGCTGGAGATGGTCTGGTGCAAGGGGTATGGGAGGGGCGATGGTGGTGAGGGGCTAGCAGCACAAGGCGAATGGGAGAGGGAGGGTGGAGGTCTTGGAGTGACAAAGGGGAATATGGGGAGAGGGGGTGTGGTCGACCAAGGCTAAGGGGGGGAGTTGGGGAAGGGTTGGACACAGCCACTAAGGGGGAGGGAAATTCAAATTTCTCTTGGGGAGGTGAAGGGGTGCTTGGGGTAGTGGAAAGGGTGCTTGGGGGAGAGGAAAGGTTGCATTGGAAGGGGAAAGGGTGCTTGGGGTTTGATGGGAGTAATGGGGAATTGAAGGGACTTGGGAAGGTGAAAGGTTGGGGGCTGATGTGGTGGGCTGAGGTGGCAAGGGGGAAGAGAGAGAGGGGTGCGAATTCGAGAGAGAGGGGAGAGGAGAGTGAGAGGGGTTCGCCCCCTAGAGAGAGAAGGAGAGTGGAGAGAGAGGGCTTCTCACCCAAGGCTCTCAAGGCTGCACACCTATGGCTCACAATTTCTAGAAATTCAAATGCTAATTCTTTATTAGTTTTCACAATGGGGTTGGGGTCCTATTTATAGGAGCCCAATATTCTACATGACCATAATACCCTTGACATTTACACCAAAGACCAAGCATGTCCAAGGGTGACTCAATGGGCCAAATTGATGGATTAGAGGCCCATTTGACTCTAAACATAGATAAATTACTTGCTAACCTAGGCACAGGACTCAAATAAAAAGGGAAATTACATGACAAGACTCACATAAGAGAATAAAAAATACATCATATGACTCGAAATAAAGAGGTGAATCAAGACCATGCGCCATCAACGATCATCGGGGCCTGGAAAAGATGAAGTGGCAGGAGATGTCCCCATCAGATTCCCTAAATTGCCACCTTTTCAAAAAGGTATTTTTTAATTGGCGTTTGGCCTGTGGTCGCTCATTCTTGCAATGTTGAAAATTCTTTGTAAATACCAAAATTGGGTTTGTAATTTATCCCTTATGTCAATTCAAATCTCACATAGTCATTGTGGCTCTTAAAATAACATAACTTTATACACACTCAATTTATTTGTGAGATTGGAGTTAATTATCTAAATTGCATTACTTTATTCTTTTAATGCTTAAAGATGACATATGTGATGCAAATTATGCCATGAAATATGATACTCATCAGGAATGAGCACACTTGCCCGATAGGTATCTTCGTATCAACATGAAGGCATAATTTAAGTATTAACATTTTTGCTCTAGAAGGTAAAATAATGAAAATGCGATAAATCACACGAATAAAACCAAAGTAACAACGAGACATCAAGATAAGGGTAGAAATATGAATGAATAAAAGAGCATGATTAAGCTAGATTATAATGTGGCCTTTCATGAACGAGAATGTACTAGAATGTAACGAGAATGTACTTTTCATAACCATAAAGGCTATGTTCTAAAAAGTCATGTAACAAGAATGTATAATTTCATGATGAGCCTTGTGGGTTTCACCCGTTTATAAAAAAAGTATTCACGACGCAATGCGACGTCAGTGTTCATCATACCCCATGGTTTACAGTAAGTTTCCGGCCATCTGCCGAGGGGGCTAGCGTCGAGCCCTTGGACACTGTCCGTGCCCGCTCTTGCATCTTCAAGTTATAAATCAAGCTACTTCCACGAGTAATATAAAGTTTGGTCAATAATAACAAGTTAAAATAATAAGTTCCATGATAACAAATACGAAGGTAAGAATGCACCAAATACGAATCATGAGAGTTCAAGGATGAATTAATGACAAGGTGATGGGGACATCGCTTACCACTTCCCATTTCTCCATGGGTCCCGATGCTCGCCATTGTGTTCATCTCGATTTTCCGAGTCTAGCTATGTAATTTTCACTTCTTTCTGAGTCTTAATCATGTAATTTTCCCTTTTATTGAGTCATGTACCTAAGTTAGAGAGTCATTTATCTAAGTCTAAGTGTCATTAGGTGGCCTAGTGGGTTAATGGGCCCACTTCAATGGGCTTGGCCCATGGGCTCCCCCTACCACCCCTTGGTCTTTTGTCATTAGTCCAAAAGGTGAGGACTTATGTAGAATTGTGGGATTCCTATAAATAGGACCCCAATCCCACCAGTTGAAGCTAATGAAGATTTGATAAAAAAAAGTTTGTCACAAGATTTGTGCTTCTCTCTCTCTCTCTAGCCCTCTCCCTCTCTAGCTCTCTCTCTCTCTCTAAAGGGGGCGGCCCCCTCTCTCTCTCCTCCCCTCTCTCTCTCCCTTGGGCGCACCTGCCCCTTCACCTCCCTCTCTTGTCACCTCATCTGCCACATCAGCCTTCCACCCCTTCACCTTCCCAAGACCCATAAACCTCATTTACTCCCACCACTCCCCAAGCAACCCTCCCCCTTCCCCATACAACCTTCCATCTTCCCAAGAAGAATCCCCACTTCCCAAGCAACTCTTCCCCTCCCCAAGACAACCCCTCCCCTTCCCTAGGCTACCATTAAACACCTCCATTAACCCTCCACCCGAATCAAAGAGAACCCTCCCCATTTCCCCAAGCCACTTGCACCCCCATCATCCCACCTCCACCCCCTTGACCATTTGCGCACTCACCCATACCCCTGCTAGCTCCGCCCCTGGTCTCCTCCCTCACCACCCCTTCCCACCTCCCAAACCCCTCCCCACCACCAAAGCAACCATATCCTTTACCCCTCCACCAAAGAAACCCCCCCTCCACCTTTTCTCTCTTCCACTTTGTGTGCAGCTGAAGACCTGCAGAACAGCCGCCTGTTGCAGTGCTGTCCACGACCTCATCCCGGAGCTCCTGGGGGCGTGGCCTATATCAACGGAAAGCTCTCCTAGTCGTCTTCGCAGGCGAGGCAGTTTCGTCTCAATCCGAGGTCGGAGCTGTCCGGGAGAACCATTCTCCCCCGACTGCGCAGGACTCCCTCTGCAGAGCACCTGAACCCGATTAGAAGCTGCACCACGACAAACTGCGGAAGATTCAGGCCAAGAGACCTTCTAAAAAGTTCTTCCCCCTCCAGTCCTCTATCAGAATCAAGAAGCGGAGTTTCGTTCCACATCCGTGGGCCGAAGTTACCATTTTTCTCCCTCGGCTGCGCGGGTCTGCCTCCCACAGTCTGCAACGACCTGCCTCCACTATTCTGAGTCCCCCAGTCCTCTCCGACATCAGACGGCTTCCCCATCAGTTTTGCTGCAAAGAGGGCTCATCCACGGTTCCAGAAACTCCGGTGGTTTGTGAATCGGAGTCCGGGAGCAGTCGGGGCACTCTCTGCAAACGGCTGTCAGAAACAGGAAGCTGCCGCGCCCAGATTCTGTCTCCCTTATCGAACCTCGTCCCGGGCCCGCAACTGCAACAAAAGAATTCCGAAAAATTCAGAGGCATCCTAGTCCCAGATACAAAGATTTCCCCTCTGGTCTCATCATCAGCAGAATTCGGACTAGAAGTTACGACCTCAACAGTGACTGTCAGACATTCGACGCAGAGTGCAGGCAGATTTGACATCAGCTTCTCCGCTCGAGTTTTCGGCGACTCTCCCCTTCCCGCCTGGCCGGCTTATCGCCCCTCCCTGTGCGGAGATAGTGTTTGAATTGTAACTCTAAGTTCCCCACCCTCCGTCCACCCTCCTGCGAGAGGTGTAGTGGGTGTAATTATCTAAACAGGGTTCAAGCTTCACCGGCGTAGTGTGCGGGGAACCCACATTTCCCCGCTCGTCCATCGTCTCCGACCGGGGTTGGTTTCTTCAAACCAACCAGGTGAGCTTATGCCCTTGATCCATTTACTTCTGTTTGTTTAATATCCGTCAAGCTAGTCCGCTGGCTAGTAAGAGAGTGCCCGTTCCCGGATCCACCATCTTGAGTGGTCATCGTGGACAATAGTGAGTGAGTGACCTAGTGCCCCCAAGGCACCCGGCCGCCCTTGATTGTGGGCATCATACCTTCGGGAGGGTGAACCTTAGTTGTGCTGGCCCTCTACCAGCAAGGGTCTTTCTCCACCACCTCGACTCGGCATCATCGAGTCACCACGGGGTACGGGTGCGCTCGGTGAGACGGCGTCTTCAAAGTTTGCTCGAATCTTGTGATTGTGTTTGCGAATTAAGTCCAAGGAACCATAGCCACTTGCATTCCCGTTCATTGTGTCACATCACAAGGTCATGCTATGGAAGGAATCCGGTAGTATAATGGTACATTTGCATCGTTCCATAATTCATTAATATCTTTATGAAGAAGGTGTTGGGTTCCAGATAATTAGAGGACCATCTAGGAACAGAATAGGCACAACCCTTGGGTAAAACCCTAGGTTAGACACGATCTGGGAGAACGCGGTCACGTGAGGACCGTCTCCTTGGAGTAGCGGTCAGGTCAAGACAACAATCAAGTGGAGTCGACCCAGAAAGGAAAGAGTCGACGCAACGAGTGCTGAAACTAGAATGCAGTCGCGCCAAGACCGCTATCATGAAGTAGCAGTCGTCTGATGGCCGCATTTAGGTCAGAAAAATGTGGGGAACTCATGTGCTTTCTAGACCATTGGATTTTTATGGTACAACCAGCTCGGCGCCCTAGTGAGAATCCCAGGCTTGCGGAGACTTACGGAGGCCTTGAAACATGATCACCTAGTCCGGCAGAAAGAATATCCGACAAACAGGATCACAAGTCCAAGAGGTGTTCCTATCAAGTGCATGTGTAACTAATAGTAACGTACCGGAATACACACTATGTACTTAAGAAAGACTGGAGGTGAGAGTAAAACGTGTAAAAACAGCGATCACATACCAATGTAGCGAGTTCCACAAAACATAGAAAAATATCTTTAATACAAGACTATATGATTTTGGCATGAAATTAGCATAAGATTAAAATAAGTTCCAAAAACATGAGGGGCATAAAATCTAGTATGATTGAAACATGATATAACAAAAATCATGCATATAATGATATAACTAGGAATAAGGCATAGTTACTTATTCTTAGCATGTATCATAAGGGCTTATCTGCATTCTGTTTAGGGTTAACAGAAAGCATAACGCGGTCTAGGGATGACCGCCGTCTTTAGAAAGTGGTCTATAGGGAACCGCCTTCTGATAGGCACGGTCTCAGATGAACCACCTTCTGTCTGTAATAGATAGAAGTTTAAAATAACATGCAGGGCCTATGCTAGGGCAACTAATGCATGGAAATGTAAAGGATAGATGAATAAGACATGCTAACATGTTTAGAACGAAGAAAAGTATAAAATAAACATGAATTGAAATCAAAATTATTATCTTTTTGTTAGAGGTGCAGGGCTAATATGCAGAGAAAAGCATGCAAGCGTAGTCATGGGAAAACATCAAATACTCAACGTAGAAAGCATGAAATTGAGAAAAATCAAGCGCGTCCTCTGTAGAAACAGCAACTTTCCGACCTTCTAACTCCTTAACCTCTCGTCCTTAATTCATGAGATGTGGAGGGTGATTAGAAGAAATAAAGGGGAATCATTAACTCTAAAGGCTAGATAAAAAATTACCTCTGCTAAGGTCCCTAACCCTCGTGTCTTTGCCAGACGAACACGCTTGTTCCTGTGCGTTCTGCAGAGAAACAGCTCCTTCCAGATCCTCTAACTCCTCAACGGCTTGATCTCCTAACATGAAATTTGGAGGGGAGTTAGGCAATACTAAAGGGAACAAAATCTTCTAAAAGACTAACATGAAATAACATCATCTTACCGTCGAACCACGCGAGCCAAAACGAGCATTCGCGCAGGTCGATTCTGGGCCCTATTTATAGGTAATGACCTAGGGCTAAGGGATTAGGTCAAAATAGGAGTCCTATAGGGCATCAATTTGATCCCCCAAGAGTCCTGGATGGGTTTACATAGCATAGCACTTCGATCCTAGGCGATTGGGATAGTAAAAATCAAAGTTTTCCACGCCTCTGTATCACCCGTTCACGGAAGTAGAACGTGGTCGTGTATGGACCGCCTCTTGGAAGACTCAGTCGCGCGATTGACCGCCTTCTAGCGTTTTATCCAAAAATTTCATATTTTCTTATTTATCTACTATTTATCCCCTAATTAGTTTATTTATCCAATTTAAATATGAAAATAGCCCTAATTACGTCTCTATAAATGGGCTTGGGCCTAAAAGCCTTAGAATTAGGTTTATAGGCCTAGTTTATGTGGGTCTATTTATCTCATTAGTAACTGGGCTTTTAAATAAATTGTTTTAAATGGTTAAGCCCACTTAAGCCTATTTAATGCTTAATAATTTTCTTTAATTCCTGAAAAATCCTAGAAAATTTCCAAGGTGTTACACCCTCCCCCACTTAAAGAGAATTTAGTCCCCAAATTCATTGCATGGGTTTTATGGAGAGTATACTTACAATCAAATAGTTCTAGGAATCTCTTGTGTATAACTTCTTCTATTTCCCATGTCGCCTCTTGATCAGTACTTTTATTCCACCAGACTTTTATCATGGGAATTGTTTTATTTCGAAGCTGACATACCTCCCTATCCAATATCTTGAGTGGCCTTTGTTCGTACGTCAAGTCCTTTTGCACCACCAGATCATCATAACTTATAACATGAAATGGATCAGGGACGTACCTCTTTAGCATCGAGATATGAAATACATCATGTACCCCAGATAATTGAGAGGCAATGCTATCTGATATGCGACCTCACCAACCCTTTCAAGAATTTCAAAAGGGCCAATAAATCTCAGAGTGAGCTTGCCTTTTATGCCAAATCTTCGAATACCTCGAGCTGGAGAAAGTTTGAGAAATACATGATCTCCTACTTGAAATTTCAGGTCTTGCCTTCTATTATTAGCATATGCCTTTTGTCTATCTTGGGCCATCTGGAGTCTCTCTCGGATAAGCTTTACCTTCTCGGTGGTATCCCGAATGAGCTCAGGGCCTAGAAGTTGTCTTTCCCCAACTTCATTCCAGCATATAGGTTAGTGGCAACTTCTTCCATATAATGTCTCGAATGGTGCCATTTGGATACTAGCTTGGTAGCTATTGTTATAGGCAAATTCAACTAGAGACAAGTGATCGTGCCAACTCCCACCAACATTAATTGCACATGCCCTGAGCATATCTTCTATAATTACCTGATTTGTTCTCTCAGTTTGACCATCTGTTTGCAGATGGAAAGTAATGCTAAAGTTGAGTCGGGTCCCTAAGGAATGTTGTAGACCCTTCCAGAATTGTGATGTGAAGCGAGGGACTCGATCAGAAATAATAGTGACAGGGACACCGTGCAGCTTGACAATTTCCTTCATGTATAAAGCTGCTAATATATCCACAGACCATCGACTTTTTATAGGTAAGAAATGTGTAGATTTAGTCAATCGGTCTATGATCACCCATATACCATCATGTCCACCACTTGTCTTTGGCAGACCCATGATGAAATCTATCCCTATACTTTCCCACTTTCACTCGAGAATTTCTAAGGGATGTAGTTTACTAGCGGGCTTTAGATGTTCTGCCTTAACTTGTTGACAAGTGGGGCAGCGAGATACAAAATCTGTTATTTCTCTCTTCATGTTGAGCCACCATAAATTCCTCTTTAAGTCTTAGTACATCTTGGTAGCACCAGGGTGAATAGCATATCTTGATTTATGAGCTTCTTCCATGATCAGTTTCTTAGTATCGGCATGATCCGACACACAGATGCGACCCTTGAATAGTAGCCTTCCATCGGTCGAGACAAAAAAAATTGGTCGTTGATCGATATTGGCTTTGATCTCCACCAGTATAGGGTCATTTTCGTGTAACTTGACTAGATCTTCAATTAATGTAGGTTGTGACTGGATATTAGCAATAATACCCTTTTCTTCTTCTACATTAACATCGAGATTCAAATTTGTAAAATCTTCTCTAAGATTTATCATACCTTTCCGGAGGCTTGATAGAGTTGCCAAGGGTTTCCTACTGAGGGCATTTACTACAGCATTTGCTTTGTCAGGATGATATTGGATAGAGAAGTCGAAGTCCTTAAGGTACTCATGTCATCTTCTTTGCCTCATATTTAACTCCTTTTGGGTAGAATGATATTTCAGACTTTTGTGGTTTGAAAATATGGTGAACTTCTCCCCATAAAGGTAATGTCATCTGATAAGCATCCATTTTTATATATTTATCTATGTCACACTCATTATTTATGGGTTTTAATATAATTAATTATGCAAGTTTTACATTTTAATTTTAGTCCCACACAAAATTGAGATTTTTCTATAATTAATTATAATTTTACACATAACATAATCCATGGGAGTTAAGATATGTTTGAGAATAATAATCAGTTATTAAATATATTTTACTTGAGGGGTTTACTTATAATTTTTTTACATAGAACAAACTTTGATCAAAGTTAATTTTGTGAATAGTGCATCTTCTCCATGGGCTTCATAGCGAATCACTTGATCGGCCACCAACAGCGGTGCTGGCCGGAGGAGGAGAAGACGACGGCGTCGTCGCCGCAAGCAACGTAGTTTCCCACGCCAGCCGCCACCTGCTCCGCTTCCCAACCACCCTCGCCGCTGTCTCCTTTCTCTCTCTAACAGCGGCATCCCTCTGGCGGCCCTGTCCCTCTCTCTGCAACCTCCTCGCCGCTCACCCTCTCCCTTTGCCATGCTTCTCTCCACCGTCTCCCTTCACACACCTCTGCACACTCTCACTGTCACCCTCTCCATCCCACTTCTCTCTTCACCATCTCACTCACTTTCTCTCCCACGTACTCTCTGTAGCCCATGCATCCCTAGCATGCACACCACTTACCCTCGCCCCCTCTCTCCTCTCCCATGCAACCACCGTCGCCGCCGTCGTAGCCTCTTTCTCTCTCTAACTGCGGGCCATCTCCCACGTCCAACACACTTCCACTCTCACTATTTTTCTCTCTCTAACACCATCACCTCGTCCACTACATGCACCGCCGTGGCCGCGTCCCCTCCTCCATTTCTCTATCTCCCTTTCTTCTCACATGTCTCTCTCCATTTCTCTTCCCTCACTTGCGACCTCACCCCCTCTCTTCGCCGTTCGCCTTCACCCTCACCACGACCACCGCCCCCTCTTCCCACTGTTTCTTCCTTACCATCACAATAACCCATGGCCCATGCACGACCTCGCCTATACCCTGCACATCACCTCCAGGCACCACGCGGCCACTTCTTCTCCTTCCTCTCATACACCCCCACCGTGGCTGCGTCTCCACCCTCTCTACCTTCTTCTCCACGCACCCTCCTCCTCTGCCCTCACTCCTTCACACCGTGAGTCCTTTCTCTCTCTAAACTGCCACGTCCCATAACCTTCTCACCCAGCCAATCGCACCGTCACGAGCTCCACTCCCTCACCCCCTCTCTCTTATCTTCTCTAACTCTCACACACCTTCTCACCTCTCATACACCATCGACTCACCACCCACTTCCCCACAAGCTCCCTCTCCCATCCGACATCCACCAGTGTCCTCCCATCTCTTCACTCCACCTCCACTCACCCCATGCACGCAGCCACCCCCGTTCCTCCCTCTCTCCGCACACACGTTGTCTCCCTTCACACTCACCTCACCGCCCTCTCACTCTCTTTCTCCCTCTAACACAACCATCGCACCTCTCCTCCTCTCTACCTATCCCACACTTTACACAGACGGCACACCGCATCTAACCCTCTCTCTCTATTCCCTCTCGCCCTCTCTCTTTAACACACACGAACGCAGCATAGCAACCACCCTCTCACCGTTCCCTGTCCATCGTTCCTCTACACACACACACCCCATGCACGTAGCCGCGGCCGTCCACCGTACCCCCCCTCTCCACACCGGAGGTCCCTCTGCACTCCCTCTCACTCTCCCATGCGAAGCTCCCTTCACCCTACGCATGGACCCTCCTTCACACCCACCCTCTCCCACACACACATAGAGCCTCACAAGACCCTCTTCACATGGCCATAGGCCCACGGTGGCCCCTCTGCATGCATTCACTCCTCTCCCACCACTCACACACATGGCCTCTTTAAAATATGGGTTGGCATGGGCTCCGCATGGTTGGCATGGTGGTTAGCACAATAAGGTGGTTGGCACAAGACGGTGGATACAATTAGCATGACAAAGTGGGTGGCATTGACTCCTAGGTGGTTGACAGGCACCGAAAGCAAGCAAATAAAGAGGATTGGGGGATGATCTTGGGCCTATAAAAGGGGCTTATGGAGGGCATTTGAAGGGCATCTAATGAAGCACATACGTAGACACTCTCCTCCCCCCTCACTTCTCTAGTTAGTTTAGTCCCTTTTATTTATCCTTCTCTCTCTACCTCTCTCTCCCTCTCTATATCTCTTACGTAGGAACTTATTTAACCTGTTTCTTGTTGTTCTTCCACCCTATAAATGTTGTAATTAACTTTGTTATTTTATTGTACCTTTGAGTTTGTTTTAATTCTAATGTCATTGTTATTCATTCTAATTCCGCACATTTTTAGTTATTCATTTTAATTCTGCATAATCTCTCTCCACCCCCCTAATCTCTTTCTAAAATTCTTTATCTTAAACCTTCTAAAATTCGTCTAAAGTCAGCTCAAGAGAGACGGATCTTCCGGTCGAGTCCACGTGATTGTCCCCAACAACTCGTGATTCAAAGGCTCGAGGACACGATACTGTTACCCTCACACCACGGCCGCACAACTCTCTACCCCACATCGTCTATTTTATTTAGCATTTAATTTTGTTGGATTAAAATTTTCTCTCTCTAGATTTCTAAATTTCTTTTTCTTAACCCTCCATATATATTTCTTTAAATAGATTTATTTCATGTTATTGTAAATTTCAAAAATCAAAAGAAAATATTTATTATTTTTTTCTAAAAGAATTTCAAAACTCAACCTCCTCGTGAGATCGACTCGTACTTTCCACTACACTCAAATTTTAATTTTAGTGTGTGTGAGTGCGTAATTTTGAAATTGTGTGCATGGTCTTTTTAACGACGAGCATCGACTCGCATCATCGCCATATCTTTAAGGTGAAAATGACAGCAGCTAACTCTAGATCGTGACCTGGGTAGTTCTCCTCATGACGCTTCAACTGCCTTGAAGCATAGCAAATCACCTTACCGTGTTGCATAAGGACACAGCCAAGGCCAATGATAGATGCATATGTGTAGACTTCAAAGCCACCACCTTCGACAGGTAGTGCCAGTACAGGGGTGGTAGTGAGATGTTCCTTGAGAGTTAGAAAACTTTCCTCACAGTCCTTTGGCCATATAAAGGGATTCTCCTTTCTTGTGAGCCTAGTCAGAGGGACGGTGATTTTTGAGAAACCCTTGATGAATCACCTATAATAGCCAGCTAAGCTGAGAAAACTTCTAACTTCAAAGACAATCGTTGGTCGGCTCCAATTCTTGACAGCTTCGACCTTAGAAGGATTCATAGTGATACCTTCCTTTGAGGTAATGTGGCCAAGGAAAGAAACCTCCTTTAGCCAGAATTCACATTTGCCGAACTTCGCATAGAGTTAGTGTTCTCTTAGTGTTTGCAAAGCTATTCTTAAATGTCCTTCATGTTCTTCCTTAGTCTTGGAATAGATGAGAATATCATCAATGAAAATGACCACAAATCGGTCGAGATAGGGCCTGAAAATATTATTCATGAGTTGCATAAATGCTGCAGGGGCATTGGTTAACCCGAACGGCATCACCACAAACTCATAGTGTCCATATCTGCTACGAAATATGGTCTTGTAGATATCTTCATCTTTAATTCTAAGCTGATGGTAACCAGACCTGAGGTCTATGTGTGTAAAATATTCTGCTCTAGAGATTTGATCAAAGAGCTCATCGATACGCGGCAGTGGATATTTATTCTTAATGGTGAGTTGATTTACTTGCCGGTAGTCGATGCATAGCCTGAGAGATCCATCCTTCTTCCTAACGAATAAGATCAGTGCACCCCAAGTGGATGTGCTGAGTCGAATGAAGCTCTTCTCTAATAACTCTTGAAGTTGTTTCTTCAATTCTTTGAGTTCCATGGGGGACATCCTTTAAGGAGCTATTGAAACGGGTGCTGCTCCAGGAACGAGTTCAATAGAGAAGTTTACTTCCCTTTCAGGCGGTAAACCGGGTAATTCGGATGAAAAACATCGGGGAACTCTTTTACTATAGGGATTTCTTCTAGGATAATTTCCTTGGACTCGGTAATGATCACGGAAGCAAGGAAAGCTTCACAACCTTGCGAGATAAGTTTGCAAGCGTGAAGAGAAGAAATGAGAGCAGGATACTTTCTATACTTGATGCCAAGAAAAGATAATCGTGGAAGATCTGGTTTGTGGAAAGAAATCCTCCTATTGCGACAATTGATATCGGCATAATGGTCAACAAGCCAATCCACGCCTAAGATGGCATCGTAACCTTCCATATCAAGGCATAAGAGGTTCGCTGGGAGATTATGGCCTTCTATTGTTACCTCACTATTTGGATAGTGGGTTGTAAGTTTAGTTCCGGGACCTGGAGGTGTTGTGATTGCTAGGTCCGAAGGTAGAGGAACATGTGAAATTTGCAAGGTTTTTGCAAAAGTAGTAGATATAAAAGAATGAGAAGCACCAATATCAAATAGTACAAAAGCAGGATGGGAATATGTTTGAACGGTACCTTCCATTAACACATCATCCTTGGGTGTTTCCTCATCCAGTACGGCATTAAGACGAGCCTGCCGCCTACGCCTGCCATTAGAAGATTGTTCTTTCATGAGGGGGTAATCTGACATGCGGTGCCCTCGGCTTCCACATCGTAAGCAAGCGCCGAGACGCTTCCAGCACTCTTCGGCCGAATGACCAAACTTCTCACAGAACGTGCAAGCCACCATGACTTGCTTTTCCTCCTCTTTTACCTTCTTACTTTTATTGTTGCTATCATTCCCATTACGAGACCGCTTCTTATTGTCACGGGATTTGTAAGTGCCCGTGATGTTGAACTTGTCTTCTTAATTTCCTTCCCCGCTTATCATGTTTCCAACTAGATTCTACTCCTTTACCCTTGAATTTCTCAACCTTCTCAAGGGTCCTTTCACATAGGTGGGCTCTATGGACCATCTCTGTATATGTGCAGATATTTTGAGGCCCAAGTTGTTGGACAAAGATGGGCCTTAAACCATCCATAAAGTGATTCACCTTTAAGAGCTCCGTGCTGACAAGATGCGGAGCATACGGCGTCAGCCTTGAAAATTGGAGTTTATACTCTGCTACGATCATCATCCCCTGCTGAAGGGACACGAATTTCGTAGCCTTCCTCTCCCTGACATGCTCGGATAAATATTTCTTTCGGGAGAGTTCAAGAAACTCCTCCCAAGTGAGTTGCACGTTTTGTAAATGAGCCGAGGTGGCTTTCCATCATGTACAGGCATCCTTGTTAAGTTGAAATGTGGCGAGTAAGACCTTCTCTTGGTCAGTGCATTGCATGACATTGAAGATCCGGTCCATCTCATCAATCTAGTTTTCAGCTTCATCGAGATTAGAGGAACTCGAGAATCGCGGAGGATTCATACTCTGAAAGTTGCGATGTAAGTCTCCGATGCCAGCCCACGCGCCAGCTTGAGCCACGGTTTGGAGGGCATGGGTAAGACCCGCAACAGTTTGTTGCATAGCTTCCCAGTTAGCGTGGTTTACGGCCGTCGTGAGAAGAGAATGAGGTCTCTGAGAAAATAAACAATTGGTTATTTCCCTTGGAATTTAGGAAGATTTACCAAAAGATGAATTTCTAAATAACTATCCCATCCCGGGCTCTACCTAATTCTCACATCAGTTCAAAATTTTCTTTCCTAGTTCATAGGTATGGATCCTTAAACCTTAGACTTAGCCTATGACTTGACATTTTCCTAGGACTTACTTATTCCTAGGCTCTGATACCAACTTAACTGTCACGTCCCGAGATATACAGCAGAATTAAGTCGGGAACGTGAACAGCCAGCAATACGCCTCAAGCTAGCAAGATAATCAGAGCGCTAATCATTCACATATAAGAAGAGTGAACACAATGTAATGTACTCAAAATTCTAACTTTATTAAATCATAATAATCAAGGTTTACAACGACACTTGAGTCTTTAAACTCAAGACTTAAGAAAAAATATTACATAACATGATCAACTTCACCGCCTATTACAGTGAAGGTATCTAATTACAATATGACTCTTAAACTATCTAGGGCTTCTCTTGATCTTCACTCGCTCTCGCCCTCGGATCCGTCATTAGAATATTCTGAATCTGTACCACTAGAGTTTCCTGAAAAAGATTAGAAAGTAGGGAATGAGCACACTTGTCCAGTAAGTATCTTCGTATCTACATGAAGGCATAATTTAAGTATTGACATTTTTGCTCTAGAAGGTAAAATAATGAAAATGCGATAAATCACACGAATAAAACCAAAGTAACAATGAGACATCAAGATAAGGGTAGAAATATGAATTCATATAAGAGCATGATCAAGCTAGATTATAATGTGGCCTTTCATGAACGAGAATGTAATAGAATGTAACGAGAATGTACTTTTCATAACCATAAAGGCTATGTTCTAAAAAGTCATGTAACAAGAATGTATAATTTCATGATGAGCCTCGTGGGTTTCACCCGTTTATAAAAAAAGTACTCCCGACGTAATGCGACGTCAATGTTCATCATACCCCATGGTTTACAGTATGTTTCCAGCCATCCGCCGAGGGGGCTAGCGTCGAGCCCTTGGACACTGTCCGTGCCCGCTCTTGCATCTTCAAGTTATAAATCAAGCTACTTCCATAAGTAATATAAAGTTTGGTCAATAATAACAAGTTCAAATAATAAGTTCCATGATAACAAATACCAAGGTAAGAATGCACCAAATACGAATCATGAGAGTTCAAGGATGAATTAATGACAAGGTCATGCTATGGAAGGAATCCGGTAGTATAATGGTACATTTGCATTGTTCCATGATTCATTAATATCTTTATGAAGAAGGTGTTGGGTTCTAGATAATCAGAGGACCATCTAGGAATAGAATAGACACAACCCTTGGGTAAAACCCCGGGTTAGACATGATCTGGGAGAACGCGATCACGTGAGGACCGTCTCCTTGGAGTAGCGATCAGGTCAAGACAGCAATCAAGTGGAGTCGACGTAGAAAGAAAAGAGTCGACACAACGAGTGCTGAAACCAGAATGCAGTCGCGCCAAGACTGCTATCATGAAGTAGCGGTCGTCAGATGGCCGCGTTTAGGTCAGAAAAATACAGGGAACTCATGTGCATTCTAGCCCATTGAGTTTTTAGGGTACAACCAGCTTGACGTCCTAGTGAAAATCCCAGACTCGCGGAGACTTACGGAGGCCTTGAAACATGATCACCTAGTCCGGTAGAAGGAATATCCAACGGAGAGGATCACAAGTCCAAGAGGTGTTCCTATCAAGTGCATGTGTAACTAATAACAACGTACCGGAATACGTGCTATGTACTTAAGAAAGACTAGAGGTGAGAGTGAGAGTGAAACGTGTAAAAACAGCGATCACATACCAATATCTTTAATACAAGACTATATGATTTTGTCATGAAATTAGTATAAGATTAAAATAAGTTCTAAAAACATGAGGGGCATAAAACCTAGTATGATTGAAACATGATATAACAAAAATCATGCATATAATGATATAACTAGGAATATAGCATAGTTACTTATTCTTAGCATGTATCATAAGGGCTGATCTGCATTCTGTTTAGGGTTAACAGAAAGCATAACGCGGTCTAGAGATGACTACCATCTTTAGAAAGCAGTCTATCAGGAACTGCCTTCTGATGGGCGCAGTCTCAGATGAACCGCCTTCTGTCTAACAGACAGAAGTTTAAAATAACATGCAGGGCCTATGCTAGGGCAACTAATGTATGAAAATGTAAAGGATCGATGAATAAGACATGCTAACATGTTTAGAATGAAGAAAAGTATAAAATAAACATGAATTGAAATCAAAATTATTATCTTTTTGTTAGAGGTGCAGGGCTAATATGCAGAGAAAAGCATGCAAGCGCAGTCATGGGAAAACATCAAATACTCAATGTAGAAAGCACAAAATTCAGCAAAATCAGAGGGCTTTTAATCCTAACTTGATGTTTAAGCCGTTCATGAGATAACCTACCTCTGGAATTGGATCTAGACTTCGAATTTCTTACTAGAAGACGGTGCTGGTTCCTACGCGTCCTTCGTAGAAACAGTAACTTCCCGACCTTCTAACTTCTTAACCTCTCGTCCTTAATTCACGAGATGTGGAGGGTGATTAGAAGACATAAAGGGGAATAATTAACTTTAAATGTTGGATATGAAATTACCTCTGCTAACATCCTTAACCCTCGGGTCTTTGTCGGACGAACATGCTTGTTCCTGTGCGTTCTGCAGAGAAATAACTCCTTCCAGATCCTCTAACTTCTCAACGGCTTGATCTCCTAACACCACATTTGGAGGGGAGTTAGGCAATACTAAAGGGAACAAAATCTTCTAAAAGGCTAACATGAAATAACATCATCTTACCGTTGAACCACACGAGCCAAAACGAGGGTTCGCGCAGGTCGATTCTGGGCCCTATTTATAGGGAATGACTTAGGGCTGAGGGATTAGGTCAAAATAGGAGTCCTATAGGGCATCAATTCGATCTCTCAAGAGTCCTAGATGGGTTTACATGCCAGAGCACTTCGATCCTAGGTGATTGGGATAGCAAAAATTGAAGTTTTCCACGCCTCTCTATCACCCGTTCACGGAAGCAGAACGCGGTCGTGTTTGGACAGCCTCTTGGAAGACGCGGTCGTGCGATAGACCGCCTTCTAGCATTTTATCCAAAAATTTTGAATTTTCCTATTTAACTGCTATTTATCCCCTAATGAGTCTATTTATCCAATTTAAATCCAAAAAAGCCCTAATTATGTCTCTATAAATGGACTTGGGCCTAAAAGCCTTAGAATTGGGTTTATGGGCCTGGTTTAAGTGGGTCTATTTATCCCATTAGTAACTGGGCTTTTAAATCAATTGTTTTAAATGGTTAAGCCCACTTAAGCCTATTTAATACTTAATAATTTTATTTAATTCCTAAAAAATCATAGAAAATTTTTAGAGTGTTACACTACCTCTCCACCACTAAGCATCTCGGAACACAAGGCGGCTCAGTGCCACCGAAACTCAGAATAGCTAATTAGACCAGCTAAACCATCGGCCATCGAGTCACACTACTCATCCCCATGCCGCTATACGATACGACTCCATGCCATTAAATCACCCTAATCCAGAAACTATGAAAGAAGAAGACTTACAAGGCGGTCTACTACCGCCAAAGCTCTCCCTTCTCTAGAAAAAAACAAGGAAACCCCAGCACCCCTGGTTGGGTCACGGAACTCGCAGTCACTGACCATACTCATGACCTACACAGAAACTGCTTATTGAGAAACTAACACTGTGCAGGAACGGCCCTCCGCACGTACTCAGGTGCACGGTAACTCGAACTAGCATAACGAAGAAGCCCGGAATACATGGGGTCACCCAAACCCTCAAAACCACATGGGCATGCTATTCGAGGTAACACGACTCTCACGGACACCCAAAAACACGAACTCGGGATAACATGGTGTCTGGGACATGCACGGGGCAAAAGGTCGACCAATGGGTCTCAACCGGGTCAATTGGTGGCCAAAAAGGGCGAAAGGGCCCCAAATCGGTCGACCTACCCCATGGGTTGGTTGGCCTATCCAATGAGGGTGGTTGACCGGTCCAGGGATCAGTCGACCTCTGCCCTGGGTCGGTCGACTGATCATCTGGGTCGGTCGACCGATCCTGGGTAGACTGCCCTCCCGTGGCGAACAATGAATTGGTCGACCGATTTGCCCAATTGGTCGACCGATTCTGGTGATGTTCTTGCGTGACCCCCTCCGAGAGGTCCTAAATAGGGCTATCAATGGGCCGGGCCGGCCCGACAGGCCCACGGGCCTAGCCCAATTTCGGGTCGGGCCGCAAGATCTTTTTTGGCCTGCGGACTTTTAGTCGGGCCTAAAAGCTCGGCCCGACTAGGCCCGTGGGCCGGGCTCAGGCTTTGAGTTCAGCCCGCGGGCCTACCCAGCCCGTTCTTTTTTTTTGTTCTCACTTCAAAATTTAAAAATTACTTAGTTAAAATTATGTCATTTTACTTAATTAGAACTTTTAAAACTCTCTTTTCATACAAATTATGTAATTAATATCAAAATTTTAATTTATTTAGTAAGATTATAAATTTTATATTATTAAATATATTAATTTTTATTATTTTTATTATTTTATTTAAGTTGTCAGGTTGGGTGGGGCCTTAGTCGGGCTTTGTATTTTTAAATAGTGTCGGTCCCGACCCAGCCCGGCCCGACATAAGTCGGGCCCGGGCCGGGCTCGGGCTTTAATATTGACAAGTCGGGCCCGGGCCGGGCTAACCTAAGCCCGACCTGGGCCCGGCCCATTGACAGCCCTAGTCTTAAACCACGTCCCAATCACTCTGGGTGATGGAGAAAATATGGGGGAATCATTCCCCAACCTCTAAACTACTGGGAGGTCCCATTCAAACCACGAAAACCCGATCAAATCGGAGAATCCATCGCCCACCCTAAAAACATGATATTTCTCCCTTGCACAGAAGAAAACCCACTCTCAGCCTTCACCTGGCCTTACAAATCATGAGAAAATGAAATACATGTTGAGACGGTGCGATGGATACAGAGGGGGGGTGAATGTATCCCCTTCCAAAAATATTGCCCAAATTAAAAACAATAACCTACTGCTAGATACAATTGCGGAATAAGAACTATAGAGCTCAATTAAACATTTGATCGACCAGATGAACTGCTAACTATACTAGTGGAACCTGATGAAGTCTAATGCCGAAGACATAACAATGCAAACCAAACTCACTTAGCAAAATATGTAATGCTCAAGGTCACTGCAGATAGAAACAAGAATGTTCATACAACCTATGAAGTAGATAGAAGACAAGGAGCAAATGCACAAATCAAACAACCACTGCACGGTAGATTTTTTAGGTGGTTCGGTCCACAGACCTACGTCCACCCCTCACTCCAAACCGGAGTGAGGCTTCCACTAGCACAAGCTAGAACCGCAGACTCAGTCTACAACAAGTGCTGCCAAACAGCTTGACCAGGGGAACAACCTCCCCTCTTCCTCCCAACCGGAGGGAACCACTAGTGACACCCAGTCACTAGCAAACCAGAGACCAAAGTCTCTCTTCCTCCAGACCAGGAGGGAACACCTAGACTTGCAACCCACAAGACCAGAACCGGAGACGAATCTCCCTTCCTCCAACCCGGAGGGAAACCCACAAGTGACTCCCAGCCACTTGCAAACCAGAGGTCACGGACCTCTCTTCCTCCACACCATAGGGAACCACTAGAGACTACCCAGTCACTAGCAAACCGGAGAACAAGTCTCCCTTCTCCTAAGACCACAGGAGGAACCCCGATCCCAAACAAGGGAATCGGAAGAACAAGGTGAATAGATGGAAGGAACAAAATAAAAACAAACACAAGGAAAAACACAGCAACGTAAAGCTGGAAATGAGACACACAAAGTAGCTCTCGCAGGAGCAAAACTGGTTTGGATTTGATCCAAAGCCAGACAGACGAATCTTCAATGAAGGCTTCTTTCTTCTTCTCCACGAACTCTCTCTCTCTCTTCTTCTTCTCAGTATCAGGCTCACACTATTCTTCTTCTTCTTCACTCTCGATCTTAATCCCTTTTTCTTTTTCTTCTTCTGCTTTCAGCCTCTCTGTTGCTGCTCTCTCCTTTTTCTTCTTCTGCCTTTTTCTGCTCTCTGCCTCTCCTTCAATCACTCTTGCTTGATCAGTCTTCTTCATGTGGAAGAAGCTCTATATTTATACCAGCCGCAGCTAGGGCGTGTGTAGGGCTTGTGCCCTCTTGTCCTCGAATCACGTGCCAGGTGCCAACCTCGGATCACGTGCTCAAACATTTACTTCTCGAAGTATATACATGTCACACAGTCATAAGAAAGAATCAGATAGATGTACAGACTTAGTATGAAAGATAGAATGTATAGACTTGAATGCTTGGAGAGGATTGTATAGACTTCGACTTGAAGGAGATGCACATGTGCACTGAAGTGTGTACAGTCTTCACTGAAGGATGTTCAGACTTTAAGTGATGAAGTGTGTACAGACTCTGCTGAAGAATGTTCAGACTTTGAGTGCTGAAGTGTGTACAGACTTGTTTGTTCGTGCATGCTACAATGTGTAGACTTATGAACCGATGCAGACACATGCTGTATAGACTTTGAGAGCGTGCAGACAATGTGCAAACTTGCTGTAATGAACGATGCCCAATAGCATGGTGTATGGACTTAGAATGCATGAGACAGTAATGTATAGACTTCAATGCAAAGGCTGGAGTGTGACGGATGTATAGACTTTAGAAGATGAAGCATGCACAGGCCAACGATGTACAGACTTTGCCAATGTGAGACATTGTACAGACTTTGATGCCCACATGCAATGTATGGACTTGTGTGTGCTTTGTGAGACACATCGTGAGATGCTTCATGAGACGGAAGGCTGTACAGACTTTGAGTGAATGCAAGCTACAGTGCAATGTATAGACTTTGACGATGTAGTATGTAGACTTTGTGGTGCACTAAGTGAGAATGCATAAAGCAAAGTGTGTACAATGCAATTAGATGACTAGACTTGAATGTGCGCATGCAACACGATGTATAGACTTGCTCATGACTGTATAGACTCTGCATGTAAGCTCTAGCAATGTGCAGACTTGGTTCATGAAGCAATGTACAGACTCTGTGAATGAAGCACACATGCTGTATAGACTTCAGCTCGTGCAAGCAAAGCCAATGTATGGACTTGGCGTTTGAAGAATGTACAGACTTTACTTTGTGCTAGCTACAGGACAATGTCTAGACTTGATGCAGCTTCAAGGCAACCATGTGCAGACCTTACCGATGTATAAACTTGGTGTTCTGAACGTAGGTAAAGGTAAGAAATGTATAGACTTGATGAATGGCTTGCTAGCAACATGACAATGTATAGACTTGGAATGTTCAGCGGTGGATGTACAGACTTCACCGATGTCTAGACTTAGCAAGCCCCAGGCGATGTACAGACTTGGCAAGCCCCAGGCTGATGTATAGACTTGCAGAACAAATGATGCACATATGCCATGAATGTGTAGACTTTGAATAAGAAGCCAGGCAACCGATGTGTAGACTTGGCCAATGTATAGACTTGAAAGATGCAGACTTGTGCAAACTCTGTACAGACTCTGCGTGCCTGAAACAGGGCAATGTATAGACTTGCCACCAATGCAGTGTATAGACTTGATCTCAAGGAATGGCTGTACAAACTTTAAGCGATGTATAGACTTGGTGAGCGCCAAGCGATGTACAGACTTGGTGAGCGCCAAGCGATGTACAGACTTGGTGAGCGCCAAGTGAGACAATCGGATGTACAGACTTGGACGTGTGTGTGCTTGTTAATGTATAGACTTTATGAATGCATATGCCAAGGTGATGAATAGACTTCAATGACTCATGCAGTGAAAGCACAGACAATGTACAGACTTGTAGTATGCAATGTCTAGACTTGATATGAAGGAATGCAAAATGTCTAGACTTGCTATGAGGGAATGCACTGGCTGTTCACACTTGAAGTAATGCATGCAGGAGACGATGTACAGACTTGGTCTTGCGACCAGGGGCTGTACTGACTTGATGTGTAGACTGTGTGTGTGTGTGTGTGCAAGACAATGTGTGTGTGTGCTGTACAGACTTAAATGCATGCACAGAACAGTTTATGCATATCAGCTAAAACATCATCAAAGATATGAGAGTAGACAGAGCATTATCTGATCTGAGCAGTGACCTTACCTATCATGATTTGACTTTGACTTGGGTTGACTTCATGACTTATGAGTCATCCTTAAACTTGTTCTGACAGTTTCTCATAATGCAATAGGATTATATCATCAAGGATGTAAACATAATGAGGCATAATATATGTCATCATCAAAACTCCAGAACCATAGGGGACACATCAATCTCCCCATTTTTGATGATGGTAATATTATGAGTCATTGCAATAGATTCATCATGATGGTTATGAAATACCATATGACAGTTCATGATTATGTAAACATAATGAGCATGTAAAACACCATGTGATGCAACTGTTGATTGATGCAAATTATGACTCACAAAAGTTCTCCCCCTTTGACAACATCAAAAAGAATGGAATGATCATTGACTGTGGAAGGAGATGATATAGGAGCTATTATGCAATGCTGAGTTACAGTCATCAAAAACTCCCCCTGACAAGATATTCTCCTGAATGAACATTGAACCACAGGGACATGCAAGAATTCTCCCCCTTAGATGGACAGTGATTGGAATGAAGCTCAGGACATAAAGAAGTCAACAGTCAGGTCTGAAATAATTGTGTCCAATGTGAGAAAGGAAGCATTCAGAATGAATGAGAAAGGTTTTCAATGGGATATCAATTTCATAAATCTGATTAAACAGGTATTTCAGACTCTTCTATTATAGAGATTTATGAATGATCTTCATTGACAAGTCAGATCAGAATATGATGTATGCAAGGCTTGTTCATAAGCTTTCTGTACTCATATCTGAAATCAGTTTTAATAAAAGTGAACCTTGCTTTCATATTGACAGTCTTGTTTAATCTTCTTCTTTCTTACTCACTCAATTTCAAAGATTCCTTTAAGAGATGCAATTAATAGTAATGAAGTTAAACACATAAGAAATCATTTGTTTCTGTCAAGGGTTCCAATAGAATATTTCTTTTGCACACATTTTCAAATGATACACTAGATCAGCAATAATTTTTTATAACATTCTTCATGAGCACTTGAGTTTAGTACACCCATGTAACTAGAGGATACACGTTGTTTAGACGCCAGTATCCCTAAGCACTTGGAAGGACTAACTATCATGCTTCATAGGAACAGAGATTGCATTTACACTTCATGACACACTACAAATCATTTCTTTGATGAGTGAGATGTATTTCTCAGTGTGCATGCCATTGCTCTGCCAGATTATCAATCATTCTTAAACAGAGTTAACTATGGCACCTCATGACACAGTCCTTTGGACATGGTTTCTCAGTGACCAAAGTCATTGCTCTGACAGGATTTACCCTGAGACATGTTCCATATTCTCAGATGTTTAAAAATCAATACTAATTTCATACACATCAATCAAGGAATATCATGATTTCAGAATTTTCAGAATTCAGAAGAGTTTAAAAAATACAACATGAAAATGTTGGTTAAAGTTTATTAAGACTAACTTAGATATTTTCAAGATATGTTCATAAGCAAATACAAGACATACATGAAACTTCAACCGGCTGAAAGAATCAGACATTCATAGTCCTATATAATAGAAGATTCCTCTTTAAGTTGTTTTCAGATTTATGATCAGGATATGCACAGAGAAAACTTTCTGAATTTTCAAGGAATGCTGAATCATTTTAAGGAACAGCCAATTCAACAGATACCAATGGATAGAATGAGTGAAAATGGCTGATAACAGTTGAAGCAGGAAGCTGAAAGGTGTTGCAATGCATGGGTCAGATGTGATTTCAAGAGTATGAATAATGCTCCCCCTAAATGTATGCATGAGCTAGCACTCAAGATGTCGACACTTCTAACCAGTAAGTGTAAGTGCAGTGAGCTGACAGCATGTAATATATGCAATGATCACATGAACATTTAGACTGCTCTTCGTGCAACACTGACCTATGGTACCAGGCCGAGGACTTGGTCTAAAGATCACCTCACACATAGCAAGCACTTCCAGACAAAATTCATCTGCCCTTTAGTAACTCATTATTCATATACCAAGAGTCATGCATGACACTCCAATGCAGATGCAGTTCTATATGCATCTTAAGCTAACAATATGTCACTTATATGCAATTATGAATGCATGTGCATGTCAAATGTGCAGGTGAACATTTTTAAGCATGAGAGATCGTCCAAGCAACAGATTTATTCAATTCAGCTTTTCAGATTTTTCAGAATGCAATTCAACAAATATCAACTAACTGCAATTGGCATATGTATGCATCAAATGCAGACAACCTTTGAATCTCATGTATGCACAGATCACCTAGCAAGTGCATGATCAGAAAAGAATGCAAATGGCAGATGCAGTTATGGACATGTATGCATGAGATCTTAATTGACATATTAAGCATGATGTTCAGCTAAAAGAAAATTCTAGTGTACAAGCATTTAAACAGCAGAGTTGGGGTTTTACCAAACTTTGGATGTCTTGGTTTATTTGACCCCCTTTTATTCCTCATCCCCAAGACATACCTGCAAAGCACAGATCTCATTTTGTGTTTCTAGGTACCCAAGACTTCTTGGGTCCTACATTGTTAGTAACACCTTTGATTGGTGCTTTCCTCAACCTTTGGGCCTATTTATCATCATTCATCATTAAAGCACAATGATTCATGGTGTGCCCAAATATTCCACAGTAGTAGCATGAAGAAATAGATTTTAGGTTCTTTTTATGCACATCATTATGAACATGAATTTTATGTGCATTGGCATGGAAATTTCTGTTACTTGCATGAAATTTTGGTTTACCATTACTTGCCCACCAGCATTCCAAAGCTCGGTGGCCAAGTTTTCCACATTCAAAGCATGCAAGAATCTTTTCTTTAAAAACAGATTTATTCCTACCAAAATCATTTCTATTTGCAGGGAATTTAGCATGTTTGATATTCACATTCCTATCCTGGTTATGCCAACAGTCCTTGACTGTGTGGCCATGTTTTCCACAATGAGAGCAGATAGAGAAGGTTTTTCTATGAGAACCTAACCAGCATTGTGCAGCAACATGTCCTATTTTTCCACAATTATAACAATCAATTTTCTTTTCCTTAAGGACATGCTTTCTACCCTGATTGTTTTGTACAGCAACTAGGTCATCCTTTTCCATCAAATTACACTCATGCATCAGATGTCCAAGTTTGTGACAGTAGTGACAGATCATTTTCTTTCTAGATGCATGTGAGTGTGTGTGAGGACTGTGATCAACATGCACTGAAGAATCCTTTTTATTTATTTTCTATTTTTTAGTCTCTTTCTGATTTTTGTACTGAGGTGAAGATGAAGTAGAAGGCTTTTCTTGTTCTGAACATTTAATAGTTTTCAATTTGTCTCCATCAACCTTCTTAGCCTTCTTTATGACTGGATTGTAACCCAGTCCTTCCTTCTGAACATTCACATTCGCTCCAAGGAGCTTATTCAAATTGTCTCTTCCCTTAACAAATTTTGACAGGGAGTTTCTTAGATCTTCAATTTCTCTCTCCAAAGACAAAATGTAGTCTTCACACGAAATGACTTGATTTTGCAATTCATCATTCAGACTCTTCAGAGTCTCATTTTCATGTGCCAATTTGAATTCAATATTCACTTCATTTTCTTTCAAGATAGTTTTCCCTTTTTCAATCGTCAGCCATTTTTCAGAGAAAACAGTGTTAAGAACCATTAGCTTTTTGTTTTGTTCCTTCAGATAAATATTTTCTTCAATCAGCTTATCTTGTAATTTATCAGTTTCCTTCTTCTCAGTTAGCAATGAATCATTTTCTTCCTTCAAGGAAGTAATTAAGTTCTTCTGTATATTATCATCAGAATCTAAGTCTTCAATCAATTCCTTCAAGAATGCACATTCATTGCAAGCAGATTTACCAGAACATATTGTTTGAGCTTGGAGTTTTTCACATTGTTTTCTAAGACATTCATTTTCAGATTTCAGAACAGCCAATTCAGAGCTAACACATTCAAATTCTTTCATCAATTTTTTATTCTGATTTTTATGCATATGGATATCAGACAAACATGCATCATGAGATTGCTTCATGTTTGAACAATTTTCACATGGTGAAGTTAAACTACCCCGATCACTTTTCTTTTTCAAGTTTTTGTATTGTTTTCTTAATTGTTCATAAGATTCAAGCAACTCAGCATATGCATTCTCCCAATCATCTAAAGAAAAATTCTCGAAAGGATTTACCTCATCATCATCCTCTTCTTCATTTTGGCTGCTGCCTTGATCACTGCCACTTTGATTACTTCTGTTAGCCTTCATGCAGCTGTCCTCATTAAACCTGTGAGCTAGCTTCAGTTTATCCAGGATGTCTTTAGCAGACCTACAGTCATGGAAGCAAGAGTGTAAGGCTCTGTCAGTGGCTGCTTTCATTAGATTGAAGGCTTTCTGATTTTCTCCATCCTTTGATCTGTGGTTGTTGGTCCATTTGGACACTTTCTTTGATAATGTGTGAGGACCTTGTGAAATTAACTTCCACAGATCAGGATTAACTGCATCAACATAATTACGTAGACTGACAAACCACACATTAAAATTAGAGCCGTTGAAAACTGGTGGATCACCCATGAAAACTGATCAGATAAATGCAATAGGAATAATGATGCACCAAAAGCTAGATAGCACCAAGACAGCAGGATCGAATCTGCAGGTCGATGGACCTTCTATGCAGACAACCCGCTCTGATACCAATTGTTGAGACGGTGCGATGGATACAGAGGGGGGATGAATGTATCCCCTTCCAAAAATATTGCCCAAATTAAAAACAATAACCTGCTGCTAGATACAATTGCGGAATAAGAACTATAGAGCTCAATTAAACATTTGATCGACTAGATGAACTGCTAACTATACTAGTGGAACCTGATGAAGTCTAATGCCGAAGACAGAACAATGCAAACCAAACTCACTTAGCAAAATATGTAATGCTCAAGCTCACTGCAGATAGAAACAAGAATGTTCATACAACCTGTGAAGTAGATAGAAGACAAGGAGCAAACGCATAAATCAAACAACCACTGCACGGTAGATTTTTTAGGTGGTTCGGTCCACAGACCTACGTCCACCCCTCACTCCAAACCGGAGTGAGGCTTCCACTAGCACAAGCTAGAACCGCAGACTCAGTCTGCAACAAGTGCTGCCAAACAGCTTGACCAAGGGAACAACCTCCCCTCTTCCTCCCAACCGGAGGGAACCACTAGTGACACCCAGTCACTAGCAAACCAGAGACCGAAGTCTCTCTTCCTCCAGACCAGGAGGGAACACCTAGACTTGCAACCCACAAGACCAGAACCGGAGATGAATCTCCCTTCCTCCAACCTGGAGGGAAACCCATAAGTGACTCCCAGCCACTTGCAAACCAGAGGTCACGGACCTCTCTTCCTCCACACCAGAGGGAACCACTAGAGACTACCCAGTCACTAGCAAACAGGAGAACAAGTCTCCCTTCTCCTGAGACCACAGGAGGAACCCCGATCCCAAACAAGGGAATCAGAAGAACAAGGTGAATAGATGGAAGGAACAAAATAAAAACAAACACAAGGAAAAACACAGCAACGTAAAGCTGGAAATGAGACACACAAAGTAGCTCTCGCAGGAGCAAAACTGGTTTGGATTTGATCCAAAGCCAGATAGATGAATCTTCAATGAAGGCTTCTTTCTTCTTCTCCACGAACTCTCTCTCTCTCTCTTCTTCTTCTCAGTATCAGGCTTACACTATTCTTCTTCTTCTTCACTCTCGATCTCAATCTCTTTTTCTTTTTCTTCTTCTGCTTTCAGCCTCTCTGCTGCTACTCTCTCCTTTTTCTTCTTTTGCCTTTTTCTGCTCTCTGCCTCTCCTTCGATCACTCTTGCTTGATCAGTCTTCTTCATGTGGAAGAAGCTCTATATTTATACCAGCCGCAGCTAGGGCGTGTGTAGGGCTTGTGCCCTCTTGTCCTCGAATCACGTGCCAGGTGCCAACCTCGGATCACGTGCCCAAACATTTACTTCTCGAAGTATATACCTGTCACACAGTCATAAGAAAGTATCAGATAGATGTACAGACTTAGTATGAAAGATAGAATGTATAGACTTGAATGCTTGGAGAGGATTGTATAGACTTCGACTTGAAGGAGATGCACATGTGCACTGAAGTGTGTACAGTCTTCACTGAAGGATGTTCAGACTTTAAGTGATGAAGTGTGTACAGACTCTGCTGAAGAATGTTCAGCCTTTGAGTGTTGAAGTGTGTACAGACTTGTTTGTTCGTGCATGCTACAATGTGTAGACTTATGAACCAATGCAGACACATGCTGTATAGACTTTGAGAGCGTGCAGACAGTGTGCAAACTTGCTGTAATGAACGATGCCCAACAACATGGTGTATGGACTTAGAATGCATGAGACAGCAATGTATAGACTTCAATGCAAAGGCTGGAGTGTGACGGATGTATAGACTTTAGAAGATGAAGCATGCACAGGCCAACAATGTACAGACTTTGCCAATGTGAGACACTATACAGACTTTGATGCCCACATGCAATGTATGGACTTGTGTGTGCTTTGTGAGACACATCGTGAGATGCTTCATGAGACGGAAGGCCGTACAGACTTTGAGTGAATGCAAACTACAGTGCAATGTATAGACTTTTACGATGTAATATGTAGACTTTGTGGTGCACTAAGTGAGAATGCATAAAGCAAAGTGTGTACAATGCAATTGGATGACTAGACTTGAATGTGCGCATGCAACACGATGTATAGACTTGCTCATGTCTGTCTAGACTCTGCATGCAAGCTCTAGCAATGTGCAGACTTGGTTCATGAAGCAATGTACAGACTCTGTGAATGAAGCACACAACTGTATAGACTTCAGCTCGTGCAAGCAAAGCCAATGTATGGACTTGGCGTTTGAAGAATGTACAGACTTTACTTCGTGCTAGCTACAGGACAATGTCTAGACTTGATGCAGCTTCAAGGCAACCATGTGCAGACCTTACCGATGTATAGACTTGGTGTTCTGAACGTAGGTAAAGGTAAGAAATGTATAGACTTGATGAATGGCTTGCTGGCAACAGGACAATGTATAGACTTGGAAGGTTCTGCGGTGGATGTACAGACTTCACCGATGTCTAGACTTAGCAAGCCCCACGCGATGTACAGACTTGGCAAGCCCCAGGCCGATGTATAGACTTGCAGAACAAACGATGCACATATGCCATGAATGTGTAGACTTTGAATAAGAAGCTAGGCAAACGATGTGTAGACTTGGCCAATGTATAGACTTGAAAGATACAGACTTGTGCAAACTCTGTACAGACTCTGCGTGCCTGAAACAGGGCAATGTATAGACTTGCCACCAATGCAGTGTATAGACTTGATCTCAAGGAATGGCTGTACAGACTTTAAGCGATGTATAGACTTGGTGAGCGCCAAGCGATGTACAGACTTGGTGAGCCAAGCGATGTACAGACTTGGTGAGCGCCAAGTGAGACAATCGGATGTACAGACTTGGACGTGTGTGTGCTTGTTAATGTATAGACTTTATGAATGCATATGCCAAGGTGATGAATAGACTTCAATGACTCATGCAGTGAAAGCACAGACAATGTACAGACTTAGTGCAAATAGGATGTGCAGACTTGTAGTATGCAATGTCTAGACTTGATATGAAGGAATGCAAAATGTCTAGACTTGCTATGAGGGAATGCACTGGTTGTTCACACTTGAAGTAATGCATGCAGGAGACGATGTACAGACTTGGTCTTGCGACCAGGGGCTGTACTGACTTGATGTGTAGACTGTGTGTGTGTGTGTGTGTGTGCAAGACAATGTGTGTGTGTGCTGTACAGACTTAAATGCATGCACAGAACAGTTTATGCATATCAGCTAAAACATCATCAAAGATCTGAGAGTAGACAGAGCATTATCTGATCTGAGCAGTGACCTTACCTATCATGATTTGACTTTGACTTGGGTTGACTTCATGACTTATGAGTCATCCTTAAACTTGTTCTGACAGTTTCTCATAATGCAATAGGATTATATCATCAAGGATGTAAACATAATGAGGCATAATATCTGTCATCATCAAAACTCCAGAACCATAGGGGACACATCAATCTCCCCTTTTTGATAATGGCAATATTATGAGTCATTGCAATAGATTCATCATGAGTCATTGCAATAGATTCATCATGATGATTATGAAATACCATATAACATGCACCACAGATATGACAGAGTACATGAACATGCACCACATAATAGCTTAGTCAGAAGTGAGCATATAAAACACCATGTGATGCAAGTGTTGATTGATGCAAATGATGACTCACAAAAGTTCTCCCCCTTTGACAACATCAAAAAGAATGGAATGGTCATTGACTGTTGAAGGAGCTATTATGCAATGCTGTGAGTTACAGTCATCAAAAAACTCCCCCTGACAAGATACTCTCCTGAATGAACATTGAACCACAGGGACATGCAAGAATTCTCCCCCTTAGATGGACAGTGATTGGAATGAAGCTCAGGACATAAAGAAGTCAACAGTCAGGTCTGAAGTAATGGAGTCCATTGTGAGAAAGAAAGCACTCAGAATGAATGAGAAAGGTTTTCAATGGGATATCAATTTCATAAATCTGATTAAACAGGTATTTCAGACTCTTCTATTATAGAGATTTATGAATGATCTTCATTGACAAGTCAGATCAGAATATGATGTATGCAAGGCTTGTTCATAAGCTTTCTGTACTCATATCTGAAATCAGTTTTAATAAAAGTGAACCTTGCTTTCATATTGACAGTCTTGTTTAATCTTCTTCTTTCTTACTCACTCAATTTCAAAGATTCCTTTAAGAGATGCAATCAATAGTAATGAAGTTAAACACATAAGAAATCATTTGTTTCTGTCAAGGGTTCCAATAGAATATTTCTTTTGCACACATTTTCAAATGATACACTAGATCAGCAACAATTTTTATAACATTCTTCATGAGCACTTGAGTTTAGTACACCCTTGTAACTAGAGGATACACGTTGTTTAGACGCCAGTATCCCTAAGCACTTGGAAGGACTAACTGTCATGCTTCATAGGAACAGAGATTGCATTTACACTTCATGACACACTACAAATCATTTCTTTGATGAGTGAGATGTATTTCTCAGTGTGCATGCCATTGCTCTGCCAGATTATCAATCACTCTTAAGCAGAGTTAACTATGGCACCTCATGACACAGTCCTTTGGACATGGTTTCTCAGTGACCAAAGTCATTGCTCTGACAGGATTTACCCTTAGACATGATCCATATTCTCAGATGTTTAAAAATCAATACTAATTTCATACATATCAATCAAGGAATATCATGATTTCAGAATTTTCAGAATTCAGAAGAGTTTAAAAAACACAACATGAAAATGTTGGTTAAAGTTTATTAAGACTAACTCAGATATTTTCAAGATATGTTCATAAGCAAACACAAGACATACATGAAACTTCAACTGGCTGAAAGAATCAGACATTCATAGTCCTATATAATAGAAGATTCCTCTTTAAGTTGTTTTCAGATTTATGATCAGGATATGCACAGAGAAGTCTTTCTGAATTTTCAAGGAAGGCTGAATCATTTTAAGGAACAGCCAATTCAACAGATACCAATGGATAGAATGAGTGAAAATGGCTGATAACAGTTGAAGCAGGAAGCTGAAAGGTGTTGCAATGCATGGGTCAGATGTTATTTCAAGAGTATGAATAATGCTCCCCCTAAATGTATGCATGAGCTAGCACTCAAGATGTCGACACTTCTAACCAGTAAGTGTAAGTGCAGTGAGCTGACAGCATGTAATATATGCAATGATCACATGAACATTTAGACTGCTCTTCGTGCAACACTGACCTATGGTACCAGACGAGGACTTGGTCTAAAGACCACCTCACACATAGCAAGCACTTCCAGATAGAATTCATCTGCCCTTTAGTAACTCACTATTTATATACCAAGAGTCATGCATGACAATCCAATGCAGATGCAGTTCTATATGCATCTTAAGCTAACAATATGTCACTTATATGTAATTATGAATGCATGTGCATGTCAAATGTGCAGGTGAACATTTTTAAGCATGAGAGATCGTCCAAGCAACAGATTTATTCAATTCAGCTTTTCAGATTTTTCAGAATGCAATTCAACAAATATCAACCAACTGCAATTGGCATATGTATGCATCAAATGCAGACAACCTTTTAATCTCATGTATGCACAGATCACCTAGCAAGTGCATGATCAGAAAAGAATGCAAATGGCAGATGCAGTTATGGACATGTATGCATGAGATCTTAATTGACATATTAAGCATGATGTTCAACTAAAAGAAAATTCTAGTGTACAAGCATTTAAACAGCAGAGTTGGGGTTTTACCAAACTTTGGATGCCTTGGTTTATTTGACCACCTTTTATTCCTCATCCCCAAGGCAGACCTGCAAAGCACAGATCTCATTTTGTGTTTCTAGGTACCCAAGACTTCTTGGGTCCTACATTGTTAGTAACACCTCTGATTGGTGCTTTCCTCAACCTTTGGGCCTGTTTATCATCATTCATCATTAAAGCACAATGATTCATGGAGTGCCCAAATATTCCACAGTAGTAGCATGAAGAAACAGATTTTAGGTTCCTTTTATGCACATCATTATGAACATGAATTTTATGTGCATTGGCATGGAAATTTCTGTTACTTGCATGAAATTTTGGTTTACCATTACCTGCCCACCAACATTCCGAAGCTCGGTGGCCAAGTTTTCCACATTCAAAGCATGCAAGAATCTTTTCTTTAAAAACAGATTTATTCCTACCAAAATCATTTCTATTTGCAGGGAATTTAGCATGTTTGAAATTCACATTCCTACCCTGGTTATGCCAACAGTCCTTGACTGTATGGCCATGTTTTCCACAATGAGAGCAGATAGAGAAGGTTTTTCTATGAGAACCTAACCAGCATTGTGCAGCAACATGTCCTATTTTTCCACAATTATAACAATGAATTTTCTTTTCCTAAAGACATGCTTTCTACCCTGATTGTTTTGTATAGCAGCTAGGTCATCCTTTTCCATCAAGTTACACTCACGCATCAGATGTCCAAGTTTGTGACAGTAGTGACAGATCATTTTCTTTCTAGATGCATGTGAGTGTGTGTGAGGACTGTGATCAACATGCACTGAAGAATCTTTTTATTTATTTTCTATTTTTCAGTCTCTTTCTGATTTTTGTACTGAGGTGAAGATGAGTAGAAGGCTTTTCTTGTTCTGAACATTTAATAGTTTTCAATTTGTCTCCAACAACCTCTTAGCTTCTATGACTGGATTGTAACCCAGTCCTCCTTCTGAAAATTCACATTCGCTCTAAGGAGCTTATTCAAATTGTCTCTTCCCTTAACAAATTTTGACAGGAGTTTCTTAGATCTTCAATTTCTCTCTCCAAAGACACAATGTAGTCTTCACACGAAATGACTTGATTTTGCAATTCATCATTCAGACTCTTCAGAGTCTCATTTTCCTGTGTCAATTTGAATTCAATATTCACTTCATTTTCTTTCAAGATAGATTTCCCTTTTTCAATCGTCAGCCATTTTTCAGAGAGAACAGTGTTAAGAACCATTAGCTTTTTGTTTTGTTCCTTCAGATAAATATTTTCTTCAATCAGCTTATCTTGTAATTTATCAGTTTCCTTCTTCTGAGTCAGCAATGAATCATTTTCTTCCTTCAAGGAAGTAATTAAGTTCTTCTGTATATTATCATCAGAGTCTAAGTCTTCAATCAATTCCTTCAAGAATGCACATTCATTGCAAGAGATTTACCAGAACATATTGTTTGAGCTTGGAGTTTTTCACATTGTTTCTAAGACATTCATTTTCAGATTTCAGAACAGCCAATTCAGAGCTAACACATTCAAATTCTTTCATCAACTTTTTATTCTGATTTTTATGCATATGGATATCAGACAAACATGCATCATGAGATTGCTTCATGTTTGAACAATTTTCACATGGTGAAGTTAAACTACCCCGATCACTTTTCTTTTTCAAGTTTTTGTATTGTTTTCTTAATTGTTCATGAGATTCAAGCAACTCAGCATATGCATTCTCCCAATCATCTAAAGAAAAATTCTCGAAAGGATTTACCTCATCATCATCCTCTTCTTCATTTTGGCTACTGCCTTGATCACTGCCACTTTGATTACTTCTGTTAGCCCTCATGCAGCTGTCCTCATTAAACCTGTGAGCTAGCTTCAGTTTATCCAGGATGTCTTTAGTAGACCTACAGTCATGGAAGCAAGAGTGTAAGGCTCTGTCAGTGGCTGCTTTCATCAGATTGAAGGCTTTCTGATTTTCTCCATCCTTTGATCTGTGGTTGTTGGTCCATTTGGACACTTTCTTTGGTAATGTGTGAGGACCTTGTGAAATTAACTTCCACAGCTCAGAATTAACTGCATCAACATAATTACGCAGACTGACAAACCACACATTAAAATTAGAGCCGTTGAAAACTGGTGGATCACCCATGAAAACTGATCAGATAAATGCAATAGGAATAATGATGCACCAAAAGCTAGATAGCACCAAGACAGCAGGATCGAATCTGCAGGTCGATGGACCTTCTATGCAGACAACCCGCTCTAATACCAATTGTTGAGACGGTGCGATGGATACAGAGGGGGGGTGAATGTATCCCCTTCCAAAAATATTGCCCAAATTAAAAACAATAACCTGCTGCTAGATACAATTGCGGAATAAGAACTATAGAGCTCAATTAAACATTTGATCGACCAGATGAACTGCTAACTATACTAGTGGAACCTGATGAAGTCTAATGCCGAAGACATAACAATGCAAACCAAACTCACTTAGCAAAATATGTAATGCTCAAGGTCACTGCAGATAGAAACAAGAGTGTTCATACAACCTGTGAAGTAATAGAAGACAAGGAGCAAACGCATAAAGCAAACACCACTGCACGGTAGATTTTTTAGGTGGTTCGGTCCACAGACCTACGTCCACCCCTCACTCCAAATCGGAGTGAGGCTTCCACTAGCACAAGCTAGAACCGCAGACTCAGTCTACAACAAGTGCTGCCAAATAGCTTGACCAAGGGAACAACCTCCCCTCTTCCTCCCAACCGGAGGGAACCACTAGTGACACCCAGTCACTAGCAAACCAGAGACCGAAGTCTCTCTTCCTCCAGACCAGGAGGGAACACCTAGACTTGCAACCCACAAGACCAGAACCGGAGATGAATCTCCCTTCTTCCAACCTGGAGGGAAACCCATAAGTGACTCCCAGCCACTTACAAACCAGAGGTCACGGACCTCTCTTCCTCCACACCAGAGGGAACCACTAGAGACTACCCAGTCACTAGCAAACCGGAGAACAAGTCTCCCTTCTCCTGAGACCACAGGAGGAACCCCGATCCCAAACAAGGGAATCAGAAGAACAAGGTGAATAGATGGAAGGAACAAAATAAAAACAAACACAAGGAAAAACACAGCAACGTAAAGCTGGAAATGAGACACACAAAGTAGCTCTCGCAGGAGCAAAACTGGTTTGGATTTGATCCAAAGCCAGATAGACGAATCTTCAATGAAGGCTTCTTTCTTCTTCTCCACGAACTCTCTCTCTCTCTCTTCTTCTTCTCAGTATCAGGCTCACACTATTCTTCTTCTTCTTCACTCTCGATCTCAATCTCTTTTTCTTTTTCTTCTTCTGCTTTCAGCCTCTCTGCTTCTACTCTCTCCTTTTTCTTCTTTTGCCTTTTTCTGCTCTCTGCCTCTCCTTCGATCACTCTTGCTTGATCAGTCTTCTTCATGTGGAAGAAGCTTTATATTTATACCAACCGTAGCTAGGGCGTGTGTAGGGCTTGTGCCCTCTTATCCTCGAATCACGTGCCAGGTGCCAACCTCGGATCACGTGCCCAAACATTTACTTCTCGAAGTATATACCTGTCACACAGTCATAAGAAAGTATCAGATAGATGTACAGACTTAGTATGAAAGATAGAATGTATAGACTTGAATGCTTGGAGAGGATTGTATAGACTTCGACTTGAAGGAGATGCACAAGTGCACTGAAGTGTGTACAGTCTTCACTGAAGGATGTTCAGACTTTAAGTGATGAAGTGTGTACAGACTCTGCTGAAGAATGTTCAGCCTTTGAGTGTTGAAGTGTGTACAGACTTGTTTGTTCGTGCATGCTACAATGTGTAGACTTATGAACCGATGCAGACACATGCTGTATAGACTTTGAGAGCGTGCAGACAGTGTGCAAACTTGCTGTAATGAACGATGCCCAACAACATGGTGTATGGACTTAGAATGCATGAGACAGCAATGTATAGACTTCAATGCAAAGGCTGGAGTGTGACGGATGTATAGACTTTAGAAGACGAAGCATGCACAGGCCAACAATGTACAGACTTTGCCAATGTGAGACACTGTACAGACTTTGATGCCCACATGCAATGTATGGACTTGTGTGTGCTTTGTGAGACACAACGTGAGACGCTTCATGAGACGGAAGGCTGTACAGACTTTGAGTGAATGCAAGCTACAGTGCAATGTATAGACTTTGACGATGTAGTATGTAGACTTTGTGGTGCAAAGTGAGAATGCATAAAGTAAAGTGTGTACAATGCAATTGGATGACTAGACTTGAATGTGCGCATGCAACACGATGTATAGACTTGCTCATGTCTGTCTAAACTCTGCATGCAAGCTCTAGCAATGTGCAGACTTGGTTCATGAAGCAATGTACAGACTCTGTGAATGAAGCACACAGCTGTATAGACTTCAGCTCGTGCAAGCAAAGCTAATGTATGGACTTGGCGTTTGAAGAATGTACAGACTTTACTTCGTGCTAGCTACAGGACAATGTCTAGACTTGATGCAGCTTCAAGGCAACCATGTGCAGACCTTACCGATGTATAGACTTGGTGTTCTGAACGTAGGTAAAGGTAAGAAATGTATAGACTTGATGAATGGCTTGCTGGCAACAGGACAATGTATAGACTTGGAAGGTTCTGCGGTGGATGTACAGACTTCACCGATGTCTAGACTTAGCAAGCCCCAGGCGATGTACAGACTTGGCAAGCCCCAGGCCGATGTATAGACTTGCAGAACAAACGATGCACATATGCCATGAATGTGTAGACTTTGAATAAGAAGCCAGGCAAACGATGTGTAGACTTGGCCAATGTATAGACTTGAAAGATACAGACTTGTGCAAACTCTGTACAGACTCTGCGTGCCTGAAACAGGGCAATGTATAGACTTGCCACCAATGCAGTGTATAGACTTGATCTCAAGGAATGGCTGTACAGACTTTAAGCGATGTATAGACTTGGTGAGCGCCAAGCGATGTACAGACTTGGTGAGCGCCAAGTGAGATAATTGGATGTACAGACTTGGACGTGTGTGTGCTTGTTAATGTATAGACTTTATGATTGCATATGCCAAGGCGATGAATAGACTTCAATGACTCATGCAGTGAAAGCACAGATAATGTACAGACTTAGTGCAAACAGGATGTGCAGACTTGTAGTATGCAAGGTCTAGACTTGATATGAAGGAATGCAAAATGTCTAGACTTGCTATGAGGGAATGCACTGGCTGTTCACACTTGAAGTAATGCATGCAGGAGACGATGTACAGACTTGGTCTTGCAACCAGGGGCTGTACTGACTTGATGTGCAGACTGTGTGTGTGTGTGTGCAAGACAATGTGTGTGTGTGCTGTACAGACTTAAATGCATGCACAGAACAGTTTATGCATATCAGCAAAAACATCATCAAAGATCTGAGAGTAGATAGAGCATTACCTGATCTAAGCATTGACCTTACCTGTCATGATTTGACTTTGACTTGGGTTGACTTCATGACTTGTGAGTCATCCTTAAACTTGTTCTAACAGTTTCTCATAATGCAACAGGATTATATCATCAAGGATGTAAACATAATGAGGCATAATATCTGTCATCATCAAAACTCTAGAACCACAGGGGACATAGCAATACATAGGCTAAGGATCTGTCATGCTACCTCTTACACTGAAATCCCACGCCGAGGACGCTGATTTTTCGCAAAATCGCCACTCGAATCACCGTAGGGCTCGCGAACTCGCGAAGGAAGCACGCCACGCCACCACTTCCATTCCTCGCTCCCATCCTCGCCACTTGCCATCCCACATCGCCTCTGCCTCACCCGCCTCAAGCTCTATCGACTGTCGGAGAAGAGAGGCAGAGAAGGAGAGAAATAAGAGGAGAGAGGGAGAGAATGAGGGTGTACCAACTCAAAATTTCATATACATATATATATATACGAAAAGAAATGATGAAAGATGAAAAAAAATAAATTATAAAATATTTTTCTTTTGGACTATAAAGTATAGAATACATTTACATAAATCCTAATCCCACGTGATAACATGAACGGCGAGATTCGCGGCTCGATTCGGAGAGGGGAAAGTCGTCGGTACTGTAGCATCCGATTTAAAAGAGGATTATTAGCTCCAATCTAATCCTAATTAGTGGATGAGGTCATTGGTTACATCATTGAATAGATGAGGTCATTAGTTAAGTCATGGTGGGGGGATTTATTTCAACATTCACATATTGGAATTTATTTTCAATATATGTTGGTGTAATAGTAACATGCGTTGGTGAAATAGGAAAATAATGTGGAAATTAACTTATAATTAAATGGGTAATAGAATAATTGGGAGATTTGGCCTATAAATAGGGCTGGGATCTTCCCTACTCAAAGCACAAATCTATTGGGAAAATTGCTGGTCGCGGAGTGGAGGAAAACTCAAAGTTTGGAGGAGTGTAAGAAGTCTTCTTCGTTGTTTTCGCGCGCAGCGACGCACGGGTCTGGTCGGTGATCGCAGTGAGGGAAGAAATAAAGTAATAAAGGAAAATAAGGGAGTTTGATGTATCTCGGAATATTCTCCTTCATTGCCGTATGCCTCTCACGGCGGCACCGGGCACTCTCCTTTTACAGAAAGTCGAGAGGGGTCGAATGGCATGAGAAATTTCTGAGAGTTGGTGGACGAAGATAACGGTCTACGAATGGGGTGGTTACTCATTCGGGATGAATGAGGTTGGGGTGGCTGGGAGACAGGGTAGCTGGACAAGGTGCGGGCGTGCCAGTCGATTTCTCGACAATGACCTATGGAACCAAGAGTTGACTAGAGAAGCGTCGCCAGGATGCGGCACGTGGGAAAGGGATGACGGGCGGCACGTGGAGAGAAAGGGAGGTTCCACAGGTGCGAGGGCATAGGCGATTATGGGGATTTATGTACGGGACGTCTTTCCCCACCAGTCACAAGCAATCGGTGTTTATTTACATCGGATTGAATCCGAACACATTTGTTCCGTGTTGAAGAAGAGCCTGGATAATTCTGAAGCCAAGGACAGGGGACGGGATATATCCTGCAGCTGGGGATGGGATATATCCCACAGTTGGGGACTGGTGGACCGAGACCTGGGAAAATGGGTTGCACACTGGTTAGCGGGTAACAAACTGGGACCCATGGTATGGGTATGTACATTCCACTGGTTTCATGCTTTATAGGTGCCACGTGGGCCTGATAGAGGGGCCGAAAGGGCTGAGATACAACTGGTGCACGCCGCGGGACAATTCTGACACATGGGTCGATCCCCGGGTCATTGTAGGATAAAGCAGATTATCCGCATGTTTTATAGGGGCTCTCCTCGGGGACCTAGGGACGTGCTCGAATCACCGAGGGAGGGCTAGACTGGATGACAGGGGCGGATGCTGACTGGCACCTGGGGGAGGCCGGACACGGCTCAAAATGAGCAGTTGGGTACGGGTCCTGGAAGGTGAGCATCTTCATATTGGGGGGAGCGAGGCCAGTCCCGGGGATGTTACTTCCGGGCCAGGGTCCGTCTAACTCAGGTCAGCGGTCGGGACGGTCGGTGGCCGGCTCGCGGTGAGCGGCGGGCATGCGGTCCCATGGCGGGGGAGAATTCGACATCACGGTGCGGGCGTTGTTATCAAAACGCCTTACACGCGAGTGGACCTGAGGTGCAGGTGTGTTTCCCCATTTATCACAACACCTTACACGCGGGGGATGGACTTGAGTGAAATGGCCTAGACGCCATGTGAGGGGAGTACGTGCCACATACCCTCGGCGTAAGCGAGCCAATCAACAAGCCAACCAACACACGTTTTGTTCCTTGCGTCCTTGATCCTTGTCGAGTGCCTGTGGAGGTCCGAGGGTGCAATAATTAGATCATAAGTTCTTGCATGCATGCCCCTTGAGCTTCCAAGGGGGATTTTATAGAGGAATACGACGGGTTATGGGGGGGCTTTACGCGGACCAGGTTGAGGGTGGAACCTGGTCCGCGTAAACCCTTGAAAAGTATTTTTTTATTATTTTTCAGAGTGGGGAAGGGGGGTTTAGGCGGAGCAGCCCAGGGGGGCTGTCTGGTCCGCCTAAACTCTCCCCCAAGAGAGTTTACGCGGACCAGGGCTGGGCTTTTTTTCAATAAAAAAGCTTTTTTGTTATTGGATGGGGTTTAGGCAGACCAGCCTGGGGGCTGGGTCTGGTCGGCCTAAACCCCTCCCCCATGGGGTTTAGGCGGGTCAAAGAGAGAGGGGGGGTCCCCACCCTATAAAATCCCCCTTTTTTACTTCTTTTGGCCCCACTTTGACTCAGCGTGACCGCAAAGAACGAAGGATACGAGGCTTGGACTGGGTGGCTGGTTGCTTGTGTGCGCGGGCCGAGAAGATTGACTCGTGTGACTCCGTGTGATCTTGGGGCTCCGTCTTTGCGAATCCTTCCACACATGGGTACACCGATCGACCATGCACGAGACTGGGACTAGAGAATGGCTGTGGGGCCCTCGAGCTAGGAGGAGGGTGCGACCCCCAAGGTAGTTCACCCTCCCTGGGGCGTGGCCACGCCCGGGGTGAACTCCCCCCCGGGCGAACCGCAGCCACTGGGGGTGGCCCCAGGGGTCTTCCGTTGTTGTTTGAGATTGTCCTTTGAAGGACGGGGTGCTCCGGGATACTAGGATTGGCCCGTGGGGGCTTGTCGTTGTCGTGTTGCCGCTGCCGCTTGCAAGGTGTTCGGGGAAATTCCCGACACACCTCGGCTCATCAAACGGCTTGAATAATTGACTGGTGGGCCTTAGGTTCAGCCTCGGGCTGAGGGTAGGAGCTTGCTGGGGCCGACAGAAGGCACTTCGGGCGTGTGGGCCCTGCCTTCATGGCATATGCCGTGTTGTAAGGCAGGTTGGTGAGCAGCCCCGGGAGCTGAAGATAAACGGCTCGTCGCCGCGTATCTGAGGGTCGGGGGTGCCCCCGACTTGTTGAAGGGTTGTCATAGAACATGGTTGGAGTGCTGGAGCCGCGGGTTGGCCCTCGACTTGTTGTAGAATTGCTGGAATGCATGCGCCCACAAGGTGTTCGGGGAAATTCCCGACACACGTGTATGGGCCGCATAAGGGTGTTACGGGCTTCTAAAGCCTGCGGTTGACCAAGATGAGTCTTCCGTTGACTTTAGAGGGCTAGAGGGAGGTGTCTTGGGGGTAAATCAAGGCCTGATTGCTGGGTGCCACGTGTTGTGGCTTGTAATCAGGGCGCCCCCGAGCTAGCCCGGGTGGCTATGTTGAAGACGAGTAGACCCGCAAGCTGAGTGATCGGGGGTTGCCCCAATCGATTGTTAATGTTACCGTGGGTCACGTCTAGCTGGTTGGGACCCTCGATTGGACCCGGTGAGCTATAGGAAGGGCTGGGTAGCCCACGCCTTAAAGGTATTCGGGGAGATTCCCTAACCCTCATTTCTTAATATTTTGCTAGACAAATGCCTAGGTCCAACATTCGTTCTTTTACTTCTTCTTTGATCTTTAACTAGGTAGGTTTCTCTCAAACAAAACTTAATTAGATCTTCGTATATGTTCCTTTGCATGAGTATTTCAATTCTATGTAAATTTTCGTGATCATGTATTTGTGGTTTATTTTAAGATATAAAGTCAAAAAATAGACTTTTCACTGTAATAATGTATTTCGATTTTCTATCTAAGAACACGGATCACACATTGACCCTGACTTGAACGCGGTAATAGCGTTAAGATTGATGTGTCCGATTTACCTCGTTTATATGCGTTATTTCAAAATTTTAGTTTTGAATTTTAAAATCATGTTCTTGCCTTAAAAATGTTATCGAGAAGGAAATGACTAGGTAAATGAACTCGTAAAGCTATCATTAATTATTCAAACAACTATACTCTAATTTTTGTAAAACTCCTTGTACACGATTGACCCTGCCTATTTGACTTAAGCTCTATCTGAAAGTTTGACATCTTCTTTCAATGTATTTCCTTTATTGAAATTCTTTTACACATCTTCATAGATCATCTTTCAAGGCAGCAGAATTTGCCACTCTTAAATAAAGAAGCCTCTCTATAGCCGAATACGAGGCCCAATTTTCTCGACTGGCCCGTTATGCTCCACACCTTGTTAGCACGAAGAGAATGAAGACCAAGTGATTCATGAATGGGCTAAGGCCCCAATATATTCCCCAACTGGCGCCCATGGACATCCAAACATATGCCGAGATGGTTCAGAAATCTCAACTGCTAGAAGATGCCATAGAGATGGCGGATAGAATCAAAGGAAGAGTCATGAAAGCGCAAGTCGTTGGTGCCGAAAACTTTAAACTAACATTTGGAAAGAAGAGACCAAACGAAGGAAGAACTCATCAACAAGACAAAAGACCTCAAGAAGGAAATAGGCAAGCCATCCCTGCTACATCTTCATCATCTAAGGACATCTGCAAGTATTGTGACAAGGCTGGCCACAAGACTGAAGAGTGCTGGAGAAAGAAGGAAGCATGCTTGTGTTGTGGAAGTAGGGATCATCGGATTTCCGATTGTCCCCTTATGAAGGAATCTCCGCCAGCAAAAAGTCAAGAAGGACTAAGGTGTCAAGGAAGACTCCAAACTTTGATGGAACCCGCACCTACTGAAGAAGGAGGAGTGGTGGAAGGTACTCTCACCATCAATTCTAGAACTACGTTCGTTCTATTTGATACTAGAGTTACCCATTCATTCATATCCTAAAATTGTGTTGCCACCTTACATGAAAATCTTGCTCCTTTGAAAGTTGAACTTGTCATTTCCACACCTTTAGGAGCAAGCACTGAGCTTAAACATTATTTCCTCTCTAGTGAAGTATTGATTAGTGGCTGTAACTTAACTGCTGATTTGATATACATGAATATGAAGGGTTATGATATAATCTTAGGTGCTGGCTAGTTGGCCAAGTATAATGCCATGGTGGATTACAGGTGAGGAAGTGTAACCTTTGGTGAACCGAAATACTCTGAACTCTCTTTCTCTAAAAATAGTCATCCTAGACACCCTCTTCTCATCTCTGCCCTTCAAGCTCGAAAAATAATGAAGAAAGGATGTGTTGCATTCTTAGCTTCTGTCCTTATAACTGTGAACGATGTCACGGGACAAGAAGAAACACACGAAAAAGACCGCAGCGGGAAGTTGCACTCCGCGGGTTTTAACGGGAAATAAATGGAAAGGAAATGAAAATCATGCGTGAGTGCGTGTGTGTTGCATGATGTGTGATCGCCAGAGGTCGAAGACCCCAAAATGAAAGAGAGTGAGTGATCGCGATTATACCTCAGAAGTGGGAGATTGTGTAGATTCCTTCTTCCTCCTCCCTCAGTCGGCCGATAAAGAGGGTTTTCTTTTTTATTACCCTTGCAAGAAAATGAACAAACACCAAGTGGATCAGAACAAAAGCAATGTAGTATCAATCCCTTGTGATGAAAGCAGTGAAATCATGAACAATACACACCTACTTAGTGTTGTTTTAAACCCCTTTTGGATGCAAAGGGTGGGAAAATGATATGATGAAATGAGGTTTTGTGCAGAAGCGCACAAATGCAAGGCCTTCTCAAGGAGAGAAGTGTGATACGAATAGAAATAACAAGTGATGCATGCAACTAGCATAATGAAACTTAAAGAAGAATAAAAAGGGGAAGAAAAGCTTATTGGGGGCGCCGATGGCGGGCTTCGAGGAGGGCTTTGGCAGCATGAGGATGGCGTGGATGAGCGGTGGGAAAAGGCTACCTTCTCTTTCGAGCGAACGGGCACTCGGAAATCCGGCAGAACCTCCCCTTAAAAACTCACGAGCTTGGGACCGAATTGGATAGAGTTTTCCCTCCTCTTTGAAGGTTTTGAAGCCCTATTTTTTGAGCTTGTAGCCTTGATTTCGTGGGAGGGGGTCCTCTATTTATAGGAAAAATGAGAAGAACACGTCCACTCAAGGGGACGCGTTCATGTGAACGCGTCTCGCTGACCAAGCACGTTATTCGATTAAAATTATTTTCTTTGAGGAATTCATGTCCACTAGCCTAGACGCATTATTTAAACGGGTCCAAGGTGGTGGACGCGCCCACTTCTTCCGCTAGACACGGTGCCAAAAGGCACCGAAAGTGTCGAAAACAAGTGGTTTTGGCACCTAACCTTGACTTTTAAAGCCACGTCTGGTTAGCAAGACGTTTTCTTTCTAAATTGTCAAACAAAACGGTAGGGTTGGCGCCGAATCTTGACTGAAGAAGGCATCTGGGTAGGCTGACACATTTAAAATATGTGTCCTCAGGGGCAGACACATCAAAGAGGGGCTTGATTTTTAATTTTATTAAAAATGCGTCTTAAGTGGCTGCCATGTATTTAAGAACGCGTCCCCCTCCCCCGCCATGTTTAAGATAATCCTTGAAAATTTTAAAAAAAGGTAAATTATCAAAAAAAATAGGAAAATCACTCAAATAACTCAGATGTGGGAGCCACTTTGGGGCATCATGGTGTAATATGAGATTTACCCAATGTAATGTCAAAAATGGAGTGTCTACAATGACTGAACCTAAGAAACCCATTCTGGAAGAAATCTCTGTTGTTAGAGAATATCCTGATGTATTTCTTGAAGAGTTACTTGGCATATCACTCGAGAGAGAAGTTTCATTCTCAATCGATTTGATACCGGGAGCAGTCCCTGTATCCAAAACTCCTTATAAAATGTCACATGCGGAGTTGAAATAACTAAAAGAGCAATTATTGGAATTGTTGGAGAAAAGATTTATCAGACCTAGTACATCACCTTGGGGATCACTTGTTCTCTTCGTGAAGAAGAAAGATAGAACTATAAGGTTATGCATTGATTATAGGCAGTTGAACCAATTAACTATCAAGAATAAGTATACTCTACCAAGAATTGATGAATTATTTAATCAAATCTCTAGAGCTCATTATTTTTCCAAGATTGACCTCAGGTCTAGTTACCATCAACTGAGAATCAAGGAAGAAGATATTGATAAGGCAACATTCAGGAGTAGATATGAGCACTATGAATTTGTTGTCATACTTTTTGGGCTAACTAATGCACCTACAACATTTATGTAACTCATGAATAGTGTGTTTTGACCCTATTTAGATCAATTTATGGTTGTATTTATTGATGATATATTGATCTACTCGAAGACCAAGGAAGAACATGAAGCACATTTGAGGATTGCCTTACGGATATTAAAGGAGAATCAATTATATGCTAAATTGAGCAAATGTGAGTTCTGGTTGGAGGAAGTTTCATTTCTTGGTCATGTGGTCTCTAAGGAAAGTATTTCTGTTGATTCTTCTAAAGTGGAAGCTGTCAATAATTAGAAAAGACCTACAAATATGACGAAAATCTGAAGTTTTCTAGGATTGGACGGTTACTACAGGAGATTCATTAAAGACTTCTCTAAAATTATCGTGACATTAACTATATTAATAAGGAAAGAAAATTCTTATGTATGGGCTGAAGAATGTGAGAAGAGTTTTCAAACTCTAAAGGAGTGCTTGACAACCGCACATGTTCTTACTCTGCCTATTGGGGGAGGAGGATTCAAGATATATGCTAATGCTTCGAGAATTGGCCTAGGATGTGTACTAATGTAACAAGGCAAGGTGATAGCCTATGCATCTAGGCAACTGAAGACCGATGAAGTTAATTATCATGTGCATGATCTAGAAATGGCGGCAGTAGTCTTTGCTCTCAAGATATAGAGACACTATCTATATGATGAGCAGTTCATTATCTAGTCTGACCATAAGAGTTTAAAATATTTATTTTCTCTAAAAAAGCTCAATACGAGACAAAGAAGATTGTTAGAATATTTGAAAGATTTTGACTTTTCTATTCAATATCATCCTAGAAAAGGCAATGCTATGGCTGATACTCTTAGTCGAACGCCGAGGGCTCTATTATCAAGTTTGATGATTAGTGAGTGATGACTGCTGGAGCAATTTACAAGATTAAATTTAAATGTGGAACAAAAGGAGGAGCGAGTCTTATTTGCCAGTATAAGGGTACAACCTGATATGTTCTCTGAAATAAAGGAGCAACAAGGTAATGATCCTTTATTAGTTGAAATTATGGGGAATTTGAGCCAAAGACCCGATTTCCAACTGGCTAATGATGGGAGATTATTATTTCAAGGAAGAACTTGTGTGTATGATAGTGACAAAATCAAGAAGAAGATAATGGAAGAAGCGCACCAATCCAGATATACCATTCATGCATGAGCCATTAAAATGTACCAAAATTTGAAAAGAATTTTTTGGTGGCTGAATATGAAAAGGAAAGTGCCTGAGTTTGTGAGCCGTTGCATGACATGTTGATGCGGACACCCGAGCAGTTGAGCGGCGCGATACGCCGAGCCACCGGTACCGCACACGGAGCACGACTCGAGCCACCTCAGCATCCATCTGGCTCGGAGACAGCCTGGAGACTCCGCCTTGAGCCTCCCCATTTATCATATTTAGTTAGACTTTATGTGTGTGTAATTTGTGTTTATTTCATTGTATTCGGTATGTAATTATGAGTGTACGAGGGGCTTATTTGCAAAATAGGACCCCTGGGCCCCACGGGACCCCCAGGCCCCTCCCATTGATCCACCTCAGCCCATGGGCCCCATGTGGGGTCAGTCAACATGTCAAATGGAGGCATCTAGAAGTTTGAATGGTAAAAGGCACATGGGAGACAAGTGGACTTCAAAGTCCAAGGTGGCTACCAAACTTGTCCCCCCTTGCCACCATAGTCAATAGGCCACCCCCCCCCCTTAAATATTTATTGTATTTTTTTTGTGTGTGTCACACTCAATCCAGGCCACCCATTCCCATCCCCTAGATCTAACGGTGGACAATGGATGTGAGATGTAACACATAAATACTTGTAATTTCCCATTTTGATGAATTAATGCCATTTGAATCAAACAAATTCCAAGAGAAAGGGCTGGTGCGCCCCCCTCCTCTCTCCTCCCTCTCCCCCTGGAAGCTGTGAAGGCTTCCATTCTGAGGTGTGACGCCTCGTGTATCGGTTCCGATGATCGTCGCCGCCGCCACGAGCCGCCACCGCACCGCCATCGCAATCAACGGAGTTCTGCCTGTGCAGTACCATAGCAGCTTATTCGAAATTCACAGGTCTTCCCCGGGCTCATTTGGCTACCAAATTTGGAGGAGTTGTTCCTGGGATGTTCCTCTCCACCCAAAAAAATCAGGCCAGCATTCAGATAACGTTTCCAATATTTTTATTTTCATCCACTCTTCCATTTCGGTTCTGCCAGAGTTCTGTCTAGGTTCACCTCCGTCCTGAGTTTCATGTGTTAGATCCACTTTTTAATTTTTGTTAGTTCGCCCAATTTTACTGGTGGTTCCATCCATACACCCCTTCATCCATAATTTTTGTCAATTTTTTATTCGCCCATCTCATATTTTCTAAAAATCATTCTCAGACCCATCTACAGTTCTGTCCACCTGTTCCCAGATCCGACCACTAGTCACCCCAAAAATCATAGCAAATCGCAGCCACCTACAAATCACATTCTAAAAATATTCCCAATTCTGTGGTTTACTTAACTACAACTTTTAAGATGAGCTCGAAGTCTGAATCCAACTGTACGTAGGCGGTCAACGGCCATTTACAGGAAATTGATATGTTGATCTGAGAGCTCGGTTACTGTACAACAGGGACTTGTAAATTCAATAAAGTTCCGATCCGGCCAGATCCAGTAGATCTCTCTGGGTCTAGATTGTAGCATTGGAAGAGAGCTTTCCAATGATAGCTCATGCGCCCCGATCCGACATCGGGATTGATCGCAGCGGCCATTCTCACTGGAGCGTGCGCCGGAAAATAGAAATCAAAATCCGTGGGCAGCTAGTTCAACAACTTGGGAATCGGGGCCGATCGACCCCCGATCGGTGTTTCCGGCTGACCGCCATCCCTGGAGGCACGCCACCAGGGGTCTCCATCACTGTGGGACCCACCCCCGCAGATCCGGAGGACAGCACCGTCTGTGGGCCCCGCGGACCCGTAAAAGTTGCCGTTCGGAAAGCACAAAAACACGGAATTCGGCACCGCCGGGCGACATCAAGATGCTGCCCGTCAACCCAATTTACGTGATTCCCGGACCCCGCATATGACCTTTTACCTCCCTGCGTGGAGTGGGTCAAATTATTGTACTGCTGTAAAATTGTGTTAACCGGGAGTCCGTGATTGGCCGGGGTTGTCTTCGCCACGCCGGGTGCGTGGAGGTAAAGGTCTTAACTCCTTGGTGTTACATTGCTTAGCTAGTATATGGTCTTAGGCCACTACCGAGAGTGTAGGTACTAGCCCGTGTGTCCATGTCACCGCTGTGAGAGTGAGAGTGACCCGTCCCGTGACTCGATCCGAGTCCGGAAGTTGAGTCGGACTACCCTTGACCTCTGCCGGTTCCTTAACCGCGCACAGTCCGCGCTTTCACTCGCTTGGGACGACGAGTGAGCTTCCACTTCTGTTAGCGACGTTTCGCCACTAGGAGCTCGTAGTGTCGGGCTTAGTGTCTCCCTGGTGTGTGTTGCTGGTCGCGTCCACATCTAGAGTCTGAGGTCCACCCCAGGTAGAGTCGCCTCCTGTGTCCGTCCCGCATCAGTTTGGTATCAGAGCGAGTTGAGTCTAGGGTAGTCATTGCATAAGTCTTGCATGCATCATGGTCTAAGTCAAGTCTAGGATCATCATTATTTTCAAAACAAAAAAAAGAGTGTTTTAAAATTACATTTCATCCCGATAATTCGGTATCTTAAAAGGTGTTGTCCGAACGTTAGGCTACGCCTATCGGGAGGTCGCACACTTGCGGGAGTGATCTTCGGATCGATTAACTCCGCCACGTATCGGATATTGGTTTAGGTCCAGATGCATTAGTCGGTGTTTGCATCAGTTTGTGTCTTCTAGTTCGTGTGTAGTCCTATAAGAGTCAGTCGGTCTTGTCCAAATGTCGGCATGTCTAACATGTAGTTCCCCAGTTTCTCATGGAGTCCCAATCACCCGGGTGATAGGACCGTTGGCCCACCCATGGGCTTGGCAACCATCCTCTCCGCTTCTGTAGGCCTGAAGCCTCAGATTTTTTTGGCTCCAATGACCCGGGCACCTACCTCAAGTGGGAGGCCACCATGGACACCTACTTTGATTGTTATACTATGTCCGGGGCAATGCAATTCTCTTTCTCCAAAGAGCGGCTTCTTCATGAGGCTGCCGAAAAGTGGGATTACATCGAAAGAATGAGAGAGGTTAGGGGGCAATGGCCCATCGAGTCATGGTGGGACATGAAGAGAGAGCTTAGGAAGGTCTACGTGCCCTAACCGGTCACCTCCAACCGGCCCCACCCAATCACTTCCAACCAAGTGGGTTCTAGTCGGAGGCAAAGAGTCCCACACGTAGATGAGCCAAGACCCAATCCTAGGACGGTTGACTACGAGCGAGTCCACCATGATATCCCTATTCCAACCCACTCCGTTGCCGAACTTATGCAAATGATTTTGGACCGGTTGGATGGGGTGGATAGGACACGTACTCCTAGTGATGTACTCCAACCCGAGCCTAAGGAGGTCATCGCCGGTAGTCTTAACCCGGCCCCATCAACGGAGTCCCCAAGCCCTCTCCCCATCATAGTGGATCCTCTTCTCCAACCCATGAGAGCCCCATTGCCTACACCCCCTATCCATCAGGAGGATAAGGGTAGGGACCCACTTATCAGGGAGCGTACGAGGTCACAACAGCAGTGTTATCGCTGCCAGGGGTTCGGCCACTACGCCGGACAATGTCCCACTCGGACATCTCTAGCCATAAGGGATAAAAGGGTTGGAGAAGCCCCACTCTCCGGTCTTTATTCTAAGCCACCTCAGCCCGAGCCACCCGTGTTTCTAACGGGTATGCTTGTCATAGCCGAGCCGCTTCTTAGCTGGCTCAAGAAGGGCTTGGTCCCACTTCCCTTCCCATCTATGGACCCTATCCTACCTCTGGTGCCAATCAATTCATTTCATACCACTTTCCGGTCTAGTCACTATGTGGATACATTGGATGACCTTCTTAAAGGGTTAGATCGGCAGTAGACATTTACGCACTTGTTGGCTCCAGGCTTCGACCGACCCACAGGTCGTAGTTTCACTCATCCCGCTTTAGGGTGCATCACCTCCGTGTACACCGTGGGTCATGTTACCACGGAGGTTCTTCTACTCCTCCCTATGCTGGCCGAGTCCGACTTTATTTCCTTTTACCCAAGGGAGGAATCTTACTTTCTACCTATGACTGTCGTCCCACCTCTCACAATGAATGAAGGTGATCATTTACACCTCTAAGATTTCCAAATGTGGGACAGCGATTTGTGGAAGCCTAGTCTGAGGGGTCATACCTTCTTTGATCCCTTCGACCCATTCTCTTGTGGACCCCGTGACCCACCATATTTACTCCACCTTTTTGAGAGAGTCCACCATCATACCCCCACCGTCTCATCTCCCTTCAAGGATGAAGGAGATCAACAACACCTTCTAGACTTCCACACATGGGATCTTGAGATGAGGGAATCCATATCGAGGGGTCACACATTCTTTGATCCCTTCGATCCCTTTCTTCATGGGCCCCTTGGCCCACAACCGCCATTCTCCCTCTTTAAGGAAGTCCACTATCACACCCCTCCTACTCGGGCCCGGCAACCTTCACATGGCAATAGGTCCGAACCGTCATTTGAGGGTAATGAAGACTTTGGTTCCCCCGGCCCACCTCAACCACCCAAACCTCCCGGACTTCCCACATCCAAACCCCATGTCCATGGTTGATGCATCGTAGGATGTCTAGGAGTCCACCATGACATTAACCTCCGGTTATGTCAAATGCATGCATGGCACACATTCGGATGTCCTGGACCACCTTGCATATGATTGGGTTTTACTAACTGTAGGGTTGTTTAGGGTCGTGTGTGCATCCGTGTGTTTCTTTTCTTTTGCTAAGCATGTTAGGTCATGTGTGCATCCTGTGTTTCTTTTCTTTTGCTAATCATGTTAGGAGTCTGCATGACGATGTCCGTCGTCACAGTTGAGGCCAGCAATGCACGGTACAAGGAGTTAGCCGATGCCCACCGACACCACCGAGAGTTCCACGAGGGTGAATACGTCATGATCAGGGTAAGACCTGAACGGTTTTCCTCTGGAATCGTTAAGAAGTTGCAAGCTCGCGGAGCCGGTCCCTTTAGAGTGTTGAAACGCGTTGGATCCAATGCGTATGTTGTGGACCTGCCCGAGGAATATGGTAAAAGCTCTACCTTCAATGTATCGGATCTTGTTGCATATACCCAGGGGTGATCCCTAGTGAGCCTTTTGAGCCATCTCCTCCCCTTGAGAGTGATCCCACACCTGAGTGTCCACTTCCACCTCCAGCCCCTTTTTTACGGCAGCGTGAGCATATAGATCGTATACTGGACAAGCAAGTGACAGTTACCAGGAGTGGATCTTACCCGCCCTACCTAGTGCGATGGAGAGGACGGCCCGCTACTGAGGACACATGGGTCACACATGGCGAGTTGCAGCGGATCGATACGGACCTTCTGGAGCGATACAGGAGCGATGCAGACCCTTACTCGACAGGGTCGAGTTTCTCCCACCCGGGGAGAATTGGTGCGGACACCCGAGCAGTTGAGCGGCGCGATACGCCGAGCCACCGGTACCGCACACGGAGCACGACTCGAGCCACCTCAGCATCCATCTGGCTCGGAGACAGCCTGGAGACTCCGCCTTGAGCCTCCATATTTATCATATTTAGTTAGACTTTATGTGTGTGTAATTTGTGTTTATTTCATTGTATTCGGTATGTAATTATGAGTGTACGAGGGGCTTATTTGTAAAATGGGACCCCTGGGCCCCACGGGACCCCCATGCCCCTCCCATTGATCCACCTTAGCCCATGGGCCCCATGTGGGGTCAGTCAACATGTCAAATGGAGGCATCTAGAAGTTTGAATGGTAAAAGGCACATGGGAGACAAGTGGACTTCAAAGTCTAAGGTGGCTACCAAACTTGTCCCCCCTTGCCACCATAGTCAATAGCCCCCCACCCCTTAAATATTTATTGTATTTTGTGTGTGTGTGTCACACTCAATCCAGGCCACCCATTCCCATCCCCTAGATCCAACGGTGGACAATGGATGTGAGATGTAACACATAAATACTTGGAATTTCCCATTTTGATGAATTAATGCCATTTGAATCAAACAAATTCCAAGAGCAAGGGCTGGTGTGCCCCCCTCCTCTCTCCTCCCTCTCCCCCTGGAAGCTGTGAAGGCTTCCATTCTGAGGTGTGACGCCTCGTGTATCGATTCCGACGATCGCCGCCGCCGCCACGAGCCGCCACCGCACCGCCATCGCCATCAACGGAGTTCTGCCTGCGCAGTACCACAACAGCTTGTTCGAAATTCACAGGTCTTCCCCGAGCTCATTTGGCTACCAAATTTGGAGGAGTTGTTCCTGGGATGGTCCTCTCCACCCACAAAAATCAGGCCAGCATTCAGATCACGTTTCCTATATTTTGATTTTCGTCCACTCTTCCATTCCGGTTCTGCCAGAGTTCTGTCCAGGTTCACCTCCGTCCTGAGTTTCATGTCTTAGATCCACTTTTGATTTTTGTTAGTTCGCCCAATTTTACTGGAGGTTCCATCCATCCACCCCTTCATCCACAATTTTTCTCAATGTTTGATTCTCCCATCTCATATTTTCTAAAAATCATTCTCAGACCCATCTACAGTTCTGTCCACCTGTTCCCAGATCCGACCACTAGTCACCCCAAAAATCATAGCAAATCGCAGCCACCTACAAATCACATTCTAAAAATATTCCCAATTCTGTGGTTTACTTAACTACAACTTTTAAGATGAGCTCGAAGTCTGAATCCAACTGTACGTAGGCGGTCAACGGCCATTTACAGGAAACTGATATGCTGATCTGAGAGCTCAGTTATTGTACAATAGGGACTTGTAAATTCAATAAAGTTCTAATCCGGCCAGATCCAGTAGATCTCTCTGGGTTTAGATTGTAGTATTTGAAGAGAGCTTTCCAACGATAGCTCATACGCCCCGATCCGACATTGGGATTGATCGCAGCGGCCATTCTCGCCGGAGCGCGCGCCGGAAAACAGAAATCAAAATCCGTGGGCAGCTAGTTCAACAACTTGGGAATCGGGGCCGATCGACCCCCGATCGGTGTTTCTGGCTAACCGCCGTCCGTGGAGGCACGTCACCAGGGGTCTCCATCACTGTGGGACCCACCCCCGCAGATCCGGAGGACAGCGCCGTCCGTGGGCCCCGCGGACCCGTAAAATCTGCCGTTCGGAAAGCACAAAAACACGGAATTCGGCACCGCCGGGCGACATCAAGATGCTGCCCGTCAACCCAATTTACGTGATTCCCGGACCCCGCATGTGACCTTTTACCTCCCTGCGTGGAGTGGGTCAAATTATTGTACTGCTGTAAAATTGTGTTAACCGGGAGTCCGTGATTGGCCGGGGTTGTCTTCGCCACACCGGGTGCGTGGAGGTAAAGGTTTTAACTCCTTGGCGTTACATTGCTTAGCTAGTATATGGTCTTAGGCCACTGCCGAGAGTGTAGGTACTAGCCAGTGTGTCCATGTCACCGCTGTGAGAGTGAGAGTGACCCGTCCCGTGACTCGATCCGAGTCCGGAAGTTGAGTCGGACTACCCTTGACCTCCGCCGGTTCCTTAACCGCGCACGGTCCGCGCTTTCCCTCGCTTGGGACGACGAGTGAGCTTCCACTTCAGTTAGCGACGTTTCGCCACTAGGAGCTCGTAGTGTCGGGCTTAGTGTCTCCCTGGTGTGTGTTGCTGGTCGCGTCCACATCTAGAGTCTGAGGTCCACCCCACGTAGAGTCGCCTCCCGTGTCCGTCCCGCATCACATGTCAACAAGTAAAGATAGAACATCTCAGACGTACTGGTAAATTGAAACCTCTGAAGATACTGAAATGGAAGTGGGAAAGTATTGGTATGGATTTCATTATGGGATTGCCCAAAATTCGAGGAGGATTTGATGCAATCTATGTAATAGTGGACCACTTAACCAAGTCTGCTCACTTCTTACTCATCAAAAGTAAGTGGACGATGGATATATTGGTAGCTCTATACATCAAGAAAGTGGTAAGATTGCATGGCATTCATTCATCTATAATTTCTGATAAAGATTCTAAATTTACTTCTCACTTTTGGATGGGATTACAATCTTCTCTGGGAATGAGATTAAATTTTAGTGCAGTTTTTCACATTCAGACAAATAGTCAGATAGAAAGAACTAATCAAATCATAGAGGATATGCTTAGAGCTTACATGATAGATTTTGATGGTACTTGGCATGAACATTTACTTTTCATTGAGTTCACCTACAATAATAGCTACCAATCAAGTATTCAAATGGCGCCTTTTGAAGCTTTGTATGATAAAAGTTGTAGATCACCCATATGTTGCGATGAGATTGAGGAGGAACAATTAGCAGATCCTGATATGATTCAAGATACTACTCGAAATATCCAGATGATTAGGGACCGACTGAAAGTTGCTCAATCCCGACATAAGAGTTATGCTGACAATAGAAGAAGAGATATGGAATTTCAAATTGGTGACCATGTCTTCTTGAAGGTATCACCTACCCGAGGAATCCAAAGATTCGGAGTCAAAGGAAAGTTAAGTCCATGATTTATTGGTCCCTTTGAGATCCTTGGTAGAGTTGGAGAAGTTGCATACATGCTGGCATTATCCCCGAAATTGACAAGAATGCATGATGTTTTCCATGTGTCAATGCTAAGGAGGTATGTCTATGATCCTTCGCATGTGATCTAACATGATGATCTGGTACTGCAAAATGATTTGACTTATGAAGAGAAACACATCAAGATACTAGACTGGAAATTGCATCAACTAAGGAATATAGCAATTATAATGCCCGATAAATTATAAAAGTTAAAATAGAAATAATTGCCTATATTTTTTGAAAGAGAAAAGATAATTATGAATTTTATGAAGAATAAAATGAAATTTTCTTGTTAAAGATAAAATAGCATAGGGTCATCATATAAATAAATGGCGACCTATGTAGAAGACAATTGGATATTAAGATTATGTCATCTCTATTTTTCTAAGAAATCATTAGTGACTTAAATTTAATATTTAAAGATTAAAAATAAAACTCAGGTATTCGCCTTTAAAATAAATTTCATAAAAAGCGGCTAGCTAATGAATGTTCCCTTAAAAGATAAAATAAAAACTTTCACCAAATCGAAAATCTGAATCTACTAAATTAATAATAGGCTAAAAGATTAGAAGGGGTTTAACCTAGAACAAATAAGGGTTAATGGGCTTGGGCCCTAATAACAAATAATAATAATAATAATAATAAAGGCTATTATCTTCTAACGTGGAACCCTAAAATCCTAAGAAACCCAAGATTATCAAAACCAGGAGAACGACTACGATCATGGAAAGGATAGGTTCTAACGTGGAGGGTTGGGTCTATCTTAGAAAGTTTAAAACCAATTTGGACACCATGCATGTACTAGGATTCGTAAAGGCCAAAACCCCTATAAATAGAACCCATGCACACACAGCAAGGGTTATTATTATTGTTGTGTTCGAAGAGGCCTACTGTTACTGTCGTGGGATGAAGGAGACCCGTGGAGCGTGAAGCCTTCTTCCTCTTCTTCTCGGTTCGGGTTTGTGGTCGTCTCCCTCCTCCTGTGCATCGGCTGCTGCTGCTGCCGTTGGCGGGTTGTTTGCTGCCGTGCTGGTTTCAGAAAACCTGTGGAGGAGAGCGTCATTTTCTGCTTCCTCTTTTTCCTACGCATGCGTGTGCATGGTGCATCAACGCCATCGTCACCGCCATCGTCTTCTTCCCTGTCTGCTTCCCCTTCCGTCTGTCTTCATCCTTCGTCTCCTTCACTTAAAAGGTAGGTGATCTCAATACATCGACATAACACGATAGTTAATAAGTGTTGCATGCATGTAGATCAAATAGTCTCTCCAAATTAATTTCACAAACTCTTGTTTTTCCTTGTTTTATTACGTTTTTGCATAGTCTTTCAAGCCCTCTGTTACATGTGAAATTTGTGACAAGTACAGAGGACGCGAATTAATTGACGTTCGTCCGGAAGGGCACTAATTCTTGAATTAGCGTCAGTCGGTTAGACGTGAATTAATGCGCGCCCATCACCCTCACGCGAATTCTTTTAGTGTATTTAATAATTAACGTATGTTTAAAAATTAAATAAGTATGGAACCCTACACTGTAAAACTTGCATGAGCATGTTTTTAGAATCCTCATATTTTTCTATAAATTTCCATGTATTTTGATTCATGAAAGTCCTCATAAATAGCAAAAGGCTACTGTTCATGCAATCCTAAAGAAATGAACAGTAACTTCTTGGGTAGGACATTAGGATCTAGAGGGGGGGTGAATAGATCCTTTCAAAACTTACTGCCCAATTAAAAAACTCAGCCAAAACTAATTCGATCAGAAACCTACTCGGTTACTTGATGAAACACAGTTCGGTCTATAAGTAAGTGGAACATAGGTGTTCCTAGCAAGTTGTATAGAACCGGAATCAAGCAAGCCTTTACTAGATACAATCACAGCACTCAATGTGAATGATGACTTGCATCAAGCCTATGAAGAATGCTAGTGCTTGTGTGCAAGTGAACAGCAAGCAACTTGGTGAATGTAAGTGCAACTTAGAACCAAGCAAATAAGATAGTGCACAGACAAGACAGAACGAGTGCAAGGCCGAAACACTTGTGTCCCTGTGAATGGGGATAAAGGAGATGGATCAATCGCACAAGAACACACTACTGCACAAGGAGTTTTTAAGGTGGTTCAGTCTGCAAATCCGCAGACCTACATCCACCCCTCACCAAACCCGGTGAGGCTTTACCACACGCTGCAAACCCACAGCACCACAAGGGGACGACGGCCCACACACACACGAGGAGGAAGCTCCTCATGAGGATGAAGTCCTCACGCCACTACAAGAGCAGCACACGGGGACAAGCCCCACGGGGATGAACCCCCCCCCCCCCACACACACACACAAACAAATAAAAGAAATACGCTACAAGTGCAGCAAAAAGACAGGGACAACTCCCCAAGAGCACACGGTTGTACACCAGCCAACAACACCTCCGGTCTCTAACCAGAACACCGGACACACACCAGAACTTATTTCAAAAGAAAAGAAATTAACAAGAAGAACACCAGCTGTGGTTTCCGATACAAATCTGGAAGCTGGTGATTGTGGCTCCAGATAGAGATCCAATGGATCTTGTCACGACCCAAGATCTGGATACTGGGTAATACCCGATACCATTTGAATCTTGGCCCGCCGCCCACGAGCCGGAGAGCTCGGAAGGGCTAAAAGGTGTGTGGAGGTACATAGAAATATGAAATAAAGCAGGCACAATTATATATTTAACAATTTAAATGATAGAAATAAAATTACATTTTATATTAAATAATCTAACTATAGAGTCCAGTCCAAATAAAGTACAGTCTACAGGGAAAAGGGATGTACTCAATGCCGAGTGAACACTCGGCTCGGCGAGCTGGCAATTACGAACCACCGCGTTGCACCTCTGGACCTCGAGGAGGAACTGCTACACCGAAAAAGGAGGGGGTGAGCCTCATCTCATTGGCTCAGTAGGGGTCCCGCGGAACCCCAACCGTAAAACAACGACGGTAAAGAACAGCGCTAAGGGATCAACAACAACAACGACGGGAGCAGCAACAACAACAATAATGGCAGAAGGAACAGCCGTAAGACAGTAGCCATTGAAACCACGGCTCTGTAAACTATTCCTATTGGCACAAAAGGCACAACCCCGATCTTACAGTCGGGGAACCACCAAATAGTGGGAAGCATTGGCCACGTCGCCAGGAAAGGCACCACGACAACCTTACTGTGAGGGCCCACCCTCACAGGCGAAGGCCAAGCCCAAGACCACGCGATCTGGGTAACATAATCACGACCTAGCCATCGTGAACCCTACACCGTCTAGGGAAAACCCTCGGCAATGCTTACCGAAAACTCTAGACCTCGACATCGGGAAAACACCCAGAAACTACACGTAAAATCACGTCTCACCGACGAAAAATGGAAACTCGAGTCACGAGAATCTCACATCACGTGATGGGAGTACCTGCCCACCAGAAGCAAGGCTGGATGTGTCCACTGACGTCTTAGTCTGCGTCTCAGGTGTCTCCCTCACCCCAGGTAAAATTGAGGCACCGTACTAGTAACCACAGAACAAGGACTAGCTGGGGCCGCGCTCGTCAGCATGTGTCCGACGTCCACAACCACGTGTGCACACACAGACCACGCGCTTTAGGTCAGATCCTCTAGCTAGTTTTCCCCCCAGCCCGGACTCAGGCTGTAAAGACGAGGGGCCCTATGGTAACCAGCCTAAAAACTGTCACACCGGGAAAGCTCTCCACCACTCCCAAGTGGGTCCGCACAAACGTGCATAGGAAAGTTACGACTAGTGGGGGTCACTAAATCTGAACAAGGAAGGTCACGTACGCACCCATTGCGAGTAACATGGAGTACCAAGTGGTTCGGGGCCACCAGACTCTAGATGGTCCACTAGACCTACTAAATCTAACGGTCATTGAGTCACGAGACTCGGGTCAAGACTACTGAGTTGTGGTTTTGATGATTGTTGAGTTATGGTTTTGATGATAACTAAACTTCATGTGTGATTAAGTGATGATAAGAAAAATTATGGTTGATTGCACATGTTCTTGATGATTGTGTACATTCATGTTGTTGTTTAAATGTGATTGAGTTGACAAATTGCTTTTGAGGCTACAACATGATTGGTTGAATGCATGGCTATATGATCTTGATCCTTGATTGATGGAGTTGGTTTTACAAGAGGCAAGAGGTTTCATAATCTCTTTAATGTGAACAACAACTAGAGGCAAAAGGTTTCATAGCCTCTTTAATGTAAACATTCATGAGGCGGTTTCATAACCTCTTTAATGTGAACATTCATGAGGCATTAACCTTGACTATTTTGACTTGTAGGATCATCTCATGGCAGTCGCCTGGCAAACCAAACGTGTGGATAAGTACCTTGCTCTTCTACAATCCAAAACAGGTGGTATATGTCATCTACTGTCAAGAACTATTGGTAAGATTCTTACCTTGTTATAGCATCAATCTCACCATGGGTATTCCATATACTTCTCCTTTATAGACTTTACTCATGATATTTGAGGTTCGCGATGGTTGCATGAATTGATAGCTTACAAGGTTGAATACATAAGTTCTAGAATGCAAAAGTTCCTCATTCCAATCAATGACAAATGCTCAAATGGTTTAAGCTTTCCAAATGTATAAACTAAGTTAAACCAAACTCAAAATGCATGGAATTAATGAGGACATGAAGCCTTTGTCATTTGGACATGTTTCATTGGGCTAACTATTCATTTTTACAGGTCTGGGTAATTTCGGTCGACCAACGGACCTTGACCGATCGACCAGAATTAATAGAACCGAAACGATGGATTTCTGCTGAAGTCCGATCGACCGTCGGCCTGGCGTCGGTCGACCGGTTGCTGTCGGTCGACAGCCACCACAGGGCCGGTCGACCGAATTTTATAGAATGCCACAATGTTCTGTCTGCATGTGTTCCGGTCAACCGACCCAAGTGTTCCGGTCGACCGAAAGCCCCGAAGCCTCCAATATTGACTTTTGACTTCAAGCTCGTGGAGAGGAATCTTCACCCATTTGTTTAATCCCAATGACCACAATTAAGCCATGATTTATGGATCTAGTCTGGGGCTTGTCTATGGACCATTCAAAGGTTATAAAGCATCTCATTTGAAGTCATAAACCCTAATGAACCAAGAGATCCAAGTAGAGGCTATCCAAGGAGGAAGGAGAGGGTACTATAGCTCCGTTAATAGTACCTCATGCAGCAAGATCTTCAGACATCTCCAAGGTGTTTTAAGCCAAATCTGAAGCTAGTAACCTCTAAGGAAGTGAAGAAGCAAGCACGCATTCAAGGAAGATCAAGGGGAAGCTGTCGAGAAATAAGGGAAGAAGCAAGTAAGCAAGCAAGAGATCAAGGGAAGATTGTCAAAGGGTGAAAGAACAAGGCTTTCACAACCTATCCAAAGCCATTCAAGCTTAATCTGAAGCCATTCAAGTGAAGAAGGAATCAACGCAAAGATCTACATCATACACTCAGGGGGAGCCTAAATCAGGAGCTTTCTAAACTGTGGTTTATTCATTTTGGTGTCTTGTGCTTTGAGTTTCAAATTTGTGTTTCTTATAAACTGCAAACTCGTGTATGTGTGGATCATTTTGGATCCATGGTCGTTGTAGATCGGATTAAAATCCGCTCTTTAATATATAAAAAAAAAAGCAATATAATGGTGAAAGCAATAAAATAGCACGAGGTGCTAATGTGGAGAGTGTGTGATCGCCAGAGACACGAGGGTCTCAAGAGGAGATGAATAAGAGGAAAGTGATCGCAATTACCTAGTAAAGATGGAAACGCGGGATGGTGTGGATTTCCTCCTCCAACTTCAATCGGCCGGTCGATGAAGTGGGTTCTCTTCAGTTGATTACCTTGTAAAAAAAAGACAATAAAAGACAGACAAAAGAGAGGGGATCAGCCAAGGTGCAGATAGTATCAATCCAAACTAACAAAAAATGATGAAAACGGCATCAACAGCGCACCTCTTTTTTTGTTTTTTTTAATCCCCTAGCAGGGAACTAGGGAAAGGATATGAAAAATGATGCTTAATGCAATAGAATAACTAACGACCGGGTGATGATGAGGAGATGTTAAGAGGAGATGAACAACAAAACAACAGATGGAACCCTGCTCTCCCTGACGAGAGTAAAGGGAAAACCGTGGAGATGAAGGCAACAGGCGCTTGATTGGAATGTGCCTGAGGAGGTTCCTGCTCTTAACCCTTTTAGTTGTTAACCTTTTACACGATCAAACGAGATTTTCTTTTATAGCTTCAATCGGATATGATCAAACAAGGAAGTGATAAGAACGGGTAATGAGGCATCCAGGGAAGGATTAAGATCGAGCAAGAGTCCAAGGATGGTAGGGAACTGTGAGGGAAAGACAAAAAAAGGAAGGACTCTGGAGTGAAACACGCCTTAAGACAGGGCGTATCATTATAAATTGACGACCTGCCACAGGGCGTTTATTAAAACACGACCTAGGAAAGGCCGTTTCTTCCTGGATTTAATTTTGGAAATAAAAACTTCTTTGTTTTAGCATCAAGGGAACACGCCTGAGATAACGGCGTTTCTTAAAAACACGCCCTGATGAAGGACGTTACTTAGAAAATGCTTTTATTTTGAAAATAGATAATTCCAGAAATTAATGGATAATACCAGGAATTGACGCCCTCAAGTATGGTCGTCCTTTCTTTTGAAACGCCCTATGACAGGTCGTTACTTTCAGAAGTAACGCCCTTCGTCAAGTCGTGAATCACGAAAAATGCAGAAAAATACATAAAATTCACAGAAAAATAGAAAAACTTCATGTTATAGGAATATTGAAGTCCACTTGGGGCGTTTACATAATGACATGAAATTTGATCAACATAACGTCAATTTTGGCGTGTCTACAGCTGCCCCGCCTTGGCGTCTGCTTTGCAAGGGAGTGAGACGGAAATGGAATGAATTGTAATGAAAGGAATGAAGTGAAATGAGCTGATAAGGAGACGCCAAGGTGTGATGTGACACGCCTCAGAACATCAAGCATTTGAAATCTTTCCAAGATTCTGAGTGAAACAACTCTGAGTGGTTCCAAGGAAACATCGATTTGTTGGATAAAAGGAGATTTAACTAAGTAAATAAAGGGGATGTGCGCGTGGGCACGACAGGGAAAGACCATTGGAGAGCGATTACCAGCCAACGTGGACGTGCTACAACCAAGGTAAATAGTGCAGAAAAGTAAAGGGAATTGGGATAGAGATCCAACAAAAAGGGACACTTTCAAGGAATCAGCCTAAACGGCTTCAAACAGAACGAAGTATTTGATTTGAAGTGGAATATCTCATGTCAACTCAATCAAGAGCGAGTGAACTTCATTATTGCCATAATATGAAGATTTTCAGCATGAAACTCAAAGTCCTACATGATGCATGCTGGGCTAAAAGAAAAGATTAAAACAAACTAAAAATAGAAAATAATCAAGGATAATATTGCTAAGCTATTTAGATCTGGTCAAGAATCCATATCTCTGAGCTAACACTAAGCCGAAGCCCGTTTGTCCGCGCATCAACTCAGAAAGTGGAACCATCGTCCCAAACCTTTAACAACTCAACGGCCTATCCGTGCGATCAAGATTTTCCTGAAATCGTCATTGTTTTTGATGAAGGGGAACTCGAATTTCAGGTTTATCAGAACCACAAGGTCCTTGACATACTACAATAGTGTAGATATCATATAATAACAATGCTTACAAGAAACAGATACAAAGCGACAAGATGTTACTCCCATGAGCGGTCCAAACGCTTTGGATCCTGTAAAACTTCTGCACTTGAAACTTATTAGCTTTTATTAATTCATTCAGAATATGACATGATCATAAGTGCTTAATCATAAATAATGTCATCAAATAATAGCACTTAAGTTCATCAAAAGCATGGAGAGGTCAAAAATCCGCAGGTGAATAAAACACGCCTAAGAACAGGGCGTTAACAGAATGAAAGACGCCTGAATCACAGGTCGTTAATCATTTAAAACACGCCTTACTCAAAGGCGTGACCAGTAACGGAAGCCTAGAAGAAAACGCCCCATGTTAGGGCGTTACATAAAACACGACCACAGGTGAGGTCGTCAAATCAAAAGGTGACGCCCTTGCTCAAGGCGTTAATTCAGCACGAACCTCCGATTCCGAATCAAGAACACAGTCCTTAACCTAATCAAACTTCTAGCTTTGGGACCCTTCAGGACTCTTCAAATCCTTATAAAAAGGAAGGCTTTCCTTCACAAACCCATCGAAACTCTTCTGCTACCGGATTGCCTCTTCTTCTGCAAGCTTTCGTTCTTCTGCTTCTGTTCTTCTTCATCCGCAGGCGGCTTCGCGAGATACTTCTGCAAAAGAAAGTGATGGACAGGGTGATGAAGAAACCTAGGATTTCTGCTCCTAGGATTAGTGAAATACAAGGGCACATAAGCAATCGAATTGCTTTGAGCCAGGTAAGCTATCCTCTATTAGTTGCTTTGCACTGTTCCTTCTGCCGAACTTCATCTCATATTTCATATGCTTACTGCATGTTGCATGCTTCATGTTTCTTCTTTACAGGATTACCCAATCCTTCCAGGAGCTAGAAGATACATCCGAATCAAATGGTTGCCCCTCATCCTCTCCAAGTTCACTTCAGATATGAGGGTATATGTAGCTAGATGGCATCTCTTGGGGTTGATAACCCATGCTAAACATTATGACCAAATCCATCTTGATTGGGCTGCCATAGGTGCATTAATTGAAACATGGCATCCTTCCACCCATACCTTCTTATTTTCCACATTTGAAGCCACTATCTTGCTGGAAGAAGTAGAGACGATCCTAGGCTTGAAAAGGATGAAACAAGGAGAAGAAGAAAAGATGGCCATCATGCCAAGGCCAATCTCCTCCCATGAGTTGCTAACCTCATTGATACCTAGCCCAAATATAGTGAACCAAATCAAGGTCACTAAAGGAGTTAACCTCTTGAAGCTCGCCTCGTGGGTGTACAAGAGAGCGAATCAAGCTAAGGAGGAAGAGGAGATAGAAAGAGTGACAAAAGCCTTCGTGGTGTGCTTAGCAGGAGCACTCCTATTCCCATCCACGGAGGACTTTCTAGAGGAGTCCCAATTGAGCGCAGTGGTGAGCTTATGGGAGGAAGAAAGAGTTGGACCGGCGATCCTAGCATATCTTTATAGCGGGCTCACTTCGGCGGCCATGGGAAGGCCCATATACGGGTGCATGCTAGCACTCTCAATCTACACTTCAAATTCGATCCATGCCACGAAGCCCAACAACCTTCAAGAATTTTCTCAAAGAGCCCACTCTCCTATATAACCGGCTCATTAGGAATAAGCAATAGAGTGACTAACCGGGTTCCTCAAATCAAGAAGAGAGGGGATTGGAGGGAGCACTTAAAGGTAATGCCAAAGAATCTCTTTACTTGCGCCCCGGGTGTATTCAAAATGCAGGAACTTCGTGCACGCTTCTCCACCGGGACGGACCTTCGTCTTATTGGCGCTTCGAACTTCGTTTTGTACAACTCTCACAGGTGCCTTCCTCAAATTGGGCTTTCAAGGCAACACTTAGAAGACATCTCCCATCTCCCTCCAATCAAATCAAGGGACCTAGGCAGTAATGAAGATGGTGAGGAGGTTATCACCATTCAAGCTCTGTGGAAGCTAAGCAAACTTCATCAACCTGTAGAAGACTTAGATGAAGACAAAGAACAGTGGAAAAATTATGTAATCTCATTGAGAAAATTAAGGCCCAAAGTGGCTCATTAGTCATTGTAGTTTCTTTCTTCCAAAATAATATAGATTGCTTTCTGATTGAGCCAATCATCACTGTGATTATGATCAAAATCATCCAAAACCTGCATTACTGTTGCAAATAACGCCTCAACGCAAGGCGTAAATTCGATAAGGCACGCCTTACCTAAAGGCGCTTCAATCAACCAACCTGCCACAGTTAACGCCTGCACCGTAGACGTGACTTAAATAACGACTCTAAATACGGCGTGAATATATTCAAACCCCAAAGAATATAATCGTTCAACCATTAAAAGTAACGCCGTTTCCTTGGTCACTTCTTAAAAATAACACGCCCTCCACTGAGGCGTTACTCTAAGCCAGCAATGATGAGTTTCATCACATCAATCAACGCCCATTCAATGCGTCTGACGACGGTTACTATTCCCCATGCAAAAACAAATTAACGCCTTAATCAACGTCGTTTTATTTTATGAAACGCCCACCTCCTGGCCGTGAATTCCATTAAAAATGCCTTGCTTAAGGGCGTGTCTTCTTTTCGAAACCCAAAGGTCATCGGCCCCTTTCTTCTTCCTCCTTCCGTTTTCTATGTTCCCCCTTCTGCAAACCCTAACCGAGACCACCCCTCCTCCGATCTCCCTCTCCCGTTCTCTTCTCTCAATCTCCCTCTATCTCTCTTTCCCTCTTCCTAACCCGAGCCATTTAGACCCGACCTAGCACTTATCCAGGTTCTACGGGAGCGTTGGGATAGGGTGAGCCGGACTTTCCTGATGCCCTGGGGGCATATGGTTCCTACCCTAGAGGATGTGGCTAGGATTACGGGACTGAGGGTGGATGGTGAGGCTGTGAGTGGGTTCACCTATCCTGACTACACGGAGATGGCCCAGAGGTTACTAGGGCTGGATATGGTTTATGTGGTGCCGAGCGAGTGTAGGACCATCTTCCGTACAGACTTGACTACGGTGATGGGTTTGGGGGATGCCAGGCACAGGTCAGGGGAGACCCTAGGTGAGTTTGCACAGAGGCTGACTAACGGGGTGAGAGCGGCATGCTGCCAGGACCCGACTGACCGTGAGAGAGCGGATCGAGACCTGAGGAGGTTCCTGCTGCTGCTGCTCGGGAGATTATTGCTGGGGACGAAAGCCGACGTCATCAACTGCCGCTTCTTGGGCATCCTGGAGGACCTGGAGACCGTTGGCACTTATGCTTGGGGTGCAGCGCTGCTGGCGCATTTGATAGCTGATTTGTCCACGGGGACGGGACGAGAGACGACCGTCAGTGGCTTCTCACCTCTTCTTCAGGTGTGCAATTTTCTCATTTTTATATCTTTTTTCTTTTTCTTTTCTTCTTATTATCATGCATGTGAATGCCTTACTAATGCAATGCATGGATGCAGGTGTGGAGCCACCTATACATGCCGATGGGGCGCGTTGACCCACGGCCCGGGGCTGAGGGATCCTTCCCTCTGGCGCGACGCTGGTTACCAGTCGTTTTCGGTGCCCCACTCGACTACGAGTTGTGGGTTCTACGGAGAGAGTTCCGCGACTTCCCTCCCTCGCTGGTATGTATGAATGAATGATACGCATTTCTTTTGAATTGATTTGAATTGATTATGATGAAATGATAATGATATGTATGAATGCAGGTGCGGTGGAGGCCTTACGAGGGTATGACGGATGAGGGCCAACCTTGGGTCGTATCGGGACGACCTCGCTTTGGGCGCGAGCTATGGCTGCATTGCCTGAGCGAGATCGAGCCGTTACGGCTCAGGTTGGTGATGAGGACCCTGGGTCTGCCCCAGGAGTGGATCGAGGTCGGGGAGCCTCGAGGCATAGGAAAGAAGACCCGTGGTTGCACCAAGACGACCGACTGGCGGGTACGTTTCGAGGAGCAGTACGCCGACTGGCAGCGAGGCGGGACCAGAGTTGTCTCCCACGCGACTGACAGCTCCGAGTACCTCCGGCGCTACTGGGAGGTACACGCCGGCCGACCCCAGATGAGGGTCTTAGGGGTATGTATGAATGCACTTATTTCTAAATTGAATGCAAAATGTTTATATTTCTATCATGCGACTAACATGTAGTGGATGCAGGATGCGAGGGACATAGCGGCGATAGATGCCCAGGCCCACCTACACAGCCTGGAGGACCAGCTGGCCGCCACACGGGCTGACCTAGAGACCCTGGTGAGTGTTTAAATTACTTCTATATGCAAATGAAACTTTTTGTTGAATTATTGATGATTAGCCACTGACGATCTTAATGAATGCAGCGTGCCCAGCAGGGAATAGTGAGGAGAGATCCAGGGGAGGCCTCCAGCTCGAGGGGACCTAGCGCAGAGGTGACCGCGCTATCAGAGCAGCTAGCTGGAGCGGTTGCACGAGCCGAGGCAGCGGAGCGTGACCTTGCTTCACGGGTAAATTCTGAACTCAAACTCAGTCAGTTCAATCATTGATTAAATATAGCATTGTGTACTGATAAAAATTCATTCTTACAGACCGAAGAGCTTCGAGCTGCTCTTATTTGCGTAGACGAGGGCTTCCGAGCGTTGAGCTCACAGGTGAGTAATTCAATCATGCATCGTTAAATTATTGATTTATTGCATTTATTGTGGAATTGATGATTTGCTTACCCTTTTGCAGGTGGCTCAGCTTCGGGTGGTACGTACCGAGTTGGCGATCCGTGACCAGCGGATCGCAGAGCTTGAGAGGTCCCAGAGGCGACGAGAGGAGCTTCCTCAGGACGTGGCCGAGCTGCGGGTGGCTCTTGAGATGGAGAGGCGAGAGCGTGCCCGAGAGCGAGAGGAGCACCAGACGGAGCGTGCCCTGTTCCTTGAGCTTCAGCAGGCGGAGCGTGCCCAGTTCCAGGAGCTTCAGCAGGCGGAGCGTGCCCGGTTCCTTGAGCAGGTGGCAGTACGGGAGCGAGAGCTAGCCGACTCGAGGACTCAGTTGATCCTTTCTCAGGAGCGGCTACGAGTGTCCGAGGAGCGTCTTCAGCGAGGACGTGAGCGGGCACGGGCTGCGGGGTACTCCTTCACCAGCTCCACTTTTGTTGCGGGTTCTTTTCTTCGAGAGAGGAGTGAGGCAGGGGGCCAGGCTCGAGTTCCGGCTTCTTCACGGGGGCCCATGCCTCCTCCACCAGCACCAGCTCGGGACGGTGAGGAGGAGGTTGAGAGTAGGAGAGTAGAGGAGAGTGGAGGCGAGAGCTGAGAGACTTACTTGTACTCCTCCACCCTCACACCTGTACATGATAGACATGATGATATATATATATATATGAGATTTGAGTTTTTGTTACCTGAGCACCTGTGTGGTTGTAGACTTGTGTTTGTGTACTTTTCTTTCCACGTCCCTTCGTGTTTACTTTGCTTTTGCCCTGTATCTGCAGCTGCGGTTTTCACTTGAACAAACAGGTTAATTCATCTGTTCGACTTGGCCCCTTGCCCAATGAACAAGGGGTGGCAATATTCTGACCTTAATGACGGGTCAAGGGGCCAAGCCTTTAATCAAATAAGGTAAAAATGAAATAACCAGTAAAGGGGAGATGCAACATGCAAGCACACATATGCAAACAATAAAAGGAAATATGCACAGGCAGAATGCAAGCATGTGAATGAAGAATGCATCATTTATATTTTTTTGTTATTTTCCTGAAAAATGCGCCTTAGATTAGGTCGTGACTCAAGTGAAAGACGCCCTCGCAGACGGCGTGTACTTTTGAAAAGATTTTGGAATTTGACGAAAAGACGACCTGAACAAGGGCGTTAATTTTATAAAGACGACCCTCTCAAGGGCGTGAATGAAATTAAAACGCCTTAAGGAAAGGCGTGAATTATATGAAACTTCAAACAAGATTGCCAAGGCTATCCAGATCGCGGGCCCTACACGGTCACCATCTAGGATTCATTAATCTTTCTTGAATAATTAAAAGGGAGTCGACGTGCTCAAAGTTGACTTATATTCGAGATTTCACACAGTGCAATTTCTTAAGTTCGTCTTGACCATCCTGCCAGTTCGTAACTTTACCACATAGAAAGGATGGAAGAAAATATAGGGGAAGCCCATAAGGGGTTCTGGGATGCTCAAAGTAAAGTTACCTCCCCTGCCCTATACCTTTTGGGGTTCGGTCTTTGGCGTAGGGAATTTATTGCCTTTTTGCCTGTTTATAATGCACGCATACGCCCAAGGTTTTCCTTGCGGGGACTTTGCCCTCTTGACATGCTTTTCTTTTCATAACTTGACTTTCACTTTGGAATTGATTTGCATTGATGAAAAATAAACCTAATTGTACTTGGGCTTTTGTGACATTTGCTCCCTTTTGGGCCTCGACTTCCACCTACTAGGGCGGCGGACAGGCTTGGCGCATCTACCTCGAGGTCTCCCTTCCTCCCTTATGGGCCGAATAAGAAAAGAACGGGTATTGTCTTTCACTTTTAGTCAGGTTTTGACTTTCCATCAGATTTTGCACTGCTTGAGTTCAAGAATAAAGCGTGTAGTGTGTGCGGGTGTCAACCCCATTTTAAGTTACCAAGACTGATAAATGAATTCTGAATTATGACCTTTCAGGCCTTGATCTTTTGTGTGCCATGACAATAATTTGAAAGCCTTTTTTTTTTGTTTCTTTTTGGTTTCTATTTTGTTTTGGCGAATATTCTAATTTTTGGATAATATTCATTTTTTTTTGTGGGATTTTTTGGAAAATCTTCATTTTTTGTTGGACTTTGAAAAATATTCATTTTTTGTGGATTTTGGAAAATCAGGGGTAATATTTCTTAAGATACAAACCGTTCCAAGGGTGAGTTAACTCTTCACCTTCAGCATTAGTTAACTTATAAGTATTGCCAGGAAAAACTTCTTTTATAACGAACGGTCCCTCCCAATTTGGTTGGAGTTTTGAACGGGGGCCACCCGGCTTAACAAAAATTCTCTTGATTACCATTTCACCGACTTTAAATTTTCTCTCAATTACTTTCTTTTGGTAAAAACGTGAGAGCCTATTTTGATAAACGTGCGCATGCTCAGCGGCGACCAGACGCTTCTCATCTAGGAGTTCCAATTGGGCAAGGAGTGAATTATGACGTTCATCAATAGAGAGCTCCTCATCCAATTGTACTCGCAGAGAGGGAATAAGAATCTCATAAGGGACTACTGCCTCCATCCCATAAGTGAGGGCAAAAGGGGTTTGCCCAGTGGGAGTGCGAATGAAAGTGCGGTAGGCCCACAGAGCTTCAACCAACTTGTCCGGCCAATCCTAAAATTTATTAGCCTCACACGTCTTTTTAACGATCTTGATCAAAGTTTTGTTAGTTGCCTCTGCTTGGCCATTGCCCTGCGGATAATAGGGAGAAGAATGATGCAATGCAATGCTATACCTGTTGCAGAGATCCTTGAGATCTTGAGTGATAAATTGAGGTCCGTTGTCGGTGACGATGGTGCTCGGGATGCCGAACCTCGTGATGATGTTCTTCATAATGAATTTACAAACGGTTGATGCTTTAATTTCCACGTAAGCTTCTGCTTCCGCCCACTTGGTGAAGTACTCCGTTGCCGTGAGAATGAATGATTTTTGCTTGGTCAGGAGGTTCGAGTCACCAAGAGGTCCAATGATGTCAAAAGCCCACATGGAAAAAGGCCATGGGGAGGATGTAGGATGGAGTGAAGAAGCAGGAGAATGAATCTTGTCGGCGTGCAGTTGGCACTTAACACACCTACGAACATAGATAGAGCAATCCTCTTCTAGAGTTGGCCAATAGAAACCTAGCCTAAGGATTTTCTTAGCTAGCATCTGGCTGTTCACATGACCACCACACACACCAGAATGCGCCTCTTCCACGACTTTCCAAGATTCATCATCATCGAGGCATCTCAATAAAACACCGGTGAGCCCTCTTCTGTAGAGCACACCTCCAACCAAAGTATAACGCTGAGCCACTCTTCTAATTGCTTTCTTTTCTTCTGCTGTGGCTTCTTCGGGATAAGACTGATCATTACAGTATCTGGCAATCTCATAATACCAAGGTTTCTCTTCGTCAGCCAACTCTTCTTCCCAGTCCAAAAGCATAACCTCTTTGCCTTTAAGATTTTCTTTCTGGTTGGCCTTCTCGAGCACCTGATCCCTAATATCAAGGAAAGCACGATCCTTAATAGCTAGAGTGTCACGCTGATGAATCAGAGGGACATGGAAATCACGCTCAGGAGGGAAGACTAAAGCAGAAGCTAAAGAAGCAAGAGCATCAGCTAGAATGTTCTGACTGCGAGGTACGTGAACGAAGATTAATTTGGTGAAGAGTTTGGCATAAGCTGAAGCGAGTTCCTGGTAGGGTTTAAGCTTAGGATTGATAGTGCGGCACTTGACCAACACCTGGCGCAGAATGAGTTGACTATCACCGACAATCCGCAAGTGAGTGACACCATATCGATGAGCGGTTTGTAGACCGGCCAAAAGAGCTTCATACTCGGCTATATTGTTGGTGACGGGGAAAGTGAGCCGAGCAGCAAATGGAATGGTGACCCCTTCGGGTGTTAAAAGAACCATGCCGATCCCTCTTCCTTGAGAATTAAGAGCTCCATCAAAATGTAACGTCCACATAGGATCAAGGGGTTGATTAATGGACATTAATTCTTCATCTGGGAACTCAGAATTAACAGGATCAAAATGAGGTAGAGGATGATGAGCAAGATGTTCGGCAATGGCATAACCTTTGATAGCTTTTTGTTGAATGTAAGTGATATCAAACTGGGAGAGGAAGCTTTGCCAGCGCGCTAAGCGATCAGTGAGGACAGATTTTTCAAGGAGGAATTTGATTGGATTCATGCGTGCAATGAGGTGAACCTCGTGAGCTAGGAAATAATGTTTTAATTTCTGAACTACCCAAACCAAAGCTGCACAAGTCTTCTCCATGGCTGAGTACCTCTGCTCACAGGGGTTAAGAAGTTTAGACAAGTAGTATGCTGCCCTTTCCTTACTTTCTTCATCCACTTGAGCTAAGACAGCACCTACAGAGTCATCCAGGACTGAAACATACAGAATAAGTGGTTTGCCTGGAATTGGTGGCCTCAGGATAGGTGGATTGGCCAAATAATCCTTCAATCCATCAAAGGCCGCCTGACACTTGTCATCCCAATTAAACTTGACTCCCGGCTTAGTAAGCTCGTAGAACGGCCTACATCTTTGTGAATGCTGGGAGACGAAGCGGCGAATGAATTGCAACCTCCCTATTAATCCTCGAACTTCCTTCAAATTCTTGGGAGGAGGCATATCTCTAATGGCTCTCGCCTTGTTGGGATCGACTTCAATTCCCCTCTTACTGACAATGAATCCAAGCAACTTCCTTGAAGAAACGCCAAATACGCACTTCTTGGGGTTCATTTTCAATTGATATTCTCGTGACCTCTGTAGAACCTTAGCTAGAACCCCAGGGTGCTCAATCCTTGTCCTTGATTTCACTACCAGGTCATCCACATACACCTCAATATAAATATGAATCATGTCATGAAAAATAGCCATCATAGCCCTCTGGTAGGTGGCTCCAGCATTCTTAAGTCCAAAGGGCATAACCACATAGCAATATGTACCCCATGGTGTAGTGAATGATGTTTTCTCTTGATCCTCTTCAGACAGACGAATTTGATTGTAACCTGAAAAGCCATCCATGAATGAAAGAGTTTCAAACCCTGCCGTGTTGTCGATCAGAACATCAATATGAGGGAGGGGGAAGTCATCTTTAGGACACGCCCGGTTGAGATCCCGGAAATCTATGCAAATTCGAACCTTTCCATCTTTCTTCATAACCGGGACAATGTTAGCCACCCAATTGGGATAGAGGACGACTCTAACAAATCGAGCCTTATGGAGTTTATCAACCTCTTCTTTCATCTTCAAAGCCATGTTAGGGTGGAAACGCCTCAACCGTTGTTTGACCGGGACAGACCCTGGCTTAAGTGTAAGGCGGTGTTCAACGAGCGCAGGGTCTAATCCAGGCATATCTTCATAGCTCCATGCGAACGTGTCCTTGTATTCTTGCAGAACCAAAATGAGCGCCTCCTCCTCGGAGGGCGGTAAATTCTTACTGATGAGGATAATCCTAGGGTCTTCCTCGGTACCCAGATTGATTTCTTTGGTTGGCTCTTCTACAGAGGCTGATGGTTCATCGAAACGTCTCATGCCACTAGCAAAGGCATCAGCCTCGTCCTCATAGTCTTCATAACTTTCTTCCCCCTCTTCAATAGGGTCTTCCTCATTCATGATTTCATAAACGCCCAAACCCTCATGAGCAGCAACAGAATCTTCATATTCTAATTCTGGCAGGATAATCGGTTCTTCCACAAATTCAGGGATTGCTAAACAAGCTTGGCATCTGACAGCCAACTCCAACAAAAATCTTCGGGGAATCTGCCTACCCTTGGCCTTCTTATGTGGAACTAACCCCTGATTTTTATTATTAGAAGGAAAGGAGGAAGAATAGGAACAACTAGCTTGACTAGGGGAAGGAGATGAAAAAGCAGATACAGGAGGTGACACAGAGGAGGGCCCCTCACCAGAGGGGGAAAAGAGTTTTACCAAGGAATCTTGGAAGAGCGGCCCCTGGGTTGGGACGCACTCGGGAGAAAAATAGGAGGTCTCCTCAATAGAAATGGAGGATTGGGATGTTGGAGATTTGGCATTTTTTTTTCATTTTTATATTTTCCTTTTTTTTATTTTCTTTTTCCAGTAAGAAGCAATGTGAAGGGGAAATAGCAGGAGGAGTGGAGATTGCAAGATTGGAGAAAGATTTAATCAAAGATGGCCCACTCGGGGGTGAGATGGAGATTTTAGAAAATCGCTCGAGGAGCGAAGGAGCAATCGGGAGGGTAATCTGAATTGAATCGGGAGACAAGTTGATGGTAATTGGTGGTGGTCGCGGCACGTGACCAAACCAACGGGAATAGAGAGAAACCAACACAGATGGATGCACAGAAGTGAGGGAGAAAAGGCCGGCCCACAGCCTATCCACGGAAAAACCTTCTTCAAAAGGGACATCTGGCTCCCCAGTATCTGTGTAATCACTTAACATCTGCCTTTTATCTGCGATTGCTACTGGCATTTCAATCAGTTCTTGAATCAGCGGCGGCCACTCTGGATCTGTCGACATGAACAGGCGGCTCAGAGAGATTGTGATGTCATTCATGTCAAACCACCTGTACCAGTCACATTCTGGATCACCCATTTTTCTTCTTTTATCTGGCCTTAAAGACTCTAGGGCCTTGTAGGTGGCTAGTGGGGCAATGTGACGAGCAAACTGTCTGGCGTGCACATCTTGACAATCAAGCAATGAAGTAATGACGGTAGTCTGCTCATTGTTCTGAATGCCACCGGTAACAAAATGTGTCTTTAAAGTCCAGGTGAGCGGCTGGCGGTCTGGTTTGAAGGTGGACGTCATAACAGCCCACGGCTCTCCTTCATTCTTGCCCGGTGCTTTATAGCCTAAGCCGCCTCGTGCAATCATCTTTTGAGGCTTAAAAGGCCTAATCCTGCCCTGGAGCTTGGCGCCCAGGCCCTTGCCATCTTGATATCCCATTTTCAATAGAATGTTCCAGCCGGGGGTATTCATCATATTTTTCTTTTTCTTCCCCTTAGAAGGCAGGGGTGTCATAGCCACTGTGGTAACAGTCTCAGATAGCATAGGCCGTGGACGGGGAATGTCCAGCACAGATAATAACGGCTTGTTAGCAGGCCATATGGAAGGAACTGATGAAGCTACATGAATGTCTTCCTCTGGCAAGATCGGCACGCTGGTCACCTTGATAATGCGGCCCTTGTGCGGAAACTTGAGGCACTGATGGTTTGTAGAGGGCACTGCGTCAAGCTGCTGAATATAAGGGCGACCCAGAATGCCATTAAAAGTCGGATCCATATCCAGAATATGAAAATCTGCCGTAATGGTGGCTGGACCCAAACTGACTTTGAGAGTAATCATACCCAGAGGGGGTTTCTTCGTATTGTCATATGCCGTGACAGTAATGGTGGATGGCCGAATCTGGCTCTCAGGGATACCGCATAACTTCAGAGTGCTCGGAGGCAACACATTGATAGATGCACCGGTGTCTACCAAACACTGCTTGACGGCCACTTTGTTGATATCAACCGTAATACATAGGGCATATTTTCTTGCCGGTAGAGGTGCTAACTCATGTTCATGGAATGTGATTGCCGGCTGACTGCTAGCAGGGGTCAAGACTGTAATTATCTGTTCAACCGGAAGGTCTTCATTGACCATGACTTTCTGCAGGTATTCCTTCAGGGCCAACTGATGAGTGGTGGACCTCTTGATCAATTCAAGAATGGAGATTCTGGCTGGAGTGCGGTCCAAGTGTTTTAATAAATCATACTGAGTTCCCGGCACCGAATCTTGTTCCTGCTCTTGCTCTTGTGACCCCTGCACGGGCTCTAGCTCTCTCTGTGGGAAAATACGATGGAATATCCGTCCACTGCGGAGCGGCGCTACGCCTTGACGCGCCTCTGTCGGGGCAACAATAGGAGGAGGGTTGGAAGAGGAAGAAGGAATGTTGGTAGTAGAAACCCTGCTAGGGGATATCGAAGGGGAATTCAATAAAAGGGGCGCCCCTGTAGGAGGCGTAGGAGGAACATCTGACGGAGATTCCCGCGCAGGAGGCGTGGGAGAAGGGAGGGATATCCGAATGCGAGGAGTATTGGCGGGTGGTGGAATAAGGAGAGATCGTGGCACAAAAGGTGGTTGAAATGATGACGGAGGAACTCTAGCCGGTGTAGGAATGGTAGGGGGTGTAGCGGGTGCTGGTGGTGAGCGAAGTAGGAGTGGCCTGGACGGCGCGGATGTAGGATTGGTGGTGGAAGGTGGTGCGGTAGGTTGCGGAGGTGGTAAGCGGTTAAGGAGAGAGCGAGTCGGCAGAGCCGCGGGATTGATGGGGGTAGATGGGTTGACGGGGCGTAAAAGAGAACGTCCCGATTGAAGATTGACAGAAGAAGAAGGAGTGGTGCGTAAAAGGCGCGGAATTTGATGTTGAGTTGGATCATGGTGAAATGCCCCGACAGAGGCATTTTCTTCGTGCCATCCCTGCCCTCTCTCCACTTCGTAGAGAGACGTGACAGGGTTCACGTGTTGATTAGGAGCGTGCTCCGGCAATGGATTACGGACGATCCCCATATCCTGCTGGGGTGCTGGAGCTGGTTGTGGCTGAACTTGCTGTGGAGCTGGCTGCTGTTGTTGCTGATTTTGCTGTTGCCGAGAAGCCCTTCTTTCTTTCATAGCGGCTATGTATTGTCTCATCTCATCCCAATTGATATCACCCTGGTCATTTAGATCGTAGATGTAATCTCTGAAATGGAAGCAACGATCCAGGTTGTGACCAGGGCCACGATGAAAGGCACAATAGCGGGATGTGTCAACGTTAGCGGGCCACACGGTTCTTTCCCTTGGCAAGGCGAGCAAGTTGGCGGCCATCAGGGCATTAAAAATATCGGGGAGACTTTCAGGGAGTGGAGGATAGTGGTCCCTTTTGGGGCCAAGTGGTGGTCTCCGTTGTTGTTATTGGCCGTAGTTGGCGGGCGGAGGCACTTGATGGTATTGTGGTGGAGCTGGGGGGTCTATGCGGGGGGCTTGGTTTTGTGATGGAGCGAAGGAGCGTTGAGGCGCGAATTGGGGTGGTGGAGTAGGGTTAAAATGAGGGTTTTGTCGTGGAGGCGGTGGTGGACGTGGGTTAGCTTGATGATGGGGGTTGCCAACTACGCCAACTTGCTCATTTGTGACAGTGCCTTCCGTCGTAGGCCCGCTGTTGACATTTGTATTCTTTTTAAATAGCCGAGGCTTCGGCTCAAACATGCCCATGATGGGCGAGTCCTTCATTTGTGTTTGTATATAACGAGCTCTTTCATAGAGCTCTTCCATAGTTGTCAGCCGATTCATGGCCAAAATGTGCCGGAATTGAGGAGTTGCATTAGAAATAATCATTTTTACTTGCTCCTGTTCCGACAATGTGTCTTTTAATTTCTCGGCCATAGACCGCCACCTATCAGCAAATACAATGAAGTCCTCCTCGGGCTTCATTTTCTCGGCAACTAAATCTGTAACAGAAAGGGAAGGTCCCACCCGGTCTCTGTACTTTTGCAGGAATTTTCTTTGAATAACATCAAAATCGCCGGCATCAGCTGGCTCCAGAGAATAAAACCATTCGAGGGCTGGCCCCTCAAGAGACCTCCTGAATAAGTAGGCTAGGGAGGCCTTATTGTCTTGCCAAAAGGAAGTCTCATATCGGAAATCCTTTAAATGAATGAATGGGTTGCCCGTCCCATTATATCGCCGGAAATTCGGCATTTCAGAAGGTGGTAAATGGAACACTGGCAATGTAGGAAGAGAAATTTCCGGAGCATTCTTAGTCGCTGTAACCTTCTTGAGCTGTTCCTCCATGCTAGCCAGTTTCTGAAGCAAGAGAGTACTGGTATCGGGCTCGACCGGGGCCTGATTCTGAGCAAAAGAAGGTGGTATAGGCGTTCGTAGAATCCGAGGAGGTTGGAAGGATTGATGCCTAACCGCTGAATAGCTCGCCTGCTGGGCCGGCATGGCCGCAGTAGGCGTTTGTGGGCGAGAGGAGGGGGGATGTAAGACCGCCTGGTCATTAACAATCTGATGGCCACTCACGGCCGGAGGGGGATTAGAAGAAAACACGAAAGAACCGACTTCCCCTTTAAAGCGGCCTGAATGGCTTGCCGCTGGGAGTCATCCAACTGGGAGAGAGCTTGGATCAAATCTGTGACATTAATGGATGGGGAAGGGTTCCCCGAAGTGTTGGAAAGCGGAACTTGAGACGAAGGGTCCGCCTCATGAGTAGTGGTATCAACCACATGAACTTGTGAGTAATGGGGGTGAGGAGGAAGGTAGTTCCCCTCATAATAAACAGAATCCTGGAGAGGGTCCTCATATTGACCAAATATGTTCTCATTCTCATCATCATAAGAGTACCCGTTGCCTGACATGTTGATGGTTTTACCTGATCGGAGTTTCATTCTTAAGAGAGAGAATGTTTAATGAAGGAATTATCACAAAATATTTAATCCAAACAAAGCAATCAAATCACCCAACTATGTTTATGCAAACAAGGTTGGCAAGAAATGCAAGATTTTAATGTTTGATGTTTGAATTAGGGTGGATTATTTGTGAAAGTTCACTCTTTTGCCAAATGAGACCTAGTTTGATCCAAGTGTAACCTCCGGGTCAACTAAGTTTTTCTCTCTCTTTAATCACGCATAGGTTCTCTAAACTCCAGGTACTTCAAGGGTACAACCAGCCCGGCGTCCGTGAGGGAATCCACGGGTGCGGGGACTTATGGAGGTCTTGGAAAAGGGATTTCCGGTCCAAAGAGACGGAATGCTCAATGGAGGGTAGTCCCGATTCCAAGAAGGGTGTGTGGATCCTAGGATAGAGAGAGGAGGTCTCTCAACCAAGCCAACCAATCAAGACAATCCAAATAGCAATATAATATCAAGATAGATGCCAAGCAATGAATCAGAGCTAATCTGTGAAAAAGAACAGTAAAGAAACGCCCTGGGGAAGGGCGTTTTCACAGCAGGAGGAAAAGACACGCCCTGCGGTAGGTCGTGACAAAAGGCAAACACGGCAGCGTGGCTGTCGTTAAACTCTGTGAGGGGTTCACAGACGGTAGGAAAACACGCCTTAAGCTGAGGCGTTATAAAGAAAGGACGCCTCCACAGGAGGGCGTCAAAACTCAGATAAATGCCCTGCTTATAGGCGTTACTAAAAACCTGAAACGCCTCTGAGGGAGGCGTTAATCCACAGACAATATGTGAAGCAGCAATTACCGGCAGTTATGATGAAAAGAAACGCCCTAATGCAAGGTGCTGATAAGAAATGAAACGCCTCAGGGGAGGGCGTTAATCCACAGGCAATATTATGAGCAAGCAGCAGACAGCAGTTATGATAAAGAGACGCCCTGGGAATGGGCGTTAATCAATAAAACACGTCCCTGGGAGGGGCGTTAAATAGCAGACGATATGATGAGTAAGCAGAACACCAGCAGATGCAATAAACCCACGCCCTGAAAGGGGGCTTTAATCAATAACACACGTCCCTGTGGGGGGCGTTAAATCAAAAGACGCTGTAGTGGAAGGCGTTACTAAACAGCAATTGACTGATCCGGGGAGTGTGCAGGGTGCACAGTAAGGGAGAGGGTACCGAGGGTACCGAGGGGAAAGGGCACACGAGGGTGCCTAAGGGGAGAGGACACACGAGGGTGTCAAAGGGGAAAGGGCACACGAGGGTGCCAATGGAGATGGTAATCAATAAAGAAAACAGTGGAAGTCCCACCGTGATCGCCAATTTGTAGATCGGATTAAAATCCGCTCTTTAATATATAAAAAAAAAGCAATATAATGGTGAAAGCAATAAAATAGCACGAGGTGCTAATGTGGAGAGTGTGTGATCGCCAGAGACACGAGGGTCTCAAGAGGAGATGAATAAGAGGAAAGTGATCGCAATTACCTAGTAAAGATGGAAACGCGGGATGGTGTGGATTTCCTCCTCCAACTTCAAACGGCCGGTCGATGAAGTGGGTTCTCTTCAGTTGATTACCTTGTAAAAAAAAGACAATAAAAGACAGACAAAAGAGAGGGGATCAGCCAAGGTGCAGATAGTATCAATCCAAACTAACAAAAAATGATGAAAACGGCATCAACAGCGCACCTCTTTTTTTGTTTTTTTTAATCCCCTAGCAGGGAACTAGGGAAAGGATATGAAAAATGATGCTTAATGCAATAGAATAACTAACGACCGGGTGATGATGAGGAGATGTTAAGAGGAGACGAACAACAAAACAACAGATGGAACCCTGCTCTCCCTGACGAGAGTAAAGGGAAAACCGTGGAGATGAAGGCAACAGGCGCTTGATTGGAACGTGCCTGAGGAGGTTCCTGCTCTTAACCCTTTTAGTTGTTAACCTTTTACACGATCAAACGAGATTTTCTTTTATAGCTTCAATCGGATATGATCAAACAAGGAAGTGATAAGAACGGGTAATGAGGCATCCAGGGAAGGATTAAGATCGAGCAAGAGTCCAAGGATGGTAGGGAACTGTGAGGGAATAACAAAAAAAGGAAGGACTCTGGAGTGAAACACGCCTTAAGACAAGGCGTATCATTATAAATTGACGACCTGCCACAGGGCGTTTATTAAAACACGACCTAGGAAAGGCCGTTTCTTCCTGGATTTAATTTTGGAAATAAAAACTTCTTTGTTTTAGCATCAAGGGAACACGCCTGAGATAACGGCGTTTCTTAAAAACACGCCCTGATGAAGGACGTTACTTAGAAAATGCTTTTATTTTGAAAATAGATAATTCCAAAAATTAACGGATAATACCAGGAATTGACGCCCTCAAGTATGGTCGTCCTTTCTTTTGAATCGCCCTATGACAGGTCGTTACTTTCAGAAGTAACGCCCTTCGTCAAGTCGTGAATCACGAAAAATGCAGAAAAATGCATAAAATTCACAGAAAAATAGAAAAACTTCATGTTATAGGAATATTGAAGTCCACTTGGGGCGTTTACATAATGACATGAAATTTGATCAACATAACGTCAATTTTGGCGTGTCTACAGTCGTGTGTGATCGTGGAGTTCCTTTCGTGTGTCCGTGGATCTTCTTAGATCTACGTGTGTGTGTGGATCTATTTAGATCCGGTCGTTTTAGTGTGTGGAGTGCTACATCTGTCGCAGCGTGCGTATGTATTGTTGATCCGACTGTTGGATCGTGTTGGAGACCTCGTCTCCGTGTGTGTGTGTGTGTGTTGGGGCGCATCCCCGTGTGTGTGGGCAGGCGTCGTCCTGCGTGTGTGTTTGGAGCGTCATCTCCGTTTGGGGATGTTGGGTTCGGTGCTATGTATTCAGAGGGGGGGTGAATAAATATACCCTTTAAAAACTTTCGCCGAATTAAAATCTAATGCTCACTAGAAAGCTAACAAGACAAAATAAGACAACCTGAAAGAAACTAAACTAGTCTTCTGTTGAACCAGTACTCAAATAGGTGGAACGCACCTAATCATTCACCTAGCGGAAGCAACAACATATAGAGAAATCAAACCACAGTCAAACATATAGTGTGCGCAGCAATGAGATGAACACATATAGAAAATCAAACCATATCGACCCTATGCATTCATCTAGCGCCACACTCACAAAGAGATCAAACCACTGCACAATGATTTTTAGGTGGTTCGGTCCTGCAGACCTACATCCACCCCACACTCAACTCGAGTGTGGATTCCGCTGACTCACAGCTTGAACAGCTGGGCATCACAGCTTGCCATACAATCCGCTGAGCCTCACAGCTTGCTGTCCGAGGAATCCTCCTCGCCTGCTGAGCCTCACAGCTTGCTCTGCTGGGCAATACAGCTTAGCCGTCCAGTGGAATCCTCCACTGCAAGTGCTGACTAACAGCTTGAAGAAATGTTCAAAAAGAAAATAGGAAAATGGGAAACAAATAGCAATCGGAAGGCTGTAAACAATGAAGCACAATGTGGCTCAGAATGAGCTGACTGGCCTGGATTTGATCCACGGTCCAGTGAAGGCAGATCTTCAGAACGAAGCTTCTCTCTGCCTCTCTTCTTCTTCTCTTCACACTCTGCTCGAGCTCTCTATCTCTCTCTTTCTCTTCTTTTTCTTTTTCTTCTCTGCTTCTTCTGCTTCTCTATTCTTTCTCACAGTATCGTGCAGGCTTTCTTCTCCTTCAGTCGATCACTCTCACTGTATAGACTTTGCCTCTCGATCAAATCTTATTCAGACAAAGGAGTCTTCATTTATATAGAGCAGTAGGGTGGATAGGGTCGTGTGGCTTCCACATTTCTCACCCAAAGAATTTCACCAGAACCGAGGCATTTCGACCACCTGGCAGCATCCTGGCTGGGCTGCTTCCACGTGTCATAATCTGGGCACCTCGTCCTTCCTTGGATCACGTGCCTTCATTAGGCTTCACGAAGAGTGCCTGTCAGACAGAGAATCAAGTTATCAGTTTAAGTCTAAAACCCTGTACAGACATTGCAGGATGCAGTGTATAGACTTCAGACTGTATAGACTTTGTGAACTCGACTGCAGTGTATAGACTTCAGACTGTATAGACTTTGTGAACTCGACTGCAGTGTATAGACTTCAGACTGTATAGACTTCATATATGCAGAGCTATGCGATGTACAGACTTCCTATATGAAGGCAACCGCTGTACAGACTTGCTGAAGTGTAATGCAATGTGCAGACTTTGAAGAACATTCAGCATCCAGTGTATAGACTAGGCAATGTAAAGACATGCCAGTGTATGGACTTGATGAGCGTGCAGCAATGTGCAGACTTCAATGCATGAAGAAGCACTGTGAAGACTTAGACAGACACAACATGCAACAATGTATAGACTTGAAACACTAGATGCACGATGTACAGACTTCAACTAAAATGATGCACAATGTGTAGACTTGAATGATGTGCAATGTACAGACTTCATGTTATGCATGAGACTCTAAGTAAGACAGACGATGTGCAGACTTAGCCAGCATTCAACTCGATGTATAGACTTCATGAATGATGCATGCAATGCACTGGACAATGTATGGACTTAGCCGATGCAAACTAGTCCGATGTACAGACTTGCTCATTATTCAGACTTTATGAACTATGTACAGACTTGCCAAAGGAAAGGCTGTACAGACTTGATGCAATGTAAGACAATTGAGTGTATAGACTTCACGATGTGAAGACTTGCCAAAGACAACTGGATGATGTACAGACTTGAGCGAAGCAAAGTCTGTACAGACTTGAAGGTTCACAATGTGTAGACTTTGGCAAAGCAACGATGTACAGACTTGCACAGTTCAAGGATGTATAGACTTTACGTGAAAGCCCAATGTACAGACTTGCAGAACTGAACGTAGGTAAAGATCCCAGTGTATAGACTTCGAAGTTCACTGACGGATGTACATACTTCACCTCGAGCAAGCAACAGTGCAGTGTATAGACTTTGAAGAATGATGCATGACGCTGTACAGACTTCACTTGAAATAGTCCGATGTACAGACTTTGCCTAACACAGTCCAATGTACATACTTGCTGATGCATTGTATAGACTTACATGAGACGCTCAATGAGACGCTCAATGTACAGACTTAGTCTGATGCGTTGTATAGACTTGCATGAGACGCTCAATGAGACGCTCAATGTACAGACTTAGTCTGATGCGTTGTATAGACTTGCATGAGACGCTCAATGTACAGACTTCAAGTCTAGTGTATAGACATTGCCTTAGACGCTAAATGAGACGGATGTTGTGCAGACTTGCTGGTCAAACAGACACAGACTCTATACAGACTTTAGCGTGCAGACATGCAGACAATGTGAATGTATAGACTTAACACAACGATGCAATGTTTAGACTTGTGTTGACGCTGCAGGATAACAACCAATGTATAGACTTTACAAATGCAAGCAATGCAGCAATGTATAGACTTTGGGCTTGGCATGCAATGTATAGACTTTGAGCACTAATGCCACAATGCAATGTATAGACATGCAAGTTATATGAGCTGCACTGTATAGACTCTGCTATGCATGAAGACGAGTGTATAGACTTGGAAATCTGGGGGCGTCGACGCATCTAAGAAGGGGGTCGACCCATGATGCATGGATGTATATACTTGTGTTCTAAACGATGCACAAACACAACACAAAGTAGTGTATAGACTCTACGGGTCGACGCAGTGGTCCCATGCGTCAACGTATCCAGCCTTATCTTCAAAGCCATCTGAGGCATTTCAAGGCTGCGTCAACCTCGTGGACTCAATGGGTTGACGCCAACTGAACTTCTTACGAGATGTAAAGACTCAATGCGAATCTGATGTAAAGACTTGAAGGGGGTCGACCCATCTAAGAAGGGGGTCGACCCACAGAGCTAGCACACTCATGCATTCTCCACAGAACAGATCAGATATAACACACTCATGCATTCTCCACAGAATAAATCAGTCATATGCATTCATGTTGCTATCATTCAATGTGATGTTCTTAGCAAAACAATATGGTGACTCATTTATGTTGCTATCATTAAAACACCACATAATCATCAAAGCACAAGGGACACAACAATCTCCCCCTTTTTGATGATGGCAACATAATGAGTCACACTGACTCGTCAAACTATTCTCCCCCTTTGACATAATCAAAAAGAGAGGAAATGGTTTGAAAGACAAAATTCAGCACATAAAGTCTGAGAATGAATCATGGTTCATTAAAATGAGGTTCTCCCTTATGACAATGAAACAGCTCTCCCCCTATCAACATGCAAGATGTACTACTCTCCCCTTAAAAGCAGATGACCCATAACTCCCCCTGAAGCACAAGAATGAACTCTGGTTATCCAATAAATCAATCTGAAATCTGTCATTACAAATAATCTAAACTCTGGTTGTGGTACCTCACATATGCATGAACAGAATGAAACAGGTGGAAAGTCCACAGAACCAGAACTTATTGCAAAATAAGATGGAAGATTCCAACAGTGTGGAGAGTAAAGTGATTGATGATAGAAAGGCAAGAGTAGATAACAATCATCACAAGACATCTCAATGAATAATCAATATCAAGATTTATGTTGATCAGGCTATCTGGAAAGAATATGATCTTGAGGGATTTTAATGCTTGCACCACTTCAATAAGTCTTGAGAAGTATAGACTCTTCTATCATAAAGGGTTATGAAGTGGCAACTTAACCAATCTGATTTAATTATGATGTATACCAAATTTGTCAAATTAAACTCAATACTCATATCTGAATCCAAGTTTTAATAAAGGTGAACCAAATATTCAGATAACACTCAAAATCAATCATCTTTATCTTACATACATGATATCAATGACTCTTTTAAGAGTTACGTATATTAGTATTGATGTTAAACACTTTTTCCAAGAATATGAGTTGACAGACTTTTCAATATATTTTCATTTGAAGCACATAATATTTTTTCCTGAGCAATTTAGGTTGATCAACACCTTTTTACATGAGGCACAACACGTCTCAGGTGAAGTGACCCAGTTACTCAGTGTGATAACTGTCATTGCCTCTCAACTTTGAGAACAGAGTTAGCAATATGAGTGTCTTTTTACATGAGAAGACACCTTGATCAGAGGCCAGACTCCCCAGTTACTCAACACAAATAAGCCATTGCTCTATCAGGTTTTGTTGATAAATTTTTATCTGAGATAACTATGGCACCTCATGACATGAGTTACTTTATTTCATTGATAAAGAATCCAGTTTCTCAGTGACCAGGTCATTGCTCTGAATTCACAATTTTTCATTTAGTCAACATTTCTCAAGTTAATGTTTAACCACAGCACTCACTCTATGTATCTCTACCAAAGTAGCCTTGATTTCAAATTTTTAGATATCAGATGAGAGAGTCTAAGGTTTACTTGACACATGTGGTTAAAGTTTATTAAACCTTATCATTCATATATTTTCATTTCATTTAATTACAAATCTGAGAATACATTAATCTTATATCAGTCTGATTCAGTGGTAGTTCTTAAACCTATATGATAGGAATTTCTACAAAATTCTCAGACTGAATTGCATGACATGCAGCTTAAGTTCCTCAGATCAGAACAATAAATTTAGCTGACCAACAATCAACAGTAGAAACAAATCAGTCACACCAGCTAAGAGATATATGAAGAATGAGTATAAGCTGGTGGAAGAGTGAATCACCAATAGAGAAATGTTTCAGAAGAGTGTACATCAACACACTGCAACTGAGTCTGGAATTCAGACAGATCAGCTGACAGGTAGTATCATGAAGAGAGTTGAAGGAAACTCTTCTTTAACAACTCAACGAATAGAAGGCAGAATCCATTTTCAAGAGAGAGAGATATGACATCAGATGAGAGTTGATCAATTTACTAGACAAAAAGAGTTCATGAGGTGAAGAAGAGATGAAATAGGAATGCTCCCCCTGTCGAAATGTAATGGAATATCTTTTTAGGTTTTTCAAAGAATTATGACATGCACTACTCTTCATATATGCAGTATGCAACAAATCTGATAAGGAGAGCATGATGACAAAGTGACAGCAGACAAGCTCCCCCTGACAAAATGCATGATATGCAATGAATCATTTCTTTTCAGATTTTATTTTCTTCAAATTGATGATATGCAGTACATTGCTCTATATGAAGACATGCCCCTAGGTACTTGGCGGAGAATTTGTTCTCAAGGACCATCTCACACATAGTAAGAACCTTCAAGCAGATTTCCCTGCCTTTTAGTAGCTTACCATTTGATATATCAGGGTTATGCGAAGATATGCAGTGCAAAGAAGTCCTATATGCATTGAAATACATGCAGACTACAACAATAAGCAAATGATAGTCATGCAAAGCAGTCCTATGTACATTGATATACATGCAGACTATATGCACTAGATGACCCATTCAAACTCAGTGCAATAGATGGCAGAAGAAGAACATCAAATTTATGCAGAATTAAATTCAGTAGCTGAGTCTGGAATGCAGACTGATCAGCTAGACAAGAAGAAGACATCAGAAATCAGACAAGTATTTCAACAATTTCAGATGATGAAATTTAAACACAGTTTTTCAGAACTGACCTGAATAATGCAATCCTGGGGGTTTCATTCTTGAGTGCCTTGGCTTATTAATCCCCCTTTATTCATTCCAAGGCACACCTGCAGCAAAGCAATCACTTTGATCTTGCAGGAACCCAAGAAGTCTTGGGTCCTGAATTAGCCCTGACAAGTGTTCTGAACAATCTTTTAGCCATGTTATCATCATGATCCATTATGTAACAACTATCCATGGAATGACCATATTTTCCACAATATCTGCATGATGTAACAGCTCTTGAATTCTTTTTGTGAACATTTGTATAATCATGGAATCCATGTAAGTTAGCATGAAGATTTCTGTTACTTGCATGAAATTTTGATTTACCATTACCTGTCCACCAGCATTCAAAAGCTCGGTGGCCAGGTTTTCCACATTCAGAACATACAAGTGTCTTTCCTTTAAAAATAGTTTTATTTCTGCCCAAAAAATCTCTATTTGCAGGGAATCTGATAAATTTAGAATTAAAGTGATTTCCCTGAGCATACCAGCAGTCTTTGACCGCATGCCCATGCTTACCACATTCAAAGCACCTAAGGTGCTTGCCTTTTGAGTTATTGTTACCCCAATAGTTTTCAGTCCTGCACTCATTTGCCTTGTGCCCTGGCTTGTTGCAAGTGAAACAGATAATATGCTGGCCTGAAGTAGATTTATATCTATGTGGGCCATGAGCATGTGTGAAAAATCTAGAATTCACATTGTTGTCTTCTTTCATTGTAAAGCATGCATTCATTAGATGACCGCGCCTACCACAGTAATAACAAGATGCATTAGATTTCTTAGTGGCATGGTTTCTATCAGATGAATTCCTAGAATGTATTGCTTCACTAGCATGCTCATCTTCAATCAACAGTCTGCACTCATCCATTACATGCCCTATCTTGCCACAATAATGACATGATACTTGAGTTTTCCTAGTGACATGATTACTAACAGGCTGACTAGATGCATGAGAATGAGTACATGAAGCATGAGCATTTTGCATTGACCCATTACATTCAGCAGAGCTAACAGATTTAATGACACAAGTAGGGACATTTCTAACCCCATCTTTCTTTCCATTCTTGTTCGATTGTTTAACTTTGTTCACAATTCTTGTTTGTTTTTTAGCTTTCTGTGCCTTAAATTGAAAGACAGATGATGAAGGTGTTTTCAGATTTTTGTTTTGTTTTAGGGATTGATTTGAGGTACCAACTACATCAGAGCTTTGCACAAAAGTGGTGTATAGCTGGTTTTTAGTGATTTCCTTAACATCAGAACTGCACTTTATCCCCTCTCTTGAATTATCATCTCTACCTTTCATGACAGCTTTCATTTTTCTGTCATTCTTAGCAGAATCAATTTCTGAATTTTCCAGATCATGAATTTTATTTTCCAAGGATGCTATATGAAGCTCATAATTGGCTATCTCATGTTCACTGCAATTGACACATTCACTTAAAACTTTATTTGTAGTTTTGTACTTCTCAATTTCTTGTTCTAGACTGATCACCCTTTGTGATTCTCCATCACAAGTGAATTTTCCCTTTTTTTAATGTGAGAGGTGTTTCAGATAAGTCAGTGTTTAAGCACTTTAATTTTTCAATTTCAGCTTTCAGTTCAGTGTTTTCCTTCTCAAATTTTTGAGGTTGAGCTTCCTTAAAAATAGATTTCTCTTTTTCGATAGTCAGAAACCTCTGTGAGAAAACAGTATTTAAAACCATCAGTTTTTTGTTTTGTTCCCTCAGTTCTTTGTTCTCTTCAGATAGCTTCATGACTCCTTCATAACATTTTCCATTTCCAGATTTAAGCTCCAACTTTTCAATTAGTTCCTCTTCTCTTTCTTCCACTTTAGTTTTCTCAATAAGCAGATTTCTGTGATCCTCTTTAAACACATCAATTTGTTTCTTCATCCATTCATTCTCACTAAAAAGATCTTCATTACGTTCTCTTAGAGCTGAGCACATTTTACAGTTTGATTCAGCAGAAGAAGAATGTGAAACCTCCCAATTGATTTCATTTATTCTAGCCATAAGATTTTCATTTTTCTTTTGAGATTCTTTATTCTCAAGTTTCAGTTTGTCCAATTCAGAATTAACTTCAGTAAGTTCTTGCATGCTTTTTAGATGCTCATTTTTCTTATCATTCAGCTGATTCTCAATTTCTGGCATTTTGTCCAAGCATGTTTGTTTTTCATTTTTTAGAGAATCATTTTGTTTCTTAAGGTTCTGAACACCTAGCATACATGCATCATAAGATTGTTTCAGATTTGGACAATTTTCACAGGAATCTTTCAAATTTATTTTATCACATTTCTTTTTCAACTTTTTGTTTTCGGATTTTAATTTCTTGGATACTTTTAACAAATCTTCATACATCACTATTAATTCATCAAAAGTGTATCCATCTGATCCGGAGCTTACCTGAGATGAGGTCTCATCATCATCATCATTTCTCCGATCAGCCATCAAGCATTTGTTGTGATTCCTGGTGAGCTTTAATTTTTCCAAAATTTCTTTGGCAGACCTACAAGATGAAATACATGAGGTTAGATCTCTGTCAATTGATTCTTTCATTAAAACTAATGCTCTAGTATTGACAGAATCTTTCAATTTATCCTTCTCAGTCCATCTAGATTTATCTTTTGATAAGTTGTATGGACCGTGAGTCATTACCTTCCAGAGATTAGGATCAGTTGATTTTACATACCGATGAAACTTGTCTAACCAAGAATCAAAATCATTACCTCTGAATATCGGAGGATTAGCCATCGAGATGTAGTGAGTGCACCGAAATCAGATAAGCAAATAAAGACACAAAGCCGGTGAAACAAAACACAAAACACAGGAAGCACACTCTGAAATGCACCAACCAGAAATGCAGGGTCTGCTGCGGATTGTTAGATCCTATGCACAGCAACCCGCTCTGATACCAAGTGTTAGGTTTGGTGCTATGTATTCAGAGGGGGGGGTGAATGAATATACCCTTTAAAAACTTTCGCCCAATTAAAATCTAATGCTCACTAGAAAGCTAACAAGACAAAATAAGACAACCTGAAAGAAACTAAACTAGTCTTCTGTTGAACCAGTACTCAAATAGGTGGAACGCACCTAATCATTCACCTAGCGGAAGCAACAACAGATAGAGAAATCAAACCACAGTCAAACATATAGTGTGCGCAGCAATGAGATGAACACATATAGAAAATCAAACCATATCGACCCTATGCATTCATCTAGCGCCACACTCACAAAGAGATCAAACCACTGCACAATGATTTTTAGGTGGTTCGGTCCTGCAGACCTACATCCACCCCACACTCAACTCGAGTGTGGATTCCGCTGACTCACAGCTTGAATAGCTGGGCATCACAGCTTGCCATACAATCCGCTGAGCCTCACAGCTTGCTGTCCGAGGAATCCTCCTCGCCTGCTGAGCCTCACAGCTTGCTCTGCTGGGCAATACAGCTTAGCCGTCCAGTGGAATCCTCCACTGCAAGTGCTGACTAACAGCTTGAAGAAATGTTCAAAAAGAAAATAGGAAAACGGGAAACAAACAGCAATCGGAAGGTTGTAAACAATGAAGCACAATGTGGCTCAGAATGAGCTGACTGGCCTGGATTTGATCCACGGTCCAGTGAAGGCAGATCTTCAGAACGAAGCTTCTCTCTGCCTCTCTTCTTCTTCTCTTCACACTCTGCTCGAGCTCTCTATCTCTCTCTTTCTCTTCTTTTTCTTTTTCTTCTCTGCTTCTCCTGCTTCTCTATTCTTTCTCACAGTATCGTGCAGGCTTTCTTCTCCTTCAGTCGATCACTCTCACTGTATAGACTTTGCCTCTCGATCAAATCTTATTCAGACAAAGGAGTCTTCATTTATATAGAGCAGCAGGGTGGATAGGGTCGTGTGGCTTCCACATTTCTCGCCCAAAGAATTTTGCCGGAACCGAGGCATTTCGACCACCTGGCAGCATCCTGGCTGGGCTGCTTCCACGTGTCATAATCTGGGCACCTCGTCATTCCTTGGATCACGTGCCTTCATTAGTCTTCACGAAGAGTGCCTGTCAGACAGAGAATCAAGTTATCAGTTTAAGTCTAAAACCCTGTACAAACATTGCAGGATGCAGTGTATAGACTTCAAACTGTATAGACTTTGTGAACTCGACTGCAGTGTATAGACTTCAAACTGTATAGACTTTGTGAACTCGACTGCAGTGTATAGACTTCAGACTGTATAGACTTCATATATGCAGAGCTATGCGATGTACAGACTTCCTATATGAAGGCAACCGCTGTACAGACTTGCTGAAGTGTAATGTAATGTGCAGACTTTGAAGAACATTCAGCATCCAGTGTATAGACTAGGCAATGTAAAGACATGCCAGTGTATGGACTTGATGAGCGTGCAGCAATGTGCAGACTTCAATGCATGAAGAAGCAATGTGAAGACTTAGACAGACACAACGTGTAACAATGTATAGACTTGAAACACTAGATGCACGATGTACAGACTTCAACTAAAATGATGCACAATGTGTAGACTTGAATGCTGTGCGATGTACAGACTTCATGTTATGCATGAGACTCTAAGTAAGACAGATGATGTGCAGACTTAGCCAGCATTCAACTCGATGTATAGACTTCATGAATGATGCATGCAATGCACTAGACAATGTATGGACTTAGCCGATGCAGACTAGTCCGATGTACAGACTTGCTCATTGTTCAGACTTCATGAACGATGTACAGACTTGCCAAAGGAAAGGCTGTACAGACTTGATGCAATGCAAGACAATCGAGTGTATAGACTTCACGATGTGAAGACTTCCCAAAGACAACTGAACAATGTACAGACTTGAGCGAAGAAAAGTCTGTACAGACTTGAAGGTTCACAATGTGTAGACTGTGGCAAAGCAACGATGTACAGACTTGCACAGTTCAAGGATGTATAGACTTTACGTGAAAGCCCAATGTATAGACTTGCAGAACTGAACGTAGGTAAAGATCCCAGTGTATAGACTTCGAAGTTCACTGACGGATGTACAGACTTCACCTCGAGCTAGCAACAGTGTAGTGTATGGACTTTGAAGAATGATGCATGACGCTGTACAGACTTCACTTGAAACAGTCCGATGTACAGACTTTGCCTAACACAGTCCAATGTACATACTTGCTGATGCATTGTATAGACTTACATGAGACGCTCAATGTACAGACTTAGTCTGATGCGTTGTATAGACTTGCATAAGATGCTCAATGAGACGCTCAATGTACATACTTAGTCTGATGCGTTGTATAGACTTGCATGAGACGCTCAATGAGAAGCTCAATGTACAGACTTCAAGTCCAGTGTATAGACATTGCCTTAGACGCAAAATGAGACGGACGTTGTGCAGACTTGTTGGTCAAACAGACACAGACTCTGTACAGACTTTAGCGTGCAGACATGCAGATAATGTGAATGTATAGACTTAACACAATGATGCAATGTTTGGACTTGTGTTGACGCTGCAGGACAACAGCCAATGTATAGACTTTACAAATGCAAGCAATGCAGCAATGTATAGACTTTGGGCTTGCCATGCAATGGATAGACTTTGAGCACAAATGCCACAATGCAATGTATAGACATGCAAGTTATATGAGCTGCACTGTATAGACTCTGCTATGCATGAAGACGAGTGTATAGACTAGGAAATCTGGGGGCGTCGACGCATCTAAGAAGGGGGTCGACCCATGATGCATGGATGTATATACTTGTGTTCTAAACGATGCACAAACACAACACAAAGCATTGTATAGACTCTACGGGTCGACGCAGTGATCCCATGCGTCAACGCATCCAGCCTTATCTTCAAAGCCATCTGAGGCATTTCAAGGCTGCATCAACCTCGTGGACTCAATGGGTTGACACCAACTGAACTTCTTACGAGATGTAAAGACTCAATGTGAATCTGATGTAAAGACTTGAAGGGGGTCGACCCATCTAAGAAGGGGGTCGACCCACAGAGCTAGCACACTCATGCATTCTCCATAGAACATATCAGATATAACACACTCATGCATTCTCCACAGAATAAATCAGTCATATGCATTCATGTTGCTATCATTCAGTGTGATGTTCTTATCAAAATAATATGGTGACTCATTTATGTTGCTATCATTAAAACACCACATAATCATTAAAGCACAAGGGGCACAACATGGGATTTATCCTCGAGTGAAGCCTCACCGAGTTTGGTGAGGGGTGGACGTAGGATTGCCGTCGTTGCATCTGAACTACCTTAAAAACCGTTGTGCATTGTGTTTTGAATTATATGATTTGATCCATTTCCTCTACCTCCATTCTACATGAGTGTTAGTGTAAATTTTTGTTCCGGATTTATCTACGTATATCTTGTTTAATCCATATCATCATCAATTAAGTTTGATAAATCCAATTTATGAACAAACAGTTTTGAACCTCTTGATTAGCATTGTATCACATATTCTACAAAGATCGAAAGTTTTCTTAAAATTGGTACACACCCAATTCACACCCCTCTTGGGTGTCATTGATCGCGGGACTTCAATTGGTATTAGAGCTAAGACTCGATTGTTTATAGATCTAACGATCTAGAGTGATCTAGATGAATGACTACCAATATGTACACCTTGAATTCTCCACCGGTGTTTGATGGTTGCAATTTTGATTTATGATTAGGAAGAATGCTCAGTCTAGTCAATTCATATGATCCCAAGCTATGGTAACTTATTTCACATGGTCCATATGAATTGCCTAAGGACAAAAGTGTCTGGACTGTAAATCAAAAGCTTAAACATGATCAAAATTGTTTAGTTTTAAAGTTATTTACTACTGCAGTCAATTCTAATCAATTTCCCTTTGTCTCCCATTGCAGATCCGCGAAGGAAATATTGGATGGATTAGCAGACTTCAAGGAAGAGCATGAAGATGAATGTCTTATGGTAGGTACAAGTGATCAAGGGAGTGATCAGTAAATTGAATCAAGCTCAAAGGTAAATTATGATTCTTATAATGAAGATGAATTTAGCTATGAGGAGTTATTGATTGCATATGATGAGCTTGCTGATAAATACGAGAAGGTTAAGTCTGAAAATAAAAAATTTAAAAAGAATGTTGGACAAAATAAATGTGATTCTCCATGTAAAGAATGCTCACACTTGAAGGAATTGATTGATGGTCATGTGTTCGACATTGAAATTCACAAAGATCAAATTTCTTCTTTGAGAAATGAAAACAAAGTGTGTGAGAGAGAGTAAGTCTAATGAACAATGGTCAAAATGAGTTTGTTCATGATAAAAATCTTGAAAAAGAAAATGAGAAACTAAAGGAATTAAACACAGCCATTTCTGAAAGATTGTTTGCTTTTGAAAAAGGAAAATTTGCAAATGTTGATGAATCTGAAAAAGTGCATGCGTTGTTGTAAGAAATTGAAAGTCATAAAACCATCAATGCCACTTTACACGAACAAGTTAATTCTTGTGAAAATGAGATGGTTTCCTATCAATTGCACATTTCATCACTTCAAAAGGAAATCCTTGATTTGAATACTTCGTTGTCTAAATTTGTGAATGGTCAAAACAACTTGGACAAACTGTTGGGCATGAAAGTGAATTTTCAAAGGGAAGGGTTGGGGTTCAATCATGTGAACAAAAAGAAATTTGAAAGCAAGTTACACACTTCATTTGTTCATAGCACATCTACACCCAGCACCTCTAAATCTAACTCCCAGCAACCCATTGTGCCAAGAACTCAAACAAATCTGAAAAATAGTGTGAATGTTCAAAATGTGCATGCTAAAAACTTTCATGCGAAATCCCATGCATCCAACAAAAAAAATATGTCTTATCTTTACTGTGGAAAACTTGGACATCTGATGCATGATTGTTTCGTTATGAAAAATGTGACTTAAGAGCATGTAGAAACCAAGCTGATCTAAAAAATATAAAGCAATCATTTATCACAAACCCTTCCATGCATTATAATCATTGTGGTAAAAGAGGTCACACAAACTCACACTGCTGGTCATTGATGAAGAAAAAGAATTTTCACTCAACGAGTCATGCTTACATACACAAACCAATATAGCCAATGAGAAAGAAAAATGTAATGTCACGTGCCTTCTACCATCACTTTGGCAAATCTGGGAATGTTAAGCATGATTGTTTTCTAAAGAAAAGTGATGGATTGAATGATGTCAAAAAGTGGAAATTACATGCGTATGTTGCTGCTAACCCATAAGGACCCAAAAGGATTTGGGTACCTAAGATTGTCAAATAAGAAATCTATTTTGCAGGTGTGCCATGGAGTGTAAAGTATGAAATCTGTTTTCAATCAAGAAGGTAAGGCACACGGGCCAAGTGGCATAAGTCACGTCAAAAGAAAAACAAAAAAATGGAATCTAAACACTTGTCATATATGCATTACTCAAGTGATATCCCTCTCACTTCTCTAGAAAAGGTGTTATGTCTTGTGTTGACATGTGCTGAATCTTGTGTAATAATGCATATGGTGTATATGAATGTCATTAATGACTATTTGTATATACTTGAGTATATCACTTGTCATATAGCATCTTGTTAAAGGGGAACTTAAAGATTCGTCAAATCATGTTTTCACTATTTGAGTTTCCATATACCTTCAAATCCTATCATGCCAAAACTCATCCTTGTGAACTCATGCCATAATGCATTGCAATTCTCTTATCTTCATCACATCCATGACTGCATATGGCATTATAACTTTTCGGATCAATTCACATACATGCATACATTAAGGTGGAGCAACCACATTCATCATATGAACTTAGTTTTTAGGTACAAATATGAGTCATGCATTAAATCTAGAACTTTCTAGGGGATGTTGGTTGTTAAAGGAATTTTTCATATCATTGATTAATAAATTTGAATCAAAATTGACAAATCAAGTCCTTTTGTCTTTGGATGCAAATTATACTCCCAAAATCTAAATGATGACGGGTTAGTCATGGCCAAGCTTGAGTCAATGAAAGGAATACCTTGAAAGGATAAAAAGTGATGAAAACTTTCTCAATTGCCACCAGGAGTTGGGATACCAGAACTTGAACAACCTCCAAGATCGACTTAAGTACAAGCTGGTGAAAGCCTTGTACGTGCTGAAGTAAGTATCCAAGGCATGATATGAGAGGTTCACATTGTTTTGAGTGAGAACAAACTCAATAGGTAAGGTTCATCAAACACCTTTCATGAGGCAATCAGGTAAAGACATTTTAGTGGTTCAAGTATATGTGATTAATATCATTTGAGCTACTAATAATGCCTTTTGTGAATAATTTGTAAGGATTATGCAAGGAGATTTTGAAATGAGCATAATAGATGAACTGAATTGTACTTTCCTTTGATTGTAGGTGGAAGACTTGGAAGATGTTAGATGCTCGAGGCACAAGTATTGAAAATAAATTTCTGAGCTCTATTTTGGAAAACTCATTTTTTTAAAAAAATGAATCTTCATTAATGAAAATAAAAAAATTATTTTTGGTTGTTAGAATGTATTACATTTTTCATGAATCACCATTGCATCAATGCATTTCATGAATCAGAAAATTCATCTATTTGACTATCATTGCATGACTACATGGTATATCAAATGGTGACTTGAGGAAAGCAGGTCATTTCTGTCTAAAATCTTTCACCATGCGTGAGAATGTGCCTCCCCCTCATACCATAAGTCGCACGTTCATAGGCTGCATGAACTTTCAGATAATGTCAAATATGAAATGTTCCTCATGTCTATTGCTACATCTGAACTGCTCAATAATGAATTGCTAGCCTCATTTAAGGCTATTGCTAAGCGTACCTGCTCTTGAAGCCATGTGGTGATGACTGCTGAACTCAGGTATACAACTCTAAAAATTTGACACGTTCTGGTTTGATATGATGAATGTGTCGAATTTGTTCAACCAAATTGAAGATCTTGACAAATGTGTGTGAAGTGATTGAATATTGAATATCTCTCAACTTGAATTGCATGATCACACCTGAATTGAACTGCACATCTGGTATATCAAATGGCGTTTGTGGTAGAGTGGATTATGTCCACTTGGAAGCATTCTCTATGCGTGAGCTGGGTCTTCGGGCTAAAATCTTCGCCTCGTACAAGATCTTGAAAATTTTGGCTGGCTTGTAATTGGTTGATTTTTGAATAAATCTTTGAACTGAGCTATTTGAATTAAAAATATATTTTTGATCAAATGATCCAAACATTTGGCTTGTGGATGATTTCTCATTTCAAACTTGTGAAATGATCTTGAAAATCTATTTTTGAATAAATCCTTGAAAATAATTGGGTTGCATTGTTTGTTCTTGATCATATTTACACCCTTGATCATGAAGGTCATGTCATGGAAAATGTTTGATTGTTAACATTTGAATACGAATGCCCTCATGTGAAAACTATCCAGAAACTCTAAAAAAATAAGCTCTTGCATCTTGCCTTTGCATATTGCATTGCATTCTTATATTCTCATAGGTTGTATTGCATTAGAACTCATGCATTAGCTGCATCTAGTTCATTCAATTGGTATCTATTCATGGTATCAACAATTTTGTATTACATTACATATTTGCATTGCATGTTGCATACATTCTCTCTATGTGCTTGCTTGATATTATATGATATTCATCCTCATCTTTTAGAATTTCTAATACCACATACTTCTTGCTAAATAATGTTGCATTTGAGTCATTATTGGAGTGTTTCATGTTATACACTCTGGGGGAGTTCATATTTCATAAGTGCATCTATTTAGGGGGAGTTGCACTGTTATGTGTTCATGATACTTTCGGTATATATGCTGAATCAAATTCATACACTTCTTACACAAAATGTGAAAATGAGTGTTAAAGATAAGGATATATGAATTTCTTTTCAACACACTCGATATGTTAAACTTGCTGCATGTATGTTGAAGAGATAGTTGAGGAAAAAGTTGCCTACCTATCCTTGTTTGAAAAATCTGAAATGAAAAAGAAAGGCAGAGCAATGCTCAGTCTCACTGAGTAAACTGGGCACATGTCACCTGAGAAGTGATGTGGTTCATTTCTGAAAAGTGTTGACTAAAGTACCTATGTTCAACATGAGGTGAAATGGTTCAGCATTCTGAGTAACCGGGGATTCTGGCATGAGCTCCATGCGTCTACTCGCGTAAAAATGAATTATTTGAACCTGATCATTCTTAGAAAAATTCTGATTATCTGTGTAAAATTGTTGAGATAGAGCGAAGCCTCCAATACGCTGTTCTCAAAATTAAAGTGCAGTCTGTAAAATGTCTCCTTGTGTTGATCTGAAAATCTGAATATCCATATTACAACTATCATTTTTCATGCTACTCACTTACACATTTGAAATTTGATTTATTATGTATTCAGAAAATTGATTGACTGCATTGGTAATTGCATAAATCTCATATATGATTGCACAATCTCCCATGTGCTATACATGTGCATTCCGATTGTCATGACCCTCATGCACCCTTCCTATACCTATCATCTCTTAAATAAGTACGGAGGAGCTGTGTTGCATGTATATATACGTATTTATTTGATTGTACATCTCATATGGCATCACTTGCATGTGTTGCATTTCATGCATTTCAAAGCAAAATTTAAAAATCTAGAAAATTATGAAAATTCAAAAATTGAATGGACTTCAAATGCTTTACACTTGCTCAATAATTTTTAGGCATTGAATGGCTAATAAAAATTTGGAATCATATTGCCTTGTTGGTTTCAGGTCTACTCATCTTTCCATGTGTGAATAATCACCAATTGGTATCATCTAATTGGAATCATGATGATTTATTCGTCCATGATTTGCTCTTGCTTTTTCTAATTCGATAAGATGGGCCATTGCTATTTCAAAGGGAAATACGCTTGCTCTTGCTTCGTTGGCTTCTTCCAGCTTGTTGATAATGTTGATAATGTCAAAGGAAGAGAAAGATTTGCATTATCCCGCCTTTTTTTGATAATGTCAAATGGGGAGAAAAATTGATGATTGTGTGTGACAGGGGGAGAAGAATATCTGTGCCATTTTGTTGTATCATCATTAAGTCTGTCATCATCACTAAATTTGTCATCATCAAAAAGGGGGAGATTATTGAGTTATGGTTTTGATTATTGTTGAGTTATGGTTTTGATGATAACTAAACTTCATGTGTGATTAAGTGATGATAAGTAAACTTATGGTTGATTGCACATGTTCTTGATGACTGTGTACATTCATGTTGTTGTTTAAATATGATTGAGTTGACAAATGACTTTTGAGGCTACAACATGATTGGTTGAATGCATGGCTATATGGTCTTGATCCTTGATTGATGGAGTTGGTTTTACAAGAGGCAAGAGGTTTCATAATCTCTTTAATGTGAACAAGAACTAGAGGTAAGAGGTTTCATAACCTTTTTAATGTGAAAATTCCTGAGGTATTAACCTTGACTATTTTGACTTGTAGGATCATCTCATGGCAGTCGTCTGGTAAACCAAACGTGTGGATAAGCACATTGCTCTTCTACAATCCAAAACAGGTGGTATATGTCATCTACTGTCAAGAACCATTGGTAAGATTCTTACCTTGTTATAGCATCAATCTCACCATGGGTATTCCATATACTTCTCCTTTATAGACTTCACTCATGATATTTGAGGTTCGCGATGGTTGCATGAATTGATAGCTTACAAGGTTGAATGCATAAGTTCTTGAATGCAAAAGTCCCTCATTCTAATCAATGACAAATGCTCAAATGGTTTAAGCTTTCCAAATGTATAAACTAAGTTAAACCAAACCCAAAATGCATGGAATTAATGAGGACATGAAGCCTTTGTCATTTAGACATGTTTCATTGGGCTAACTATTCATTTTTACATGTCTAGGTAATTTCGGTCGACCAACGGACCTTGATCGGTCGACCAACGGACCTTGACCGGTCGACCAACGGACCTTGACTGGTCGACCAGAATTAACAGAACTGAAACGATGAATTTTTGCAGAAGTCCGGTCGACCGCCGGCCTGTGGTCGGTCGATCGGTTGTTGTCGGTCGACTGCCACCACAGGGCCGGTCGACCGAATTTTACTGAATGCCACAATGTTCTGTCTGCAGGTGTTCCGGTCGACCGACCCAAGTGTTCCGGTCGACCGACAGCCCCGAAGCCTCCAATATTGACTTTTGACTTCAAGCTCGTGGAGAGGAATCTTCACCCATTTGTTTAATCCCAATGACCCCAATTAAGCCATGATTTGTGGATCTGGTCTGGGGCTTGTCTATGGACCATTCAAAGGTTATAAAACATCTCATTTGGAGTCATAAACCCTAATGAACCAAGAGATCCAAGGAGAGACTGTCCAAGGAGGAAGGAGAGGGTACTGTAGCTTCGTGAATAGTACCTCGTGCTGCAAGATCTTCATCCATCTCCAAGGTGTTTCAAGCCAAATCTGAAGCTAGCAAGCTCTAAGGAAGTGAAGAAGCAAGCAAGCATTCAAGGAAGATCAAGGGAAAGCTGTCTAAGGAGAAAGAAGGGAAGAAGCAAGTAAGCAAGCAAGAGATCAAGAGAAGACTGTCAAAGGGTGAAAGAACAAGGTTTTCACAACCCATCCAAAGCCATTCAAGCTTAATATGAAGCCATTCAAGCGAAGAAGGAATCAACGCAAAGATCTACAGCATACACTCAGGGGGAGCCTAAATCAAGAGCTTTCTAAACTGTGGTTTATTCATTTTGGTGTCTTGTGCATTGAGTTTCAAATTTGTGTTTCTTATAAACTGCAAACTCGTGTGTATGTGGATCATTTTCGATCTGTGGTCGTGTGTGATCGTGGAGTTCCTTTCATGTGTGTGTGGATCTTCTTAGATCTACGTGTGTGTGTGTGGATCTATTTAGATCTGGTTGTTTTAGTGTGTGGAGTGCAGCATCTGTCGCAACGTGTGTATGTATTGTTGATCCGGCTGTTGGATCGTGTTGGAGACCTCGTCTCTCTCTCTCTCTCTGTGTGTGTATGTGTGTATTGGGGCGCGTCCTCGTGTGTGTGGGCAGGCGTCGTCCTGCGTGTGTGTTTGGAGCGTCGTCTCCGTTTGGGGAGTTATCCCCGAGTGAAGCCTCACCGGGTTTGGTGAGGGTGGACGTAGGATTACCGTCGTTGCATCCGAACCACCTTAAAAACCGCTGTGCATTGTGTTTTGAATTGTGTGGTTTGATCCATTTTCTCTACCTCCATTCTACATGAGTGTTAGTGTAAATTGTTGTTCCATATTTATCTACGTATATCTTGCTTAATCCATATCATCATCAATTAAGTTTGATAAATCCAATTTGTGAACAAACAGTTTTGAACCTCTTGATTAGCATTGTATCACATATTCTAAAAGGACCAAAAGTTTTCTTAAAATTGGTAAACACCCAATTCACCCCCCTCTTGGGTGTCATTGATCGTGGGACTTCAAAGACCATTGTACAAGGACGGCTCCATGCCGTCAATCTAACCTATCCTAGGGTCAGAAACCATGGTAAAATAATTTATGAGACAGCGCACGACCTCTAAGCCTAATCCCTTTCCAAAGGGAAGCTAAGAAACCCTCCAGCCCCAGGCTGGGTGACTGAACTCACATTCCAAGGGCCATACGCATGGCCCACATGGAAACCACCTTCTGAGAAATCTAATGACGTGCGGGAATAGCCCTCCGCACTCATACCGATACACGGTGACTCGATCAAGCGCAACACGGAAGCCTAGATCACTCGGGTCACCCGGATCCTCAAAACCCATGGGCATGCTAATCGAGGTAACAAGGTACCTCCGGACACCCAAAAACATGGTCACGGTACCCCCGGGGTGTCCAAGACATCCATGGGGCCATAGATCGACCATTGCGTCACAACTGGGTCGACTGGGGGTCGAAACGGGCTAAACTACTGCATTTTGGTCGACCAACCGGGCAGAATGGCCAGTTTGTGGTGAACGGCCGTTCGGTCGACCGAACCAATCGATCGGTCGACCGAAAACGGCGAGAAACCCACCGAACTCAACCCTGAAGTCCATTTCCACGCCCCAATCACCCCCGAGTGATGGGGAAAACATGGGAAAACCATTCCCCGGCCTCTGGACCACCAAGAGGCCCCATTCAAACCCAAAAAATGCGATCAAATCGGAAGATCCGTCGCTCACCCTAAAATCATGCTTTTAAACCCCCACGTGAAATAAACCCTCTCGGCTCACCTCGGGCTACCAAATGCGCGGGAAAGGAAGTACACGGGTTAGGGAACCATCCCCCTACCTCCACCGAAGATTTCCCATGCCGAGGATGTCGTTTCCTCGCGAAAACGCCATTAGAACGTTGCCGAGTTCACGAAATCTGCGGACGAACGCCGCTGGGCCTCCATCGCCTTGATCCTCATCCCATCCTCACGCTCCTCGCCCTCACGCCACCTCCACCTCCACCTCACCCACCTCTACCTCCGTCGGCCGCCCGGAGAAGAGGGGGAGAGAAAGAGAAGAGAGAGAGTGAGAAAGAGAGAATGAGAGAAAGAGAGAGGGTGGGGGTTATTTATAAGAAAATGATTTGGGATTTTAAAAATCTATAAAATATAAAATTAGGGAAAAATTGTTCCCATGATCCTCAAAAAATGCACAATACGCCTGCAACGTCCCGAAGCCCGACAACACGTCAGTTCACCTTACATAGGGTTCTGCAAGCTAAACAGCCAAAAATCCGTTCAAATCATAAAACACGATCCGGAACTCACAAAAGCGCTCTGAAACCCACGGATTCCTGATCCGAAAAATTCAGGGAGTGACAGATCCTCTCTTTAGACTCAGGCTTTCTACAGGGCTGCTCTCTCTCTCTCAAGGCTTCTCTTCTTCTCTCTTTTCTTTTACAGCACTGGACTAGGTCGGCCAGTTGCTAGGCTGCTCATACTCCCTTTTTCTTCTCTTCACAGAATTCTTGCTTGGAGGCTCAAGGGACGTTGGCTTTCTTCAAGGGTAGCAGCAGCTTCTTCATCAAAAGCTTTATGTATATATAGAAGAGTCGGTGGAGAAATTTCCCTCCAAGAAGTCTGCAACTTAATTGGCTGGAGTAAACAATGGTTCTTTTGAAATGAACCTCTTTTATGATTGGTCTAGCATAAAATAGTCTTATCATGTTGTAGACTGTTTTCAAATGCATTTTTCTGATTGGCTTGAGCATCCTTTGAGAGCACAAACAAAATATGTTTCCAGACTCCAAGTCCCTCTGGATGCCAGAAGGTTTTCCTCCTTCAGATCTGAATCTAATTGGTCCAGATATAAGTCAATTTCTTGGTCAAGGACCTTTTCTGTGTTCTGCCTCCTCATTGGTTCAAGACAAAAAGGACAGATCTCTGTCCCAGATACTTTTTGGGACCTAACTCTTATTGGCTGATTGCAAAAAGGTCGGACACCAGGGAAATAGACTTTGCCCAAATCTAGTCTGTTCTTGTAGTCCTTCCTCAAAAAAGGAGATCGGTAATGCCCTGGAATTTTTATAATTTATTTCTGATATAATTAGGAATTTTCTGGAATTTTCAAAGGCCCAAATGAATTAATAAATAAATTTTGGCTTAAACAAGTCATTATTAAGGCCCAAATATGATGAACAATTAACCTAGCCTATTTAAATAAAGCCCAAAAGGTTTAAGGACCAAGCCCCTGAAGTTTGGCCCATATTCTAGAAGATTAATTAGCTTATTCACATAATATAAGGATAAGTACCCATTAATTAGATAATTAAGTGGATAATACAATAAAAGAGTTTGAATCAATTCAAATTCGGCGCCCAATGACTTTGGTGGTCTATCGTAAAATCGCTAAAAGACTTGTGGCTGACTAATCCTAGACCGCTAATTCCTGTCAATTCCGTGAATTAAAGAAAGAGCAAAAAGATTGGATTTTTTAAGGCTCTATCACCTAGGGATCGAGATGGGAAGGCTAGTAAACATGCTAAGGACTCTCAGTAGTCGATCTAACATTTAATAAGGACTCTAGGATCGTTCTAATCCTCAAACCCTATCTAAAACCCTATAAATAGACCCTGCATTTGACCTGCGTGACCCTTACATTTGGCTTGCGTGGAATCAAGGTAAGGAGGTACTATTTTGGGTAAGTTCTTTAGAAGTTTTTATTCCCAATACATAGGACTAACATCCCTTAAAATTTCATGCTCGGAGATCAAGCACAAAGGGAGTTAAAGGCGCTCAAAGTTGCTGGTTCCACATTAGCGACCTAGGAAACTGAGCAAAAGTCCGGTGAAGATCAAGGGATTAGAGAACCAAATCGAGGTACTTAGCATTAGTACCTTTAGAACTTTTTATTTCCCTTAGTATCTACTTCTTACCCTCCGAATTTCACGTCATTAGGTCAAGTGGATCAAGAGATCGCAGGACGTGAAGTTTCTGATTTGTCACAAGAAGTGCAGAATTAGGGTTGACTTTCAACATCAAGTTCAAAGCCTAGCCTTAACAGAGGTAGGTCATCTCATGAACGGATAAAATATCATTCTATGATTAAAAGCCCTCTTATTGCACTTGATTTTATGTATTGTGTATGGAGAATTTCATATTTTAATAGGATCTATACATCCATGCATCTTTCTTAGCCCTAAATGAACTAAGATAATTCTCTTTGTCATAATACATGATTCCCATGCATATTGTTAGCCTAATCTTCATTTTCATCAGGATAAGAAAGTTTATATATGTCGATGTTGTACTCGGACTATTTCCCTAGCAAAATACCCAGGAATAAGAGTTCGGGAATTTCCTCAAACATCTTCAAGGTGTGGGCTACCCGGCCTCTCCGACAATCCAGTGGGCCCGACCAACGGCCCTAACCCGCTAGCCGAGGTGCACGGCGGCACTGGCCATCAATCGAAACCACTCCCGATTCATAAGTTAGGGATTTTCTCCGCGCCCTACACGGCCACCCGGGCCACCCCGGGGGCACTCCGACTACAAGCCACGCCACGTGGCACTCAGTGAAAAGGCCGGGGCCTACCCCGGAACGCCTTCCTTCAACCCTCCAACGTCAAAGGGAGACCTAAATAGGTCAACCACAGGCTCAAGGGGCCCGTAGTACGCATGTACGGCTCACACACGCGTGTTCGGCATTCTGCCGAACACCTTGTCGGCGTGCACGTTTCAACCCTTCTACACCAACCCACGGGCCATCCCGTGGTTCCAATACACCAATTGGGTCCTACAACGACCCCCCGGCAAGCCGGGGCCACCCCCGACCCTCAGACACGTGGCAACATGCCACTCGACTTCAGCTCTCGGGCCAACTCGAGGCTACTCTACCAACCCGCCGTACAACACGGCACGTAACCCGAGGATTGGCACATACACCCAAGGTGCCTCCTCCCAGCCCCTATGGACTTCTACCTTTGGCAATTAGCCAAATTCAAGGTCCACCGGCCACTTACGCGGCTCGTTCGGCAACCCGGGGTGTGTCAGGCATTATCCCGAACACCTTGCAAGCGGCCACTACAACTCGAAGAACAATAGCTCCCATGGGCCATTTCAATACCCCGAAACTTCATATCCTTCAAGGGATATCCCCATACGATGAAGAAAGACCCCCGGGGGCCATCCCTCGGGGTTACGGCTTTGCCCGGGGCCCGTGCGCCCCAGGGCGTGGCCTCGCCCCCGGAGAGGGCGAACTCCCCGGGGGCCGCACCCTCCCCTCAGCTCAGAGGCCCGACGGCCCTCCTAGTCCCAGTTCGCAAAAATTCCTAACTTCACGGTCCGAGGTTCGTGCAAAGTTCGTTCATCGTACCCGTGTGTCGAAGGATTCGCGAAGACGGAGTCCCGGGCTTACACTGAGTCACACACGTCAATCCCTCGATCTTCGAGCACAAGCAGCCAGTCCACCAGTGTATCCTGCCAGTATCCTTTATTCTCTTTCTTCTTAATCAATTTGGGCAGAAAACAACCAAAAAACTGGGTTTTATAGAGGTGGGACCACTCCCCCTCTCTCTCTTCTACCTGGTCCGCCCAAACCCCCCCTTGGGGAGGGGTTTAGGCAGACCAGCCTGGACCCCCAGGCTGGCCCGCCTAAACCCTTGGGGAATAAAAAAAGGTTTCTAAAAATAAAAAAGAAGGACCACTTTGGTCCGCCTAAACCCCCCCTGGGGAGGGGTTTTAGGCGGACCAGCTTGGACCCCCAAGCTGGTCCGCCTAAACCTCTCCAAAAACAAAAAAAAGATTTTTTTTTTCCCTCCGAGGGGTTTAGGCGGACCAGACCAGCCCCTTGGGCTGGTCCGCCTAAACCCCACCCCTTCCACTCCGACACACACATAAAACACACAAATAAAATGTAAATAAAATAATAATAAAAATACTATTGGGGGGTTTTACCCGGACCAAGTTGGACCCCCAACTTGGTCCGCCTAAACCCCACCCCCCACCCCTTCAACTTCTATAAATTGCCCCCCTTACCAAAGCACAAGGGAGATGGTATGTGAAGCAACCTACGGACACACGGACGGACGAGCAAACTCCCCCGGCCTAATTATCGCACCCTCGGACTCCCGAGGCTTTCGACAAGGGTCAGGAACGTGAGAAGGCAAGTGCGTGCATGGTTGGCTTGCTAGTCGGCTCACACACGCCGAGGGTATGTCTCACGTACTCCCCTCACGCGCTGTTTAGCCGTCTCACACCAAGTCCGCCCCCGCCACATGTAAGATGACCGTACCAACGGCAAATACACCCGCATCCCGGGACCGCCCGTGTACGTCAACTTACGACACTTACGACGGTGATGAAGGGTGCTTCATAACGCCGCGTCAGCCCTCGACACGGAACCGCGTGCCCACCGCTCACCTCCAAGTAGGCCGTCGGCCCCTCAGATCGACATATCGAGTCTAGTCGGACCTCTGGCTCGGGAATCACAATCTCAGGGCCGACCTCGACTCTCTAGCATGACAACACTCGCCGTTTGAGACCCAGACCCGATCGCTCACCTCGAGCCGCGTCCAACCTCCGCCAGGCGCCAGCCCATTTCCGTTCTGGCTATCAAGGCAGTCGGACCCACACCAACTCCTCTGTAAAGAGTTCCAGCAGAACACGCGGACATCCACTTTGTCACGCAATGACCCGGGGATCGACTCACATGTCAGAATTGTCCCATAGCTTGCTCCAGTTGTGCTCCGGCCCATTAAGGCCCACTTGTAAAGCCCATGTGGCTCATCATAAAACCAGTGAATTGTATACGCTCGTGTTCGGGCTCCCAGCTTTCTACCCACACCACTCGGCATCCGTGCCCAACACCCTGACCCTAGTGAACACCCCTCGGTCTAACGCATACCCCTAGCTGCAGAACGCCCCCAGCCCTCTACTCACGGCTTCATACATATATACAGACTTTTCTTTAGCATGGAACAAAGGTATTCGGATTCAATCCGATGTAAATAAACACCGGTTGCTTGAGGCCGGTGGGGAAAGACGTCATGTACACGATTCCCGCAATCGCCTACGCACTCGCACCCATGGAACCCCTTCTCTCCACATGTCGCCCGATCGCCCGAGCCCATGTGCCGCGCCCTGGTGGCGCTTCCCCGGTCAACCCTTGGTTCCATGAGTGATTGTCGAGAGATCGACTGGCACGCCCGCACCTTGTCCGGTTAACCTTTATCCTGACACTTACGTGCCATTCGACCATTTCCGACTTTCCGTAAAAGGAGAGTGCTCGATCCCGCCGTGAGAGGCATGCACACGTAAGAAGGATACCCGAGATACATCAAACTCACGTATTTTCCTTCCCCGTTGTATTCCTTCCTTCACCCCAGTAATCGGCATAAAAACCCGTGCGAACAGAGAGGATGGCACGCCCGGTGGGACGTCTCCCGCCTTCCTTCTTTTTGCTGAAGAAAAGTCTGTGCCAGCCCTGAAGCCCGATGCCCTTTCCCTGTCCTTGCAGAAGAGGCAGAGGAGGGTACTTGTGCGTGTTCTCTAGTAGCTCCCGGTTCGCGTTCCGATCGTCGGACCACTCTCGGTGACTGTTAGCGACCGTCACCCCCGCAGCACTCAACTCTCCTGCAACCATGGTGTCCGTCACCTACGGCCCCAACGTCATCGCCACCCATGCCCGGGTGGGCTACTTGGCGACGCCGATTGCTTTTGACAGCTTCGCCCCGGTTATCAGATCACCCTACTTCCTGGGTGTGATCCTTGTGGCTGCTTCTCAGCCAACTCCAGCTTCTCCACTGTCCCATGCGGCCAATGCGCCATGCGCACTCCCAGCTCCAGTGTCCCGCCCGAGTGCCGGGCGCCGGACTGTCACTGCAGGCCCCTACAGGGCCCCCAGATCAATGCCGGCCCAGGTGAACATCAGTTCCCAAGCTCAGCCTCGTCTGATCTCCAACACGGGCCCCGCGCCCCAGACTTCGGTCACTATCACAGCACCTACCTCGGGTCTTCAACCCCAAGCTCCGACCAAGCCAGCACCCAACACGGGCTCCCTGCCCCGGGTCCACGGCTTCCCAGCATCCTCCTCGGGTCCTCAACCCCGAGCCGCAGCTAAGCCGGCACCCAACACAAGCTCCCTGCCCCGGGTCCATGGCTTCCCATTATCTTCCTCGGGTCCTCAACCCCGAGCCGCAGCCGAGCCAGCACCCAACACGGGCTCCCTGCCCTGGGTCCACTGCTTCCCAGCCTCTTCCTCGGGTCTCCAACCTCGAGCCCCAGCAAAGCCGGCACCCGATACGGGCTTTCAGCCCCGGGTCTACGGCTCCTCAGCATCTGCATTGGGTTTCTGACCCCGAATCCCGGCAAGGCCGACACTCGACACGGGCTTTCAGCTTCGAGTTCGCGGCTCTCCAGTATCACACTCGGGGCCCCGGTCCCGAGCTCCAATTGAACCGGCTCTCCCCGTGGGTCTTCCACCCTGGGGGCAACAATCCTCAGCACCTCCCTCGGGTCCCCCGACCCGAGCCCAAACTACACCGGCACCTACCACGGGTCTTCGGCCCAGGGGCGTTGGCACCCCAGTACTTCCGACTGCGTCGCCTCCCGGTGCAAGAACGTCATCGCGACCATCGGCGACACTCCTATCAGTGTGGGTGAAGGCTTACACCCGAGTCACCCAGCCATCGACTCCCGGTGCGGGTTACTTACCCCGAGGGCCGATCCCTGCACTTCGGACCGACGGCTTCATGTTTCTGATCGTTCCGGGCCATGTCTTTTCAGTCTACCATCTTGGGGCGGAGTCTTCCTCGGCTCCTTAGAAGAAACGTTGCCATGGCCACAGAGGCAGGCGCCTCGCTGCCGTGACCAACAACTCCGGCAGGACGATCCTTGTCGGTGACTTGCGGATCCGTCTCGACGGGGGTGAACCAATCATACCCCAGGAACGGACTGTTCCCACAATCCCCACTTCCAATCATTTTGACCTCCTGCGTCAAACACGAAAGGATGGGGCGAAGCTCAAAGAAGCGGGTTCCTCGGCCGCAGCCCGGGGGCACCCACCGCAGCTAGGCACACAGCCTCCCAAGACAGCTCGTCGGAAAAGCGGTGACAAGGGAGACCAGCAACCTGACCTAAGAAGAATTTGGGTCACCCAAAAAGAAGCTTGAGCTGTTCAGAGGGCGCGGATCACCAACCCCCTCCGAGCACTCAGACGCAGCGTCAGATGGAATGCGGCTGGCCTTACAGTAGAACAGTCTGACGATGCCCAGTCGTCCAATGTCCCCCGCACAAGCGAGCGGAAGCAAAGGCGAGCCCGTCTCCGGGCCTTCCAGCAACCTGTCCCGGACTCTCCTCCGACTGACATCGGGAGCGAGCCCCATCCGCAACGCATCTCGGTCTTTGATAGACTAGGGGTGCATGTTAGCCCGGAGCAACACCAACGAGGGAAGCGGATGGCCCGGTTCATCAATGATGCGGCTCAAGTGTTCGCGTGCTACACCGCCAGACACCAGCCAGACACCCAGTTTGACGACTTGAACCAGCCTCTGTCCCACTTCAGGAGGGCACGCCACCCGGCTCCGCCGCCTCCCCCAACAGGTCATATCGGCACTTCTGTCGGACCGCAGGCGTCAGAATGGGCGGAAGAGGTCCCGGTGGAAGATTGCGCCCCTCCTATCAATGCCGAACTGGTCAACAACGACCCTCCTGTGAATGAGGTTCAAGATGTGACTCTCGACACTCTCATGAAGGAGAACCAGCATCTGAAGGCCCTCCTGCAGGACCTCCTCTAGGAGCGAGACCTTCATCCGCAGCAACCTGACAAGCCTCAGGTCAAGGCACCGGTACCCCTGGCAGCCAGCGATGCTGCCAACACCTCAGCGGCGATTGCCCGAACTCTGTTAGCAACTGGGTTTGGCACGCCTCCAGTTGATACTCAACCACGAGCCTCCAACACGCCAGTGCCGGGGGATCTCTTGGCACAACGTCAGAAGATCGAGTGCATCGTCGAGACAAAGCTCGCCCAGTATGGTGAAGGGACGGCCACGGTGGATCTCTACAGTGTACCCTACCCGCTTCACCACCAGTTGAAGAAGCTTCCTCCAGAATACTCCAAGCCCCCGAAGCTGCAAAAGTTCGACGGGCAGGGGTCGCCACATGAACACATGGCCTACTATGTTACGGCCATGGGCAAGTTAGCATTGGGCGAATCATATCTCCTCCGCTACTTCACCACTTTGCTCACGGGGACGGCCATCCAATGGTACTCTCGCCTGAAGCCTAACTCAGTCAGCGATTGGGCCGATCTCCAGAAAAAATTCCTCAATCGATTTCAAATGGCCGAGCGAAAGGTCTCCTTAGCCGAACTCTATTCTCTTCAACATAAAAAGGGCGAGGGTGCCCTCGACTTCATCATGAAATGGCGAGACCTCAGCATGATGTGTGTCAATCCACCCGTCCAAGAGGACGCCATCACCATATGTCGTCGAGGTCTGGCGGCTGAGGTCAGCGAAAAGCTTCTCGGCACCAATATCAAAGGCTTTGACCAACTCAATTCGGCGGTCGACGAAATAGAGATGTTCTTCGTCGACAACCCAAGCTATACTGCAGCAAAGGGTAAGCAAGTGCGAGAACACTAGCTCGGTAAGGAGGTGAATATCATAGAGTTCACCCCTGCCGCCAAGGCCAGTAAAGGGGCCGAATCCAGTGGCTCTGACAAAAAGCCAATAGATAAGTCGGCTGCTCCTTCTTTCTCAGAGCGTATGAAGACACCCTTCTCCTTCAAGAAGGAACATACGAAGATGCTCTTCGACCTCTGCATGGCCCAGAAGATCATCGAACTGCCAGTAATCCGCAAGCCGGACGAGGCCCTGAAGACCGACGATCCCAGTTACTGCTTGTACCATCGCATGCTGGGTCATTCAATTGAAGATTGCTACGTCTGCAAGACTCATGCGCAGAAGCTGATCCGAGACGGTCTTGTCAAAATGAAGAGCGGTCTCATCGATCCCCTGCAACCACATACGTAAGCCAGGCCGGCTAAGGCCACACGCGTGGCTCACCCTTTGGCCAATGTCATCCACATGATGGCCGCATTCTCTCTCTCTGATGATGAGTCAGAGGAGCCTCGCACCAATCGAAGGGAACGTTTGATCTGGTACCCGGGGTGGAGGCTCTGGCATGATCGGAGACCTCTCTCCTTCCCCAGGGAGAGAACCCGGTGACTCTTCGATATCCTCGTCGAGAGGGGGCAAATCATGTCCCGCGACTCGCCTGCCGACTACACCCATTGGGATCGTAGTCACCCCCAGTACTGCCCCTTCCACGCCAGAATCTGCCACCCGATCGAGTCCTATGAGGAAGTTCAACACCTCATCCAAGAACAGATCCAATGGGAGCAGATCGATGCGGAGGGGAACTCCATGTCACTTGTCAGGCTTCGGCAAGCTGTCGAATAAACCCTGAGCACTGCCAGGAGTGCGCCAGAGCGGCAGGACTCCCCTCAAGAGAATGGGCACGGGTTGCCTTACCATCATCCTCCAGAATGGCTCGAGTTCTGGACCGACAATCAAGAAGCGCTCGAGCGGTTGCGAAGGCGTAGAGAGCAGGATACCAGTCAAGAGACGGGTCCGACCAACTTCTCGGTCAACGTCATCCATTCCCCCACTTTTCCGGCCCCTTCGGGCTCTCAGACATCAGCACCTAGCCAGCCAACCCCAGCCACTTTGGCCACGCGGTGGCGGTCCTGGTAGGAGCTAAAGTCTCTCCTTTTTTCTGAAGAAGACACTGCCAGGCTCCTCCGGGTCCTTCTCGGCCGAGAGGATGTTCTGGTGGGCGAGACGATGACGGGCTCCTCAGCTCTTTCTCGTCCTCCTCCCGTCCTATCTTTGCCACCGGTAGCTGCGGATAGAAAGGGAAAGCAAAAGCAAGGTGAGGCCTCGCCTCAGCCTCGGTGCACCTCTTCAGCGGAGGGGCCGTCGGGTCTACCCCGCCTACCTGTTGACACAATCCGAAGTACAAAGAAGACATCTTCGGAGTCTTCAGTGGCTTCGCTTCAAGTGGCGGGTCCACCGCCACAAGGCTCCTTCATTCCGCAGAGTCGAGATGACTGTGCAGAGCGACAACGTCTTGCAACGCCATCAGTCATCGCTAGGCCTAGCTCTCAGCATGGTTACAAAGGCAAGGCTAAGGAGCGGGGCGACCAGTGCACCTCTCTGTCTGCCTCTCAACAGAAGCCGCCACCACCGCGGCTAAGCCATCAAACCGCGCATATGTCCTCCAACACCGGTCTTGACATACCGGCTTAGCAGAAGGCATCTTTGTCGCCACCGTGGCTAAGGCATCAAACCGTGCATACATCTTCGGATGCCAGCACTAGCCTACCAACTCCTCGTAGGCTCCCGTCGCCACCGCGGCTAAGGCATCAAACCGCGCATATATCTTCGGACGCCAGCACTAGCCTACTGATTCCTCGTAGGCTCCCGTTGCCACCGCGGTTATGGCATTATATCGCACACACGTCTTCGGACGCCAGTCCCAGTATTCTAGCATACCAGGATTTGCAACTCGAAGTAATCGAGCAAGCGATCAATGCCACCTTCCAAATACAACAAGCGGAAGGTGCTTGGATCGAAATCCGGGTGAGCAAGAGTCATCGACCTCGCCTTGCAAGGGCATCAGCTCGGAGGTATCCTCATCAGTATTTGTCGACTCCGGCTCCAGCACCTCTCCCTCCTACTCCCTTGGAGACGGCTATCGCCAAGAGACAAGAGAAAACTAGGAGGAAGAACCTCAGAAGGCGGCTCAAGAAACAAGCTGAACAAGCCGCCGCCCTGCAATTTCTGGCCGAGCCAACGCCATTACAAAGGCTTCAGCGGCTCATTGATGACCTGGAGGAATACGTTCCTCCTCGTCCTACCGGGGCTCTCCCACTCGATAGCTACATCCCGTGGGAAGAGATGCAGAAATGAGCCCGCCTTAGAAATTGGGTCCAAGAGATGATCCAAAAGCTCAAGGACAGCGAAAGACTCGTGATCCCTGATGAGCTCTCCTTGTGTTATAAAGACAAGGAGATCACCACATAGCAGCTATAAGAAATGCTTAGGGCTGTACCTGCAACATGGTGGCCATTCCACCTCTGGATAACATCAATGCTTCTCGGCGAGGCGAGCCAGTGGCCTCCCGAACAAGGCAAAGAACCATCGCCCCTCTTGGGCTACAGCTAGCTCCAGAACACACCGGTCGTGGCCGAAGACGTGGTAGAGGTCATGTGAGAATCCCCATGTTACCCCTCTCCCCGTCCACATTCGACCCGGAGTGAATTATCCTCTTTCGAGGAGAAGAACTTGTTCCTATTCCGAAAGTAGAAATTCAGAGCGGACCCGGTATCTTCGATCCTTCCAACAGCGAAGAGGCTACTCCCAGCCTCCCAGCCCCGACGCCAGTACCAACTGCTATAGCAGAGCAAGCGGGACCGTCCGGCAAGGACGAGCCATCCCCCCAATCACCCCCAGAGGAGCCGTCATTGGCTTCCCTGTTTCAAGAGTCCGCTGGTGATCAAAATCAATCTGACCCCGGTGGTAAGGGCAAGGCAGTGCAACTCCCTGACGGGGAGCAGCACGGCAGCTCGCAGAAGGTTCAGCCTGACATACTACCCTCTCTGGAGGATGCTCGAGCCCGAGCTGATCGGAAGGTCCTCCACCACATGAAATGCTTCCCTGCCAACATTTCAATCTGGGAAGCCATCGCTTGGAGCAAGGAACTAAGGGAAACCCTTATCAAAATACTCCAAGAGCCAGAAGTCTATGAAGCACATGCCGCAGAAATGAAGGCGGCTGCCTATGGAGCCTTCGCAGCCACCATCACCTTCACGGAGAAAGACATGCTACTTTCCCCTCCGTGCCACAACCGTCCTCTCTACATGAAGGGGAAGATCAACGGGCACGATGTGAACCGGATCCTAGTGGATGCCGGTGCTGCAGTTAACATCATGCCCCTCAAGACATTCAAGTCTCTATATCTGACCCCGTACCTCCAGAAGGTTCAGGCAGTTAAGATATACGGCTTCAACCAGAACACCGAGGACATCCTCGGCCGGGTGGACGTCGATCTGGTGCTCGATGATTTCACCTCCAAGGCAACATTCTACATCATCGACTCCAACACGTCTTATAAGATGCTATTGGGTAGACCCTGGCTCCATGAAAACTGGGTCATCCCGTCAACTCTCCACCAATGCATCAAGTATGCCAAGGACGGAGAGCAACATAAGGTCTTCGCAGACTTGTCGCCGTTCGCACTGGCAGAATGCAACCAAGGTGACGTTGTGCTCTATTTCAAGGGGATTAGTCCCTACCTTGTGATCAATAGCAAAAGCAATGGTTGGCTCTCAGAGGAAGACGACGATGATCTCTTCTTGGACAATGAGGAGAAGGCCAAGCTTCACCGACTGCGCCTCGACTCCAAGTCAACCTCAGATCGCCCTGAGAGGCGCCAGATCAACCTCGAGGCTAATCTTATTAGCCGAGCCATTGGCAAGAGTATATGCTTGCCACCAGACTACATCCAGCTCCCGTGTGCATTCGAGGAGCACAACGTCGAGTCGTTGACGACATTTATTGTCACCTTCAAGCGACAACGCCAGAACAAAAGGAAGGCTAATAGGGACAAACCCATTGTCTTCTACAAAGGAGACATGGTCCCTCAAGCCCCACCAGATGATGACTTCGGCTGGTCTACGCAAGCCGATGATACCCCTGAAGCAGTTCAGGTGTGGGGCGACCTGTCGCCGCATATTCAAGAAATGTGTTTGAAGCAATACATTCCCCTGTGGCAAACTCTTGCCCAACAAAGATACTTCCATCGACTGCGGGACCCTTCCCAGGGCCGAGGGCAACCCCCGTCCTTCCATAAGGATACCAGGGGGCTTGGGCATGACCAAGAACCGGACTTCCGGGTCCACTGCGCAGTCAACATCATAGGCTTGGCACTACCAGCCAACGACCAAGTAAGAGTCGAAGCCAAATTCGACAGCTCCGGGGATGAGGGAGAGGAAATTCTGATCCCGATCTCCGCCCAAGCCAGAACCCCAGCCCAGGCCGTCGGGGAACCTTCTGTGCCTCCCCACAAAGACAAAGGGATGGAAGAAGCTTCTCTGATCTCTCAGCCAGTCGAGGGACCCAGTATAATAAACCTTCCTGAGGGGGGGATCTTGCTGGTCCAAGCTGCGGAAGATTGTCAGCTTCGCCAGGCAACCTCGGAGAAATCTCAGCAACTCCAGTTGACGATGGCTGGCCAAAAGCCTGCGGCCCAGATCGATCCCTAGCGGATCCCGACAACAACCACTCTCCAGTCCCATCAGTATCAGTCGGTGGCCTCGAGCTACCCGAAGCTGACACTGATGATGAGGATTTCATCAACTTCCAACCCGCTCCTCCCGAGCTAGAGGATGGCGGCCAGGCGACCGTCGATGATCTTGTGGAGATCAATCTAGGCGACAATGAAGCCCCTCAGCCTACATTCATTAGCTGCAATGCCCTGGATCTTGGTAGGTCTTGCTGGATCTTCATTGGATCTTTCGGATCTATTTCGGTGAGTTTCGGTTCGCTTTTGTGGCTTCCGAGTTGAGCTTTACGATCTGTGTGGGTTTTTCTCTCGTACTAGTTACGGAACCCTACAGTGAGTTTATTTGTCAGTTCCTCGACTCGTGAATGCTGCAGCGATGATGTACTCTTCGAGTCGGTCGTTTCGACTATTTTTACGTATTTTTCGGAGATAGGGCCAGAAATCAGATTTTTCAGAAATTAGGAAAATTCCTAATTTCTTTTCCTTTTTCTTTTCCTTCCTCTCTCCTCCCTTCTCATTTCGCCGCCACCATCTCTCTCTCCCGTTTTCTCTCCTCTCGAGCTTCCTCAGCTCCGGCTGCAGACGGAGGACCTAGGAGCGAGTGTTGGGGATGCTGTGGAGCTGACTGGGTGCGCGACAGGGCTAGGATGGAGTGGTTTTGGCGCGATCCCGAACGGTGGATTCAAAGCCGGTGTTTGAGCTCGTGGCGTGGTTTTCGACGCGGTTTAGTCCCTTCGGGGCACGGTTTCTTCGGTGGAGGTAGGGAGACGGACCGCCACCTTGTTCTGCACGTTTCCTCTGTTTCTGTGCATGATTTGGTGCTCGATCGGGGGAGATCGGGCCGATTTTGTGAAAACCGTGGCTTTTGTGGTTTTCAGGGTTCGGCGGAAAATGACAACCATTTGTGGTGTGGTTAGTGTTGAACTGACCGCTGAGATGTCTAGATCACATCCATGCTAGTTTCGTGTCGATCGGTGGTCATTCGAGGCCGGCAGGAGTCCGGGAACCTCGGTGACTCGTTTAGGGTCGATTTGTTCAAATCGCCTTGATCTTGCATTTTAGCGCGTGCATGTGGGCTTTTTAGCCTCCTAGTGTTGTTTTTCATCGTCTATCTTTGTTTCCCCTGCGCTTCGGCGTGAATGGGGTGTGGAACGGCTCGATTTGGCCAATCCACTATTTTCCCGCCGTGACCGGTGTAGCGGTCATTTCAGTGACCGCCAGAGGTCTCTGACGGCCCTACAATATACCGTCACAGCGTCTGGGCGTTTTTAGTTCTTCGCGGCTTTGGGAGTGTGACGGCCTAGGGGTGGCGCGTCACAGCTCTCTGACGCGTCCGGTGTGATGCGTTACGCCTGTTTTGTCGTTTAGCGTTTTTGTTAAGGCGGTTCCTTTGACGCACCTGCCCTAGTGCGTCAGAGTCTTGTAACGCGCCTGGTGTAGGCCGCTACGTTGCGTTTGACTTGGAGTTTGACCGTTGAGGCGGTTTGTGTAACGGTGGTGTCCCCGTGCGTCACAGCGTTATAACGCGCCTGCCCCAGGCCGTTACGTGCTGGTTTGGCCGAGTTCGGTGGTTGTGCCGTTGGCTCTAACGGCCACGCCCTCGTGTATTAGGCTTGTGTAACGCGTCCGTGATGGACCGTTACGTGCCTTTCGGCCATTGTTTCCTTGACTTGAGCCAGTTGGCCCTGACGCGCCTGCTTTGCCGCATTAGGCTGTATGACGCGCCTGGGCTAGTGCGTTACGTGGTTCGAGTTACCGTTATTGTCTCGGGACTGTTGGCCCTGACGCGTCTACTCCCGTGCGTTAGGGTGGCGTAACGGGTATGTTGTCATGCGTTAGGCAGCTGTAACGTGCCTACCCTGGCGCGTTACGCTGTTCGTGTTGTGGTTTCGAGCGTGTTGGCTCTAACGCGCCTGCCCTGGTGTGTCAGGCTCGTGTAACGGCCGAGCGTTAGACCGTCACGTTCGTGTAACGGTCTAAGGGTGGTGCGTTACAGCCTTTGTGCTCTGATTTCCGTGGTGCTAGTTTCTGACTGTCTTGGCTTAGCCTTATGGTCTGCCCGCTTTCCCGTGGATGTCTCCTGACACCCTATGAGGGCTAAGACTACGTCGTATGGTGGCCAGGAGTCTTCTTGCTTGAGGTAGGATTCTCTTTCCTACTGTTGAGTCGTCGTTGTTTGGTTCCGGTCAACCCGGGGTGACCCAGGGGTTGACAGGCGACCTTGTGTGGGTGTCTTGGCGGTTTTGTCCAGTCCGAGACACTGGTTCTAGATGCCTCGAGATATCATTTTACCTTGGTTTACGTGTCCAGGCGTGTCTAAGGGTCTCCGGTGTTCCCTCAGGTCTTGCTTCCCGTGGCTTAGGATTAGACCGATTGGCGGCTTGTTCCACCGTTTGTGACGATCTTACCTCCGAGTCATCCGACTCAAGGATCGTTACGTGGTAGGTCTAGTTGCCTTGTCCTGAGTTTGTCGACAGTGGTTGTACTGTCGTTGGTGCTTCGAAGTGCGTGTCGTTGGGCGTTCTTGCCTACCTGTACTTCAGCACTTGTGTTTTGAGTCTCTGTGTCTTGTGAGCCTCCGCTTGTTGTAGCCCTAAGGCCTTTGAGTTGTCGACCCGCTAGCGGATAGCGGAGGGGTGTTCCCGTGATGCTGTTTATAAGCTAGTTCCGTGGGCTCCCAGCCAGCGGTAGCATCCTACCGAAAGAGAAAAGTAGCTAGAGAACCTGGCTTAGGCTAGAGCCAGTGTGTGCACACGTTGTCAGGGACTGAGGACCTACGCCGACGGGCGTGACCCTGACTAGTTACTTGTCCTCTTATTCTGTCGTTGTTGTTGTTCCTGTTTGGTTCAGCGCGTGTCTGCGACTCTGATAGGATCGGTGCGATGGATTCAGAGGGGGGGTGAATGAATCTCACCCTTAAAAACAAACTTTTCGCTCAATAAAAGACTAGAACACTATCAAGGCAAATAGACAATCTGAAGAACAAGTTAAGTTCTCTTTTAAACCACTGAGCAAATATATAAGGCGCTCCTAAACAAGCAACTAGCGGAAGCAGCACAGATAGAAACGAGAGTGCTAAGGCAACCTGTGAAGGAGATAGAAGACAAGGAGCAAAACACAACCACGCTGCACAGAGGATTTTTAGGTGGTTCGGTCACCAAGACCTACGTCCACCCCTCACTCCTAATCGGAGTGAGGCTTCCACTAGCAACGCTAGAACAGCAGACTCAGTCTGCAAACACTTGCTGCCAAATAGCTTGACCAGGGGAACAACCTCCCCTCTTCCTCCCAACCGGAGGGACACCCCAAGTAACTCCCAGCCACTTGGAACCAGAGACTAGGTCTCTCTTCCTCCAGACCAAGAGGGAACGCACCAGTGACACGCAGTCACTAGAAACCAGAGACACAAGTCTCTCTTCCTCCAAACCAGAGGGACACCTGGACTTGCAACTCACAAGACCAGAACCGGAGATGAATCTCCCTTCCTCCAAATCGGAGGGGAACCCACAAGTGACTACCTGTCACTTGCAGACCGGAGACAAGTCTCCCTTCTCTTGAGACCACAAGAGGAACGCCGATCTCTAACCAGAGAATCGGAAAGCATAGTTGATCAAATAAAAGGAAAATAAGAAATGAAAATACAGCACTCGAAAGCTGAAAACTCAATGTAAAATGTAGCTCTCGCAGGAGCAACTGGATTGGATCTGATCCAAAGTCTAGTGAACAAATCTGCAATAAAATCTTCTTTCTTCTTCTCCACGAACTCTCTCTCTCTTTCTCTTCTTCTTCTTTTGCTTTCACTCTCTGCCTCTCTGCTCTTTTTCTTCTTATGCTCTCACACTCTACCTCTCTGCTCTTTTTCTTCTTCTTCTTCTTCTTATGCTTCTGCTCACTGCCTCTCTGCTGCTCTCACTTTCTTCTATCACTCTCTCGATCAGCCCTCTTCTAGCTGTCTGCTGCGGATGAAGAAACTTCACATATATATATCAGCAGCAACTAGGGTGTGTGCCCCCTTTATCCAGAGGGCACCTCGGATCACGTGCCAGGTGCCAACCTAGGATCACGTGCCCATTCATCAACCTGACTCATCTGCAGGCAGAGACAAAGAAATGCAATTAGTTAGTTCAGGCTCTTAACACAGCGTGTATAGACTTTAGAAGCAGCAAATAAGCAAGTATGTACTACGTGAGAGTGTGTAGACTTGAAGCCCTTCAAGCGACCTCAGTGTACAGACTTGCAGAATGTTGCATTAACATAACAGAGTGGAATGTGTAGACTTCTGTGTAAAGCATGAAGTAATCGAATGTGTAGACTTTAGAAGCAGCAATTAAGCAAGTATGTACAACGTGAGAGTGTGTAGACTTGAAACCCTTCAAGTGACCTCAGTGTACAGACTTGCGTGGGTAAGATGCATGAACAAGCCATAGCCAGTGTATAGACTTAACCGATGCATGAATAGTGCATCGATGTATAGACTTGGAGAGCTGATGCTTGAACAGTGCGCCGATGCATAGACTTGAAGAACTGATGCATGAACAGTGCACCGATGCATAGACTTGAAGAACTGATGCATGAACAGTGCGCCGATGCATAGACTTGAAGAACTGATGCATGAACAGTGGGCCGATGAATAGACTCTGATGTAAAGGCTTGAGTTAAACAAGCAGTGTATAGACTTCACGATGCACACCCATAGCCAATATAGACTTACCCCTTGAAGATGTACAGACTTTGAAGACTTCGAAGCCCCATGATGTATAGACTTCAAATTAAAGGAGACGGTGGATGTACATACTTTAAGTTCAACTGAGACGGTGCATGAATATACTTGACACTGTATAGGCTGTATAGACTTCAAAAGCTTGAACCAATGTGCAGACTTGAAACAAGTGAACATAGCGATGTGTAGACTTGGCCAATGTACAGACTTGAAGCGAAGAGAAATGTGTAGACTTCAAAGCAGATGCCAAGGCCATGTACAGACTTGAAGTGAAAGCCAATGTATAGACTTTATGAAAGCATACGCCAAGGCTGTACATACTTGAAGAGACGCAAGGTGAGATAGAGCTGGCTGTACAGACTTTGGATGACGATGCACTGTACGCAAACGTTGTACAGACTTGATAGCGTGAGACGCTGGAAGAGACGATCGGATGTACAGACTTTGAAGATGTGGGTGAGACAATGTATAGACTTTGGAAAATGTAGACTGGGCAATGTACAGACTTGGTTCGTGCAAGCTACAGTGCAATGTTTAGACTTGATGCAATGCAGAGGCTGTATAGACTTGGTGAGCGCCAAGGCGTTGTACAGACTTCAATGACTCATGCAAGCTACAGGACAGTGTGAAGACTTGTGTTCTGAACGTAGGTAAAGGAAAGGAATGTATAGACTTGCTCAGTTCAGAACGTAGGTAAAGATGGGAAGCAATGTATAGACTTTAGATGTGTGAAACACACTGACTGTACAGACTTCAGCTAAGCAAGCTACAGTGCAATGTATGGACTTGATGAACGATGCAAAAAGCTCTGTACAGACATGATGCAAACTGGATGTGCAGACTTTGTAGCATGCAATGTATAGACTTCAACTAAGCGTGAAGCACAGACAATGTATAGACTCTACGAGCAAGAGGCAATGCTGACTGATGTATAGACTTGCTAAGTGATGCACATGTGACGATGAACAGACGATGTATAGACTTGTGCGTGAAGCAAGGCAATCTGATGTGTAGACTTTCTCAACACAGTGGCGTGCAACTAAACGATGTGTAGACTTCAGAAATGCATAGAGACGCTACAGCGTGACAGCGTCGATGCAGCAGTTCACCCTGATGTGAAGTTAGATCTAGGTCAGTTCAGTGGGTCGACACAGTGACCCCATGCGTCAACGCATCCAGCCTTATCTTCAAAGCCATCTGAGGCATTTCAAGGCTGCGTCAACCTCGTGGACTCAATGGGTTGACGCCATCTGAACTACTTACGAGATGTATAGACATATGCATTTCAAGACTTGAGGGGGGTCGACCCATCTAAGAAGGGGGTCGACCCACAGAGCTAGCACACTCATGCATTCTCCACAGAATAAATCAGTCATATGCATTCATGTTGCTATCATTCAATGTGATGTTCTTAGCAAAACAATATGGTGACTCATTTATGTTGCTATCATTAAAACACCACATAATCATCAAAGCACAAGGGGCACAACATTTCATGCACACATGCATATGGTGACTGATAGTGTTTGCTATCATCAAAACCACAGGGGCACAACAGACTCTGTCGTGGTTTCAGCGGTACCGTAGGCGAGACACTTGTGGCGCAGCATAAGACGTCAGTGGACGCAGCTGGCTGTTCTTCGTGTGAGGAGGTGCTTCCGTCACGTGACACGTGACTCTCGGCGTTTCTTGCGCGTCGTGACCTTTTTCGAGTTATCTCGTGGCCCTACTCAAGGTCTGTGTGGCGTTGTGTACATGACGTTCTAGTAGTGTGTGCCATCGTGTTTGTCCGTTGTCTGTCTAGATCTTTTCTAGACCTTTTGTCTGTTCGTGCAGGTCTTCGTCTTAGGCCTGGTGCCGAGTTGGTAGATTGGTAACTTCTGACTTTGTTAGATCAGAGTCACCCTTCTGTCGCTGCTTGGAGTAGTTTGGGGTGCCGAGGTTAGTTCGGCCGCCGCTTGTCTGGCGCGGGTTCTTCCCCTTTCTTACTTGTTCCCTACTCCTACTCCCCGTCTTCTCTTTCTTACTTGTTCTTCGGCCGCCGCTTGTCTGGCCGCCGCTTGTCTGTTCTCTACTGCTTCTAGAGTAGCTTTATAGCTTTGTAGTGTAGTTTTCCCGCTTTGCTACACCTGCTTTTCTTCCTGTTGTTTTGTTGTTCCGTGTTACTGCGTGTTTTTTAGTGGGGATCCGCGTGGCCCCTACTGAGCCAGTGACACGAGGCTCACCCCTATTTTTCAGGTGGGGTGACGTCGTTCGTTCTGCTTCCATGTGGTTCCTGGTGCGCTTGCTCGTAGCGTGTCGTTGTGGCCAGCTGGTACCTGCGTCGGGCTTCCTTCGACTTCTCGGTACGTCTTTCTTTTTTGTCGACTGTACTGTGCTAGACTTGCTATCTTTAGCTTTGGACTTGACTCTGGTGTAGAATTGTTTAATTGAAACTATTAATTAAAAAGTAATTTTATTTCTGCTACTTTAGCAAACTGATCTAATGAAATTTAATTGCTTCTGTTATATCTCTGTGACTTCAATGTACTCTACACATGCCTTTTTCCCTTCGGAGCTTTCCCGCTCTTGGGAGACCTCGCGGGTTCCAAGTGGTATCACGTGTACCCAGTAGTTCAACCGGGTACATCTGGTATCCGGGATCCGGGTCGCTACATCAGCGCTCTTCTCACCGAGGCATAGAAGCAGGACTACAAGCAACTCCTGCTCGAGTTTAAAGACTGCTTCGCCTGGACATACAAGGAGATGCCAGGGCTAGATCCCTCCATGGCGGAGCACGATCTAGCCATTTCTTCCTCAGTCACTCAGATCAAGCAACCACAGCGGCGCATGCGCCATGAGCTGGAGCTCCAGGTTTCGGCCGAAGTCCACAAAATGGCGGAGGTCGACTTCATCGAGCCGTGCATCTACCCGATCTGGCTCGCCAACATAGTCCCAGTTAAGAAGAAGAATGGTCAAGTCCGCATCTGCGTCGACTTCCGGGACCTCAACAAAGCTTGTCCAAAGGATGACTTTCCAGTCCCCATCATAGAAACAATGGTCGATATGACCACCAGCCATGAAGCCTTGTCTTTCATGGACGGGTCGTCCGGCTATAATCAAATCCGGATGTCTCTCAAAGACAAGAATCACACAACCTTCAGATCCCCCAAGGGGATTTTCAACTACAAGCGCATGCCCTTCGGTTTGAAGAATGCTGGTGCTACTTACCAAAGGGCCATGACCAAAATATTCGACGAAATGCTACACAACATCGTCGAATGCTATGTCGACAACCTCTTCGTCAAGACTAAAAGGGGAGAAGACCATTTGTGCGACCTCCGCCAAGTCTTCGAGCGCCTCCGACAATATGGGCTCAAGATGAACCCCATGAAATGCGCCTTCGGCGTATCCAGCGACAAATTTCTCGGCTTCATCGTCAGGTACCGAGGAATTAAGGTGGATCCCAGCAAGATCAAAGCGATCCGGGAACTTCCACCACCCAGCAACATCACCGAACTCAGGTCCTTCCAAGGGAGGCTGACCTACATTCGGAGGTTTATCTCTAACCTCTCTAATCAATGCACGCCTTTCAGCAAGCTGATGAAGAAAGACGCCATGTTTACATGGGACTCAGAATGCCAAGCGGCTTTCGAGCAAATCAAGGAGTACCTCCTCACTCCCCCAGTCCTGGGGACACCAATCAAGGGTAAACCCCTCATTCTTTACATTGCTGCCATGGACGCTTCGTTGGGAGCTCTGTTGGCGTAAATCAATGAAGAAGGTAAAGAGCAGCCCCTCTATTACCTTATCCGGAAACTATTTGGTGCCGAGTACCGCTACTCCCCCATGGAGAAAGTTTGCTTGGCATTGGTGTTCGCAGTTAAGAAGCTGCGGCATTACCTCCTGTTCCATCAAGTCGAGCTTTTTTTTTAATGAACCACCGGCCAATCTAGAGTAGGATCTGGTCGAGTGCACCCCCCCTCAGAGAGGGAGAATGTGCTCACTCCCCCAGGCTACACCAGGGCCCTTAGTTTTATTTCATTTTAAACTGGATGATGTACATGGATTAAGAGGCATGCCCCCTGAAAAAAATAAAGAGGCTGTAGTAACGCCTTTACAAGCTTGAGGAGCATTAAAAGAATACAATGTAAGTCAAAACCGAAAATCAGGCAAACCTGCCCTATCCACCCTAATGGCTCCTCTAGCAGCCCGAGGAAGATCCATTTCACGGATAAAAATAGAATTACTCGACATATTGCTTGCATAGGATGCCAAGGAGTCAGCTACATGGTTCCCTTCCCTGAAAATATGTTGTAGTTGACAACCACTTTCCATTAAGAATAACCGGATCTGCCTCCACCAAGGTGTAGCCATCCAGCAAGGAGCTTCTCCTTTCCTGCCAGCCTCCACAAGAGCTGCACAATCCGAGTACATTTTGGATAGTCTTATGCCACATTGGCTTGCAATCATAAGCCCATCATGGAGTGCTCTTGTTTCTGCTAGTATACTGTAGCCCATGCCATATGAGAAAGCAAAAGCTATCACTAACCTTCCATCATCATCTCTAATACACCCTCCACCCCCACATTTTCCAGGATTACCCTTAGAAGCACCATCTATGTGAAGAGTATAGCCATGGGGGGCCAGTTGACACATCACAGCCACTGGCTGTTTGATAACGATCTAAGGGTGTAGATTAAAAGCCTCCAAACTTCTAAGATGAGCAGCAGATATGGGCTTGTAAAATTTAAGTCTGTCCAATGCCAATGATGTAGCAAGAATTATTTTTTTCTTGATGGCAGCTTGATTAGTGGAGATACCTTCAAACCTAGCAGCACATCTGCTCTTCCAAGTTTCCCAAACCATCAAAATGACCATAATCATCCCAGTAAAGCTCCAGGCTGACTGTATATTAGTGACTGCTATGATATTCCATATTCGGACTGTAATGTGATCACTTAACCAGACTTTATGGCTGATTAGAGGAGTAACCCAGTTCCACAGATTAACTGCCATCTCACTGGTTGTGAATACATGATCAAGATCTTCTTGGCTGGGGAATAGGCAGCAAGTACATTTAGAGACTAAGGAGATACCACAGTCTTTAATCCTGCTATCCACAGGGACAGCCCTATGGAGAATCTTCCATGTAAACAAAGCTGCTCTTGGGGGAATAGCAGAATGCCACAGTTTTGCCCATGCAGATCTTTTATGGCCTCTAGGTCTGATTATATTATAAACGGATTTAACAGAGAAATTACCTTTAAGAGTGCCCATCCAAACATATGTGTCTGCCTCATTGATCAGCTGAACATTAGATAATAGTGTAGGGTCACTGAGAGACCCCCTAGCAGCATGTTGACTATCTGAGAAGACATCTCTAAGTGAGATCACAGAAGAGTCAGCTGAGACATTGGATAAAGGACCTGATCCTGTCCAATTATCCCTTAAAAAGTCAATCTCAGAACCAAAGCCAACAAACCATCTAGTCTGTTGCAAAATAATTTCCTTAGCCCTTCCAAAAATTGCTTTAGGCATACCTGCAGGGAAAGGCTTGACACAGCAAGCAAAATGGATTTTAATAAATCTTCTTCGAGCATAGCAGGACCATAAAAATGACCCATGAAGAATATTCCATAACATTTTAACAGCTAAGGAGATTTGCACCCATTTCAGCTCCCTAATTCCTAATCCTCCCTCTAGCCTTGGTTTCTGAATAGAAGGCCAAGAAATCCAATGCCTTCGATTGGTATTCATGTCTCCATGCCAAAAGAAATTTGCACATTGACTTTCAATGAATTGGAGAACCTTCTTAGGTATATTGCAGGCAGAAGCCAAAAAAAATTGGGATACTTTGTAAGATAGAATTGATTAACACCACCCTGCCAGCAGCAGATAGGAATTTAGATTTCCAGCCCTCAAGCCTAGTTTGGATTCTCTCAATTAGGAAGTGAAAATCACAACACAAATATCTGCCTTTTTTGATAGGAACATCCAGGTACTTCAAACCATATGACTGATATTTATAGCCAGTCAGGGACCGGATAGATAATCTGAGAGAGACATGTGCCTTGGATGATAAGATATAACTGCTCTTAGCTTTGTTAACTCTTTGCCCTGAACTCATTTCATACTTGCTAATGAAATGTTTGAAAGTCTCAATGTTCTGCATGCCAGCATTTAAGAAAACTAGAGTATCATCTGCATATAATAAGTGAGAAACCTGAATGCAGTTTCTTGGGCCTTTATACCTTTTAAGCTGACCAGATTGAAATAAGGCAGACATCCCTCTACTGAGCACCTCTGATGCAATAATGAATAGGAAGGGAGCAATTGGATCCCCTTGTCTGATGCCCCTGCTAGACTTAAAGAATCCAGACACCATTCCATTAAAATTGATAGAAAACCAATTGTTATAAAGTAACATGCCTATAAGCGATGTTAATCTACTGTTGAAACCCATTCTTCTCATAACAGCTAGAACAAAATCCCACTCCATCCTATCATATGCTTTTGTCATATCTAGTTTGAAAATCACATTATGACCCCTGACTTTCCTATTTAAATCCACCATAAGCTGACGGGCAAGAGCCACATTGTCTAGGATGAATCTGCCTTTCACAAATGCCCCTTGTTCTGGTGAAATAATGCCATCAAGTCGAGCTTATATCTAAGCACAAACCCCTGAAGTATCTCCTTCGGCCACCTGTCCTCTCAAGCAGACTGGGAAGGTGGGCTCTCCTATTGATGGAATACGACATTACCTATGTCCCTAGAAAAGCAATCAAAGGACAGGGTATGGCTGAATTCTTGGCAGCCCATCCAGTGTCGGATGATTCACCCTTCAACTCGGAGCTCCCGGACGAGGAGTCCCTTGCTGCTCAATCACAACAACCAGTTGAACAAAGCGGAGATGTCTTGCATTATTGGCAGCCAAGCGCTCTCACAACCAGCGTGCCTTGCTGGGAGCTCTACTTCGACGATGCTTCTCGAGTGATCACGCGGAGCAACCAAGATCCAGCTACTACGGAAGGTGCCGGCATTATTTTCCTGACTCCTCAGGGTGGAGTTTTATACAACTCTTGTGCCCTCATGAAATCCCGGACCAACAATGAAGCCGAGTATGAAGCTCTACTCATTGGACTCCAAATGGCTATCCACATGGGCGTTAAATGCCTCAAAGCCAACAGGGACTCCCAGCTGATAGTCCGACAGGTCCTCGGTATTTATGACGTGCGGAAGCCAGAATTGGTTTTATACCATACCGCCGTCACCAGATTAACCCAAAAGTTCTATTTCTTCGAAATAGACCACATTCCCAGAAGCAGCAACGCTCAGGCGGATGCCTTGGCAAAATTGGCCGCGGCCATCGAGCTCCTGTCCAAGGGCGAGGTCGACATCGTCATCAAGCACAGAAGACTGATGCCGAGCTCACTCGAAGGTAACACCAGTCTCACCATTTATGAGGTCCACGACCTTGACCGGAACACACCTCCAGAAGATGATGATTGGCATGCGCCCATCATCAAATTCAAGAAAGGGTGGCTCCCTCCTGACCGAGCTCAAAGGGTCTAGCTACTCCGCCGAGCAACCTCTTACGAGTTGATTGGCAACTCTCTATATAGGCTCATCCACGAGAAGGACAAGTCAATTCTCCTTAGATATGTCTCCCTCTCCGAGGCACGAGCCGTCATGTAGGAAGTCCACTCCGGGTTGTGCAGTGCACACCAGACCGGAGATCGAATGAAGCACAACATCAAGCTCAAAGGCTTCTACTGGCCAACCATGTACGTAGACTGCATCCAGTATGCCTGTACATGCCATCGATGCCAAGCCTTTGGCCCAGCACCCAGAAGACCTCCCAACCCACTGCGTCCTACAACCCCCACTTGGCCATTCGCTAAATGGGGCATGGACATCGCGGGGCCTTTCCTACCATCTTCCAAGGGCCATAAATACATCTTGGTCGCCACTGACTACTTCTCTCGTTGGGCGGAGGCTCTACCCTTGCGAGAGGTTACCGGCAAAATCGTTGCTAGATTCGTCCGGCACAACATCATATACCGATTCGGTACTCCCAGTCGCATAGTGTCCGACAATGGGACACCCTTCAAGAATAAGGCCGTATACCAGTTAGCGGCCAAATTCCACATCGACTGGAGAACCTCTTTGGTCTACAACCCTCAAGCTAATGGTTTGGCGGAAGCCTTCAACAAAACCCTCTGCAAGCTCCTGGCTAAGATGGTTAGCCATCAGAAACGTGATTGGGGTGAAAAGGTCTGCGAAGTATTATGGGCCTATCGGACGGTCTACAAAACCCCACGGGGTGCTCGCCGTCCTCCCTTGCTTACGGGGCAGAAGCAGTTGTCCTCATCGAAGTTCAGCTAGCCTCTTACCGTGTGGCAATCCACACCGGCCTTGTTGGCCCTGATGAAGACGAGTACCAGAGAAGGCTAGAAGAGCTCGCCGATCTAGAAGGCAAGCGACTCGAAGCCTACAAACACCTGCAGGTATACCAGGCTCGCATGGCCCGGGCCTATGATAAGCTCGTCAAACAGCAAGCTTTCAAGCAAGGCGACCATGTCATGATCATGGAAAAAGAGGTCATGGCAGGGCGCTCCAGTGAAAAACTGTAGCCAAATTGGCGAGGTCCGTACATCATCCAGAACGTCTATGAGGGTGGGGCATACACGGTGGTCGATCACAAAGGTCATAGACCGTTCCCGCCTCTCAACGGTAAACATATGAAGCTATATTATGCACCAGAGCATGAGTTCGCGTGCCAACCAGACTAAGGCGCACATCCCAGCTACTATCAATAAGGTCGGTCCTCCCTCGTGAATGATTCAACCGGCCAGTCCTCCCGGTCTATGATTTCCAGTCAACCAGCCAGCCCAGCTCCTCGGAAGCGCCGCCAGGCATCCGTGGGGGCTGATCTCCTGCCCTCATTCCCGTCACCATGGGAACACTGGCACCTCTGCACCGACACCAGTCTAGCCGCCAGGCTCTCAGGTAAGTCAAAAAAAAAGAAAAAAAATAACAACAAAACAAAAAATGGGGTTAAAATAGAGATGCCCCGGCAGACCCGGTCATCCTCACCACAAGGGGGCGACTGGGGGCAAAAAGGCCAGTAACCCGGCTAAGGTGAAAACCCGAAAGGGCACCTCATGCAAAATTGGGAAACCCCTCGACGTGAAAAATCGCAAGGGCGCGTCAGAAAAAGCTAAAGGGGGTCGGCTCTGGCGAAAACCTGAAAGGGCGGTAGAGCCGATAACGAGAAAATCTTCTTCTCCCCACCAGTTAGAACGGCCTCTCACCCATTCCGTGGTGGGCCGTTAGCCTCATCCAGAGCCAGTCTTCAATCCATTCACACTACTCCGACGCAAACCCTCCAATCCCCCGTTAACCTTGCATTATTCTTGCCCAGTTTGGCCAACCTTCGACCCTTACCTCAACACCACAGTTCAACAAGTCCCTGCGACAGTCAAGCTTCCAGTCATCGTCTCGGTAAACTTATATCCTGATACATCCCCAGACATCTGTCATTCTCTGCCCCTACATCCCACATATCCTGCAAATCCAGAGCCTTCCAGTTCATTAGAACTCCAGTCTCCCCATACAATTTCAGATCCCCTAATCACAACCCCAGTCATACCCTGCCATGACAAAGCGGCTCTTCGCCGCCATGGCTTGAAGAGTTCCAAAAAAAACCCTTCCTAATGGTCGAACAATATTCAGCCATCCACACCTTCCAGCCTCAGGTTATGTCCCCTGACAGCAACATGCTATGGACGGTAGTCTTAAAAAAAATGTATATACAAAAAAAATGGGGTTAAAAATAGAGATACCTCGACGGCCTCAGTCAACTCCTTCTACGAGGCAACTGGGGGTAAAAATTACCACCAACCCGGTTGAGGTGAAAACCTGAAAGGGCACCTCGGGCAAAATCGGGTAACCCCTCGGTGTGAAAACCCGCGAGGGCGCACCGGAAAAAGCTAAAGGGGGCCAGTCTTGGCAAAAACCCGCAAGGGCGGTAGGGCTGGTAAAGAGAAAAAAAACTCTCTTCCTCTCCACTCTTCATTTACAACGCCACCGGCTATGACACACCCCGATGGCGAGCTCAACATCACGTCACAAAAATGGCAGCCACTACACCCCCGAGGGTCGGTAGCCGCCAGTTTCCAGCTTACAGCTTCAGCTACAACACCTTCACAGGCCAGCCGCCCGTTTCCAGCTTCCAGTTTCGGCTACAATGCCTTCACAGGCCAGCCGCCAGTTTACAACTTCCAGCTTCGGCTACAACACCTTCACAGGCCAGCCTCCAATTTCTAGCTTCCAGTTTCGGCTACAACGCCTTCGCAGGTCAGCCGCCAGTTTCCAGCTTCCTACTTCGGCTACAACGCCTTTACAGGCTAGCCGCCCATTTCCAGCTTCCAGTTTCGGCTACAACACCTTCACAGGCCAGCCGCCAGTTTCCAGCTTCGGCTACAACGCCCTCACAGGCCAGCCACTAGTCTCCAGCTTCCAACTTTGGCTACAACGCCTTCACAGGCCAGTCGCCAGTTTCCAGCTTCCAGTTTCGGCTACAACGCCTTCACATGCCAACCACCAGTCCCCAGCTTCCAGTTTCGGCTACAACTCCTTCACAGGCCAGTCGCCAGTCTGCAGTTTCCAGTCTCGGCTATAACGCCTTCCTAGGCTAGCTATCTGACTCAGTTCCAGTTCCCAACCATTACACCTTTTTAGGTCACCCAGCTGGCTTCAGCTCCAGTCCCCATTCCCGGTCACAGTCCCAGCTTCGATTTCCAGTCCCGGTCTTGGTCGCCATGTCCGCCAAGGCCGTCTAGCCAGCTTAATCCCAATCCCCCAGACACATACGAATCCCATTTTTTGGTTAACGGCATAATGTTAGCCGGCATTCCACCATCCAGTCTAGGGTCAATGTACACCCTCCGGAATCACCTCTATAACCCGAAACCACGTAGGTTGCCTCGTTCTTACGGACCTACGTTGGTTCTCTGGTATGCGGGCTTTCATTCTCCGAGAGAATCAGCCCCCACATATAGCCTTTCGTTCCTCTGCTACTCAGCACTCAACCACCAGCTTCTAACACCGAGTTTCTTAACACAGGTCCTTGTTATCACTCATGATGATGCGTCATATGACAAGTAAGCACGACTAACGATAAGTGGTCGCCTGTTCACACGCATCATTCCATTCCATTAAAGAGGGGAGGGAACGACCCAGTAAACAAAGGATCTGGAGTTTGTCATTAATACTCTGTAAAAAGAGCCCAAGACATGCCCTTGGGGTAACAAAATCCATACACTCCAGACACAAACAAAAAAGGGGGGGGAGATATATTTAGGGCTCCGGCTCAGTCCCCTCTAGCGCTACAAGACGAGAGTCCGCTGCTGCAAGCTTCGCCTCCAAGGTGGACAAGAGCTGGGCACTGGCTCCGGCTGTGGTCTCAGCCACCTGCCACTCAGCTCGGATGCGCTCGGCGACTGCCTGCCGCTCCTTCCAGGCCTTCCTCAAGGCCTCAGCCTGGCTCTCCACCTCCCTTAGCTGTGTAGCTCACTCCTAAGATGCTGATGCGGTCACTTCGGCATGACTCCTCTGCTCAGCTATGGCTGACACAAGCCTAGTCCGCTGCTCCTGCGCCTCCCGGATCATGGCCAGCCTCTGAGCCCTCTGCGCCTGAACCTCACGGAGTCGCATGTATTCGGCCTAGATCCCAGCCAGCCCGGACATCCAGAGCTCGCATGGGAATCCAAGCGCGTGGTGGCCCTGGGTGCACTCCCACAGCTGCTGCCTCAGGTCCTCCGGAGAAAGGAGTGGCTCGCTCTGTAAGTAGCCTCGCGCCCGCTGGAGCAGGGCGGCACCTGCACTCGCCTCCAGCAACGGCTCTGGCGGTGAAGCGAATGGAGGCCACTCCACCCCTAAATCTAGGGAGAGGCCTCCGGATGTAGCCAGCACTCCAGTGGAACCTGCATAGTTCCAACAAATACCAGAGGGAGTCAGTAACACATACAAGACTTCCTTCGACAAACAAGGTGAAAAACCTGACAAAAAGAAGGAGGCAAATTTTGACTCCTTACCTAGAGCAAGTCCAGCCGACTCTGTGGCATCACCTGTCGGGGTCGGGGAAGGCAACTGCACCTCCACAGCATCACCTACCGGCATTGGAGAGGGCAATGGTTCCTCCACCATCCGGTCATCTCCAGCAAGCACAGGTGGGACAGGAGGCTCCTCCTGCCTGCCTTCATCGGGAGCCGATGCATGCTCCTCCCCAGAATCTGATGCTGCAAGTAACTCAAGAACGTCAGCACTCTGCCTTATAGAATGTGCAAAGACTAAGTAAAGGCGGAGAGGATCACTGCATACCTCCAGAAGCGGTCCTCGTCGGAACCTCCCTACCAGCCGATGCCCCGGAGGATGAAGAGCTCGAGCTCGAGCTCGAACTCTCCTCTGTCTCCATCTCTGAGCCGCCGTCCTCTAAAGAGCTCGACGAGGTCCCCGATAGACTCCTAGAGGTTGCCGAACCTGAAACTCCTGTAAGCCAACGTAGCAAACAAGGTCATCACCAGACCCAGCTCCATACAAGAGTGGTTCTCCAACTAAGAGTGGCAAACAGAAAACTCACCGGCCGGAGCACTCCCCTCCGAAACCTTTTCAATGTCGACGATCTCCTCGTCGCCCTCAGTAGGGGCCACTTTGGTGGACCCCTCCTCCACTATCTCGGCCCCGTTGCGGGGCAGCTCACCTTCTTCCAGAGGCGAAGGTACACCTGTAAACAATACCAACAGGACCTCAGCACTAGAAGACAATCAACAACAATATGCGTAACAGAAATGATTAAGTCCCCAGCTACGCACCTGAGGGTCCCATGCTCGAGGACCCGACCAGCCCCACAGTGCAGGCCGACACCACAGCTAGCTGGGAAACCTGCTCCACTCCTATCAACAGCTGTGGTAACAGACTAGACACTTCCTCGGTCATGGGTGGAATTGAAGCGCTCCTCCCCTCAGGCTCCCCCTTAAAGGAGGGAAGAGACATTGAAGGGCCAGTACGGACCAGCTCCTGAATCATCTCCAGAGTAGCGGCTGGATCCTCACCTGGCAAATGACCCCATAAAGTCGGTCAGTATCAGCATCCCCGCGACTATATAATGGAAGGGCAATGCCCTCCGTAACAGTTCAATACTTACCCAAGCTATCCTGGGTCACACCGGGCTCCTGCCCGTCATCGGATGGGGGCACCCCGCCTTGCATCTCAGGAGAAGCTGCGGTCTTTGATGCCCCGGCCACCTCTGCACGACATCAGCAACTATGTCAACTCCCAGAAACAAATACAGCCATAAATACGACGCGCTCAGTTCCAGAATTATTTACCTGACTGAGCATCCTTTGAAGCCTTCCATGGCTCAAAATCGGGGAAGGTCTCGACATTGGGGGCAGTCTCGTCCATCATACGAAGGAGCCACTCCATATCTATCTCATGATCGACCCCGTCGTCAGGAAGTGGGTCGACCTCCAGGGGTGGCGAGAAAGCCGCGTCAGCCCCGGTCTCCACTAGCGCTGTGAAAGGCAAACCCAATTGCACAAGGTTAGACGATCGTAAAGATTGAATCAATATAAAGCATGCAGGCGGATATGGCACTTACTCAGAGTCGGCTCCGCCTTGATATGCTCCCTGGCAGCGGGTCCCCGAGAGGACTCACCAACCTCCCTGACTTTGGTCTCTACCCGGGGGCGCTTCCTTCGGGGCTGAAGGGCCCCATCACCATCCCCAGAAGATGTCCCTGTGGAGAGGGGATCCCTGTCCGCTGCAGAACCTGCCAAACATAGTCACACAAGATCTCTCAGTCGTATGTCCTAGAGAATGACAAAGCAGGACTAGCAGGCTAATGAAGAGGTCTTACCTGGAGCCACGAAGGGGGTCAGTGGCAGAGGAACTAGCTGCTCTGGCTTCAAACCCACAACCCGCGCGGCCTTTGTGACTGCCTCCTTCACGTCCCTCAGGGTGTAGGCGCACTCAATGAGGGACACGAGTTCTACGGGTCCAGCTGACCCGATCGCGTGGGCAATATTACGCCTCCAGTCGTCAGCCGCCATATCTGCAAAGCTCCCCTCAGGGAGCACTCGGTCCAGCGAACCCCTCTGCTTGAACCCACAGTCCGCCAGAAACTAGGTCCACCAAGTCCTCGATGTCCCTGGTCGAGGTGCCCAGACTCTGGTACCTCCAGGCGCCGCCCACGCCTACTTAAGGTGCTTCAGTGCCCCGTTTCCACTCCGCCCCATCGACAAAGAGCCTCGGCTCCCCCGGGGCGCCTGCTGCGCCAGCCTCTTGACCTCCCGGTAGATCTGAGAAAAGTGAGCCCGCAGATACCCATCATCTAGTGCGATGAGAGGCAGATCCTCCCTCAAGAGACGAGTCTCCTCGGCTTTTCGGATCGCCAAGGCCTTCTGTCGGTACTGATGACTATGCTCAAACCACCACCTGGCGTAGTGGACGCCAAACCGTCCCATGCGTCCTGGCACAGGCGTTGGCAGTCGCTCCAGCTCCCGGCGATAGTAGAAGTCCCACCACGCCGTGGATAGCAAGTGGGTGTCCCGGCCTCTGTACTGGCGACCCGCCAAAGGGAACTCCTGGTTCGGCGGGATCCCCTAGTCATACCTGAAGTTCTGAGCGAACATGTGTGGGTAGTACGGCTCTAAGAAGCTCATCACAGATCAGTGTAAAGGCAGCACCGCTGGTTGGGTGCTCATCACCCACTCTGTGTACCATGACGCGTCCGGCTCCTGCTGGTAAGGTAGGGCGCAGGCCGCCCCACCATCCGAAGGCACCATGATCAGGTGGGAGTCCCTCGTGGCACCGTCAAAGGGAATACCCTCCTCGCCCCTGCCAGACAAGTAACACAAAACTCTCCTGGCCTCCTCCAGCTGCACAACTGTATCCCCATCTGGCTGTCCAGTGAAGCTAAACAACAAAGGTTCTGCCTGGTTCGCTACGGACCCGCGAGACACCACCCCTGGGAATAGTAGCCCAGCCCATGCGCTGAGGTAGTGAGTCGGCAGAAGCAGGCTCCGCTCGCGTGGCGCCGGGTGCACCGCCAGTACCCCCAGTCCCTGATAAACATTAGCCAAAGCCGCTGGGGCTAAGGCCAACCTCCATCCCTCTACCAGTTGGCACACAGGCCACAACAGCTCTACTCTTAGCTGGTCGTCTTCCCCGTGGGGGACCACAAACGTCGCCAACCAGTACGCCAAGTACGCGGCCAAGTGAGTCACGTCCGACAGCCTCTGAGGGTTCCACCCCTCTTGTGGTGCGTAGATATACCTCGTGTATGTCCGGAAGCGCAGCTCCACCTCTGTGTACTCCTCCCAGGGGGTCTGGTCCCTCGCAAACTCCTGGTGAAAGCAAAAGGATCCGTCATAAAAGTGGCGAATCCACGCGTTTAGCGGCACCCGGGGAGTCTGAGCCGCTCTCTCCTTCCCAGCCAGGGCCAAGTCCCTCCAAGTCTTCAGCAAATACCAGTAGTTGTAAGGAACCCGGTATCGTCCATGTCCGTCAGTGTGGCTACGATGGAGGTCATCCAGTACTACCTCCTCGTACCCCTCGCTGCTGATCGGCAACCCAGAGATCCTCCACAGAGACCACAAGTCTAACGAAGTCTCCCCCTCAGCCGTCTCCACGGTGTTCCACATGTGGTTAAAGCGCTCTGTCAACGCCTGCAGAAGTCCTGTGTAGCAAGGATACCCATACAGAGCCGCAGTCACAGCATATCGGATATGAACTCGATCTAGCAGCACCCGGTAGTGGTGTACTATGCCCATCAACCACTCAGTGGCTCCCTGGCGGTATCTGTGTGACGGAATCACTGCACAGCGGCCATACCAGCTAACGGCAGTCTGTCGTAAAATCTGGGACAAAAGGCTGTGGTCGTCATAGCCTTCCCCGGCATACTCCAGCCTTGATGGCTCTAGTACTAATCCTGGACTGCCCTTTGTCTCTGCTTAGTTGTGCCCATGTAAATCCCAAAACCATCACTCTAGCACGGACTCCAAACTGGTCTGCTCTGCTGAAGAAGCCCAGGCACTCAGCACTGGGAAACCGACTCTGCCTCCAGTAATCCACAGAGAAGCTCGGGAAGCCGCAAAGAACAATTCCGTGCAAGCTGTCTCGGCCTAATAGGATCGCCCGCTCCAGTCGACGACGGGCTCCAGCAACCCGAGAGTCACTCTCCACCATGCCTAACGGGATGAAGTGCCTGATAAACTCAAACAAGTGTCGGTCCAGAGGGAACTCCACTGGATAGCCACCGCTGCGGTCATAAGTATAAATCCTGCCCGCCTCTGACGCGCGGGCTAGCTCCACGACCCCAACCCCGTTGCCGCGCTCGCCGACGGGGCCCTCTGCCACAGCTGTCTACCCACCATCAAGCTGCTCCATGTTAGCTGCAGTGATGACTGGCATGCCTAAAGGGAGCATGGGCTGCTCGGTCCTCCTCACCCAGTGGTGGTCCTCTCGGACCACACGCCTCGGGACCCTCTCATCCCTGCCAAATCGGGCCATAGCTGCAAGACATAGCACAAAAATGGTCAGTATTCTAGAAATTCAGCACATATAATACAACAAATCCCATACACATGAAGTGTCAAAATGCAACTACAACAACTCAGAAGGAGAGGTTCACGGGCCGTACGCCCTCGTCACCGCCTCCGACGCACGACCCGTGGGGGGCATTTGTTGTACTCGGACTATTTCCCCAGTAAAATACCCAGGAATAAGAGTTTGGGAATTTCCTCGAACATCTTCAAGGTGTGGGCTACCCGGCCCCTCCGACAATCCAGTGGGCCCGACCAACGGCCCTAACCCGCTAGCCGAGGTACACGGCGGCACTAGCGATCAATCGGGACCACTCCCGATTCATAAGTTGCGGATTTTCTCCGCGCCCTACACGGCCACCCGAGCCACCCCGGGGGCACTCCGACTACAAGCCACGCCACGTGGCACTCAGTGAAAAGGCCGGGGCCTATCCCAGAACGCCTTCTTTTAACCCTCCAAGGTCAAAGGGAGACCTAAATAGGTCAACCACAGGCTCAGGGGGCCCGTAGTACCCGTGTACGGCTCACACACGCGTGTTCGGCATTCTACCGAACACCTTGTGGGCGCGCACGTTTCAACCCTTCTACACCAACCCATGGGCCATCCCATGGTTCCAGTACACCAATTGGGTCCTACAACGACCCCCCAGCAAGCCGGGGCCACCCCCGACCCTCAGACACGTGGCAACATGCCACTCGACTTCAGCTCTCGGGCCAACCCGAGGCTACTCTACCAACCCACCGTACAACATGGCACGTAGCCCGAGGATGGGCACATACACCCAAGGTGCCTCCTCCCAGCCCCTACGGACTTCTACCTTTGGCCCTTAGCCAAATTCAAGGTCCGTCAGCCACTTACACGGCTCGTTCGGCAACCCGAGGTGTGTCGGGCATTCGCCCGAACACCTTGCAAGCGGCCACTACAACGCGAAGAACAATGGCTCCCATGGGCCATTTCAATACCCCGAAACTTCATATCCCTCAAGGGATATCCCCAGATGATGAAGGAAGACCCTCGGGGCCATCCCTCGGGGTTATGGCTTTGCCCGGGGCCCGTGCGCCCCAGGGCGTGGCCGCGCCCCCGGAGAGGGTGAACTCCCCGGGGGCCGCGCCCTCCCCTCAGCTCAGAGGCCCGACGGCCCTCCCCAGTCCCAGTTCATGAAAATTCCTAACTTCACGGTCCGAGGTTCGTGCAAAGTTCGTTCGTCATACCCGTGTGTCGAAGGATTCGCAAAGACGGAGTCCCGAGATTACGCTGAGTCACACACGTCAATCCCTCGATCTTCGACAAGCAGCCAGTCCACCAGTGTATCCTCCCAGTATCCTTTATCATCTTTCTTCTTAATCAATTTGGGAAGAAAACAACCAAAAAACCGGGTTTTATAGAGGTGGGTCCACTCCCTCTCTCTCCCTTCTACCTGGTCCGCCCAAACCCCCCCTTGGGGAGGGGTTTAGGCAGACCAGCTTGGGCCTCCAAGCTGGTCCGCCTAACCCCCCCCCCCCTTGGGGGGTTTAGGCGGACCAGCCTGGACCCCCAGGCTGGTCCGCCTAAACCCTTAAAGAATGAAAAAAGATTTTTAAAAATAAAAAAGAAGGACCACTTTTTAGGTCCGCCTAAACCCCCTGGGGGAAAGGGTTTAGGCGGACCAGCTTGGACCCCCAAGCTGGTCCGCCTAAACCTCTCCAAAAACAAAAAAAAAAAGATTTTTTCCCCTCCAAAGAGGGGTTTAGGCGGACCAGACCAGCCCATGGGGCTGGTCCGCCTAAACCCCCCCTGGAGGAGGGGTTTAGGCGTACCAGACCAGCCCCTTGGGCTGGTCCGCCTAAACCCCACCCCTTCCACTCCGACACACACACAAAACACACAAAAAAAATGTAAATAAAATAATAATAAAAATACTATTGGGGGGTTTTACCCGAACCAAGTTGGACCCCCAACTTGGTCCGCCTAAACCCCCCACCCCTTCAACTTCTATAAATTGCCCCCCTTACCAAAGCAAAAGGGAGATGGTATGTGAAGCAACCTACGGACACACGGACGGACGAGCAAACTCCCCCGGCCTAATTGTCGCACCCTCGGACTCCCGAGGCTTTCGATAAGGGTCGGGAATGCAAGAAGACAAGTGCGTGTGCGGTTGGCTTGCTAGTCGGCTCACACACGTCGAGGGTATGTCTCACGTACTCCCCTCACGCAGTGTTTAGCCGTCTCACACCAAGTCCGCCCCTGCCACATGTAAGATGACCGTACCAATGGCAAATACGCCCGCATCCCGGGATCGCTCGTGTACGTCAACTTACGACACTTATGACGGTGACGAAGGGTACTTCATAACGCCGCGTCAGCCCTCGACGAGGAACCGCGTGCCCACCGCTCACCGCCTAGTTGGCCGTCGGCCCCTCAGATCGACATATCGAGTCTAGTCGGACCTTTGGCTCGGGAATCACAATCCCGGGGCCGACCTCGACTCTCCAGCATGACAACACTCGCCGTCCGAGACCCGGACCCGACCGCTCACCTCGAGCCGCGTCCGACCTCCGCCGGGCGCCAGCCCGTGTCCGTTCTAGCTACCAAGGCAGTCGGACCCACACCAACTCCTTTGTAAAGAGTTCCAGCAGAACACGCGGACATCCGCTTTGTCACGTAATGACCCGGGGACTGACTCACATGTCGGAATTATCTCGTGGCTTGCTCCAGTTGTGCTTCGGTCCATTAAGGCCCACTTGTAAAGCCCATGTGGCTCATCATAAAACCAATGAATTGTATACGCCCGTGTTCGGGCTCCCAACTTTCTACCCACACCACTCAGCATCCGTGCCCAACACCCTGACCCCAGTGAACACCCCTCGGTCTAAAGCGTACCCCTAGCTGCTGAACGCCCCCAGCCCTCTACCCACGGCTTCAGACATATATACATACTTTTCTTCAGCATGGAACGAAGGTATTCGGATTCAATCTGATGTAAATAAACATCGGTTTCTTGCGGCCGGTGGGGAAAGACGTTATGTACACGATTCCCGCAATCGACTACGCACTCGCACCCATGGAACCCCTTCTCTCCACGTGTTGTCCGATCGCCCGAGCCCACCTGCCGCGCCCTGGTGGCGCTTCCCCGGTCAACCCTTGGTTCCATGAGTGATTGTCGAGAGATCGACTGGCACGCCCGCACCTTGTCCGGTTAACCTTTATCCCAACACTTACGTGGCATTCGACCCTTTTCGACTTTCCGTAAAAGGAGAGTGCCCGATCCCGCCGTGAGAGGCATGCACCCATAAGGAGGATACCCAAGATACATCAAACTCCCGTATTTTCCTTCCCCGCTGTATTCCTTCCTTCACCCCGGTAATCGGCATAAAAACTCGCGCGAACAGTCGATTTCCCGACATGATGTGTTTAAACATTAGTTCTTCTTATTTAGTTTATTGTCAGATGTGCTCTAGCGGCCTAGTCTTCGACCGCCAACCTTGTGTAGCGGCCCTATGATAAACCGCTAGACACTCTGTAAACATGATTTTCCTGAAACCTCTGGCGGACCATAGATAGACCGTTAAAGTATCTCTGGCGGCCTTACGATAAACCGCTAAACTGTCTGTAACGGCTCTATAATAGACCACCAATGTTCTGTTTCCTGTCAACCTGAGATAGATTTAAGAACAGCCCATTAACTTATAAATAAGCCTAGCTAACTATGTTCTAACCTATTTTAATGGTATTTCATTACTCTAAGTTTTAAATTATTATTTCATGATAGTGATCGCATGTTCTTTATCATACTTGGAATTATTTTGAAGCTTATACTAATTTTATGCCAAAACTTATACTTTGTGTTAAATACATCTTTCAACAGTGATAATAAACGTGGTTCACTTATTGGTTTATCACTATTACAAATTCTCTTCTTATCTTAGAGTCATTTCTATAAGTACATGGCATATATTCCGGTATATGACCATTAGTTACACTTTTGCACTATAGGAACATAATCTTGAACTTGATAACCTCTTCTTTGGATATTCCTTCCAATGGAGTAAGAAATCTTGTTTCAAGACCTCCGTAATTCTCCGCGAACCTGAGATTCCCACTAGAATGCCGAGTTCGTTGTACCATTAAAGCCCAAATTATCTAGAAAGCACTACCGATGTTTTCTGAATTCTGTCCAGTAACGGTTCAATACTCGATTGCTAAGACCCATTAACGGTCCAGTATCTGACCGCCAAGTTCTCTGAGTCTAATTGATTTCTTTCTGGATTCAGCCCACTCTAGCGGCCCAATATCAGACCGCCATATCAATATAGCGGACCAGTTGTAGACCGCTAAGTTTCCTGAATGTTATTAACCCAAGGTTTGACCCAAGAGTTAATATTCCTATGATCCTAGATTGACTAAGGGTAGTCTAGGACGTGTAACCTTAGTTAAAAGACATCTAAGATAAAGTATGAAAGATAAAGAATGTACTATTATGCTGTCAAATTTTCTCCAAAGCATAACTTAGTTATTAAGGCATTTCTTGAACTCACAAATCTATATTTGGTGCATTCTTATTATTGACATTAAATCTTGAATGTTTATTGAACTTATTACATGTGTGGCCAACTTTATTGCTATATACGTGGAAGTAGCTTGATTTATACTTGAAGATGCGGTTCGAGCACTGATTGTGCTCAAGGGCTCTATGCTAGTCCCCTTGGCTGATTATCGGAAACATACTATTACAAACCATGGGGTATGATGCTACTGGTGTCGCATTGCGCCGGGAGTACTTTCTTTATAAATAAGTGAAATTATCCACGGTGATCCACAGAAATTCACGAAGTACTTGTTACTAAGTGAAGAGTACATTCTTGATTGTTACATGACGTTCTAGTATATTCTTGATACATTCTTGTTCATAAAAGGCCATAATTACATTCTTTCTTGATCATACTTGCTCAATCATATTTTAACTTGATCATGTCTTGTTACTTTATTCTTTAGAGCCAAAATGCTAATCACTTTAATATTGCCTTCATGTTGATGCGACGATTCCTACTGGGAAAGTGTGCTCATTACCTATTTTCCAATCTTTTCAGGAGATACAAGTAGTTCGGATTCGGATTCGAGTTATTCAAGTGATGGGTCCGAGAGCGAATGAAAGTCACATAAGATTGAGAGAAGACTTAGGAAGTCAATAATGTCTAGATCGAGTTCATGTAATTTTCTGTTTATTGAGTCACATAAATTTAAGAAAGTTGAATAGTTTATGTATTTTGATCATTCTTATTATTAATAAAAGTGAAGGTTTGAGTAAATTATTGTGTAATTGCATCTTATGTGTGATTGTTATTGTGCTCTGGTTATTCTTGCTTGCAAGAGACTTACCATGTCGGATGATCATGTTTCCCGAGATTATCTTCCGTTGTATTAAAAGCTCAGGACGTGACAGTTACGTTTGTATCAGAGCCTAAGTCTAAGGACTTAGGGAGAAAAGTCATGTCATAGGATAAATCCAAAGTTTTAGGACCCATACCTATGAACTAAGGACGAAATTTCCCACCTATGTGAGACATTGGGTAGAGCCCGGGGATAAGATAGTAAATTAGCTCTAGATTAATCCATTTTCAAAATTCCATGGGAATTAACAATTTGTTATTTCTCTCAGGTACCTTATTATTATAATGGCTCATCACGTAGACTGGGATGGTATGCAGCAGACTGTTGCAGGCCTCACACAAGCTCTGCAAACGATAGCCCAAGCAGGCACAAGAGCAAGAGCTGGGGACTTGCATCGTAATTTTTGAAGCTTAAATCCTCCACGTTTCTATGGTTCTTCGAATCCAGACGAGGCCGAGAACTGGATCGATGAAATGAACCGTATATTTGACATCATACAATGTACAGACCAGGAAAAAGTGCATCTTGCTACTTTTTAACTCAATAAGGATGCATGTACATGGTGGAAGTCAGTACCGGCACCTCCAGCTGACGCACCACACACGTGGGAAGGTTTTCTTACCTTATTTCGTGCCAAGTACTTTTCTGAGCTTGTCAAGGAGCGGAAGGCTATGGAATTCGCTTCTCTACGTCAAGGAATGATGACGGTTGCTGAGTATGAATTACAGTTTTCTAGGCTAGCACCATATGCAACTCATTTACTCAGTACCGATTTATTGAAGACCAATCGGTTTATGGACGAGTTAAGACCTGATTTCATTCAGCAGCTCGGGACTCAAAATATCCGTACTTACGCGGAGATGGTCCAGCGAGCGTATCTCTGTGAGAGGACCTTGGAAAAGGTCAAAAATTTGAAAGGCAAGGGAGAAGAGTCAAGCCGGCGATCGGGTCGGCGTAGTAAGAAGGAAAAATTTAGCATCACAGAGCCCTGCAAACCCCGTGATAGCAGGAAGAGGTCAAGGAATGGCAGCGGGAGTAGCTCCCAAAAGAATAAGAAAGTCAAGGAGGAGGAAAATCAAGTTATGGCGGCTTGCACCTTTTGTGAAAAGTTCGGCCACTCAGCCGAAGAATGCTGGAAGCGCCTCGGTGCTTGTTTAAGGTGTAGCAGCCGGGACCATCGCATGCCAGACTACCCTCTCATGAAGGAACAATTGTCTGGTGGTGGACGTAAGAGACAAGCTCGCCTCAATGCTATTTTAGAAGATGAGGAAGCGCCCAGGGATGGCGGACTTATGGAAGGTACTATCCAAGTTTGTTCCCGTCCTGCATTTGTACTATTTGATACCGGTGCTTCTCATTCCTTTATATCCACTGCTTTTACAAAAATATTACCAATTTCATTTGTTCCCTTACCTTCAGACCTTGCTATTGCTACACCCTTAGGTTCCGGAACAAAGCTTACCAATTACTACCCTTATATTAAGATAATTATAGAAGGTCATAATCTCCCTGCAAACTTGGTATACCTTGACATAAAAGGTTATGTTGCCATTCTAGGGGTAGATTGGCTTGTAGACCATGATGCCTACATAAATTGCCGGAATATGATAATATCCTTTCGCAAACCAGGTCTTCCAAGATTTTTCTTCCTTGGTATCAAGTACAGGAAACATCCTACCATCATTTCTTCTCTTCACTCTTGCAAACTTATTTCGCAAGGGTGTTAAGCTTTCCTTGCTTCTGTGATTGTTACCGAGTCTAAGGAGATAATCTTAGCAGACGTCCCCATCGTAAATGAGTTTCCTGATGTATTCCCATCAGATTTACCCAATTTACCACCCGAAAGGGAAGTAAATTTCTCCATTGAACTCATCCCAGGAGCAGCACCTGTTTCAATAGCCCCCTACAGGATGTCCCCCACAGAACTTAAGGAACTGAAAAGGTAACTTCATGGGTTATTAGACAAAGGTTTCATTCAACCTAGCACATCCCCTTAAGGTGCGCCAGTTCTTTTTGTCAAGGAGAAGGATGGATCGCTCAGGCTCTGTATTGACTACCGGCGACTGAATCAACTCACAATTAAGAACAAATATCCGTTGCCGCATATTGATGAGCTCTTTGATCAGCTCTCGGGAGCAGAATACTTCTCCAAGATAGACCTCAGGTCAGGATATCACCAGCTCGGGATTAAGGATGAAGACATATTCAAAACTACTTTTCGAAGCCGTTATGGTCATTATGAGTTTGTTGTAATGCCGTTCGGGTTAACCAATGCCCCAGCAGCATTTATGCAACTTATGAATAAAGTTTTCCAGCCTTATCTGGACCAATTTGTAGTTATCTTTATTGATGACATTCTTATTTACTCCAAGACAAAGGAAGAACATGAAGAACATTTGAAAATAGCCTTGCAGACTCTAAGAGAACCTAAACTTTATGCCAAACTTAGTAAATGTTAGTTCTAGCTCAAGGAAGTCTCATTCCTTGGTCACATTATTTCAAGGGAAGGTATCGTTGTTGATCCTTCTAAAGTGGAAATAGTCAAGAACTGGAGCCGGCCAACGACCGTGTCAGAAGTAAGAAGCTTTTTGGGTCTAGCTGGGTATTATAGGAGGTTTATTAAGGATTTTTCTAAAATTGCTGTTCCTTTGACAATGCTTACAAGAAAAGAAAATCCTTTTATATGGTCGAAGGAATGTGAAGAGAGTTTCTTAACTCTTAAGGATCATCTCACTATAGCCCCTATATTATCATTGCCCATTGAGGGTGGTGGATTCGAAGTTTATACGGATACATTTGGCATTGGCATAGGGTGCGTTCTTATGCAAAACGGGAAAGTAATCTGCTATTCTTCAAGACAATTGAAGCGTCACGAGGAGAATTACCCCGTGCATGATTTACAATTGGCGGCTGTTATATTTTCTTTAAAAATTTGGCGTCACTACCTTTACGGAGAAAAATTCATGGTCTACTCAGACCATAAAAGCTTGAAATATTTGTTCTCCCAAAGAAACTGAATATGAGGCAAAGAAGATGGTTGGAATACTTAAAGGACTTTGATTTTGCTATCCAATATCATCCTAGCAAGGCTAATGCTGTAGCGGATGCACTCAGTAGAAAACCAATGGGAAAGCTATCAACTCTCATGATTAGTATGACTAATCTCATCTCGCAATTTGCTCAGTTGAACTTAGATATTGACATGAAGAAGGAAGATTGTTTTATAGCCAATATCCAAACTCAACCCACATTAATAGAAGATCTGGTCAAGCTACAAGATAATGACCTAGTATTACTGGAGATTAAAGCTAATATTGAGTAAAGGCCGAATTTCTCTATTGCCAATGATGGAAGGTTGCTATTCAAGGGCCGAATTTGTATACCGGATCATGTTGATACTAAGAAACTGATCCTAGAAGAAGCTCATAGTTCTAAGTACACCATTCACCCTAGTGGTACTAAAATGTATCAAGATCTAAAAAGGAACTTTTGGTGGCCTAACATGAAAAGAGAAATAGCAGATTTCGTATCCCGCTGTCTCACTTGTCAACAAGTAAAGGTAGAACGTTTAAGACCCGTAGGTAAGTTACACCCCTTGAATATTCCCGAATGAAAATGGAAAGGTGTAGGGATGGATTTCATTATGGGTTTACCTAAACAAGAGGTGGACATGATGGTATATGGGTAATCATAGACTAATTGACTAAGTCTGCACATTTTCTGCCAATAAAAAGTCGATGGTCTGTGGATATTCTAGCAGCATTATACATAACGAAAATCATCAAATTACATGGTGTTCCTGCCACTATCATATCTGATCGAGATGCTTGATTCACATCACAATTTTGGATGGGTCTACAACATTCATTAGGGACCCGACTGAACTTTAGTACGGCATTCCATCCACAAACTGATGGTCAAATTGAAAGGACAAATCAAGTGGTGGAAGATATGCTCAGGGCTTGTGCCATTGACTTTGGAGGAAGTTGGCACGATCACTTACCTCTGGTAGAATTTGCATACAATAATAGCTACCAAGCCAGTATACAAATTGCACCATTTGAAGCTCTGTATGAAAGAAGCTGTCGATCACCGATATGCTGGAATGAAGTAGGGGAAAGATAATTACTAGGCCCCGATATTATCAGAGATACTACTGAAACAATAAAGCTTATTCGAGAAAGACTCCAGATGGCACAAGACAGGCAGAAATCTTATGCTGATAATCGAAGGCGCGACTTGGAGTTCCAAGTGGGAGATCATGTGTATCTTAAAGTTTCTCCGGGTCATGGTATTCGAAGATTTGGCATTAAAGGCAAGCTTACCCCAAGATTCATTGGCCCATTTAAAATTCTAGAAAGGGTCGGTGAAGTGGCTTATCGACTGGCTTTGCCTCCACAACTAGCAGGAGTTCATGACGTATTCCATGTTTCTATGTTGAAGAAATATGTTTATGATCCCTTCCATATCAGCACCTACGACAATCTGGAGATTAAGAAGGATTTGACATATGAGCAAAAGCCAATCAGGATCCTTGAACGGGAGGTACGTCAACTTCGGAATAAAAGTATTCTTGTGGTCAAGATCCAGTGGACAAAGTCAGGAGAAACATGGGAGACGAAGGAAGCTATGCGCAAGAAATATCCGGAGTTATTTAATTGTAAGTACACTCTCCATATAATCCATGTATTGAATTTGGAGACCAAATTCTCTTAAGTGGGGGAGGGTGTAATGCCCCGGAATTTTTATAATTTATTTCTGATATAATCTGGAATTTTTAAAGGCCTAAATGAATTAATAAATAAATTTTGGCTTAAACAAGTCATTATTAAGGCCCAAATATGATGAACAATTAACCTAGCCTATTTAAATAAAGCCCAAAAGGTTTAAGGACCAAGCCCATGAAGTTTGGCCCATATTCTAGAAGATTAATTAGCTTATTCATGGAATATAAGGATAAATACCCATTAATTAGATAATTAAGTGGATAATACAATAAAAGAGTTTGAATCAATTCAAATTCGGCGCCCAATGACTTTGGCAGTCTATCGTAAAACTGCTACAAGACTTGTGGCGGACTAATCCTAGACCGCTAATTCATGTCAGTTCCGTGAATTGAAGAAAGAGCAAAAATATTGAATTTTTTAAGGCTATATCACCTAGGGATCGAGATGGGAAGGCTAGTAAAGATGCTAAGGACTCTCAGAAGTCGATCTAACATTTAATAAGGACTCTAGGATCATTCTAATCCTCAAACCCAAGCTAAAACCCTATAAATAGACCCTACATTTGACCTGCGCGACCCTTACATTTGGCTTGCGTGGAATCAAGGTAAGGAGGTATTATTTTGGGTAAGTTCTTTAGAAGTTTTTATTCTCAATACATAGGACTAACATCCCTCAAAATTTCGTGCTAGGAGATCAAGCACACAGGGAGTTAAAGGCGCTCAAAGCTGCTGGTTCCACATTAGCGACCAAGGAAACTGAGCGGAAGTCCGGTGAAGATCAAGGGATTAGAGAACTAAATCGAGGTAATTAGCATTAGTACCTTTAGAACTTTTTGTTCCCCTTAGTATCTACTTCTTACCCTCCAAATTTCATGTCATTTGGTCAAGTGGATCAAGAGATCGCAGGACGTGAAGTTTCTGATTTGTCATAAGAAGTGTAGAATTAGGGTTGACTTTCAACATCAAATTCAAAGCCTAAAAGTCTTAACAGAGGTAGGTCATCTCATGAACGGCTAAAATATCATTCTAGGATTAAAAGCTCGCTTATTGCACTTGATTTCATGTATTATGTACGGAGAATTTCATGTTTTAATAGGATCTATACATCCATGCATCTTTCTTAGCCCTAAATGAACTAAGATAATTCTCTTTGTCATAATACATGAATCCTATGCATATTGTTAGCCTAATCTTCCTTTCCATCATGATAGGAAAGTTTATATGTGTCGATTTCCAGACATGACGTGTTTAAACATTAGTTCTTCTTATTTAGTTTACTGTCAGACGTGCTCTAGCGGCCTAGTCTTCGACCGCCAACCTTGTGTAGCGGCCCTACGATAAATCGCTAGACACTCTGTAAACGTGATTTTCATGAAACCTCTGGCGGACCATAGATAGACCGTTAAAGTATCTCTGGCGGACTTACGATAAACTGCTAAACTGTCTATAACGGCTCTATAATAGACCGCCAATGTTCTGTTTCTTGTCAACCCGAGATAGATTTAAGAACAGCCCATTAACTTATAAATAAGCCTAGCTAACTATGTTCTAACCTATTTTAATGGTATTTCATTACTCTAAGTTTTAAATTACTGATTCATGACAGTGATCGCCTGTTCTTTATCATACTTGGAATTATTTTAAAGCTTATGCTAATTTCATGCCAAAACTTATACTTTGTATTAAATACATCTTTCAAGAGTGATAATAAAGGTGGTTCACTGATTGGTTTATCACTATTACAAATTCTCTTCTTATCTTAGAGTCATTTCTATAAGTACATGGTATATATTCCGGTATATGACCATTAGTTACACTTTTACACTATAGGAACATAATCTTGAACTTGATAACCTCTCCTTTGGATATTCCATCCAATGGACTAGGAAATCTTGTTTCAAGACCTCCGTAATTCTCCGCGAGCCTGGGATTCTCACTATGACGCCGAGTTGGTTGTACCATTAAAGCCCAAATTATCTAGAAAGCACTGCCGATATTTTTTGAATTCTATCCAGTAATGGTTCAATACTCGACTGCTAAGGCCCATTAATAGTATCTGACCGCCAAGTTCTCTGAGTCCAATTGATTTCTTTCTGGATTCAGCCCACTATGGCGGCCCAATATCAGACCGTCATATCAATATAGCGGACCAATTATAGACCGCTAAGTTTCCTGAATCCTATTGACCTAAGGTTTGACCCAAGGTTAATATTCCTATGATCCTAGATTGACTAATGATAGTCTAGGACTTGTAACCTTAGTCAAAAGACATCTAAGATAAAGTATGAAAGATAAAGAATGTACCGTTATGCTATCAAATTTTCTCCAAAGCATAACTTAGTTATTAAGGCATTTCTTGAACTCATAAATCTATACTTGGTGCATTCTTATTATTGACATTAAATCTTGAACATTTATTGAACTTATTACATGCGTGGCCAACTTTATTGCTATATACGTGGAAGTAGCTTGATTTATACTTGAAGATGTGGTTCGAGCACTAATTATGTTCAAGGGCTCTATGCTAGTCCCCTCGGCTGATTGTCGGAAACATACTATTACAAACCATGGGGTATGATGCTACTGGTGTCGCATTACGCTGGGAGTACTTTCTTTATAAATAAGTGAAATTATCCACGGTGATCCACAGAAATTCATGAAGTACTTGTTACTAAGTGAAGAGTACATTCTTGCTTGTTACATGACGTTCTAGTATATTCTCGATACATTCTTGTTCATGAAAGGCCATAATTACATTCTTGCATGATCATACTTGCTCAATCATATCTTAACTTGATCATGTCTTGTTACTTTATTCTTTAGAGCCAAAATGCTAATCACTTTAATATTGCCTTCATGTTGATGCGAAGATTCCTACTGGGCAAGTGTGCTCATTACCTAGTTTCCAATCTTTTCAAGAGATGCAAGTAGTTCGTATTCGGATTCGAGTTATTCAAGTGATGGGTCTGAGAGCGAATGAAAGTCACATAAGATTGAGAGAAGACTTAGGAAGTCAATAATGTCTAGATCGAGTTCATGTAATTTTTTCTTTATTGAGTCACATAGATTTAAGAAAGTTGAATAGTTCATGTATTTGGATCATTCTTATTATTAATAAAAGTGAAGGTTTGAGTAAATTATTGTGCAATTGCATCTTATATGTGATTGTTATTGCGCTCTGGTTATTCTTGCTTGCAAGAGGCTTACCATGTCGGATGTTCACGTTTTTCGAGATTATCTTCCGCTGTATTAAAAGCTCGGAGCGTGACAAGATCTGACTGTCATGATGAAGGGGATAGTCCTCTGTCCTAGGAACCTTTTCTAAACCTTAAAAAGCATATTTTTGGAGGTTTACATCTCTTATTTTAAGCCTCTAGATGATCTTCGAAGCACCTACAGTTTTGACAGATATAGGCTTGAAAGTCTTCTAGTGCGTCGACGCAGCAGATCATGGCGTCGACGTAGCTTCACAAATCTTTGAACTGTTGGCGAGCTTTGTGGATGGGCATAAATCCCACACAAGAATCACAAGAGAATAATGATATGGAAAAACATGGAGAATAATGATGATTAATGCATAAATAAGGGGAAGAAAAGCTTGCACGTGGTGCAAATATGGAGATGTGATCGCCAGAGGGGTTACCTCAAAAAAAGAGAGATCGCGAATACCTAGTGAAGATTGAAACGCGGGATGATGTGAAGTTCCTTCCTCCTTCTTCAATCGGCTGGCCGATGAGAAGGGTTCTCCTTTTGATTACCTTGCAAAAAAGACAATGAAACAACAAAGCAAAGAGGGATTCAGCCAACGCAAGTAGTATCAATCCAAATAAAACATGTGATGATGAAAGGAAATCAACATGCGCACCTTGTTATTTTGGTTTTAAAACCCCTAAAGAGGAATTAGGGAGAGGGGAGATATGTGATAAAACTAGTGCAAAGTGAAAAGAAAAAAAAACTGACGATGGAATTGATGCAGACGCAGAAGAAGAAAATAATGGATGAAGACAAATCAACAAGAAAGCCCTGCTGTCCCTGTCGACAGTAAAGGGAACCAATAAGACGCGGTTGATCGGATGAAGAAGGTGCAGAGGAAGCCGAAGTCCTTCAACCGAGCATACGACAGTAAGCAGAGGAAGCCGTCAATCCTCTCAACCTCTTGAACGTTCTAATCTCTTCAACCTCTGAAATCGTCAACCTCTGCTTCGATCGCCCAGATCATGTTTTTATAGGATTTCAGTGGGAGATAAGCTCGAATTTGGTAAGATAAGGATAGGCAATGTTCAAAGGGGGCAGGACTCTACCTCCAATTCGAACAAGGAGACCATTGGAGGCAGGACTCTATACAGGAAAGAGGAGTTCAAGCAGGACACAAAAGATGAAACACGACCTTGCGAAGGGCGTCAAATCAAGCATTGACGACCTTCATCAAGACGTTACTCAAAACACGACCTAAGTCAGGGCGTTTCTTCTTGGATTTAATTTTGGCAATAAAACTTACTTTATTTGAAAATTATGATAACACGCCTAAGAGCGAGACGTTAATTTAAAACACGCCCTGAGGAAGGACGTTAACCAATAATTAAATTGATTTTGTATTTACTTTAAAACTGGATAATACCAGGAATTAACGCCCTTACATTTAGTCGTCCTTTCTTGAGAAAACGCCCTCGATAAGGTCGCTATTTAAATAACGCCCCTCTTCAGGTCGCGAATCACAAAAAATGCAAAAATGAATCAAAACCACACACAAGAAAATAGAAAAACTTCATATTATGAATATATTGAAGTTCACTTTGGGGCGTCATCATAGTGACATGAGATTTGATCAACATAGCGTCATTTTTGGCGTGTCTATAGCTGCCCCGCCTTGGCATCTGCTTTGGAAGGGAGTGAGACGAAAATGGAGTGAAAGTGCAACAAATGGAATGAAGTGGAGCGAACTGATAAGTAGATGCCAAGGTGTGATGTGACACGCCTCAGACACTAAGCAATAGAAATCTTTCCAAGATTCTGAATGAAATAACTCCGAATGATTCCAAGGAAGCATCAATTTGCTGGATAAAGGAGATTAAACTAAACAAGTAAAATGTAAGGCAAAAGGTGTGCGCGCGGGCACGATAGGGAAAGACCATTGGAGAGCGGTTACCAACCAACGTGGACGTGCTACAACCAAGGTAAATTTTGCAGAAAAAATAAAGAGAATTGAGATGGAGATCCAACAAAGGGACACTTTCAAGGAACCAGCCTGAGCGGCTTCAGATAGAACAAAGTATTTGATTTAGAGTGGAATATCTCATGTCAACTCAATCAAGAGCAAGTGACCTTCATTATTGCCATAATATGAAAATTTTCAGCATGAAACTCAAAGTCCTACATGATGCATGCTGGGCTAAAAAAGAAAAAGATAAAACAAACTAAAAATATAAAATAATCAAGGATAATATTGCTAAGCCATCTAGATTTGGTCAAGAATCCAAATTTCTGAGCTAACACTAAGCCGAAGCCCGTTTATCCGCGCATCAACTCAGAAAGTGGAACCATCGTCCCAACACCTTGAACGACTCAACGGCCTATCCGTGTGATCAAGACTCTCCTGGAATCATCATCATTTTTGATGAAGGGGAACTCAAATTCCAGATTCATCAGAACCACAAGGTCCTTGATATGCTATAATAATGTAGATATCATATAGTAACAATGCTTACAACGAACAAATACAAGATGACAAGTGCGATGTTATTTCCATGAGCAACCCAGGCGCCTCTACTCCTGCAAACTTCTGCACTTTGAAAATTCATCAGTTTTCAAAATTCAAGATAATCAAACATAATTTTCCATTCAAATCATGATATGATCATAAGTGCTCAATTAAAAAATCAATTCAACGAAATAATAGCACTTAAGTTCATTAACACGCATGAATATCTAACTTCATAAGCTCATAAAAACACGCTTGCACTGAACGGCGTCAAATCATGAAAACGCGCCTTAATTTGTAGTCGTTAAAACATGACACACGCCCTTCAGCAAGGCGTGAAACCCATCGAGAGGCCAAAAGAGTAAACGACCTATTTAAAGGGCGTTACACAAAACACGACCTCAGAAAGGTCGTCAATTCAGAAATTGACGCCCTAACAAAAGGCGTTAATCAATCCAGCGCTTCCGTTTCCAGATCGAAGGCAAAACCAAATCCTAATAGCCATCAACCTGCTAACTCCGAACAACCTTAAGCCCTCTTCAAATCTTTATAAAAGAAAGGCTGCTTTCCTCAACCTAAAACAACCTCTTCTCTGAACCTCCGTAGCCGGCTCTGTTCTCTTTTCTCTGTTTGTTCTTCTCCCGCAGGCACTCGTCCGAGCTCCTTCTGCAAAGCCAAAAACAATGGAGAGGATGATTAAGAGACCTAGGTCTTCCACCCCTAGGTTGACTGAAATCCAAGGGCACATCTGCAGCCGAGTTGCTCAACATCAGGTTAGTGAATTCCTCTGCTTTCCCTCTGCTTATATCTTCTTTCTTTTCTATTTATTGAATCCTTCTGTCAAACTGCTTCTTACATATGCTCGTGTCTGGCACTATTGGCACTGTTTATGTTTTCTTTCCACAGGACTACCCAAATGTCCCTGGTGCTAGGAGATTTACAAAAGTGAAGTGGTTGCCCCTTATTCTCTCCAAGTTCTCCTCTGACATGAGAGTATACCTAGCAAGATGGCATCTTTTGGGCCTAGTAACCCATGCCAAGCACTATGACCAAATTCACTTAGATTGGGCTGCCATAGGAGCATTGATTGAACTTTGGCATCCTTCCACTCATACCTTTCTCTTCTCGACATTTGAAGCCACCATCCTATTGGAAGAACTAGAGTTGATCTTAGGCTTGAAAAGAATGAAACAAGGAGAAGAAGAAAAGATGGCCAACATGCCAAGGCCAATCTCCTCTCATGAATTGCTAACCTCATTGATACCTAGCCCAAACATAGTGAACCAAATCAAGGTCACTAAAGGAATCAATCTTTTGAAGCTCGCCTCATGGGTGTACAAGAGAGCGGATCAAGCTAAGGAAGAGGAGGAGATAGAAAAGATAGCAAAGGCCTTCGTGGTGTGCTTAGCAAGCGCACTCTTGTTTCCATCCACGGAGGACTTTCTAGAGGAGGCCCAATTGAGCGCGGTGATGAGCTTATGGGAAGAGGAAAGAGCCGGACCGGCTATCCTAGCCTATCTCTATAGCGGGCTTACTTCGGCGATGATGGGAAGGCCCATCTACGGGTGCATGCTAGCACTCTCTAGTTGGGTTGATCTCCATTTCAAATTCGATCCATGTGGCGAGGCCCAACAACCCTCAAGAATCTTTTCAAAAAGCCCACTCTCTTACATGACCGGTTCGTTAGGAATAAGCAATAGGGTGATGAACCGGATTCCTCAAGTAAAGAAGAGAGGTGATTGGAGAGAGCACCTAAAGGTAATGCCAAAGAACCTCTTTACATGTGCCCCGGGTGTACTCAAGATGCAAGAACTTCGTGCACGATTCTCCACCGGCACGGACCTTCGTCTCATCGGCGCTTCGGACTTCGTCTTGTACAACTCTCACAGATGCCTTCCTCAAATCGGACTTCCAAGGCAACACCTAGAAGACGTCTCTCATCTCCCTCCAATCAAATCAAGAGACCTAGGCAGCAATGAAGATGGAGAAGAGGCTATCACAATCCAAGCCCTATGGAAGATTAGCAAACCTCATCAACCTGTAGAGAGTTTGGAGGAAGACAAAGATCAGTGGAAAAACTATGTAACAGCTTTGAGAAAGCTAAGACCCAAGGTAGCTCATTAAGCATTGTAATCTCTCTTTTCAAAGTAATAAAAATGATTGTTTTCTGATTGAGCCTTACTGCTGTGCTTCAGATCAAATCCTTAAATAACCTGTCGTTCTGTTGCGAATAACGCCTCAAGAAAAGGCGTGAATTCATAAAAGGACGCCTTCATGATAGGTCGCTTCGAATATTCCTGTTCACACATTTGACGCCTTCACCAATAGGCGTTACTTAAAGAATGACCTAAAACAAGGCGTTAATCGATTCAAATTCCCAAAATATATTCGTTGAAATTCCAAAAGTAACGCCCTCGGGAAAGTCACGTTTCAATCAGGTAACGCCTCTAGCTCAGGCGTGAGTAAGAATCATAATAATTACTTTGATCCCATCAATCAACGCCCATTGAATGCGTCTGACGACGGTTATCATTCCCCATGCAAATAAAATTGACGCCTCGAGAAACGTCATCGAATTTATAAACACGCTCATGTCATAGTCGTGACTTCCACAAAAAATGCCTCTTCTCAGGGCGTCTCTTCTTTTCGAATGCTAAAGGGCTTTTCCCCCTTTTCTTTTTCTTCCTCCGTTCCATTCTCTCTTCTCTGCAACCCTAACCGAAGCTCTCCCTCCCCTCTTCTCTTCTTCTATCTCTCTCTCTCTATCCTTAGCCCTAACCCTAGCCATGGCCAGAGGCGGTTCAGTCAAACGGCAAAGGGTGGCCGCTCCCGAGGTTGTCGACCTGGGCGAGGAAGACCACGCCATAGAGGAAGCTCCTCCCGTGGCGGTTGAAGAAGTTCCCGCGGCGGCGGCCGGCGGCGAGGATGAACACGGCGACGAGGCCGTGGGAGAAGGAGATGAGGAAGGTGAAGATGAAGAAAATGAAGAGGGAGAAGCAGAAGAAGAAGGAGAAGAAGAAAGAGAAAGAGAAGGAGACGGTGGTGATGAACCACCGCCCGCGGCGGCGCCCCCTCCCCGTGCCGGCCAACTTCGGCGGCCACAGCAGCCATGACCTCAGCCTCAGGAACCCAAGCACAAGAAGGTAAGCCTCAAACCCTTTTCCCATTTTTATTTCTTTTAATTTCATTTTTCCTGATTTTCCATAGCCCTCGAGGCATAAACCCTGCAACCCAGAAAGAAGGCGCCCTCAGGGGCGTCGCGATTTCAAAATACACGCCCAACCCAAGGGCGTTAATCACATTATTTTCATGAAAAACAATTAACCTCATGAGAACACGCCCTAAAGCATGTCGCCCATTTAAATTTACATATTATGCTGTTAACTTTCGCATGCTGTTATTTTATTTCATTTTCTGAAAAACCTGGAAACCACGCCCCACACCAGGGCGTTAATTCAAAACAGACGACCAAACCAGCGGTCGCCCATTCATTAATTATTTGATTAATTAACGAACCCAAATAGAAAACGCCCTACTCAAGGGCGTGAATTGAAAAACCTTTAGGATTTTTAGAAATTAAGCACAAACACACGCCCAACACAAAGGCGTTTCATAGATGAAAAACGACCTAGGGTAGGTCGTCATCTATAAGCTCAAACAGAACCACGCCCTCCTTAAGGGCGCTACTTCAACAAAAAAATGACCTGAGGAAGGTCGTTACTTCAATAACATCAACATTCAACCTGGGGCAATCAAAATGAAATAAGCATGAATAATCACAACAATTAAACCAACAATTTTTATTTTATGCATGCAGGGGCTGATGAGGACGCGCATTTCATGGGTCATGGTCCGGGCAGCTTACTACGGCCTCCCCGAGTTCCAGAGAGAGAGGGTAGATGCGGTGGGGTTCGGGGCCTTCCTCAGCATAGAGCCAGTTAGGCCAGACCTACCACTCATTCAGGTTCTACGGGAGAGATGGGATAGGACCAGCCGGGCATTCATGATGCCTTGGGGACACATGATTCCTACCCTGGAGGACGTGGCCAGGATTACAGGGTTGAGGGTAGATGGAGAGGCTGTGAGTGGGATCACCTACCCAGACTACACCGAGCATGCCCAGAGATTGCTAGGGCTGGAGATGGTTTATGAGACACCTAGCGAGTGCAGGACGATCTTCCGCACCGACCTCACCATAGTGATGGGCTTAGGGAACGCTAGGCACAGGTCAGGGGAGACCCTAGAGCAGTTTTCACAGAGGCTGATAGACGGGGCTAGGGCAGTGTACTGCCAGGACCCGGCAGATAGGGAGAGAGCGGACCTAGACTTGAGGAGGTTCTTGCTACTGCTACTGGGGAGCCTGTTGCTCGGGACAAAGGGCGACGTCATCAACTGCCGATTTCTAGGGATAATCGAGGACCTGGAGGCAGTTGGCAGCTACGCCTGGGGAGCGGCTCTGCTGGCGCACATGATGGCCGACCTGTCCACGGGGACAGGGCGAGGGACGACCGTCAGTGGCTTCTCACCTTTTCTTCAGGTATGCATTTTTCATTTTTTCTTTCTTTTATGTGTATTTTTATGTGCGTGCGAATGCCTAACCAATGCAATGCATGGATGCAGGTTTGGAGTCATCTCTACATGCCGATGGGGCGCGTTGACCCACGGCCTGGGAATGAGGGAGCTTTCCCTCTAGCACGGCGCTGGGTGCCGGTCATCTTCGGCGCCCCGCTCGGCTACGAGTTGTGGGTTCTACGGAGAGAGCTCCACGACTTCCCTCCCTCGCTGGTATGTATGGATGCATGATATGCATTTTTTTTTATTTGAATTGATTATGATGAAATGATGATGATATGTATGTATGTTTACGAATGCAGGTGCAGTGGAGGCCATACGAGGGGATGACCGATGAGGGCCAGCCTTGGGTCGTATCGGGCCGTCCTCGCTTTGAGCGTGAGCTTTGGGTTCACTGCTTGAGCGAGATTGAGCCGTTACGGCTTAGGTTGGTGATGAGGACATTGGGCCTCCACCAGGAGTGGGTGGAGGTAGGCGAGCCGCGGGGCATTGGGAAGAAGACGCCCGGTCGTACAAAGGCGACCGACTGGAGGGTACGATTTGAGGAGCAGCACGCCGACTGGCAGCGTGGCGGGACCAGAGTTACCTCTCGCGCGACTGACAGCTCCGAGTACCTCCGGCGCTACTGGGAGGTATACGCCGGCCGACCCCAGATGAGGGTCTTAGGGGTATGTATGAATGCACTTATTTCTAAATTAAATGCAAATGCTTATGTGACTATCATGCGACTAACATGTGATGGATGCAGGATGCGCGGGACATAGCAGCAATAGATGCCCAGGCCCACCTACATGTGAGCGACGTCATGCGGTTCGGAGTTCGATGGTGCGAGGAAGAGGATGCGGAGAGCGCGCGGGCTCCTCTTTTTTTGTTTGTTTTGTTGTTTTGCTGCAACACAGAGATGAGAGAAGAGAGAGAAGAGGCCACCACGGGAGATTGCTCCGGCGGGGCGAGCGGGACAAGTAGAATATAGCAAGATATGGGGTTCAAACGGCCATAGCGGGAAGTGACTCGCCGCGACCTCGGGGGGACGGGAATGGTGCAGAAATTAAATAACAAAAATTGAAACGGCCATTGGGGAAGTGACTCGCCGCGGCCTCGAGAATATGAGCAGAATATAGCAGCATATAAAAGAGAATATAAGAACAGAGATTTAAACGGCCATTGGGGAAGTGACTCGCCGCGGCCTCGAGAATATGAGCAGAATATAACAGAATATAGAGAGAGTATAAGAGCGGAAATTTAAACGGCCATTGGGGAAGTGACTCGCCGCGGCCTCGATGATATGAGCAGAATATAACAGAATATAGAGAGAATGTAAGAATGGAAATTTAAACGGCCATTGGGGAAGTGACTCGCCGTGGCCTCGATGATATGAGCAGAATATAACAGGATATAAAGAGAATATGAGAACAGAAATTTAAACGGCCATTGGGGAAGTGACTCGCCGCGGCCTCGATGAAAAGATGTGATCGCCAGGGGCCGAAAGACCCCAAAATAAGAAAGTGATCGCGCCTACCTCAAGAGCGGGAGATGGCGGGTTGCTTCTTCCTCTCCTTCCGGCCGGCCGACGGAGAGGGCTTTCCTCGGCTACCCTTGCAAAACAACGACAAACAAATGACAAATGGCTTAGAAAGATGAATGTGTAGTATTCATATCCTTGCAATAAAAATGACGAAATAACGGGAAGACACACACCTGGTTGGTGTTATCTTTTAAACCCCTCTCGGACTCGAGTAGGAGGAAAATGAGATGATGGATGCGAGATGATGAATGCAAAGAACTACGAAGAAAAGGAAAGAGTTGGCTTATTGGATGTGCCGGTGGTGAAATTCGGCGGAGCTCCGGCAGCGTGGGGACGACGTAGAAGCGCGGTGGATGAAGACGACCTTCCTCTCGCGAGCGTGGGCACCCGAGAAGCCGGCAGAACCTCCACCTACAAAAGACCCCACGGGTTAGAAAAATGACTCCGTAGCCTCTGGGCTCCGGCAGCCTATCGGATCACTGCTTAGCTCCCCTAGAACTGAGGGGGTGGGCCTCTATTTATAGAGCTCCGGAAGGTGGAGGCGTCCAGGACCCTGGACACCTCCATCAGGGCCGAAATAATATTTTATTCTATTTTTATTGATTTTTTTGGAATACTTTTGTGGAGGCGTCCAGGGTCCCGGACGCCTCAAGCAGGTCCACCGAAAACCGACGACGGCCGCACGCGGTTCGGCACAACGCGTGGTTTTGTGAGCGGCGCCTCGTGATTCAGAAATGGGCGCGTCCAGTCAGCTGGACGTCTCTAAATTTGGCTTTTTTCACACACGACAAACCGTCGTTCGGTGGGCGGCGCCCGTGAGGGAATTTATGGAGGCGTCCAGGGTCCTGGACGCCTCCAAATATATATTATTTTTATTATTTTTTTGTCTTTTATGCCAGGGCTGGATTTTTGATTTTTTTATAATTTGTTTTTATGGAGGCGTCCAGGGGCCTGGACGCCTCCAATAATATATATTGATTTTTTTGTTTTTAATGCCAAGTGGCATTTTAATCATATTTTATTTTTATTTTAATGGAGGCGTCCAGGGGCCTGGACGCCTGCATTAATATATATATATTTTATTTATTTTTAGGGCCCTGAGAAAATATTAAAATAAATTAAAAAGATGGGGGCGTCCAGGGGCCTGGACGCCCCCATCAAGACCCACCCGGGTCTTTAAATCAGGCGTCGGCGGGCGCCCGGCAGACACCCTTCTTGGTCCCGGAACCTCTTGATGCGTCTGGCTGGTGTTGATGCCGTCCGAATGCCGTGACGAGATGATTCCGGATGCCGAAAAAGGAAGAAGACTCAGGAAAAGGAAGCACTCGAGCGATTCGAAATGCGTAGGCCATCGCGGGGCGTCGTATAGTAATATGAGACTTTCTCATGAGACGTCAAGAATGGCGTGTCTACAGCTGCCCCGCCTTGGCGTCTGCTTTGCAAGGGAGCGACACGTAGTGGAATGGTATCGAAGTGGACTGAAATGAAGTGGGAGCGGACTGATAAGTTGATGCCAAGGTGTGATGAGACACGCTTGTGACGTTACTGTTTGGAATCTTTCCTGAAGTTTCAATGAGGCGACCTTGAAGGAGGTCTTTCAAATATTGACGATTGCTTGGACGGATATCAAATAAGGGAGGGTGAGATGTGCACTCAGGCACGAAACAAAAGAAGACCAACTTCTCGGTGTGGAAGTACCTGGGTCATAAACCGGAGGTTTCACCTTTGGGGAGTGGTTACCAGCCAATGTGGAAGTGCTGCGGCCAAGGTGGGTCAAAAAGGTAAAGGAATATCTGAGGGTCTGTCCAAACAAGGGTCTCCTTTGGAAGAGCAGCGTAGGGCTGTCTCAAAGAAACTCAGTATTTCATTCAGAGTGGAATATCTCATATTTGTAGGAATTGAAACACAACGGCTTTCACAATCGAATCGCTTGAATGATCTTCCGCAATAAATCAAAGTCCTATATGAATGCATGCTGGGTTTAAAGAAAAATTTAAAACAAACTAAAATAGAAAATAGCCAAGGATAATATTGTCAACTTGTGAAGAACGGGTCAGGATACCGACCCGGTGAGCTGATATTGGGCTGGGGCCCGTTTATCCGCGTACCAACTCACTGAATGGAACCGTCGTCCCCATTCTATCACAAATTGACGGCCTATCCGTACAACCCAAACTCTTCCGGGATCATCACCGTTTTTGTTGAAGGGGAACTCAAATCCCAGATTCGTTCGGGCCGCAAGGTCCTTGGCATGTTCTAGTAGCGTAGGTATCATATACTATGATGCATGACATGGTGGGACCAACCAATGAAAGGTGGGACATGAGATAGGACAAAGACGTCCGTTAGTACAACCTGCACAGATTAGCAAAGGTTAATAATATCAGAAAGTAGCAGAATCACAGCAGAATCGCACCACAGTACAAAGGAGATCCAGACAAAATCTTGACAATGACCACTGATGTGACACGTTCTATCCTGTAGCGATCTTCCCTTCCAACACTTCTTCTCATGCACCAAATTGTTTCGAGGCACGCTTCACGAGACCTTACCCTAAACAGCAGGGAACTACGCCTCGCACGGAGGGATCTTGTTTCCTTTTCCCCCTTTTGGGCGCGTCCAGGCGCGAGGACGCGTCTTAATCCTTGAATTCAAATTTAAAGCGACGGGTGGTCTTTCTTCTCCCGTGCCTTACCCGCAAATGAGCCCGCCTTCTGCCGAAACTCGCTTGCCCCTTTTCTCGTCTTCTTCCTCTTTTGATCGATGGAGTTCGGTGGACCCGATCATGGTGAAGGTGGAGAGGGACGAGGGACTCCTCGCCCGAGGAGGGACGCGCCAGAGCACGGAACGGCGTCCATGGAGGAGGAAGGGCCGCTTCGGACCCCCGAGGGACCCGAGGGGCCCGATGGCGCGGGAGGAGGTGAACACGGCTCGGTGAGTGCTTGGTTTTCCCCCTCTTTTGATTCATTTTGGGTTTTGAAGCGAGCCGCGCGAGGGGGAAGGGTTCGGCGAGTGTTGCACTCAAATGATGGACGCGTCCTAGACAGGGGACGCGTTCCTTTTGACTGATGTGGGACCCCTTTCTTGGTGCAGGACATGGCAAGGACCCTGGGTCTGGCCGATGAGTGGGCGAGTGCAGACGAGCCGAGCCGCGTCAGGAGGGAGAGTCGCGGCAAGGCGAGGCTCGAGGAGTGGCCCGTACGTCTCCCTGGACAGCAAGGGGGTATACTGGTGCAGGACAATGCTGACTTCCTGCGGCGACAGAGAGAGAGTTACGCGGGCCTTCCCCAAGCTGGGGACACGCGTGGCATCGGCGGCTCGCGCGCCCAATTGTCAGAGACAAGGCGGCAGCTAGCCGTCGCTCAACATGAGTTGTTGCTCCTGGTAAGTTACGTGCCGCACTTTTAACTTCAGATTTTAGAGTTTCACTGACGGCCGTTGTTTATTTTGTTCCAGCGTGCCCAGCAGACAGCGACGGTGGGAGTGGCTGGCGGATCTTCCAGTTCCTCGGCCCCTTTTCTCGAGATTGCCTCCCTCCGGGAGCAACTTGCCGGTGCGGTGGCCCGCGCGACCCGGGCAGAAGAGGAGCGTGACGCCTGGGTGGCGACTGTAGCGGAGCTGCGGCATCGCGGTGAGGAGAGACCTTCTCCAGACATCCTGGAGTTAAGGGTTCTTCTGCAGATGATGAGGAGAGAGGCAGAGAGAGAGAAAGCCGAGAGAAGGTCCGAGCGACAGCGGGATCTGACCGAGAGGAGGGCCTTGGAGGCCCAAGTGAGGGAGCTCCAGCTGGGCCTTCAGGCCGTCGTGCAGAGGCTAGGAGGGATGGAGACGCGCTACGAGAGAGCGCGAGAGTTCGGGGAGCGACTCCGCCAGTCCGGTCGCTTTGCCGCCAGTGGCTTCTTTGCCACGCCAGGGGAGGAGTAGCGAGTCACTACTGCGGAGCAGGCGCCAACAGGCGAGGCAGGTGCTGCTGCACGGGGATCCCGGAGGCTTCTGAGGGACCCTCACCTCGGGGGAGAGGAGGAGAGTGCCCGGAGAGATGAGTGATGGTGAGGATTGGCGGGCTAGTGGACCCGTCACCTCTTTATGTTTATGATGTTTTTGACAGCTTATGTAGAATTATGAATGGAGTGATTTGATTTTCTGATGCTTGTTTGTCCTCTTGTGCGTTTCTTCTTCCCTACACTTCTTCTCCTTTGCACTGTTCCCATGTGACGGATCTGTCGAGACTCCGCCTCGAGCGGAGAATCACGTCTTGTTGTGACCATTTTCCACGGGAATCTGCCGTCGAAGTTAATACTGACGGCCCTAGTTCCTTTTCCCGGATGTTGTGCCAAATTTTGCGGGCGTCCTCCAAAACATGATAGGGTATCCCTAGACAACATAGGGGCTATTCGTCCTATTCTTCATCCAGTCAATCACCCTGTGCGAGCGGTGAAGCGACACATGGGGCCGCTTGGTCGGTGTCTTATTGCGAGGGCTATCATCGACAGGTGATGGAGGCAATCTTGGCCCGCACTCCTTCTATTTCTATAAATTCTTGTCCCTTTTATCTTCCCAGGTATATCGAGGAATAACTCGAGGAGCACAAGTTCTCACGGGAGAGGAGGAGTTCAAAATTCTGAGAGTTGGATGGAGGGCGAATCTTCCCATTCCTCGAAGAGAAGCAGGTCCAGTGGTAGTAGTTCCAGGAGGCTTTCAGACTTTGAAGGGCACTTCAGCGAAAGGGCCCAATCACAACTCGTAAGCCAAGTTTTCTTACCCTTTTCTCATTTTTTCTTCCTTTCTTCTGACCAAACCTCACCCCCATTCCTTGTATGTGTAGGTTGTGATGAAATCACAAATCTTATGGGAGTGGGTAGTAGCAGCGTACAGGGGCCTCCCAGATTTTCAGAAGGCGAGGCTAGACGTGATGGGATTTGGTACCTTCCTTCGGATCGAGCCGATCCAACTTGACCTAGTCCTGATCCAAGCCTTGTGTGAGAGATGGGACCCAGTGAGCCGGGCATTCCTGATGCCCTGGGGGCACATGGTGCCCAGCTTGGAGGATGTGGTCCGGATCACAAGCCTGAAGGTAGAAGGCGAGGCAGTGACCGGAGTCACTTACGCGGACTACAGAGAAGGTGCCCAGAAGTTACTGGGTTTGGACCTAGATGGTCGGAAGAACAGGTCGGTAGCTAGGGCGTCCCTCATGGATGCATTAGGGCTCACCGACACTCGTCGGCGGGACGACGAATCCTCAGAATAGTTCATGGAAAGGATGGAAATAGGATGCCGTGCCGTGTACTGCACAGATTTCGGCAACTGGGAAAGATGTAACATAGATTTGAGGAGATTTCTCCTCTTCCTTTTGGGGAGATTGGTACTGAGCTCGAAAGGGGATGGTATCCAATGTTGCTTCCTGGAGCTGCTGTCAGACCTTGAAAGAGTAGGGTATTATGCCTGGGGAGCCGCCATGCTGGCACACTTGTTTGCAGGCCTATTCCAAGAAACGGATCGTGAGATGACTGTGAGTGGTTTCACACCATTCATCCAGGTATTTTTTTGGTTTTGCTTGTTTTGTATTTTTTTTTTTTGTTGTTGTTTTCGCAAGGTGCTGATGACCTGCGCCGAGCAGTTATGGAGCTATTATTACCTCCCTATGGGGAGAGCTCGACATTGGCGACCCGTGATGGTGCCGCTAGCCAGGCGGTGGGAACCCGTCATGAGTGCGGCACCCCTAACCTACCAACTGATGGTGTTAAGGCGGGAGCTATAGGAGTTCCCTGCGGCGATGGTAAACTGGAGACCCTACTCAGACATGGTCGATGCCAACCAGCCGTGGGTTCTAGCAAGTCGTGCCCGGTTCGGACGGGAACTATGGATGCACTGCCTGAATGAAATCGAGCCGCTTCGGCTACGATTAGTTATGAGGACTTTAGGACTGGCTCAAGAATGGGTGGATTCAGCTGCGCCACCTCGTGTCGGGAGAAAGACGCGGGGACCGGCGACTTGCATTGACTGGCGCGTGCGATTCCCCGAACAGTATGAGGACTGGCAACGGGGTGGCACGATTGTAGAATCACAGGCGCGGGACAGCGAGGACTACTTGCGTCTATATAGGACAAAGTACGCAGAACGGCTCCAACCCCGGGGACTTGTGGAGGTAGGTTTCCCCTTTTTCTCTTCTCTTCTTTCTCCTTTTCTTGGTTTTTTTTGGTAAAAATGCTGACTTGTAAGGCTGCAGGATGTCCGGGATGCCATGATAGCGAATTTACGAACTCGCTTGGCAGAGATGGAACAACAGTTGGGCGATGCCCGCGGAGCTACGAGCGCCTTGGTAGGTGTACAGTACGTTCCTAGTTAAAACCCCAGATTCCAGATGTTGGCTGCTAATTCACATGGTCGCAGCATGCCCAGATTGGCACAGCCTCCCCAGCGATGGGAGTAGGTGGTGCCTCTTCCAGCTTGTGGATTCCCACCTCAGAACTTGACTCGCTTCATGAGCAACTTGCTCACGCCACGCAGCGTGCTGCGGAGGCAGAAGAAATACTCCGTATACAGGTAAAAGTTTCAGCGTTGAGTTCTCTTTGTTTACGCCTTATCGCGTATCTGAGATGGTACACTCGGCAGGAAAAGGAGACGGAAGAAGCGCTTGCCCAAGCTGCGCATAAGGAGGCTAGGATAGCAGAACTGGAGAGGGAACTGCGGCGTCATCCTGATGACGACTCATCCAGGGATGCTATGGAACTGAGGATCACTCTCCAGTTAGAGAGGGAAGACCGTGAGAGAGAACGGGCAGAGAGGGAAAGAAACGCAGAGAGAGAAAGAGCCAACAGTTTGGCTGAAAGGGAGGAGCGAAGGGCCATGGAGGCCCAACTATTCGAACTCCGAATCGGCCTTGGTCTTGCTGAACAGTGGCTGAGAGATGGTGAGGAGCGCTACCGAAAAGCACGAGAGCGTGGCTTTCGTGTTGGTAGCTTCTCTGCTGCTTTCGTGGATCAACGCCGGGATGTGAGAATAGGAAGAGGAGTACAGAGCGGCAGGAGTACCGCTTTTCGTAGTTGGGTAGCACCTTTGAGAGTGTTTTGCCCGGAGAGTAGTGGGACGAGTAATGCAGAGAGAGAGGGCGGAACTTGATGTAAATTTTTTGGTTTTTTTTGGAATAAAACACAAGGTTTGGTTTGTTTGTTTTTCACCTTTGCTTCAGTTACCTGAATCCCTGCACATATCACTGAAACAAACAAATCAGAATTTCTGTTCTGACTTGGCCCCTTGCTCAATAAGCAAATGGTCACTGTGACTGTCCTTGATAACTGGTCAAGGGGCCAAGCCTTTATTTAACGAAGGCAAGGGAGAGATGTGGTGATGATAAATGCGACAGGCAAGCACACGAATGCAAGCGATATTAAAAAGTGAGATGCTGCACGCAAATGTAATCATGCAAAATTGATTTGTTTTCTCTTTTTTTTATATTTGATATTTTTTTGTTTCATCATAAAAAGATTTTTTTTGTTTGCAAATATGTACATTTCTCTTTTCCATTTTTTTGTGCTTTTATCATTTCAATTTTTTTTATTGCTAACGCCCGGCAAGCACCCAAATGGCACCTAACCTACGTGAGACAGGGGTTTCTTACTAACCTCCCAGGTATCTTAAGTGCACATCTAGGTTGATTTGGGCCTCTAGACCCCTCGAATGACGATCCCGCCGGCTAAGACTTACCCTGATGACAATACCGTCATGCCATGCTTAGGCTCCCAGTTGCTTCCGACCATAGGGATTCACCCAAAAGGTGTTTGAGGTAGATGATTTGCCCGACCCGGGTCTGTTTCCTCACAACTCTAGATGGTATAAGATGGAACACCCTGGAACCCTAACGACCAACCGCGCGACGCTGACCCGGAATCAGACGCCGTCGCACCCATAGGTGACACGCTTGCATTGGCCTAAGCCCGAGGTTAAACAAGAAGACATCAAGGTGGTAAACAGGGGTCTTGACCAGCCAGAAACACAGAGACTCCTTCGCAGCGATAGCTTTTGCTTTTCAAAGTAGGCAACCAAAATGTGTATATTAAAATAAGGTCGCAGACCCTGGGCAGTTTTCACCTTTCAGAAACTCCATCGAACCTTCATCTTTAGAGGGAGAAGGAAGAGCGTAGGGGATAAACCTCCTGAGAGGACCGGCAAAGCCGTTAACCCGGCGAGCGAATAAGGGCCCATTAACTCTTTCCTTTCGGACAACTTCGGACCAAATCTCGAGCATTTACATTCCACGGCCCCCCTTTGTGGATTCAGACTTTTGCTTTGAGGGGTTCCGTTTATCGTACCAGGCACGGTCACGACCAGGCTTTTCTCTTGATTTTGATTTTGTATTTCTTTCTGTGAGGGAGATATAGTCGTTTGACGTTGGTGGGCTCCCTCTTCGTATGCCTGCGGGGACACTGCCCTCTTCTCGTGCTCTGATCGATGCTCGAGGAAATGGGTCCTACTCTTGCCTTTGGGGCTTGAGTTTCGGTTTCTCATGCTCAGCGTTTTAAGGGCGCCGACTGTCTCATTTGGTCGAAGAGAAAAGAATAAAGATTACAGCTTCCGGAGATCTTCTAGGTGTGGCCCTACCGTAGGTGATGCTACCAACTTTTTTGAATAAAATACATAAGTGAACACATGTTAGCTTCCTTCGAGCGAGCATAGGCCGACGTGGCCGGACAGGGGTCTCCACGGTTCTGGCAAACCAAGACCCGGTGCCTACCAAGCCTTAATGGGCCCTATCCTAACATGAAGGTTAGATGCAGGGACTTAACTACATGGTGCCTGCCAGGCATCGGCATTTTGAATTTTCCATATTTTTAGTGGTTTTCAATATTTCCTTATTTTTGATGTTTTTTATCTTTTCATCATTTTTTTTGTTTTGTGCTAAGGGTAGTATTTCTTAAGATAAAGCCCATTCCAAGGGTGGGATAACTCGGTCCCTTCGGCGTTGACTAGCTTGTAGGCGTTGCCAGGGTACACGGCTTGAATTACAAATGGTCCTTCCCAATTGGGTTGGAGCTTAGAACGCGGCCCTCCAGGTTTGACAAAAATTCTTTTTACGACCATCTCACCGACTTTGAATTTTCTCTCAACGACTTTCTTTTGGTAAAAGCGAGCGAGTCTATTTTGATACACACGCGCGTGTTCGGCGGCGGCCAGCCGCTTCTCATCCAAGAGTTCCAACTGGGCGAGGAGTGAAATACGACGATCGTCGAGGGGAAATTCCTCATCCAATTGTACCCTGAGAGAAGGGATCAGAGTCTCGTACGGGACTACCGCTTCCATACCATAAGTGAGGGCAAATGGAGTCTACCCGGTGGGGGTACGGATTGAGGTGCGATAGGCCCATAGGGCTTCGATAAGCTTTTCTGGCCAGTCTGAAAACTTACTAGACTCGCAGGTTTTTTTGATGATTTTGAGCAATGTTTTATTGGTGGCCTCCGCTTGGCCGTTACCTTGTGGGTAATATGGCGATGAATGATGCAATGCAATTGCGTACCTTTTGCAGAGGTCCTGTAGTCCTGAGAAATGAATTGTGGCCCATTGTCGGTGACGATCGTGCTTGGGATGCCGAATCTGGCGAGAATGTTCTTCATGATGAACTTGCAGACTGTTGACGCCTTGATTTCCGCGTAAGCTTCGGCTTCGGCCCATTTGGTGAAGTATTCCGTCGCAGTAAGGATGAAAGATTTCTGCTTGGTGAGGGAATTGGGATCACCTAGGGGACCAATGATGTCGAATGCCCACATGGAGAAAGGCCACGGGGAGGATATTGGATGAAGTGAGGAAGATGGTGAATGGATTTTATCGGCGTGAAGTTGACACTTGACACACCTACGGACGTAGACAGCACAATCTTCTTCCATGGTGGGCCAATAAAAGCCTTGACGAATGATCTTCTTGGCGAGCATCTGACTATTCACGTGGCCACCGCACACACCCGAGTGCGTCTCTTCTACACATTTCCAAACCTCATCGTCATCAAGACATCTTAACAGAATACCACTAAGGCTCCTCTATAGAGTAGACCTCCAACCAATGTATATTTCTGAGCCACCCTTCTTATGGCTTTCTTGTCCTCTGCGGTGGCCCCTTCAGGATAAGACTGATTTTGGCAATATTTGACAATTTCATAGAACCATGGTTTCTCTTCATCAGCCAGTTCTTCTTCGGCCTCTGCCAACATGAGCTCCCTCTTCTCAAGGATATCTTCCTGCAGGATCTTCCTTGCTATCCTGTCTTTGATGTTTACGTAGGAAGCATCATCGACTGCAGGGGCGTGAAGTTTGTAGATGGAAATGGACTTAAACCATCTTCCTAGAGGGACCCTTATGGATGATGCCAATGAGGCGAGGGCATCGGCGAGAATATTCTGATGACGAGGGATATGAACAAAGATCAGTTTTGTGAACAGTTTAGCAAAGGCAGCAGTGAGTTCTTGGTATGGCTTGAGTTTGGGATCGCGAGTGCGATACTTAGTGAGTACCTGGCGAAGGATGAGTTGACTATCACCTACGACTCGCAACTCAGTGATACGAAAAGAATGAGCGAGTCCTAGGCCAGCTAGAAGAGCTTCATATTCGGCTATATTGTTGGTGACTGGAAATTTGAGCTGGTATGTCAATGGGAATGTGAGGCCTTCCGGCGACAGGAGGGCGATGCCGATTCCTCTCCCTTGAGAATTCAGAGCTCCATCAAAATATAGTGTCCACATTGGCTCATCTGATTGGTTGATGGACATTAGTTCCTCATCTGGAAACTCTGATTGGACGGGATCGAACTTGGGAAGAGGATGGTGAGCGAGATGCTCGGCTATGGCATAACCTTTAATCGCCTTTTGCTGGATGTAGGTGATGTCGAACTGAGAGAGAAAACTTTGCCAGCGTGCTAGCCTATCCGTAAGGACGGCTTTCTCCAGAAGGAATTTGATAGGATTCATTCGAGCAATCAAGTGGACTTCGTGAGCCAAGAAGTAGTGCTTCAATTTCTGCACTACCCAAACGAGGGCAGCACAGGTTTTCTCCATGCCGGTGTACTTCTGCTCACAGGGATTGAGAAGTTTGGACAAGTAATAGGTTGCCCGTTCCTTGCCTTCTTCATCAGCTTGTGCGAGGACGGCTCCCACGGAGTCATCCAAGACTGAGATGTAAAGGATCAGAGGTTTTTCTGGTTTAGGTGGAATGAGAACGGGTGGACTAGCCAGATATTCCTTCAACCCTTCAAAAGCTTTCTGACATTTAGAATTCCAGTGGAATTCTACTCCTGGCTTGGTCAACTCGTAGAGAGGTCTACACCTTTGTGAATGTTGAGACACAAACCGACGAATAAACTGCAGCCTGCCGATTAAACCTCGGACTTCCCTCAAATTCTTGGGAGGCGGCATATCCCTGATAGCCTTGGCTTTGTCGGGATCTATCTCGATCCCTCTTTTACTCACAATGAACCCCAGCAATTTACCTGACGACACACCAAACACACACTTTTTCGGGTTCATTTTTAATTGGAATTCTCTTGACCTTTGCAAGACCTTAGCCAAAACTTCTGGATGTTCCATCCTGGTCCTTGATTTCACCAATAAGTCATCCACATACACTTCCAAATATATGTGCATCATGTCATGAAATATGGCCATCATCGCTCTTTGGTAAGTAGCTCCAGCATTCTTTAACCCAAACGGCATGACCACGTAACAATATGTTCCCCAAGGGGTAGTGAATGACGTCTTTTCCTGATCCTCTTCTGCCAAACGAATTTGATTGTATCCTGAAAATCCATCCATGAAAGAGAGGGTTTCAAAACCTGCCGTGTTATCAATTAACACATCAATGTGAGGTAAGGGAAAATCATCCTTTGGACACGCGCGGTTAAGGTCCCGGAAGTCGATGCAAATCCTGACTTTCCCATCTTTCTTCATGACCGGGACAATGTTCGCCACCCATTGAGGATAAAGAACGACTCTAATGAACCTGGCTTTGTGGAGCTTATCGACCTCTTCTTTCATTTTCAAAGCCATCTGAGGGTGGAAACGCCTTAACCTTTGTTTTACCGAGATGGACCCTGGTTTTAGGGTTAAACGGTGTTCGACCAAGGTTGAATCCAAACCCGGCATATCCTCGTAGCTCCATGCAAACGTGTCCTTATATTCCTTGAGGACCTCAATTAATGCCTCTTCTTCAGAGGGTGGTAGGTTGTCACTTATGAGGATGATCCTAGGGTCTTCCTCAGTCCCCAAGTTGACTTCTTTGGTGGATTCTTCTACGGCGGTTGACGGCTCGTCGAATCTCCTCATTCCGCTAGCGTATGCGCCCGCCGCATCCTCATATTCTTCACCCTCATCTTCAGTGGGGCATTCTTCATTCGTGATCTCGTAGACTCCATACCCTTCATCAGATGCACAGTCGCCCTCGCATTCTATTTCGGGTAGCTGGATGGGATTTTCTAACAACTGGGGGATGGCAAGAAGGGCCTGACACCTGGCGGCCAAATCCAGAAGGAATCGACGAGGGATCTGCCTACCCTTGGATTTCTTCCTAGGTACTACCCTTGGCCTATCATTCCTAGATTGACTGACAATATTTACAGACGAAGAGGAAGATGAGGAGGATGGTGTAGAATGTACAGGAGAAGACCCCTCAGAGGAGGGGTAGAGAAGGTCGCTCATCGGACCTTGGACGGGTGGTCCGCAAGGCGGTACGCACCCGTGGGAGATGTAGGAGGTTTCCTCAACGAAGATGTGTTGTTGGAGAGTTTGAAAATTGACGTTTTTTTTTCGTTTTCATTTTTAATGACAAAGCAGTGAAAAGAGATTGGAGGAGAGAGGAAAGTGGTTATGGCTAGAGGATTGTGGGGCTCGTAGAGCAGATCATGGTTGAAGACCTGGCGCGGGTTGAAAAGCCCGCGTAGGTATGTAAGCAAAGAAGGGGACCTGGGAAGATCATCAGACAATTGTCTGGCCCAGGAAGAAGATATCAGCAAAGGCTGAGACGAGTGGATGGAGAGGATGGCGGCTAATGAGCCGTCGACGGCAATGTTGAGGACGGATGAAGATCCGTCGATGACAGAGTCCTTCTGGCGAGGACGAGGATAGTTTGGAACCTTGGCAAGAGTGGTAATATTCTCTGGTATTTCGGAGATCAATGGTGGTCTTTCAAGCTGTGGAGATGAGAACATCCTTTCCAGTGCAACGGAAATGTCCCATATGTCGAACCATTTGTCCCACTCGCATTCCGGATCTTTGATCTTGCCTCTTTTGGTGATCCTCGGACATTTTTCAGCCAAATATACAGCATGTGATCCTCCATATGCTTCTCGTGGGTGATCTCCCATCTGAACAACGGGCCCTCTGTTGAAGTGGTTTGATAGAGTCCACGTGAGGGGCTTCCAATCTGCCTTGAACGGTCCTTTGAAGCCTAGGCCAAACCTGCGGTTCGGCCTAATTTCCTTTGGCGGTTTGAGCATTCCCTGTAACTGTGCGCCCAGCCCTTTTCCTTGTTGATAGCCGATGTTCCTCATAATCTCCCAACCTTTGGAGTGAAAAGGGAGACACGATGTTGTGGTTGCCCTGACCGGCTCCTTTGGTGCTAGTGGAACATGAGATGGATCACGTACGTCCAGCAGTGACAATATGGGCCGATGAGACGGCCAAACAGAAGGCAGAGAGGTGTTGATAGCATCCACTGTGTGAAGGACAGGTGTACTGACCACTTTAATAATTCTCCCATTGTAAGGAAACTTCAGGCACTGATGGTTGGTGGATGGCACAGCGTCCATGGCTTCGATGTAAGGGCGACCCAGTATAGCCTTAAATGTGGGGTCCATGTCGAGGACATGGAATTCCGTGGGATTGCCATGGGGCCTAGTTCTGCCTTCAGAATAATCATCCCCTGCGGCGGCCTTTTGCTATTGTCATAAGCCGTGACCGTGATCGAGGAAGGTCTTATTTGTTCCTCGTTGACCCCACACAACTGAAGAGTGCTCATGGAGATCACATTTATGGATGCACCCGTGTCGACAAGACACGGGTTTATGGATACCCCATTAATTTTTATTGAAATGCACAATGCATATTTCCGAGCTTCCTTGGGAGCGAGCTCGTAGTTGTGGAACATGATGGCCGGTTGTGTGTCTGTTGGGGTCAGGACGGTCGAAATCTTCTCCACGGGGAGGTCTTCATTAACCATGACCTTTTGAAGATATTCCATCAAGGCCGCCTGGTGGGATGTGGATCTTTGAAGTAGCTCTAGGATGGAGATCCGGGCAGGCGTCTTGTCCAAGTGTTTCAGTAGATCATACTGTGTTCCAGGGATAGCTCTTTCTGGTTGTTCTGCATCATCCTTCTCTGGCTGAGATTGCTCGGGATTCTGACTGTTGTGGGGGAAAACCCTGTGGAAAATCCTTCCACTCCGGAGCACCATTGCCTGCGGCTTTTGTACCTCTGTGGGGGTAGCAGTGGGTTTTAACAGGGGTTTGAGGGGTAGTAGTGGAGGAATGGTTGATGAAGCAGGGGTGATGACGGGAGCAGGGATTCTGATGAGGGGTTTGTTAGGTGGAGGCATGGCGGAGGTAGAGGGGATATCGCGCGGATTATGAAGGATAAGGGGTTTGGAAGGTGGAGGTGGAGGTAAGGTTTGAAACGGGTAAAGGTTTTGAGGCGGATGGTGGGTGATGAGTGGTTTTGAAGGCATTAGTGGTGATGTGGTGGAGAAAGACGGGGTTATGTATGGTGGACGGATGATAAGGGGTTTAGAAGGCGTAGGGGTAAATGTGGTAGAGGTGGATGGTAAAGTGGGGGAGTGGGAGAAGGTGAGAGGGTGTGAAGGCGTAGTAGAAAGTGTCGGTTGATAGGAGGTCGGGGTGCGGATGAGAGGGCGTAATGGTAGTGGAAATGGTGAAGGCGATACCGATGCGGGTTGATGAGAGAGAGGTGCTACCCGGGCAAGGTGAGGGGGTTGCATGACGATAGGGTTGGAGGTATAAAGAATGGAGGTACTTTCCTGGTGCCACACCTGCTCTCTCCCGACTTCCGGGAAGGAGGAGATGGGGTTAACCTGATGATTGGGCTGTTGGTGCTCCGGTAGTGGATTCTGGATTATGCCCATGTCGGGCTGTTGTTGTGGGGCCTGCTGAGGCTGTTGTTGTTGTTGTGGTTGCTGCTGCTGCTGCTGTTGTAACTGCTGCTGTGGCCTCTGAGGAGGTCTCCTAGCCTTGAGAGCCGCGACGTACCGTCTCATCTCATCCCAATCTATTTGATGTTCATCATTCATATCATGGATGTAATCTTTGAAATGGAAGCAGTAATCCACTGTGTGTCCCGGCTGCCTGTGGTAGACGCAGTATTTGGAGGTATCAACATTTGGGGGCCAGGCGGGCCTTTCTCTGGGTAGGGCGAGTTGGTTTGATGCCATGAGGGCATTAAAAATATCTGCTAAGGTTTCTGGCAATGGTGGATAGTAGGCTCTCTTAGGACCGAGCGGCCTCCTTTGTTGCTGTTGGGGACCATAGTTCCCCGGGGGTGGAACTTGGTTGTACTGAAGCGGTGGTTGTTGTTGCTGAGGTTGTGGTTGTTGTTGCTGGGGTTGGCGTAATGGAGGCATATTATCCTGGGGTGGATTATTTTGGGGTGGAGGACGGAGAGGGAAAGGACCTGATTGAGGGGTAGTCGGGGCATTTGTTGAGGCCTTGGGTTGACTGCATAGTTGGCATTGTTGACCGCACTGACTTGCTCATTTGTCACGACCCCTTCTGTGGCTCCGCCCGGGACACCAGCGCCTGTCTTTCTGACCACTTTGGGCTTCGGCGACTCAAACATGTTCATGATGGGGGAGTCTTTTAGCTGGGTTTGGATGTATCGGGCCCTTTCATAGAGTTCCTCCATTGTAGTAAGTTTATTCATGGCGAGGACGTGTCTGAACTGCGGGGTTGCATTAGACACAATCATTTTCACTTGTTCGGGCTCGGAGAGGGTATCCCTTATTCTTTCCGCCAGAGACCTCCATCTATCAGCATATCGGACAAAATCCTCGTCGGGTTTCATCTTTTCGGCCACTAGGTCGGTAATGGAGAGTGAGGGACCGACCCTATCCCTATATTTCTGCAAGAACCTTCTCTGCACTATTTCAAAATTCTCGGCCTCGCGGGGCTCCAGAGAATAGAACCACTCAAGCGCGGGACCATCCAATGATCTCCGAAAGAGGTATGCCAGGGACCTCTGATCGTTTTGCCAATAGGAGGACTCATACATGAAGTCCTTGAGGTGAATGAAGGGGTTGCCGGTACCATTGTATCTGCGGTACGTGGGCATTTCGGAGGGAGGGAGATGAATGACGGGGAGGATTGGCAAAGCAACCTCCGGGGTGGCTTTCACGTCCACCATTCTTCTCAGATTTTGAAACTGCTCGTCCATGCGATTGAACCTATTGAGGAGCGATTGGGCGAGCTCCTCTGGGGGTGAAGGTGGCACTTGCCATTGGGGGAGAAACTGTCTCCCGGAGACTTGAGGGGGAAACCCGGAATGAGAGGGAACTGTCGGACCACCGACAGTTGGCCCTGGCTGAAACGGTGTGTGAGGAACACCGGGAGTTTGAGATTGTGACGGGAATTGGAATGAGGGAGGTTGTTGGCTCGCTTGTCCTTGAAGCGAGGGAGACTGGATGGCTTGCGCCAATGAAGGAGATGGAATGGCCTGCACGGACTCGTGGAGAGGTGCGATAGCCGGAGTTGACTCCTGGGGCGTGGGGGAAACAGATTTCCCCTTTAGAATGGCCTGGAAGGCCCGGAGCTGTTCAGAGGTAAGCTCCGTGTTGGCGAGGACGCCCAGTAAGGAAGTGATATCCTGTGGCGGGGACGTGTCCCCGGCAATAACCTGCACCTCATGCGAGGGGTCATGAGAAGGACCCGAGTCCATAGCATAGACTCGCGGGTCGGCTGTCAAACCACGGCTAGGGTGGTTCTCCTCAGAAGACTCGTGAGACATGCTCACAGTTCTCCCAGAACGCAAAAACATACACTAGCAAGTAGGTAGCAGAGATTATCAAACAAGTGGATGCCTTTACGCCCTTTTTTTTGTTTTGATTTTGATGATTTTTTTGTGTGTTTTTAGCGAGATCCGAAGTTCACACAAGATAGGGACCCTAGTTTATTTTTGTTTCACCGCCGTGTCAGCTAGGGTCTCTCGTCTCACCACGAATGAAATGACTAACTTCGGGGAACTTCAATGGTACAACCAGCCCAGTGAACGAAGAGGAGATTCTTCGATGTCGGGGACTTACGGAGGTCCCAGTGTAGGAGATTCTAGTCCGTTGAGAGGAATTCCCAAACGGAGAGTCCTTCCTTCACCGGGAAAGGGTGATCCTCAAAAAAAATGAAAAAAAGGATAGAAAAGAGGAATGGATGTATGCAATGGAATGCTGACAGATATATGGAGTGGGAAAACAACAGAAATAACAAACATGTAATAAACAAAGAACCAATCAGAACTGACGGTGCTGCCGTGAGCACAACGGGGGCGCGCGTGGGCGCCAAGGTGGAGAGGCACGGGTGGTGCCGAACTTGCAAGGGTAGCCGAGAGGAAGCAGTAGATGTCCCACCGTGATCGCCAATCTGTGAGCGACGTCACGCGGTTCGGAGTTCGATGGTGCGAGGAAGAGGATGCGGAGAGCGCGCGGGCTCCTCTTTTTTGTTTGTTTTGCTGTTTGCTGCAACACAGAGATGAGAGAAGAGAGAGAAGGGGCCACCACGGGAGATTGCTCCGGCGGGGCGAGCGGGACAAGTATAATATAGCAAGATATGGGGTTCAAACGGCCATAGCGGGAAGTGACTCGCCGCGACCTCGGGGGGACGGGAATGGTGCAGAAATTAAATAACAAAAATTGAAACGGCCATTGGGGAAGTGACTCGCCGCGGCCTCGAGAATATGAGCAGAATATAGCAGCATATAAAAGAGAATATAAGAACAGAGATTTAAACGGCCATTGGGGAAGTGACTCGCCGCGGCCTCGAGAATATGAGCAGAATATAACAGAATATAGAGAGAGTATAAGAGCGGAAATTTAAACGGCCATTGGGGAAGTGACTCGCCGCGGCCTCGATGATATGAGCAGAATATAACAGAATATAGAGAGAATGTAAGAACGGAAATTTAAACGGCCATTGGGGAAGTGACTCGCCGCGGCCTCGATGATATGAGCAGAATATAACAGGATATAAAGAGAATATGAGAACAGAAATTTAAACGGCCATTGGGGAAGTGACTCGCCGCGGCCTCGATGAAAAGATGTGATCGCCAGGGGCCGAAAGACCCCAAAATAAGAAAGTGATCGCGCCTACCTCAAGAGCGGGAGATGGCGGGTTGCTTCTTCCTCTCCTTCCGGCCGGCCGACGGAGAGGGCTTTCCTCGGCTACCCTTGCAAAACAACGACAAACAAATGACAAGTGGCTTAGAAAGATGAATGTGTAGTATTCATATCCTTGCAATAAAAATGACGAAATAACGGGAAGACACACACCTGGTTGGTGTTATCTTTTAAACCCCTCTCGGACTCGAGTAGGAGGAAAATGAGATGATGGATGCGAGATGATGAATGCAAAGAACTACGAAGAAAAGGAAAGAGTTGGCTTATTGGATGTGCCGGTGGTGAAATTCGGCGGAGCTCCGGCAGCGTGGGGACGACGTAGAAGCGCGGTGGATGAAGACGACCTTCCTCTCGCGAGCGTGGGCACCCGAGAAGCCGGCAGAACCTCCACCTACAAAAGACCCCACGGGTTAGAAAAATGACTCCGTAGCCTCTGGGCTCCGGCAGCCTATCGGATCACTGCTTAGCTCCCCTAGAACTGAGGGGGTGGGCCTCTATTTATAGAGCTCCGGAAGGTGGAGGCGTCCAGGACCCTGGACACCTCCATCAGGGCCGAAATAATATTTTATTCTATTTTTATTGATTTTTTTGGAATACTTTTGTGGAGGCGTCCAGGGTCCCGGACGCCTCAAGCAGGTCCACCGAAAACCGACGACGGCCGCACGCGGTTCGGCACAACGCGTGGTTTTGTGAGCGGCGCCTCGTGATTCAGAAATGGGCGCGTCCAGTCAGCTGGACGTCTCTAAATTTGGCTTTTTTCACACACGACAAACCGTCGTTCGGTGGGCGGCGCCCGTGAGGGAATTTATGGAGGCGTCCAGGGTCCTGGACGCCTCCAAATATATATTATTTTTATTATTTTTTTGTCTTTTATGCCAGGGCTGGATTTTTGATTTTTTTATAATTTGTTTTTATGGAGGCGTCCAGGGGCCTGGACGCCTCCAATAATATATATTGATTTTTTTGTTTTTAATGCCAAGTGGCATTTTAATCATATTTTATTTTTATTTTAATGGAGGCGTCCAGGGGCCTGGACGCCTGCATTAATATATATATATTTTATTTATTTTTAGGGCCCTGAGAAAATATTAAAATAAATTAAAAAGATGGGGGCGTCCAGGGGCCTGGACGCCCCCATCAAGACCCACCCGGGTCTTTAAATCAGGCGTCGGCGGGCGCTCGGCAGACACCCTTCTTGGTCCCGGAACCTCTTGATGCGTCTGACTGGTGTTGATGCCGTCCGAATGCCGTGACGAGATGATTCCGGATGCCGAAAAAGGAAGAAGACTCAGAAAAAGGAAGCACTCGAGCGATTCGAAATGCGTAGGCCATCGCGGGGCGTCGTATAGTAATATGAGACTTTCTCATGAGACGTCAAGAATGGCGTGTCTACACTACACAGCCTGGAGGACCAGCTAGCTGCCACACGGGCAGACCTAGAGACCCTAGTGAGTGTTTAAATTATTTCTATATGCAAATGTATTTTGTTTTTGTTGAATTATTGATGATTAGCCATTGACGATCTCAATGAATGCAGCGTGCCCAGCAGGGAGCAGTGAGGAGAGACCCAGGAGAGGCCTCCAGCTCGAGAGGGCCCAGTGCAGAGGTGACTGCACTGGCAGAGCGGCTAGCGGGAGCAGTGGCACGAGCCGAGGCAGCGGAGCGCGACCTCGCCTCACGGGTAAATTCTAAAACACCGATCCATTCAAATATTGATTATATAATTGTGCACTGATGAAATTCATTTTACAGACTGAGGAGCTTCGAGCCGCTCTTACCTGCGTTGACGAGGGCTACCGCGCGACGAGCGCACAGGTGAGTGGTTCAATTATACATTGCTTGAATTGATAGATTATTGAATTTAATTGTGGAATTGACGACTTGATTACCTGTTTGCAGGTGACACAGCTTCAGGCAGTACGTACCGAGTTGGCGATCCGTGATCAGCGGATCTCAGAGCTTGAGAGGTCCCTGAGGCGACGAGAGGAGCTTCCTCAGGACGTGGCCGAGCTACGCGTGGCGCTTGAGCTGGAGAGACGGGAGCGTGCCCGGGAGCGCGAGGAGCGTGCTCGTGAGCGGGAGGAGCACCAGGCGGAGCGTGCCCGGTTCCAGGAGCAGCTGGCGGCACGTGAGCGAGAGTTGGCGGATTCGAGGACCCAGTTGATCCTTTCCCAGGAGCGACTGCGAGTGTCCGAGGAGCGTCTCCAGCGAGGACGCGAGCGAGCGCGGGCTGCGGGGTACTCCTTCACCAGCTCCACCTTCGTGGCGGGCTCTTCTCTCCGAGAGAGGAGCGAGGTAGGGGGACACGTTCGGGTTCCGGCTTCTTCACGGGGGCCCATGCCTCCTCCACCAGTACCAGCTCGGGACGGCGAGGAGGAGGTTGAGAGTAGGAGAGAGGAGGGTGGAGGCGAGAGCTGAGAGACTTACTTGTACTCCTCCACCCTCACACCTGTACATGATAGCCAATGAGATATATATATAGAGAGATCGAGATTTCTTTGTTACCTGAGCACTTCGTGTGGTTGTGACTTTGTGTTTGTGTACTTTCCTCTTTCCACGTTCCTCGTGTTTACTTTTCTTTGCCCTGTATCTGCAGCTGTGATTTTCACTTGAATAAAACAGGTTAATTCATCTGTTCGACTTGGCCCCTTGCCCAATAAGCAAGGGGTGGCAATGTTTTGACCTTAATGACGGGTCAAGGGGCCAAGCCTTTAATCAAATAAGGCAAAATGAAATGGCTGATAGCGGGAGATGCATCATGCAAAGCACACATATGCAAACCATAAATAAAAGATGCCCATGCAAAAGAATGCAAGCATACATCGTGAAGAAATGCATTTTCTTTCTTTTCTCATTTATATTTTTTTATTATTTTTCTTGAAAAACATGCCTTAGAGTAGGCCGTGATTCGCGTAAAGACGCCCTACAGGACGGCGTGAATTCGAAAAAGAATTTGAGTTTTTGAAAAAGAAACAACCTGCTCAAAGACGTTATTCTGAAAGAGACGACCTAATCTAGGACGTTAATTCTATAAAAAGCGCCTTAGCCGAAGGCGTTAAATTATTCTGCAAAAAAGGGCTTCAAGGCTATCAAGACCATGAGTCTTACATAGTCACCATCTAAAATTCATTAACCTTTCTTGAGTGATTAAAAGGGAGTTGACGTGCTCATAATTGACTTGTATTCGAGATTTCGCACAGTGTAATTTCTTTAGTCCGTCTTGACCATCCTGCCAGTTCGTGACTTACCACATAGAAAGGATGGAAGAAAATATAAGGGAAGCCCATAAGGGATTCTGAGATGCTCAAGGTAAAGTTACCTCCCCTACCCTATGCCTGTTGGGGTTCGGTCTTTGGCGTAGGGAAATTTGTTGCCTTTTTACCCATTTATATTGCACGCATACGCCCAAGGTTTTCCTTGCGGGGACTTTGCCCTCTTGACATACTTTTTCTTTTCATAACTTGACTTTCACTTTGGGATTGATTTGCATTGATGAATAAAAACCTAATTGTACTTGGGCTTTTGTGGCATTTTCTCCCTTTTGGGCCTTGACTTCCACCTACTAGGGCGGTGGATAGGCTTGGCGTGTCTACCTCGAGGTCTCCCTTCCTCCCTTATAGGCCGAAGAAGAAAAGAACGGGTATTATCTTTCACTTTTAGTCAGGTTTTTGACTTTCCATCGGATTTTGCACTGCTTGAGTTCAAGAATAAAGCGCGTAGTGTGTGCGTGAATCAACCCCCTTTTAAATTAACAAGACTGATGAATGAATTCTGAATTTTGACCTTTCGGACCTTGATCCTTCGTGTGCCATGGCACCAATTTTGGAGAATCTCTTTTTTTTTTATTTTTTTTGGGTTTTTTTTTTGAATCAATTTTCAACATTTTTGAATTTTGAAGATATATATATATTTTTTGGATTTTTTGTTGAATCAAGGGTAGTATTTCTTAAGATATAAACCATTCCAAGGATGAGTTAACTCTTCCCCTTCAGCATTAATCAGTTTATAAGCATTGCCAGGATAAACTTCTTTTATAATGAACGGTCCTTCCCAATTGGGTTGGAGTTTTGAGCGGGGGCCACCCGGCTTTACAAAAATTCTTTTGATTACCATTTCACCGATTTTAAATTTTCTCTCAATTACTTTCTTTTGATAAAAACGTGAGAGCCTGTTTTGATAAACGCGCGCATGCTCAGCGGCGACCAGACGCTTCTCATCGAGGAGTTCCAATTGGGCCAGGAGTGAATCACGACGTTCATCAATAGAAAATTCCTTATCCAATTGTACTCGCAGAGTGGGAATAAGAATCTCATAAGGGATTACCGCCTCCATTCCATAAGTGAGGGCAAAAGGAGTTTGCCCAGTGGGTGTGCGAATGGAAGTGCGATAGGCCCAGAGAGCTTCTATTAGCTTGTCTGGCCAGTCCGAAAATTTATTAGCCTCACACGTTTTCTTAACAATTTTTATCAAAGTTTTGTTAGTGGCCTCTGCCTGGCCATTGCCCTGTGGATAATAGGGTGAAGAATGATGCAATGCAATGTTATACCTGTTGCAGAGATCCTTGATTTCCTGAGAGATAAATTGAGGTCCATTGTCGGTGACGATGGTACTCGGGATGCCGACCCTTGTGATGATATTCTTCATTATGAATTTGTAGACTGTTGACGCTTTAATCTCCACGTAAGCTTCTGCTTCCGCCCACTTGGTGAAGTATTCCGTTGCCGTGAGGATGAACGACTTTTGTTTGGTCAGGAGATTCGAGTCACCAAGAGGTCCAATGATATCAAAAGCCCACATGGAAAAAGGCCATGGGGAGGACGTAGGATGGAGTGAAGAAGCAGGAGAATGAATCTTGTCGGCGTGCAGTTGGCACTTAACACACCTTCGAACATAGATGGAACAATCCTCTTCTAGAGTGGGCCAATAGAATCCTAGCCTAAGGATCTTCTTAGCTAGCATCTGGCTATTCACATGACCACCACACACTCCAGAATGCACCTCTTCCACGACTTTCCAAGATTCATCATCATCGAGGCATCTTAATAAAACACCGGTGAGCCCTCTCCTGTAGAGCACACCTCCAACCAAAACATATCGTTGAGCCACTCTTCTAATTGCTTTCTTCTCTTCAGCAGTGGCTTCCTCGGGATAGGACTGATCATTACAATATCTGGCAATCTCATAATACCAAGGCTTCTCTTCGTCAGCCAGATCTTCTTGCCAATCCAAAAGCATGACCTCTTTACCTTTAAGAGCTTCCTTCAGCTTAACCTTCTCGAGCACTTGATCCCTAATATCAAGGAATGCGCGATCCTTAATAGCTGGGGTGTCACGCTGATGAATCAGGGGAACATGAAAATCACGCTCAGGAGGGAAAACTAAAGCGGAAGCCAAAGAGGCGAGAGCGTCAGCCAAGATGTTTTGGCTGCGAGGGACATGAACAAAGATTAATTTAGTGAAGAGTTTGGCATAAGCTGAAGCGAGTTCCTGGTAGGGCTTGAGCTTAGGATTGATGGTGCGGCACTTGACCAACACCTGGCGCAAAATGAGCTGACTATCACCGACAATTCGCAAATGAGTGACACCATACCGATGAGCGGTTTGAAGACCGGCCAAAAGAGCTTCATACTCAGCTATATTGTTGGTGACGGGGAAAGTGAGCCGAGCAGCAAATGGAATGGTGACCCCTTCTGATGTTAAAAGAACCATGCAGATCCCTCTTCCTTGAGAATTTAGAGCTCCATCAAAATGTAATGTCCACATAGGATCATGGGGTTAATTAATGGACATTAATTCTTCATCTGGGAACTCCGAATTGACCGGATCAAAACGGGGGAGAGGGTGGTGAGCAAGATATTCGGCAATGGCATAGCCTTTGATGGCTTTTTGTTGAATGTAAGTGATGTCGAATTGAGAAAGGAAGCTTTGTCAGCGTGCTAATCGATCAGTGAGGGCAGATTTTTCAAGGAGGAATTTAATTGGATTCATGCGAGCAATGAGGTGAACCTCATGAGCTAAGAAATAATGTTTTAACTTCTGAACTACCCAAACCAAAGCTGCACAAGTCTTTTCCATGGCTGAGTACCTCTGCTCACAGGGGTTAAGAAGCTTAGACAAGTAGTATGCTGCCCTCTCCTTACTTTCTTCATCCACTTGAGCTAAGACAGCACCTACGGAGTCATCCAGGACCGAAACATAGAGAATAAGAGGTTTGCCTGGAATTGGCGGCCTCAGGACAGGAGGATTGGCCAAATAATCCTTCAATCCGTCAAAGGCTGCCTGACACTTGTCATCCCAATTAAACTTGACTCCCGGCTTAGTAAGCTCGTAGAACGGCCTACATCTTTGTGAATGCTGAGAGACGAAGCGGCGAATAAATTGCAACCTCCCGATTAATCCTCGAACTTCCTTTAAATTCTTGGGAGGAGGCATATCTCTAATGGCCTTTGCCTTGTTGGGATCAACTTCAATTCCCCTCTTGCTAACAATGAAACCAAGCAATTTCCCTGAAGAAACGCCAAATACGCACTTCTTGGGGTTCATTTTCAATTGATATTCTCGTGACCTTTGTAAAACCTTAGCCAGAACCCCATGATGTTCAATCCTTGTCCTTGATTTTACAACCAGGTCATCCACATACACCTCAATATAAATATGAATCATGTCATGAAAAATCGCCATCATAGCCCTTTGGTAGGTGGCTCCAGCATTCTTAAGTCCAAAAGGCATGACCACATAACAATAAGTCCCCCATGGCGTAGTGAATGATGTTTTCTCTTGATCCTCTTCAGACAGACGAATTTGATTGTAACCTGAAAAGCCATCCATAAATGAGAGAGTCTCAAATCCTGCCGTGTTATCAATTAGAACATCAATATGAGGGAGGGGGAAGTCATCTTTAGGACACGCCCGATTGAGGTCCCGGAAGTCTATGAAAATCCGAATTTTCCCATCTTTCTTCATAACCGGGACAATGTTAGCAACCCAATTGGGGTAGAGGACAACTCTAACAAATCTAGCCTTATGGAGTTTATCGACCTCTTCTTTCATCTTTAAAGCTATACTAGGGTGGAAACGCCTCAACCGTTGTTTGACCGGGACAGACCCTGGCTTAAGTGTAAGACGATGTTCAACGAGCGCAGGGTCTAATCCTGGCATATCTTCATAACTCCATGCAAACGTGTCCTTGTATTCTTGAAGAACTAAAATGAGCGCCTCCTCCTCGGAGGGCGGCAAATTCTGTCTAATGAGGATAATCCTAGGATCTTCCTCGATACCCAGATTAATTTCTTTGGTAGATTCTTCTACGGAGGCTAATGGTTCGTCGAATCTTCTCATACCACTAGCAAAAGCATCAGCCTCGTCCTCATATTCTTCGTAACTTTCATCCCCCTCTTCAATAGGGTCTTCATCATTCATAATTTCGTAATAAGAAGCAACAGCATCTTCATATTCTAACTCTAGCAGGATAATTGGATCTCCCACAAACTCAGGGATTGCTAAACAAGCTTGGCATCTGATAGCCAATTCTAATAAAAATCTGCGATGAATCTCCTTACCCTTGGATTTCTTACGTGAATCTACCCCATGAATTTTATTAGAAGAAGAGGAGGAGGAGGAGGAGCAACTAGCTTGATCAGAAAGAAAAGAAGGGGGTGAAAAAGTGGATACAAGAGGTGATACAGAAGAAGACCCCTCGCTAGAGGGGGAAAAGAGATCTGTCAAGGAATCTTGAAAGAGCGGCCCCTGGGTCGGGACGCACTCGGGAGAGAAATAGGAGGTCTCCTCAACAGAGATGGAGGATTGGAAAGTTGAAAAATCAGCGTTTTTTTTCTTTTTTATCTTTTTCTTCATTTTTATTTTCTTTTTCAAGGAGAAAGCAGTGTGATGGGAGAATAGTAGGAGGAGTGGAAATTGCAAGATTGGAAAAAGATTGGATCAGTGATGGCCGGCTTGGGGGCGTGATGGAGAGTTCAAAAAATCGCTCGAGGAGCGAAGGAGGAATCGGGAGAGAAACTCGGATTGAATTTGGAGCAAAACTGATTATAATCGGAGGCGGTCTTGGCACACGACCAAACCAACGAGAATGTAGAGAAGCAAGTACAGATGGATGTAGCGAAGTGAGAGAAAAGAGGCCGGCCCACATCCTGTCCACAGTGAAACCTTCTTCAAAGGGGACATCTGGCTCCCCAGTATCTGTGTAGTCACTCAGCAGCTGCCTCTTATCTGTGATCACTGCTGGCATTTCAATTAATTCCTGTATTAATGGAGGCCATTCCGGATCTGTCGGCATGAAGAGGCGGCTCAAAGAAATAGTAATGTCATTCATGTCGAACCACATGTACCAGTCACATTCTGGATCACCCATTTTCCTTCTCTTGTCCGGCCTTAAAGACTCCAGGGCTTTGTAGGTAGTCAGTGGGGCAATGTGACGAGCAAACTATCTGGCGTGAACATCTTGATAGTCAAGCAATGAAGTAATTATGGTAGTCTGCTCATTATTCTGAGCGCCACTAGTAACAAAATGTGTCTTCAGTGTCCAGGAGAGTGGCTGGCGATCAGTCTTCAAAGTAGAAGTCATAAATGCCCATGGCTCTTCTTTATTTTTGCTCGGCCCTTTATAGCCTAAACCGCCTCGTACCAGCAATTTTTACGGCTTAATGGGCCTAATCCTGCCCTGACAGTTGGCACCCAGGCCTTTACCATCTTGATACCCCATTTTTAACAGAATGTTCCAACCGGGGGTATTAATCATGCTCTTTTTCTTCTTTCCCTTAGAAGGCAAGGGTGTCATAGCAACCGTGGTAACGGTTTCAGATGGCATTGGCCGTGGACGAGGAACGTCCAGCACCGATAACAGTGACTTATTGGCAGGCCAAATAGAAGGGACTGATGAAGCCGCATGAATATCTTCCTCTGGCAGAATCGGCATGCTGGTCACCTTGATGATACGGCCCTTGTGTGGGAATTTGAGACACCGGTGATTTGTAGAGGGCACCGCATCAAGCTGCTGGATGTACGGGCGGCCAAGAATGCCATTAAATGTTGGATCCATGTCCAGGATGTGAAAATCTGCTGTGATGGTGGCAGGGCCCAAGCTAACTTTCAATGTGATCATGCCTAGAGGAGGCTTCTTTGTGTTGTCATATACAGTGACCGTTATGGTGGACGGCCGAATCTGGCTTTCTGGTATGCCACATAACTTCAAGGTGCTCGGTGGCAAAACATTGATGGATGCCCCAGTGTCCACCAAACATTGCTTAACAGCCACCTTATTGATGTCGACTGTGATGCATAAGGCATACTTCCTTGCAGAGATTGGTGCCAACTCATGTTCATGAAAAGTAATTGCCGGCTGACTGCTAGCAGGTGTTAACACTGTGACTATTTGCTCAACTGGAATGTCTTCATTAACCATTACCTTCTGCATATATTCCTTTAGGGCCAGCTGATGAGTGGTGGACCGTTTGATCAATTCCAGGATCGAAATTCTTGCCGGAGTCCGGTCCAAATGCTTTAACAAATCATATCAGTGCCCGGTACAGACCCTTGTTCTTGTTCTTGCTCTTGCGGCCCCTGCACGGGCTCTAGCTCTCTTTGTGGAAAAATACGGTGGAAAATCCGTCCGCTGTGGAGCGGCGCCACGCCTTGTAGAGCCTCTGTCGGGGCAAGTGTGGGAGGAGAATTAGAAGAAGAAGAAGAGGGAATGCCGTTGGCAGTGTTCAACAACAGGGGTGCCCCCGTAGGAGGCGTGGGAGTAATGTTTAGCAAAGATGCCCCCGTGGGAGGCATAGGAGAGTGGTTTGACGAAGATGCCCCCTCAGGGGGCGTGGAAGTAGAAAGGGATACCCGAATGCGAGGAGCATCGGCGGGTGGTCTAACAAGAAGAGATCTGGGTATGAGAGGTAGGGGAACTAATGGCGGAGGAACCCTTGCCGGTGTAGGAGTGGTAGGGGGTGTAGCGGGTGCTAGCGGTGAGCGAAGTAGGAGTGGCCTGGACGGCGGAGGTATAGAGTTGGTGGTGGAAGGTGGGGTTTGTCGTGCGGTAGGTTGTGGAGGTGGCAAATGGGTAAGAAGAGAGCGGGCCGGTAAGGCCGTAGAACTGGTGGAGGTAGGTGGGTTGACGGGGCGTAGAAGAGGACGTCCCGATAGGAGAGTAGAAGAAGAAGAAGGGTGCGCAAAAGGCGCGGAGGTTGATTTTGATTAGGATCATGATGAAATGCCCCGACAGAGGCGTTTTCTTCGTGCCATCCCTGTCCTCTCTACACTTCATAGAGGGATGTGATAGGGTTCACATGCTGATTAGGGGCGTGCTCCGGCAATGGATTACGGACAATTCCCATATCCTGCTGGTGTGCTGGAGCTTGCTGTGGTTGAACTTGTTGTGGAGCGGATTGCTGAGGTTGTTGATTTTGCTGTTGCCGAGAAGCCCTTCTTTCTTTCATAGCGGCTATGAATTGTCTCATCTCATCCCAATTGATGTCACCCTGGTCATTTAGATCGTAGATGTAATCTCTGAAGTGGAAGCAACGATCAAGGTTGTGACCAGGGCTGCGATGAAAAGCACAATAACGGGATGTGTCAACATTAGCGGGCCACACGGTTCTTTCCCTTGGCAAGGCGAGCAAGTTGGCGGCCATCAGAGCATTAAAAATATCGGGGAGACTTTCGGGAAGTGGAGGATAGTGGTCCCTTTTGGGGCCAAGTGGTGGTCTCCGTTGTTGTTGTTGGCCGTAGTTGGCAGGTGGGGGCATTTGATGGTATTGTGGTGGAGCTGGAGGGTCTACGCGGTGGGCTTGGTTTTGCGGCGGAGCGAAGGAGTGTTGAGGTGCGAATTGGGGTTGTGGAGTGGGGTTAAAATGAGAGTTCTATCGTGGAGGCGGTGATGGACGTGGGTTAGCTTGATGGTGGGGGTTGCCAACTGCGCCGACTTGCTCATTTGTGACGGTGCCCTCAGTTGTGGGCCCGATGTTAACATTGGTGGTTTTCTTAAACAGCCGAGGCTTTGGCTTGAACATGCCCATAATGGGCGAATCCTTCATCTGTGTCTGGATGTAACGAGCTCTCTCATAGAGCTCTTCCATAGTAGTCAACCGGTTCATGGCCAAAATATGGCGGAATTGAGGAGTTGCGTTAGAAATAATCATCTTTACTTGCTCCTGTTCCGACAATGTGTCTTTCAGCTTCTCGGCCATCGACCGCCATCTGTCAGCAAATATGATGAAGTCCTCCTCAGACTTCATTTTCTCTACAACTAAATCTGTAACGGACAGAGAGGGTCAAACACGGTCTCTATATTTTTGCAAGAATTTCCTTTGGACAACATCGAAGTCACTGGCATCAGCTGGTTCCAAGGAATAAAACCATTCGAGGGCTGGCCCCTCCAGAGATCTTCTGAATAAATAGGCCAGAGAAGCCTTGTTGCCTTGCCAGAAGGAGGTCTCGTACCTAAAATCCTTCAAATGAATAATCGGATTGCCAGTTCCATTGTACCGCCGAAAGTTCGGCATCTCAGACGGAGGAAGATGGAAAATTGGCAGAGTGGGGAGCGAGATTTCTGGTGCATTCTTGGCCGCAGTGACTTTCTTAAGCTGTTCTTCCATGTGGGCCATCTTCTGAAGTAGCAGAGCATTAGAGTTGGACTCAACTGGGGCCTGAAGAAAAGAATGTGGTATAGGCGACCGTAGAATCTGAGGAGGTTTGGGGAATTGGTGCCTAACCGCAGAATAACTCGCCTGCTGGGCCGGTATGGCCGTGACAGGCGTTGGTGGACGCGAGGGGGGTTTATGCAAGACCGCCTGGTCGTTAACGGGGTGATGGCCACTCTCGACCGGAGGGGGGTTGGAAGACGAAGAGGGAACAGACTTCCCCTTCAGAGCGGCCTGAATGGCTTTCCGTTGGGAGTCATCCAATTGAGAAAGAGCTTGGATTAAATCTGTAATGTTGATGGATGGGGAGGGGTTCCCCGAAGTATTGGAAGATGGAACTTGAGACGAGGGGTCCGCCTCGTGAGTAGCGGTATCAACCACATGAACTTGTGAATAGTGAGGGTGAGGAGGGAGGTAGTTTCCCTCATAATAGACGGAATCCTGGAGAGGGCCCTCATATTGACCAAATATGTTCTCATCCTCATCATCATAGGAGTACCCGTTGCCTGATATGTTGAGGATTTTACCTGAACGGAGTTTCATACTTAAGAGAGAGGATGTTTAATGAAGGAATTTCCACAAAAAGCACTTAATCAAAACACTTCAATCAAGTCAACCCAACCAAGTTTATGCAAACAATGTTGGAAAGAACGGAAGATTTTAATGTTTGATGTTTGAGATTAAAGTGGATTATTTGTGAATAGTTCACTCCTTTTGCCAAATGAAACCTAGTTTGATCCGAGTGTGGTCTCCGGGTCAACTAGGTTTTTCTCTCTCTTTACCAACGAATAGGATCTCTAAACTCCGGGTACTTCGAGGGTACAACCAGCCCGGCGTCCGTGAGGGAATCCACGGGTGCGGGGACTTATGGAGGTCTTGGAAAAGGGATCTCCGGTCCAAAGAGACGGAATGCTCAATGGAGGGTCGTCCCGATTCCAAGAAAGGTGTGTAGAATCCTAGTGTAGAGAGAGGAGGTCTCTCAACCAAATGCCACAATATGCAAGGTAATATGATCAAATCAAAGCAATATAGGCAAGCAATATGACAATCACACAAACTATCACAGACAGCAGCAGGAAGCAAGGTTCTGTAAAACGTAGAAAAGAGACGACCTGGGGCAGGTCGCTATCAACTAAAGCAACGACAGGGTCACTGTCGTGAATAATTGCGAGAGGCTATGAGCTAACAGCCAGAAACAGAAACACACCTCTGGTAGAGGCGCGCAATCTGAAAGGGACGCCTCGAAGTGAGGGCGTCAAATCTGAGGAAGCGCCTTGTGGTGAGGCCCTATGTAATAAAGAACGCCCTGGGGTAGGGCGTGAATTCACAGGCAGAATGATTAAAGCAGTAAGATGATGTAAAGACGTCTCGACGGCAGACGTAACATAAAAATAAGACGCCCTGAATGAAGGCGTTAGAAAACGATAACACGCCCTGGAGGTGGGCGTTAATTCTCAGACAGTATAATGAACGGAAACAAAGCAGCAGATATGCTAAAAGACGCCCTGGGAAGAGGCGTTAATAAACTAAAACACGCCCCTGTGAAGGGCGTTAAACCAAAAAGCGCCCTCGTGGAAGGCGTTAATTCAGAGAAATATGCAAACGCAAGCTGGCTGATCCCGGAGTGTGCAGTGTGCACAATAGAGGGTGCCCGAGGGACACAAAGGAAAGGGTACCGAGGGTACCAAGGGGGAGAGGGCACGCGTGGGTGCCAAAGGGGAAAGGGCACACGAGGGTGCCGAGGGGAGAGGGCACGCGAGGGTGCCAATGGAGATGGTAATCAAAAGGAAAACAGTGGAAGTCCCACCGTGATCGCCAATTTGTGGATGGGCATAAATCCCACACAAGAATCACAAGAGAATAATGATGTGGAAAAACATGGAGAATAATGATGATTAATGCATAAATAAGGGGAAGAAAAGCTTGCACGTGGTGCAAATATGGAGATGTGATCGCCAGAGGGGTTACCTCAAAAAAAGAGAGATCGCGAATACCTGGTGAAGATTGAAACGCGGGATGATGTGAAGTTCCTTCCTCCTTCTTCAATCGGCCGGCCGATGAGAAGGGTTCTCCTTTTGATTACCTTGCAAAAAAGACAATGAAACAACAAAGCAAAGAGGGATCCAGCCAACGCAAGTAGTATCAATCCAAATAAAACATGTGATGATGAAAGGAAATCAACATGCGCACCTTGTTGTTTTGGTTTTAAAACCCCTAAAGAGGAATTAGGGAGAGGGGAGATATGTGATAAAACTAGTGCAAAGTGAAAAGAAAAAAAAACTGACGATGGAATTGATGCAGACGCAGAAGAAGAAAATAGTGGATGAAGACAAATCAACAAGAAAGCCCTGCTGTCCCTGTCGACAGTAAAGGGAACCAATAAGACGTGATTGATCGGATGAAGAAGGTGCAGAGGAAGCCGAAGTCCTTCAACCGAGCATACGACAGTAAGCAGAGGAAGCCGTCAATCCTCTCAACCTCTTGAACGTTCTAATCTCTTCAACCTCTGAAATCGTCAACCTCTGCTTCGATCGCCCAGATCATGTTTTTATAGGATTTCAGTGGGAGATAAGCTCGAATTTGGTAAGATAAGGATAGGCAATGTTCAAAGAGGGCAGGACTCTACCTCCAATTCGAGCAAGGAGACCATTGGAGGCAGGACTCTATACAGGAAAGAGGAGTTCAAGCAGGACACGAAAGATGAAACACGACCTTACGAAGGGCGTCAAATCAAGAATTGACGACCTTCATCAAGACGTTACTCAAAACACGACCTAAGCCAGGGCGTTTCTTCTTGGATTTAATTTTGGCAATAAAACTTACTTTATTTGAAAATTATGATAACACGCCTAAGAGCGAGGCGTTAATTTAAAACACGCCCTGAGGAAGGACGTTAACCAATAATTAAATTGATTTTGTATTTACTTTAAAACTGGATAATACCAGGAATTGACGCCCTTACATTTAGTCGTCCTTTCTTGAGAAAACGCCCTCGATAAGGTCGCTATTTAAATAACGCCCCTCTTCAGGTCGCGAATCACAAAAAATGCAAAAATGAATCAAAACCACACACAAGAAAATAGAAAAACTTCATATTATGAATATATTGAAGTTCACTTTGGGGCGTCATCATAGTGACATGAGATTTGATCAACATAGCGTCATTTTTGGCGTGTCTACAAGCTTGAGATTCATAGGGTCGACGCAAGATGGGGAGTGCGTCGACGCTGCCTTGGTGAACGGCGTTTACAACGGCTTTTGGGAAGCCCTTGCGTCGACGCCCTGAGACTATGGGGTCGACGCACCTTGCGCTGATTGCCTGTCAGTTGCTGCTGGAAGTGATGGGGTCGACGCAGCTGTGCTTATGGCGTCGACGCAGCTAAGAAAAAGACTGCTTGAGTGACAACCGCTTCTGCTGGTAGTGCATTTGGAGTCGACGCAATGGTGCCAAGGGGTCGACACAGCTGATGATCTTGCCTTGACTGTTCTTTGTTTGGCGAGGGAAGGAGTTGACGCATCCTATTGAAGGGGTCGACATAGCCTTCTTGAGGTTACAGTTCTCATGCTGAACTCTGCTGCAATTTGCTTGAGATGTATCTTGACTTTCTAGTTGTCGTCTGAGAGCTTCTTCTGCATGCTTTCAAGGAGCTTGTGTGCTCAAGTCATGAGGGGATTAAGACTCATTTGGAATGTTATGAAAGTTGTTTAACATCCAATAAGAATTCTATCAAGATTAGATGAAGCATGAGTCTTTTCATGGAGAGCATTGCATGTGAGCATCAAACATATGGTTATGCACGTTCAAACATAGTTGAATCATTTCCAAGAGAACAATAATGAGTCATAGTTGGCCATCATCAAAAATAATAGAATCATGCATGTTCCACACATGCACAACATAACTTGTATCTAAGAATGTATCTGCCTGATGCATGATGCTATGTACACAGAAAAGAATTAGTGTCTGCTATAGCATGCATGAATTATAAAATAGCGCCTCTTTACAGAGACGCCAAATCATGTTTAATTATTAAAAAATGAATAAAATTGGAAAATCGTGAATTAGCGTCCGTTCACATGGACACGAATTAAAGAAGTGGCGCCGATGTACACGGACGCCAATTATAAATAATTTTGTTGGATTATTGGAAATTCTAGAATTGGCGCCTCTTCACAGAGACGGGAATTTATAATTTACTTTATTTTAAAATATATAAATAAAGAATTGATGTCGCTTTAGAGTGGCGCGTATTCGTTAATTCACACCTTTTGGTATTGACACGGATTCTTGTCTCACAGTTTTATCATTGTTTTGACCCATATCGCGGGTATTCTGGCACTACTATCTCATGGCTGAGATGGAATCCCTGTTTCACAAGGTTTCATGCTGACACCCTATTTCTTGGAGATTGAATGACCCTCCATCGGATATTCCTTCCGCCGGATTGAGATTTCTTTCTCTAAGGCCTATGTAAGTCTTCGCTAATTTTGGAATCCCTCAAGGAAGCCGAGCAGGTTGTACCCTTAAAATCCTGGAAACCATGTCTAGTCATGTCACTTTGAAGAAATATGATGCCCTAGCCATCATAAAGCATTGTTCATGTGTTTTATGAGAGTCTTGTCACTTTCTGGAATTAGCGTCCAGTACAGTTGACGCCATAATGGAATTAGCGTCCATTTCAGTTGACGCGACTTTCCTTCGTGCCTGCACTGTTCATAGAATTAGCAACCACCACAGTGGACGCGAATTCTGTAATTGACGGTGGTCTGAGTGGATGCCAATTTTCCCAGATTTCCTGAACGTCCTGATTTTTATGTGAGATTTATCGCAAGGTCATCTTTGTCCAAAGTTCTATCCTTGAACTCCCAATTTCATGAATCTACCTTAATGTTCCTACAATGAGTTATTCTTTTGAAACTCTATTGGCTATAAACTATAGTGGATGTCTAGATATTTACACGACTCAATGCCTGGCGTTAATAGGGCCCGATCTGGTCCTGGGAGGAGCACCCTAAAGTACTTATGCCCATGGGAGCTATATTGACCACAGTGTGGCATTGCACCGAAGTGCATGACTTTCTAGATTTATGGCATTCCACTTTCTACATGATATTACTTGACGTGCTTGACTTGACATGGTACTTTCTAGAACTCAAATTAGCCAATATCTCTTGACATTATACGATAATTACATGCTTGATATTTCCTCGAAACCTTGCTTATTCTTTCTTGCTAGTAGTTCTATATCTTGCTCAAATGTTATAATCTTTCCCTATCTTGCCATCATTCATGCATAGCTATACTTGCATTTCATGTAACATGTAATCACTTAAAGCAAGCTTGTTTATTGAGATGTAATCTCTACTGAGCTTTTGCTCATCCAGCTTATTTAAATATTTTTCAGGTAATCACTGGGAGGTCCTCTGTGATAGATGGGCCGAGCCTAATTGGTGAGCCAAATCCGAAAAAGCCAAAGCCGCCCGTGTGTCACATCCAGACGTGCATCTCCATACTTCTGGATATGTTTTCTTCGCGACCCAGAAGGAGATATTGGTAAGTAATAATGTTAATTTTATTGTATTTTATTTCTTATATGTCCTTATTTATTCTCTATAACATGTATAATAGGAAAAGAAGAGGGGTGGTACGGTCTCGTATTGTGATTTATTTGCTACAGCTCACAAAAAAAGGGGACCGATCAGTATGTGAGCGAGAGAGCTCGCTCGGTCATGGTAAGATTATATACAAACACATTTCTTTTCTATTTCAATTTTTAAATATGATTGATTAGTATGAAATTTATAATATTTTTTATTCAATTTACAGAAGTCATATGACATGCATATGACTGAAAAATACGGGGAGGAGGAGACACAGCGGCCGCAGTTAGATCCTAAGGCATGGGTAGCAGCAACCGGCCCACCGAAGAAAGGACGAGTATACGGTTTTGGGTAGAGCTTAGACACCAGCCTAATTCTAGCATCTTGTGATGGCTCAACTTCGTCCTACCCCAGTAGCAGTTCCTTCTCTACTCCCTCCACCAGCACTTCTACGGGCCATATTAGATCCATCGTCTGAATGAGGTAGATGGTATCGAGGAACGCATGGAGGAACACATTACCTGGGCGGTTGCTACCCTCCTCTCGCAGGCGGGGATTTTGACTCAGGGAGCACCCTCGAGCACAACACAACCCTCTCATGTGAGTATTTAATTTAACTTTTAATTTCGTAGACTTTAGAGTTATAATATTACTACTTAGTTCAAAGAATTCAGCTTTGATAGTCTAAGATTTGAAACATGAAATTAAAAAATTGATCCAACACAAAAGACTTGGGGTTTCGGGGGTGTAAGATGTAAAATATTGGTCTAATCAGTGTGTCGATTATTCCAACATGACCTGTGTGGGGAGTGTGACTTAAGGGAGCTGATGAAATCTAAAACGGATACCCAGTTTGGGCTCGGCGCTCAAACTAGTCATTTCCAAACTAATTTAGTTTAAAATAAATCCAAGGTTAGGAGTTTCGGGGGTCCAATATATGAAATATCAATCTGATCGACATGTTGATTATTCCAACATGACCTGGGTGGGGAGTGTGACTTGAGGGACTTGACAGAATCTAAAATGAATACCTGGTTTGGGCTCGGCGCTCAAACTAGCCATTTCCAAACTAATTTAGTTTGAAATAAATCCAAGGTTAGGGGTTTCGGGGGTCCAATATATGAAATATCGATTTGATCGACATGCCGATTATTCCAACACGACTTGGGTGGGGAGTGTGACTTAGGGAGCTGATGAAATCCAAAACGGATACCTGGTTTGGGCTCGGCGCTCAAACTATCCATTTCTTTCCAAACTATTTTAGTTTAAAATAAATCTAAGGCCTCAGATTTCGGGGGTCCAAAATGTGAAATATCGATGTGATCGACGTGCTGATTATTCCAACATGACATGGGTGGGGTGTGTCACTTGAGAGAGCTAACGGAATGTAAAATGAATACCCGGTCTGAGCTCGATGCTCAAATCAAAACTAATGTAGAGAATTCATCTTCATATTATCTACTTTCGAATTTAGAAAATCAAAAAGATATTTAATTAAATTTATTATTAATTATTTTCATTTAAATCTGTTTAATATCATTTTTTGTGATGTAAGATCCTCCTGCAGTGGGTGATGGTGGAGATGCTATGAATGAGGATGATCCAACATATATCACTTGATTTTTTTAGTGATATTATGAAAAATGACACATTTGAATTAATGTAACTGTACTTTTTTTATTCATTGAGTTATGTGTTGTGGATGTTGTTTATTATATGTTGTGTGGATTTTATCCTATTGTGTGTTGTATATGTTTATTGTGTGTTTTATGTTAAGTTGTGTAGGTTGTGTGTGTGTAATTGTAGTTTTAAACAGATTTTTAAAATTTTCAAATATATATAAAAATGGAGAGAAAATTTTCGACAGAATTCTAATGTTTTGTCGAAAATACGTTGGAAATTTTCAACGTATTTCCGACTAACTAATTTTTCGTCGGAAATAATTTGACACATTTATTTCAAATGTGACAAATAGCTTGCTAAGGGTGACAAATAGGTCGCTAAGGGTGATAAATACGTTAGTAAGGGTGAAAAATAACTTTCCGACGAAACTCATTACTGTCTGAAGTACGTCATAAAATTCTGACGAATTTTCGACCAAACTACTTTCCGTCAAAAATACTTGACAAATGTAGGTGAGAGAAATTTCCAACGAAAAAATTGTTTGTCGAAAATACGTCAGAATTTTTCGACGTATTTCCGACATAATAGTGTTCCGTCGGAAATAGTTTGACATATAGCTTTCAAAGGTGACAAATAGCCTGATAAAAGTGACAAATAAGTCGCTAAGGATGATAAATAGGTTTGTAAGAGTGACAAATAGATTTTCGACGGAATAATTTTCTGTCGAAAATACATCGAAAAATTCTGACGAATTTTCGACCAACTAAAGACACGTCAGAAAATAATGAAATAATTATCCACCCTTGCTATTATTTATTATCAATGTTTTAGCGACGAAGAATAATTCTGTCGGAAAAATTTCCGACGTAGTTTCCGACCAAAACATTTTGTCGTCGAATTTTTTAAAAAAAAATTATTAATTAAATTTATGTATTACCGACGAAATATCGATGAAACCAAATTTCCGTCAGAAATTGACCGATGAATTTCCGACGTAATCTCTTCCGTCGAAAATATTTTTTTTTAATTTTAATATTTATTAAATGAATATATTACTGACATATTTTTTGATGAAATTATTTTTGTTGAAAATATTAATTAATTTTTTATTATTAAAAGTTATTAATTACCGACATAAATACCAACAAAAATTTTGACGGAATATGTTTGTCGGTAATTTCAGACGGATTTCTGACGTAAAAATAATACGTCGAAAATTAGCGACCCAGATTTTCTGACAGAATGATTCCATCGAAAATACGTCAGTAATACGTCGGAAAACTCAATAGCGATGGATTTCTGACGGAAGGTGTCCGTCGAAAATTATAGTTTTTCTTGTAGTGTACCGGTGGTTAAAATCTAATGGAGTCGTTGTGAACAAGAAGAAGCCACTTGGGAATTAGATGATGCGATTAAGAAGAAGTATCCGGAATTATTCTCACGTTAGTATTTTTGGTACTCCTCTTATTTTGTAATAGATCATGTGAATTTGAATGATCATTTTTTTTTAAGTGGGGGAGGATGTAGTAACTCAGAATTTCATATACATATATATATACGAAAAGAAATGATGAAAGATGAAAATAAAATAAATTATAAAATATTTTTCTTTAGGACTATAAAGTATAGAATGCATTAACACAAACCCTAATCTCACGTGATAACGTGAACGACAAGATTTGCAGTGCGATTCCGAGAGGGGAAAGTCATCGGTACTGTGGTAGTACTATAGCATCCGATTTAAGAGAGGATTGTTAGTTCTAATCTAATCCTAATTAGTGGATGAAGTCATTGGTTACATCATTGAATAGATGATGTCATTGGTTATGTTATGGTGAGGGGATTTATTTCAATATTCACATGTTGGAATTTATTTTTAACATAGATTGGTGTAATAGTAACATGTGTTGATGAAATAGGAAAATTATATGGAAATTGACTTTGAATTAAATGGGTAATAGAATAATAGGGAGATTTGGCCTATAAATAGGGCTAAGATCTTCCCTACTCAAAGCACAAATCTATTGAGAAAATTGCTATTCGTAGAGAGGAGGAAAGCTCGAAGTTTGGAGGAGTGTTCGAAGTGTTCTTCATTCTTTTACTTCTTATTTGATCTTCAACTAGGTAGATTTTTTCTAAGGCAAAACTTAATTAGATTTTTATATATGTTCCTTTGCATGAGTATTTCGATTCTATGCAAATTTCATGATTAAATATTTATAGCTTATTTTGAGATCTAAAGTCAAAAAAGAGACGTTTTTGTTGGGTGGCGAGAGGCTGATCTAGAAGGGGGGGTTAAATAGATCTACCCCCTTTTTAACTTCTCAAACGATATAGATATGAAACTAATGCACGGAATAGATAGAATTATATGCACTCGGTCCTAGATAGCACCTAGCGTTTCAAAGACACGCAGAGATATATGAAAACACACACCACACCAAGAAGACAATGATTTTTAAGGTGGTTCGGTCCTTAATCCAGAGGCCTACGTCCACCCCTCACTCAACCAAGTGAGGCTTCCACTAGTGCCAAGCACTAAACGTTGGGAAACAACCCAACTATACACCACTGATCCACAGCTTAACAAGAGAACACCTTCTCTTAAGACCGCTGACTCACAACTTGCACTTCTATGACAGTTCTTGGCGAACCAAATAAACGAAAAGAAAGAAAGTATAAAAACACTCTGAAACACAAAAAAAGTTTAGAGAAATTATCTCCCAAAGTAGCAGATGCGATCTGTGTTATCAGTTGATGCCGTTGCACTCCAATTCAGAACTCAACGTTTGAAAACTTCTCGTTCCAGCAAGAATTCCCTTGGCGTTGCTTGAGAGTAGCTCTGCCTTCTTTTCGTAGACACATGAAAGTCACCCTGGTTCTTCTGGTTGCACGGCCTTTTCTTTCTTCTATCTCTCTTCTCTTTTCTTGTACTTTCTGTGTGATTTTGCTCTTCGTTATATAAGCACTCTTTCTTCAGAAATTGCTGTAATAAAGAAGGACTCTTTGAAAGATTCCTGATCAAACTCTCTTACTTGAAAACATAGCAGTTTATCTCTTCAAACGCTTATGTGGGTTTATCGTAAATCACAAGAACTTGAGATAAATCTCATTCTTTGATTTTAGATGAGGTTAATCAGTGTCATTTGATGATTAGGAAAGCTTTAGATCCGCATTGGTAGAGTTAGGAATCCTACACACTGTTAAATCCTTCAAACGATCTTGATCGCTCTTCATGTGAAATGCTAAGAGCTATTATTCACCCTTAAGGAGCTATTTGTTACTCCTATCGGGTATTTTTCACCCACAACGAGCTATTTGTCACCCTTATCGCTTGTTAGCCGTCACCTTTGCCTTCGACGCTTCTTTCTTCAGCTACAACTTTGTGGCGTCGACGCTATGCACCAGTTGCGTTGACTCTACTTCAATAAGTTTGAAGTGTTAACATTAGTTATCCATTTGTCACCCTTATGAACCTGTCGCCGTTTGATAGCTCCACATGCCTTGCGTCGACGTAATTGTTGATTGCGTTGAAGCAAGAGCATCACCTTTGATTGCCTTAGGCTCTATCGTGCAGCTTTCATCCTCAAGAGATATTATTCACTGCTAGAAGCCATTTGTTACTGCTATTAAGGCATGTGTCACCATTACTAGCCATTTTTCACCCTTAGCCTTCACAAGCCGTCGCCACTTGGTCTTTTATCGTCTTTGTAAGTTGAGACCTTGGCTGCGTTGACGCCATTGATCGTTGCGTCGACGCTGCTTCAATACTTTTCAAAGCATTTGCTTCTGTTGTCCATTTTTCACAGCTAGGAAGACATTTGTCAGCCTTATCATCTATTTGTCACCACTGATGATCTATTTGTCACCACTAAGCGGTGTAAGCCATCGCGCTTGGCTTTTGGCTAACGGGTGGCCTTGCGTTGATGCCATGTGGCCATCAATGAGGCTGCGCTAACGTAGTGCTTTATTTGCTTCATGTTTGGGCTTGCTACCACGCTCGGTTGACGTAGTGGCTTCAGCAAGTTGCACGGTTACTGCCTGGTTGCGTTGACGCAGGATTATCGCTGCGTTGACGCAGTCTTGTATCAGGCAGTGCAAAATGAACTGTATTCTGCAGTGTAACATCAAAGCTTCCAGCACTCATTAGACACCTGAAAAAGTGTGTACTGTTAGGTGAATTGTGCAAACTTAGGTCCAATAAAATGAGAGAACATAATCACAATGATTCATAGTTAGTCACCATCAAAACTAAGGACACAACATTCTCCCCCTTTTTGATGATGGCAACTATGAGTCATTTGCTTTAAATAGCATCAAGTCTTTCATCAACGAGAGGTTTTCACAATTGCATATCTAACAGTAAATCCCAAATGCTTGCATATGCAAATGCAGATGTAACTACATAATGAATAATAAATAATGCAGCAAGCAATGCTAATGCAAACCAATGCAACATATGAACTTAAGAAGACAATGACATATGGCTCTCTCTTCTCACATGCACACACAAGACAGACGACACATTTGCACACACATGACTCTTATGCACACGCAACATGACTCTCTCTTCTCACACATGACTCTCTCTCTCTCATGAGTCTCTCTTCTCTCTCCCCCTTTGACATCATCAAAAATACTACCGAGGGAGGATTAACCAACACAATAATTCAAGGAGTTTAAAATGAAAAAAACTCACTTTCCATGTAAAGACTTTTATATAAATAAAGTCTCCCAGAAGAAATCGGTGGCTCAAGATTTATCATTGTTATCCAAGAAGTGAGGCAAAGCTGAAAAAGATTGAATGTTGCATATAGAATAGAGTTAAAACAGCTCTTCAAGTATATATTTAGCCCAATTCCTTCAACTTTACTACACAATTTCAAAAGGCACTTCCAAGAAAAATTTTAACAAGCAGTGAGATTAATCTATTTTTAACATCAAAATTTTTTTGTAGGACACCTTTTTTTAATTTTTAAATTTTTGGAACATTCAGATGTAGTCTGCCTTTTGACACAAGGAAACATATCTCTTCAATACCAGAATCCTTGGTTACTCAGCATGACTCATCATCCTATTTCTACAGAGGTAACTGCCTACTTCATGACATACATAATCCATCACTTCATTGGTGAAGGGATGTAGTTTCTCAGCAAGTGCAGTTATTACTATGTCCTTATAGATTTACCCGTCAATTTGCTCGCAGAGTTAGCTATAATGCTTCATGACACAGTCCTCATCATTTCAAGATGATGGGATCTGGATTCTTAGCAGTCATAACCATTGCTCTGTAATGTTATCTCATATCATAGGGTGTACCTTTTTCTTTGTTCAGATGCAGTAGCATTGTTTAAAATCACTATTGTAATTAAAAATTTTACTCAGAATTGCCTCTTTACTCTCACTTTTAGATTGTTAGAAAGGAGCATAAGCATAACTCAATAAGTTGTTTTAAGGCTGATCCATCAGCAAAACTCTTCCTTTTCAGGATGCTTAATCCTAGAGTTGAATGATTATATTCCTTAAACCATGAATTTTCATAGGAGACCTTTCAAGAAAACACATAGTCTTTTAGACAGAAAATGAGTATTTTAACTCCCCCTGAATCAATGCAGATTGGTTAGTCTTAAGAGAGGGCAACAATGAAGTTTAGTGTGACTAATGATTACTAAGGATAGTTCTAACAAGAGATAGACACCTTCACAAACTCCCCCTCAGTCTATACATGACTTATTATGAGACACACCAAGACAAATGCATTATATACTAAAACATGATTCATATACTTATATGCAAAGACTAGAGAACTGGCAATCACAATAAAAGAAATGTAGATTATTTCACTTAGATTTTTCATGTAGCCTACACAGTCCAAGCTCTCTTCTAAATGAAGAAAATCTTTCATTACAGAGAGGCTTGGTGAAAATGTCAGCAAGCTGTTTTTCAGTTTCAATGACGTGAAATTCAAAGCTCTTTTTAATGACTTCATCTCTGAGAAAATGATGCCTAATTTCAATATGTTTGGTCCTAGAGTGCTGAATGGGATTTTTGGTCAAACTGATAGCACTAGTGTTATCACACAAAATAGGGACACATCTAAGATCAACTTGATAGTCTTGGAGTTGATGTTTGATCCGCAACACCTGGGTGCCACAGCTCCCTACAGCAACATATTCTGCCTCTGCAGTAGAGAGAGCAACCGAGTGTTGTTTCTTGGATGTCAAAGATATCAAACACCCACCCAAAAATTGGCATTAGCCACTGGTGCTCTTTCTATCTAATTTACATCTAGCATAGTCTGCATCATAATAAGAGACAAGATTGAACTCACAAGATGCAGGGAACCACAATCCCACATCATGGGTACCAGCAAGATATCTAAAGACACACTTTACTGCACTCATATATGACTCTCGAGGACTTGCTTGAAATCTAGCACATAGACACACACTAAATTGTATGTCTGGTCTAGATGAAGTAAGGTAAAGCAGGGATTCGATCATATCTCGAAATGTCTTTGAATCTATCAATTTACCTTTCTTGTCTGCATCTAAGCTTGCATTTGTACCCATTGGAGTTGCTATTATTTTCGCATTCTCCATCTTGTACTTCTTTAGCAGCTCCTTAATGTATTTAGTATGGCTTATGAAGCACCCATCTGGAGTCTGATTAACCTGTAGTCCTAGAAAAAATTGCAGTTCACCCATTAGGCTCATCTCAAACTCACTTGCCATTAACTCAAAAAATTCTCTACACATGTCAAATTTTGTGGAACCAAATACAATATCATCAACATAGACTTGTGCAATGAGAATGTCATCTTTCTCCACTTTTGAAAATAAGGTTTGGTCAACCTTACCTCGTGTGAACCCTTTACCTGTGAGGAAGCTGCTTAACCTATCATACCACGCACAAGGAGCCTGCTTTAATCCATAAAGAGCCTTATCTAGCTTATAAACATGGTTAGGGAGTTCTGAAGATTCAAAACCAGCAGGTTGTTCAGCATACACCTCCTCCTTGATTAGTCCATTGAGGAACGCACTCTTTACATCCATTTGCTGAAGTTTTATACCATGGGAACATGCAAATGCAAATAGAATCCTAATGGCCTCTAGCCTAGCAACAGGGGCAAAATACTCTTCAAAGTCAATACCAAATTTTTGATTGTACCCCTAGGCTACTAGTTTAGCTTTGTTTCTCACAATTTTACCTTCTTCACTTAGTTTGTTTCTAAAAACCCATCTTGTACCAATGACAGATTGGCTCGTGGGTCTGGGAACTAGATTCCATACTTTGTTCCTTTCAAATTGATTTAACTCTTCATGCATGGCATTTATCCAGTTCTCATCTTTTAGAGCTTCATCAATGTTTTTAGGTTCAATCTGAGAAACAAAGGCTAGCTGATCTAGTTCTTCAGAATTCTTAATTGAGACCTTGTTCTAGGGGGATCTTGCATGCTGCCAATTATGTTATCTAATAGATGATCTTTGAGAACTCTGATGTTTGAAGCATCATTACCTTCATTTCCAGAGTTGTTCCTTTGATTACTTGACCCACCTATATCCCTGGTTGACTCTTCTTCCTCACTTTGCTGTTCTTGCTCCTCCTTTGAATCTAGGAATTCCTCATCATCTTGTTTCCTACAGGGCATTCTTTTGTTAGTTTCAAGATTTATTTCATCAAAAGAGATATGTGGAGACTCTTCCACAGTTTGGTCTTTAATGTTAAAGACTCTATATGCCCTGGAGCGGTCAGAATGACCAAGAAAGATACATGTATCACTATTGGGTTCAAATTTATCCAAGAGCTTTTTGTCATTATTATGAATGAAACATTTTGCTCTAAAGACCTTGAAATGAGTAAGGGACGGTTTCTTACCTTTGTACAGCTCATATGGAATATGGTTACTAGAAGGTCTTACCATGGCGCGGTTTATAATGTAACATGCTGTATTGACAGCTTTAGCCCAGAATTTTCTGGACAGATGACTTTCAACTAGCATGGTTCTTGCCATTTCAACCAATGTCTTGTTCCTTCTTTCAACCACTCCATTCTACTCAGGGGTTCTTGGAGCTGAGAACCTGTGGTTTATCCCTTGATTGCTGCAAAAGTCATCAAAGTCAGAATTTTCAAACTCTCCACCATGATCTGACAAGATAGTGCAGAGTTTGAACTTACCATCCTACTTTATTCTTTTGAAGAAAGTCTGAAACTCTATAGATGCATCACTTTTATGAGATAAAAAGAATACCCAAGTGAATCTAGAAAAATCATCCACCAAAACAAAACCATATCTTTTCCCACTTAGACTAGCAGTACGAGTAGGTCCAAATAGGTCCATATGAACCAATTCTAGTGGTTTGGTTGATTGATTTTCTATTCTGCTCTTAAAAGATTTTCTAGTTTGTTTACCTTGGGAGCATGCAGCATAGACTTTGGTGTTTTAAAATGAAATTTCAGGCAGGCCTCTTACCATGTTGTGCTTAACCAGTTTGTGTATGACATTATAACTAGCATGACCTAGTCTACGATGTCACAGTGACACCAGGTCATCCTTCTTTGCAGTAAGGCACAGGTTGTTGTGTGCAAAATCATCCAAGTCTACCATGTAGACATTGTTAACTCTCTTACCAGTAAATTTTACTATTTCAGAATTAGGCTCCATGATTCTGCATGTTTGTGAGTCAAAATTTACCTTATGCCTTTTGTCACATGTACAACTGGCTAATGCTCAAGAGATTGTATTCTAGGCCTTCCACAAGCAGAACATTCTCAATTGAGTTGGAGGAATGCTTACCTATTTTACATGTTCCAAGTATCTTCCCTTTGTTATTTCCTCCAAATGTAACATGTCTAGCTTCTTTTTCAACCAGCAGGCAGAATTTGGCTCTATCTCCATTCATGTGCCTTGAGCAGCCACTATCTAGATACCACTTGTTGTGTACGACTGCAAGGCATTCCTGCACAAAACAGATTAAACCAAAAATTTTGGAACCCAGGTGCATTTGGGTCCCAATCTACCTTTCAATTCTATTAAACAAGATATCAGTTCTTTAGGTATCCATATTTGGTTTCTTTGTGTGGGTTTATTATTTTCCTTAAAGTTATTTTTCAGATTACCCACTTTGTTGGTTGCAGGATATCTTGCCTTCATGGGATTTGTGGGGGTAGGAGCCCATTGTCTTACTAGCTATTTTGGTTTCCACTTCTGGGTCTAAGGAGGATTCTGATGAGTGAACACCCTAGGAAGATGGGGCTGAGCTTTCCAAGCATAGGATCAAACAGGGTAGGTCTATTGAGTGAACTAAGAGAACCTGCTAGGATAGCTGCGGCCCTCCCACCATGGCTATCTAGTCCATGCAAGGTTTCTGGTTGGCCTTTGTGTCGACTTACTATTGAAGTTGTGTTGACTTGTCCAAGGTCTGTCTTGCTTTGGGCTACTTGTAGGTGGTCTGTGGGTTGACTTACTGGGTGGTTTGTATTGTTTTTGAACAGGAAAGTAGTCAACCTTCTCTTTACCCTTGGCCCTTTGATTTTCTGGATTTTTAGGATTGCACTCTAATTGGATGGTGTCGGGTGGATTTTCAGTTGAGTTAGATTGTGAGGTTGAAGTTCCAGAAGATGAGTCAGTGACAAATGTGATTGTTTTTAGACCAATTTTCTTCTTCTTAGTTGGTTGAAACCCTAGACCTTCTTTGTTGAAATTCATTTTAGTTCCTAGAAGGGCATCTAGGTTATCTCTGCCACTGACAAATTTTTCTAGGGAGGTCTGTTTATCTTGGTTTTCTTTTCTCAAACTTTCAAGTTCTTTTTGCAATTCTTCATTTACTCCTTTTATAGCCTCATACTTTTCACATGCCAATTTACACTCATCTTCATACTTCTGCATTCTTGTTTTTAATTCAACAATTGTATTTTTCAAAAGGTTATTTTCTTCCTTCACAATTTTTGAATCTAACTTGTTGTTTTCTAACTCATCCACCAATTTTCTTAGATCTGAAATGTCTGTTTCGAGAGAAGCATTTTTATCTTTCAGAGAGGTGTCATACACAAAGTTGTTTATCTTTTTCTTTAGTGTTTTATTTTCTTTTCTGAAATCATCACATTTATCTAGTAATTCTAAATATGCTTCCTCCCAATCACTTATAGTAAAGTGTTCAAAAGGAGAGGTTACCTCATCACCCTCATGGCTTTCATCTGCCATGAGACAGATCTTCCCATCACTTTCTTCAGCAGATGTTTCTTCATCCTCCTCTTCTTCCTCATCACTCCAAGTGCTAATCATGGCTTTGGCTTTCTTTCCCTACCACTTGGAGTTGGTTTTCCTTACAGCTTTTGGACATTCAGCCTTGACATGTCCAGGTTTCCTGTAATTATAACACACAATATTGTCAAACTTTTTAATAGGATTTGATTTAAACTTGGAAGATTTACTTACCTGAGGCCTTATTTTATTTAGGCCCTTACCTTCTCTTCTTAGAAACTTTTTGAATTTTTTAGTAAGCATGGCAAACTCACCAGACTCTTCTTCTGTGCTAGAGGACTCACTGTCATTTGATGATCCTAGATCACCAGGGTTTGCCTTCAATGCCATTGGTTTCTTCTTTTTGACTTCTTCTTCCTTCCTTTTGAGATTTAACTCATATGTCATTAAGGACCCTATGAGTTTATCAACTGTCATGGTGGACAGATGGCGCGAGTCGTCAATAACTGTTGCTTTTTTATGCCATACTGATTTCAGAGACCTTAAGATTTTTCTCACCAGTTCTTATTCAGAATAAGTCTTCCCAGGCTTTTTAAACTGTTGGTCAATTAAGTCAATCTAGCATACATATCTGAAATTGATTCATCGGTTTTCATTTTAAACATTTCATATTCAGAGATTAGCATATTTGCTTTGGTCTCCCTTACCGTAGAGGTACCTTCATAAATTACCTTTAGTCTTTTCCACATCTCCTTAGCAGTGGCGCATGAGGAGACTCTTGAGAATTCTGTTGGATGGAGAGAACATTGCGTGACATTCATAGCTCCCCAGTTGAGGTTGGACTTTTGTATATGTTCTCTAGTACATTGGTCCTCATCAGCTGGTAGTGCATATGGTCCACCACTCACCACCTTCCAGGTCTCATGATTTGGGGCTCTCAGGAAGACCTGCATACGAGTTTTCCAACATGCATAGTTAGTGCCATCAAAGAACGGGGGACGGTTTACTAAATGTCCCTCAGCCATATAACCTTTAGCCTCCATTGCACCTAGTCTCTCCGGGTTGTTTAAACCACACAAGGGAGAACCTTGCTATGATACCACGTGTTGGGTGCCGAGAGGCTGATCTAGAAGGGGGGTTGAATAGATCTGCCCCCTTTTTAACTTCTCAAACGATATAGATATTAAACTAACGCACGGAATAGATAGAATTATATGCACTCTGTCCTAGATAGCACCAAGCGTTTCAAATACATGTAGAGATATATGAAAACACACACCACACCAAGAAGACAAGGATTTTTAAGGTGGTTCGATCCTCAATCCAGAGACCTACGTCCACCCCTCACTCAACCAAGTGAGGCTTCCACTAGTGCCAAGCACTAAACGTTGGGAAACAACCCAACTACACATTGTTGATCCACAGCTTAACAAGAGACACCTTCTCTTAAGACCGTTGACTCACAGCTTGCACTTCTATGATAGTTCTTGGCGAGCCAAAAAAATGAAAAGAAAGAAAGTATAAAAACACTCTGAAACACAAAATAAGTTTAGAGAAATTATCTCCCAAAGTAGCAGATGTGATATGTGTTATCAGTTGATGCCGCTGCACTCTAATTCATAACTCAACATTTGATAACTTCTCGTTCCAGCAAGAATTCCCTTGACGTTGCTTGAGAGTAGCTCTGCCTTCTTTTCGTAGACACACGAAAGTCACCCTGGTTCTTCTAGTTGCACGGCCTTTTCTTTCTTCTATCTCTTTTCTCTTTTTTTGTACTTTCTCTATGATTTTGCTCTTTGTTATATAAGCACTCTTTCTTCAGAGATTGCTGTCATAAAGGACTTTTGAAAGATTCCTGATCAAACTCTCTTACTTGAAAACATAGCAGATTATCTCTTTAGACGCTTATGTGGGTTCATCGCAAATCACTAGAACTCGAGATAAATCTCATTCTTTGATTTTAGATGAAGTTAATCAGTGTCGTTTGATGATTAGGAAAGCTTCATGTCTGTGTTGGTAGAGTTAGGAATCCTACACACGGTTAAATCCTTCAAACGATCTTGATCGCTCTTCATGTGAAACGCTAAGAGCTATTATTCACCCTTAAGGAGCTATTTGTTACTCCTATCGAGTATTTTTCACCCATAATGAGCTATTTGTCACCCTTATCGCTCGTGAGCCGTCGCCTTTGCCTTCAGCGCTTCTTTCTTCAACTACAACTTCGTGGGGTCGACGCTATGCACTAGTTGTGTCGACTCTACTTCAATAAGTTTGAAGTGTTAACATCAGTTATCCATTTGTCACCCATATGAACCTGTCACTGTTTGATAGCTCCACATGCCTTGCGTCGACGTAATTGTCAATTGCGTTGACGCAGGAGCATCACCTTTGATTGCCTTAGGCTCTATCATGCAGCTTTCATCCTCGAGAGATATTATTCATTGCTAGAAGCCATTTGTTACTGCTATTAGGGCATTTGTCACCATTACTAGCTATTTTTCACCCTTAGCCATCACAAGCCGTCGCCACTTGGTCTTTTATCATCTTTGTAAGTTGGTACCTTGGTTGCGTTGACGCCATTGATCATTACGTCGAGGTTGCTTCAATACTTTTCAAAGCGTTTGCTTCTGTTGTCCATTTTTCACCGCTAGGAAGGCATTTGTCAGCCTTATCATCTATTTGTCACCACGGATGACCTATTTGTCACCACTAAGCGGTGTAAGCCGTCGCACTTGGCTTTTGGCTAGCGGGTGGCCTTGCGTTGACACCATGTGGCCATCAAAGAGGCTGCGCTAACGTAGTGCATTATCTGCTTCATGTTTGGGCTTGCTACCACGCTCGGTTGACGTAGTGGCTTCAGCAAGTTGCACGGTTACTGCCTGGTTACGTTGACGCAGGAGCATCGCTACATTGACGCAGTCTTGTATCATGCAGTGCAAAATGAACTGTATTCTACAGTGTGACATCAAAGCTTCCAGTACTCATTAGACACCTGAAAAAGCGTGTACTGTTAGGTGAATTGTGCAAACTTAGGTCCAATAAAATGAGAGAACATAATCACAATGATTCATAGTTAGTCACCATCAAAACTAGGGACACAACATTTTCACTGTAATAACGCATTTCAATTTTCTGTCTAAGAACGTGGATCACATATGGACCGTGACTTGAACGCGGTAATCGCGTTAAGATCGATGTGTCCAATTTACCTCATTTATGTGCATTATTTCAAAACTTTAATTTTAAATTTTAAAATCATGTTCTTGCCTTAAAAATACTATCGAGAAAGAAATGACTAGGTAAATGAACTCGTAAAGCTATCGTTAATTGTTCAAACAACTATACTCTAATTTCTATAAAACTCCTTGTACACGATTGACCATGCCTATTTGACCTAAGCTCTATCTGAAAGCTTGACATCTTCTTTCAATATTTTTCTTTCATTGAAATTCATTCACACATGAACATGTTAGAATACGTAAGAATGGTTTCCGTTCGATTTACGTGATTACGTGTTTCCGACAAACCATGTAGCTATCAAGTTTACCAAGAAAGATCGGTGTCTATGGCTAGAGGTCCACATGCAAACACCTTAAGTGGATAAGTGGTTATTTAATTAGGACCTTGTGAATGCGAGGAGAACCTCCCAATGTCCCACCTCTTACCTGACCAAGATCTCTTTGATTTTCTGCTAAGCACCCGACTGTGAAAAACTTGATTTAAACTTATTTTACAAGATTTTTCACGAGAGTTGATCATGCCTTGATCGACAATACATTCTCTTGATTATCTTAATGCTGTTGAACATGATGTCTTAAATCATCATTGAACTTCTCTTGTAAACTCCATTTGTACTTCATACTACGTACCCTTGGAATGAAAATTTTGCTAGATCTGTACTTTAGCCATAAACTACCATTTGGAAGTGTAGGAGCTAAGTGCCATGCGGGGAAAACTGCTACGTTGTGGGAGTCACCTCTTGAGGCAGGAATGACGCAAAGTGCTATATAACGAGAGTCACCCCTTGAGCTTGTAGGGGTCACCTCTAGAGTCCTCCATAATTAAATGTCTCGTTATGTGCTATACTACGCTTCATAAGCTTTTCTTGAAATTGAGGTTGGCCATATTTTAAATGAATTGTTTTAGAATTTACATGGGACTCTTGGTCCACTTAACACTCAATGCTTGACAAACATGGGGGCCCTGATCTGGTCCTAGGCGAGCAAAACATGAAAGTACTTGTGCCTGAGGGAGTTTAATGATCAGGTGTGACATTGCACCAACTGACATGTAAGATTGAACTAGACAATTCACTTGTTACATGCTAGACTCGTTACATGCTTGACTTCCTGTGCATGACATTCTTGACCGAATGTGTTAATATTCATGTTACATGGACAAATTTATAATTCTCTATATGTTATTGATTTTCATACTTACACTTGAGTTCTATGATATATATTCTTGAAATTATTGACTTCCTGGTCTTTTTCTCTACTACACTTGTCACTTGCTTTATTACTTGTTTTATTTCAAGAGCATATAGATAGCATGTAGATGATCCAAAATGCTAATTACTTAAAGTGACCTGGTAAAGAGATATAAGTTCTACTGAGCTTTCTAACCCACCCTGTATATTGTTGTCAATTTTCAAGAAATCCTGAATATGACGAGAATGGGCTGGAGTGACGATAGTGCTGATTATCTTTAGTATATTTTTTTCCTAATCTGTCTACTTAGAAATGAATGTACTAGATTTGAAAGTCCTCGAAGGATATTTGTTGAAAATGTCAGATTATAAAATAAAGATATGATTTTATCAATTTGTTGTTCATATTCATCATTTGAGTCTCTTGATCGACCCGTTCGTTTAACTGTTCACGTTTTGATATTTTTGCCTTGTTCGGGACGTGATAGAGGGAGAGAGAGGGGTTCAGGAGGTTTTAAATAGACAAGTATTTGAGGTCTTAAAAACTTAAAAAATAGAAAAATATTGAAAAATCACCCCCGCGATCCTCGGAAAACGCATAACTCACCTGGAACGTCCCGGGGCCCGAAAACACATTGTTTCACCACATACAGGGACCCGAGAGCCCGATATCCAAAATTTTGATTTTATTATAAAACACAATTCGGGACCCGCGAAAATATTCCGAAACCCATGGATTTCTGATCCAAAAATCTCGGGTCATTGCAAATAGCGACTGTGGGGCCCCCTTCCCTCGACTCCCGCAATAGCGGCTCCTACACCGGCCGCCCCTCCGCCACCCCTCCCTCCCCCTCTCTCACTGGGATTAGACAAGGGCATTATGGTCTTTCTCTCTCTCTTAGTTAGACTAGAGCATGATTAGGTTAGTTTAACTAGATGTTATCACACTGCGAGAGACGGAAGGGGCTTTTTATGTAACAAAGAAGATTTTAGGGGCTTCTGACTAAATAAGTGGATTATGGAGACTTTGTAGCAACCCTGACAGTTATCTAGATTTTTTGGGATTTTTAAGGAATTAAAAAGAATTAATCATGCATCCAATAGGCCAATAGGTTAATTAATGGATTAATAGATTAAAGGCCTTTGAGAAATTGGCCCAATTGGTAACCTAGTGATTAAGCCCATTTAAAATGGGTCCAAAAACTAAAAACTTAAGCTTTTAGGCCCAAACCCAGCCCTAGAGACGTATTAGGTTAATTTCCCTATTTTGCCTAGATAAATAGGGATAATTAAGAAAGGAATTTGACCAAAATTTAAATTCCAGCGCCCAGGCAAGATGCGGTCAGTCACGCGACCGCGACCTACTAGTGGCGGTCCAAAGGAGACCGCTATTTGGTTCCATAAACGGCAGGTGATAAACCCTACGGAATCTGGATTTTTATCCTCCCAAATCGTCAGGGATCGATGTGATCTGGCTTGGGGACTTGTCTAGCACTCTTAGGGATCGATTCTAACCCCAATAATGACTCTTAATTCGATCTAATCCCTCAGCCTAGGCCAAACTCTATAAATAGGCCCCATATTTATTTTGCGCAAGCCCTAATTTTGGATCGCGTAGTTCGAAGGTAAGACGTTGTCTTCTCAAGAACTTCTTTTAGGATTATTCGTTACCTTTAGTATCTTCTAATCCTCTGCAAATTTTCATGTTAGGAGGTCGAACATCTAAGGAGTTAGAGCGCCTGGAAGTCGCTATTTCTACGCAGGACGAAACGGGAGCCCTCTTCCGGCAAGAAATTCTCTGATTAGGAACAACCCCAGAGGTAGGTTATCCCATGCATGGTTTAAACAACGTGTTAGGAACAAAAGCTCTCTCATATCTCTAGATTTCATGCACTGTACACGACGTATTTGATGTTTTTGCATGACTGCGCATATAGGTTATCACTGCATGTTATTTCCTGCAACCTTGATCAAAAGATAAGAATGTTGCTTTAATTCATGTCTTTCCCATGCACTTACTTCATTCTAAACCTGCTATCATGTGTTATCTTCTTGTTCTCTATAGTTTTCATGCATTTATTACCCTATAATAGGCTCTGCACGCTGGATTTAGCTTCTGTTTGTTGCAGATAGAAGGCGGTCTTGCAGAGACCGCTACTTGCAAGACCGCTACTTGCAAGTAGCGGGCTTCGATCGACCGCTATCTGATTTCTGTAATCAGGTTAAACCATGTTCAATCCCTATTACATCTGATAGTAATCATGCCTTATTTTTGTTATTCCTGGTTCTTCAGCATGTCACGAGTTCATGTTTGATGTTAGCATGTTTTCAAGGCTTAATTTCACTATATATTAGTTTCATACCAAACTTTATATAATTTGTACATAAAGGAATTTTCACATTGATTACATGAAGATTTATGTTTTGACGCGTTCCTTTCTCATCCCCTTTCTGTTTTATTACTTCACATATAGCCCGTACTCCGGTATGACGCTATTAGATCACTTGCACTTGATAGGAACACCTCTTGGACTTGAGAGCCTCTCCGTCGGATATTCATTCTGTCGGACTAGGAGATCATGTTTCAAGGCCTCCGTAAGTGTTTGCGAGCTTGGGATTCCCACTAGGACGCCGAGCAGGTTGTACCCTAAAAGCCCAAAGGTCTAAAAAACACTTCGTGAGCCTTGCGTTTTCTTTGGACTGACTTGAACGCTGCCATCAGGTGACCGCTACCTCCTGATAGCGGTCCTGACGGGACCGTGTTCTGCCAGTTGATCCTTGCGCCGACCCAACTTCTTCTTGCGTCGACTCCTCGTCAGATAGCGGCATTGGCTTGACCGCTACCTCCTAATAGCAGTCCTGGCGCGATCGCGTTATGTCATCTTGTTGTCCAACCTGTGGTTTGATCCAAGGGTTGATTGTACTTGGTACTCAGGTGATCTTCTGGTTATCTGGAGTCCAACACCTTATTCATTAAGTCATTAATGAACTATGAAACTATGGAAATGTACCGTTGTGCTGCCATAATTCCTCCGTAGCATAATGTCCAATTAATTCATCCTTGATCTCATGATTTCATTTTGGTACGTTCTTATCTTGGTTTTGTATCATGAAGACTATTGTTTGAACTTGACATTATTGGCCTACATTTATATTTCTCGTGGAAGTAGCTTGATTTATAACTTGAAGATGTAAGGGCAGGCACGGACGGTGTCTAAGGGCTCCACGTTAGCCCCGTCGGCAGATGGCCGGAAACATATTATTAACCATGGGGTATGATGAACATTAGCGTCGCATTGCACTGGAAGTACTTTTTATAAACGGATGAAATCCACGAGATCTCATACTTGATTATTACATGCTTGTTACATGACTTTCTAGTGCATAGCCTTTTAATGTTATGAAAGTACATTCTCATTACATGATAGTACATTCTTGTTATTTAAAGGTCACATTATAATCTTACTTGATTATGCTCTCTGTTACTTGAACTCTCACATCTCTATAGTTCATATCTTATTACTCATTGTTACTTTGGTTTTATCTGTATGATTTATAGTATTTTCCTTTATCTTATTTTCTCGAACTAAAATGTTAATTACTTTAACATTGTCATCATGTTGATACGAAGATAACTACTGGACGAGTGGACTCGTTCACTACTTTTCTAATCTTTTTCAGAAAATTCTAGTTGATCGGATTTGGACTACTCAAGTGATGGGTTCGAGAGCGATTAAAATTCAAGAGAAGACTTAGAAAGTCATGAGTACATTTATGTTAGTTAAAGTCATGTCTATGTAAATTTTCTTTTATTGAGTCTAGTGGATTACTATGTCAAAGAGTCATGTGTCATTGTAAACTTTTCATTTATTATTCAATAAAGTGAAAGTTTTGAGTATATAATTGTGTTCACTCTTTTATGTGTGGGTGTTATAGCATTCTGATTGTCTTATTAACTTGAGACTTTATTTATTAACTTGAGACTTTATTTATCAACTGTTCACGTTTTCGACTTAATTTCACTGATATCTCGAGAATCGACAGATTTTATCCTAATTTCAAAAGAATTAAGAATTAAAATCAAAAATCCCAATAATAAAACCCAGCCGGAAACAGCAAGGGCTCCGAAATTAAGCCGTCGTACTCGAGACCCGTTCGGTAGCAAGTCCCCTTACACCGACAACTGGATATCCAACCGGAGGGTCCCGATACTGCCCTCACACGGCGACCCTTTTGTCTCCCGCTCGCAGTAGGAGACGCTGCCGCGGCCGCCAGGAGCAGACAAGTAAGCGCTCGGCGGCAGGGAGGGAGGGAGCACTGACGGCAGCCTTGAGCTCCACAAGGTCCTCTGTTTCTTTCTTCTCCCCATTCAGAGTTTGTATCCCGCGATTCCTTGCCTGCGGGGATTTATTCTACTTCGGAAAAGAACCAAAAGGGTACCCTTTTTTGTCATTCCTTTTGGTGATTCCTGGGATTTGATTTCCGCGTGCAAAGGTTGCACGTTCATTCTTGACCAAGTTTATGAATGAGCAGGCTTTAGCTACACGGTTGGAAAAAGCAGCTTACAAGGTTTATTTCCGTTGGGTGTGCAACCATGGTGAAGAAGAGCAAAAGTGAGCTTTTTGGTGCCCATTGGCAATCTCCTTGTCTTTTTCTCTTTTAAATTCTTGAATGTTCTTATAGTTGCATCCTTTTTTTCTCTTTCTTGTAATTGGGTCTTTACAGAGAGCAAGAGTAAAAGAGTGCCCCTAAGGAAGAAGTACAAGATAGTAAGGAAGGTGAAAGAGCACCATAAGAAGAAGGCCAAGGAAGCCAAGAAACTTGGTTTAAACCGGAAGCGGAAGGTTGAGAAGGACCCAGGCATCCCCAATGATTGGCCTTTCAAGGAGCAGGAGCTCAAAGCTCTTGAGGCGCGTAGGGCTCGTGCTATAGAGGAATTGGAACAAAAGAAGGCTGCTCGAAAAGAGCGGGTTAGCTTCCATTGTTTTTGTCACCTCCTCCAACTCCCCCTCTTGGCGCCGCCCCCCTCCCCTCAAACACACACACACACACACACACACACACACACACACACACACACACACACACACACAACAACAACAACAACAACACAAAAAGGTTTCTTTTTGGGGCATTTCTTAGTCTATTCCAGTAGATAAACATTAACTCTTCTGCTATAGCATGATTTATAGCATAACATATCATCTTTTGCTTCTCATGTCTAATGATGACTCTTTTGCAATCGATATTCAGCAAGCACATTTTCCTTAAAAGCTTCCCTGGAAATTGCGATATCATGGGTTGCATGTTTGCTTTGTTAGAAAGTGGTCAAATAGAGGGATTAGATGATTATGATGGATCATGGATGTCTGAATGTACTCATGGACGTTCATCGTGTATGCTTTAGACTCATTAGGGATGTTATAAGGGACACATTCCCATGAACTCCTTCTCAAAGAGGTAGTCATAGCAATTTTTAGCTTGACTTACAGTCTATAGAAGTTTTCTAATATTGTATTAGGAGAATAAAGTCATTAATATTTTTGAGAAGCAATGGGTGGAATGTGCCGGTAATTTTATTTAGATAAATAGATGTAATACATCCAGAAGGACATGAGGCGAGGTACCGCCTATGTTATCAAAGGCGATGGAGGTGGCCACAAGTTGTCTCGCCTCTGCCTCAATCCGGTCTCGTGGGCCCGGCCCACCTCCGCACGCCCGGGCCACTTGATTTTTTGTTTTAAGTTGTTTAGATTTATTGTTAATTTTATTTAAATTTGTTTGATTTTATGAATGAACGAATTTTGGAAGTTTATTGATTTTATGGATGCATTTTTTGTGATATTTAGACACATATTTATATTTCTGAATCATATATATTATTTTAATAAAGTATCGCCTCAAACGCCTAGGCCATCGCCTAGGTGTTTGAGGCATGAGGCGACCCCTTGGTCGCCTCAGTCGTCTCTCGCCTCTAACTACATCGAGTACCACACTGCACTTAAGGGTGGACAGTACCAACTACTGACGAACCAATTACAACATGAAATATGAAACTTGTTATTGAACCCGTTTATTTTTTCGAATCGATCAAGGAAAACAAAAAAATCAGATTAGTCTGATGACGGTCACAAAACGACATAAAGTTCGTGCTGTCACGACACCGAGTCAAACACAAGTCTCGGGAAATCCCGTCGAACATTCAAAGCAACAAAAATGCCCCCGCGACAAGCAAATAATGCAAGCAAAAAATTCTTTGTAACTTATAAGGTGTCCGAGTTCGGTCGGAAAGAAATCCTAGAAGATCGGAGCCTCCCATGCGACAAGCGGTGCAAGGAGCAGACTAAACCAAGGCACAAAACACCAAGGAGGAGTCGTTTTCTCTTCTCTATGTGGCCAAAGCACAAAAAATTCAAGGAAACCCATAAAAAATGGGGTTTATATAGGGGGCGGACCCCCCTCTCCCTTATCTGACCTAGGGAGTTTAGATAAGTCCCTCGCAGGATCTATCCGGTCCGGATAGGCTCCTGCGAGGACCTATCCGGACCAAATAGGTCCCCGCGAGGCCTATCTGGATATGATGGGCCCCCTTCAGGACCTATCCGGTCCGGATATGGTCGCGGAGGACCTATCCTATCCTGGTTGGCCCTCCGCGGCCTATTCGGACCCAAAGGCCCCCCTTCGGGGACCTATCTGGTCCCGATTGGCCTCCCGAGGGAGCCTATACGGTTCGGGTATGTTCTAAAAGGGGTTCTTAAACTCTATAAATGGGCCCCGTGGGATCCATTTGACACACAACTGAAAATTTGAACACTTGGACTGATCCGGACTGTGGGAAGTCTTATAAACTCGGAGTTCTCCACTTCTGCTTTGTTTCTTTTGAAGACTTGGAGCGAGGGTATGTTACATATATATCCTTACTTTTGCATATATGCCCTTGGGTGTATGTGTACGTAATTGTTTTCGTAATTTTTGTGGGAAGAAATTATGTAATTTTCTGAATTAATCATAAATTACAAGAAAAAGCCCTCGAATTTACGAGAAAGGCTCTACAATGTTCTGTAATTGTAGAAATGTCCTGTAATTTTTAGAAATTGTAGATATGTCCTGCATTTTTGCAGAAATATTTTGTAAAATCTATAATTTGTTGAAAAGTTATGTATTTTATAATTAAGTTTTGTGAAGTCCTATAACTGTAAAAATACCTTTTTTTACAAATGTTCAAGGATTACAAAAATATCCATCATTTCTCGATATTGTGTAAAGGTCTCTTCAAGGACTTGAGTCATTTCAGAATGCGTCTTTGCTCCGTCAAGGATCCAACAGACCTATGCTAACCAATGCCTTTTTCGCTATGGCATATGTAGGCCCGACCCTCCTCTCAAGGATGTTGGGTGTTGCAATTATAAATGTGCTCCCAATATCATAACCGATATTGTAAAGGTCTTTGGTTCTCTCTGGCAGTTCAAAGGTGTTCGGACTTTAAGTCAATGTAAATAAACACCGACTACGGTCGGTGAGGAATTGTCCAGCACCCGAACGCAAATTGTTTGACAAACAAATCCACAGAATTTGTCTACAATTATCTAATATACATTTTACATACAATGTATATTATGCATCATCATTTTCTTTATATTATATACCTCTAATTTCGTGTGTGAAAATAGACTGGCACGTCTGGTGGGATAATTCCTGCTTTTCATCTATCTGCCAGAGAGTTTCCGCACCTTTATAAGGTTGTGATGTCTCTTTCCTTTTACAGGAGGAAAGAGGAAGGGAGATTACTCCACTGCGCGACGCAACAACAACAAGATGATGGCAGCGGTCACCTATGGATCCCAAGTCATTGCCAATCACTCCAGATTTGGATACCTGGCAACCCCGCTGGTGTTCGGGGACTTCCTGGCTATAGTCAGCTCGCTCTACTTCTTGGGCGTTATTCTTGTGGTAAGGAGGAATTGGCCGCGCCAATGTGGACAGGGGGCATCAAGCCCTCACCAACGACTGTCGACCGAGTCCTCTCAGTCAACCACATCACTTTTGGCTCTGCCTCTCCTCAACGGAGGCAGCGCCGTAGCCGTAAGTATAGGAAGCTAGCAACGAGAACATCCAACTCCGGCAAGACAATCCTTGTTGGCAAACTCCGTGTTCGGCTTGATGGAGGAGAGCTGATTACGCCACGGGCCGAGTATGTTCCGACCATAACCATCTCCAACCGCTTTGGCCTCGTCCGACAAGTTCGGGAAGATAAGGCAGTATTGAAAAATGTCGGTGCTCCGGTATCAAACTGTGAGCAGACGTGTCGACCTAAAGTTTTCAAGCCCAGGCAGAGGAGCAACCCAGTGGAGGAGCGACACCTCTGCTTAAAACAAATATGAGTCACCAAAGAAGAGTCCCATGCTCTCAAGAGAGCCAGGGTAGGCAAGCTCATCCGGATGTCGGATTTGCAACAAGTAAGGGTTTCGATGGTCCGGAAAAAACAAGTTCCACGCCCTCGGGGGCAAAAGCGAAAGGGGTTTACAAAAAGTCCCGACACATAATCCAACACTGGGAATCAATCTGGGTGCAAGACCACAAGTTGGCAGGAGAACCCTCACCTTGGGTCTCAGTCTTTGACACGTTGGGGGCACCTACCTGATCGAGAGTACAACCACCAAAGAAAAAGAGAATAGCACAGGTGGGTAATGATACCATCAAGGTGTTCACATGTCACATCTTAATCGCTGGCAAGTAGCTTGAAGAAGAGCCGGCTGACCTGAACGAGCCACTGCCATCATTGAGAAAGTTCGCACGGTTGCTCAAGCCGTAGCGCAATTAAATCGCGCTACCACTGTCACGTCAACTCAGCAGGGTCAGGCGCAGGCTGAAAGGGCCCCGGAAGAAGTCCGTAGTGCCTATGAAAATGAAGACCGCAAACAAAGGGATGAATTGGAGGAAGATGTCCAAGATATCACGTTGGCAGAATTGCAGCGTGAAAGTCAAGAGCTGAAAGCTATATTGCAAGAAATCCTACGGGAGAGGGAAGCACCACCGCAGCCTCTAACGCCACCACAAGTGGTGGAGCACCCTTCCCGAGGCAGCCCAGTGGCTGCCAATACCTCAACGACGGCAGCAAAGGTCCCGATTATGGTGGAACTTGAAACCCCACATGTCGAGACCAATATGCGATCGTCAAACATGCCTGTAACGGAAAATCTGATAGCTCAGAGGCAAATGATTGAGCGGATTGTGGAAGTCAAGTTCACTCAGTATGGAAAAGGTATCACCACTATAGACGTGTATAGTCTGCCATATCTTCTTCACCACCGATTTAAGAAGCTCTCACCAGACTGTCCGAAGGCTCCTAAGCTACAGAAGTTCAAGGGCAGAGTTCTCTGCAAGCACATTTGGCGTACTACGTAACGGCCATGGGGGAGTTGCCGTTGGATGAATCGTATCTCCTTCGCTATTTTGCCACATCTCTCACGGGTACTACTTTTTTAATAGTACTTGAGGCTGAAGTCTAATTCGGTGGTTGATTGGGCTGATGTGCAAAGGAAATTTCTTGACCGGTTCTAGACTGCCGAGCGCAAAGTTTCCTTGGCTGAATTATGCCTCTTGAGACAGAAGAAAGGGGAAATAGCTCTGGGCTTCATCAAACACTAGAGAGATTTCAGCATGCTGTGCGATAATCCTCCTGCTCAGGAGGATGCTATTATTATATGCTAGAAAGGCTTGGCCGCGGAAATTAGTGAGAAACTCCTTGGTACCAACATCAAAGGATTCGATCAATTGAATTCGATTGTCGTTGAGATAAAAATGTTTTTCGTTGACAATCCCGGCTTCACCTCGACCAAAAGCAGATCGTTAGAAGATCGCAGTGCTAGCGGGAAAGAGATGAACGCATTGGATTTCTCTCCACTAAATGGCAAATATGAAGGAGGAAATTCGCATACTTCTGGCAAGAAGCTTGCGGGCAAAGCATCGGCCATTGCTTTGGAGGAGCATCTGAAAATGTCGTATTCCTTCAAGAAAGAACATACAAAGGGGGTCTTTTGGCTTTGCATGAGATAGCGGTTGAGTCATGTCGGAACTGTGGAAGCCCGCGAATGTGAGAAAGTCAAATGAACCCAATTACTACATGTATCATCGCATGTTGGGTCACGTCATACAAGATTGCTATGTCTTCAAAAGCATAGAAGAAAAGCTGATCCAAGAGAGCACCATTAATATGCAAGGTCATCGAGTGAAGCCGCCTCAGCCCCATGTCGGACCGACGTAGAATGTTACTGTCACTGTGCTTTATAAGATCTCTGAAACAAAAAGAAGGAGATCGACAGTTAACAAGTCTGTTCCAGTTACCCATGGCAGCACCAATGCATCAGAGGCCAGACCTTCGCACAGGCGGCATGATACTTTGTCGGGTTACGCCCAATCTCAAGTACCCGAGTGTCTAGCAGGTTGGAGGAGCATCCATAGAATTGAAAAGGAGATTATGCGGTTGCAACAAGAGCAGCGGGAGCTATTGCAGTTCTTGAGACATGTGGATCAGTGGTTGGCCATGTTTTCTTTTCTGTCGTGTGCAAGGGAATCTACCTCAACACATATGCAAAACATGGAGGAGCCAGTAGGCACCCACATCACACCAAGATCTGGAGGTTGGTTGTCTGAAGTGTCATTAGACTCATCTGATGACGAAGCACATCATAGATCATATTCCTTTCCTCGCCATAGGGCTCTAGACATCTTCCATGTTTGCAGCCAGAAGGGGTTGATAAACCTCCCGGCACCAAGAGATGATGAGGCGATAAGCACAATGCATCAGCATGGCTATTGCCTGTACCACCAGTCGGTAGGTCATGTCATCTAGGATTGCCAGACCTTTAAAGACATTGCGGAGAATTTGATCACTCAGGGAGTGATAAAGGCGGATGAGCATCTAGCAAACTCCCCACAACATCATATAGGGAGTGAATTGAACTTCTCTGCAAATGTGATACACACATTAGTCTCCCTCACATTCTCCGAGCCAGGGGCTGAAGAAGTCGATCCCAGCCAGGCCTGGGAAGGAGGCCAAACACACCCCTGAGCAAAGCCAACAAGGCAGAGCTAAGAAAAAGAGCTGTAAAGTCGATCTCAAGGCGAATGTTGAAACAAACAAGCAAAAGGCCATTGAAGAAGCTATAATGGTCCAAATGCCCCATGATCCGCGTGTCGACATGGCAGAATATGAAGAATTGCCACCTGAGATAATTTAACAAGCAATTAATGTCACATTTCAGGTGCAATATGAGGAATCTGACTGGGTCAGGTTAACTCCCAGGAAAAGCCACCAACTCAAATCTCCTAAGATGCCAGCTCAGACCGAAAAGCATGGTTTTGGAGACAATTCCATCTCAAAGTCAAAACCAATAGTGCCCTCTTCGCAAGATGCGACACGAGCCAAAAAATAGGAGAAGAATAGAAGGAAGAGTATTAAGAGGAGGTTGAAGAAGCAGGCAGAATAGGCTGTCACCATGGAAGCCTTTAAAGAATGAACTTCCCTCCAAAAGTTGTAGAAACTCATTGATGAGTTGGAGGAGTGTGTCCCCCTCATCCTACTCGGGTTGTCTCGCTAAACAAATACATTCTCTGGGAAGAAATGGAGCTCAAAACTTTCTTAAAGAGTTGGCTCCGTCAAGTTTACCAGCGAGCAAAAGAGGGAGAGAAACTCCCGATCCCTGAAGATTTGGCCGTATTGTACAAGAATGAGAAAATCACCATTGAGAAACTTGAAGAAATGTTTAAGAGCTTCTCATGCAATATGGTGTCTATTCCACCACCTCAGAACATCAACTCTGCTCAAGAGGGTGAGTTCATAGTGAATAGACCCAAGTGAAAAGTAGCGCTGGTAATGTATCAACGTTGCCAGGCGGAAGAGAGAGGCCGAGGTCGAGGTAGAGGCCGCGGGCGAGGAAAGATATCAAACCTACTTAACAGTAAAAGCTTCAATTTTGCAAATCCTGATAAGGTAATTGCTTTTTGAGGAGAAGAATTGGGCCCTATCCCTGTGGTTGAAGTACGGGGTAGTGTCTTTGAATTCGACCCCTCTGGCAAGGAAGAAGAGCTTGCGGCCCCAACAGTGCAAGACAATCTCCCTGATCAAGTTGGTCCTTCTAGCGAGGATAGTCCTGGTCACCTACCGCCATCATCAGAAGAAGAGTCTCTGGATCCGTTGTTTTGAGAGAGGCCAGGCGAACTGGGTAATGCGGGGAAACCCTCTGAGGAGGAGAAGCCCGGTGGCTCCCAGATTGCCTTGACGGAAATGATCCCTTCATTGGAAAAAGCTTGTGCTCGGGCAAATTGCAAAATATTTCAACACATGAAGCGATTCCCTACAACCATTACTATTTGGGAAGCTATTGCCTAGAATAAAGAGTTAAGGGAGGCTCTTATAAAAGTCCTTCAGGAGCCTTAAGTTTATGAAGCCCACATTGCCGAACTGCAAGCTCAAGCTTATGAAGTGTTTGTAGCAAGTGTCACATTTTTTGAGGACATGTTGTTGTCTTCTCCATGCCATAATCGTCCACTATACATGTAAGGGAAAATTATTGGTCATGAAGTAAATCAGATTTTGGTACATGCTGGTGCAACCGTCAATATTACATCCCTGAAGACATTCAAGTCCCTGTATTTGATGCCTTACCTATAGAGGGTAACTGCTGTAAAGATCTCTGGATTTAATCAAAACTCGGAAGATGCTCTTGGCAAGGTTGATATGGAGGTGGTCCTAGATGACTTTGTTACTGAGGCCACATTCTATATCATCAATTGCAACACATCATACAAAGTTCTATTAGGGAGACCTTGGTTACATGAAAATTGGGTCGTTTCCTTAACTCTACATGAGTGCATAAACTACGCCAAGAACGGTGAACAACATACGATCTTTATTGATCGAACACCTACTCAGCCAAGTGAATGCAACTTGATGGATGCCTTTTTATATTTTGGGGAGCCTGTTGCATTGCCGATTGCCAAGACCAAAGACAAGGGCAAATAAAAGTTATTTTCAGAAGAAGAAAATGAAGCGGAGCTTTTCGTAGTCAAAGAAGATATGGCCAAGCTGCATAGACTGAGACTTCGGACCCCAAATACCAAGGCAACTTGTCTTGAAAGATGAGATATCAACTTTGAGGCTAACCTTATTAGCCGAGCCATCAACAAAAGTATCCCTCTGCCACCAGGATCCATGTAATTTCCATTTGAAAGAGAGGAGCACAATATGGAGCAATTGAAAACCTTCATAGTTTCCTATCAAAAGAAAATGAAGAACAAGAATAAGAGGGATAAACCCATTATCTTTTACAAAGGGGATATAGTCTCATAGGGACCTCCCAAAGATGACTTCTGCTGGAATGTCTTGGCTGATTCTACTCCAGAGCCAGTCCAAGAAATGAACGATATGCCCGAAAATATCAAGGAAATGTGCAGAAAGCAAAGAATTCCTCAAACACAAAACTCTGTGAGGCGGGAATATTTCCGCCAATTGTGATACCCTTCACAGGTCAGGAGGCAATCGCCTTTCTCCGCAAAAGACACGAGAGGGCATGGATGTCAGTAGCAAGATGATTTCCAAGTCTACTGCACCGTCAATGTCATAGGGCTGCTCTTACCCTCCAATAGTCAAACAAATGATGAAGCTAAGTTCGATAGCTCTGATGAGGAGAGGGAAGAAATGGCAACACTGCCCTCTTCCGACATGCTCGACCTATCCTCTGACACTAAAAAAAAGTCTAGCCCAATTGACTCTTCAACAAGAAGAGGACGAAGAAGATGCTGGGTTTCTTGACGTTTACGTCGCCAACACTGATGACGAAGAAGACTTCATTGATCTATAGCCGGCGCTGCGCGAGCTTGAAGATGGTGGTCAGGCAAATGTAGATGAATTAATGGAAATTAATCTTGGGAGTGCAGACGACCCTCGTCTAATTTTTGTCAGCGCACTCCTATGCCAAGAAGAGAGGCAAGCATACGAACTGCTCCTTTTGGAGTTAAAAGAACGTTTTGCCTATACTTACAAAGACATGCCCGGGCTGGACCCTTCGGTGGTTGAACATGAGCTGGCGATAGCCAAGCCGGTTAAACAAACTCAAAGGCAAATCTGCCATGAGCTCTAGACGGTAGTAAATGCCGAAGTGGATAAGATGGCAGCTGTTGATTTCATAGAACCCTACATGTATCCAATATGGCTTGCCAATATTGCTTTGGTAAAGAAGAAAAATGGCCAGATGCGAGTTTGCATCGACTTCCGGGACTTGAATAAGGCATGTTCTAAGGATGACTTCCCTGTTACGATTACCGAAACAATGGTGGATATGACTACGGGACATGAGACTTTGTCCTTTATGGATGGGTCGTCATGTTATAACCAAATCTGAATGACGATCAAAGATAAAGATCACACCGCTTTCCGAGCTCCTAAGGGGATCTTTAACTACAAAAGAATTTCGTTTGGTCTGAAAAATATTGGTGGTACATATCAGAGAGCTATCACCAAGATTGTTGACGAGATGTTGCATGATCTTGTGGAATGTTATGTGGATGATTTGGTCGTCAAAACAAAGAGACGAGAAGATCATTTGATTAGCTTACACTGAGTCTTCGAAAGACTGCGGCAATACAAACTCAAGATGAACCCCATGAAGTGCGTCTTTGGCATTACAAGCGGGAAATTTCTGGGCTTTATCGTCAGATATCGGGGGATAGAAATAGGCCCCGTTAAAATCAAAGCAATCAGGGAACTGCCACCTCCTAAACACCTGACAGAGCTCACATCCCTTCAAGGGAGACTCGTCTATATCACGCGATTCATTTCAAACCTCTCTGGAAGGTGCATGCCCTTTAGGAGGTTGATGAAAAAGGGTGCACCCTTTTATATGGGACCAAGAATGCTAGAACACCTTTGAACAAATCAAGGAATATCTTTTCGCTCCTCCCGTACTAGAGGCACCTGTCAAAGGAAAACCGTTCATTCTCTATATTGCTGCGATGGATGTTTCTCTTGGGGATTTACTAGTACAAATTAACGAGGAAGGCAAAGAGTAGGCGTTATACTACATTTGGTCCTGAACACCAACATTCTCCCATGGAGAAAGTGTGTTTTGCCCTGGTGTTTGTTGTCAAAAAGATGAGACATTATCTCCTAGCACACCGGGTGGGGCTAATATCAAAATGTGATCTTCTCAAGTTTCTCCTTAGTTAGCTTGCATTGACAGGTAGACTTGGAAAATGGGCTCTCTTGCTTATCGAGTTTGACATTACCTTCATCCCAGAGAAGGCAATCAAGGGACAAGGGATGGCAGAATTTCTTGTAGCACATCAGGTTTCATAGGACTCTCTGTTAAACACTGAACTACCAGATGAGGAGATACTCGTGTCTCAGCGAGGAACACAAGATCATAGTCCGGATGCCTCATCGTTCGAAGAGAAAGATGTCTTTACACTTGATCTTTCTTTTTGGGAGCTATATTTTGATGGGGCCTCCCGAATGGTCAAGAAGGTGGACGGTACCATAGACCTCATATCTGGGGTGAGTCTAGTTTTGTGACTCCCCAGGGAGGAATCCTCCACAATTCTTGCGCTCTCATGAAGTCATTAACCAACAATGAGGCAGAATACGAGGCTCTAATTGTTGGGCTACAGATGACCCTAGACAAGGAATCAGGTGCATTAAGGTCTATGGAGACTTGTAACTAGTCATCCGACAAATTCTAGGTGATTATGATGTCAAGAAACATGAATTAATCTCTTATCATGCCGCTGTCATTAGGCTCAAGGAAAAGTTCTATCTATTTGATATAGACCACATTCCCCGGTGGAAAAACTCTCAAGCAGATGCCTAGTGTTGCACCCACTATTTGTCTCGGATAAATTAAGATATTACCCTCGAGTCGGTCGGGGTTCACTATTCGGCGTATCGCCACTCCGTGGAATATTTCCACACATCGGGACTTTGTAACCCGTCTATTTCTGCAAGTATAGACTCCTCGCAGCAAGCGAGGTGGTCGGGCACTGGATCAAACTACCACGATTGTCAGGATCTCGTGGTTCTGGGCAAAACCCTAAAAAAGGGGAGGTTTTTATCCCTTGGGTGCTCAACATAAACAAAGAAAACCTTGCAGCAAGAAGGAGGGAGATGCAAAGGGTGGTGTAGACACCGCCGAAGAAGCCCCACGCACGTGTACCACTCAACCCGGACGAGCACAAATTCCCTCTTCACGGCCCACTGTGCGAAGAAGACAAACAACGAATAAGAAGGCGCGCTTCTCTCCTCTCCACGTGGCGCGCTGCAGCAACAAGCCCTAAAACCCCGGGGGAGAGGATTTTTTTAAACAAAGGGGGGGTAGAAGAACCTGTCCAGGGGTAATTTGTGCAATCCATCAAAGCCTATTTCAGAAAGTGCCACAGCTTCTTCTCACAAGCGAAACAAGGGAGACTCCCGACCCTGGACAGGTCCGCATAGAGTCGGGCGGCCTTGCCCGGGGTCCTTTGACCCCGCCCATTCTCCCTCCCGCAAAGGAAAAAAATAGAGAAAAGAAAAAAAGTGGAAAAAGGACCCTCCCGGGATCATTTCTTGCCCTTTCACCCCGTACGAGTTCAAACACCTCTGGGTAGCCCTCCACTTCTATAAATAGACCCCCTGGTGTCCAGAAGAATAGAGGGGTAAAGGAAGAAAAGCATTGGGCATCGACGTACCTGAGAAGAAACTTGTTCGTTGTTTTGACCCTTGAGGGGTAGGTATTGTGCCCCCTTTGTGGGCTATGTTTGTAAGTTTCTACGTCTTGGGACGGCTAAATTATGTAGTTCCGCCCCTATAATGGGAGAATTACGGAAATGTCCTCCCTGGGATTGCGAGAAACAAAAGTCTTGTTGTTTGCAGTTTTACCCTGCAATCCTTTGTAATTGGGGCTACGTCCCTACTTCCCGCGTTAGTGCGAATATCTGTGATGTACAGTCGACGACTCGCCGACAACCCTTGTACCCACTTGGGCCCTAAATGTATTTGGTGTACTCTACAGATTTTCTCTGCACACCGATCAAGAAAAAATATAAGAAAAAAATCCTCGACTTTCGGGAATTGCATATATGCCCCTCCTTTGGCAAAATCGACGCGTGTGCGCCTTCTATGAAGCCCCTTGTCACTCCTTCGATTTAGGGACACTGTCAGCTCAATCCAACGCTTGGGTGTCACCTCAAACCTAGATCTGTGTAGGGTTTGGTAAAATTATCGAAATATTCCTGTGACCTAGAAACTGCAATCCCCTAAAACCTTTCACGAATGGTCTCAACACCTTGGAAAGTCAAGGATCCTACCCTACTTTCTTTCCAACTCAGAAATTTCAGAAACGCCCCTGGCCTGTAAAATTACCAAAATAACTCTGGAAACATAAAATTACCAAAATACCCCGAGGTCCAAGAAACCTCCCGCTGCTTCAAAAATGCCTATGGTTTCTGCAGAATTACATTCATACTCCTAAATTCTAGGGTTTTGCCTGAACTTAAGAGGCCTTTGATGAACCCCTAGTTTCGACAGTCTGTAGGTGGTGAATGAGTGGTAATTGTGAGTCACTCAAGCGAGCATGCCCTCAATATCAGAACTTATGTAGAGGACTTCAAGATTTCTTTGACAATCAAACAAAGGTGTTCGGACGTTAGGCCGATGTAAATCAACACTGACTGCGGTCAGTGGGGATAGATCCAGCACCCGAACCCAAATCGTCTGATACGATGCGCACCCACGGAATAAACCCTCATATAAAAATGTTTCTTTTCAAAAAAAACACCGACAAATTTTGAAAATACATATTCCGTGGCCAACACCTGGCTAAATTGGCTTCGGTCATAAAACTTCCGCCTGAGGGCAAGGTAGACATCAATGTCAATCACAGAAGATTAATGCCAATTGTGTTGGACGAAGAATCTGGTCTCACCGTCTATGAGGTCAACAATGTTGAATAAGATAGTTTTGTCGAGGAGGAAGACTGGTGGGAACCCATCGTAAAATTCAAGAATGGATGGATTCCTCCCGAGCGGGCCCAGAGAATACAACTATTGCGCAGGGCAACTTCATATGAGTTGATTGAGGGTAGCATTTTCAAGCTTGTCTATGAGAAAGATAGATCAGTTCTTCCTGGTGTGTTTCACTGAAAGAAGCTAGAATGATAATGCAATAGGTCCACTCAGGGTTATGCGGTGCTCACCAGGCAGGGGTCAAAATGAAAACTAGCATTAAGCTCAAAGGGTTCTATTGGCCAACTATGTATGCTGACTGCAGCCAATATGCTCGCTTATGCCATCAGTGTCGGGCATTTGGGCCTGCTCCTAGAAGACCTCCTAATTCATTGCATCCTACAGCTCTTACATGGTCGTTTGCAGAGTGGGGAATGGACATCGTGGGACCATTCCCACCATCTTCTAGAGGCCATAAATTCATTTTGGCCACTACAGGTTATTTCTCGCGATGGGCTTAAGCTATTCCCCTTCGAGAAGTGACTAGTGAAGTCGTTGCCCGATTCGTCAAGCATCATATAATCTATATATTCAACACTCCTAGTCGAATCATGTCGGACAATGACACTCCTTTAGAAAACAAAATAACATATCAATTGGCAGCCAAATTCTATATTGATTGGCGGGTGTCGTTTGTCTATAATCTCCAAGCCTATGGTATGACAAAAGCTTTCAATAAAATCCTATGCAAACTCTTGGCCAAGATCGTGAATGGATGCAAAAGAGACTGGGGTGAGAAGGTGCATGAAGCTTTATGGGTGTACAGAACGGTGTATAAAACTCCTACAGGTTGTTCGCCATTTTCCCTAGTCTACGGGTCAGAAGTAGTAGTGCCGATTGAAATCGAGCTTTCATCCTATCGCGTGGTAGTGCACGCTGGGTTACCGGGTGAAGACCAAAGTGAGGTCGAAAGAAGGCTCGAAGAATTATCAAATTTGGAGGGTAAAAGGTTGGAGGCTTATAAACATCTCCAAGTATAACAAACTTGAATGACGCGAGCTTATACTTGTAAAATCAAGGGCATTCAAAAGAGGCGATCTCGTCATGATAAAAGAGAAAGAAATCCTGGCAGGAAGGTCTAGTGGCAAGCTTCAGCCCAACTGGCGTAGACCCTACATCATTCAAAAGGTCTATGAGGGGGTTGTGTATACTGTTGTCGATATTAAAGGAAACAATTCTTTCCCTCCGCTCAACGACAAACATATGAAATTGTAGTATGCACCAGAGCATTAGTTTGTACAACGATTCTCCTGAGACATGTCCCCGCCTGGGAAGGATTGGTCATTAAAAAGGGGGGGGGGGAGGTATCGTTATTTCTCACCACCTTTGTCCTATCGCGACAAATATCATGACTGAGTTCTTACCCCAAATTCAAATTTCTTGACCACAAACCACAAAGGTCAGTCAACTCAAATTCACATTCTTGATCACAAACAGTTTCCGAAATTCAAGTTCTTGACCATAAACCACAAAGGTATGTCAACTCCAATTTCAAACCCTTGACCACAAATCACAAAAGTCTGTCAATTTCGAATTTAAATTCTTTGACCACAAACCACAAAGGTCGGTCAACTCAAATTCAAATTCTTGACCACAAACCATGAAGGTCGGTCACCCCAAATTTAAACTCTTCACCATAAACCACAGAGGTCAGTCAACTCCAAATTCAAACCTTAACCACGAACCACAAAGGTTGGTCAACTCCAAATTCAAACTCTTAACCACAAACCACAAAAGTTGGTCAACTTCAAATTAAAACTATTGACCACAAATCACAAAGGTAGGTCAATTCACATTCGAATTTTTAACCACAAACTATAAAGTTCGGCCAACCCAAGTTCAAATTCTTGACCACTAACCATAAAGGTCGGTCGACTCAAGCCTAAATCCTTGGCTAACAAACTAGCAAGGCCACCCCCCCCCCCCCCCCAAAAAAAAAAAAAAATCTTATTTTAAAGCCCTGGCTATCAGGCCATCAAGGTCAGCCAGTTCCTCAAACCCCAACTTCAAAGTCCTCGTTGCCCATGCTGTCAAAGCTGAGCCAACCCTAAATTTCGGTCCACGAATTCTTTTCGTCCCACTGACATTTCCATTAGTGCCTCGGCGGACTCTGTCATTTCCATTAGTGGAATGCCTGAGGGTAAAAATGTCAAAAAATTCGACTGAGGTGAAAACCTGAAAGGGCGTCTCAGGCAAAAATGGATAACCCCTTGGTGTGAAAACATGCAGGGATGTATCGAAAAAGGCTAAAGGAGATCAACTTCGGCGAAAACCCGCAAGGGCGGTGAAGCAGGTAATATGAAAAGAAAAAAAAGAAAAAAATAAAGAAAAAAGAAAGAAGAAGAAGATGAAAGTTATGGAGGCAACAAATTAGCCAAGACTCTCAATTCTTTCTTTCATTCATCAATAAAAATGAAACCTGAGACAAGCCCCCGAGATAACTGTCAGATTGATGAATGTTGAACAAAATCAAAAGAAGCTAACATCCAGGTGCAAGGGATGCAATCAACTATATGCAAAGGCGTCCCACAAGAAAATCTTCATGCAAAGGGAATAACTCGAGACAGTCGAGGCTCTATCTTCTCCAATTCTGCAACATGAGCCTGCTTCGAGAGAATGTCCTCCTGGATCATAGCAAAATCTCGGGACATAGTCTCCGTCTCGGTCTATGCCCGACGCCTCTCTTCCTCACACTCCTTGGAGGCCGCCATCAATTTTTGGGCCTTCTCCATCAGAGCTTGCACTTTATGTTTCAACACCTCTGCTTTGGTCAGTTCTTCTTGACCACGAGTGCGGGTTGTCTCAACTTGGATGCCCTTCTCAGTCAGGGCTATGCCTAGCTTTGAAAGCTCCTCCTTTTCCTGTTGAATTACCACCAAAGTCTCCGCCTTCCACTTCTGGACAGCGTGGAGGTGAGCAAATACCTTCCAAAGAGCAATCAAGGCGGACATCCAATTCTCTTTGGGGAGTCCCAACCCGTGGTATCCCCGGGTGTAGCTCTCGAGACTGCTCCTCAAGTTCTCAATTGAAGGGAGGAGATTCTACTGAAGCAATGGTTGTGGATTTTGAATTATCATGGTAGCCACGTCAGCACCTACTAGCTGGTTGCAGAATGTCGGACCATTCGACATCCAGGGCAGGAAAAGTTGGAGTCTCTTTCAAGGCCTAGCTAGTTGGGGCTGAAAATGCAAAAAAATGGAAGCAAAAGAAGTGAGGATAACTACACTTGTAAAAAAAAGAGAGGAAAAGTGTAGAATTCTAACTCAGCCTCCCCGAGTTTGTAATTAAGGCAGAGCTGGGTCCAGAATCAATCCTTGGGGAAGCCTTTTCATGTGGATTAGAGATATTGCTAGTAGCAGCCGGAGGCTTTGAAGATAATAATGGAAGGTCTTCCACCGGCTAAGCCTCTGTGGTGACACCCTGTGCAAATGAAGGACACATATAACTCGATGGAGTATATTTACTGAAACAATGATGATAATGGTGAATATTGAGGCAGAAGATACCTGACCCCATGATACTCCTCTCTACATAAGCAACGGGGAGAGTCGGCTTTACGGAAGTAGATGCCCCAGGAAGGGCAGCTCCTTCGCAAGATGTCCCGATGGCACCCTGGGACTGTGTGGCCCCAAGAACCTCCACCATCAGCTTTGGTAACCTCATAGGCAGAGGAGCTGAAAGAAATATACATATAACATTTGGGGTTATACTCAGCCAAAAAATCCAATGCACTAAGCATAAAAATGTGCATCCATCCGGGGGGTTACCTTCGGCAAGAAAAGTCACAGACGGAAGTGCTGTTGGAGATAAAGACTCAATGTCAACTTCAACAGTGCTCCCTTGACCCTCCGAAGGGATCTGCGTAGGCATGCCTTGATCAGAGGTCTTCGGGATCAAAAGAGCTTGTTGTGCTGTGGCTTGCTTGCCAGCTGTGTTCAAGCAAATGTGATAAGGACGAGCAATTCAAAGAACGAAAGAAAAGAAATATACAGATAAGTCTAGGCCACGATACTCACAAGGAGGAATGTCCATCCCAGGGTTTACCAGGCTGATGGTGCAAACTAGAAACCCCGGTGCGAAAGGCGGGATGACAACATTTGGTGTTTCTATATCCCCATGGCTATTCTCAACTGTAGCATTACTAGTAGTTGTACCATCGATCCCAACCCCCATATCATCATGGTAATCGGGAAGCTCCCCGCTTGGGCCGGATTTGATGAGTTTAGAGAACATGCTCATAGAGATGGACAAATCCTCAGCTGCACAATTCATAACATGAGGAAATAAACAATGGAATAAGAAAATAGGCAGGCAAGCCTAAGAAATCAGCTGTGTATTCATCTGAAACAACTTTTATTTCTCCACTTTCAGGTGAGTTCTCGGAAGCAGACGAGTTCTGGCTATCAGAGGAACAGTTAGAACTCCTCTCCAGAGGAGGAGCTAGAACTCTCGCTATTAGAAGAAGCAGAAATCCTCTCACTGGAGCGAGACTTGGAGCCCCCCTTGTCAGCATACGGATCTGGAGCATTTTCCATTTGTTCCCCTATAGCACAAGGGTAATTGCTGTTAATCTTTCCAGATTGTAGGAGGGAGAAATGACATGAACATACCCAATAATTGGTTCATGAAATCCCCATCTGTCTTGGTAAAGGAGATGCGTCGATGATCGGCGTATAGTCATTAGTGAGACGAGCTACCTCTTCAAGATCCAATTCACCCTCAACCACCTCGGGTTGGAAAGGTACACCTCTTAGAGGTGGGGAAAAAGTCATTGCTGTCCCGACACCTGGAGGATCTGGAATGAAACAAGGGAAGTTAAAACTCCAACAAGGGATTGAAGACGAATTCCAAACCAGTGGCAAGTTAATCCCTCACTCGATGCTTCACCATCAGTGGGCATCACTTCCCCAGTTTGCGGGCGAGAAGTGGGTCGACCATCTCTCTTGCAGTCTTCACCCCTTTGCCTTTTTGAAGAAGTCAGAGGTTCATTGGATCCCCCATCTAGAGAGCTTTCCACAGGAGAAGTGGTATCATTCCTAATTCTTGAAGAAGTCCGCTGCAAAACACAAAAAAAAGGAGGGGCGACTTTTAGAACACACACACACACACACACACACACACACACACACACACACACACATATATATATATTTATATACATGTGGGCCAAGAAAGGAGGTAGTGAACGAGATCCTTTACCAGAAGAGCCTAAAGGCTTGGGCGGCTCTAGGGATGTAAATGGATCGGGTTCGGCTCGGACAGATCAATGCCATACCCTATCCGTAAAAAATTTACAAATATCATACCCGTATAGTACCCTATTATTTTCGCGGGTATGGATACGGATATATCCGTCACGGGTATGGATATACCAGCGGATATCCGTATCCGTTTATAAAACATGAGTCCATGTCCGCATTCAAGGAAATGTGAGATTTATGAGAATTGGAAAAATAGAAATCCGGTCAATTCTTTCCTTTCCAAAATAATTTTTATGTTTTATAAAAACGTCTTTACAATTTTAGCAAGAAGTCTAAATTCACAAACCTAACAAGATGGGCAACATGTTCAATTCATGTCAAAATTATAGGCCTAACATGCACAATGAGTTACTAAGAATAGGTTCGGATCGGGTATGGGTTCGGGTGCACTAAATCCATACCCTATCCGAATATGAAATAGGTAGTTTAAATATATCCAAACCCGAATCCATATCCGTTTATTCGGGTATTAGCCGACCCATTACGGGTCGGGTGATGCGGGTAATCGGGTTTGCGGGTATTTTTGACATCCCTAGGCGGCTCTAACACTATGGCCTCAGGCTTTACTCTAAGCACACGGGCAACTCTTCTTACGGCTTCAATGGTTGTCAAGGCATCTAAGGCGACAAAGGCGGTGGCCCACCGCCTGACTGCTTAGGCGACAAGGTGAGACGCCTAGGTGAAGCCTAGTTTATATAACTAAGTACAATGCAAGAGAACTATTACTATACATTTTCTACATATAAGTTCTATCTTAGTTAATAGAAAATTTGATATTCACAAATCTTCAACATATATCTATATTTTAAAAAGTAAAAATAGAAAATAGCAAATAAAAACAAATTAATAAGGAGAAAATTAATAAGAATTTGCGAACACATGTCAATCAATACACATTTTAATCTAAAATTTGGTATTCAAATAGTTATTCTCTATATTAAAAGGAAGCATAAATGACACTTTTTTTGGTAAATTATAAGCACATCAACATAATATTTTCATAATTTTCTACTTGTGAATTATCAAAAAGAGAAAAAAAATAGTACTAGCTTCAAAAAGTGCACCAAGCAAATATGAATCGATGTCCTTAAGAGGAGGGAAGAGGAACTGACAGGGAGAAGAATACGAGAGAAAGGGGAAAGAGACATGAAAATTTTTTCTTCTCTTTCCAATCTTGACATAACATTTGTCAAGTTTTCAAAAATATTCTTAAAATTTTACCAAAATATTGAAACCTACCTCAAAAGAAGGAGTGGATGTCCTGCCAAGGCAGGCAAAGCAGGCCCAAGCTGGCTTATGTACACCAAGGTAGCCAGGTGAGTGTCTTAATGGGCTGCTCGCCTAGGCGCCTGGTCGCCATGGGCGCCTTGGAGCACCTTGCCACCTAGGCCTTGAAAACAATGACGGCTTCTTGGATGTCTTTTGGTGTACGAGCCTCCTCTACGTAGGAAATGTACTCTACTGAACCAGTGGAGCCAATAGCATTTTTGATGTGGGCTCTCCATCCTCAAATGACAGAATTGACAAAGGTTTTCTTCGGGCAACCGGCTCGTCAAATAATCTTTTTTTTGAAGCCACAATCTGCACGAAAATACTCCCACCATGAATAGGCTCTCGAGGAACTAGGGGTGCAGTCTCGCCGAGAAGGAGGGGCTGTAGAAGTCTTCATGACAGTTCTTTTCAAAGGCTTGATATTCCTGCTATACGAAGTCCGGTCGATTGGGCTAGACTGCTTCTCTTGCTTCCATATGGCTGAAATCCTTTTAATACTATCAACAACCCCAGAAAAGTGAGTACGAATGAAATGTGAATTGAGAAACAAAGGAGGTAGCTCCTCCTTCCGCAAACGTTGCTCTTTCGCCTCCCTCAAAACATGTGGAGGTTGTTTGGAAATGTTGCTGCTTTTGAACCACCACCAAACATAAAAGACATCAAAACGGCTGTGGCGGGTCTTTTTCCTTTCTACAAAAGAAGTCTCACCATACAACTGAAACCAAATGTACATCTTTGCACTTGTACTGCCTGGAAGTCATGGTGAATTCAGAGTTAGGAGGAATCCCTTGATCATACCTGAAATTCTGAGCAAATCGGTGCGGGTAATAGGGCTCGAGGAAGGTCGTACTAGCCCGGTGAAACACCAAAACATTAGGGCGAGTACAATACACCCACTCAACATAGGCAAAGAGTGAAATCTCCTCGTGGGTCGACAATTTGCTAACAAAATAGTCTTGCTCTGTTACAAGGAAAGGCCGGAAAAGATGAGAGCAATGTTCAAAGTCCAGCCCTGCTCTGCCTCTGGTGGGAACAAAAGATGCAGCCCTACGTGCATCGACAAGTTGGGTGAACATATCTTGATCAGGCTTGCCATAGAATGCAAATATCAAGGGAGCCATGGGGTTAGGCAGCATTGACCTTTGTGAAAACTCTGGAAAGAGTAGTCCAGTCCATACACTCAAATAATGGGTAAGCAGCAAAATGCTCTTATCCCGGGGTGACGAGTGGGTGGTCAAGCCCCCAAGCAAATGATATATATTAGGCCATGCCGTTGGAGTAACTATAACTCTCTGTCCACAGGTCATTAAGCATGTTGGATAAATGACCTCCGCCCGAAGAAGACCCTTCTCACCACCGGGAATAACAAAGATGGCTATCCAATAAGTAAGGTAGGCTACCAAATATGTGATGGGCGGAAGTTTACACGGATTCCATCTCCTTTCGGCCGCATATGCATGGCGAGGGTGCTGTCGAAACTTTATCTCTATTTCTTTGTACTAGTCTAGAGGCTAGTAGCTCTGCAAATTCCTTGTAGCAACAAAAAGGCCCGTTATAAAAATGCCGAACCCAAGCATTTAAAGTCACCCCGACTGTATGAAAAGGCCTTTTCTTGCCCACTTGGGCTAGATCTATCTAGGTCTTCATCAAAGACCTGTAGCAATATGGAATGTGATATCTTCCATCGCCAAAAGAATGGTTGCGATGCAAGTCATCCAGAGACACTTTGTCATAAGCTCCGTCACAGACAGACAAACCAGAAATTCACCAAGGCCATTTCACTTTTTGCATTGACAAAAGTGTTCCAATGGCGGTTGATCCTCTCCACTAAACCCAGAAGACCAGCGTGGCATGGATATTGATATAAGGCTACTGTCACGATATAGCGGATCCCTGCCTTATCAAGTATTCCACTGAAGGACGCCCATCAACTATTTGGTAGCCCCTTGATGATAATGGACCATTTCCCATACCAGCTAGGGACTTTAAATCCAATGATTCTCTCAATTAAGCATTCATGGTCATAGCCATCACTGGCATACTGTGTTCCCAAAGGTGTCAAAACCATCCTCTTAATTTCAAGCTTGGTGTCTCTATGCTGGCCATACAGATCCCAAATAAGTGGTGACAAAGACACATTTCGGGTCTTGAAATTTTCAAAGTCAGTAAAAAGTCTAGGGTCTTCTGATCTGGGAACTGTGGCTGCCGTACAAAGTCTTTAGGATAACTCGGATAGGACAAAGTACAAGTGCCCTGCATGCTATTCCATCTTGATAAAATAGCCCTCTCCAGATTGCATCATTCAGTTAAAAGGAGCGTATCATCAGTCTCCATGCCCGGGGGAATATAACTCTGGATGAACGGAAAAAGATAACGATCAAGTTGGAAATGAGACAAATACTCTTGATCGGTCATATTTGTAGATGCCATTCTCCTTAGAAATTCTCGACGAGTCGACAACACCCCCTCTAGAGTCCGCCTCATTAGTCGACCCTTCTGCAACCCAAGTCTGACCGTAATCCAGAGAGTCGACAGTCTCTATAGTAATTGTAGATGGAGTCAAAGTCAACTTTGGGACTTCAGTGCAGATCACATCATAAGGGTCTTCCTCGCCTCAGGCTGACTTCCGTTTTTGATCATCACTGCCATAACGAGCCATGTCAGGGAATCATTGCAGACTACAAGGAAAAATTTTAAAATAAGGTTGTCCATAAATTTCAGCAAAAACAGGGTGTTAAAGCAAATGCAATCACCTTGTCATGTTAAAAAGACTTGGGGAAAAGAGAAAAAATTTGAAGTGCATGGGTCACCCGCCCTCGCGTCCGGCTCAGAGGAACATCCCGTGGGGGACATTTGTTGAACCCGTTTATTTTTTTTAAATCAATTGAGGAAAATAAAAAAATCAGATTAGTCCGATGATAATCACAAAACGGCACAATGTCCGTGTCGTCACGACACCCGGTCAAACACAAGTCTCGGGAAATCCCATCGGGCATTTAGAGCAACAAAAATGCCCCTGCAGCAAGCGAATCATGTAAGAAAAAAATTCTTTGCGACTTACAAGGTGTCCGAGTTCGACCGGGAAGAAGTTCCAGAAGATCGGAACCTCCCCACGCAATAAGCGGCGCAAGGAGCGGACTAAACTAAGACACAAAACAGCAAGGATGAGTCATTTTCTCCTCTCCACATGGCCAAAGTATAAAAAACCCAAGGAAACACATAAAAATGCGGTTTATATCGGGGCGGACCCCCCTCCCTCATCCGACCTAGGGACACCAGATAGGTCACGGGGCCTATCCGGTTTGGGTAGGTTCTCGGGAAGGCCTATCCGGTCCAGATAGCCCCGCGAAGGACCTATCCGGTCCCGGTTGGCCCTCGGCGGCCTACTCGGATCCAAAAGCCCTCCTTTGGGGACCTATCCGGTCTCGGTTGGCCTCCCGAGGGAGCCTATCTGGTTCGGGTAGGTCCTAAAAGGGATAAGAATTTCCTAAATAGGTATCGTGGGTCCCATTTGACACACACTCGGAAATTTGAACACTTGGACTAATTCGGACTGTGGGAAGTCTTGGAGACTCGGAGTTCTCCACTTGTGCTTTGTTTCTTTTGAAGACCTAGAGCGAGGGTATGTTGCGTATATGCCCCTGCTTTTGCATATATGCCCTCAGGTATATGTTTATGTAATTTGTTTCGTAATTTTCATTGGGAGAAATTATGTAATTTCTTGAATTAATTAGAAATTACAAGAAAAATTTCTCGAATTTACGAGAAAACCCATGTAATGTTCTGTAATTGCAGAAATGTCCTATAATATTTAGAAATTGTAGATATGTCCTGTATTTTTGCAGAAATGTTTTATAAAATCTACAATTTATTGAAAAGTCATGTATTTTATAGTTGAGTCTTGTAAAGTTCTATAATTGTAAAAATACCTTTTTTTAAATAAATGTTCAGGGATTACAAAAATATTCTGCATTACTTGAAATTGTGTAAAGGTCCCTTCAGGGACTTGGGTCATTTCAGAATGCATCTTCGCTCCGTCAAGGATCCAAGAGACCTATGCTAACCAATGCCTTTTTCGCTATGACATATGTAGGCTTGACCCTCCTCTCAGGGATGCCGGGTGTTGCAATTGCAAATGTGCTCTCAATATCAAAGCCGATATTGTAAAGGTCTTTGGTTCTCTTTGATAGTTAATCAAAGCTGTTCGGACTTTAAGTTGATGTAAATTGTTGAGTCCCAAACAGTGACAATCAAGAGGGGAGGGGTGAATTGATTGGCCAATTAAAATTTCTTCCAAGGAAAACAATGATAAGTAAACATATAAGCACTAGACCTTACTCGATCATGATCTCACTTGAATGCTTGTAGATAAAGGTGGATGTTTAATAAATGAAATGGTGTACGCTCAACTCACCGTGAAGCCCACTCGATAATGAATCTGGAAAAACAAACCACAAGTAACACACGGAGTTTTTAGGTGGTTCGGGTACACTGCCGTGTCCCCTACGTCCACCCCTCACACGTGAGGATTAAGACTCCACTATGAAGTGAGCCACACACACACGCTGTGTAGAACAGCAAACACACACACACGCGGCACCCGATCTGGGCTACCAAACATACATACACACACACACGTTCGTGTTTCCAATCACGAACACCACACACAAGAATCTGATTTAAGATATACAACAAATGCACAAGCTCAAGCAAAGGATTTAGAAAATGGAGAGTGAAGAATTGTTTATCGTGGTTGAGGCTCCCCCTTTCACTTCTTTGAAGGTAATTGAATGCTTCTGCAGGAGGAAGATCGATCCTTGAGGAAGAATGAAACTATCTCGCACAAGCAAGGTTGCAGTTTTGATATCCCACGCAGCTTGCTGTTGGGGATGATGTAGAGGCTTGATTCAAGCTTCCTCCCTTCACTTTCGGGGTCAGAACAAGGTGGAAGAAGCCCTTGGAGCTGCTGCTGCGAACCTGCACTCACAAGGGTTGGAAAAATAACACACTCTAGATGCCTCTTGCTACCTAGGGTTTCATACCCCAATAAGATGTATATATATAGAGTTTGGAACGTTCAAAGACACCCTAGAGACCAGATCCACAATACCTGGAACGATTTAGGGAGGTTAGGTTCGATTGGTATGACTTTTGGTGCATGTGCACGCAAGTCAAAAATCACGGCTCGGGTTCGAGACTGAAAGGGTCGACCCTTGGGGTCGACCCTCGTGAGGGTTTTAAGGTTTTTGGGCCAATGGGTCGACCCTTGGGGTTGACCCTCGGGGGTTGTCCGTGCGGGTTTGGAAATGAGTTTTCAGGGGTCGACCCTTGGGGCCGACCCTCGAGTGAATGGGTCGACCCTTGGGGTCGACCCTTGCAGGTATGGTGAAGGAACCCGCCGGGTTTTAAAATAAGTTACCAGGGGTCGACCCTTGGGGTCGACCCTTGCGGCTGGGGGTCGACCCAATGGGTCGACCCTTTCAGCTGGAGATCAAAAACCCAAGTTTACAGAACCAGGGGACCTAGGGGTCGACCCAATGGGTCGACCCTTGTTCCAGAACATCCAAAAGGTTGATAGAAAAGCCCACTAAGTCCAAGAACAAGTCTAGGGGTTTCAAGATGGTTTTTAAAACATGAGAGGGAATGAAACTCAAACCATTTAAATTTAGATAAGTTCTAAACCAATTTAACCCTTGAGATCAAAACAATGAACTTCAAACCACACAGTCAAAAGTCAATATGTTGAAGTCGATCTCACCAACCGTCCTCGAGTTCCTTAAGCACGTTCCTTGCCCTGTAAAGGCATATATTCTGAATTAGATTTAGCATTGTAATTTACGTTCAAAAGCCTTACCAGACGAAGTTACTCTTGTACCTCCAAAAGCTCCAAGTCTACATCAAGGATGTGCATTTCTAAAGCTTTTCATGTTGGAATAACTCAATTTCAATTCACACAAAAATATAGTGTTTGGTCATCATCAAAATCTATTTAGTATACCCACAAGGAGGGGGTTCAACAATCTCCCCCTTTTTGATGATGACAAAATACTACATGCCTTACATAAACATATGACTTCAAAAAGATTTAGCATTTACATTGAATTCCACCTTAAACCTTCATATTAAGAGTAAAACACAAGAAGCATTGTTCAACTCTTCATGCATCACATGAATTGCTCAAGAAGCATTATAATAGTGAAATACAAGACCAGCCAACGATGTGAGATTGATGAACAAAAACACGTTCCAAAGTACTTTGCCGACAACACAGGTTAAATGTAAATAAGGTCTGAGTTCAAGGGCAAATTACAAGATGCAATGCATGAGATGCAACTGAACACAACTTAAATGCAAACTGAAATGCAACAAAACTTAAATGCAACATTGCTAATGAACAGAAAGACGATGAAATCACACATGCATGCAAGCACACAACACACACATAAAATATAAATATAAGTAGCCGATTGCCTGGGCACACATATAGTGCAAGATTTCTCCCCCTTTGGCATCATCAAAAAGGAGGGGGTGACAAGGGATAGGAAGTGTGCCATTCTGCAAGAGCATAGCCGTCTAATCATCATCCTGAGTCGGTGAGCTTGGCGGACGCCTAATATACTCCAAGACTTCTTCAAGCATGTGGGATTGATTAGCCAAAGTACCAGTAACATACTGAGAGTGCTCTTGATGAGATAGCTTCAGATCAGCGAGAGCATGTTGCATAGCCTCCATAGTCTCCCCATAATTGTCTAAACGATCATCAATAGTATCCAAACGGTCCATGAGCAGCTGAACCGCCTCGGAAGGCATGTCCTCAACAGGAATATGTGGCTGTTGCACACCGGCCTGTGCATCATCGTCATCCTCCTCCTCAGAATTGATTTCATGTGCAGCACTTTTCAATGTCCGGACCAAGTTACCATCTCGCAAGTCATAGCCCATATTATGACAAATAGAATGAATAGTAAATATATCAGCCTCTCTAATGGTTTGGGAAGATTCTTTGGAGAGGTTTATGTCCATGTGTGCAAATATAGCAGAAAGTGCGGCGGCATATGGAAGAGTTCTATTCTTGTGCTTCATGCTGTTACACATATGTGCTAAAAACATAGCTGGGAAATTAACTGGAATACCACCCAAGAGACAGTAAAATAAGAACATATGGATCTCTGACACTTTGTCATGGCCTCCTCCTCTTGGGAGCAGGATAGTAGTGATCATCCTGTGTAATATATGCTGCAGGGGAGGAAAATGATTGGCGTTTAACCCAGCAAGAGAATTTTCACCTTTTTCTTCAGATGTCATCATTTGATAAACAGTTTCTTCAGGAACCACAATATCTCCAAATGTAAAGCCTTCACGAGGGAGATTAAATGCCACTCCTAAAAATTCTGTGGAGAGTATAACCCGTTTGCCATTTACCACAGTAATCGGATATTCCCCAGACATGGTTAAGTTACTATAAAATTGATGCACCAAATTCGGATAAATGCGTCGATGTTCAGACATGAAGAAGTCCAAATTTGGCTGACTGCAAAGAACATCCACTAAACTCGGAAGATGGCGGTTAAGGTTGGCAAATGATACCGCTCGAGGTCGGAGTACCTTTCTGTTTAAGACCTTGCTCGAAGGCGCAGATCCTCTGCCGTATGCGGCCTCCCTACCACGACGTGCCATGGCCGCACTAGACTCCCCTCCACTGCGAGAAGAACGCCTCTTTGGGGCCATCTAAATATAGGCCGAAGGAACCGGTTGACGAGGGTGTAGATCTAGATGGTTCAATGAGAGAGGAAGGCTATCCACATAGATTTATGATCCTCCACACATCAAGAACATACCTCAGTGGGAGTGAAGCTCAAGGAAGACGCGTTGGAATCGTTCGGAAGGATTTGTGCGCGGGATGCCACCGAGAGAGCCGCGGCTAGGGCTTGAGCATGTGGGTGCCAAGAGGGGATTTGAGGGCATGAAAGGAGTGGTGGCTAGGGCTAGAAGGGGGCTTTGGGGGTTTTAGGAGATGGGAAGGGGGAAACATAGGGTTTCCACCCCTTTTTAGGGCGGTTCGGATGCGGCGGATGCCGCCCGACCGTAACGGGTCGACCCAATGGGTCGACCCCTTTCACCCCGGCCCCAGACAGGATCCGCTATCGCGAGGGTCGACCCTTGGGGTCGTCCCTTCTGCGTGGGTCGACCCTTGGGGTCGACCCTTCCACTGTTTTTCACCAAAAAATATTTAAGTGAAAGGGAAGGTAAAAAAAAATGATGTGGCTCGAATCCCCAATGATAATATCATGTTGGAATCAAGGAATTGGAGTTATTTTATGGGTTAATGCATTGGGGAACTTGTTTCAAGAAGATCTAGGATCATAGTAGACGTTCATAATCTAACGTCTCCAAATTTCAGATTTTGAGGGATTATGCTCTCTTGCTGGCATTTAAAGAACTCAAGGAAATATCGGCCATAGAAATTACAATGACATGGTTGTATTCTATAAATAAAAGACATGCAATCATGATTTTTCATACATAAATATACAATTTTTTTTGTTTTTCAAGCAATCATAATGCACATGCATGACAAGGGGAAATTCAACTGTGCACCATACTAATGCAAATGCATGCTATGCTTTGACGTATATACATAGATATGCAACTGATCAAGACTCAGACTCAGTCTATCCTACAAACCCCTAATTCTCTCCTAAATGTTGTGAATTTATCTTCACTTAGAGGTTTTGTGAAAATGTCGGCAATTTGTTGGTCTGTTTCAGTGAACCTGATTTCTACAACACCCTTGCTCACATGATCCCTGAGAAAATGATGTCTAAGCTCAATATGCTTTGTGCGAGAGTGATGGACTGGGTTCTTTGACAAGTTTATGGCTGAAGTGTTGTCACACAAGATGGAAGTGTTTTTGAAGGAAATGCCATAATCAATCATCTGTTGTTGGATCCATAGCACCTGGGCAACGCAACTCCCGACAGCCACATATTCGGCTTCGGCGGTTGATAGAGCCACTGAGTTTTGTTTCTTGGAGGCCCATGAGACCACGCATCCTCCAAGAATTTGGCAATACCCGCTAGTGCTTTTCCGATGCACTTTACAACCCGCATAATCGGCATCGGAATAAGCAATTAAATTAAGGCTCGAATTACGCGGAAACCACAATCCTAAATTACTTGAACCAGCAATATATCTGAAAATTCGTTTAACAGCCGACATGTGTGATTCTTTTAGATTGGACTGAAACCGTGCACATAAACACACAGCAAATTGAATGTCGGGCCTGCTGGCAGTTAAATACAACAAGGAACCTATCATGCTTCTGAAGAGTTTTTGATCTACGGATTTACCTGATTCATCTTGATCAATTTTTATTGAGGTGGACATGGGAGTTGGTTGTGGTTTGGTAGAGGTCAAGTTGAACTTTTTCAGCAGCTCCAATGCATACTTGATGCGGGACGGGACCACGGACACGACAAGCTCGCGATCGTCCCTTAACGAGGGAAGCGTCGGACGTGCGCGGTTGAGAAACCGGCAGTGAGCTAGGGTGGTCGGCTCTCTCTTTCGTGCCCGGATCGGGTCACGGGACGGTAACGCTCTCTCTCGCAGCAGCGGTGATATAAATAAAAAGCGAGCTAATTACCCTATCATGCTCTCTAGCAGCGGCATAAACAAGCATATATGAAATTAAGCAAAATGCCAAGTAAGGAGCGAGGACGATACCTCCACGCGCTCGGCGTGGGGACGACGGACCCGGCCGAAACTCGTACTCCCGGAACAATAATACACAAGATTACAGCAATACAAATCGCTGCCCACTCCACGCATGGAGGTAAAGGGCTACACAATGGGGTCCGGGAGGACCGAATTCCGGTTGACGGGCGGCTTCTCGCGTTGATTCGGCAACACTCGAACTAGTGACGGTGGGGCCCACGTGCTGTCCGGAGGGGCCGTGTGGGACCCGGTGGCACCGTTGTGGTGGTGGATGCCTGGATGAGCGCTCCCTGGAGTGGAGGCGTGCTGGTTCGCCGGCCGGAGGCCGGGCGGCTCCGATCGGCACCGGTCGGAATAACCGGCCACGGATCTGCAACTTCTGGTTTTCAGCGCGCGTCCCGACGAGAACGGGCGCTGCGATCAGCCCCGATGTCGGATCGACACGAGACTGGCGCCGTTGGAAAGCTAACTTCAAATCCTTCAATCTAGGCCTGAAGATCTGGCCTGGATCGGCACGGATCTGGGCTTTAATGAATTGTTGAGTTGCTGTTGTACAGTGACAGGACTCTCAGATCTGCAGAGAACTTGTCTGAGAACTGCCTTTGACCGATATGTGAACGTCCGAATCTGAAGTGGTGGTATTCAGCAAAGTTGTAGGAAATCAAGCTAGGAAAACGGCAAAACTGGTTTGGATAAGTTTGGATGTGGCTACGAATTGATAGGATTTTTGAACTGGAAGTGGGTCGGATCTGGAAATGGGCTGAAAGCACTGTAGCTGAGATAGAACACGAATTTTGAAAAATGGATAGATGGCGGATAAAAAATCAAGAAAAATGGTGGATGTAGGGGATGATGGACAGAACTCCCAGTAAAATTGGGAGGGTTTGAAAAATTCAAAAAGGTGGTCGGAGATGAGAAACTCAGAGCTGTTGTCACTGTAGACAGAGACAAAACAGATCTGGGAATGCAAAATGAACGAAAATGGAAAATTACTAAATGGAGGAGTTTGGACGTGAAAATTTAGGTGGAGGTGGGGATTCAAGGTAAGAACACACCCTCAAAATTTCAACTCCATCTGAGCTCGTAGCTGGCAGCAAGAATTCACGAACTACACCTCTGTCCAGCAGGACAGAAACTTGAAGACGGCTCCGCGGCGGCTCGAAGGCGGCACGAACGGCGGCGGCGGCACAGATGAAGATCAGAGGTTGAGAGGGGAAGATAGAAGGTGGATACACTCTAGAACTGGAGGTTGGAGGAGAGGAACCAGAGGGGAGGAGCTGGGGGCGCACTAAGCTTCTTGGATTACAACAAAAATTCTGATTTTTTCACTAATTTCCACCAAAAATTACACACTTATATATGCTTCCAACCAAATCCAACCTCAACCCTTGGATCTAGGGATGGGAGATGGAGGGTCTGGATGGCATGCCACAAACACAAAAAAATACATTTAATATACAAGGGGGGGGGCGGCCTATTGACTATGGGTAGGTAAGGGAGACAATTTGACTTGGTAGGTAGCCTACCATGGAAAAATCACCCCCTTTGTTTACCCATGTGGCAATTGACATTCAACTCATCTAGAAGGCCACCTAGGCTTGTTGACCAGCCCCACATGGTCTAGGTGGACCAATGGGAAAGGACTGAGGGCCCCCTTGATGGTCCTACTGGCAAATTACATAGAAACCCACACAATCTACGGGAGTGACGCATTGGCCGATAAAGCCGTACAATTGCGCGTATACTTTCCCGTGGATATAAAAATAAACTAAATGATATAAATGCAATATGAAAAGTACTTGCTCGACGTCGATTTCCATCAATACTTCTTCTGATGTATGAACATACCATCAGCCGTCTGTATGACCTGCAATCCCAAGAAGAATGTCAGCTCTCCCATAAGACTCATTTCAAACTCACTTTGCATCAATTTGGCAAAGTCTTTGCTGAGAGCATCTTTGGTGGAGCCAAAAATAATATCATCCACGTAAACTTGAACAATTAAGATTTCCTTACCGTTCAACTTTGTGAAAAGAGTTTGATCAACATTACCTCGTTTGAATCCATTTTGAATGAGGAAATCACTTAACCGTTCATACCATGCCCGGGGTGCTTGTTTCAGACCGTAAAGTGCCTTGTCTAGCTTGTACACATGGTCTGGATGCTTCGTGTCCTCAAACCCCGGTGGTTGCTCCACATACACGTCCTCCTGGATATAGCCATTCAAAAATGCACTCTTAACATCCATTTGAAATAGTTTAATGTTGTTGCAACATGCAAATGCTAATAAAACTCTCACTGCCTCGAGTCTTGCTACGGGAGCAAAAGACTCATCAAAGTCAATCCCAAGCTCTTGGCTATAGCCTTTAGCTACTAGCCTGGCCTTATTTCTAGTTACCACTCCTTGATCGTTTGTTTTATTTCGAAAAACCCACTTTGTTCCGATCACTGAGTGGTTTTTAGGACATGGCACGAGGAACCATACTTTGTTCCTTTGGAACTGGTGTAGTTCTTCTTGTATAGCCATGATCTAAGACTCATCCTTCAAGGCCTCTTCAATAGAGTGAGGTTCAAACTGGGAAAGTAAGGTAATATAGTCCTGATTTTCAACTTCCCTGAAAGAGGCTCGTGTTCTTGTTCCGTCTTCAACATTGCCGATCACATTCTTCGGCGGATGCTCCTTTTCGAAAGTCCATTGCCTTGGAAGCTGCTGTTCCAACTGATCTTTCGGATTTGCATCATCTTCTTGTGGTTCTTTTACTTCTTGTTTTTCAGTTTTTCCTTCCATCATCTTGATATTACCGTCATTCAATTCATCGTCCTGCAAAACAGATTTTTCATTAGTGCTTTTAAAAGATGATTCATCAATGATGACATGGGGGCTTTCCTCAACTACAAGAGTTCTTAAGTTATACACTCGATAAGCTCTTGAGCTAAGAGAGTATCCAAGAAATATACCTTTGTCACTTTTGGGGTCAAATTTAGCCAGGTCCACCTTACCATTATTGTGAATGTAACAAACTGAGCCGAACGGTCTAAGATAGGAAATGTTTGGCTTCTTACCTCGGTACAACTCATAAGGGGTTTTATTTAACAGTGATCTTACCATGGCGCGATTGACAATGTAGCAAGCAGTGTTCACTGCTTCAGCCCAAAAGTACCTCGGCAAATTGTTCTCGTTTAGCATGGTTCTTGCCATCTCAATTAACGTCTTGTTCTTCCTTTCAACAATACCATTCTGTTCGGGAGTTCTTGGTGCGGAGAAGTCATGCGTATAGCCTTGAGCCCTGCAAAAGTTGCTGAACTTATGGTTATCAAATTCCTTACCGTGATCGCTCCGCACGGCCTTGATGCAACACCCCTTTTCATTTTGGACTACCCTGCAAAATGCTTCAAATTCTGTCAGGGCATCATTTTTATGTGAAAAGAAATAAACCCAACAAAATCTTGAGTAATCATCCACAATGACAAAGCCATACAATTTACCACCCAAGCTATGTGTTCTGCTTGGTCCAAATAGGTCAATGTGGATTAACTCAAGGGGCCTTGATGTAGTTACATCATTCTTGCACTTGAATGATGTCCTTGTTTGCTTACCCATGCTGCACGCCCCACAGACTCCTTCATCAGTAACCTTCAGCTTAGGCAATCCAACAACCAAATCATTTCGAGACAGTTTTAATAAAACATTAAAACTAGCATGCCCAAGTCGGCGATGCCAAAGCCAAACATCATCATTATTTCTTGCAACCAAACACAGATTTTCATGAGAGGGTTCATCCAAATCAATCATATATACATTGTTATGTCTAAGATCAATGAACTTTATCTCATGAGTATTTTTATTCACAACGGTGCAGTAGTTAGAATCAAAAATCACGTTGCATCCTTTATCACAAAGTTGACTTATACTCAAAAGATTATGATGCAACCCTTTCACAAGCAAGACATTCTTAATGGCATGATTTTGATTCTTACCTATCTTATCTTCTCCGATAATTTTGCCCTTGTCCTTACCACCAAATGCCACTGTTCCACCATCCTTTTCATGCAGGTCCGCAAACAATTCTTTGTTTCCCGTCATGTGCCGAGAGCATCCACTGTCCAAATACCACATATTCCTTTGAGCTCTCAAGCAGACCTGCGATCACAACAAATGTACTTATGCAGATTTTGGTACCCAAGCAAGCTTGGGTCCATGATGGTTAGAAACATGAAATGTGTATGATCTATTTCTCATTCTAGTAAAGCTTTCATCATCAAATTTTAGAATTCTGCAATCATACATGTCATGGCCTAATCTTCCACAATAAAAGTATGTAATGGCTCTATCCCTGTTTCTTTTCCTTCCTTTATTCAGGAATGAATTATGCACATGAGTTTTTGACGTGGATGGAGATGAACTTCTGAGAGGCATATGAGTTGAATGTTTTTCAGATTGTAAAGTTTTTCCTTTTTCAAAAATGGCAATAGCATCCTTCAACTCATGATTTTCATGTATTAGAGAATGGACTTGATTTTCGACCTTTTCTTTTGCTTGATTGCATACCATGCTTTCAAGCTTTTCTTGTTCCAGATTATTTTTCAAATCATCATGCATTTTACTTGGAGTGAATTGCTCCTCTCTCATACATGAAATCTCTTCTTCAAGCAATTCATTTTTGGACACAAGAATTTCTTTCTCATTTATCAACTTCTCAGTTTCAGATTTCAACACATGACAATTTTCACAAGACTTTGCTGCATGCACAAAATGATCAATTTTCTTTTTCAGATTTCTGTTTTCAGATCTGAATTTTTTGCATTTTTCATACACAGACTCATAAGCAATCTGCCATTGTTCACCTGTAAGAGATTCGGTTTCAGAATTTACCTCATTGGCGTCGTCTTCATTTGCCATGAAACATAAATTCTGAACCAGCTCATCCAGTTCATCTTCATTAGCCGACTCTTCCTCATCTTCATCACTCCATGTGGCCACCATGGCCTTTGGCTTCTTGAACCTTCCTTTCTTGAACTTTTTCATCAGATCGGGGCACTCACCCCGCATATGACCGGGTTTCTTGCATTCGTAGCAAATAACTTCTTCCTTCTTGCTACTTTCACCTCTATTAGGACCTTGCTTCCTTGGTCCTTTTCTGAATTGGCTGCCGAACTTTCTTGTTCCTTTGACGAATCTTCTTGCTCTTCTTGTGATCATGGCAACCAGCTCCTCATCTTCGGTGTTGCCGGTGGAATCATTATCACTGCCCTCTGATTCTTGTGGATTCACTTTTAGAGCCAAAGGTGTGACTACCTTCTTCTTTTTATGGTTCTCCTCGCTCCTCTTGATGTTGATTTCGTAAGTCATCAATGAGTCAATTAGCTCGTCCAATTTTAAAGTGCTGAGATCCTTTGAGTCCTCGATTACAGTGGCCTTTGTGTGCCATTGTGATGACAAGGATCTCAGTACCTTTCTGATGAGTTCCTTGTCGGAATACTCTTTACCAAGACCCTTTAATCCATTCTTGATTTCTGTCAATCTTGCAAACATATCAGAAATGGACTCTTCTGGTTTCATCATAAATAACTCATAATCCCGGACTAGCGGATTCGCCTTGGTTTCCTTTACTTCCGATGTTCCTTCATAGATCAACCGCAGCTTGTTCCACATCTCCTGTGCAGAAGAACACATGGAAATACGTGAGTATTCATTAGGATGAATGGCACATTGTATTATATTCATGGTTTTAAAGTTTGCTGAACACTTCTTTATATCCTCATCATCCCACTCATCCTCATTTTGAGACAGAGTATACGGACCCTTGCTTATGACGCGCCACACGTCATAGTCTTGGGCTCGTAGAAAAACATACATTCTGTTCTTCCAATAAGGGTAGTTTGATCCATCAAAGAACGGGGGTCTTTGGATCGAATGCCCTTCGGGCATCATCCCCTTGTTTGCCATAAGGAGGGATCTACTCTACAACCGTGTGGTCGAGTGAAACAGAGACCAAAGCTCTGATACCAATTGTTGAGTCCCAAACGGTGACAATCAAGAGGGGAGGGGTGAATTGATTGGCCAATTAAAATTTCTTCCAAGGAAAACAATGATAAGTAAACATATAAGCACTAGACCTTACTCGATCATGATCTCACTTGAATGCTTGTAGATAAAGGTGGGTGTTTGATAAATGAAATGGTGTACGCTCAACTCACCGTGAAGCCCACTCGATAATGAATCTGGAAAAATAAACCACAAGTAACACACGGAGTTTTTAGGTGGTTCGGGTACACTGCCGTGTCCCCTACGTCCACCCCTCACACGTGAGGATTAAGACTCCACTATGAAGTGAGCCACACACACACGCTGTGTAGAACAGCAAACACACACACACGCGGCACCCGATCTGGGCTACCAAACATACATACACACACACACGTTCGTGTTTTCGATCACGAACACCACACACAAGAATCTGATTTAAGATATACAACAAATGCACAAGCTCAAGCAAAGGATTTAGAAAATGGAGAGTGAAGAATTGTTTATCGTGGTTGAGGCTCCCCTTTCACTTCTTTGAAGGTAATTGAATGCTTCTGCAGGAGGAAGATCGATCCTTGAGGAAGAATGAAACTATCTCGCACAAGCAAGGTTGCAGTTTTGATATCCCACGCAGCTTGCTGTTGGGGATGATGTAGAGGCTTGATTCAAGCTTCCTCCCTTCACTTTCGGGGTCAGAACAAGGTGGAAGAAGCCCTTGGAGCTGCTGCTGCGAACCTGCACTCACAAGGGTTGGAAAAATAACACACTCTAGATGCCTCTTGCTACCTAGGGTTTCATACCCCAATAAGATGTATATATATAGAGTTTGGAACGTTCAAAGACACCCTAGAGACCAGATCCACAATACCTGGAACGATTTAGGGAGGTTAGGTTCGATTGGTATGACTTTTGTTGCATGTGCACGCAAGTCAAAAATCACGGCTCGGGTTCGAGACTGAAAGGGTCGACCCTTGGGGTCGACCCTCGTGAGGGTTTTAAGGTTTTTGGGCCAATGGGTCGACCCTTGGGGTTGACCCTCGGGGGTTGTCCGTGCGGGTTTGGAAATGAGTTTTCAGGGGTCGACCCTTGGGGCCGACCCTCGAGTGAATGGGTCGACCCTTGGGGTCGACCCTTGCAGGTATGGTGAAGGAACCCGCCGGGTTTTAAAATAAGTTACCAGGGGTCGACCCTTGGGGTCGACCCTTGCGGCTGGGGGTCGACCCAATGGGTCGACCCTTTCAGCTGGAGATCAAAAACCCAAGTTTACAGAACCAGGGGACCTAGGGGTCGACCCAATGGGTCGACCCTTGTTCCAGAACATCCAAAAGGTTGATAGAAAAGCCCACTAAGTCTAAGAACAAGTCTAGGGGTTTCAAGATGGTTTTTAAAACATGAGAGGGAATGAAACTCAAACCATTTAAATTTAGATAAGTTCTAAACCAATTTAACCCTTGAGATCAAAACAATGAACTTCAAACCACACAGTCAAAAGTCAATATGTTGAAGTCGATCTCACCAACCGTCCTCGAGTTCCTTAAGCACGTTCCTTGTCCTGTAAAGACATACATTCTGAATTAGATTTAGCATTGTAATTTACGTTCAAAAGCCTTACCAGACGAAGTTACTCTTGTACCTCCAAAAGCTCCAAGTCTACATCAAGGATGTGCATTTCCAAAGCTTTTCATGTTGGAACAACTCAATTTCAATTCACACAAAAATATAGTGTTTGGTCATCATCAAAATCGATTTAGTATACCCACAAGGAGAGGGTTCAACATAAATAAATACCGATTACGGTCGGTGAGAAATTGTCCAGGACCCGAACCCAAATTGTCTGACAAATAAATCAGCTGAATTTGTCTACACCTTTCTAATATACATTTTACATACAATGTATGTTATGCATCATCATTTTTCTTTATATTATATCCCCCTAATTTTGCGTGTGAAGACACTTGTTCAAATCAATTTATTCCACTAAGAAGTACATTGCTTGACTCAAACACTATGCGCACTAATCAACACGATCACTAAAAGAAGTAGCTTAAGGAAAAAAAACACTACAAAAATACCCCATCAGCCACATCCTGGCATCCTGCTACCCAGAGAGCTGACAAAAATCAGACAGAACTTTGAAAGTAATGCTATTAGTATATTTTGAGATCTCTCTCTACTTTGAAAGTAAGGTTGCCTGCAAGAGGCTAGAGCCTTGGAACCTGATGGTTGTATAGGCCCCAAACACTGTAGGTGAGGATGCAAGGAGATGAAGATGTGTCTTGCCTTCCAAAACTAGATGAGAGACTCTCAATCATCTTCTATTTTAAATTTAGCATTCCTGTTGGAGATTGGAGCAATACAGATATATGGCTATAGTTCAACAGGGAAGTCCCATAATAATCTGGGACTGTAAAAGATGTTGGCAAAATTTAGTGGGTTTCAATCACATCTTTCAGAAAATTATGGAAGCATGGTATGTGGTTTTCAAAGGAGTAGACCTGATTACGTGGTATGGAGGAACCTGAAGATAAGGCATAATCCAGAAACAAGGTTACTGTGATGTAACATTGTCAAGATGTTAGATTCTAGGTAGTTCTTTAACAGAAGGGGTTGCCAGATTAATGCTTCACTTTGCTTGCTGATTTATTTTGTTAATATTTTCTTAGCATTTCGAGGGTACTCTGTCTTGTAGGTTCCATTGATTAGGGTTGGACCTATCTCTCTGCCTGCATATTAGCACTTTAGAGCTTGATTGTTGAAGCATCATTCAAAAAAACTTTTTTGTCAAAAATGAATATGGAGAATGTATGCTATCCATTGCCATTAATAGAATCATTTGGACATTGTAATGCTGGCTCTGAAACAAGAGCTTATTAATCCAATGGCCTGTTAGTATTTGTGAACTTGGAGTGCCCTAAGCTGGATTCCTTTTAGGTGATATAGGTCTCTTATTGATGCACGACAGAATGGCCTTAGCTGGAACTGTGTCCTGTTTCTTCATGATAGTAAAACTAGATTCAACAAGATAGGCCAATGTATGTCATGAACATGCATGGATGTGGATGGTTAATTATTTACATGTCTGAAGTTGGCACAATGAAAAGTATTGGTTGGAATTAGTTGGCCGAGTAATGTGGATCTTAAGAGAGGCTAGTTTACAGATGTAGTAAACCAGTGATGACATATTTGGATTTAGTTATGCATGGACTTGGTCCAAGTGGCTTTGTATTAATGAGTAATTGGTCTAAATCTCATGTCAATTGGTTCAGGTGTGAGTCTCCCAAGGTACAGGATCTAATGGTTACTGTGTATCTTCTTTCCTTTCTGTGGAAGAACAGAGCTTGCTGCCTTTCGGGGTTTCCAATGGAGAAGGATCAAAAAAGAGGCTTTGAACATTTCCTCGTCCTTTTCTCCGCAGGCACATGGTGGGGGAGGCTTTCTGAGCTCCCAACTCCCAAATGATGCATACAGAGTCCAGGATTGACCCTGCCACCGGGTGAGGGCGACCCGGTTCCCTGGCGGCACGGTATGATACAACCATGCCGTCTGCTGACTCAATGGCGACTCAATCCCTTTTTTTCTTTTCACGTAAACAGTAAAATGAGAAATGAACAGTGTTATCGCATGAACAGTAAAATGAGGGGCTGAACAGTATTTTCTCGTGAAAATACCAAACAGTGCAGGAATGAACAATATTTCAATGGAAGTTGTTGGATGCCTTGTCAAAGATCTCTGAGTGAGAGCATGTGTTCAGAGCGGGAACCGGAGCCCACAGGTGGATCGACGGCATGGGAAGAGGCCTCTTCCTCTCGACCAGCTGGAGGAGAAAGAAGAAGAAGAGCAACACCACCACCTCCCAACTGTGGCAGCCTCCCCCTTTTCCCTTCACGGCTCCGCCACGACCTCCCCTTCCTCCCTCTGCTGCTGCCTCCGTGGTATGGTAGTATGGTACCTGTATGATATGAGTCGGCCAACCATAATAAAGACAATCACGGATCCACAATTGTCCCCAATCTCTCTCACTTCACCTGTTCCTGTTTTTGTCAACCCTTTCCATCTTTTCTCTTTTGTTTTTTTTTGTTTTTTGTTTTGCAAAAATATTGTCCTTACAAGTTTATTTGCAGAACTACACATCTTATTTTCATATTGTTTTTAATAACCTTGCTATATCACAATACTTTCAAAAAGACTCCTGCTATCACCAGCGGTTAGCATTCCATTAAAATAGCCTAATCTCTCCTACACTCTTTCTCTCTCTACATCATTTTATATCTTTATCTCTCCTCTCTCTTTGGCACAATGTACCGGTCGCAATGATACCTTTTTATTAGGGGTATTTTTGTCCAAAAGTTTAATTTTAAGGATGGAAACAAAATATTCTTTGACTGTTAAATGAAGGTTAACCTGTGTTTCTGTCACTATCTTAATATAAGGAAGTTATTAAAAACAATGTGAAAATAGCATGGGCAATTCTGCAAGTAAACTTGTGAGGAGGGTATTTTTGCAAAAAAACCTTTCTTTTTTATTCTGGGTGGCAGGGAAGAATAAGAGAAAGGGTTAGTCCTTGGGGTGGTGGGAGATGGGGGATGGATTCATGCATGGCTGTGCATAGTCTATTCTCATGCAGGCACGGACACATCCACACGTGCATGAGCATAGGCGGTTGAAAGTGGTGGTGTGCAGTTGTAAATGGCTAGTGGGATTGGTGGCAGATGGTGGTAATGGGAGAGGAAGATGGGACAAGATGATGCGAAATAATAGATGTGAGGGGAAGGTGGTGGTGGTGATGAGAAGATAAATGGCAGATGGCTGCAGATTCATTGATTGTTGGTGACAGGTTTGCATCGTGAAGCCAGGAGGTTATGTGAGTGATTTGGGGTTGATAAATTGGAGGGTTCAATATGAAATAACAGATGGTAAGATCAAAACTTATGGGGATGAGAGCTGATTAGCTTCTTGACGCCGCTCACAAAGGAAGAAGAAATTGGCCTCACACTGTCCACTAGCTAACTGCATATGCTACTAAACAGATTAGCTTACTTGTCCATATAGAGATTCCTTTTTGCTTCATGCATTATATTCGTCAAAGAAAGTTACTTTCTGAACCATGTCCAAGGGCTTCTTATTTTTTGTTACTGAATTGTATGTTTCCAGCCAGGAAAGGAAGCAAAATATATTTCTACATCCTTGCACTGTACTTAATTTTTGGGAAGTGACTTGTTTTGACATGTAGTAAGACATGATTACTTCTGGGCGAAAGATAGCACGGTAGATGTAGCGTTGAGTTTTTTTGGTACCGGTACAGGTTTTCTTCCAAACTTTCGGAAGGATTATTTTTTCCCTGCCAGGGATTCACTTCCTGGTTTGGGTTTTCCAGTTGTTATTGTTCTTTAGTTTTGAGTCTTAGTAGAAATTGTGACGGTGGATTGCGGATATCTAAGTTTCAGTTTTGTACTAGGTATAATGTGAATGCATGCTAGTAGCTTCTTAATACAAAGTCAGGTTAACTCTACTTTATCATGTAAATTATGACTTTCTGCTTTACCTTCCCAAAAAATATGATATCTCACTTTCAATATAATAAGGTTGTGGGGGGTGGTACTGAAGCTAGACATTGAGAAATCATATGATAGTGTGAATTGACTATGCCTCCTTCAGACTTTAGCAAAGATGGGCTTCTATCAGAGGTGGATTGGGTGGCTCCGGGAGTTTATCTCTTCAGCCTCCTTTTCAGTCCTTGTTAATGGACAACCCACCTCACCTTTCCATAGTGGTAGGGGGCACCAACAGGGAGACCCTTTGTCACCTCTACTATTTGTCCTTGTAGCATAGATTTTCAGCAAGATGTGGTTGAGGACTGAAAGGACAGGCATCATCAGAGGTTTCCAGGTTGGGCACCACAGTTTAAGCATCAGTCACTTACAATATGCGGATGGTACTATTCTTTTCCTAGCAGATGAGGAGAGGCACCTCTTTGATGCCAGGTTCATGCTTGAGCTGTTGCAGGAGATCAATGGGCTGAAGGTGAATTATAGCAAAGTCGTATAGTCGGGTCAACTTGGAGGAGAGGGCACTTAAGAGAGTAGCATTTATATTGGGTTGTCAGATAAGAGATTTTTCTTTCTCTTGGGCCTACTTTTATCTCTAGGGACTCTTCTTTGTAGGGATTGGCAGGTGATGGTACAGAGGTACAAGTTCAGGCTTGTAAGCTAGAAGGCAAGGCTCCTCTCTTATGGGGGGAGATTGGTGCTATGCAAATCGGTGCTCGACAGTCTTCCCATCTACTATCTCTCCATTTCCAAGATCCCCAAATCGATGGCCAAGAAACTGGAGTCCATACAAGCCAGATTTTTCTGGCATGGTAGTGGGGATAGTGGCAAGGGTTGTCATGACATTTTTTGGGGCAGAGTGTGTTGAAGCAAGGAAGCAGGTGGAGTGGGGCTCAAGAACATCCAAGATTTGAACTTGGCTTTATTGTGTAGATGGTTGTGGAGGCTTAGGGCTGAAGACAGCGCGCTATAGCTACAACTTCTCAGGCAAAGATATTATAGCAGATCGGGAGAGTGAGATTTGGCACTGGTATCCTTGCATAATGTCTCGTCGATTTGCAGATGCATCATTCAATGCTGGGATGTCGTTAGGTCTAGTGTTCGTGTCAGGCTGGGTAACGGGTAGAGGAGCATGTTCTGGAAGGATAGGTGGTGCGGGGACTTCACATTAGAGGAGTCCTATCCGAAGCTTTTTGCTATTACGGCTGAACCTCTGTCTTCAGTGGCACACTCCTTTGACATGCAATTATTTGGCGGAATCTGGTTGCCCACCTTTTGGAGGAATCTGACACACTAGGAGATGACTTAGTTGGAGAGCCTCTTATCACTTCTCCTTGATTACTGGCTAGTGGATAGCAGTGCCAACAGGTGGGTGTGGAGACGGGAGGAGGAGGAAGGATTTACAGTCAGGTTCACTTATTCTCTCATTTCCGATGGGGGTGAGTGTCATCGTTTTTCTCCACATGTTTGGTACCCCAAGAGTCCGCTGAAGGTGAAGCTGCTAATTTGTAGGATTTCACATGGTCGGCTCCCCACTTGTGACAGGATTGCACTTTCTATCAGGATATGACCCCCCTGTGTTGCTTATGTCGGGGCGTAGATGAAGGCCTCAATCACCTCTTTACAAGATGTTCCTTCTCTAGAGATACGAACCAAGATCGGTGATAGGATACACCAACCCCTGGGCCAATTCAAGAGTGTGCAGCAACTTCTTCTCAGGTGGCACAAGAGCTGGGTCCTAAAAGGAGAGAGTATCATCTGGTGACTCATTTTTCACGCCACATGATGGGCTTTGTGGGGTGAAAGAAATAGAAGAATCTTCAGAAGGGAAGCAAGAGTGGAGGAAAGGACCGTCTCCTTTATTTGTGAGAAAGTGTGCGCGTGGGCTAAGCAACTTTGTAAAATGGAGTCCCCAAACTTCTCACTTCTCATTTATTTTGGGATGGACTTTTGTATAGGGATTGTTTTGGGAGCTGACTGTTTACACTTTTACACTTGTACATCCCTATTTCTTTTCAAATTAATACATTAGTGGTACTATCCACTTTTCAAAAAAATATAATAAGGCTGTAATTAGCTTTTGATAGTGATCAAGGCCAAGAGAGTTCATAGTCTTTCCCTCTATGATCTCATTCCCATTCTGTCATCCACTGTAAATCTCCTCTGGCATTTTACTCCTTTAGGTGCCATGTTTTTGGGATATTTCATAGGGATGGTTGAAATCTTCCTTGTGGGTTATTTTGTCAAACTATTTAATTGAGGTGAGTGTAACCCTTTCATACAGGTTGTCAATGAATGATGCTTTAATCTATCAAGATTGTAGAGTTTTTGGTATCCAATATTTAGGTCTAGTTATGCTTTACTTGGAGAAGCGCACCGGTGGTCAGAAAGACCCTAGGCTGGCACTCCATATTGCTCTTGGTGGGACTTCCTGCCTATCATCCCCCCCCCCAAGGGGGGCAAGCATGTCATACATTCAGGCAGAGGTATACGTTCAGGCAGAGGGAGAAAATATTCAACTCTTATCATCTCTAAAATATTCTGCAGGCACAAAAAAGGAAACTAGGTCTTCTGGAGGATGAAGATGCAGGAGGATTGAAGCACACACCAGATAGCAAAGATTCTGTGGATGGAAGTACTGGACAACAAACTATAACAAGTAGCAAAAGCCATGGTAAATTTACTTTTTGGCATCTCTGTTTATTACAGCAGTAAGATTTCTATTTTTGATATTTATAGGGCTAATTACATTTATACATTTCGTTGGAATGTAGTTGGAGAATTGCCCTTGTAAAAGCTACTGATACATGCAAGGATGCCCTGCTTGTCACCCTGCCTTGGAGTATAACGAAGATGATAGTCAACTAGTTCATGGACTAAAATGCACTTGCAAAGCTAGATAGTCTATTTCACATGTGTCTGATACAAAGCCGTTTGAGGCCAAGGTGTTGATCACCTTGAATGATCCTCTAAGTTAAAAAACCAGTACCATTAGGTCCATTCTGTGTACAATGGCATAAAGGTTTCGAGCAGCATGTTGTTTCACCATACTGCACACATGAATGAGAGCAGCTAGGGCAGCGATTGCCAACCCCTCTCTCCCTCCCCAAATCTTAGAAAAAAGATGACTCATTTGCTTCATTTTGTCATTGTTCTCACTCCCAAAAGTGCTCTTGCTCTACTCACAAAGGAAACTTGAATAGCAACCTAGAAGATCTCTCGCTTCCTTCTTGTTCCCATTACCGCTTTCATACCCAATCTGTACCTCTAAGCCTTCACCTCTTGCTATCTTATTGTACTACTACTCTCTCTCTTTGAACCCTCAGATCTCTTTGAAATACTGACCTATCTCTTCTGTTCTTTTCTAAATCCTAAAGTCGCTCTTTAGTCCCCTCTCCACTCTCCCCCAAAAGGTGAATGAGTGCACTTGCATGCAGTTCCTCTTTCACTTTCTTTATTGTACTCTTTTTTAAAAAAAAACTCACTTCCTCATTAAAATTAAACTTTCTCTCTCTCTCTCTGCTTTCTCATTCTTTAAAAGACTCTCTCCAGGTTCCAACTGTTTATTAATTTATTGCTATCTAAACCTTTTTTTCTCTAAACTTTCTTTTTTATATTTCTTCTAGTATCTCTATCAGGTCTGCTAAGATGATTGCAGATGGTCGGTTTCAACATCACCTATTCTATTTTATTTTGCTTTTTTTAAAGGAAATTTCAATTTGGTTTCATTTGGTTTTGTAGTAGAGTTTAGTCTGGTTTCGTGAATATCCTTCGAAAACCAAACTTAAACACCACCTGAGGGTGGTTGCCCTAGATTATCTCCCTTGCTTTCTACAGTTCTGTCTAATCTCTATCCCCATGTACCCCTCCCTCCCTCTCTCTCTCTCATGCAACACACACATGCACACTCTCAACCACTACTTTATCTCTTTAAACTGTCTTCTGCCTCTGGTTCGGGGCCTCTGGAGGAGGCATCCACCCTCAACCCAACCAGATGAAGCCCTAGTCATCCTTAGGATGTTTTGAATAATAAGCATGGTTGAGTTAATAAAAGGCATGATAAAGTGTGGCTATATTTGCATGCACCATCAGATTGGAAGAGTATACATGGTTTTGTATTTTGTGCATGAGTGGTTCTGCATTAGATTTCCAATAAGGATATTCATCGTTCTTCATTATTGCATAGACTGGTGGACGGTCTTCATTGTTGTAGACTGCTCAAAATTGACTAATCTCGTTATTCACAGACCACTCTGAGAGGTCTTTCTACAAAGAGCTTGTGAAAGTTATAGAGGCATCTGATGTCATATTGGAGGTTCTCGATGCCAGAGATCCTCTTGGTACTCGTTGCATTGATATGGAAAAGATGGTGCTGAAGTCGGATCCTAATAAGCGTATTGTTTTGCTTCTCAATAAAATAGGTAAGTGCTTTTTGAAAATTTGACAATCTTTTTCATCTTCAGTTCCATGCTGTTGTATTGATAATATGCAAAAATTATCAATTTTTTCCATCAAAAATAAAGAAATGAAATTAGGTTGAATATAAAAACATTGCATCTTATTTCCTCTTTCATTTGTTCATTTAATAATATTCGAGATACATTGTACATGATGCTTTTCTATGAAATTTCCACATGGAAGAAACTTAATTGCGGATATTTGGATCCTATTTACTGATGTGTATGCACACATTTTAAGACCTTGTTCCCCGAGAGGCAGTGGAAAAATGGCTTAAGTATCTCAGAGAGGAGTTACCTGCAGTAGCCTTCAAGTGCAGTACACAAGCGCAGAGGTCAAACTTAGGATGGAAGTCTACCTCAAAGTCTGCAAAACAGATCAATGCTTCTCAGACTAGTGATTGCCTCGGAGCTGAAACTCTTATAAGATTGCTAAAAAATTACTCAAGAAGCCATGAGGTATAAACTTCATCCATTGGCCAACATAGTTGTTTCATTTTGTGTTCTGCATCCTGTTGATTACCAATGGACTAGTGAAGCATTCTGGTTCACGTAGATGATACATACTTTTGTTATTATAGTGTTATTCACCATCTTCTGAGCTCCGAGACTGATAAGTGCTCTTTTTCATCTCTCGCACATTTTGTTTTCTATCTCTTCCTCCACAATTTTGATCTTGATTCTCTGATCTTAAACTAAGGACGACAATGTTATTAATATTATGTTTCTGTGTGCTAAATGGCACATATTTAATCAGGCAGCTCCTAAGAACATGGTTACTTATTACCTCCCTGTCCCAATAGGCCATGTCTACTAGTAGTATTTTAGGACTAGTTGATTTGGATTATAATAATATCTACCCAGAACTGGGGCTAGAAAAAGTACCTCATCTAGACATTGGTTTCAGTTCAGTTGTAGGTGCAAGGTGAAATATATTATAAGGTTTAGCTTTAAGAGGCCTTTTTGAATTAAAAAAAACAAAACCAATCCTGATAATGGTATCAGTATGAACCTCATAATTGATCCTGAAGTGGAACTTTGGTGATGCAATTCTTTATGATCAGACCTGGTCTACTGGTCCTTTCCACATCTATATCAACAATATCAGCTCAAAGTAATGGAAACCTCATATGGTTGAAATTTAGTCCAAAGAAGAGGGTTTTCAGTACATATTTGCCAGAAAATGGTTCAGATTTAGAGGCCACATGTTGAAATCAATGTAGCCTTAAAAAGTGAAGGGAAAACATAACCTAACCCCAGGGGTGCAAATGGGTCGGAATCGAACCCGGAAATAGGAGGTTTCAATTCTGATCCTGATAGTGGTTTAAGGGTTCTGATTCCGATTCCATTAAAATTGGGATTGCCATTTCCGATTTTGTTCCAATTTCGGTTAATTACCGAAAATTGGAATCGGAATTGGAGTCTCATCGGTTACCCATTTTTCATAGTGGAAGCCTGGAAGGGGGCAGCGGATGGGGTGGAGGGGGTCGCTGGTCGTGAATGGGGCAGAGGGGGTCGCTGGTCATGGAGGCGGAGGTGGTTGTCGGTCAGGGGGGGGAGGAAGGGGGACGAGTCTGCTGACTGTTGAGGCTGGAGGGGCGGATGCCTGGTGCGACGGCAACCTCACGGCGGAAGGGGGCAGTGGATGGGGCAGAGGGGGTTACTTGTTGTGGATGGGGTGGAGAAGGTCGCCGGTCGCGCAGGGGAGGACAGGGGCTGCATCTGCCGACTGTGCCGGATGGGCAGATGGGGGCACAACCCGCAACCTCATGGTGGAGGGGATCGCAGTAGCTGACAACATTGTTTTCAAGGCGTCACCTAGGTGCCGTCTAGGCGACGCCTAGGCGACAAGGCGCTCTAAGGCGCCCAAGGCGACTAGACGCCTAGGCGAGCAGCCCACTAAGACACTCACTTGGCTACCTTGGTGCACATAGGCCACCTTGGGCCTACCTAGTCTGCCTTAGTAGGACATCCACTCATTTTTTTGAGGTACGTTTTAGTATTTGGGTAAAATTTCAGGGATAATTTTGAAAAATTGACAAATGCTATCTCAAGATTGGAAAGAGAAGATAAGACTTCAATTTTCCTTTCCCCTTTCTCTCGGATTTTTCTCCCTGTCGGTTCCTCTTCCCTCCTCTTAAGGACATTGATTTATATTTGCTTGGTGCACTTTTTGAAGCTAGTACTATTTTTGTCTCTTTTTGATAATTCACAAGTAGAAAAATATGAAAATATTATGTTGATGTGCTTATAATTACCAAAAAATGTGTCATTTATGCTTCCTTTTAATGTAGAGAATAACTATTTGACTATCATATTTTTGATTAAAATTTGTGTATTGATTGACATGTATTCATAAATTCTTATTAATTTTTTCTTTATTAATTTATTAATTATTTACTATTTATCATATTTTTGATTTTAAAATATAGGTATATGTTGAAGATTTGTGAATATCAAATTTTCTATTAACGGAGATAGAACTTATATGTAGAAAATGTATAGTAGTAGTTTTCTTGCAATGTACTTAGTTATATAAACTAAGTTTCACCTAGGCACCTCTCCTTGTCGCCTAAGCAATAAGGCGGTGGGCCACCGCCTTTGTCGCCTTGGACACCTTAACAACCGTGGCTGACAGCGAAGGCCAGAGGGGATCACGATGGGGGTGACTGCTGAGGCCGGAACATTGACAGCGGAGTGGATTGTGGAGTGGGGCAACCGAGTGACCAACGATGGCAGAGGCCGGAGGGGATCGCCATGGGACTGACCAGTGAGGCAGTGACTTTGATGGCGCAGTGGATAGCAAAGAGGGGTGAGTCGCCAGAGGCCAGAGGCAGCAGGAGATCGCATTGGGCTGGGGGCTGCTCTGCAACCGGAAAGAAGGCCAAAGGGTCTCAATGGAGAAGAACCCTAGTTCTTTGTAAAACATTTTTATAGTTGAAAGAATGACCATAGGATTGGCCTTCCTCCAACGGTCCAGGAAAGCCCATTTAAACTCTAATCAGCAATTGGAAACAGGGTTCAGAATTGCCATATTCCAATTCCAGTTCTGATATGCAATCATAATTATCCGATTTTGATTTTGACCTACTATCTCTGTCAAAGTTGGGTTTTGAATCTGGTTTTTCTTATCAGAATCGGGTCGGCTTATCGGGTTATTGGGTCCCATTTGCAGCCCTAGCTGACCCTTATAGTGGGTAGGACATTTTTTGCCCATATGTTCTATAATTGTTTGGCTTTTTTGTTGAAGTATTTACACTTTATTTGGAAACAGGTAAAGTAAATTAGACAGGATGAGACGTTTTCTTCCGGATATGGTTCCCTACCTATTGTCTTTGTGATGTCGTCGACGAGTCCCTCGACCACATTTTTGTCGGCTGCTCCTACTCTCAGGGGGTGTAGATGAGGATTGCTCAGAGGACGAGCTACGTCATCGGCCTGCATAGTGATGTTCGCCACTTGCTTCAGGATTGGGACAAGCCTTGGCCCCTCAAGACGGGTAGGACGGTGTGGTGACTAATCCTTCACGCCATGTTATGGGCGCTGTGGGGGGAGCGGAACCACCGTTTCGTCAGGAGGGAGTCTCGTGTCGAGGATGCTCTTGTTTCTTTTGTATGGGCTAGAGTAAAGGAATGAGTAGTCACTCTTTGTAATATGAATTCCCTTATTTCTCCTCTTTTTGGCTGTTTGGGGGTCTAGTTGGTTTCACACTCTCTTGGTGTGTGTTTTATTGTAGAGGTGTTCTTGGGGGTTGCATTTATACATGTACATTCATCCTTTTCTTTTAATATATTAGTGGTACTATCCACTTTAAAAAAAAATCAGACATGATGAGCAGACAGTTCGTGTAGGTATTCACCCTTTTCATGATAAGAGAGAGGAGGATCCTCTCTCTAGCTTTTTCTAGAGAGAGAAACTCGGGGACTTTGGCATCATGGTTCGTTTGGGGGGGGCTCTCGCCAGAGCTAGGGCTCATAGATCAGGGGGGAGGTTCTCTGTGTAGGTGCCAATGTGCTTTGGCTGTGGCAGAAGGGGTCACATTAGGTGGTTCTGTAGCGGCCATGTGCATGGTGACTCCGGGAGTCGCCAGTCCTTTGTTGACGTGGTGAAGAGTAACCTGTCACCGAAGGGACTTGTGAACAAGTGATGGCTGGACGTAGGGGAGTTCCCGACGGAGCTCTCGCAAAGCCTACTCGGTTGGCTGACACAGTCTCTGTTGGAAGGGTCCGTCGAAGTTGTGGAGGTCCGGCGGTGGTTGGTGGAGTTCGCAGGCGATGTCTGGGAGGTCTCTCAGGTGGCAGGGTCTATGTTCTTGGCGGTGGGGAAAGATGAAGATACAGTATCGTGGATTGCTGAGTCTGGCTTCCTTGCGACGAGCGGATCCCTTCTCTGCTTCTTGTCAGCTAGAAGGATCAGGATCATCATTGAGGGGTTCCGATTTTCCTTTGTGACGAAGAAGGTGTAGGCTTCTTGGTCTGGGGCTTTGGGCAAGTGGAATGGGGTTCTCTGGGCTTCACTCGACTGGGTTTGAGAATGGCGGTCGTCACCATCTTCTAGGCAGCCGGTCTGACGTTGATTCCCACAGGTGTCACGGTCTACCTCGATGGGGTTGTTGTTGTCCTCTGGATCTGGGTGAATAACGAATTGCAGGAGTCACTGCCACCGCCGCTAGGGCACTAGGGGTAGCGTCGAGAGGTAGACGACGTACGACCGACCCATCCTTCGACGGGCATTTTGAATTCAACTGCCCTCTCTCGTCTGTCGAGCCGGGTTCGTCCAATGCGTCGTTTCGGAAGGCTGATCGGATTGCTTTGTCGGAGCTGGTCCAGTAGGTGGGAGTTTATGATGGAAACCCGGGCAGTTCGCCAGGCGGGTCAAGGGTCTGGGCTTGGGTCTGTGTCCGACCACGGGACCCGCAACTAGCAAGGGGTCGCGTAGTGGGTCTGTGGGACCCGTTAAGGTCTTTCTCTTCCGCTTGCTTCCTGCAAGCTCCATGCGACCACAGTCTTAGGCAGTCCTGACGCTGTTGGGGTGTCCTCTGGTGCTTGCCTCCTCCCCACCGGCGGTCGGTAGGTCTCCGAATTAGGCAGGCTGCTCTCCTTTGGCCCTGTCTTGGCGGGGAGCAGGGCGACCACAGTCTATGGATATGGCCAGAGCCAATGATGGGAAATGAAAACAGGTCTTGGCGGCGCGGTTGTTGTACGAGGTAGGGCCTGCTCGGGGGGACGGGGGGACGGGGAGCTTCTAGTAGGACCTACAGAGGACATGGCTCGCTTTACATAGTCAGAACCCCTACCCCATAGCCTTGAATCGGTTTCTCCGGCGGCCCAAGCTCTAGGCTCTTTCGTGGAGGGGAGTTGGGGAATTGCTCCAATAGTGGCCTGCTTGGGAGGAGGTGACATCCAACTTGGGAGGCGTCTGAGGAGGGTCAGCCCTCCATGATGCTGGTGCCGATCCAAGTGGCAATCAACTGGGAGTCGAGGGACGATCGAGGTGGAGCAGATACATACCAGGAAACTTTTCTTGACGGGTTGAAGCTGTTGTTGGAGGAAGAGGAGGGCAGAGGAGGAGGGGGAGTAGGTTTGCAACCTGAGGGGGAGGAGTTGAGAGGCAGAAGTATTTTGGGTGTTGGTAGAGAAGGTGGGTATTTCCTTTACGGTTGTGGAGAAAGTCTTGAGAGGGGCTTTCTCTAAAATTAGATAAAGATGGTACGCAAGTATCCTGTAGGGAGGGAGAACGAGGGAGGAGGAGGTAGAGGAGGGTGGGAAGGAGAGAGACATCCAAAGTTCTTAATGAGGATTGTCTCATGGAATGTGAGGGGGGTAGGGGTAGAGAAGAAGAGGGCAACAAGGGAACTGATTAGGAGATGCAAAATTGGCATACTTTGCATCCAAGAGACCACGTGCGAAGGGGATGGTGTTTCCCTTATGAGAGAGATTGGAGGTGCTAGGCTTTCCATGGGAGTTACTTCCCCGACGGTGAATAGATCTGGGGGGATTATGATCCTATGGAATCTGAAGAGGCGTGATCTCGCGCTGGACCTGAGCTGGGGGATGATCACCGAATAGTGAACTGCAAGAAAGGGAAACGGATCAGGGGGTTCAGGGATGGTTCCCTGGGAAAAACGCTCCGATGCCTAAGTCAGTAGAGCAATGGTGGAAGCTATGAAGGGAGGAGAAAAAGAGGCGCGAGATCCCTCTACACCAAGATGGTGAAGTGATTCCTGCTCAGGGAATTTTAGGCGTGTGTTGGGCCTTACCTTTCGCTGGAGTCCCAGGTTTAAATAGTGCGCTAGCCTCATGAGTCCCGTAAGCTGAGGAGTTTCAGGCGGGAGTTACGTCCTCAACGTGGGCTCTTTACGTCCTCATCGTGGGGTCTTTATAGCCATGAGGAGTCATGGGTCCCTTATCTTCTTAAACTCCTGCTCATAATGGGTTTCTCAATGGCAGCGTGGATAAGCAATCGTCGGTCGATCCAAGCATGAAGGGTGCCAACCCTGTCCGGGCGATAGGCATAGCTCGGATGAAGGTAGGTCGGAGTGGGCGCTGGGCGCTTGCCTCTATCCCGGTGAAGGGATAACTCGGGCATGGGTCTTTCTTCGTTCTGACTGACGTTCGGGCCTTCCGAGCCTAAGGGCCGTCGAGGAAGGGTTTGATTCCGAGTAATCTTATTGGGCTTTTTATCCTAAGTGGGCCCTGTGGGGCTGTCACTTGGATGAGCTGGGTCTCGTTTGGTCCTGACGGATCTAGTTCGGCTGCTCTTAGATGGGCTACAGAAATTTCCCTCTCCAGATGCCTTACAAAGTAGGGTAGGTGGCGCTGGACAGACAGATAAGCATGTGGACTATCTCTTTTAATTTTGGATAGGTAAGTGATAGCTTCTCCTAGGACTTTAGTGGGGTGTATGGACCTCAATCTAGAGAGGAGAAGCAGCTTCTGTAGAATGACTTGATTCACCATCACCTTTCCTTTGGATGGCTTTGGTGTGTTGGTGGGGACTTCAATGCGGTGGCTGCTCCGTGGGAGAGAAAGGGGGACAATATGTATTCAGGTGATATGAGGATTTCATTGACTTCATTTAGGAGGTAGCGTTGGTGGACATTGGCATAACTCGTGGTCGGTTCACTTGGTCCAACTTGCAAGCAAATGTCTCTTGCTCTAGGTTAGACAGATTCTTGGTGTCCGTTGATTGGGAGGATCACTTTCCTTATGTGCAGGTGCTAGCTCTGGTGAGGTCTACTTCGGACCATAAGTCCATCCTTTGGAAGACCTGCTGCTTGCATGCCCAGAGATACAGTTTCAGACTTGAGAAGTCTTGGTTCAGAGAGGTTGATTTTATGGAGACTGTCACAGGTGCTTGGAATGAATAGGGAGGGGGAACCTCTGCGATGGCTACTCTGGTTAGAAAATTGCAACATACTGCTTAGGTGATCAAAGACTTGGGGGCTGGAAAAACTCTTCTAGGGAGGGTAGGGAAGGATAGAATTTTTCAACAGATTGAGGGTGTTGATTGTTTGGAGGAGGCATGTCTCATGGATCATGATGACAAGAGACTTAGGGACACCTTGAGGGTCCAGTTCGATGAGATCCTCTTTAGGGAGGAAATCTACTAGAGGCAGAGATCGAGAGACATGTGGATTAAAGAAGGGGATAAGAACACTGCTTACTTTTAGCGTATTGTTTTAGGGAGGAGGGTCAATGCCATTACTTGCATCAGGTGGGTGACCTCTCCTTCTCTTTTGATGAGGATATTAGGAGGCAGGTGAGAGACTTTTACTCTAGGCCAATGTAGTTAGAGGCGTGAGGCGACTGAGGTGATCAAGGGGTCGTCTTATGCTTCAAACGTCTAGGCGATGGCTTAGTCGTTTGAGACGTTTGACACATTTTATTAAAAAAATATATACAATTCAAAAATATAAATATTGTATAAATATCATAAAAATACATACATATAATCAAGATTTTTAATAAAAATAACAATAATCAAGATCTGAGGCGAAAATACATAGGGTAAGTCAATCAAGATCTGCTAGGACCAGTCCTCTTGGGAGTGAGACGTTTGAGGCGAAAGTGAGGCGGTTTGGGGCCACCTCGCCTCAAAAATCGCCTAAGCGAGCTCCGAGGCGCACTTTTGATAACATAGTTTTAGGCTGTTTGTAGAGGACGATCACTGTAGATCGAGGATTGTAGACGACCTACTTGTCTCTCCCCTGAGGTAAGGGATGCTATCTCCCAAAGATAACTTCTTGGTAGTCCATGAGTGCTCATTTTCTATGAAGACAGAGAGGAAGAAAGGGGTGGTCCTGAAGTTGGATTTCGAGAAGACTTATGATAGCGTCAACTGGCAGTGTCTGTTTGATGTGTTGGAGAAGATGGACTTTGGGGAGAGATGGATTGGTTGGGTCAGGGCGTGCATTTCATCTGCTTCCTTTGCGGTCCTTGTTAATGGGAAACCACCCTCCTTTTTCCACAGTGGGAGGGGGCTCTGTCAGGGGGGCCCTCTGTCTCCTCTCTTCTTTGTCCTAGTGGCTAATGTCCTGAGCAGAGTGTGGTTGATATTAGAGGCCTTTGGTTGGATCAGGGGTTTTCAGGTTAACAGAGGGAGACCTTCACTTACTTGCAGTATGTAGATGACACCATCTTATTCTTGGTCGAGGATGAGCAGTAACTTTTTGTGGTTAGGCTCCTGTTCGAATTGCTGGAGGAGGCCATTGGCCTCAAAGTCAACTTCAATAAGAGCTTGTTAGTAGGGGTGAACATGGAGGATTGGTCTCTTCAGAGGGTGGCCTGCATTATGGGGTGTAAGATAGGAGAATTCCCTATTACCTATCCAGGTTTCTCACTGACTCCGAGTGCTCTTTAGTGTGCAGACTGACTTCCTATCATTCAGAGATACGAGTCTAGACTGATTGGATGGAAGGCTAGAGTGTTATCTTATGTGGGCATACTGTTTTGTGCAGATCAATCTTGGATAGTCTATCTATCTATTTTCTTTTTATGTTCCGGATCCCGAAGATAGTGGGGAATAAGATTGATTCTATTCAAGGGAGGTTCCTTTGGCATAGTAGTGGAGGGAGATGTAGGGGATGGCATGACATCACTTGGGGGAGGGTGGCTATTAGTAGGGAAGAGGGAGGTCTAGGGATCAAGAATGTAAAGGACTTTAATTTAGCTCTATTGTGTAAGTAGTTGTGGAAGTTGGGGGCGGGAGAGGATGGGCAATGTGTTAGAGATGTATGCCCTTCAAGCCAATCACAAGTGTTGTGATGGCAACATTTCTTGTATAGTTTCATTCAGTTATAATAATAATGGCATTTCTTCATTACGTTCTTAGCACGTTATAGTGTATATGTTGTAATGTGATGAAGCCCCTGAATACGGGCTATGATGACTGGTTCATAATGAGATTGTGATAATGAGATCAGTCATCTAGAGGTTTGTATTCTAAATATTCCTGGTTGTGGGATCTTCAAGAAGGGACATTGAAGATCCAGATAGGCCGGTGCACGTGGTACTCACTCATGTGATGAGGGTGGTCGATCTCATAACCACTGGTGTGGTGACATCAAGGTACACGTGCAGGTGCTCGTTCGTAGAATGAGTTCACTGAATTGACCCGATCTAGAATTCCTGAATGGTAATCATGCTGACTGTCAATCAGGAGATTCTAGTGTCACTGTAGCACAGTTGGATCTTAGACCTGAGTCACAAAGGAGGTTTTGCATGAACTCCACTGAGCGTTTGATTACTAACTTATGAACTTCAGCCTTGTGGTTCTCAATAGTTGGTTATTCGGACTCAGTGGGTTTCATGTGAAGACACTTTAGTGGACAACAAGGGATCATTCACTCTCTGCATGGATCATGAGAGAGAATGCTCCATGGACATGTACTTAGAAATCCCTTGCCAGGGTATGGGAGTTCACTGATAAAAGGAGTTTTCCAGTGAACTGTACTTAAGAGTACAAGGGTCCATAAGATCAGAATGCTTTAGGGTTTGACAGTTTGACCGTACCCTAATTCTGATTGGAGCATTGTATGAATGAAGATCTATAACTGTGTGGAATCTGATGACGGAAAGGTTCAATATGGGTTGCATCCCTCCCAAAGTCATTTGGGATCATGAGGTGTTGCTTGGTGCCGGTCGTGGTCGGAAAGCCCGTTAATTCCATTAAGAGTTAATGGATTATAATTAATTAAGTTAAGAAGGGTTCTTAGCTTAATGGGCTTGAAAACCAAATAGACTATTGGCCTAGAGGGTCACACACAATAGAGTAGTGGATTAGATGGATAAAGACGGTATTTATAGAGAGTGTCTGGAATTTTGTGAAAAATGCCAGAGTCTATAAATATACGTTGAGGAGAGAAACCCTAGCCCAAGCATTAGGGTTTCTACTCTGGCCGCCCCTCTTCTCTCTCCTCCCTCTGACCTGGGCGCACCCCTCTCTCTTTCCTCCTCCTGCGGTGGTGGATGGTACTGTTGAGGAGTGGCCGACGTGTGGAGATCGAGAAGCATAATCCATCTGTTCCCGCTGCTCGTGTGGATACATCTAGAGGTCGGACACTTGGACGGCTTGCAACCCGACGAGCTTCTACTCGATCGTCTTCGGGCATCTGGGAATTCGTTCATCCCGCAAAGGTATAGAATTGTTCTTCCTAAGTGGGTTTTCCTTCGATTTGTTTTTGATTTTGATCGACAGCAACGATCTACCTCTTAGGGTTTCGTTGTTTCCGCTGCATCTCTGTTCGAAACCTTACAGTGGTATAAGAGCCAGGTTGCTGGTCTGATCAAAATCAGGATTATTTTATTATTTTTCGTTCTTCACGTTCATGCATTGGGCTCAATCCTGGTTGCTCGATTGGGTTTCCCATGGGATGGGAATTGGTCGATTGATCCCAGGGAATTGTTCCCGGGATCGAGAGGATCAAAACGCACATCTAGATGCGTTGTTTCACCCACCGGGGAGGGTGAATCGTTCACCCCCTCGCGGTCGCGGTCGGCGTTCGTGCAAGAAGAGCGAGGCCGTTTAAGGCCGAGATCCATCTAGTGTAGGCGCCCTTGGGCCGGCTAAGGGACCCTGGGTGGTCCTCCATCCTTCCGGCGGCGTCTGGAGGCGTGCGGTGGCCGCTCCGGCGACCACGGCGGTGATCGCGGCGAAAAGGGCGGAGGCGCTCCGATTTCGTCGTGAGCCCTTCTTCCGGCGACGGGTGGGGTGGCCGGCGGTCTCTCTGGTGGTGCGTCGAGGGTCGTCCGCAGTTGCCGTGGCCGGCTCTGGGGGCCCTGCGGCGTGCTCGGGGGGGGGGCTAGGGTTTTACCCCAACCCCCTCCCCGTGTTCGGGCGGGGAAGACGACCCCCCGCGGGTCTCCCGCGGGCGGATCCGGCCCGCACCGGATCCGCGCCCGATAAGCCCCCCTATATATTTTTTTTGAATTTTATGTGTTTTAAAATGTTTAAAATGCATATAATGTCAGGAAAATTCTGAGAAAATTCTGAAAAATATTTTAATGGATCCTAAAATTGTTTTAGCAATCTATTAACTTATTTTTCATTATCGGCCCTTGGTTATTTAGTTAATGGGAGTATTTAAAATGGTTTTAAGTATTTCCTATTATCTAATTAATCAAAGTTAATTATTATAAGAATATGATTCTTATGAGGTTAATTAACTGTAAATTATTATTGAGCTCATGCAGTGAATGTGAATGATGATTGTCTAAAGTTGTTTAGACTTGGTTGATTTAACTGAATTGTTTAGTTAAATGTTTAAATGCGTGATTTCAAAACTAATTACTATTATTTTGAAATTATCGTGTAGTACCTTGCTGTAATTATATGATAATTACTTGATGATGCATGTGATGTGTCATGTGTGTTGATAGATGGTCATGGACTTAGATATCATGTGATAATATGGTTTATGGTGAATGCATTATGGTGTGATTATTTGGGGCCTGCGTGCCTTCTTCTCTCTCTCTCTTATTAATCCGGGTTATACATTCTATCTCCCACCTATGTTGTACTCCCCTTGACTAGTTCAAGGTTTCTTATTATTATCTGATGTATATTTGTGGGCCTGCGTGTCCAATTACAAATTTACTTGTAATAATGAGAAGCGGATGGAGACCAAGGAGGAGACCGACTTTGGTGGGCTCGGGAGATTCTTCACATCCAGTGGGAGCATTGGATGCTCCAAGACTTTTTATTTGCCATGCTTATGTGTACATTACCAACTGGCTCTGGTAATGTTGCTAGGATAAAGTTCATGATCATCCATCGGTGTTAATGCATATATGTGATATATGTAGGTTGTGCTATAAATTTCATATATACATATTTAGAGTATATACGATACTCCAAATTATTATATGTATATAGCACCTATATTGATGAGACCAAAATATTCAAATCCCCTTCAATCAAATATTAGGTCGATAAGCGTGCGACATTAAGAATGATCCACGTAGCCTTCCGTTGTTATAGTCAAAGTGAGTCGTCCTTAGACTGTGGGAGTTTGTTGTGCTACCACAAGACTATCACAGCAAGGGGACGGAGACTTAGGCTAGGGCTTGGGCCAAACCTTGGGATGGGGGCTGGCATGACTTTGCTGTGCTACCACAAGAGTTATGTCATAAACCCACTCTCATAACATAACAATGGGTTGGACCTAACCAACGCTTGTGGTTTGTTGTGCTACCACAAGATCACAAAGCGTTTGGAGGCTAAATTACTGGGAGTTACAAGGAGTTGTAATTGGCAAGAGTTGCCTACCCACTAAGTATGGGGTAGTTTGTTGTGCTACCACAAGACTGCTTCCATAATGTTAATGAGATCCTAGTACCCACTAGGACATAGTCGTAGTGTCCCGTCTTTGCATATTAGGGGTTATGCAAATTCGTTGAAAATTAGTGGGAATATTAAGTTAGGATAAAAGTCCATGTCTTAATTTAATACCATGAATATCTGCAATATTGTTCTAAATTTGTTTAATTTCCTCTTGTAGACCGCAATGACGAACCACCCGTTGAGAGGCATACTGGATGCCGACAGGCTGACTGGTCCAAATTATGTCGATTGGCTCAGGAATGTGAGAATTGTTCTCACGGCTGAGAAAATAGCCTATGTCCTTGAGCAGCCTGTTCCTGCTCTTCCTGCTGATGATGCCGATGAGGCTGAGGTGATTCTTTATGAAAAGCATAAGGAAGATGCCACTCTGGCCCAATGTTATATGTTAGCCTCTATGACTAATGAGTTACAAAGGCAGCATGAAAAGATGGATGCTAGATCCATCCTGTTTCACCTAGAGGAGCTCTTTGGAGCTCAGAGTAGAACAGAGAGATATGAGATATCTAAGAATCTGTTCGGGGCCAAAATGCCTGAGGGAACATCTGTGCAGACACATGTTCTCAAGATGATAGAGTGGATTGAGAGGCTGAAAGAATTAGGTTTTGAGATGAACAAGGATTTGTGCATTGACCTGATCTTGCAGTCTCTCCCAGGTTCATTCTCCCAGTTCATAGTGAATTTCAACATGAACAAAATAGAATGCTCTCTTGCAGAGCTTCTTAATATGTTGAAAACAGCTGAGGGGACAATGAACAATGGGAAATCTTCTGTGCTACTTGTTGGTAAGACCAACAAGAAAAGAAAGAATCAATCTGTTTTTAAGAAAAACAAGAAGAAAAAGCAGGATAAGCAGGGAAAGGTTGGCAAGAAAGATGAGGCTAAGAAGGACAAGGGCCAATGCTTCCATTGCCATAAGGATGGCCATTGGAAGAGGAACTGCAAGTTGTATCTTGCAGAGAAGGCAAAACAGAAGCTTGGAGAAGCTTCAGGTATGTTCATGATTGTTGACCTAAACTTGTCTTATAGATCCACATCGTGGGTATTAGATACTGGATGTGCATCTCATATCTGCAATGACTTGCAGGTGCTGACAAGCAGTAGGCAATTGAACAAAGGCGAGGTTGACTTGCGACTGAGAAATGGAGCAAAGGTTGCTGCGCTCGCGGTCGGGAAGGTGAACCTCCAGATGCCTACAGGAGTTACACTAGAGCTTATAGACTGTTATTATGTTCCTTCTATAATAAAGAACATTATTTCCATTTCTTGCTTAAATAAATATGGATTTGTTGTAAGTTTTGGAAACAATGGTTGTTCTTTATTATTAAATGGTGAATTGTTTGCCAGTGGGAGCTTAATGAATGGTTTGTATATTTTAGATGTGGCATCTCCTGTGATGTGTGTGGACAAGCCTCTTAAGAGAAAAAGAGGCAATGTGAATCAAGCTTATCTTTGGCATTGTAAACTTGGTCATATTAATGAGGAAAGATTGAAAAAGTTGTGTAAGAATGGATACATTGATCCATTTGATTATGAATCATTCACAACTTGTGAATCTTGCCTCATGGGTAAGGTGACCAAGTCTCCATTTTCTGGACATGGAGAAAGAGCAAATGAGTTGTTAGAACTCATACACTCTGATGTGTGTGGACCTATGTCCATACATGTCGAAGGAGGTTATTCATACTTCATTACATTCACTGATGATTTCTCAAGATTTGGATACGTGTACTTAATGAAGTACAAATCTGAAGCTTTTGAGAAATTTGTCGAGTTTAAGAATGAAGTAGAGAAATAAACCGGGAAAAGTATTAAAACTCTTCGATCAGATCGAGGGGGTGAATACTTGAGTACAGAGTTCACACAGTATTTAAGGGATAATGGAATATTATCTCAATGGACTCCTCCTTATACACCTCAGCTGAATGGTGTAGCAGAAAGGAGGAATCGTACCCTATTAGATATGGTACGGTCCATGATGTGTTTTGCTGGTTTACCCTTGTCCCTCTGGGGTTATGCCTTGGAGACTGCTGCTCACTTGTTGAACAAAGTCCCATCGAAGTCAGTCGACTCCACTCCATATGAGATATGGAAAGGAAAGAAGCCAAATCTTAAGTACTTTAAGGTTTGGGGTTGCCCTGCCCATGTAAAGAAACATGACTCTGATAAACTGGGATCTAAGACTGAGAAGTGTAGGTTTGTGGGATATCCTAAGGAAACTTATGGATATTATTTCTACCAGCCTAGCGATCAAAGAGTGTTTGTAGCTAAACATGCTGTATTCCTTGAGGAAGAGTATATCCTTGAAGGGAACAGTGGGAGCTCGGTAGAACTAGAAGAAGTTCTAGAACCACAACCTGTTAGTGTACCTTCTAAAGATCCAGTGCAAACTGACCCACAAACTGTGCGTAGGTCAGGCCAAATACCTGTTCAACCAGATAGATATGTGGGACATATTTCTAGTAAAGTATCACATAATGAGAATGATGATCCTAAGACGTACGAGGAGGCAATGAGTGTCATTGACTCTAGGGAATGGCAAGAGGCCATGATATCTGAAATGGATTCCATGTACTCCAACCAAGTTTGGAACTTGGTGGATCCACCTGAGGGTATTGTACCTATTGGATGCAAGTGGATCTTTAAAAGAAAGATTGGAGTGGATGGAAAGGTTGATACCTATAAGGCAAGGCTTGAAGCGAAGGGATATCGTCAAAGGCAAGGTGTTGACTATGACGAAACCTTCTCTCCTGTAGCCATGTTGAAATCCATTAGAATTTTACTTGCCATTGCTGCGCACCATGATTATGAAATCTGGCAGATGGATGTGAAGACGGCGTTCCTCAATGGAAACCTTGAGGAAGAAGTGTACATGACACAGCCTGAGGGATTCATATCCAAAGAGTATCCAGATAGAGTGTGCAGGCTTCAGAGGTCCATATATGGACTAAAGCAAGCATCCCGCAGTTGAAGCATAAGGTTTGATGAAGCAATCAAATCTTATGACTTCGTTAAGACTAAGATGAGCCATGTGTATACAAGAAAACAAATGGCAGTGCAATCACCTTTTTGGTACCGTATGTAGATGACATACTACTCATTGGGAATGATGTAGGTATGTTATCGTCAGTCAAAGCCTGGCTGTCAAAGAATTTCTCCATGAAAGATTTGGGAGAAGCATCCTATGTGTTGGGGATTAGGATCTATAGAGATAGATCAAAGAGGATGCTAGGCTTGTCCCAATCGATGTACATAGACACCATTGTCAAAAGGTTTGGCATGGAAGACTCCAAAAGAGGTCTAATACCGATTAGACATGGAGTTTACCTCTCTAAGGAGATGTCCCCTAAAACTCCAGAAGAGAGGGAGTACATGAGTAGGGTTCCCTATGCCTCTGCCATAGGGTCTATCATGTACGCGATGTTATGTACTAGGCCTGATATAGCTTATGCTCTAAGTGTTACGAGCAGGTATCAGGCAGATCCAGGTGAACAACACTGGATAGCCGTGAAATGTATCTTTAAGTACTTGAGAAGGACTAATGATCTATTTCTGGTTTATGGAGGAGAGGACTTGAAACTGAGAGGGTACACTGACTCGAGTTTCCAATCTGACAAAGATGACAGCAAGTCAACCTCTGGGTTCATTTTTACTCTCAATGGTGGGACAGTGAGTTGGAAGAGTTCCAAACAAGAAACCACTGCTGATTCAACAACCGAGGTCGAGTATATAGCTGCTGCCGAGGTATCAAAGGAGGCGGTTTGGATGAAGAAGTTCATCGAGGGTTTGGGAATTGTCCCAAGCATCTCTGATCCTGTCCCCATATTTTGTGACAACAATGGGGCCATTGCGCAGGCAAAGGAGTCGAGATCTCATCAGAAGTCCAAGCACATTCTGCGGCGTTATCACTTGATCAGAGAGATTATAGCTAGAGGAGATGTGATAGTAGATAGAGTATCTTCTGCTGATAATATTGCAGATCCACTGACTAAGCCTTTATCTCAAAATGTGTTTGAGCGTCACCTTGGGCTGATGGGGATCAAGCATGTGGGTGATTGGCTTTAGTGCAAGTGGGAGATTGTTAGAGATGTATGCCCTTCAAGCCAATCACAAGTGTTGTGATGGCAACATTTCTTGTATAATTTCATTCAGTTATAATAATAATGACATTTCTTCATTACGTTCTTAGCACGTTATAGTGTATATGTTGTAATGTGATGAAGTCCCTGAAAACGGGCTATGATGACTGGTTCATAATGAGATTGTGATAATGAGATCAGTCATCTAGAGGTTTGTATTCTAAATGTTCCTGGTTGTGGATCTTCCAGAAGGGACATTGAAGATCCGGATAGACCGGTGCTGGGGATCAAGCATGTGGGTGATTGACTTTAGTGCAAGTGGGAGATTGTTAGAGATGTATGCCCTTCAAGCCAATCACAAGTGTTGTGATGGCAACATTTCTTGTATAATTTCATTCAGTTATAATAATAATGGCATTTCTTCATTACGTTCTTAGCACGTTATAGTGTATATGTTGTAATGTGATGAAGTCCCTGAATACGGGCTATGATGACTGGTTCATAATGAGATTGTGATAATGAGATCAGTCATCTAGAGGTTTGTATTCTAAATGTTCCTGGTTGTGGGATCTTCAAGAAGGGACATTGAAGATCCGGATAGACCGGTGCTGGGGATCAAGCATGTGGGTGATTGGCTTTAGTGCAAGTGGGAGATTGTTAGAGATGTATGCCCTTCAAGCCAATCACAAGTGTTGTGATGGCAACATTTCTTGTATAATTTCATTCAGTTATAATAATAATGGCATTTCTTCATTATGTTCTTAGCACGTTATAGTGTATATGTTGTAATGTGATGAAGTCCCTGAATACGGGCTATGATGACTGGTTCATAATGAGATTGTGATAATGAGATCAGTCATCTAGAGGTTTGTATTCTAAATGTTCCTGGTTGTGGGATCTTCAAGAAGGGACATTGAAGATCCGGATAGACCGGTGCACGTGGTACTCACTCATGTGATGAGGGTGGTCGATCTCATAACCACCGGTGTGCTGACATCAAGGTACACGTGCAGGTGCTCGTTAGTAGAATGAGTTCACTGAACTGACCCGATCTAGAATTCCTGAATGGTAATCATGCTGACTGTCAATCAGGAGATTCTAGTGTCACTGTAGCACAGTTGGATCTTAGACCTGAGTCACAAAGGAGGTTTTGCATGGACTCCACTGAGCGTTTGATTACTAACTTATGAACTTCAGCTTTGTGGTTCTCAATAGTTGGTTATTCGGACTCAGTGGGTTTCATGTGAAGACACTTTAGTAGACAACAAGGGATCATTCACTCTCTGCATGGATCAAGAGAGAGAATGCTCTATGGACATGTACTTAGAAATCCCTGGCCAGCGTATGGGAGTTCACTGATAAAAGGAGTTTTCCAGTGAACTATACTTAAGAACAAGGGTCCATAAGATCAGAATGCTTTAGGGTTTGACAGTTTGACCGTACCCTAATTCTGATTGGAGCATTGTATGAATGAAGATCTATAACTGTGTGGAATCTGATGACGGAAAGGTTCAATATGGGTTGCATCCCTCCCAAAGTCATTTGGGATCACGAGGTGTTGTTTGGTGCCGTTCGTGGTCGGAAAGCCCGTTAATTCCATTAAGAGTTAATGGATTATAATTAATTAAGTTAAGAAGGGTTCTTAGCTTAATGGGCTTGAAAACCAAACAGACTATTGGGCCTAGAGGGTCACACACAATAGAGTAGTGGATTAGATGGATAAAGACGGTATTTATAGACAATGTCTGGAATTTTGTGAAAAATGCCAGAGTCTATAAATATACGCTGAGGAGAGAAACCCTGGCCCAAGCATTAGGGTTTCTACTCTGGCCGCCCGCCCCTCTTCTCTCTCCTCCCTCTGACCTGGGCGCACCCCTCTCTCTTTCCTCCTCCTGCAGTGGTGGATGGTGCTGCTGAGGAGTGGCCGACGTGTGGAGATCGAGAAGCAGAATCCATCTGTTCCCGCTGCTCGTGTGGATACATCTAGAGGCCGGACACTTGGATGGCTTGCAACCCGACGAACTTCTACTCGATCGTCTTTGGGCATCTGGGAATTCGTTCATCCCGCAAAGGTATAGAATTATTCTTCCTAAGCGGGTTTTCCTTCAATTTGTTTTTGATTTTGATCGCCAGCAACGATCCACCTCTTAGGGTTTCGTTGTTTCCGCTGCATCTCTGTTCGAAACCTTACACAATGGGCATAGGTTATTAGGCATAGGTACTATGGGAGGAGAGTATGAGACTTGACATCTACTCCTCAGCACATGACTTCACCCCTTTGGCGTGATATCTTGACTTGTAAGGATTTTATCTCCTCCGGCATCCGAGTTCGACTAGGAAAAGGTGACAAGAGCCTTTTATGGAAGGACATATAGTGTAGAGATTTCACCTTGGAGGCTTCATTCCCCAGCCTCTTTGAGCTATTAGCTGACCTTTTGGGGTCGATTTCTTGGGCTTTTGACTCCCACCTTTCAGGAGACACTTGAGCACTGACCTTAAGGAGGGATTTCAGGGCCGATGAGATGGAGCAGCTTCAGGACATTCTTTCCTTTCTTCTTCCAATTTCATCGTCAGTCTGACAGAGAGGGTGAGTGGACTTAGAGGTGGGGAATGGAGGGTACTTTTTCGGTTAGGGCTGCTTACGCCATTATCTCAGATGGAGGAGTTCGTCGCAGTCTCTATACCCAGATCTGGAGATCGAAGAGCCCTTTGAAGGTGAAGCTCCTATCTTGGAGGATCTCCAATGAGAGATTACCTGCTCGAGACAAATTTGCTTCATTTCCTTTTGGGCATCCAACTGATTTGCTGTTTGTGTGAAGAGGACGACGAGACCCTTGACCATTTGTTTGTAGGCTGTACTTACTCACAGAGGATGTGGGGGAGCTTGCTACGAGGACTCACAGTATATTCAGCCGGCAGAGAGAGGTGCATCATCTGATTGAGCATTGGGGCAGAAGTTGGCTCCTTAGAGGTGATAGGACCGTATGGTGGCTCATCCTCCATTCCACATTGTGGACGTATGGGGGGTATGAAACAACCGGATTTTTAGGAGGGAGTCAAGAGACAAGGATACAATTGTCTCTTTTCTTTGTGATAAAGTAAGGGAATGGGCTGAGCTCTTTTGTAATGTGAATTCTCAAAACTCTTCTCTTTTTGTCATGTTGGGGGGTTAGAGTGCTACACATTATCTTAGTGTGGCCTTTTGTATAGAGATTTTTTGGGAATTTATTGACTAAACTTATACATTCCTTTCTTCACTTAATACGACAGTGGTACTACCCACTTTCATAAAAAAATAAGTCATGATGAGAAATTATAAGTCATGGTAATTTTTCTGCGATATGAAAGATTTCTGTCTGTAATATTCTAATTTCTAAATCATATCCTCTCATTACTTTAAAGTCTTATGCATGATTGTCTCTACTGATCCAAAGTTGTAGGAGAAATGGGCAAAAATGAGATGGGAGATGACAGTAATTTAGAAACATTAACTGTATGCTTTTGTTTTCAAGTATGGGCAATACTGAAGATAACATATTTTGTCTATGCTTGTGTACTTATAAACTTGCATTTGCAATCGCACCGGGACAAGAGTTTTTAAGAATTACCTGTGGGAAGGTCTTAACTTTAGTGATGTCTCTGCAATCACATATGAAAAGTTGTGGATTGGTCTTGCTTATTTGGATTAACCTCTTTATATCTGTTTTGGCAGCTGAAAATGTCAATTACTGTGGGAATTGTCGGGCTTCCCAATGTTGGAAAAAGTAGTCTGATTAATAGCTTGAAAAGATCACATGTCGTCAATGTTGGTGCTACTCCTGGACTGACAAGATCAATGCAGGAAGTTCAATTGGATAAGAAAGTGAAACTGTTGGATTGTCCTGGAGTAGTGATGCTCAGATCTGGTGGGAATGATGCTTCTATTGTGCTTCGCAATTGCAAAAGAATTGAAAAACTTGATGACCCTATAGCTCCAGGTAAATTAGTTGATGTTGACTCTTCTCCATAACTTGGCAGTTTCATTGGTCCAAAATTCTTATGCATGATTTGTTGCAAATCTGAGGTGCCTTTTATTTAATTTCGTGCCATTGGGCAAGGCATGGATTCTACTTAGTATGACTTGCCATTTTCAATACTTGCTACATGTTATCTCTATTGATAATTCGAGACCTGAATATCACGTGATCAAGATTGTGAATATACAATATTCCTGTTCAGAAACATTTTCAGTTCTGTGTGCTTTGTGGATTGATTGTTATCAATGAGATATCAGACTCTTTCAACAAAATCATATACATGATCCATAGTCACAGGCATGTATTCCTTAAGTTGGAAAATTTAGTGAATTGTACAGGGCTATCTGAGAGCTGTTAAAGTACACACTTGCTTAGAATGTCCATTATTATGTTTTTTTAGTTTATAGGCATCTCTTGGCACTATTAATGCATCTTTGGGGTTTGTTTTCAGTGAAGGAGATCCTTAGGCTTTGCCCTGCTGAAAGGTTGATGTCTCTTTACAAATTACCACAGTTCGATTTAGTTGATGATTTCCTTCAGAAGGTTGCTTCCCTACGTGGTAAGCTCAAAAAAGGGGGCATCTTGGACACTGAAGCTGCTGCAAGAATAGTGTTGCATGATTGGAATGAAGGTATATCTTTGAAAACCACATCTTGTTTCATAGGATATGCCGAGTTGATGTATTTTGTCCTCCATTATAGGTAATTTCACCATTATGCATTGCCTCAGTTTCGTAGGGTCTGTAAAATTGATGTATTGTCTTTTGTTCTTTACAGGTAAAATTCACTATTATACATTGCCTCCGGTGAGGAACCAAGGGGAGAGTCTGGAGTTGTCAATTGTGGCAGAGTTTGGGAAGGAATTCAATGTTGATGAGATTTACCAAACAGAGTCCTCAGTCATAGGTAGCCTTGTATCCGTTGAGGATTTTCATCATGTGGAGGTCCCCCCAGGTTCCCCATTAAATTTGGAGGAGCAGATGGTGCAGGAGGTTGGTTCTTTTGTATTTTATAATGTTTTCTCTTATAGGCGCACATGCATTCCTCATATGGCAGTGTTAAATGCCATGGTTTATTTCCTAAATAGAGCACATTGTCATACTCAAAAGGAGTTAACAAGAATCACGTTTTACGTGTTAAACTTGGACTGCTTTCCATACATGTTCTTCACTGTGCAGAACATGCTATTTTTTGGGTATCTCACTGTTGGATAATTCTTCACCCCACCCCACCCCACTCCCAATCCCCAAATCAAATGGTTGTTTTTGGTACTACCAATTAAAAGAACAAGCTGCAAATGCCTCATTTAAAAACTCATCATATGTTCTAATTGTTCCTTATCATCTGATATTTAACAAAAATTTGAATAATGAAAGCTGATGAATGGCTACCATGGGTAGTGAGGATGGATGTTCGATGTGCTGCCTGTCATTAGCTTCTTAATGTTTAAATAGATATAATGCTTAGATTTTTGTGGTTTTTGTCAAAGAAGTATGGGGGTCTTGGCTGCAAAACTACAATAATAGGAAAAATCAAACTAAGTATGAACCTGAGCTGCCTTTAAGGATGCTCAAGTGGTGAAAGAATGACTTTTAAATGACAGGAAAGAAGGGCACAATTGCATGCTGTCTTTAGATATTGCATGAAGTGCTTCCTATGTACTCTTCTTTGGCAAGTGTAGGAGGACATGCCCCTCCTTATCAGCTAGTTCTTTTTTTTCCTTTGTTGTGTAGCACGTAGTCTAAAGTAATTGATGCTGTCTTGAATATTTCACAAATGAAAGTGTTGAAGCAAAATATTATGGCATAGAATAATCTTAGGAGTCGGTTTTGGGTGCAACTTCATAAATGAACCGGAGGATGAAACTATCCATGGGACAGTATTATTCTCGTGCTTGTCTTTCTATTGACTTTGAGCATAAAATTATTTGTTCAAGCTATTGTCCAAGTAGATGTCTTCAAAGAGAGGGAAAAAAAATCACACACATGAATGTAAATTAAAGTTCTTTTGCTAAAGTACTGTCCTATATACTTTGTGTTGATTTACATTTCAATACAAGGGCATACATTCTCGTTGGTTTCCCAACTTCTTCACAAGGATTGGCATTCCATCTCATGTGCCTAAAATTTGACCGTGGCAGGCATGCTTTATTGTTTTTGCTTATATACTGTTTCAGTTCATTCTTGCTCTTCTGCCAATGTTCCTAAAATGTTGCACACACATGTTCTTCATTCTGTGTGTTATATACTGATATACACATGCTTTAAATATTCTTAGAGGCCCATGTAATAGACTAACTAGCAAGCAGGAAGTTTAGCTGTAGACATAGTGGAGGGTCTCATTTATCCATGGGCGTCTGGTAACGTTAACCTTTTATTTTTCTCTCAGGATGATATGGGACTCGAAGAGGTTAAAAATGTTGGAGAATCTATTCCTTGTGATAAGGAGGATGCTGAAGAAACAAAATCCAAGAGCAGTAGCAGACAAAATGACAAACTATATACTGCCGAAGGCATATTAGATCCACGCATACGACGAGCAGAGAAGAAACGTAGGAAAGCTCAGAAATCAAACCTGATGAATGCAATGGATGCTGATTATGATTTTAAGGTAGATTATTTTGGTAAAGCACCTGTCTCTGAAGCAAGTAATGAGATGCTGGATGGAAGTGCTGGTGAAGAAGAAGAAAGTTCTGGGGAGGCTCCAATGGCTGGTGTTGAATTGGATGCATAGAATACGTTAGATTGAAAGTAATTCTGTAAATTTCCTCGCATATATTAATTTATTATTCTCGAAGACACCAAAGAAATCAATTTTGTTATAGTTATGCTTTGAAATTGTTAAAAATATACGTCCAGCTATTCTCGGAGTAATTGTGATTTCAATAAGGACTTTCGTTTAGTAATGAATGTCGACTGTATAAGCATCCTACTATCCAAGTCATTTTGAGGCGTCTGGTAGCAGTTGCTGATTAGAAAATGGGCTTTCGTTTTTTGTTTTCTGGCTATATGGTTTTGTAAATTTGAGTAATATTTGCTGCACGCTCTGGTGTGTAGCAAAGGTTACGCACCTTATTTTGATTGAGCCATATGGTAGTAAGGGCATTGGTGCCACACTTGAAAAATCCTTTAGATCAGTAAAACGTAACTCGCGTAGGATTGAAATGTACGTCACATAAACGAAATGCAGTCCAAAAAATTGAAAAATAGATGTTCAATTGAAACATATCAGGTTTGCACTTAAAAATGTCTTTTTGACTTCACTATGTGTAGATTTCAATGCAAACTACATTTCAGCGCTCATTGGTATATTTCAATCGAACCTCTATTTTTAAAGTCTTTTGTTCCACATTTTAGTAGTAACGAGCTATGTACATCATCTGTAGTATTTTTCAGTTCGTCCCATGAATTTGGGGTTGTCTGTGGTTGTGGTTGGGACTCTTTTATGTTGAAATCTATAAAAGCACGGTGTCGAGATATACAGGTCTAGAGTCATAAACACATAGATCACAACCCATTAATCGATATGGGACTATTGTCCGGGGATTATGTTTCTCACGGTCAAGATGGGTCGTGAAGATTAATTGAGTGGAGGTGATAAGATAAGAAATATATGGGGTTGGATTCAAAATTATACTTTGATAGCTATTTGAAATTCATAGAATCACGGTGTCGAGATACACAGGTCTAGAGTCATAAACCCATGGATCATAATCTATTAACCGATACGGGGCTATTATTCGGGGGTTATGCTCAAATTCTAACATTTTCTACCGCATGACCAATCAAAATATGATATCTGACTAATGTCCGGGGGTTATGCTCAAATTCTAACATTTTCTACCGCATGGCCAATCAAAATATAATGTACAGTCTTTGCTACACAACACATTGGGGTGCCCAGCAAGTATTACTCAACAAAACCTTTTGAGGTTCTGATGATTATCGTTGATACGTGCAAAAAAGACATGGGGATCGTTATATTGTTTTTTTGGGTACTTATAATTGTTAATGGGGAGGGGAGAATCATGGATATTTGAACCAGAGACCTCCCTCAAATGGGAGAGGGTGTTAACTCCGTCATTGTGGGAGACTATTTTTTTTTCATGACGGGAAATCTGACGAACTAAAAAATCTTGAGTCACACATCCCTAGAGAATTAAACATGTGATCAGATAAAATCTCCCGGAGATGAATCGAACTTGAGATCTCTTGTTTCTTTGGCTGAGCTCTTTTATAATTATATTGTTGTTTTCTAACAATAACAAAGAGGTCTGAACTACTCACGGTGGACAAAATTCGACGGTGTGACAGAAGCAAGCTCATGCGTGGTTCCTATTTGTGTCGATGGAGAGGCTGCAACGGTGCAGATATATCACGTGAATGAGAGGCTGCAAGTTTGTCTCGAGTCCGCATTTTTCTTTGTTTTGCACTTTGGTATGTTAATTTTATCGACAAATTTCCTGTTTTAAAGGCTTCTCGAAGGATCTTTGCCTCCTTATATTTGCTTCAACACAAGCACATTTGCATCCTCTATCTTTACACCAAACTTGATGATGTCCCCACTCAAGTTTTTCTTTTTTTTCTTTTCCCTCTCATCTTCTTTCTTTGGGTTAGTGATCTTGATCTTCAGATGCAGGATTAAACTTTCTGCTCAGTTGCCAAATCATCTCCTTGGATAACTCTTAGATCCTACAACATGATGTTTTTCTCGTATACACTACTATAAGCTGCCAATTTCGAACTAGTTCGGGTTACCATGGAGTGATAATACTAGGGAGTTCCCATTGCTTCCAATTTTCCATTTCATCTTGATGGAAGCTATCGATTTATTTAAGACAGGGCAGGTACTGACGATCGTATATAATTGGGAGACGACTATTTTGATGTCCACAAAACTAATTATACCAACAAATTTAATCAAATATTGTGGCTAGCAAGAGATTTTAAGTTCGGGAATATTTCTAAGGCTGCGCTTGGTTCATACGGTGGAATGGATTTTGAAATTCTAATGATTGGAATCTCTGAACTCCAATCAAATGCCTCGACTTATGTGCCTAAATGGATTTTCCAATGAAGATAGAGAGACACACGGGGAGGGGAGATGAAAAAATTTAAAAAGCCGGTGGAAAGGAGCTTCTTGAAGATTTCTAGGAGATTGCTGAGTCTGATGTGAAACATAAGGTGGGGGTCTTCATTTCTTCGGCCAGTAGTGCGAGGGCGGACGTCTTCTTGAACGCGGTCTGGGTAGAGGGCGCCTTCTGAACGCGACGGTCACAACGACCGCGTTCATAGTGAACGCGGCTTATCGTCCCTCCGCGTTCATGATGCGCAGTTTGTGGTCGTTTTGGCCTTCCAAAACGAAGCTCTGTCCGGGGCACCTTGCAGGTGGCGACCGTGGGCGGCGATTTGGGCTCCTGCAGCTGCTGTGAAGGGGAAAGAGGGTGAGAGAGAGGGGGAAAAGGGGTTATAGCTAGATTATATAGTTGGTAGGGTTGTAGGGAGGGAAAAATGATGGAGATTTGGAGGAAGGGGATGGCGGTAATGGAGGTGGCGGAATGGGGGCTGGGTTGGGGCTATCTCGACCGTTTCCTTCTCAGAAACAAGGCTACCGCACCCGTCTCTTTCGTAGAGACATCAATCCATGGTTGGTGATGGGTTGCTCGGGGTGGTGGTGCCTTGAGAGCGAGAGGATGGCAGCGGCGGTGGTGGTGGTGGACGAAGGTGGAAGATAAGGAGGAGGAGGGAAGGACGGTCGGGGCTTCACAGCCGTTCCCATCACAGGGACGACGCAATTGGCAGCTTCTCACTCCACTCTATGGGTAGATTGAGCTTTCATAGCTCATTGAGGGCTTCGCACCTGAGAGCCAAACATTGACATAGAACAAAGCCATGGCTAAAAATTTATATTCTTCCTCTTCTAATTTGTTCATAGTGAGGGATACATATAGAAGGATGGGGGGAAGGGGAAAAGATGCTATTACATTGATTACACATGGGAAAACAACAACTACATTGAGGATCTCTAACTTCTAAATGGTGGGGTGGTTGGCAGGTAGCCACTCGGGGTGAAACTGAGATCGCGGCCTCCTCAGAGGTCACGACCTCAACGCGTCATAGAGAGTGACTGCGTTCAGGTATGAACGTGGACCTCAGGTAGGCTGCGTTCAGCCTTTGACCACCTAGGGCTTCCACTGACGTCCTCGTCAGAGTCCTTTACATTTTAACCCCCTTAATCCCACATAAAAATGCTAAAAGGAAGGGTAAGTTGGCAATTCCTTCGTTCCCATCCCTCCCACTGCACCAAAATGGAGGGCAACTCCCCGAAACGAAAATTTTTTGAAACCCAAAATCTCTCCCATGTCAGGGCATGTCGGTCAAGTGAGTTCTAATGCACAAAAAGCATAATGGGTGATCAGTGCATCAAGTTCCAAGATTAGGGCACAAAATGCAGGTAACTGATAAATGTATGCAAGTATGGTATAAATGAGTGGAATCCAAGTCCAAGGATTTATTGCTGAACTCTTTTCCTTCCAAATGTCACGAGAAAGGTAATTAACGAGTCCAAATCCAAGGAATTAATTGCCAAGGATTCAGGCACCCAAGTCTCAACAAAGGGGAACCACTTTTACGATCTACACAAGCAATTGCCCGAGGGCTATAAAGCCGGTTGAACCCATTATTGCTAAGAGATTACAATTCGAAACAAAGGGGAACAGGAGCACCTTTGAATGCTTGCTGCAAAGATGGCAGATGCTGTTGTTACAAATGAAATGTGCCATTTGCATTATCCAAAATAAATAAATAAAGGCTTTTGTCCTCCTTTACTGCTTCCAGAGCTTTTCTTTGTATCATCATGGACTTAAAAAAAGGGATTTTTGCATGAAAATCATTGTTAATTAGAGGTGACCTTGCAAAAAAATCATTCTAGAAATGTATTAGCAGACATATCACTGGGTTAATTCAAATAGTGCATAAATATTATTTAAGTGTGATTTTTTTATAAGTTATTGATAAAAAGAAGTGATATGCGTACAAATAAATATGACATTTTTACACAATTCAGATTTACACATTGATATATCTGCTAATACATTTCTAGGAATGATTTTTTTACAAATTAACCTCTAACAATGATTTTTATACAAAAAATCTCAAAAAAAATATAATAATCTCCCTCTGCTACGTGTGTGTGCACGCGCGTGTGCATGTTATGGTTATATGGAATCCATACGTGTATCCTCTTACACGATGGTTCCTTATGATACAAATGTATATACCATCTTGCATCTACTATGTGATGGTATATATACATCTCAAATGAACGGTGCTAGCATCTATTTGGGTAAGGGTTGCCAGGGATGCTTCCCTACGAGCAACTTATTGATGGCTTTCTATATCAACCTATGAATTGAGGGGCTTACATTCTCTAGATTGTCTTACATGCATCCGCACATCCCTTCCTTTGATGGTATATTTTAAAGTCATTAATTAGCCGCATGACTAACCTTACATCCTATAATTTGTTATCCATTCTCAATGGTCATTGACCAGCCTTGCTCTACAATGATGGACCTGTAATTGCTGTTTAGCCACCTGGAAATGTGCATGTGGTTTTTTTTTTACAAAAAATATCCTCCCTATAAGTTTTTTTGCAGAGTTATTTATGTTATGTTTATATTATTTCTAATGCCCATCTTATATCAACATAGTGGAATAAACGTCCTTATGGTTAACCTCTATTCAAGATGCGAAGAATATTATGTTTTCATCTATGAAGTTACTTTTTAAGACAGCAATGTCTTTAAAGAAAAGAGTTATTTTCACCGGCACCCGCATGCGGCGCACGGCGCGCAGAGAGAGAGAGAGAGAGAGAGAGAGATTTTGATCCTTTAAAAATTTAGTTAAGAACTAACTAGAGTTAAACAAGAGATTTTAAGGGAATGTTAATAGCGAGTGATGGTTGATCCTTTTAAAATTTAGTTAAGAACTAACTAGAGTTAAACAAGAGATTTTAAGGGAATGTTAATAGCGAGTGATGGCAGGGTTATAGGAGGAACCGTTTTTGTTGCAAGAACACTACAAGAAGAGCCATAAAAGGTCGAGTCAGCATGTGGGGAAGCAATGTTCATCCTGTCAACCATGTCTAGGAATCTTACAAGGCAGTGTATGGCATTCGAGGGTGAGAGAGAGAGAGAGAGATTTTGATACTTTTAAAATTTAGTTAAGAACTAACTAGAGTTAAACAAGAGATTTTAAGGGAATGTTAATATCGAGTGATGGCAGGGTTATAGGAGGAGCCGTTTTTGTTGCAAGAACACTACAAGAAGAGCCATAAAAGGTCGAGTCAGCATGTGGGGAAGCAATGTTCATCCTGTCAACCATGTCTAGGAATCTTACAAGGTAGTGTATGGCATTCGAGGGTGTGCATTGTGCAGGTTGCAAGTTGGTGTTGTTATTGTTGTCGTTGTTTGAATTTTTGGACTTTGGTATATTAGTTTTATCAGCGAATTCCCTATTTCAATGCCTCTATCAGTTTTGACATTATCTAATAGATATGATCATGATAATTACCTATTAGAGATACATACTCTTGCAAGAAATGTGAAGACGTTCATTCATTGAATATAGAGTTTGGATTACAATTAATCTTTTAAGACTTTTAAATTTGGTCTCGATTATATAATCGGTTCTTCGGGTTTACATCCGATTGCTATCTGATCATTGAGTGAGCTTCTGCTTACATTTGGATCGCTTGAATTGCTTCTGTTAATGATCAAACCATTGAATTGCTTCGGTCCACGATCGGACTATTGAATTTGCTTCTGACCACAAGCGAACTATTGAATTTGCTTCGATCCTCAATCAAACGACTAGATTTGCTTCCGGCTATGATTGGACCATTGAATTTGCTTCTAGTCTATATCTGCCCGTTGAGTTTGAATTTCATCCGGATCGGACCCCCCTTTGGGTGTGTCTACAATTTGACCCTTCCCGAGTCTTTTTTGCAACTTTTGACCATTTTTGGATATTTATGCAATCTCGGACCCTTTTTAGATATTTATGTAATTTCAGACCCTTTCTGGATATTTCTACATTTTCATACCCTTCTTAAGTATTTATGTAATTTTTGACCTTTTCTAGGTATATCTATAATTTTTTACCCTTTCTTGGTAGATATGTAGTTTTTAACCCTTCCAGAGTATTTATGTCATTTCTTGATTTTTCAGGGACATCTCTGTCATTTCTTGACTTCCTTGGGTATTTATGTCATTTCTTAATATTTACATATATCATGGTCATTGCTTGACTTTTCAGAGTATTTCTATCATTGTTGATTTTCTAGGAGATTTTTGCCATTTGTTGACTTTCCAAGGCATAGTTGTAATTTTCTGACTTTCATGGATTTTTCTATCATTTCTTGACATTCTAAGATATTTCTATAATTTCTTGGGTTTCTTGGACTTATCTGTCATCTCTTGACTTCTCAGAGTTCATTTGCAATTCTACGATTTCCTGGGTATCACTGTCTTTCCTTGACTATCCAGGGCATCTTGCACTTTTTTTGATTCTCTTGGACATCCCTATCATTTCTTGACTTGCCATAATGTTTCTACAATCTTGTGGTTTCTCTAGACTTATTAGTCATTTCTTGATACTCCAGGGTTTATTTGTAATTTCTAGATTTCCCTAGATTTATCTGTCATTTCTTGATCTTCGAGGGTTTATCTGTATTTTTTGATTTCTTTGAGCTCATCTGTAATTTCTTGACTCTTCAGGGTTTAGTTGCAATATCTGGATTTGTCCTAATCTTATATGTCATTTCTTGACTTTCGACGGTGTCTTTGCAATTTCCTCCTCTTTCTAGATTTGTTTGTAATTTTATCTCCTTTTGGGTATGTTTACAATTTCTAAACATTGTTAAGTTTTTGGGCGCAGTTAGTCTTAAGCCAAGTTTAGGAGAGTCAACTCTACTTCAGGGAAGACACATGGTCTCTCTCTACCGAGTCATGTAGAAGGCGGGAACCTGAACAAGGGTATTTTGGGAGTTTAGGATAGAACATGGGCATTGTGCAAGTTACGAGTTGAGTAGGACTTCTATGTAATTTCTAGATAGACCAGGGACATTTTTGGTAATTTTTGGAAGGCTCAGGGATATTTTGATAATTTTTAAACTCTAAGGGAATTTTGGCAATTTCTAGAAAGTCGAGGGTATTCAATAATTTTTGATAAGCTAGAGATATTTTTGTAATATTTGGACTAAACAAGAAGTTTTTATGTAACCAAGGAAATTACCTAAGAAATCACAAGAGACATAACCACAAGGGCAAACCCAAGGGCATATGTGCAACACACCCGTATTGGGCTTCAAGAATAACACAAAGCACACTCTCCTTGGTGGAGGCACACAAGACACAAAAGAACTAGGAGATTGCTTCTCCTCCTCCCGCTTCCATGGACTTCAATCCCTCTTAATGAGGACCTCTAGGGGGGTATTTATAGGCCAAATAGGCTTAACCGGACTGGACAAGTCTTTTTGGGGATTACTCTGGCTGGATGGGCTCCTGTGGGAGCTTACCTAGACTGCGTAAGCACCCGCAGGTGGCCCTATTAGGCTAACACCTCCATATATATCATAAGCACCACTTTATGAATGAAATTGATCTCGATGATAATAAAACAAATTGATAAAAACAAGTTAAACAAATAACAAGCACATCAAACGAATGTCAAAACAAAGAAACGTACAATTGTTAATCATCTTAGTCAGAACTACACTTATCTAAAGATATTCATTTAAACGATTCATTTTTTACATAATCCAGTCACTCAAACATATGAAAATATAGTCAATACAATAGTCTATCAGAGAACATAGTCGATGAAAAACTTAGTCATTGCAATAGACTATCAGGAAACATAATCGATACAATAGACTACCGGGAAACATAGTCGCTACAATCGACTATCTGGTAACTTAGTCGATATATTCAACTAACTAGAGATATAGTCGATACACTCATATAGTCGATACGCCCGACTATATGCTCACATGGTCGATACACTCACATAGTCGATACGCCCGACTATCTGCTCATATAGTTGATACACTCACTTAGTCAAAACACTCGACTATCTACACACATAATTGATACATTAATGTAGTCGATATATGTGACTATCTGCATATATAGTCGAAATACTCACATAGTCGATGCAAACGATTTTTTGAGAACTTAGAACAATCTGATTATTGACATAGTTGATACCTTCAACTATCTGAGAATCTAATCGATCAGAAAACTGACTATCAAGATATATATATATCTTTCAACTATTTGAATATAGGCATTCAAATTAACATAGTCGAACTAACTGATTCAGCTTAAAGTTGCATAAACTTCGACTATCTCGAAATACTCCTGCGACATTCTTCAATAGAATTCGAATTTCAAATACTAGCCTTTAATGTATACGTACAAACCATTTATTGCTAGACATGCAAGAACCTCTCTACATTTATTGCAGGACAGGCAAAAAACTTCCTTTCTCATACTACGCTCTTCTGACGACAAAGAAAGGTCAATTCTAGCTGTAAGTTATTTCAGGTAAAACCAAAGAAAAACGTCTGCACAGACAACGCACAGACACGTTTCAAGGGCTGATTAAAGGAAAGAATAAACATCACATAACATATTTCTACTATGGGTACTTTACATAAATGCTTCTTGCAGGAATGACCGCAAAATAGACATACCTCGGAGAGGTATTTTGACTTCAAGAAATCATGCCTGACAAAGATCTTCACTGCAGTTTGATTGACCCAGAAGGACTAAAGAAAATATGCCAAAGACACAGAAGCTTCGAAGCACCTATTTCTAACAAATATATTTTCGAGCATAACGTCCACTACACTCCGTGACTAACGATTATATTTTGGAGTCTAACGTTAAACTAATATGTATCTAACGGCTTCAAAATATAGTCTAACAGAGGTATCCGTAAAGGTTATAAATATGCAGATCACAAGAAGAATTAGAAGCTTTAATTGAGCTGCTTTTACAGAGTCTTTGAAAAGCCTTTGAAAAGTCATCTTAAGACTTCTTGAGATTTCCTGAGCAAACTTTTAAAGCCAGAAATTAGCATTGCAAAGAGTCGAGAACAAGCAAGCAAATTGTCTGCAACTCTTCCTCCTACTCAAAGTGTCGGCTCACAGCAAACTACAAATTTTTTTGAAATCTCTCTCTACTAATTTCTTCTAGCCTTTTGCATTCCTTTGGAATATTTCTTTAAAAAGGCTTTTTGTAGTTCAAGATTGCATATCTCTATTCTATCTTTCATCTTGAACTCATTGAGTTACACTGTACACCACAAGCCTACTGAGAGGCAACATTCGTGTATTTTTCTAATTATAGCTTGTATATCCTTGAGAAGGAGTGGTACTTGCTTGCGAGCAACGGTGTCCAGCTGAAGGATAGTATTCTGTATAGGTCTGGCTGATACCTAAAAAACTCAGCTGGGACTCTGATTGTGAAGGAGTGCCCGAGGTGTGGCTGAACACCTAAGAAAAACAACAAGGTGTAGCTTGTCTTGGAAAGACTAGTGGAACCTCATGGATTTTTTTGAGGAACTGGACATAGGTGTGACTGGAGGTCACGACCGAACCGGTATAAATCCTGTTGTATAACTGTGTGATTGCTTTCTTACTTTAACTTTTGTCGTACTATCACTTAATATCTCTGTTGCATTCTTAAGCTATATACTAAAGTCGATTAAATTTTTAATTACCCATTCCCCTCTCGGTCTAGCCATATACTGGGCAACAAGTGGTATCAGAGCCCAGGCTCTCCTGTAAGAAGATCTAACGATCTGAGAGTAAAAAGCTCATATGGCTGAGATGACAAAAGGGCAATCTGTCAATCATCCTTCATTGTTCGATGGTTCAAACCATGCTTATTGAAAAACTCGAATGAAGTTTTTCTTACAAAGTCAGAGCTATGACCTATGGATGATAGTTGAGGAGGGTGACCTTATTATTACTAATGATAGAGATAAATGGACTGCTACTGATAAAAATAATGCTTCCTTGAATGCCAGGGTAAAATACCATCTTTGCTACGGACTATCAAGAAGTGAACTTAACAAAGTTTCTGCCTGCAAGATAGCACATCAAATATGGGAGAAGCTCATGATTACTCGTGAAGGAACAAACAAGGTAAATGAGACAATAATAGACATCCTGGTGTCACAATATGAACAATTCAGGATGATGTCTAATGAAACCATCTCCCAGATGTACTGTAGATTCACATACATCACCAACGCACTAGTTGCACTTGGAAAAGAATATAGCTCGGAGATATGGTGCGAAAAATACATAGATCTTTACCGAGCAGTTGGACAGCAAAAGTAACTGCCATTGAAGAAGCAAACGACTTGGCCACAATGTCTCTGGAAAAATTAATAGGGTCACTTATGGCTCATGAAATCAACATGCAGAGATTAGGAGAAACCTCTACGAGCAGAAAAATAAGTGCACTAAAAGCAGAGGAATCACAACCGAAATCGGAAGAAGAAGAAGAAGCTCCGAATAACTCAGATCAAGAAGTGTCTATGCTATCCAGGAGGCTGCAGCGAATCATGAGAAAGAAAAGGCTATAGAAACAAGGGTAGCACTCTAGAAATCAAAAGAAAAAGAAGTATTCAATGAATGATCTCTATAAGAAAGAAGAAGTTGTCTGTTACGAGTGCAACAAACCATGACATATCAAGGCTGAATGTCCTAGACTTAAGAAGTAGACAGAGAAAAGCAAAGAATGGAAGAAGATCAGAAGATATTTCAAAAATAAGGCCGTGGCAACTGCATGGGAAGGTGAAGAATCCACATCTTACACGCCAGCTTTAGAGTCAGAAGAAGAAGACGCAAATCTAACCTTGATGGCAAACAATGAAGAAAATCAGGCACATAACTCTTACCTCAGCTCTGATTTTGATTATGGGTATTCATTAGAAGATGCTTTGGAAGAACTCTATGATAAATTTAAATTGGTCAATAAAGAACTCAAATATCTCAAGAAAGAATATCAAAACTTAAGAAATACAAAATATTTACAATGTGAATCTTTAAAAACTCAAGTCACTAAACTAACTACATAAAATGAAGAAATGAAATTAGAACTAAAAACATGCTATGAGGAACTAGGAGAAAGCACTAAAACAACCACTAAAAACATAGATCACTTAAAAGACCAAAACAATAGATTATTAACTAAAGAAGCAGAAGTTATTGAACTCAAAGAAAAAGAAGCATATCTCAAGAAAACTCTAGAAATATTTACAAATGGAGAAAAAGGGTTAAATAAAATATTAAAGTTTCAATTAGCAAGTTTCAGAAGAGGAGGTGTAGGGTATAAAAGACATAAAGATAAATCTCCAATAAATCCATATAAAAAATACCCTCCACCAACTTTTGTAAAAGTCAAAAGCACAGTAAAACCTTCAAAAGAAGTTCTCAAAACAAATCTGACAATAAAACTAACATACAAAGATAAAAATACAAAATGGATTCCAAAAATCTCCTTACATGCTATCACTAACACGAAAGGACCCAAGATGATTTGAGTACCTAAAACACAGAATTAATTTCCTTTTGTAGATCTGCCTTGAAGCAAGCAAAATAAAGTGGTATCTTGATAGTGGTTGCTCAAGGCATATGTCAGGGGATAGGTCTCTAATCATAAACATTAAAGACAAATATGATGAGACTGTGACCTATGGAGACAATGGAAAAGGGCAAGTCACGGGCATAGGAAATGTCAGATTTAAGACTGCCCAATGCATAGATAAGGTACTATATATAGAAGGATTAAAGCACAATCTACTGAGCATCAACCAATTATTTGACAAAGGACATCTAGTGAAGTTTGAAGCTGATCACTGTATAATTCTTGAGGTTGAAACAAACAAAGTCATATTCATGGCACAAAGAGAAAGAAATATGTATGTAGTATATATGGATGAGCTGAGATCACAACAAGTGTGCCTCATAGCCAAAGATGAAAATGAATCTATCCTATGGTATAGATGACTCGGCCATACAAGTCAGAGAGTTATAAGGAAATTAGCAAAACGTGACTTGGTCGAAGGACTTCCCCTAAAGAAAGTTATTGAGTTACCAATTTGCAGATCCTGTATGAAAGGAAAAATGGTTAGAACTTCCTTCAAAAGCAAGAATATTGTTACTACAAGCAAACCCCTATAACTACTTCATATGTATCTATTTGGATCAATGAGAACAACAAGTCTTGGAGGGAAAAATTACGGATTAGTAATAGTGGATGACTATTCAAGATTCATATGGGTTTCATTTTTGAAAAATAAGGCTAACACCTTGAAACATATATTAAAGTTAACAAGAAAGTTCAGAAAAGTTAGAAATACAACATAATTGGATTAAGAAGTGATCATGGGGGAGAATTCCAGAATGTTGATTTCCAGACTTACTGTGATGAAACGGAATTGAGAATAACTTCTTAGCTCCCAGAACACCTCAACATAATGGAATTGTTGAGAGAAAAAATAGAACCTTATTGGAGATGACTAGAACAATGTTTGCATATTATAGCCTTCCAAGATATTTTTTGGCTGAAGCCATCAACACTGCGTGCTATGCCATAAATAGAGCCATGATTAGACCTATATTGAAGAAGACACCATATGAATTATTCAAGGGAAAGAAATCAAATATCAGTCACCTCAAGCCATTTGGATGCAAATGCTACTGGAGAGGGGGATTCCTGCAGCCCACTCAAAGAGCAGACCCAACTAGGCCCAACGAGGCAAGCTCGTCCAAGTGACAGCCCACAGGGCCCACTTGGAAAAGCCCAGTAAAACAATGCTCGAGGGAACAACTCTCCTAGGCGGGCCCAAGGCTCGGAGAGCCCGAGCCTCGGTCAGGTCACAGGAAGACCCGCGCACGAGCTATCCCCCCGCACGAAGGGGGGAAGCGCTAGCCGGTCTGTCCGACCCATCTTCTCACCGGGCTAGGCCTATCGCCCGATAGGGCCGGCCCCCCTAAGCTCGGTACGATCGATAAAATGTTCATCATTGCAGCCGTTAGAGTCCACAGCGGGCCGGGCGCCAAGAAGTCCAGGAGCTCCGTCTTCCCCGCGAGGATAACGCCCCCATGACGAGGCCATAAAAGCCCACGACGAGGACGTAACCTCCACCGGAGACCTCTCAGCCTACAGGACTCCAGAGGGCGGCGCACTATTTAAACCTGGGATACCCTCCGGCGAAAGGTAAGTAAAAAAGGGCATTGATCCACCCCCAATTCCTGAGCAAGGATCACTTCACCCCATTGGTGGAGAGGGATCTCGCGCCTTCACTTTCTCCTCCCTATCGTTGCTCCTACCATTGCTCTACTGACTTGAGCGTCGGAGGGTTTCCTCCCAGGGTATCCCCCTGGGCCATCTGACCCGTTTCCCTATCTTGCAGTTCACAAACTTGGTGAGTACCAGCCCGCTCAGGAACCAGCGCGAGATTTCACCTCTTCATCTGGCGCCGTCTGTGGGAAACGCACGAAGAGCCAACATGGTGAGAAGGAGCTCAGGAGGAGGTCCGCCGGCGAAAGGGGTAAGGCCATGGTAGCAGCAGGGGATGGCCCTTCTAGGGCCTCACAGAACCCTCCCTCCAACGCTAGCATCCCCGCCGACGGACCACCCCCCCCTGCGGCGGTGGGGCTACCCCCCTATGGTGGCGCCGAAGCCTTCCAGGCCCTCAACGCCAAACTGAATGTCCTCGTGGAACTCATGAAGACCCAGGCGGCCAGGGATGCAAGGTCCCGTGCCCCGTCAGGGAGCCCCCCCGCAGGAGTACGTCCCAGCACACAGCTGGGGGCCGCTTCACCCTCTGCGGCCAGCAGCTCATCCGTAATAGGGTCGGAGGACCCTCGCAAGCTCCACCTCCGGAGCAAGAGGCCTCCTCCGCGCTGAGGAAAGGAAGGCGGGGGACGCAACGGCCAGATCTGAAAGCCGACGTTCCTGAGACCGCCAAGACGACCCCCCCCAGCCTCGCGGCACGACAGCAACCGGAGTTATCCCTCCGGCTGCAAGATTTCGAAAGGCACTTCGCTGAGCAGGAGCGCGCCCTTCGCGCGCTGCAGAAGGCCTCTTCCCCGGAAGACGAGGAGAAATCCCCGTTCTCCGAGTATATCTTGAAGGCAGAGGTATCCCCCAGAGCCCCCATACCAACCTTCAAGCTTTACGACGGCCAGGGCGACCCGGCCGACCATTATGATAGCTTCGACGCCCTGATGACTCTACACGGAGCGTCGGACCCCATCAAGTGTCGAGCCTTCGTGACCACTCTGGTCCAGGGCGCTCAAGCGTGGTTCCGGGCCCTCGCCCCCGGATCCATCCGAGACTTCAAGCAGTTCGGGCGAGTCTTCAAGGAGAGCTTCGCCGGAAGTGCCCCCCCAAGGTCGGTAGCGGGGCTCTTGGCCCTCAAACAGGCGCAAGGGGAAAGGCTCCGGGCTTACGTCCACCGATTTAAATCGGAAGCCCTCTGAATCCCCCGCCTGGACGTGGCCTCAGCCACAACCGCACTGACCGGGGGTACCCGGGACGAGAACCTCCGCCGTGAACTTGTCCTCCACCCTCCCTCGACCCTTACCGAGCTAGTGACTCTGGCTCTGCGCCACGCCGAGTGCGAAGAAGTACTCAGCGCTTGCCGAGACGCAACCGGCTAGGGTCGGGAGAGGGACAAGAAGCGGGGCCCCGAGCCAAATCCTAGCTCGGGAAAGAAGCGAGATCGAGATGGAGAACGCAAGCGGAAGTACGAGCGGTACACCCCGTTAACCGCACCGGTCTATGAAATCTATGAAGACGTCAAAGACTCGAGACTCCTCCGCAGGCCCGAGCCGATGAGGTCGAAAAATCACAAGCGAGACAGACATTGTCTATTCCACGGCGATCATGGGCATCACACCGGTGATTGCCACCAGCTCCAAGACAAAATCGAGCGCCTCATCCGCCTAGGGCACCTGGCTCGGTTCACCGCCAAGCGCAGAGAAGATCAAGGCGCCGCAGAGGAGATCGACAACGCCCCCCGAGGGGTTCACATCAACGTCATCTCTGGAGGAATAGCATCAGGAGGCGACAACAGCCGTGGAAGGAAGCGTCATGCCGAGCGGGCGAGCCGAGCCCCAGAGCCACCCAAGGCCCCGCCCCAGGTCATAGTCTTCTCCGATCAAGGCCTGGAGGGGCTGAGCACCCCGCACGATGACGCCCTCGTAATCTCGGCCACCATAAACCATTGTAACGTGGATCGGATTCTTGTGGACAATGGATGTGCCCCTGATGTATTGTCTTATGACTGTTTCCTCAAAATGGGAGAGGATCCATCCAAGCTTCGCCCGATCCGAACGCCCCTCTGTGGGTTCAACGGCCTGGCCACTCTCCCCGAAGGAGCCCTAAGCCTGCCGGTTACCCTTGGCATCCCACCCAAAACCGTTACGGTCATGGTAGACTTCATGGTGATCAAAGGGATGATAGCGTACAACGCCATCTTCGGCCAGGGAATCCTCAGCCGGATCAAGGCAGTACCATCTACCTATCACCAAAAAATGAAGTTCCCCACCAAAAACGGGGTAGGGGAGATCCGAGGTAGCCAGGCCACGGCCCGAAGGTGCTATAATATCTCGGTGGAGGCCACGAGGCCGGACGGGAATGATAAGGGCCCCCGGGAAGTCGAGGAAAAATCCGCAGCTACTGAGCCAGGTGGCGAGTTGCTGACAATTTTCCTAAACGACGACCCGACCCTAGGAGTAAGGATCGGAGCCGACCTACGACCCGAGGAACAACAGCAATATAAGAAATTTTTTCTGAGTACATCCGAGTCTTCGCTTGGTCCGACGATCAGCTCCCTGGGATACAAGAGGAGACCGTGACGCACCGACTCAACCTCAACCCCACCATGAAGCCCGTGCAGCAGCGCCGAAGGAAGCACACTCCCGAGAAACAGACGATTATCAAGGCGCAGGTCACCAAGGGGGAAGAGACTGGTCTTTTTAGACCGGTCCTGTACCCGACGTGGCTAGCCAATGTCGTCATGGTACCAAAGGCTTCCGGCAAGTGGCGGATGTGCGTGGACTTCACCGACTTGAATAAGGCGACCCCTAAGGACTGCTATCCCTTGCCCAGCATCGACCAACTGGTCGACTCGACATCGGGCAACGAGATGCTTAGCTTCCTGGACGCCTATTCGGGTTACCATCAGATCAGAATGAATTCTGAAGACGTCGAGAAGACCACCTTCATCACCGACTACGGCGTGTACTGCTATACCCGGATGCCTTTCGGGTTGAAGAACGCCGGAGCCACGTATCAAAGACTGGTCAATCACATGTTCGAGGAGCAGCTAGGTCGGAACGTCGAGGCCTACATTGACGACATGCTCGTCAAGACCCCCAAGGCCCAGGACCACTTCACCGACCTCGCTAAAACCTTCGGCGTCCTCCTGAAGTACAACATGAAGCTTAATCCTGCCAAGTGCGCCTTCGGAGTAAGATCCGGGAAGTTCCTGGGTTTCCTGGTCACTCAGCGTGGGATCGAAGCCAACCCCGACAAGGTCCAGGCCATCCTGGACATGCACCCGCCCGCCTACATTAAGGACGTCCAGCGTCTGACAGGGCGTGTCGCCGCACTCAGCCGTTTCTTGTCCCGTGCGGCCGAACGATGCTTGCCCTTTTTTAAATTGTTGAGGGGGCCCAAGTTGGCATCTGCTACGTTCGCATGGGATGAGGAATGCCAGAAAGCGTTCGCTGAGCTCAAGGAGTTCATGGCTTCGCCCCCGGTGCTCTCCAAGCCCGTGCCGGGCGAAGTCTTGCTACTCTATCTCTCGGCGACGTCATCGACGGTCAGCTCGGTCCTAGTCAGAAATGACTCGGGAATCGAAAGACCAGTCTACTACACCAGCAAGGTGCTCAACGAGGCCGAGAGGAGGTACCCCGCAACCGAGAAGCTCGTTCTAGCGCTGGTCACCTCCGCGAAACGCCTCCGACCCTACTTCCAGGGGCACCCCATCACCGTGCTAACCGGCGAGCCATTGAAGAAGATTTTGGCCCACCCCGAGGCCTCGGGGCGACTCGTCAAATGGGCCATTATGCTTGGGGCCTACGACATCTCGTATCGCCCGCGCTCAGCTATAAAAGGTCAAGCGCTCGCCGACTTCATCGCCGAAAGCACCATCCCGACCGAAGGAAGACTACTGACCATGCCCGGGCCAACCTGGGAACTGTACGTCGACGGATCTTCCAACTCGGTCGGTAGCGGTGCTGGGATCCTCCTAAGATCCCCCGAAGGAGTGGAGCTGCAGTACGCCTTGAAATTCAACTTTCAGGCGTCCAACAACGCTTCCGAGTACGAGGCCCTTATATCGGGAGCGCGCATGGCCCGGCGGTTGGGGGCTGAGCGAGTCAGGATCCACACCGACTCTCAGCTGGTCGCAAGCCAGGTCAACGGCGAGTACGAAGCTCGAGAGGCACCCATGATCAAATACCTCCAGCTGGTCAGGAGCTTGGCCCAACAATTCGAGGGATTCGAGGTAGTCCGAATAGCCCGGGAAGAAAACTCCCGAGCGGACGCCCTCTCTCGGTTGACCTCCTCCCTAGACCCAGAAGGTACCCGATCGGTCCTCCTCGAAGAGCTAGAACGCCCGAGCATTGACTCGGAGCTCCTCGCTGTTGACTCGGCCATCCCGAGCGACTGGCGCACCCCCTACCTGTCTTGGCTCCGAGACTCCCAAGAGCCCTCCGACCCTCGGGAAGCACGCCGAATGAAGTACCAAGCCCGGCGCTTCAGCGTCCTGGATGACACACTCTACCGAAGGTCTTTCGCCGGCCCTCTCCTGAAGTGCCTCGGCCCCGACGAAGCCAGCCGAGCCATCCAAGAGGTTCATGAAGGCCTGTGCGGAGCGCACTCAGGGGCAAGGTCACTGGCCAGGATCCTGTTACGACAGGGGTACTGGTGGCCCACCCTGCAGCGCGACTGCTCGGCCTATGCTCAACAATGCGACCGATGCCAGCGGTTCGACCACTTGGTCCATCAGCCGGCCACAGAAATCGTCACCCTCGCCGAGCCTTATCCCTTCGCTCGGTGGGGGATCAACATTCTCGGGCCATTCCCCACGGCTCAGTCCCAGAAAAAGTTCATTGTCGTCGCCATCGACTACTTCACTAAATGGATCGAGGCCGAAGCCACTGCAAGGATCACCGAGACAGTCGTCTGGAGTTTCATCTGGAAATCGATCATTTGTCGCTTCGGCATCCCCCGAGTGATAGTGAGCGATAACGGTCGGCAATTCGATTCTTGATATTTTCGAGACAGATGCGCCGACCTAAACATCCGCAACCACTTCACTTCGGTCGCCCACCCTCAGGCCAACGGGCTGGTCGAAAATGCCAATAAGACTATCTTGAAAGGCATAAAGACCAGACTCGGCAAAGCCAAGGGTAGTTGGCTCGAGGAATTGCCTAGCGTACTGTGGTCGCACCGAACGACTCCCAGGACGGCAATCGGTGAAAGTCCTTTTCAGTTGGTGTACGGCACTGAGGCCGTCATTCCATTAGAAATCGCCAACCCGTCTCTCCGAGTCATCCGCTACTCGCTCGAGGAAAACAACCAAAAGTTACTCGAGAACCTCGACCTAGCCGATGAACTCCGGGATATTGCCAGCATCCGAGCGACGGAATACCAGCGACGCCTCACACGATACTACAACGCCAGAGTCCGAAGCAGACACTTCCAACCGGGAGACTTCGTCCTCAGGAAAGCCGAAGCCTCTCGACCACTAGAGGCGGCGGGCAAGCTGTCCCCTAACTGGGAAGGCCCCTACCGAGTGGTCGAGACGCTCGGGAAAGGTGCGTACAGGTTAGCAACAATGGAAGGGGAACCCATTCCTCGGACATGGAACGCAGCCGCACTACGCAAATTCTATTTTTGAAATTGTACAGCAAGATGGACGAAATAAATCCCTTTTCTTTTCATTCAAAACTATTGATACATCAGAAAGGCAAAGGCCAGTACATTGCATGACAAAAAGTAAGAAAATCCGTCTAACACCGCTGCAAGGGGTCATCGCTCGGTTGACTCGATCTCGATCTCCTCGCGTCCAGCCACTGACTCTGCCTCGCGTAGAAACTGGCTCGGACAAGAGGGGCCGATCCAGTTGGCTCAGATGACCCCTGACAAAGGTGACAGAGGGACTGCAGAGAAGGTAACCACCTTCTAAGGTTGGAGAAGGCTACCTTCCAAGTTGATAGAGGCCAGGGAGAAGGAGCGCCGTGAAGACCTCCTCTTTCCCAACCTACCAACTCCTTGGAAGGGAACAGAGAGCAAGCAGCCTCCGAAGAGTAAAATAAATGAAGAGCAGAAGAGGGAGAAAGAGGCTGCAGACGGAGGAAGGCTTCGGTGAGGAGGGAACTTGATGCGCCTCCCCCCCCATGCAGAGGGGGAGTGGCGGCAGGCATCCCTGATACCCCCATCCGTCCTCCGCCTCGGTGCCCGCCCGGAAGCCACGCCAGAACTGAGAAAGGGCAAGAGCCGTGCCCTCACACGTCGAAGCCCTCTCCAGATCCGCGCGGCGACCGTCGGACCCGTCTCAAACCCGCGCGGCGACCGTGGGACCCGTCCAACAAGCCGGGACGGCAAGAGCTCTCTGCTCCCCGTCGGCGGCGGCGTCGCCCTCCGAAGGATCCTCCATGCTCCGAATGCAACGGCACAACGCAGAGTGAAGAAGAAGGAGTGAGGGAAGACTGTTAGAGAAAATCCCAAGCGGTAAAGAGGAAAGGGCGCCTTTCGGTCCTTCTTATAGGCCAAAGGAGGCTACACGCCTTAAATGACTCCCCCCTCTAAAACACGCCAAAGGATTTCTCCCCTGAACAGTCACCCCCAACTCCTCGTTTCCCGCCCTAGCGGGATTCACGAAGCGGCCTGGCATTCAAAGCGTGAGGGAACGGAAAGACGCCCCGTCAGAAGCCTACCGAATCAGCATGCGAAAATCACGCAGGACATATCGGCACTCTCCAACTACTTCAGATACGCCAACCAAATCACGGCAAGGATGGCGATCAAACAAGTAAGTCATTTATTATCTCATAAAGAGGAAACCCTCTAAAGGAGGAAAGAGAGACAAACAAGAGGAAGGGGCAAAATAAGGCAAAATACATCAGGCCTCGGGCCCACTTTGAAGCTCGGGAGCGACGGAAGTAGGATCGTCACCCCCAGCACCCTCGGTGACGGCCGACCCGGGCACTGACCTCGCCTGTGCGAGAACTGTCTCGGTCGCGAGCCCTCCCGAGACGTCCGGAGTTGGTGACCCCGCCGTAGGAGACCCCTCTGGATCTTCCCCTCTCGACGCAGAGGAGCTAGAAATCGACTCATCCGAGTCATAGCTCTGGCCCAAAGGGAACTCGATCCCGGAGTCTTGATCGAAGGCGTAGTCCACCGCCCGATGATAACCCTGCTTAAACCCCTTTCGGGCGCCCCGGCGAAGCGCTACCTCGTAATATGGTAGGGCGGCTCTCTCCAGGTCGGCTGAATGGGCGTCCGAGCTCCTATACCGCTCGATCGCCTCCGCCTCGATCTGCTCCGTCCTCCTAACGAGCTCGACCCAAGCCCGCTCCGCCTTGGCCGCACGCTCCTCTGCCCCCGCCAGGCGTTCCTCTGCCTCGACCCTCCCTCGCTCGGCTTCGTTCGACCGCCTCTCCGCCCGGGCTCGGTCCACCTCGGCCACGGAACGAAGGCGCTCCGCTACCTCCGCCCGGTCCAATAGCTCGGCACGTTCGAGCTCCCAGCGACCATCCAGCTCGAGGTGACGTAGACGCTCCTCCTCCAAGAGTCTGCCCTTCCTCTCAAGCGACTCTCGGGCCTTAGCCAACTGCTCGGTCAGAGCCTCGGTTTCTAGCCGGCTCGCCCGTGCCAAATCCCTGATCACGGAGAACTCCCGTCAAAGCCCCTCATGCTCCTCGCTGAGGCGGGCCAGTTTCCCCTCGCACCCCCCGAGGGCCCAGGCGAGATTCGACCGCTCCGCCTCCATCCGAGCGTACGTCTCCGCCATCAAGGCCGCCGACCGAGCCATGACTAGGCCGCCCTCCATGAGGACGTCGAGGACTCCGGAGGGGGAGTGGCGCTTGTCTCCCCCTCTAGTCTTTGCGGCAACTTCTCGGCAAACCCGGTAGAGGTCGCCCGAAACACTGAGCCTTTCCAAGGCCTCCGGCATGGAGATCCGCTCCCCACCGGACGCCCCGCCAGAAGGTTCGGCTCGAGCAACGGGGCCGACCGCCCCGTGCGCCGCGGTCGGTTGGGGTTGCGACGCCTCCCCGGGCGAACCCCCAACCTCGACTGACGCCACGGGATCGACCGCACCAGGAACTTCGAGCACTTGGGGCTGCGACGCCCTCGCGGGCGAACCCCCATCCCTATCTGTCTCGGCCTGCACCTCGCCGCCCGAGACAGCGCCGACCTTGACCGGTCTCCCGGTCTCGACGTCGGCTGCTTCAGCACCGGTCCCCTCCATCCCTGGGGAGGGGAGAACCGACCCATCTCCACCCTCTGGGGGGCCCCTGGTCTCCTCGGCCCCCTCCCGCCTGGTAGGTGGGGGAGCTGGCCCGGAAGGGTCGGCCCCATCTTGCCCCCGAGAGGGGAGCGCCGCCGAGCCAGAGTCGCCCCCGGCAGCGGTAGGAAGGCCAGCCTTCTTGGCCCGTTTCTTGGCCTTCGCGGCTTCCCACAATTTTTCCTCCATGGGATCCTTGCGCTTCGCCCCACTTGGCCGCGAAGACCCCTTGGAGGCCACCCCCTTGCCCTTATCTCAGGCTTGGGAACGACCCGCGGGAACGACAGACTCATCAGCCGCCGAGTCATCCCCGAGATCGATGACCTCGGTGACCTCTTCCAAAGGTTCCCGCCGGATGTCTGCAATAAAGAGGAAGATTCGGTTAAGAAGCGAAAAGGCGACCCTCCGACCCCGCCGAAGGATCCGAAGGATGATACCTGATGGCTTGAGCTGTGTAAGCAGATACTGCTCTACGTTCTCCAGCGTCACCAGCTCCTCAGTCGACAGGCGATTTGTCAACAAGCGAGCGGCATATTCCTCCACATCGGCGGGGAACTCCTCCTGCCGCGGGGGAAGATTCGGATGGAAGTTGGGCATAACCTGGCACCTCCAGGATTCATCCACCGCTTCCGCCTTCACCCAGAAAAATTGCCTCTTCCACCCTTTGTGCGAAGAATCCTTCGCCGCCAGCGGAATGCAACTCCGATTCCTGCGCGCCTGGATAAAATAGAAGCCTTTCCCCGCCGACGGATGTGCCTTCAGCTCGAAGAAATAATTAAAAAGATCCAGGGACGGGGGAACCCCCTGCAGGCGGCAGAGGATCCGAAAGGCAGACAGCAGGAGATACGAGTTGGCCACCAGCTGAACAGGCGCCAACACGAAAAAATTGAGAAGCTTCAGGACGAAAGGCTTGAAGGGGAGGCAGAATCCGCTCTTCCACGCCAGGAGAAAAGTACAAATATGGCTCGTGCGGCTATCTAAGCTCGTCTCGTATGGGGCAGCGGCTAAAAAGCTATATCGGAGAGGCAGGCGAAACCGATGCTCCAGTTTCTTCACATCAGCCTCCCCCAACTCGCTGCGATTGGGGACGGGCTCCCGCCTCACCTGCTCGATTTCCGAGCGCAGATTCGCCATCGAGCTAGAAGAAGAACCTTCACTAGAGCCCGAAGACTCCGGGGGAGAAGGAAGCTGCCGGATCGCCTCCGCGGTTATACGCGCCAGCTCCTCAAATGCCGCCGCAAGAGCTTGCTCCCCCGCTGTATCTTCGCGGCGCATCAAGGAGCCCCAGAAGCAAAGAAATGGAGGAAAGGCCAAAAACCCTAAAAAGACTGGGAGGAACGAGCAGCGCCCTACGCCTATAAACCCTCGCGGGAGGCGGCGCGCCGTTTCAACCTCCGAGAAAAAGGGGGCCCCTTCATTTCAAATCCGTCAGGATCATTATTACTACAGGCCCAGGCGACCACTACGCGTGGCTTCATAACGCCAACAGGATTCTACCCACCCGAGCCACGCCGGTCCAAAGCCTCGAAAAACTACTCAACCGAGCCTCCTTGGCTCGGGAGTAGGAGGGGGACAAGTGGAGAGGGGGATTCCTGCAGCCCACTCAAAGAGCAGACCCAACTAGGCCCAACAAGGCCCAACGAGGCAAGCTCGTCCAAGTGACAGCCCACAGGGCCCACTTGGAAAAGCCCAGTAAAATAATGCTCGAGGGAACAACTCTCCTAGGCGGCCCCAAGGCTCGGAGAGCCCGAGCCTCGGTCAGGTCACAGGAAGACCAGCGCACGAGCTATCCCCCGCACGAAGGGGGGAAGCGCTAGCCGGTCTGTCCGACCCATCTCCTCACCGGGCTAGGCCTATCGCCCGATAGGGCCGGCCCCCCTAAGCTCGGTACGACCGATAAAATGTTCATCATTGTAGCCGTTAGAGTCCACAGCGGGCCGGGCGCCAAGAAGTCCCGGAGCTCCGTCTTCCCCGCGAGGATAACGCCCCCACGACGAGGCCATAAAAGCCCACGACGAGGACGTAACCTCCACCGGAGACCTCTCAGCCTGCAGGACTCCAGAGGGCGGCGCACTATTTAAACCTGGGATACCCTCCGGCGAAAGGTAAGTAAAAAAGGGCATTGATCCACCCCCAATTCTGCAAGCTTTTTGAGACAGAAGAATATACCCATCCGATTTCTGGGGCCCAGTGCACAAGGCCCATTCGGAGTAGGAATTAGTTGACTGGGCACTGACTATTAGACCGAGCGTCCTTGTATTCCGGAAGAGCGGCATTTTGTGGCTGGAGCCGTACTATCCATTCCGCTTCAGCCAGAATTTTGGCTATGATCAGCACATTCCTTTTTCCTCCTCGCAGCTTGGATTGCCAAACAGGCACAGAGTTGGGCAAGTATCCAACGACGATGCCCGAATATGGTGGGACTACTTTCACTGCCGAGAAGATGTTTCATTCAGGGTGCCAACCCCTGCTCGTTTCCCCCGTGTCACCCCCGAATATATCAAGTGGTGGAACGAGCGGACGGGATTCTATAGGAGCTCCCGCCGAGAGTGTTGGGCCGTTGCAGAGCACAGATTTTTGGACTCCCAGCCGGTGCTAGCCCTTGACATTGAACCTTCTTACTTGAAGAAGTTGAAGTCCTGGACCAACACAGAGGTGAGGGCTTATCTGAAAGCCCGGAAAGCTTCGAAGAGTCGTTCATCCAAAGTCGATCCGAAGCTGCCTACAATCGGCAGGGATGACTATGTGAAGACGCTTCGGGGACTATACCGTGTAAGCGGCGAAAGGGTGGTTCTTCAGCAACTCCCTCTGCCGGTGGAAGAGCCTATCCCGGTCGTAGCCGACTGGCGTCCCAAGGTTGATAGATTGCATCCTTATCGGACTTTCATCCGTAGGGAAGATAGGCGGGATGCCTTGTATGATAACACCCCTTGGCTGTTTGCACTTCTTCATTCCCATGGGCTCTCAGTGGGTGGCCCAAGCGAAGCTATTCTAGACCGGCCCCTTCATGTCTCATTCAAGTATGCTGACGGATGGAGACTAGACCATCTGAGCTTGTATTATCACCTATCTTCTCACGGCCATATAGACTTGGCGTTGTTGGCCGAGCAGAGTGAGAAGATAGGAGACTTGTGTTGGCTTATTCGCGAGGTAGCTTCGAGAGACAAAGTGCCATCGCTGTTTTATTGGCCTCTTTTCCCTTTCTATACGGGGCCAGCAGGTATGTTCTATTTCTTTATTCCGGCCCTTCGGCCAACTTCTTTTCTTCGTTGCAGCATATATCATTCTCACCTTCGTGCGTATGCAGTCCGACTAACTTTGGAGGAGACTCGGCACTTTAGGGAGCTAATAATAAAAGCTCAGAAGTCGACATATTTCGAGACTCTCGAGCCAGCCCCGACCACGACACCATTGCCTCCTGGTGATTCGCGAAAGCGAACCAGATCCCAGTTAAGGGAGGCTATTGGCAAGGCCAAAGCGGCAGTGACCCGAGTGACACGGGCATGCCGGAGGAAGGCTACAGAAAAGGAACTAGCAATCGTCCTTCCTCCGGTTGTATCTTTTGAAGAGTTTGAGGCTTCTCGCGCGTAGTGGCCTGAAGCTGGAGGTAAGCTCTTCATTCTTCTATAGTTTATTTGCTCATTCTAGCTGCCTTGGCTAATCCTTCTTTGCAGTTGCCGGCACGGTTGCTGTGGTCGTTGGACTAGAGGCAACAGCTGGCGCCGTGACTGAAGAAGGGGCAGAGGGAGTCCCCATAGCTCCCATGGAGAGAGATCTACCTTCTCCGATGCCCAAGCAGGAGATGGAAGGTAATTTGTAGTCTGTTCATGGGGACTCCGCGGGCCCTCATGTCTTCAGTTGGCTTGACTGCTTCTTGTTTTAAATTTCAGTTGAAATACAACCGACATTACTTCCTGAAACTGGGGCTGTGGAGGAAACTACTGTCGGGGAGCAAGTCGAGCCTACCCTCAAGATTCATTCAACTGACGCTCCTAGTGTAGAGCCGATTGAGGTAGTCCTTGCTGAGGGTGATGTCCCTATTAGCAAGACATCCGCTCCGATGGTGGAGCGTCCGAACGGGCAGAAGACTCTTCCTCTTCCGAGCAAGTCGATTATGGTGGCGGCTCCAGTGACGAGGACTTCCCACCGGTTGATACGGAGACCGAGGATGCTGGGGCGTCTTCAGCTTATGAAAGTGATTATATAACCTTCAGCCCACCCCGATTGGCATGGAGTGGCCCTAGGCCGTTGGGATCACTCGTAAGTAAAAGGGCTGGAGCCACAGAGGCCACCCTTGGAGGTTTGAGCTTAGTGCCAGTTGAGGTAAGAAATCCCCTACCATTTGCACTTTACTGCTCTTCCCTTCTCTTCATCTCAGCTGTTTGATACATACATTTCTGGTGCAGACTGAGGTGGTACTGCCAACCATAACGGTGCAGATACCACTCCCGGCTTTAAGCACGGGTCACCCAACCTTCCCGCCAGTCTTGCGGCCTATCGCTCTGCGATATCCCAAAGACTATGCGGCAGCAGCGGGTCCAGAAAAACCTAGAGTACTCATGGGGACTGATGAATCGGCAGTAGTCATGGAACCTCAGTCACTTGAAGCCGAACGACAGTTGGCCCTAGAGAAAGGTGGCCCTCCCGAGATAGAAGCAGAAGAAATTGTTGAAGAAGGAGCCGAGGCTTCCGGGGCCTTGGCTCTTATTACTGAAACTAGTCATATGGAGATCAGCCAGGCTAGGGGTGAGGAGCATGTATCCTCGGCTATCGATGTTCCCAGTGTAGCTCCACCTCAAGAAGCTGGCAGGGAGGTTGCTGTCATCGAGACCCCGTCTGTTGCATCAGCTGCCAGGGTTGGTTCCAGTGCAAGCGCCTTGCAGATCATGCCGTCGTGATCTGTTGAGATGAGTGATGATATTTGGGCCATCGTGGATAGCAGAGTAGAATTTGAGCTCCCCGAGACGTCACCACTTGGTCTTCAATCATCAAGCGACCTAGTGTGGCAATTTTTGGGGACCCTTCAGCAGACTATAGTAGCCAGCCGAGATTTGACCTATGTACAGCTGAGGGGCTTGGTAGAGCACCTGCCTCGCTCGCTGCTAGCCTTTGGCTGTCCCATGGACGACTGGACGCCACGGGTAATACTGCTGTTGAAGTATGTGAATAGACGGGAATTTCTGGGCTGGGAGGTAACTGATCAACTGACGACCATAACATTGGAGCGGGCTGATTGCCAAACGGCTCTTGCCTCCTTAAGAGGGACTGCGGGGCAGATGAGAGATGCAGCCAGTACCTCTTCACAGCGCCGAACCTTCCTCACAGCTCGGATAGCAGAACTGCACGCCGAACTCTCCAGGGCCGAGGCTGAGCTTCAGGAGACCAAGCGTCTAGAAGTTCAGAGTATAGAGGAAGCGGAGATGGCCGAAGGGCAAGCCGCTTCTCTTGAAGAGAAACTATCATAGTTGGAGGCCACTGAGTCTCGACTGCGAGAGCTGACCCGCCACCCTTCCTTGGGTATTTTGGAGCTGGAGGACATCTTCCGACGCCCATTGTAATAGTCTTTTCTGTTTGCCTTTTTGTTTTGGCAGACTTCGTGTACCCCGGGGTATGCCCCGAGTAACATGTATCTTGCTGCCTCATAGGAATGAAATATCTTTGTTTGCCGTGAAATCATGACTTCATTCTCTTTTTACTTTGTACTCTTTTTATTCGCCCGTTAGCTTAGTCCGAGTATGCAAGTTACTAGGGCAGGAGAGCGCTCACGCCTTCAGCAAAGGGGTGAGGTGTTCGCTCCACCGCGTCGTAACTATCCTCGGGGCCAAACTATGGCTAATGTAGGCCGAAAGTCCGAAGGACAAGGGTGTAGAGGCCTCCTAAGACCAGGGAATACGGTCAGAAGGCTTATTAGCCGGACTCGTCGATGGTGACAGAGACTGAGGGTAGGGTTTATTCATCGGCATGGGTTAAAATGTCGAAGCAAAGGAGGCTTGTTGCTTAACAAGGACAAAAGATCTGGTTAAGGGGAATGTTGACCGGTCTTGCTGATGGTAACAAGGGTCACAAAGAAGGTCGATCGATCTTACCGATGGTGATGAGGGTCGCAAGGAGGTTGACCGATCTCGCCGATGGTGACGAGGGTCAAAAGGAGGTCGACTGGTCTTGTCGATGATGACAAGGGTCAGAAGTACGTCAACTGATCTTGCCGATGGTGACAAGGGTCACAAGGAGGTTGACCGATCTTACCGATGGTGACAAGGGTCAAAAGTAGGTCAACCGATCTTGCCGATGGTGACAAGGGTTGCAAGGAGGTTGACCGATCTTGCTGATGGTGACAAGAGTCAGAAGTAGGTTGACCGATCTTGTCGATGGTGACAAGGGTCAAAAGTAGATCGGCCGATCTCGCCGATGGTGACAAGGGTCGCAAGGAGGTTGACCGATCTCGCCGATGGTAACAAGGGTCAAAAGTAGGTCGACCGATCTTGCGGATGGTGACGAGGGTCGCAAGGAGGTTGACCGATCTTGCAGATGATGACAAGGGTCGCAAGGAGGTTGATCGATCTTGTCGATGGTGACAAGGGTCAAAAGTAGGTCGATCGATCTTTCCGATGGTGACAAGGGTTGCAAGGAGGTCGATCGATCTTTCTGATGGTGACAAGGGTCGCAAGGAGGTTGACCGATCTTGCCGATGGTGACAAGGGTGGCAAGGAGGTTGACCGATCTTTCCGATGGTGACAAGGGTCAGAAGTAGGTTGACCGATCTTGCCGATGGTGACAAGGGTCAAAAGTAGATCGATCGATCTCACCGATGGTGACAAGGGTCGCAAGGAGGTTGACCGATCTCTCCGATGGTGACGAGGGTCAAAAGTAGGTTGACCGATCTTGCCGATGGTGAGAAGGGTCACAAGGAGGTTGACTGATCTTGCCGATGGTGACAAGGGTCAGGAGTAGATCGACCGATCTTGACGATGGTGACAAGGGTCGCAAGGAGGTTGATCGATCTTACCGATGGTGACAAGGGTTAAAAGTAGGTGGACCGATCTTGCCGATGGTGACAAGGGTCAAAATGAGGTTGACCGATCTTATCGATGGTGAAAAGGGTCAGAAGTATGCCGATCGATCTTGCCGATGGTGACAAGGGTCGCAAGGAGGTTGACCGATATTGCCGATGGTGACAAGGGTCAAAAGTAGATCGACCGATCTCGCCGATGGTTACAAGGGTCGTAAGGAGGTTGACCAATCTTGCCGATGGTGACAAGGGTCAAAAGTAGGTTGGGAACTTTAAAATGTCACTTTACTGACTTAAGCGCCCTTTCGGGTTTTCGCCGAAGCCAGCCCCCTCTTGCTTTTACCCACGCGCCCTTTTGGGTTTTCATGTGGCGGGGTACCCGATTTTACCTGCGGCGCCCTTTCGGGTTTTCGCCATAGCCGGGTTATAGCCATTTTTGCCCTTGTCCTAATGCAGGAACAAGTCCAGTGAGGCACCTCTATTTTAAGCCTCACTTTTCTTTTCTCTCTCTTTTTTCTCTTCTTTTTTTTGACTCACTCTTCTCGTTTGATTCATGGAATGAATCCGGGATGAACGTAGGCTCGTTTGTTAGCAACGGATGAGGAAGTCCGGGCTAACTAGATGTCGACTAACCTTGCCGATGATGGCGAGGGTCGAGCACAGGTTTGTTCATCGACACTGGTTGAATGCCGAAGCAAGAATAGATTCATTAACAAGGACGGAAGGTCCAAGTTAAGGGAATACCGACCGGTCTTGCCGATGATGGCAAGGGTCGAGAGCGCCTCGTCCATTGGCATTGGATGAATGCCGTAGCAAAGGATAGGTTTATTAACGAGGGCGTAAGGTCTAAGTTAAGGGAAAAAGGCCGACTGATCCTGTCAGTGGTGACAAGAGTCGGTCACAGGTTTATTCATCGACATTGGTTAAATGCCGAAGCAAGAGATAGATTTGTTTGTTAACGAGGACGGAAGATCCAAGTTAAAGGGGAAACGGTCGACCGGCCTTACCGATGATGGTGAGGGTCGAAAGTGGGTTCGTTTATTGACATTGGTTAAGTGTTGAAGCAAGAGATTAGTTTATTCATTAACGAGGACGGAAGGTCCAGGTTAAGGGAAAAGGTCGACCGGTCTTGCCGATGATGGCAAGGGTTGAAAGGATATTGAGGAAAAGATCTCCGGCAGGGTCTGGGGTGATCACCCTTTCTAGAGTTTCATTGGGATGGGGGTGAAGAGGAACTTTAAATTACCACATTACTGACATAAGCGTCCTTTCGGGTTTTCGCCGAAGTCAGCACCCTCTTGCTTTTGCCCACGCGCCCTTTCGGGTTTTCACGTGACGGGGTACCCGATTTTGCCTGCGGTGCCCTTTCGGGTTTTCACCACAGGCGGGTTATAGCCATTTTTGCCCTTGTCCAAATATAGGAACAAGGCCAGCGGGGCACCTCTATTTTAAGCCCTATTTTTTTCTTTCCTTTCTTTTTTTTTACATAACAGGAGGATGTTGAGAGGTCAACATGTGATATTTGACCCCTTGGTGACGTCAGATAGCTACCGACTGAGGCGCAGGGTCTCATGCCAGTAGATGCGGTTTATTCGTTGGCAGAGGAACGATGCCAGTGTAAAGGAAGAGCTTTAGCCAATTCGAACGTAAGGTCCGTAATGGTGATGTTGAGTGAAAGTTGACTAGGACACGAGGTCTTGCGCCGAGAAAGGGTTTATTCGTTAGCAAGAAGGAAATGCTAACTCAATATGTATATATCTTTTGGGAGCTCGGCCAGGGCGGAGTTCCACTAGACCAAGGTAGACAGAGCTTATCTAGGGAAGAGTACCACTAGACCAAGGTGGGTAGAACTTAGTCAGGGCGGAATGCCACCATGCTAAGGTCGGTAGAGCTCGGCCAGGGCGGAATGCCACTAGACCAATGTGGGTAGAGTTTAGCTAGGGCAGAGTACCACTAGACTAAGGTAGGTAGAACTTAGCTGGGGTAGAGTGCTACTAGACTACGGTAGGTAGAACTTAGCGAGGGCAGAGTGCCACTAGGCTAAGGTAGGTAGAACTTAGCTAGGGCAGAGTGTTACTAGACTAAGGTAGGAAGAACTTAGCTAGGGTAGAGTGCTACTAGACTAAGGTAGGTAGAACTTAGCTAGGGCAGAGTGCCACTAGACTAAGGTAGGTGGAACTCAGCCAGGGCGGAATGCCACTAGACCAAGGTAGGAAGAGCTCGGCCAAGGCGAAATGCCTACTAGACCAAGGTGGGTAGAGCTCGACCATGGCGGAATGCCACTAGACCAAGGTAGGAAGAACTTAGTCAGGGCAGAGTGTCACTAGACTAAGGTAGGTAGAGCTTGGCCAGGGCGAAATGCCACTAGACTAAGGTAGGAAGAGCTTAGCTAGGGCAGGATGCCACTAGACTAAGGTAGGTAGAACTTAGCTAGGGCGGAGTGCCACTAGACTAAGGTAGGAAGAGCTCGGCCAGGACGGAATGCCACTAGACCAAGGTAGGAAGAGCTTAGCTAGGGTAGAGTGTCGCTAGACTAAGGTAGGCAGAACTTAGCTAGGGCGGAGTGCCACTAGACTAAGGTAGGCAGAACTTAGCTAGGGCGGAGCGCCACTAGACTAAAGCAGGTAGGACTTAGCTAGGGCGGAGTGCCACTAGACTAAGGTAGGTAGGGCTTAGCTAGGGCGGAGTGCCACTAAGCTAAGGTAGGCAAGACTTGGCTAGGGCGGAGTGCCACTAGACTAAGGTAGGTCTTGGTCATTATGAGAATGCTGGTTGAGCTGCGTGATATAGCTTCAAGTGTTTTCCATTAAGAGGAGAGAACTGGACGACTCCTTTGTGATCTACAAGGACGTACGCACCCCCTTCGTATACTCGGCGGGTGACATATGGTCCGACCCAATTTTCTACCAGCTCCCCTTTAGGGTTACAGGCCATCACTTCTCTTCTTTTGACTATTACTAGGTCACCTTTCTTGAATTCTCGACCTTTGACCAGCTTGTCGAAAGCACGGGCCATGCGAGCTTGGTAGAGTTGAATATTTTGTTGCGCGCGGAGATGCTTTCCTTCGAGCTCGGCAAGCTCTTCCAGTCTTCTTTCTATATTGGTCTGTTCGCCGCTAGCCAAACCATGCTGGATGGCAACTCGCAGCGAGGGGACTTCCAACTCAATCGGCATGCACAATAGTCTCCGACCCATATACGAGGGAGAATGGCGAACAGTCGGTTGGGGTTTTATAGACCGGACGATAGGCCCAAAGCGCTTCGTACATCTTTTCTTCCAGTCCTTTTTGTTAGACTTGACAGTCTTTGCCAGCAGTGTGCATAGCGTTTTATTGAAGGCTTCTGCAAGTCCATTGGCTTGAGGGTTGTAGGGGGACGAGGTCTTCCAGTCAATCTTATATTTACAAGCCAGCCGATAAACCTTCTGGTTTCTGAAATGGCTACCATTATCAGCGATAATTCGGCTGGGAACCCCGAACCGGAATATTATATTCGACCGGAAGAATCTTGCGACCAATTCTCCCGTTACATCTCTTAGCGCAACTACTTCTGCCCATATGGAGAAGTAATCTGTGGCTGTTAAGATATATCTACACCCTGATGAAGATGCTGGCAGTGGCCCTACCACGTCCGTGCCCCATTGGGCGAACGGCCAACTTGGTATGGTGGGATGTAGCGGCACCGGTGGTCTCCTGGACACGTTGGCGTGCTCTTGACATTTTTGGCAAGCTTTATCAAACTTGCAGCAATCATCAAACATGGAGGGCCAATAATAGCCCAATTTCTTTATCTCAATTTTCATCTTCGGCCCGGCCTGGTGCGCTCCCGCTGACTGATAACGCGAAAGTTCATCGTTTAAAACACGCGTATAACAATCTTAAAACTGAACTCGCACAAAATGATCAAAAGAGAACATAGTACTATGGCAAGTACGAGTCGAATCCACAGGGAAGAAGAGATTTTTAGAGTTAAAAACCTTGGAGTCCTTTAGAAAACACTTGTGATTTTGTTTTGCTTAAAGAAAATTGTGAAGTGATGAACAAACCAAACACTTAATTAAAAACACCTATGACTATGCGCCTATGCTATAGAAAATAATTGCATGAAGTGAAAAGAAGAGATAGAAGAAGGATGTAGAGAGGAAGAAGATCAAGAACTAGATCAAAGGAATAACTCTTTTTATTAACTTAAAAGAAAGAGTACATGAAGTGCAAGATAAGCTTACAACAAGGATGTGACGAGATTACAATGAAGTAAAATGAAACTAAAACAATAAAAACAAAAGGAGCCTGAGATATGAAGATGGTAGAAGCAATGGTGATGATAGCACCGTCCTCTCTTGGCCTTGGATCACGAACCACCTTGCGGAAGATGTCGTCTACGCCGGGAGGAAGTCACCTTCGTCGTTGAAGCCACCTTTAGAGGGTGAATAACTTTGAAACCAAGATGAATTAGGGGATGCCTAAGAATAAGAAGTTAAAGAAGAGGGAGAGAGGAAGAACTTTTATGAAGAACTCAGATAGAAAATAAGAGCAGAAGAGCTTCAAAATAGAGAAATAACAGAAGCTAGCACCTCGGATGAACAATGAAATCACATGACATCAAGTTGAAAAATGGAAAATAACTTTCAAATCAAAAAGAATTAGAAGATGATGTAGAATAAGAAGTTGTAGAAAATTTAAATACAAAGAACTTTTATGAAGATAGTAAGAGAAGAAAATGACTAGAAGGGGGAGAAATAAGGGGAAGAACATAGAGAAATACTAATTCATAGATGAACAGGATAGCACAGTGAAAAAAATGAAATACCTTGAAAACTAGGAGGCATTAGAAGATGATGCAGAAGAAGAAGTTGTAGAGGACTTAAAAATAAAGAACGTTTATGAAAATAGCAAGAGAAGAAGAGGGACGGAAGAGGGCGAGCTCGGCGGCCTAAGAAGATGTGAGAGGGAGAGAAAAATTGCCAAAAGAAGAACCTCCTTTCTCCTCCTTGTCATCGACTATTTATAGGGAAAGTTGGGTAGATGGAGGGTGAAGATTGTATCAAAAGAAGATGGATGACTGAGATTTAGGTAGAATATGATGCATGGGGAAGTGAAAAAGTAGGTGGGCACCCCCTTTCTTAGACTTTAGGCACCCAATTTCCCAAGGCTCATCATGTCTCTCCTTTATTTCAAACTTTGAATGTCCTTTTCCTCATTTTCAAACTTAAACTTTAAATTCCTCCTTTTCAAACTTTGAATTCAAAATTTTGAACTTTTTTTTCCTGCAACCAAAATATTTTGAATTCTTTATTTGACTTGGTCAAAGTGGTGATGACAGTTTTGCCCCCGGCTTCTTTTGTAATTACCTTTGGTGTCCTGCACACACATAATTACAATCTAGTCCATAAAAATTACCATAATGTGCACATAAATATCAAATGCTCATAGTTATGTAATAAAGAATTAATGCCCATGACCCTCAACTTTAATTTATCAAATAATATCACCAAATTAATCAATTTACGTGAAAGCTCTAATTTAAATGCGGAGTTGAGGTTAACTATGAAATATGCATAATTGCCTAATTATATGTACATAAAATGGTGTACATGCAATGAATTATTATAGAAAATGGACACTTATCACACCACCCAACTTGAACATTGCTAGTCCCTTAGCAATGTAAATAATTATAAAATTAGGACTAGCAAACACTCATGTGTCACAGATCATGGCAAGAACATTATGTATACTGATTTAGACTTTGGAGTATTACAAGTTCAAGTAGAATGTATTTGGTATAAATTTCATCAGTCCATGTGTTTAGACCTTTCCTCAGGATACACTCAAAATTAAATATCTCTTTGTGTATGAGTGATATAACTTGACTAGTGACTACCAAACAATCTAGATGAATGAGTCTTCTACCTTTCACTTAAAGATGATTTTCAATTCTGCCCACCTCTTGAATTAAGCTTCTCGAATTACAGGTAGCTTCACTCTGCCAGTTTATACTTTTTTTTTTCATCTTTTTTTTGACACACGGTGCTGCACATCCCTTCGCCGTTTGACGCGAACCTCAACTCTTGCCTTAGGAGAAGCATGCCCGATTACTAAGTTCAGGGGCATTTTCTATGTGTTTTTTTTGACAGGTAGTTTTTTCCTCACGATTACGTTCAACGAATGGGCATAATATTCATCATCACCTAAGTGTCAAGTAAAATTTCCATCATCCTAATGTTTATCATCCACCGATCTTGTTATTGTGCAATTGTGTGCAAGTTCAATAGAATTTTTAGGTATATTCTGAGGAAAAGGCTAAAGACATAACCAATTAATTCATCCCTTTAACTTGCAACTTTCACGTGTAAGACTCTAAGTCCTATCATTCTAAGAAAAGTTTCTCATCATGAAATATGAACATGAAACACTTGTTAGAGATGTGATGAAAGGTTGCAATTATTTTGAGGAAATTCGAGCTCAAGCTACCCTCCAACTTAGGTGACATTGTCCCCAATGGCATGAACAAAATATAAAAATGAAATAAAGCCATGAAAAGTAGGGGGAAGGATAGATACGACCTGAGAGAGAGATGCCGTCGTCAGAAGAATGTGGCTCCAAGATCTTAAGAGAATATATATATATATATTGAAAATGATAAAGAGTAATTGGGTTGCCTCCCAATAAGCGCGAAATTTTACGTCTTCCGCCAGATGCAATAGAGCTCACAATGGGTCACTGATGGGAATCGACACCGAGCCAGTACCTTTTCATATTGCATTTATATCCTTTAGTTTATTTTTATATCCACGGAAAAGTATACGCGCAATTGTACGGCTTTATCGGCCAATGCGTCACTCCCGTAGATTGTGTGGGTTTCTATGTAATTTGTCAGTAGGACCAGCAAGGGGGCCCTCAACCCTTTCCCATTGGTCCATGTCATCTTGTGGGGCTGGTCAACCATCCTAGGTGGACATCTAGAAGGTTGGACTAGTCATATGCCACATGGGTAGACAAGTGGCCCATTTTGTCCAAGGTATGCCACCTACCATTCAACCTTCCATTCAACCTCCCCTCCTAGTCAATAGGCCGCCCCCCTTGCATATTATATTCTTCTTTTTTGTGTTTGTGGCATGCAATCCCAGCCCTTCAATCCTCTTCCCTAGATCTAAGGGTCCACATTGCATTTGATGTAAACCATATATAAGCTTGTATTTTCATGTGAAATTCAATGAAAAATCAGAATTTTTGTGTGTAAGCAAGGAGCTTGGTGCGCCCCTCTCTCCTCCCCTACTGTTCTTCCCTCTCCAACCCCAAGTTCTAGAGTGATTCTACCTTCTATCATCCCCTCTCAACCTCCGGTGATCATCTGTGCCACCGCCGCCGCCGTTCGTGCCGCCATCGAGCCGCCTCTGCAGTTCTATCTTCGTCCGACCACAGCAGATTCCACGAATTGTCTGTCTCAGCCACGAGCTTGGTTTGATCTGAATTTTTTATGATGTGTTCAGCCCTTGTATCCCAAGATCCACCTAAATTGTCACGCCAAAATTCCATCGTTTAGTATTTTTACATTTTAGTCCAACCTGTCATCCCAGATCTGCCAGGTTTCTATCTACAGTGATAGAACCTCTGAGTTCTCCCCCTCCGACCATTTTTTTGATTTGTACAAATCCTCCCAATTTTACTGGGAGTTCTGCCCATCACCCCCTACCTCCACAAATTTTCTTAATTTTTTATCAGCCTTCTATCTATTTTTAAAAATTCGTGTTCTTCCTCTGATACAGTGTTTTTAGTCAGATCCCAGATCCGACCACCCTCCACTTCCAAAATCAGAACAAATCACCACCACCTTCAAATCCAGATACCAAAATAGTCCTGGTTTCCTTGTTCGATTTCCTACAACCTTGATGAAGAACACATCTTCAAATTAGGACATCTACTTCACGGTCAAAGGCAATCAACAGGAAAGTTCTCTGCAGATCTGAGTCTTCGGTTACTGTACAACAGCAGCATATAAAATTCATCAACACAAAGTACAAATCTGGTGAATTTTTCTGAAGGCCACTAGATTGTATTACATCGAAGCAGCTTTCCAACGGCTCTGATCTCGTCGCATTCCGACACCGGTGCTGATCGCAGCGTCCGTTCTCGCTAGAGCGCGCGCTGAAATACAGAACCGGTAGATTTCTGATCGGTTTTTTCCGACCGGTGCCGAACGGAGCCGCCCGGCCTCCGGCCGGCGAACCAGCGTGCCGCCAGCCCGGGGAGCGCTTCTCCAAGTGTCTCCACTACAGCGGTACCACCGGGTCCCACACGGCCCCTCCGGACAGCACGTGGGCCCCACGGTCGTGAATACGCGTGTAGCCGAATCAACACACGAAGCTGCCCGTCAACCCGAATTCGGTCCTCCCGGGCCCATTTGTATAGCCCTTTACCTCCCTGCGTGGAGTGGACATGTTCCCATTGCTGTAATTATTGTGTTTTAAGTTTCCCGGGAGTACGAGTTTCGGCCGGGTCCGTCATCCCCACGCCGAGCGCGTGGAGGTATCATCCTCGCTCCTTACTTGGCATTTTGCTTAATTTCATATATGCTTGTTTATGCCGCTGCTAGAGAGCATGATAGGGTAATTAGCTCGCTTTCTATTTATATCACCTCTGCTGCGAGAGAGAGCGTTATCGTCCCGTGACCCGATCCGGGCACGAAAGAGAGAGCCGACCACCCTAGCTCACTGCCGGTTTCTCAACCGCGCACATCCGACGCTTCCCTCGTTAAGGGACGATCGCGAGCTTATCGTGTCCGTGGTCCCGTCCCGCATCAATTTGGTATCAGAGCGGTTGAGTCTAGGGTGTCAAAAAGAAAAAAAAGAGTGTCATTTACGTCTAGTCATTAGTCGGTTTAAGTCGAGTCTAGGATCATTATATTTCTAAAACACAAAAAAAGTGTCTTTTTGCATTTACATCCCTTTACTCGGTATATCAAAAGGTGTTGTCCGAACGTTAGGCTATGCCTATCGGGAAGGCCGCACACTTGCGCGAGTGACCTTCGGGTCAATTATCTCCGCCACGTACCAAGTCTTGGTTTACGTCTAGGGTCCTTAGTGTGCATGCATTCCAACTTTGCATTACTTAGGGTCGTGTCTAGTGTCTTGCCCAAATGGCCTTGCATATCCATTCCTAGGGATCCATTCCCGTATTTTGGCAACTATGGCCCACCCATGTCGACCCGTCCAAGGTGATAGGTCCGTGTCCGAGTACATTCGGGCATATCATAAGTATTGGTTGGAACATGACTTGGGAGAGGAGAGCAACACGGCCGCATTTCAGTTCCGGAGAGATTTGCGCCTTCACTTCCAATTGGAATGTCTTATCCGCAATGCATTCTCTCTAGCGGAATCCTATACGGTCGCTCTAGTGGTCGAACCATTTGAGTCACACTTCTCTCGGTATGGTGGCTTTCGACAAGCATCTACCTCCCAGCCGCCTACACCATGGCCTTCACCACTCGAGAGAGTTCCAATGTCATCCATCTCTATTTCCGAATTTGATTCGGAATCCTCTCATTTGGAACCACCAAGGCTCGAGCCACCCGTATTTCTAATGGGTACGCTTTTCATAGCCGAGCCGCTTCTTAGTTGGCTCAAGGATGGCTTGGTCCCACCTCCCTTCCCATCAATGGACCCCACACTACCACTAGTGTCAAGCAACTCATTTCATACCACCTTCCGGTCTCGTCACTATGTGGACACATTGGACGACCTTCTTAAAGGGTTAGATCGGCAGTTGACCTTTACAATTTTATTGGCCCGAGGCTTCGACCAACCCACTAGTCGTAGCTTCACCCATCCGGCCATAGGGTCCATTACCTCCGTATGTACCGTGGGTTGTGTTACCACGGAGGTTCTTCTACTTCTCCCGCTACGGGATGAGCCTGACTTCATTACTTTTTTCTGAGGGAGGAGTCATATCTCCTATACACGGTCCCATCTATCACGATGGATGGAGGTGACCCTCACCTTCATGAATTCCAAACATGGGACTATGTAACGGAGGAACCAAGGGGTCACGCTTTCTTTGACCCATTCGACCCCTACTCTAGTGGGCCCCATGACCCATCACTTCCTTCATACCTTATCGGGGAAATCCACTTTCACACCCCTTTCCCACCGGTCGGGTCATCTACATCAACCAAGCCCGTCCACGATACACCTACACCCGGCTCTTTCACACCCGGCTTTCCTAGCCCACTCAAGTCTCCTAAACCTAAAGGGCCGTCCATGCATGACTGGGTCATACTTGGATGTTTAGGTGTTCCCCATACCACCCATCTCCGGTTACATAACATGCATGCATGGCACACATTCGGGTGTCCTAGTCCGCCGTCACCTATGTACGGGTCGGACTAATAATAGGTGTGTCTAGAGTCATGCATGAGTCGATTTCTTATTTGTGTGGTTTGTTTGGTTTGCGTGTCGTTTGTTTGTCTGCATGCGTCTTGTGCAAGCTCGTTGTCGTTCTCTTATGAGTAAGAGGCGAGTGGACTCACTTGATGAGTATGGGATCGGTTCCACATCTATACCCGGATCAGTCACCTATAGGGACTCAGCGGTGATTCCTAGTGAGTCTTCGAGCTGTTTTCTTCCCTTTTGAGAGTGCCCCTTTGGAGTGACCACCTTTAGCCCATAGCAGTTCGCATATCGAGTATATATGGAATGAGCAGGTGACGATCACTTGGAGCGGAGCATACCCGCGCTACTTGGCACGGTGACGGATCCGCCGGAGTACTCGAGCATCCCTACCCCTACTCGACGGGGTCGAGTTCCTCCCACCCGGGGAGAGTTGATGGGAATCGACACCGAGCCAGTACCTTTTCATATTGCATTTATATCCTTTAGTTTATTTTTATATCCACAGGAAAGTATACGCGCAATTGTACGGCTTTATCGACCAATGCGTCACTCCCGTAGATTGTGTGGGTTTCTATGTAATTTGTCAGTAGGACCAGCAAGGGGGCCCTCAACCCTTTCCCATTGGTTCATGTCATCTTGTGGGGCTGTTCAACCATCCTAGGTGGACATCTAGAAGGTTGGACTAGTCATATACCACATGGGTAGACAAGTGGCCCATTTTGTCCAAGGTAGGCCACCTACCATTCAACCTTCCATTCAACCTCCCCTCCTAGTCAATAGGCCGCCCCCCCCTTGCATATTATATTCTTCTTTTTTGTGTTTGTGGCATGCAATCCCAGCCCTTCAATCCTCTTCCCTAGATCTAAGGGTCCACATTGCATTTGATGTAAACCATATATAAGCTTGTATTTTCATGTGAAATTCAATGACAAATCAGAATTTTTGTGTGTAAACAAGGAGCTTGGTGCGCACCTCTCTCCTCCCCTTCTGTTCTTCCCTCTCCAACCCCAAGTTCTAGAGTGATTATACCTTCTATCATCCCCTCTCAACCTCCAGTGATCATCTGTGCCACCGCCGCCGCCGTTCGTGCCGCCATCGAGCCGCCTCTGCAGTTCTATCTTTGTCCGACCACAGCAGCTTCCACGAATTGTCTGTCTCCGCCAAGAGCTTGGATTGATCTGAGTTTTTTATGGTGTGTTAAGCCCTTGCATCCCAAGATCCACCTAAATTTTCATGCAAACATTTCATCGTTTAGTATTTTTACATTTTAGTCCAACCTATCATCCCATATCTGCTAGGTTTCTGTCTACGGTGACAGAACCTCTGAGTTCTCCCCCTCCGACCATCTTTTTGATTTATAAAAACCCTCCCAATTTTACTGGAAGTTTTGTCCATCACCCCCTACCTCCAACAATTTTATTAATTTTTTATCAGCCTTCTATCTATTTTTAGAAATTCGTGTTCTTCCTCTGATACAGTGTTTTTAGTCAGATCCCAGATCCGACCACTCTCCACTTCCAAAATCAGAAAAAATCACCACCACCTCCAAATCCAGATCCCAAAATAGTCCTGGTTTCCTTGTTTGATTTCCTACAACCTTGCTGAAGAATACATCTTCAAATTCGGACAGCGACTTCACGGTCAAATGCAATCAACAGGAAAGTTCTCTGCAGATCTGAGTCTTCGGTTACTGTACAACAGTAGCATATAAAATTCGCCAACACAAAATACAAATCTGGTGAATTTTTTTGAAGGCCACTAGATTGTATTACTTCGAAGAAGCTTTCCAACGGCTCTGATCTTGTCGCATTCCGACACTGGTGCTGATCGCAACGTCCGTTCTCGCCGGAGCGCGTGCTGAAATACAGAACCGGCAGATTTCCGATCGATTTTTTCCGACCGGTGCCGAACGGAGCCGCCCGGCCTCTGGCCGGCGAACCAGCGTGACGCCAGCCCGGGGAGCGCTTCTCCAAGTGTCTCCACTACAGCGGTACCACCGGGTCCCACACGGCCCCTCCGGACAGCACGTGGGCCCCACGGTCGTGAACACGCGTGTAGCCGAATCAACACACGAAGCTGCCCGTCAACCCGAATTCGGTCCTCCCGGACCCATTTGTATAGCACTTTATCTCCCTACGTGGAGTGGGCATGTTCCCATTGCTGTAATTATTGTGTGTTAAGTTTCCCGGGAGTACGAGTTTCGGCCGGGTCTGTCATCCCCACGCCGAGCGCGTGGAGGTATCGTCCTCGCTCCTTACTTGACATTTTGCTTAATTTTATATATGCTTGTTTATGCCGCTGCTAGAGAGCATGATAGGGTAATTAGCTCACTTTCTATTTATATCACCGCTATTGCGAGAGAGAGCGTTACCGTCCCGTGACCCGATCCGGGCACGAAAGAGAGAGCCGACCACCCTAGCTCACTGCCGGTTTCTCAACCGCGCACATCCGACGCTTCCCTCGTTAAGGGACGATCATGAGCTTATCGTGTCCGTGGTCCCATCCCGCATCAGTCACTCAGCCTGAGAGAGTCCTCCTGCAGCATTGGAAGATTTTCAATGTAAGGTTTCAAACGTTGACCATTGACAGTGAAAGTTTGACCAGTTTTAGGATCAAGAATTGTTCTTACACCATGGTCAAATATTTTAATTACCACATATGGTCCATCCCATCGAGATTTTAATTGGCCAGGAAATAATCACAGTCTAGAGTTAAAAGGCAGACCTTTTGTTTGATTTGAAAAGTTTTTCGTGAAATGTGTTTATCATGGAATGCTTTAGTCTGGGCTTTATAAATCCTAGAGTTCTCATAGGCCTCATTGCGAAGTTCCTCTAACTCATTCAATTGAAGGGCTCTATGGGAACTAGCCTGTGCTGAATCAAGATTGAATTGTTTGATTGCCCAATGGGCCCTATGTTCCAATTTGACTGGCAAATGACATGGCTTTCCAAAAACGAGCCTATAAGGGGACATGCCAATGGGAATTTTGTACGCAGTCCGATAGGCCCATAAAGCATCATTTAATCTTTCTGACCAATCTTTCCTATCGGGCCTAATAGACTTTTACAAAATGTTCTTGATCTCCCTATTAGAAACCTCCACCTGGCCACTAGTCTGGGGATGGTAGGGGGCAGCACTCTTTTGTGTTATCCCATACTTCCTAAGCAAAGCCCGGAATTGAGAATGGATGAAATGTGAACCCCCATCACTAATGATAGCCCTAGGACACCCAAACCGAGAGAAAATATTCTTACGAACAAATTTCATGACAATTTTGTGATCATTAGTCCTTGTGGCTATAGCTTCTATCCACTTGGACACGTAATCCACCGCCACCAAAATGTACTCATGACCAAAAGATGGTGGAAACGGTCTCATGAAGTCAATTCCCCATACATCAAAAATTTCTACAACCATGATAGGGTTTAAAGGCATCATGTCCCTACGTGACATGTTTCCCATAGCCTGATAGCGCTCACAAGATTTACAAAATTTGAATGCATCTTTGAATACCGTGGGCCAGTAGAACCCACTCTGTAAAACCTTGGCTGCCGTTTTCTTACCTGAAAAATGCCCTCCACAAGCTAAGGTGTGGTAAAATGTCAGAATGCTTTGTTGCTCACCTTCAGGGACACACCTCCGAATGATTTGGTCTGGTCCTAAATAGAATAGCTCAGGGTCTTCCCAAAAAAAGTACTTGAGCTTAGCAAAGAAGCGATCTTTTTCTTGTTTGGACCAACCTTCAGGAATTTGTCCCACGGCTAAGTAATTGACAATGTGTGCATACCATGGGGGTGAAACGTGGGATACACTAAGGAGGTGCTCATCTGGAAATGAGTCCTGTAAGGGTGTGGTGTCTGATGTTATAATTCGGGACAAGTGATCTGCAACAACATTTTCACTTCCTTTTTTATCCTGAATTTCAAATTGAACTCCTGTAGTAAAAAGATCCATCTAATCAACCTTGGTTTGACATCTTTTTTAGACAGCATGTGTCTAAGGGCTGAGTGGTCAGAAAATATAATGACTTTGGCCCCTAGCAGATAGGATCAAAACTTTTCAAGAGTAAAGACAACGGCAAGTAACTCCTTTTCTGTTGTGGTGTACCTAAGTTGGGGATCAGCGAGTGTGTGGCCCGCATAGTAAATCACCACAGGCTTTTTGCCTACCCTTTGTCCCAAAATAGCACCTGAAGCATAATCTGAGGTATCACACATAATTTCAAAAGGCAATGACCAATTGGGAGTTTGCAAGATTAGGGCATCGGTCAACGCCATTTTCAACGATTCAAAAGCCTCAAGACATGATAGGTCAAGATGGAATGGGACTTCCTTAGCCAGTAGGTTAGTGAGAGGTCTAGCAACTTTGGAGAAGTCTTGAATGAACTGGCGATAGAAGCCGGCATGACCCAGGAATGATCGGATTTGTTTTACTAAGGTGGGTGGTGGCAGTTTGACAATGAGCTCAACCTTGGCTTTATCTACCTCAATTCCTATTGCGACACTATATGCCCCAGAACAATGCCTTTTTTAACCATGAAATGGCTCTTTTCCCAACTGAGGATAAGATTAGTGTCAATGCATATCTTCATTACTTTGGCTAAGTGATCAAGGCAGGAGTCAAATGTGTCCCCAAAAATGGAGAAATCATCCATGAAAACTTCTAAAAAGTTACCCACCATGTCAGAAAAAATTGCTAACACGCATCTTTGAAATGTGGCAGGCGCATTACATAATCCAAAGGGCATTCTCCGAAAAGCAAATGTTCCGTAGGGACATGTAAATGTGGTTTTTTCTTGATCTTCTGGGTAGATAGCCACCTGATTGTACCCATAATACCCATCTAGAAAATAGAAGTATTTTTACCCTGCTAATTTTTCCAAAATTTGGTCAATGAATGGGAGGGGAAAATGGTCCTTCTTTGTCATGGAGTTGAGCTTCCTATAATCAATGCAGACCCTCCATCCCGTGGTCAACCTAGTAGGTATCAACTCCTCTTGATCATTGGCGATCACAGTCAGTCCTGATTTCTTTGGGACCATTTAGGTTGGACTTACCCACTCACTATCAGAAATTGGGTAGATGATCCCGGCATCTAGTCACTTGACCACCTCATTTTTGACCACCTCCTTCATGTGTGGGTTTAATCTCCTCTGCATGTCTCTGCTTGGTTTTGCATTCTCCTCCATATAAATGTGGTGCTGACAAATGGATGGACTAATCCCTTTAAGATCAGCGACAGACTAACCTATAGACCCTTTATGAGATTTAAGGACCTCAACTAGCTTCTCCTCACGGTTAGGTTCAAGGTCGCTTACTATGATGACTGGCAAGGTTTGGTCTGGACCTAGGAATGCATACTTAAGGGTGACCGGCAATGGTTTTAATTCAACCTGAGGAGGGAATTGCAAAGATAGCAGAGCTGGTTCAGATTTAAGCTAAGGCAAGGGTTCAACTGGCGGCCACGTCTTAAGTTGAGTTGACAGGATGTCAACTTCTTCTCTCATTCTGATCCTACTGTCCCCTTCAATCTCATATAACTCCTCAATGGTGTCAACAACATAGCAATCTCCTTTTTGATCATGAAATTTGGATGCCTTGAAAATATTGATGCTGACTTTCTGGTCCCCAAAAGATATGTCCATAACTCCTGAAGCACAATCTATATTAGCCCTAGCCGTGGCTAAAAATGGTCTACCCAAAATGATAGGAGTATGCTTGATTTCTTGGGGAGAAACCATGTCCAAAATAAGAAAGTCGGCAGGGAAGTAGCACTCATTCACTTTAACAATGACATCCTCAATAAGGCCCTTTGGAGTCTTGATTGATCTATCGGCAAGATGGAGAATAATGGGTGTAGGCTTGAGCTCACCGATATCAAACTGCTCATAGATGGAGGTGGGAAGTAAATTCACACTGGCTCCTAAATCAAGGAGAGCCTTATCAAAGGTCACACCCCCAATGTTGCAAGAGATAAGGGGCGCTCCAGGGTCCTTTAACTTCCTTGGAAGTTGGTTGAGGACTACGGCACAAACGTTCTCAGGAAGCCGAACCTTTTCTACGGTCACTTGTGGCTCCCGCCTAGGAGTGCACATTTCCTTCAAGAATCTAGCATAGGCTGGGACATGTTTAATGTCATCGAGGAGAGGGATGTTGATGTGTACTTGTTTGAAGAGCTCCATCATCTCCTCGTTGTGGGCCGGTTGTTTCTTCTTGGGCTTTAAGGCATTGGAAAATGGCACTGTAGGTTGGTAAGTGCTGGGCCCTTCATCTAGTTTTCGCTTTCCCTTGACATCCTTTTCCTGGTTGGGTTCTCTTCACTATCAGAAGATATTTCTGGGGCCTGAATCAATGAAGTAGAAGTAGACTCCTGGGGATCTTGGAGGACTTTACCACTTCTTAAGGCTGAAATTGCTTTTGCATTTTCGAGTTGTGGGCCTTTTTGTGGTACTTGGCCTAATGGGTGCTGAAGGAGAGGAGGAATTGGCTGGTTCATGGGGAAGTTTGGTTGTGGTAAGCCCGGGGGATTATTTCATGGGTTGGCAATGGGCTGACTTGGCAGTTGGCCCACTTCCCTTCTTATGGTGGCTTCAGCCAATTGACCTAATTGGGTTTCCAACTTAGAGATAGTTTGCTGGTGGGCTTGAAGGGTCTGTTGGAAAGATTGACTTTGGGCTTGAATGGTTTGTTGGAAGGATTAATTTTGGGCCAGAATTAGTTGTTGTAACTGATGGAGTCGATCATTAGTTTGGGAGTCATGGTGGTGATGCAGATGAGGTTGATAGGTTTGTTGAGAATTAGAAGACTGCCCATAATTGAGCTGAGGAGGTTGGTATGGGGCCTGACCCTGGTTGAATCGGGGGAGTGGTTGTTGGGCTTGCGGTCCTCGACCATAAGCATTTCCTTGAAATGGTGGCTGAGTTTAGAATTGGTGTTGGATGGGTGATTTGCAGGCTTAAGACATAGAGGGGATGGTGGGCTAATTGGGAGCTTGTTGATTTCTCCAATTGAAATTGGGGTGATTCCTCCAGCTCGGATTATAGGTGTTAGAAAATGGGTTGTAGTTGGGCTTAGAGAACCCCTGGGCTGCTTGGACTTGCTCATGTATAAAAGGTAGTAATTGGGATGCTGTTGGGCAATCGGACACATGATGGTCCGAGCTAGCACATAAAGCACACACCTCATGGTGTGTTGGGTCCGGGTATGGGTTGGACCTATGTGGGATAGTGGTTTCTTGTTTGTTTTGGGCCAAGAGCTGGTCTAATTTGTGGGCTAGCATATCAACCTGTTCTAGCTTTTGGGCCATGATGTCCACCTTGTCCAGTTTTGGATGGATGAAATTCACATCCACTCTAGCTTCAGGTTCCACATGATACATCTCGGCCCGTTTAGAGGGCCCAATGGTTCTCTCATATGAGGATAATGTTAGCGCAGCGAAGAGTGATATAGAAGGGGGGGGGATGAATAGATCACTCCCAATTTAGAAAACTTCAGCAGAAAATCACTACTTCGAATTTCGACCCTTCAGATACAGCAAAACAATATAGCTAACGCAGTGAATAACTAAGACAGAATAAGAAGGTCCGATTGAAAAAAGACTGTCCACAGTCAAACACAATGCCAAGCAGATGGAGAGCACAACCGATAACAGCAAACCACAGAGGAGACAAGAGATTTTAAGGTGGTTCGATTGTAGTCCACAATCTACATCCACCCCTCACTCCAACTAGAGTGAGGATTCCACTAGCCACTGCTAGAAAACTGCAGACTCAGTCTGCAAACAAGATGCTGCCACACAGCTTGAACAACCAAGGGAAATAAATCCCTCAACCAAACTCTACTACCCACAGAGCTTGACACCTGGACCTGCAACCAGCAGGACCATAACTGGAGATGGTACCCACAGAGCTTGACACCTGGACCTGCAACCAGCAAGACCAGAACTGGAGATGGCTCTCCCTTCCTCTAACCCGGAGGGAACCTGCTAGTGACAGTCTGTCACTGGCAAAACCAGAGATCACAGATCTCTCTTCCTCTGCAGCCCAGAGGGGAATTGGAGTAACACTCCCTTCCTCCAAACACTAGAGGGTAACAATTCGGAATCAGAAATGAAGAACAAAAATGAAAACAAGACCAACGATGAATGACAATCGTTTCTAAAAAACCAAAAAACAAATGTAGCTTCCGAAGAAGCAAATCTTCACAGCATGATTTTTTCTATCTCTCAAGGACTTTTCTCTCAATTCATATCTCTCAAATTCTTCTCTCTGTCTTTTCTCTGGAACGTGGAGGCTCTCTCTCTTTTCTTCTTCTGCTCAGGGATTTTTCACTTCAGCCTTCCTTTTCTTTTCGTTCAGTTCTCCTGTTCGCAAAAGACACTTTTTTATATGGCATCCGACCTGAATTCCAGGACTTCACAGGAGTGGGTCTCGTTCCCTCCTTTTCCAGAGCATCCTCAGATCACGTGCCAGGCATCTTCCTCGGTTCACGTGCCCAATCATTAACCTGAGTCACCTGCAGACAGAAATAAAAGAAATGAATCGAATTAGTTAGTTTAGGCTTATAACAACGAGTGTATATACTTTAGAAGCAGCAAATGAATAAGTGTGTACAATGTGAGAATGTATACACTTGAGGGCCTTCAGCGTCCTCAGTGTATATACTTGAAAACTGATACATTACATAGCAGAGGGGGATGTGTAGACTTATGGTAATGCATGAAGCAATCGAGTGTATAGACTTGCAACCAAGGGACAGTACAGGCTTGATGAATGAGTGCATGTGAAAGGCAGTGTACAGACTTGAGATGAACGCTGCATGAACGAGCCTAACCAATGTATAGACATTACAATGCTCATCCACTGAATAGACTTCACGATGCTCAGCCACTGTATGGACTTCACGGTGCTCAATCAGACTTCACGATGCTCAATCAGACTTCACGATGCTCAATCAGACTTCACGATGCTCAATCACTGTATAGACTTCACGGTGCTCAATCAGACTTCACGATGCTCAATCAGACTTCACGATGCTCAATCACCTTTGAAGATGTGAGCGAGACAGTGTATGGACTTGGCCCTTGAAGGATGTACAGACTCGAAGAACTGAAGCCCACGATGTATAGACTTAGAACTCTGAACGACAAATCAGGCTGTACAGACTTGAAAGTCTTGAAGGCCAATGTACAGACTTGGTAAGCTTGAGGACTAGTGTACAGACTTGGAACGCTTGAGCCAATGTATAGACTTGAAAGGCTTGAACACAGCGATGTGCAGACTTTACGATGTATAGACTTAGGAGCATTTGTCAAGGCTGTACAGACTTCAGGCTTTGAACGTGTGTGCTATGAGCAATGCATAGACTTGGTGATCTTTAAAGCACAATGTGCAGAGTTTACCACTGTATAGACTTGAGACTCCTAGAGGATGTATAGACTCTACCAATGTGCAGACTTTGCCTATATGCAGTGTGTAGACTTGATATCAATGAATGCGCTGGCTGTTCAGACTTGCATAGGCGATGTATATACTTTTCCAATGTGGAGACTTAGGGTGTAGCTAAAGCATCGAACGTAGGAAAAGGTTGGAATATATAGACTTACGTTCGATCAGCAATGTATAGACTTCAACTAAGTAACCTACAGTGCAATGTCTAGACTTTGAAGTGCAACGTAGGGAAGGACCCCAATGTATAGACTTCCAATGAATGCAACCGCTGTACAGACTTGCTTAAACAGACCGATGTATAGACTTAGAATTTAAACAGAAGGATGTACAGACTTTGAATATGAAGTCAGGCAAACGGATGTACAGACTTGGGGTTCAACTGTGGATGTATAGACTTGGAAGATATGAGGCGATGTACAGACTTGGGAATGGCTGTATAGACTTGCAACAATGTGAACGATGCATAGACTTTACCAATGTGTAGACTTTAAGTGAAGGCCAATGTACAGACATTGAAGAACAAACGTTACACAAATGCCATGAGTGTATAGACTTGTTCGATGAATGCATGAACAATGAGTCAATGTATAGACTTCCAATGCCTTCGACAAATGCGATGTACATACTCCAGATGGGTCGACCCACTACTGTCTAGACTATGCTGACAGAGTATGGACTTGAACAAGTAATGCATGTCTATATGACAACCACATGAACTGCACTGTCCTACATGAAGCATGAATTAAACTATTGATAGAAACCAATTGATTTATAGTGTGAGACATCATCAAAACCGTAGGGATGCAACAGATAAGGAAACATGGTTGATTGAATTCTCGCTCAACATTTCAAATAAGGCATAGGCCTCATCCTCACTCTTACTTATAAAGGCCCCTCCACATGATGCATCCACAATCTGCCTAACTTGATCATCTAGGCCCTCATAGAAAGCTTGCACTATTTGCCATTTGGAAGGCCCATGATGTGGGTATTTTCTGAGGAGTTCCTTTAATCTCTCCCATGATTCATGTATTTGTTCATTTTGGAGTTGCACGAATCCTGTGATTGCACGTCTCATGGTGTTGGTTCTACCGATGGGGTAGAATTTCTTAAGGAACTCATGCTGCATATCTGCCCATGTGCCAATAGGTTTCCCTTAAGGTCCCTAGCCAGTATTTGGCTTTGTCCTTAAGTGAGAAAGGGAATAAGGTAAGGCGGAGGGCATCATCTGTAAAATTTCGAATTTTCATAGTGGAACAAATTTCTAAAAATTCATCCAGATGTTTATAGGGATCTTCGTTGGTCTTCCCATAAAAGGATGGGAGCATCTGAATGGTACTAGATTTGATCTCATAATGCAAAGCAGGGACATTAGGCAGTTGGATACAAGTGGATGGCTGATAATTCGAAGGAATAAAATATTCCTTCATCTGTTTGGGCACCCCTAGTTAGTGTTGTTCAGTCATAGGTTGGATTTGATTTTGGGCCTGATTAAAAATAAATCGCTCAATCTCACTAATGGGCTCAACTAAGTCACGATGTTGAGATCTTCTCCCTTGCATAAACCAAGGTTAAAGATGAGAGATGTGAAATTTTTTTAATGATTTATTATTATTATTATTTTTATTTTGACTCAAATTAGGACGAAGAGAGAGAAGATGACATTTTTTTTGTTTTTGTTTTTATTTTTATTTTTTGTTTTTTTATGCAAACACAAACAAGTTGTCACACAAATTACTTAATGCCCTAGATGTGACCTAGACCTACAAATTAGGTTTTACAAAATGGCTAAAGTGAAACTTAAGTTCACCTTCAATATTTCCACCGGTCAGGTAAGGGGTGGGGTAGTGGGAGGTTCCCCCTACTTTCGTAGGGACCTAATTATGTCAAACCACTAGCCCGCTTAAGGCGTTTACCATCCGACCGTCTTACCTTAGGCACCAGTTTTCATAAGAGGGTAAGCCCAAATAACACAAGAACCACAGTGTGAACCTAGGGCCAACGTCTACTGGATTTTATTTAAGGTCTAGGTGATGCAAAGATGCAAGGGAATTATAGTTTGTGGGCTAAGGAATGGTGATGAAATCCCCACCTTATCTTACTTATGGGTGTTGCCCTTAAGATACTTTGAAATGATATGCAACAAAGCAAGTTCAAACAAGGGGTTCTATGCAAGCATGGAAGTGCATGAGCATGCTATTAGAAAAGTTAGAGTACTCACCTTGCCTCTCGCAATCTTCAACAATGTAATTAATAATAATTAAGCAACAAGAAGAAAATAAATACTATCCTAAATGGTGCATGACCTAAAACATGAAAGTGTGATTTATACTCTTAGAATGAAGATTTTTATTGAGTTCAAGTGAAGAGTTTTTTTTTTGAATCAATTTAACCACAAAATGCAAGAATATTAAGGAAATGACACAAAATGAGAAGAATAAGTTTGAAGACTTACTTGATGCGCAATCCCTCATTCTCTTTTTTTTTTTGAAATGAAATGACAAAAAGACTAAGGAAAGGGAGGAGAGCTTACCTCTTAATTGCTCTTTTTTTTTCTCTTTCTTCTTTTTTGATTTTTTAGCTTCAATTCTTCAAGTACGTTCCCTCGTTCTTTTTTTTTCACCTGTAGAAATAAGAAAAAGAAAGAGATATTAGTACACTTATAAACACAAGGAAAACAAAGTTCTTAAACCAAAAATCATCATTCCTCCCCGGCAACGGCGCCAAAAATTGATAACGCGAAAGTTCATCGTTTAAAACACGCGTATAACAATCTTAAAATCGAACTCGCACAAAATGATCAAAAGAGAACGTAGTACTATGGCAAGCACGGGTCGAATCCACAGGAAAGAATAGTTTTTTAGAGTTAAAAACCTTGGAGTCCTTTAGAAAACACTTATGATTTTATTTTACTTAAAAAAATTGTGAAGTGATGAACAAACCAAACACTTAATTAAAAACACCTACGACTATGCGCCTATGCTATAGAAAATAATTGCATAAAGTGAAAAGAAGAGATAGAAGAAGGATGTAGAGAGGGAAGAAGATCAAGAACTAGATCAAAGGAATAACTCTTTTTATTAAGTTAAAAGAAAGAGTACATGAAGTGCAAGATAAGCTTACAACAAGGATGTGACGAGATTACAATGAAGTAAAATGAAACTAAAATAATAAAAATAAAAGGAGCCTGAGATATGAAGATAGTAGAAACAATGGTGATGACAGCGCCGTCCTCTCTTGGCCTTGGATCACGAACCACCTTGTGGAAGATGTCGTCTACGTCGGGAGGAAGTCACCTTTGTCGTTGAAGCAACTTTTAGAGGGTGAATAACTTTGAAACCAAGACGAATTAGGGGATGTCCAAGAAGTAGAAGTCGAAGAGGAGGGAGAGAGGAAGAACTTTGATGAAGAACTCATATAGACAAGAAGAGCAGAAGAGCTTCAAAATAGAGAAATAACAGAAACTAGCACCTCGGATGAACAGTGAAATCATAGGACAACAAGTTGAAAAATAGAAAATAACTTTCAAACCAGAAAGAATTAGAAGATGATGTAGAATAAGAAGTTGTATAAAACTTAAAAACTAAGAACTTTTATGAAGATCGTAAGAGAATAAAATGACTAGAAGGGGGAGAAATAAGAGGAAGAACAGAGAGAAATACTGATTCGCAGATGAACAAGATAGCACAGTGAAAAACATGAAATACCTTGAAAACTCGGAGGAATTAGAAGATGATGCAGAAGAAGAAGTTGTAGAGGACTTAAAAACAAAGAACTTTTATGAAGACAGCAAGAGAAGAAGAGGGACGGAAGAGGGCGAACTCGGCGGCCTAAGAAGATGTGAGAGGGAGAGGGAGAGAAAAATTGCCAAAAGAAGAACCTCCTTTCTCCTCCTTGTCATCGACTATTTATAGGGAAAGTTGGGTAGATGGAGTGTGAAGATTGTATCAAAATGAGATGGATGACTGAGATTTAGGTAGAATATGATGCATGGGGAAGATAAAAAGTAGGTGGGCACCCCCTTTCTTGGACTTTAGGCATCCCATTTCCCAAGGCTCATCATGTCTCTCCTTTATTTCAAATTTTGAATGTCATTTTCCTCCTTTTCAAACTTAAACTTTGAATTCCACATTTTCAAACTTTGAATTCAAAATTGTGAACTTTCTTTTCCCTCCAACCAAAATATTTTGAATTCTTTATTTGACTTGGTCAAAGTGGTGATGACAGTTTTGCCCCCGGCTTCTTTTGCAATTACCTTCGGTGTCCTGCACACACATAATTACAATCTAGTCCATAAAAATTACCATAATGTGCACATAAATCTCAAATGCTCATAGTTATGCAATGAAGAATTAATGCCCATGACCCTCAACTTTAATTTATCAAATAATATCACCAAATTAATCAATTTACGTGAAAGCTCTAATTTAAATGCGGAGTTGAGGTTAACTATGAAATATGCATAATTGTCTAATTATATGCACATAAAATGGTGTACATGCAATGAATTACTATAGAAAATGGACACTTATCACAGACTCGACATGGACTTCTTGCATTACCTACCTAGGTTCTACTGAAGATAAGCAACGGAGCAGAACTTTCCTTCGGGCATCGGCCATTATTCGGAACAAGGTTCTGCTTCTCATCTCGTAAGAGTCTTTGATCCTTAGGAGCTTCATTCTTTGTTCTTTTTCTTTCGGGAGCTGTTGGTGCTGGAACCAACGCAGAAGGTGCTCCCGCCAATCGAGCTGCTGAACTTCTTCTACAGTTACCGCTTCATTTTCTTGTGCATCAGCCAGAACCTCCATCATACTGGGGACCTGTCGATGGTTGATTATGGCTATATTTAGGCTTGTGTCTGGCGGGATTGCCAAAGAACTAGCCAGCTTTGCGAGGGCATCCGCCTGAGCATTCTGTCCTCGGTTAATATGCCTGATTTTGACGAAGTAGAATCTCACCATCAATCGTAGGGCCAGCTAATAATAAGGGAGGAGCTCTTGCTTCCGCACATCAAACTCTCCTTCCAGCTGTTTGATGACTAGCATGGAATCCCCGAATGCTTCTAACATTTGGATCTCCATTGACAGAGCAATATGTAACCCGATTATGAGGGCTTCATATTCTGATTCATTGTTTGTGCATGGCTTGTTTATGGAACAAGATGTATATATGACTTCTCCTTCGGGAGATTTCAGGACTATGTCTGCCCCCGCTCTGACTCTAGCCGACCCAGTAGCTGAGGTGTCGATTCTGGAAGCACCATCAAAATACATCTGCCATAGAGAGGGCTGCACCTGGCCGACCTCTAGGGTTTCATCTTCAGGAAGCTCCGGTTCTAGCGGGTAGTCTTCAGGTACTGGATGCTCAGGAAAGAAGTCTGCGATGGCTTGGCCCTTAACGGCCTTTTGCGGTATGTAGGAGATATCAAACTCCATGAGGATCACCACCCATTTTCCCAAGCAACCTTTGAGTGCCGGTTGGGACATGATATATTTAAGCAGATCTTCCTTAGAGATTAGCTTAACTTCATGCGATAGCATATAGTGTCGAAGCTTCTTAACCACGAAGACCAGTGCCAAGCAGATCTTCTCGATATAGGTGTACCTCTCCTCAGTTCTGACCATTCTTCGACTAAGGTAGTAGAGGGCTTGTTCTTTCCCTTCTTCATTGTTCTGGGCCAGCATTGCCCCCAGAGAGTTATATGTGGCTACTATGTATAGAATCAGCAGTCGTCCTTTTATCGGTGTGCCCAGCAATGGAGGAGTCTTTAGATAATCTTTCAGCTTGTCAAAGGTCGTCTGGCAATCTTTGTCCCAGTAAAAGGGTACATCTTTCATCATTAGCTTGTGAACGGGCTGGCATCACCCTGACAAGTTGGATATGAACCGCAGGATGTAAGCTAGGCGGCCTTGAAGAGATCTCAGCTCGGAGAGGTTCCTTGGTGAGGGTAACTCCTGAATTACCTTGATCTTTGCGGGGTCTATCTCAATTCCCCGGTATCTGACAATGAAGCCCCAAAACTTCCCGCTTGATACTCCGAACGCACACTTCATAGGGTTCATTTTAATTCATACTGCCTTAGCCTCTGAAAGACTACTCAGAGGTCCTGCAGATGGTCTTCTTTCTTCTTGGTTTTGACTACCAGGTCATCTATGTAGCACTCGACCTTATGGTAGAGCAGCTCATCAAATATTCTAGTCATCACCCGCTGATAAGTTGCGCCAGCGTTCTTTAATCCGAACTGCATCCTCTTGTAGCGATAAATGCCTTTGGGGGTTCGGAAGGCAGTGTGGACCCGGTCATGCTCTGCGATTCATATTTGGTTATAGCCAGACGACCCATCCATGAATGACAGGGCCTCATGACTGGTTGTTGCATCTATCATGACCTCCGTTATTGGCACTGGAAAGTCATCTTTGAGGCAGGCTTTATTCAGATCTCGGAAGTCAACACATATCCAAATCTGTCCATTCTTCTTCTTCACGGGCACAATATTAGCGAGCCATGTGATATATTGATTTTCTTCGATGAAATCCACATCAATGAGCTTGTCAACTTCTTTGCATATTTGAGTGATGAGCTCTGGCCTCATGCGCCGCGGCGGTTGCTTCACCGGTTCGGCTTCAGGGCTTATTGCTAGCTCATGTTGTGAGACTGAGGGGCTCAGTCCTGGCATTTCCTTGTAGGTCTAGGCAAAGCAATCCCGGTATTCTTGCAGTAGCTAGATGTACAACTTATGTTCTTCAGCAGATAGCTGGGCGCTGAGGAAGGTCGGCCTATGGTCGTCCTCATCTCCCAGATTAACTTCTATCAGCTCATCGACTATGGCTTGGCCTCCATCTTCTATTTTCGGGGGCGCCAGTTGAAGGTCGACAAAGTCTGGAATGTCATCTTTAAGGTCAAGGACCTCGGTCTCTTCATTTGGTTCCATTTGAACTTCAGCAAAGGTCTCCGCCTCGGTAAGAAGCGGCTACGCAAATTGTTCCATCAGCGAATCCATTGCCGTTGCAGCTTCGAAGGGTGAGTTAATAGCTTCATCCCCCCTTTGGGTTGCTGTGTCCTCAGTAGGGGTGGCACTTTTCTTTTCAAGAGCATGCATCTCTTGCTCGGCTTCGACAGAAGTCTCCCCGATCGGCACGAGAGGTGCTGGAATCATCATTAGCAGAGACCCGCCAGAGGGAGACGTCCCTGTTTCTTCAACATCTTCGGCTTCGCTACTGCTGGCCATGTCAAATCTGGCTTGAAGGGCCGTTTCTTCAGGATAGACTTGCTCCCAGCATCGGCAAGGAGCCATGGTCTCTGTTTTCGGGTCTCTTGATCGAGCCGATTCAGCATATTCTGCTTCTGCTAGGTATTAATCAAAAGTTGCCCCCAGCGGATTATTTTCAGCAGAACAGAAAGTGGAGATGGTATGCACCTCATAACGCCCACTGTAATAATATTCTTCAAGGGTGAAGCCCAACCCTGCATGCTGAGAAATACGTCTCATTTCTTTGTCCAAACTCGGGGGATACCACATCTTCTGGAATGCTTCTTTGTCTTTGCGCGACTGGTTGGAGGGGATGTGCTATTTCTGGAACATCTTGGCCATCCGACTCGTCTTGAATGCCAGACCCTGAACGGGAGCTAGCGGATTCTCTATGTCTTCGGGCAGATGACAATCAGTGTCTTCCCAGGTAGGGTGCTCCTCAGCAGTATAGAACAAGCTACTGGGGCCATCTATCTGCGTCACCTCCCAAGCTTTGAAAGGCTCGACAGTTGCATTATCGAGGCCGGGGATTGGCTAGGTAAGGCCTTCCTGGACCCTTATATGGTCGTGCTGCTGATCGACCTCGGCTTCATTGGCTTCGGGGTATATAGCGGGAGGTACTAGCCTACCCACGTCTCTAGTGACGGTAATATGAGAGACCGCCTTGGACTTGACATATCCGCACGGCGGTAGTGGGAACCATTTGTCGCCGGATGTGCCTTTGGGTGCCCCTGCAGGGGTCTTGGCTTCAGGGGTCCCTTGGGACCGTTCTACATATAGATGAACGTCTGCCAGGTGACACTCGGACACTTCGAATGGGTGGAGATCAGAAAATACCTTCTCCTCCTTCCCTTCGAGGCTGTATTTGATGCACTGGTGGAGCGTGGATGGCACCACCATGTTTTCATGCAGCCAGGGGCGGCCAAGCAATGCCTTGTACGAGGTGCGGGAGTCGATGACATGAAACTGCACCTTTGTGGTAAAGTCTGCTAGAGTGAGTGTGAATTCTACTACTCCCAGCGATACTTCACACTTTTGGTTGAATCTGACGATACGCATCTCTTCGGCCTTATCGAGGTGTACATTAAAGTGGTGCCTCTGGTATATTCTGTATGGCAGAATGTTGACGGCTGCGCCTGGGTCGACCAGGATCCTGTTCAGCTCCTGTCCATTTAGGTGCCCCCTCATATAGAGCGGCATATTGTAACTGATAGTAGGGAGCAACATGTCCTCCTGAGTGAAGGTCATGCTGGCCTCTGGCAGTGCTTCAGCCAAGCAGGTTTCATATTGGGCGGGCATCTGTAAAGCAGTGATAATCGCCTGTCGGGTCTCTTCACTGAGAGAGAGAATTTCCCAAACAGTGAATCTTGCCGGGAGCTTTTTCAATAATTTAACTACACGGCTTCCTGCTCGGACATTGGACATCTTCATTTCATCAGCCCATCTGGGCTTGGAGGAGTCTTGGACTGCGGTCCCTGACGATCCCGCCTCATTGGGCTCAGATTCTGCATCCTTCTGCTTGGTGCCATATTCTTGTTGCCCTTCATCGGCTAACGCCAGACATGCTTTATCTGCATCAGGAGCTTCGGAAGATGGCTGGGGCTGCGGGTAGGTATCCCTGATTGCAAGATCGACACCCTGACATGGCTGCTTTCCCTTGGACATCTTCAGAAATTCCAGGAAGGAAGAGGTAGTAGTACTGCCCCCACTCTGGTTATAAAGGCCTGATGGAGGAGGGATCTGGACCCCTTTGACCTCCGGGGGAGGTATCTTGTAGGGTTGCTCCCCCCTGAATATGATATTATGGTTAGCGGGTGACTGACGCCCCCATTTCCAGCCCGACCGGGTTGCATGTGCTGTAGAGGCTGCTTCAGCCTGGCCTGCCCCTGCGGCGGGTGCAAAGCATATTTCTTCCTCATCCTCTTCACTAGGCAAGTTGAAGAGAGCCGAGAGAGTATTGCAGGACACAATCTGCTTTTTGTTGACCCTGGCGGTCTTTCTTTTCTTCTTTTGTTTCTTTTTCTTCTTTTCTTCAGCTGGCGCCTGCCCCCAGAATAGGCTGCCATCCTTGTCGGATGCTGTGTCAGCTTGCTGCTCTTGCTTGAGTGACAGCTACTCTAGTTCTTGCCATGGAACATGATCCCGTACCAGCAAGGGTTCTAATTCGGGCTGTACATATTCATCTAGCCCATTTATGTATTCCTGCAGTCGCCGGACCTCTGGACTAATCTCCTTGATCGTCGGCAGGGGAGTCTGTCTTCTCCGATTGTGTGTAGGTATCTTGATGGCTGCAGGTGGACTGGTCCACACAGGTGCTACCACGGAGGGGTAGGTCGTGGTGTGATGCCACGAATGTGTGCTCCCACTGTTGGGCGATGTGCCGTCTTTTTCTTGTTTTTTGTAGGGACTTGTAACCATCCTTGTTGTTCTTCTACGGGTGCCAGGAAATAGAGTTCATAAGTGAACCGAGTGCTGGCTTTAGAGATCTCCTCAGGCAGTGCCTGGTACACAAAGATCATATTGGCTACGGCCCTCCTCAGAGGAGCCTCATGAGGTTGTGGAGGGTCGACTCTGTACTCTCCCAGGTCGATTTCATCTTTCTTTACCATGCCTTCAATAATATCTTTGAATACATAGCAGTCTTCGATTGGGTGTCCCAACATCTGGTGATAGGGGCAGAATCTTGGACTGTCCTTTCTCTTCAGGTCCTCCGACCTCTTTGGCTCAGGCAGGGTGACCTTATCATATTGGGTTACCCAATCAAATAGAATTCTGGTCTTATCCTTTGGAAAAGAATAAGCTTTCTTCATTTTATCCCGTAGCGAGGGACCTTCTTTGCCATCTATGGCTTTAGCAGGCTGCGGGGCATCTGCCTTCTTACCTTTATCATTCTGTTGTTCAAATGCTTTAATGTCAAGGGCATTTGCTTCTTTAGGAGCCTGGCGCCGTTCTACTGCCTTGCCTTTTTGTGTAGTAGCAGTAGTTGATGCAGGGGTAGGTCTGGCTAGGAAAGCTTCGACCTCGGCCATGATGTTGTTCAATCGGTCGAACGACCGGATCTCCATTCCTATCATCTTTTCCAGGACCTCTCTCTTGAGGTTCTGTTTGCATATTTGTACATCATCCTCCTGATGCGGGGGCCGCTTGTATCTCATTCCGAGGTTCCTCCACCTCTTGATATAATCAAGGGCTGTTTCATCCGCCCTCTGTCTTGTTGAGTAGAGTTCGGCCACTGTGACCTCCCTCTCTATAACATGGAATCTTTCTCTAAACTTCCTCTGCATGTCCGACCAGTCGCTGATCGACCTGGCCGGGAGGCTAGAGTACCATTCAAAAGCGAGCCCCGTCAGCGAGGATCTGAAAAATTTCAGTAAGTATGACTCGTCGGTGGCCAGATCACCCATGACGGTCATGTAGTAGGCGGCATGTTCTTTTGGGGATCCCTTCCCGTTGAACTTGTCGAATTTCAGCGATTTGCTAATCCCAGGAGGGAGCCGCTTGGCAGCATGATGCGACGGGTATGAGACCCTGTATGCATCAAATGCGACGTAGTCGCCTTCACTTCTTTCAGCGAGCTTCAGCTCGATCATTCTTTTCACCATCATTTTGCTCATGACGGTTGGATCAACCGGTTCTGGGTAGAAATGTGCCGGCTGTAGGTAGGGGGTGACCAGGGTGGTCGCCTGCGGTGGAGGACGCAGTAATGAAGGTGTCTGGTGCACCTGTGGTAGCACCGGTGGCATCAGCGGCTGTGGTGGGCGTTGCTAAGTCGTCGCCAAGCTTGGTTCTGCCGGCTGGGGCGCGACATAATGTAGAGAGGGGTCGCTTCGGTTGATGGCTCCCCGTGATGATTTGCCCTGCATCTCGGGCTGCTTGGAGGCTGAAGACTGCTCTGTCTTCTCTATAAGCTGCTTCTTTAGCAGCTCTATCTCATGGCGATACCTTTGTAGTATCATTAGTACTACTGGGTCCATAGCTACAGTGCTGGGATTAGCTTCTGTCGTCTCCCCGGATGCACCCTCAGGTAGGATGTCGAGTAAGACATATACCACTTGTTGAGTAGTGGATAGCGGATCTAGAGGGGAGGGGTGAATAGATCTGTCCCTCTTTTTGTAATGCAACCCTCTTTAAAGCTAGATAAAGAAAATAGCAGCGGAATATAACTAGTTTAACGAAGGACACAAATGATTTACTTAGCAAGATGATTACTCAATATAGAGATTGAACCTAAGCATGCATCTAACACAAAGCAATCACACAAGCAAATCACAACACACGAGATTTTAAGGTGGTTCGGACTGAATCCCCAGTCCTACGTCCACCCCTCACCAAATTCGGTGAGGCTCCACTAGTGCCACGCACTGAATCGTAAATCGGAAAGACCTTTGATTGCCTTCCTACTAACCACAGGTAGGGACGTCAACACCGCAGATCGGATAACATCTGATTGCCTTCCTACTAACCACTGGTAGGGATGATCTTCAGTTCCAAATGTTTGAATGAAATGGAAAAGAACAAGATATGAAAACACTCAAACAAGATGTGAAATATGCTCAAAGAGAAAAGATCTTGTCTGAGATTGCTGAAGCTTGAATCTGATTCTTCAATGGTATCTTCTTCCTTGTGACATGGTCTTCCTTGGATCACCTTGAGTTGATGAAGAAGATGAAGGGTGCAAATTTGATCTCCCTTGAGAATGAGCTTCTTTGGATCACCTTGAGATGAGGAAGAGGATGATGGTTGCAGCTTTATCTTCACTTGGCTTGGGGTTAATCTCCTCTTGAAGTAGCTTGAATCACTTGAGGATTTGATGAAGAACTTCTTCCCAGAGTACTGTTCACCGCTACAGTACTCGAACTCCTCTCCCTTGAACACACCCTTGCAGCCTCCTTTGATCTCCCAAATGATCAACCAGGGTTTCTAACCCTCTTCCATGTGTTTTATAACCTTTGAATGGTCCTTGGACATTTCCCAGACCAGATCCACATTTTTTGGGTGATTGGGTGACTTTAGGATTAAAGAAATCCATGGAGAATGGCCCTTCTCGAAGTAGAAAATAAAGTCAACATTGATGGCTCGGGGCTGGCGGTTGACCTGCAGAAGCTGGCGGTCGACCGCTACTGAGAAACCTACAGACGGATGGTCCCTGGAATTTTGGGTCGACCGCTACTGGGCTGGCGGTCGATCGCCACTGAGAAACGTGCAAGCAGTTGGCTACTGGCAGGGGTGGTCGACCGCCCCTGGGCTGGCGGTTGACCGCCAGCTGGGCAGAACCCGGGTTACAGGTTCAGTCCATTAACTGTTTAGCTCCATTGCTTAAGTCCTTTAGCAGACCGTTCTCATCTGTGGCAACAACCTTGACAGTCTTGAATATTTCTATTTGATTATAACCGCGACCTGACCGCGCAGGTCGATCCGCGTGCGAGGGCGCAATCATTGAGCTTTCACTTTTTCCATCTCCACTCCATTCCTTAGCATATCTGTCATGAAAGAACATCAAGTAGTTTAGTCATATAAGAGTGGTAAAACATCAATGACTTATAGTGTTTAGCCATTATCAAAACCAAGAATATCAAATAACTCAAATGACCACATGATGATGTCGAATGACCTAAGTGATCACAAGATGACTCAAATAATCATAGGGGCACAACATTCTCCCCCTTTTTGATGATGACAACACTGTGAGTCATTATGTGGCAGTAATATCCAAGATGGCAAAGTTTATGACATATGCGACATGTGCAGCTCAAGATCCATGATAGTGAAAGCATGTGAATGCGGATATGTATGCATGGATGATCAAAGCATGTGAATGCTATGCACAAACCCCCATCACATAGGAAGACTCAAAGCTCACAAGGTTCTCTCCCCCATGGGTTCTCTCCTCCGTGGACTCTCTCCCGTCCACAATTCACTCTCCCCCTTTCACAACTCACAAAGGCCGTACAAAGGACGGACAAAGGTATTAGCTCATGACAAAGGTATTAGCTCATAAAGGACTCACAACAAGACATTTTCTCCCCCTATGATAGCAGCAAAAAGGAGGGATAAGGTAGAGAAGGTGACAGATGTCTGTGAGACCAGAGCTGAAAGGAGTTGAGAGCAAGCCATTATATGCAAACCTGAACCAGACTGTGAGCAACATATATGGTTCAAAGCTAATGAAATCTGAGATCATCAACATAGTTTGAAAAGCATCTACATCCAGGTTTTAATAGAAATGAACCAGAAGTGCATATCATCATAGTGTTTAACCTTCCCTTGTCTTATACATTCATATTCAAAAACTTCATTAGGAATAGCACAAACTAGTATTGAGGTTAAACAAGCATGACTAAAGCATGGAATCTTATGATTTCAACATTGTTTTGCATGATCTTTTGTAGTTTTATGCACATGAGTCATATTTTACGAGCAATCGAGTCTAGTACATGCCTCCTAGCCGTAAGAATACACGTTGTTTAGACGTCAGTATTCCTAGGTATTTGGTAAGACTGACTGTTATGCTTCTGAATGAACAGAGATAGCAAAGTCACGTCATGGCATATCCGATCTCATTTCGTTGATGAGAAGATATATTTCTCAGCAAGTATGCCAGTGCTCTGCCTAAAGTCCAGGTGAATTAAGACAGAGATAACAGGGGCACATCATGACATATCATTCGTCACTTGATTTGATGACGTGACATATTTCTCCGTGATCATTGCTCTGTCAAATTGATTTTCAGGAATTCCAGCTCATCAAGATGTTTAAAAATAATACTTAGCTCTAGAGTACCACCAAGGTTGTCATGAAGTTTGAATTTTTAGATTTCAGGAGAGTCGTTCAAGGCACAACGTGCAATCTCTAGTTAAGGTCTATTAAAATCACAGAACATAGATGATTTCAAAAGATATATCAAGACTTCAAGGAAATCATTAAATCTGAACCATTTTCATTAGATGGACAATCATCAGTTCATATAATAGAAAGCTCTTACGCCGTAGATCTGTCAGTCTCATGATCTCAAATCAGACTGTAAGCCATTGAAGTTCAGATTGCAAGAGATTAAGAAATGCAACAAGACTCCCCCTAAGGATATGCAATGAATGCACTCAAGGAGTTATGTTTGCAAGTGAAAAGATAATTGTCAAGGAGAGGTTGACTACAACCATGCAGGGGTTGACCTGATCAAACATGGAGTTGGCAGAAATGAAATGCATGACCCAACACATGGGTGTACACTTATTAAATGCAACAGAATGAAGATTAAACAAATGCATGAATGCTGCAAAGAGACAACTCCCCCTTACTATATGGCCTATATGCGACAGTGGCACATAGTACTTGGCGGAGGTGAAACCTCACGCATATTGAGTGCTTCTAGACAAGCATAGCCTGCCTTTCCATACATCAGCATTTGATATATCATGGCCATGCAAGAATGATGCTATACAAACCATGCAATGCATCGTGAACAAGAATTCAATTCATTATTATGCATCATGACTACATGAAATGCCACACCATATGCAAAAAGACATATTTACATATAAACAATGCATGGTAACCAATCTGTAAAAACACACAACTAAATTGAACAAAATCATCATTTCAATTTTTATTGGCCTGAGGTCGGCAAAGACCAAGCTCCCTTCTGAGTGTGGAAAACCTGTCATTACACAAGGGCTTGGTGAAAATATCAGCGATTTGATTTAGAGTATCAACAAAATGGAGTTCAAAATTTTTCTTAACGACCTCATCTCTAATGAAGTGATGCCTAATCTCAATATGCTTAGTCCTAGAGTGCTGGACTGAATTTTTGGCAAGGTTGATAGCACTAGTGTTATCACACAGAATCAGGACACAACCAAGATCCACTAAGTAGTCTTGGAGTTGGTGTTTAATCCACAACACTTGGGTGCCATAGCTCCCAGCAGCAACATATTCTGCTTCTGCTGTTGAGAGGACAACCGAGTGTTGTTTCTTGGAGGCCCAAGAAACTAAACACCCGCCCAAAAATTGGCAGTAGCCACTAGTACTCTTGCGATCCAGCTTGCATCCCGCATAGTCCGCATCAGAATAAGATATAAGAGATAAATCACATGATGACGGATACCATAATCCTAAATCTTGAGTGCCGGCAAGATATCTAAGGATACGTTTGACGGCACTCAAGTGGGATTCTCTAGGACTAGCTTGAAATCTAGCACAAAGACATACACTAAACTGGATATCTGGTCGGGATGCAGTTAAGTAAAGCAAAGAGTCGATCATACCTCTATAGATCTTTGCATCCACTAATTTACCATTTTCATCCGAATCCAGTGATGTTGTGGTGCTCATCGGAGTTGCAATTATTTTGCTGTTTGTCATGTCAAATTTTTTCAGTAGCTCCTTGATGTATTTGGCTTGACTTATGAAGCACCCATCTTCTCCTTTGTTGACCTACAAACTGAGAAAAAATTGTAGTTCCCCCATTAGGCTCATCTCGAATTCGCTAGTCAAGAGGTTAGCAAATTCTTCAAACATTTCAGATTTAGTAGAACCAAACACAATATCATCAACATAAATTTGAACAATCATGATGTTCTTACCTTGGTTCTTGGTGAAAAGTGTTTGATCTACTGATGTGACACAAGCTATTGGGAATGCAGCAGCTAGCTGTGATCCCTTGGACCTATATCGCAAACACAATCGTAAGAGTTGAGATTTTTGGAAATCGCCAAACCACCGTGCGCACACGCTTCCCGGGGTGACTCGGTGATGACGAGTGTGTTGTGCCCCTATGGTCATTTGAGTTCATATAGTCACTTGGGTCATTCGACATCATTCTATGGTCATATGAGTTCTGTGATATTCTTGCTTTTGTTAATAGCTAAACACTATTAGTCATTGATGTTTTTCACTTTCATGTGATTGACATATGTGATGTTTTTGTTCATGATAGGTGCGCCAATGAATGGACAAGGAATCAAGTGGAAATGGCGAATGTGAAAGCTCAATGTTGCGCCCTCGCATGAGGATCGACCTGCGCGGTCAGGTCGCGGGGGTCAAGGGGGCAGCGCCCCTTGCGGGGGTTTTCGGGGGCGGAGCCCCCGGAACAAAATTTAGAAATGCTTATAGCATAATCTAAATTGATTTCAATCTCAAAATACATGAAATTGATGAGAACATGAATATCTTGACCTATGGACATGTTTCCTTGGGCTAACAGTTCAATTTTATAGGTACAGGTCTTTCCGGTCGACCTACACGCTTTGGCCGGTCGACCTGATTTGCCAGAGCCTCAGAATGTCAACGTTTACAGATTTCGGTCGACCTATACACCTTGGCTGGTTGACCGATTTTCCCAGAACCGAAATGATGACGTTGTTACAGGTTTCGGTCGACCGCCCCCAGGCCTCCGGTCGACCGGTTTTTCCAGAGCCGAAAAGTTCTGGCTGCAGCAGGTTCCGGTCGACCGGCCCATGAATTCCGGTCAACCGCCAGCCCCGATGCAGCCTTGTTTGACTTCGAAATCAACCTCGTGGCTAGCCCCTTTCCATAGATTTGTTTAATCAAACCTTACCTAATCTTCCATGATTTGTGGATCTGGTCTAGGGGGCATCTATGGACCATTCAAGGGTTATAAAACTAACACATGAGGGGTTAGAAACCCTAATGCTTCAAGGGGCTTCTTGTGAGATCTAGGGTGGCTGCAAGAGAGCTTGGAGACGAGCTACTGTTCACGTGAACAGTAGTTCGTGAAGGTGTTCTTCATCCAATCAAAGGAGAATCAAGCTCAAATCAAAGCCAACAAACCTCAAGGAAGATTACATCAAAGCAAGGCTATCAAAGTGATCCAAGGAAGCTGGTTTGATTCAAGTTCTTCAAAGGAAATCATCTACATCCATTCAAGCTCTTTCAAGCTCATCCAAGGTGATCTTCCAAGCATTCAAACTCCTAGGAGCTAACGAAGCAATCAAGATTCAAGGTAGCTTCATCATCTCCTTCATTCATTCAAAGAAATTCAAAGAGAAGATCAAGAGAGAAGAATTGAAGGAAGAGGTACTGTTCACGTGAACAGTACTCCGTGAAGAACATTCATCCAATCAAGGGTGAATCAAGAAGATTGAGTTGAAGCCAAGAGGAGCCTTGCTGCTGATCAACATTTCATACAAGGGCCAATTCATTTTCACTCATAACTCAATCTCTTGTCTTAGTTCATTCACATTTGTTTCATTTTCATTATTGTTAAAACATTGAAAGTGTGATTCATCCCTACCGGTGGTTAGTAGGAAGGCAATTGGAGGGTGTTCCAATTTGCGGTTGACATCCCTACCAGGTGGTGAGTAGGAAGGCAATCGGTGGTTTCCGATTTGCGGTTCTGTGCGCTGCACAAGTGAAGCCTCACCGGGTTTTGGTGAGGGGTGGACGTAGGGCTGAGGATTCAGTCCGAACCACCTTAAAAATCCTGTCTAGTGTGGTTTGCTTGTGTGATTGATTCGTTCTAGATGCATGCTTAGGATCAAATTATTATATATCTTGCTTATCTTGCTAAGTGAATCATAGCGTTCTTGGAAGCTAGTTTCTATTCCGCGGCAATTCATTCTAACTAGCTATATAGAGGGTCGCATTGCGAAAAGTGGGGCTGATCTATTCACCCCTCCCCTCTAGATCCGCTGTCCACTACACAACAAGTGGTATCAGAGCCTAATCTCTCATTATGGGGTCCAACGACCTTGAGGGAAATGGTGGATCAGCGTCTAAGGGTTTTCTACCCGAAGGACATGCTGTGAATAGGCCTCCTTATTTCACTGGATCTAATTATCCCTATTGGAAACATCGTATGCAGGTGTTCATTCGCGCCCAAGACTACGAACTTTGGCGAGTGATCAGCAAAGGTCCGTATGAGCTTACGGATAATGAGGACTTGTGGACCAAAGAACAGATAAGGCAATCCACTGTCAACTGGAATGCTAAACACATCATGCAATGCTCACTCCATCCAGTAGAATTCTCAAGAGTGGCCACCTGCGCATCTGCAAAACAAATGTGGGATAAGTTAGAGGTAATCTACGAAGGAACCTCTCAGGTACGAGAAACGAAAGCTAACATTTTAGTTTCTGAATATGAAATGTTCCGCATGAAGCCCGATGAGTCAATTCGAGATATGTATGCTCGATTGACTGTGCTTACTAATAGTTTAACTGATTTGGGAAAGAAATACACAGAGCAAGAAATTGTAAGAAAAATTCTCAGATCATTAACTCCAGCATGGCACACGAAGGCTACCGTGGTGGAAGAATCCAGAGATCTTTCCACTACAAAGGTAGATGAACTCATTGGGTCACTAATGACCTATGAGATCAACCTTAAGAGCAAAGAGGTTGAGGCACCAAAGAAAAAGTCTTTAGCTCTTAAAGTAGGACCTAGCCGTCAAAACTCCTCCGATGAAAGTGAGGATTCAGCTAGTGAGCGAGATGAGGATGACGTGGCCATGCTTACACGTAAGTTTGGAAAATTTCTGAGAAAGGAAGGTAAGAGGTTCTTGAGAGGAAGATCTAAGGTGAGAAATGGTTTCAAAACTAATTTTGAAAATTTCAAGAAACCTGACAAAATCATTTGTTATTCTTGCAATAAACCAGGGCATTACAAGACTGATTGTCTTGACAGACTCAAAAAGGCTGACAAATGGAAGGGCAAGAAGAAGAACAAGGCCATGGTATCCACTTGGAGCGACGAAGAAGAAAGTGATGATGAAACCAGCTCCTCGAACAAGGAAAGAGGAGATCTTTGTCTTATGGCCAAAGGTGACGAAGAAACCGAGGTAACTTCTCCATTTGAAGATTATACTGTTGATGATTGGGAGGAAGCATATATACAACTGATGGAAAAATATAACATGTACAAAAAGGAAAATAAATCATTGAAAAAGAAAATCAATTCTTTTGTGCATGATCATGAAATCAATCATAAGAATGCTATACTTGAGACTGAAATTGAAGATCTTAAGAAAATGATTGAAAATTTGGAGGAAGGAAGAAAAGAAATGGCTGACTTGGAAACTGAAAATGAGGATTTGAGAAATGAAATTGATAGCATGAAGCTCAAAATGTAAAGCTATGAAAAGGATAGTAAATTGAGCAATGAAAAGTATGAAGCTGTCAAACAAGTCAACATTCAACTTCTTCAAAATATCAAAAACCTACAAAAAGAGTTGAAGGATAAACAACAATCTTTAGAAAAGTTTGTGGATAGAAGAGAAAACTTAGATGCACTGCTAGGTACTAGAATGAACTTCAACAAGGAAGGGTTAAGTTTTGAACCAACAAACAAAAGGCCAATTGGGCTCAAAACTGTTACATTCATTTCATCTTCCGAAGCCTCCACCTCGAACACAATTCCCACACAAAACGAGCAAAAACAAAAGGAGAAAGGGAAAGAAAAGATTGAAGAGGCAATCACCAAAATCCCCAAGAAGACTGCCCAAAAGCCTAAGAAAGGCCAATCTTCCCAGCAGCATAGGTCAACACATTCTTGGCCTTTACCTGCTCAGCCTTCTAGGTATCACTATAACTGGGATGCTCCATCACTTAGGCCAACACCACCTCACTTGTGGGGTAATTACGATTTCTGTGTGCACCAATCCCCTAGGTGGCAAAACAATCATTTTCAATCTAAAACCAGCCAACGGCCTCAATGGTTTAAGAAGCAAGCCTTTTCAAACTTTCACAAAGTTCAACAAAGAACCTCCAAACAGAAAATGAATGTCAAAGTTGAAAAGAAAATTCCTGCATTAAGCAAAGAAAACATGAATGCTAGAAAGGTTTGGATTCCGAAAGAGATGGTATCATGTTTTGAAAACTTGAAGAAGTTGGTGGGACCCAAGTTTTGCTGGGTTCCAAACCCCATTGCTTAATTCTTTGTGCAGGAGTGTCTTGTAGCCATGCATAACATGTGGTACCTTGATAGCGACTGTTCAAGACACATGACGGGAGACAAATCAAAATTTTATCTCTTGGAGGAAAAGGAAGGAGGATACGTCACATTTGGAGGAAACAACAATGGAAAAATCATTGGAACAGGTAATGTAGGTAAGAACCTCTCCAACTCCATTGGAAATGTGTTGTTAGTTGAAGGATTGAAATACAACTTGCTTAGCGTAAGTCAATTGTGTGATAAAGGTCATAAAGTATTGTTTGACTCTCATGCATGTAAAATCCTTGAACCAAAATCTGACAAGGTAAAATTTTCTGGTAAAAGAGTCAACAATGTCTACATGATTGACTTAGATGATCCTGCTCATGCAAATCTTTATCTTGCTGCACCAAAATCTGAACTTGCATGGTTATGGCATCGTAGACTAGGACATGCTAGCTACAATGTTCTACATAAATTGTTAAAGCATTCAATGGTGAAAGGTTTGCCTGAATTATCTTTTAAACAAGAAAACAAGTTGTGTGATGCATGTGCCCTTGTAAACAAACTAGAAAATCCTTCAAGGATAGATCCTCATATTTATCTTCCAAACCACTCGAGCTAATTCATATGGACTTGTTTGGTCCAACCAGAACTGCTAGTTTAAGTGGTAGAAAATATGGATATGTCTTGGTGGATGATTTCTCTAGGTTCACATGGGTTTTCTTCCTCACACATAAAAATGATACTTTTAATGAGTTTCAGGCACTCTATTTGAAGATAAAGCATGACGGTGAGTTTAAGATTTCCAAGATTCAATCTGATCACGGTGGTGAATTTGAGAATACTGATTTCTATAATCTTTGCAGGTCAGAAGGCATTTCACACCGATTCTCTTCACCAAGAACCCCCGAGCAAAATGGGATTGTTGAAAGAAAGAATCGAACACTCATAGAGATGGCGAGGACAATGCTTGCCGAACGGCAACTTCCAAGGAAATTTTGGGCCGAAGCGGTAAATACGACATGTTACATTATCAACCGGTCAATGGCAAGGTCTCACACCAAAAAGACTCCCTATGAGTTGCTCAAAGGAAAAATGATGAAGATGGGGAATTCCTAAGCATGAAGGACAAGAGTGATTCTCCACAAGAAGAAATAAAAGAAGACGGTGACCTAGCTGAATCAAGCAATGCAAGGGATCAAGCTCCAGGAGAAGGTAACGATTCTACAAACATCAGAACTCATAAGGATCATCCCTTGGAGAATGTCCTTGGCAGCTTGAATGACCCACCTAGAACAAGGTCACATTTTAAAATTATGGAAGAATTAGATCAACTTGCTCTTGTCTCGTAGCATGAACCCAAAAACATTGATGATGCTTTAAAAGATGAAAACTGGATAAATTCCATGCAAGAAGAGTTAAACCAATTTGAGAGAAATAAAGTTTGACATCTTGTTCCTAGACCATCATCACAATCTGTCATAGGCACTAAATGGGTTTTTAGGAACAAATTAAGTGAGGAAGGCAAGATAATCAGAAACAAAGCTAGATTGGTGGCTCAAGGGTATAATCAAGAGTCTGGGGTAGACTTTGATGAATCTTATGCCCCTGTTGCTAGACTCGAAGCCATCAGAATTTTACTTACCTTTGCATGCTCCCTTAGGATAAAGCTATATCAAATGGATGTCAAAAGTGCTTTCTTGAATGGCTTGATCAAAGAAGAAGTCTATGTTGAGCAGCCCCCTGGCTTTGAGAATTCTAACAATGCAGATTTTGTATACAAGCTAGACAGGGTGCTTTATGGACTTAAGCAAGCACCAAGAGCTTGGTATGAAAGACTAAGCTCGTTCCTCATTGAAAAAGGGTACACACGAGGTAAGATAGATCAAACACTTTTCTCCAAGAAGCAAGGTAAGAACATCTTGATTGCTCAAATTTATGTTGATGACATTGTGTTTGGTTCTACAAAATCTGAAATGTGTGAGGAATTTGCTAACCTCATGACTAGCGAATTTGAGATGAGTCTAATGGGAGAACTTTAATTCTTTCTCGGTTTGCAGGTCAACCAAGGAGAAGATGTGTGCTTCATAAATCAATCCAAATACATCAAGGAGCTGCTGAAAAGATTTGACATGGCTAATAGTAAAATCATTGCAACTCCTATGAGCACCACAACATCACTGGATTCGGATGAAAATGGTAAATTAGTGGATGCAAAGATCTATAGAGGTATGATTGGCTCTTTGCTTTATTTGACTGCATCCCGACCAGATATCTAGTTTAGTGTTTGCCTATGTGCTAGATTTCAAGCTAGTCCTAGAGAATCCCATTTGACTGCCGTCAAACGTATCCTTCGATATCTTGCCTGCACTCAAGATTTGGGATTGTGGTATCCGTCATCATGTGATTTAACTCTTATATCTTATTCTGATGCGGATTACGTTGGATGCAAGCTGGATCGTAAGAGTACTAGTGGCTATTGCCAGTTTCTAGGCGGGTGTCTAGTTTCTTGGGCTTCCAAGAAACAACACTCGGTAGCCCTCTCAACTGTGGAGGCAGAATATGTTGCTGCGGGGAGCTGTGGCATCCAAGTGTTGTGGATTAAACACCAACTCCAAAACTACTTGGTGGATCTTAGTTGTTTCCCGATTCTGTGTGATAACACTAGTGCTATCAACCTTGCAAAAAATCCAGTCCATCACTCTAGGACTAAGCATATTGAGATTAGGCATCACTTCATTAGAGATGAGGTCGGTAAGAAAAACTTTGAACTACATTTTGTTGATACATTGAATCAGATTGCTGATATCTTTACCAAGCCCTTGTGTAATGACAGGTTTTCAACACTAAGAAGGGAGCTTGGTCTTTGCCGACCTCAGGCCAATAAGAATTTGAATTGATAATCATGTTCAATTAGTTGTGTGTTTTGCATTCATGCATTGTTTATATGTCAATATGTCTTTTTGCATATGGTGTCGCATTGCATGTAGTTGCATAATAATGAATTGAGTTCATGTTCATAATGCATTGTATGGTTTGTGTAGCATCATTCTCGCATGGCCATGGTATATCAAATGTTGATGTATGGAAGGGCAAGTTATGCTTGTCACGAAGCACTCAATATGCGGGAGGTTTCACCTCCGCCAAGTACCATGCGTCAATGTCGCATATAGGCCATATAGTAAGGGGGAGTTGTCCTTGTGCAGCATTCATGCATATATTTCATCTTCATTCTGTTGCATTTAATAAGTGTACAACCATAGGTTGGATCATACATTTCATTTCTGGCACCTTCATGAGTGACTAGGCCAACCTCATTTGTCATTCAACTTGATTACAAATATAACTCCTTCGCGCATCCATTGCATATCTTTAGGGGGAGTTTTGCTGATTCTCTTAACCTCTTGCAATCTACTTCTTGGCTTATAGTCTAGTTTGAGCTCCTGAGATTGTCGAATATATGGTGTAAGAGCTTTCTATTATATGCCCTCATGATTGTCCAATCAATGAAAATGGTTCAGATTTAATGATTTCCTTGTAGCTCTGAAATATTCATTTTGAAATCATCTATGTTCTATGGTTTTAATAGACCTTAACTAAAGATTGCATATTATGCTTTGAATGACTATTCTGATATCTGAAAATCCAGACATCATGACAATCTTGGTGATACTCTAGAGCTTAGTATTGTTTTTAAACATCTTGATGAGCTGGACTTCTTGAAAATCTATTTGTAGAGCAATGATATTGTTGCACGGAGAAATATGTCACGTCATCACATCAAGTGACGAATGATATGTCATGATGTGCCTCTATTATCTCTGTCTTACTTATATTTGGACTCTAGGCAGAGCACTAGCATAATTGCTGAGAAATATATCTTCTCATCATAGAAATGAGATCGGATATGTCATGATGCGACTCTGCTATCTCTGTTTATTCTGAAGCATTACAGTCAGTCTTGCCAAATACCTAGGGATATTGGCGTCTAAACAACGTGTATTCTTACGGCTAGGAGGCATGTACTAGACTTGACTGCTCGTAAAATATGAGTCATGTGCCTTCATATACTACAAGTATTGAAAATCAAAATATGAAACCTCTTGCCTCAATCATACAATTCCATGCTCTAGTCATGATTGTTTAGCCTCAATACGAGTTCTTGTGTTATTCTCTTTCTAGTTATTGAATATGGATATATAAGACAAGGGACGGTTAAGCACTGCCATGATATGTCTTTTTGGTTCATTTCTATTAACTCTTGGATGTAGCTACTTTTCAAACTCTGTTGATGAATTCGGATTTCATTAGCTTTGAACCATACGTGTTGCTCACAATCTGCTTCAGGTTTGCATATAATGGCTTGCTCTTCACTCCTTTCCACTCTGGTCTCACAGATATTTCACTTTATTGCTCCTTTTTGCTGTTGGCAAAGGGGGAGAATTCTTGTTGTGAGTCCTTGTTGAGGTTGTGGACATGGGAGTCCTTGTTGAGGGGGAGAGCCTTCATCTGTTCCATCTGTCATCATCCAACCGTCACATTATGCATATGATGCGGGACAATATGCTCTGATACCAAATTTGATGCGGGACAATATGCTCTGATACCAAATTTGACGCGGAACGGGACTAAAAAGGGACTGGACCTACTATGAAGACCAAGTGCGGCCAGCACTCACACGTGACAAGGCAAGCCGAGTGAACGACTTCCGTACTATTCCTCCGGGGAGAGGCGTCTCTCAACAAGAAACCCAAGTCCACGGCCGTCCCTATGAGGGAAGCGAGTGGATCAAAGCGGCGAAGGAGCCGACGCGCAACTATAGGAGTCCAGTCCGAGCTCGGTGCTCGACTGGGGCCACGGAATGGGAATACTCTCGCTCACGATCTCGCGGTGTTTAATGCTAGCTAGGATCCCTACTCTCTCACGCGGCATGCAATAATCACATACTAGTAAAGCAGAATGCCGAAGGGGGGAGCGTCGCACGTACCTCCACGCCTAGGCGTGGGGAAGGAACCCCGGCCGAGACCGACAACCCCGATACACACAATGAAAGAAAAGTACAAGCCAGCAATGGTGCCCACTCCTCGCAGGGAGATAACAGGCTACAACAACTCCATTCGGGGTGGCCGATACACGGGCTGACGGGCGGCACTCGGTGGAGTGGTTGATCGCGAGGAAGGCCCGGACGCCGACCGGCAGAATCGCAGCAACCCGCGACTCGGCGAAAAGGGCTCTCACGGTCCGCTCCGGGGTCCGATTGGGGTGCCGTCAGCGACGACGCGCAGTTAGGTCGCAGGAGGAAGCCTCGGCCAAAGGGCGCCCTTAGAATCCGATCGTCGAAGCCGTGGCCGCACCTGTAAGTGGGGACAAGAAAGCTGCCTCCAGAACCGCGCTGTCGAGCGGGGAAAATGGTAACTCGCTGTTCTGGAAGGCGAACGAGGCTCCGCTTGAGGGAGGACGCTGGGGACGCAGAGCAGCAGGTCCGGACCAAAGGGCTCGACCAGATCTGGTCGAGGTTGGACGCCGTGAACTCGGGAAGTCGCCGGGTCTTCTGGCGCCGGGTGGACTGGACAGATCCACGCGACCTCACGGGAACGGACGCCACGAACAGCTCGGGCGTCGGAAGGAGACGAGGTTGGCGGCGTTGGAAAGAGGACGACGAGAGGTACCAACCCTGAAAAAATCAGCTCCAAACTCGGCGTCGTGCGTCCTGTGGGATTTTCGCAAAGAGGAGGTAGGATCTGGGCGCGCAGAGATGGAGGCTCCTGCGCTAGCTCACGAGGAAATCCGCCACGGGTGGTGCCGACCTCGGATCGAGGTGAAACCAAGGCCCACGCGTCGCTGACTTGTAGACGTATCCACAGAAAAAGGAGGGGGCCCAGATTCGATCAGCACCAGACGGGGTCGCCGCTGCAACTCGGGGATGAATCTGGAACTCACGAATTGAACCGGAGACGACGTAGAAGAGGGAGGGAACCTCGGCGTCGCACCGAGGGGATGGGGCGTCGCACCCCGGGGTTGCTCCCATCGCAGGAGCTGTGGAGGAGGAGAGGGTCGCCCTCTCCAAGAGGTGGATGCGCAAAAGGCTCCTCAAGAAATTGTTTGATTGTTCATTAATTCACTAAAGAAAATACAAGAGATCTTTTATATGGGGAGGGGAAATGCTAGGTTTGAAACCCTAGCCACAAGGGAAAGGGGGGGGGTGCGCAATGTGGCATGGGGGAAAGGGGGGGGGGACGCACCACTCCTAGATTCTAGGAGGGAATTGGGGAAGGGGGGGCGGCCAAAGGAGGGATGGGGTGGCCGGATGGGGAAGGGAAAGGGGGGTGCGCATCCCTCTTCCTAAAATCTAGGAGAGGGCCGCACACTCCACTCCTAGAAAGTAGGAGTGGGGCGGCTGCCACCTCCTCCTCTTGGAGGAGATGAGAGGGGCGCCCAAAACCCTAATGGGCCAAAAGGTTGGACCAAGAAGTGGCTCACTAGTCCTATTGCCCAACCAATGAGCCTAGCACACCCAATAAAGGTCTAATTGGCCCCAATTGGCCTACAAAGGTCCACAATAAAGAATAAACATGTCCACGCAGGGACTAAACCAAGGCCTAGTATGGCCATCATGTAAAAGAAGGTCCTCTAAACCATGCCGTAGTCTCCGAGCCAAAGAGATGCCGGCGTGCTCCGCGTGCTCCGTCGAGAAAGGCGGCGCGTGTCCTCACCAATTCTCCCCGGGTGGGAAGAACTCGACCCCGTCGAGTAAGGGTCACGATCGCTCCAATAACGCTCCAGCAGGTCCGGGTCGATCAGCTCCAGCTCTCCACGTGTGATCCAGGTGTCGTCTGTCGCAGGGCGCCCTCTCCAGCGCACTAGGAAGCGCTGGTAGGCTCCGCTCCTGGTCGTGGTCACCTGCTCATCCAGTATGCAATCTATATGCTCGCGTGTCTGTAATGGGGCTGGAGGAGGTGGACGCTCAGAAGGTGTAATGCTCTCAACAGGAGGGGTAGGCCCAAAAAGCTCACTGGGAATCACCGCGGGATCCCGATATGCCACCAGATCTGAAACATTGAACGTCGAACAGATCCCATAGTCGTCTGACAGCTCAATCTCATACGCATTCGACCCAATTCGCTTCAAGACTCGAAAGGGTCCAGCACCGCGGTCCTGGAGTTTCTTCACGGCCCCCGAAGGGAACCGTTCAGGTCTAACCCTGATCATGACGTACTCTCCCACTTGGAACTCACGGGTGCGTCGATGCGTATCAGCTAAATCCTCATAATGTGTGTTGCTGGCCTCAAGATGGTGATGATGATGTAGACTCCGAACTAGCTGTGTGGACTCATACCTATATGAATGCAGGGGTGGTCCTGGACATCCAAACACAGACCTAGCATGCCTATGACTCCTACATGATTGGACAACACGGGGAGGACCAGGACAACCAAAGTTGTATCTATCATGCATGGGTGTCCTACGGAATGTGGTAGACTCATGGGGACTAAATTGCCCAAACTCACTCATGACATTCCCTATATGAGACAAACCCCTATATGATGGTGGACATGAAGAAACATGGGGAAGAGACATGTGTCCCTGGCCTCCTAAGCTCGGGCATCTGGATGCCGGTAAGGTGAGGTGTTGACTAGAAGGCCTAGGTGGTGTATGATAGTGGACCTCCTCGACAAGGTGGGGAAAAGAATATGGGTCGAGAGGCTCACTAGGGAGGGGATCGAAAGGGTCAAAGAAGTGATGACCCCTCCCGACAGGTCCCTTCACTATACTTGCCCATGTGCAACATTCGCCCAGGTGCAGATAATCACCTTCAGGCACTCTCATGTATGGGGCAAGAGGCTCATGAGGAAGGCAAGGAAGGCAAGGTTCCTCCCTCGGGACCGTGAAACTATAAGCGGGGACAAAATCAACCTCCACGGGTATGGGAAATAATAAAAGGACCTCGGATGTGATATGTCCTATGGTGTAGACCGAGGTAATAGACCCCAAAGCAGGGAGTGTAAAGCTATGACTATAGGGTTGGTCAGACCCTAAGGTCAACATATAAGTCAACTCCCATTGATAATCTAAACTCCTAAGGAAGTCCTTCACATTTTCAAGAAAGCAGAAGGACCGAAAAGTGGTGTGAAAGGAGTTAAGGGGTATTATTGGGAGGGCTGGTCCCATGGGTGTATAGCAAGGAATGGAGACATCTAGAAGTGGACCCTCCCTTAGCCAGCTAGCTAAAGACTCACCAATGACCAGTTCACCCTCAGAAGGTAAGAATGTCTCTATATGAGGGTCTAAGGGTGAAGCCTCTCTCTCGGGAGTGGAAACGGAGTCCTCTATGATGTGGAGGGGATCACTCCCTAACTCCTCAACCTCAGTTAGGTACTCCTCAATCAACTCCTGTTCAGCCTCGTAACTCACTGGGACAAACCCAGGTGATGACATGGAGGTGGTCGGCGTAACGCCGTCATGGAAGACAAACTCACCGGGAAGGTGAGATGGGTGTAAGGTGCAGGTCCTCCTATCCAGGTCGATGGTCGCACTTCTTTCCTCCAACCAAGTTCGCCCTAAAATGATGCATGGACCAGCAAGTGTGCTGATCTTGCACCAAGCGCCATCGAAATATTTAACAGGACCAAACCACCGTTGAAACTCGATAAAAGCTAAACCATCACGGAGAACAATCTCCCCAGTCTTAGAGAGTGACTCAATAATGTCTTGTGAGACACAGTTAGACGACACCCTACTGATGAAGTCGATCTCCGTATGCATCCCATTAGGTAGGATGGCAGTGGACATGACAGGGCGCTGGAATGACTCGGTCATCGGTATAGGGATCGGGTCTCCCGACGACTGAGTGGTAGGGGCGACACTTAGGGGTCGTACCATAAGAGCATCGAATCGGGCCAATAGGGATGACGATGCATGGGCTCGAGGAATCGCCATGGGGCTGGCGGGAAGCTGGACATGCAAGACTCAACGAGATAAGGGTAAAACTCTAACTAGACACAAACCTAAAATGACAATGCAATGGTACGTTACCTAGATGAACTAAGAGACTCAATGCACCCTAGACAACCTAAAGACTCAAATGACCTAAGACCCCAATTTGTTAGAACAAACTGGTTCCCTAAGCTCTGATACCAAATTTGATGCGGGACAATATGCTCTGATACCAAATTTGATGCGGGACAATATGCTCTGATACCAAATTTGACGCGGAACGGGACTAAAAAGGGACTGGACCTACTATGAAGACCAAGTGCGGCCAGCACTCACACGTGACAAGGCAAGCCGAGTGAACGACTTCCGTACTATTCCTCCGGGGAGAGGCGTCTCTCAACAAGAAACCCAAGTCCACGGCCGTCCCTATGAGGGAAGCGAGTGGATCAAAGCGGCGAAGGAGCCGACGCGCAACTATAGGAGTCCAGTCCGAGCTCGGTGCTCGACTGGGGCCACGGAATGGGAATACTCTCGCTCACGATCTCGCGGTGTTTAATGCTAGCTAGGATCCCTACTCTCTCACGCGGCATGCAATAATCACATACTAGTAAAGCAGAATGCCGAAGGGGGGAGCGTCGCACGTACCTCCACGCCTAGGCGTGGGGAAGGAACCCCGGCCGAGACCGACAACCCCGATACACACAATGAAAGAAAAGTACAAGCCAGCAATGGTGCCCACTCCTCGCAGGGAGATAACAGGCTACAACAACTCCATTCGGGGTGGCCGATACACGGGCTGACGGGCGGCACTCGGTGGAGTGGTTGATCGCGAGGAAGGCCCGGACGCCGACCGGCAGAATCGTAGCAACGCGCGACTCGGCGAAAAGGGCTCTCACGGTCCGCTCCGGGGTCCGATTGGGGTGCCGTCAGCGACGACGCGCAGTTAGGTCGCAGGAGGAAGCCTCGGCCAAAGGGCGCCCTCAGAATCCGATCGTCGAAGCCGTGGCCGCACCTGTAAGTGGGGACAAGAAAGCTGCCTCCAGAACCGCGCTGTCGAGCGGGGAAAATGGTAACTCGTTGTTCTGGAAGGCGAACGAGGCTCCGCTTGAGGGAGGACGCTGGGGACGCAGAGCAGCAGGTCCGGACCAAAGGGCTCGACCAGATCTGGTCGAGGTTGGATGCCGTGAACTCGGGAAGTCGCCGGGTCTTCTGGCGCCGGGTGGACTGGACAGATCCGCGCGACCTCACGGGAACGGACGCCACGAACAGCTCGGGCGTCGGAAGGAGACGAGGTTGGCGGCGTTGGAAAGAGGACGACGAGAGGTACCAACCCTGAAAAAATCAGCTCCAAACTCGGCGTCTTGCGTCCTGTGGGATTTTCGCAAGGAGGAGGTAGGATCTGGGCGCGCAGAGATGGAGGCTCCTGCGCTAGCTCACGAGGAAATCCGCCACGGGTGGTGCCGACCTCGGATCGAGGCGAAACCAAGGCCCACGCGTCGCTGACTTGTAGACGTATCCACAGAAAAAGGAGGGGGCCCAGATTCGATCAGCACCAGACGGGGTCGCCGCTGCAACTCGGGGCTGAATCTGGAACTCACGAATTGAACCGGAGACGACGTAGAAGAGGGAGGGAACCTCGGCGTCGCACCGAGGGGATGGGGCGTCGCACCCCGGGGTTGCTCCCGTCGCAGGAGCTGTGGAGGAGGAGAGGGTCGCCCTCTCCAAGAGGTGGATGCGCAAAAGGCTCCTCAAGAAATTGTTTGATTGTTCATTAATTCACTAAAGAAAATACAAGAGATCTTTTATATGGGGAGGGGAAATGCTAGGTTTGAAACCCTAGCCACAAGGGAAAGGGGGGGGGGTGCGCAATGTGGCATGGGGGAAAGGGGGGGGGGGACGCACCACTCCTAGATTCTAGGAGGGAATTGGGGAAGGGGGGGCGGCCAAAGGAGGGATGGGGTGGCCGGATGGGGAAGGGAAAGGGGGGTGCGCATCCCTCTTCCTAAAATCTAGGAGAGGGCCGCACACTCCACTCCTAGAAAGTAGGAGTGGGGCGGCTGCCACCTCCTCCTCTTGGAGGAGATGAGAGGGGCGCCCAAAACCCTAATGGGCCAAAAGGTTGGACCAAGAAGTGGCCCACTAGTCCTATTGCCCAACCAATGAGCCTAGCACACCCAATAAAGGTCTAATTGGCCCCAATTGGCCTACAAAGGTCCACAATAAAGAATAAACATGTCCACGCAGGGACTAAACCAAGGCCTGGTATGGCCATCATGTAAAAGAAGGTCCTCTAAACCATGCCGTAGTCGCCGAGCCAAAGAGATGCCGGCGTGCTCCGCGTGCTCCGTCGAGAAAGGCGGCGCGTGTCCTCACCAGCATAGTATTTCTATATAGCATTCACATGCTTTGATCATCATAGTATTCCCATATAGCATTCACATGCTTTGATCATCCATGTATCCAAATCCGCATTTTCATGTTTTACTATCATGGATCTTGAGCTGCGTAGGTGCCATCATGTCATACACTTTGCCATATTGGATATCTCTGTCATATAATGACTCACAGTGTTGCCATCATCAAAAAGGGGAAGAATGTTGTGCCCCTATGGTCATTTGAGTTCATATGGTCACTTGGGTCATTCGACATCATTCTATGGTCATATGAGTTCTGTGGTATTCTTGGTTTTGATAATGGCTAAACACTATTAGTCATTGATGTTTTTCACTTTCATGTGATTGGCATATGTGATGTTTTTGTTCATGAAAGGTGCGCCAATGAATGGACAAGGAATCAAGTGGAAATGGCGAACATGAAAGCTCAATGTTGCGCCCTCGCACGCGGATCGACCTGCGCGGTCAGGTTGCGGGGATCGACCTGCCCGGCCAGGTCACGGGGGTCAAGGGGGCAGCGCCCCTTGCGGGGGTTTCCGGGGGCGGAGCCCCCGGAACAAAATTTAGAAATGCTTATAGCATAATCTAAATTGATTTCAATCCCAAAATACATGAAATTGATGAGAACATGAATATCTTGACCTATGGACATGTTTCCTTGGGCTAACAGTTCAATTTTGCAGGTACAGGTCTTTCCGGTCGACCTACACGCTTTGGCCGGTCGACCTGATTTGCCAGAGCCTCAGAATGTCAACGTTTACAGATTTCGGTCGACCTATACACCTTGGCCGGTCGACCGGTTTTCCCAGAACCGAAATGATGACGTTGTTACAGGTTTCGGTCAACCGCCCCCAGGCCTCCGGTCGACCGATTTTTCCAGAGTCGAAAAGTTCTGGCTGCAGCAGGTTCCGGTCGACCGGCCCATGAATTCCGGTCGACCGCCAGCCCCGATGCAGCCTTATTTGACTTTGAAATCAACCTCGTGGCTAGCCCCTTTCCATGGATTTGTTTAATCAAACCTTACCTAATCTTCCATGATTTGTGGATCTGGTCTAGGGGGCATCTATGGACCATTCAAGGGTTATAAAACTAACACATGAGGGGTTAGAAACCCTAATGCTTCAAGGGGCTTCTTGTGAGATCTAGGGTGGCTGCAAGAGAGCTTGGAGACGAGCTACTATTCACGTGAACAGTAGTTCGTGATGGTGTTCTTCATCCAATCAAAGGGGAATCAAGCTCAAATCAAAGCCAGCAAACCTCAAGGAAGATTACATCAAAGCAAGGCTATCAAAGTGATCCAAGGAAGCTGGTTTGATTCAAGTTCTTCAAAGGAAATCATCTACATCCATTCAAGCTCTTTCAAGCTCATCCAAGGTGATCTTTCAAGCATTCAAACTCCTAGGAGCTAACGAAGCAATCAAGATTCAAGGTAGCTTAATCATCTCCTTCATTCATTCAAAGAAATTCAAAGAGAAGATCAAGAGAGAAGAATTGAAGGAAGAGGTACTGTTCACGTGAACAGTACTCCGTGAAGAACATTCATCCAATCAAGGGTGAATCAAGAAGATTGAGTTGAAGCCAAGAGGAGCCTTGCTGCTGATCAACATTTCATACAAGGGCCAATTCATTTTCACTCATAACTCAATCTCTTGTCTTAGTTCATTCACATTTGTTTCATTTTCATTATTGTTAAAACATTGAAAGTGTGATTCATCCCTACCGATGGTTAGTAGGAAGGCAATTGGAGGGTGTTCCAATTTGCGGTTGACATCCCTACCAGGTGGTGAGTAGGAAGGCAATCGGTGGTTTCCGATTTGCGGTTCTGTGCGCTGCACAAGTGAAGCCTCACCAGGTTTTGGTGAGGGGTGGACGTAGGGCTGAGGATTCAGTCCGAACCATCTTAAAAATCCTGTCTAGTGTGGTTTGCTTGAGTGATTGATTCGTTCTAGATGCATGCTTAGGATCGAATTATTATATATCTTGCTTATCTTGCTAAGTGAATCATAGCGTTCTTGGAAGCTAGTTTCTATTCCGCGGCAATTCATTCTAACTAGCTATATAGAGGGCCGCATTGCGAAAAGTGGGGCTGATCTATTCACCCCTCCCCTCTAGATCCGCTGTCCACTACACAATAGAGTGGAGGTAGTGGAACAAGGCCCTTGCTGGTAGAGGGCCAGCAGGGTTATGGTTGCCGTTCCAAGGGTACGGTGCCCACAATCAAGGGGTTGGCTAGGTGCCTAAGGGCATCGGGTCACTCTCTCGAACAAGTCCACGGTGATCGCACACAAACTGGAAGCTTCGGGGTCGGGCTCTCTCTCTCACCATCCAGCGGAGCAATTCCACAGATATTAAATGAACAAATACTGAAATGAGAGCAAGGGATAGACTTTACCCGATCGGTTTGAAGAAACCAACCCCGTTCGGAGACGTGGGCGAGCGGGGAAGTGTGGGTTCCCCGCACACTGCGTCAACGAAGCTTCACCCTGTGTAAATATTTACATGCACTACTCCTCACGCAGGAGGGGGAACTCGGGGTGGGGAGAATAGGGGTACAAGTAAATACTACCTCCACACAGGGAGGGGCGGTAAGCCGGCCAGGCGAGGAGGGGAGTGAGGCTAATAGGAGAAGCCGGAAGGCCCTTCGTGGTTCTGCCCGCCTATCTACCTGCCTGATAGATGCTTGCTTTTGGTGCTGCCGAGGACTCTCCCGAACGCAGAAGTTGATGAAACCAGCGCCAAATGTTCACTGACTGGCCCGGGATGACTCCTGAATTTTTTTGAATTCCCAAAGTGCCGGCGCTGACCGTGGACAGGTCTCCAACAAGGCCCTTGATTCCTGGTTCTGACAGTGGGGTATCTCAGCATCAGGAAGGAGTGGTCATCAGGAACGCTCCCAAACTCTGATTTGAACTTGTCTGGAGTCGTTGGAACCGTCGTCGTGTCCTCTTCGAAACGGCGCCAACGGGAGCACTGGCGGAGGTCGGAACAGACCGAAGCAGTCCTAGAAGTGAACAGGTGTCTGTTCAGTCCAGGAACGGACAGAACAGAGCACCTGGGGGAGAAAATTCATAAAATACTCCTCCGGGTGCCCGAATGGGACGCCGCTTTTTGGTGATGGTGGATGCCTTGCGGTAGGAGCTCTCGGCCAAGTGGCGCCTCCAGAAGCTGAGGGATGTCGCCGTGGAGGCTCCGGGAAGTGGCTTCAAGTCGCCGGCCAGCCTGATCTGCGCAGTTGATGAAGATAGGCTCTCCCGGGCAGCTCCGAACTCGGATTGAGGCGGGATCACCTCGCCTGCAAAGCCGACTGGAAGAGCTTTCTGGAAATGTATGGTACGCTTCCAGGAGCTCCGGGATGTGGTTGGGGCCGGCGCTACAACAGGCTGTTGATCAGCAGATCTTCAGCTGCACACAGATTAGTAGAAAGAATGGTGAAAGGGGTGGTTTCTTTGGTGGAGGGGTATAGGATATGGAGGTGTTGATGGTGGGGAAGGGTTGGAAGGTGGGAAGGGGAAGTGGGGAAGATGGCAGGGGGGCGGAGCTAGCAAGGGGGAGAGGTGGGGCGCTGGTAGCTTTGGTGGAGGATAGGAGGGGGGCGCAAATGGGCTTGGAGGGAGGGGAGGGTTCCCTCCCTAGATTTGGAATGGGTTTAATGGAGAGTTTAATTTTGGTCTAGGGAAGGGGAAGGGCTGTCTTGGGGATGTGAATGGGTGCTTGGGAGATGGGGTTCTCCCTTGGGGAAAGGAAGGGGTGTATGGGGAATGGCAAGGGTCACCTAGGAAGGGGGAGGGAATTGATGGGGGAAATTAATGCTTCTTGGGAGGTGAAGGGGCTTGGTGATGTGGCAAGTGGAGAGTGGGGGAGGTGGTGATGAGGTGGCAGGGGGGAAGGTGAAGGGGCAAGTGCGCCCTAGAGAGAGAGAGGGAGGAGAGAGAGGGGGGGGTCGCCCCTTTAGAGAGAGAGGGGGAGAGAGAGAGCTAGAGAGAGAGAAAGAGAGGTAGAGAGAGAGGGGGATTCTCACAATGGCTTTGTGGAATGCTTAATTCAAATTCTTTATTCCTTCACCAAGGGGGGTTTGGGGTCCTATTTATAGGGACCCAAACTTTTACATGACAAGAGTACCCCTGGCTTTACACATAATGACCAAGCTGTCCAAAAAAACAACCAAGGGGTAGATGAAGACTAAAACATATGGAAATGACTTAGGACCTAGGATGATGACTCAAATAAAGGGGAAAATTACATCAAAATGACTCAAACAAAAAGTAAGAAATACATCAAAATGATCCAAGTAGGAAAGCAAAGAGTCGAGGGGGCCCTGCTTGACATGGAGCTTGATCCTATTCCTCTCCAGGAGGAAGTGAAGTCCCGAGCCAGAGAGAATCGTGGATGATGTCCCCATCAATTCCCCCGGGCTACAAAAAGCTCGACTCTGTCGAGTAGGGGCCCGCCCTACTGTGATACTGCTCCAATATGTCAGGGTCCAGCTACTGGAGATCCTCCCGACTTACCCATGTGTCATCCGACGGAGGCCGTCCCTTCCACCTAACCAGATATCGCTCATAGGCCTTGCTCCGAGTAGTAGTGATCTGTTCATCTAATATCCGCTCCACTTGCTCACGCTGGTTCTTTGGGCTGGGTGGAGCTCTCTTAGGGGTAGGGACTCTCTCAAGGGATGGAACATGCTGGATGTCCTCACTGGGTGTCACCGTGGGACCCTCGTATGGCACTAGGTCAGCCACGTTGAAAGTGGGACTTACCCCGTACTCCTCAGGGAGGTTTAACACATAAGCATTAGTGCCAACATGCCTCAACACCTGGAAGGGGCCTGCTCCATGAGACCTCAATTTTGAGACATTTTCAGGGAATAGTCTCTCAGTCCTCACCATCACAAAATCACCGACACGGATTTCTTGGTGGCGGCGGTTGGAATCGGCCAATTTCTTGAAAACCTCGTTACTCTTGTTGATGTGTTTGCGAGTGTTGCCATGCAGAGTCATGACTGATCCTCTCGAGATCACGGTGGGGCCCAGACAACTGAAAGTGATCCTAGCATGCTGTGATTCTTTTTCATGGACTTTGGAGAGTGGGGGATCAGGGCTCCTGAATGAAACTCTACAAAACATGATTCTCTTAATCAAGGTGGAATCAATAGAACCTCTAACAAAGGTTGGATGTCCTAGAGTGTTTTTAATGCATGTGGTGACCTGACTCTCTTGGAGGGATAAGGGAGGGTCCATGTACCAAAATGTTGTATCCCTTAGTGATTCTATATACAGGAAAGCATGATACCATAATTGGGAAGCTTTAGGATGGTTGATTTGGGCAAGACCTTTGATGCTTCTAAGGGTTGGGGAGGAGGGTTGTGGATCGACGGGCCCCCAGAATGATGGGTCAAAAGGATCCAGATAGGTCGAGGGGTGGGTGAGGTGGAGGTGAGCATGAATTCCAGAGGTGGCCCCGAGGTCCCTAGTATACGTGGGGTAGTGGAAATCATGAACCCGGTGGGGTCAAAAGTCATGTCCCTTGCAAAGGGGTGAGGGGTAGGGAAAGGTGTAGGAGGATAAGGGGGTGGGTTGGTAATGAGGGGCCAGTGGGAAGGGATCATGTGGATCTTGGGTTGTGGGGCTTGGGGTTTCCTCCCGACCTTGAGCTCTCCTAATTATACTCCCCCTAAGGTAATCTAGGCATCCATCTCCTAGTGGGGGTAGCACCAAGGTTGACTCTCTAGCTATAGTACTCTTTCCTTGAGGTGGGTGGGGGTCAAGGGGATGGCCTTGACGAGACTCGTCGGGCTCGGGTAGAAACAATAGGAGCTTACTCATGCAAGGGCCCTTGGTGTAGATGGAAATTATGGTCCCGATGAAGGGTGTGATACACTAAGGTACCCCATGTCGTTTGCTCCTAAGGTCAGCAAGTTTGTCACCTCTATTTGCCTCAGTATTCCCTCGATCAAGTTCCTTAGGGTTTCTACAGAGCAAATCGAATGGTAGGATGTGCGGAATGGTGGGGTGCGCACAATTGGGTTGTGGTTATTCATGGAGAGGTGCATGGCGTGAAGGAAGAGGTTTTGATCCAGCCACTCAATGAGGGGTTCCCCAAGTATCACAATACCTATGGAAGGATGGGTGGGGCGATGTGGCTGGTCATCCTGTAAAACCCGGAGAGGATGCACCTAGTTAAGTTCAACGGGGTGTCATGGGGTAGGGATGAATTCTCTTGACTACTCTCCAGACATTGGGCCTCATACTCTTCTTCCCAGTCTAGAGCGGCCTCATGAACCTCAACATTTTCCTCAATCTCTCTTTGTGAAGGGGTCCTTTCTTCCTCAATGAGCAAACTAGGTAACCCTCATGACGGGCATTGGCGGGCAAAGTGGCCATAGCCTTTGCACTGAAAACACGTTTGTTGGCTATCTGTGGTCGTCCCACCCGTACTAGGCCCCTTGGGGCCCTCCTCTCTTCGGGGAAGTGGGTTGTTTGGGGTGACTCTAGTAGGAGTGATGATGGGCGGGTGGCTGTAGGGCCGGGCCGGGGTACTCCCACTAGGGGTAGGAGTCTTCAAGAGGGGAGGAAGGTTAGGTCGAGGACTCATAACCTTGGGGTCAACCGGTCGGGGTGAGGTGAATTTAGGATTTCTAGAGAACCTTTCAGTATCTCGGGCTATTTGATAAGCCAACTCAAGGGAATCTACATCCCTCATAAAGATCTCTCTCTTGATGTGTGGTTGGAGGCCATTCCTGAATCGGGATAGGGTGACAGCCAATTCTTCATGGACTCCACACTTTAGAAGGTAGGAGTCAAACATTTCAATGTATTCGACCACGGTTTTTCCCTCTTGGGTGAGGCTTTGCCATTCATCTAGGAGAGTTTGGGTGTAGGAGTTGGGGAGGTACTTGACTCTACGTTGGTCTTTCATGTCTTCCCAGGTGTGAATGGGCTCCTCTCGCCTAATCCTCCTTCGACTCTCAACACTTAACCAGTAGGTCTTGGCTAGTTTGGTGAGGTGCATTTTTGCCAACCTAACTCTCCTATGTTCCGTCATAGGGTACCAATCAAAGTATTGGTCCATGGCACTCTCCCATTCTAAGTAGGCATTTGGGTTATGGGACCCATCAAAGTTTGGGGCTTCGACCCTAATCATCTTTAAAAGGTAATCATCCGGGTCCTCTCATGGTCGCCTCTCAATGTGCCGAGGTTGGCGGGGCCTCTCATACTCATGGTAATGGTCATTCTCCAAGCCCTCCCTATCAAATTCAGCTCGTGGAGGGGGAGCTCTTTGGACGTGGTTCCTAGGGGGGGCCCTGGCTTCTTCAAATCTAGTGATTCGGGTGGAAAGGCCATCTACCCGATCGATGAGGTTGTTGATGGTAGCTTCGAGTCGGTCCATGGGAACTTGGGGTGTCTCCCTAGGGGTATCTTGGTCACCTTGGGAATTGGAATTCATAGGGGGAGCCGAGGTTGAGGGGTCGGCCCGATACAAGGCACCACTACGGGTAGACATGCACAATGGGGAGATGACCGACACACGGATGATGACTCTGCAATGGCCCTAGGACTTAGGCTTGTAGAGACAAGTCTAAGACTTACTCTGATACCAAATTGATGTGACACAAGCTATTGGGGATGCAGCAGCTAGCTGTGATCCCTTGGACCTATATCGCAAACACAATCGCAAGAGTTGAGATTTTTGGAAATCGCCAAACCACCGTGCGTACACGCTTCCTGGGGTGACTCGGTGATGTCGAGTGGAGGTAGTGGAACAAGGCCCTTACTGGTAGAGGGCCAGCAGGTTATGGTTGCCCTCCCAAGGGTACGGTGCCCACAATCAAGGGGCTGGCTAGGTGCCTAAGGGCACCGGGTCACTCTCTCGCACAAGTCCACGGTGATCGCATGCAAAATGGAAACTTCGGGGTCGAGCTCTCTCTCTCACCGTCCAGCGGAGCAATTCCACAGATATTAAATGAACAAATACTGAAATGAGAGCAAGGGATAGAGTTTACCCGGTCGGTTTGAAGAAACCAACCCCGTTCGGAGACGTGGGCGAGCGGGGAAGTATGGGTTCCCCGCACACTGCGTCGACGAAGCTTCACCCTGTGTAAATATTTACATGCACTACTCCTCACGCAGGAGGGGGAACTCGGGGTGGGGAGAATAGGGGTACAAGCAAACACTACCTCCACACAGGGAGGGGCGGTAAGCCGGCCAGGCGGGGAGGGGAGTGAGGCTAATAGGAGAAGCCGGAAGGCCCTTCGTGGTTCTGCCCGCCTGTCTGCCTGCCTGATAGATGCTTGCTGTTGGCGCTGCCGAGGACTCTCCCAAACTCAGAAGTCAACGAAACCAGCGCCAAATGTTCACTGACTGGCCCGGGATGACTCCTGAATTTATTTGAATTCCCAAAGTGCCGGTGCTGACCGTGGACGGGTCTCCAACAGGGCCCCTGATTCCTGGTTCTGACAGTGGGGTATCTCAGCAGCAGGAAGGAGTGGTCATCATGAACGCTCCCAAACTCTGATTTGAACTTGGATGTAGTCGTTGGAACCATCGTCGGGTCCTCTTCGAAACGGTGCCTGCGGGAGCACTGGCAGAGGTCGGACCTGACCGGAGCAGTTCGAGAAGTGAACAACTGTCTGTTCAGTCCAGGAACAGACAGAACAGAGCACCTGGGGAAGAAAATTCAGAAAATGCTCCTCCGGGTGCCGAATGGGACGCCGCTTTTTGGTGATGGTGGACACCTTGCGGTAAGAGCTCTCGGCCAAGTGGCGCCTCCAGAATCTGAGGGATGTGGCCATGGAGGCTCTGGGAAGTCGCTTCAGGTCGCTGGCCGGCCTGATCTGCGCAGTCGATGAAGATCGACTCTCCCGGGCAGCTCCGAACTCAGATTGAGGCGGGATCACCTCGCCTGCGAAGCTGACTGGAAGAGCTTTCTGGCAATGTATGGTACGCCTCCAGGAGCTTCGGGATGTGGTTGGGGCCGGCGCTACAACAGGCTGTTGATCACCAGATCTTTAGCTGCACACATATTAGTAGAAAGAATGGGTAAAAGGGGTGGTTTATTTGGTGGATGGGTATAGGATATGGAGGTGTTGATGGTGGGGAAGGGTTGAAGGTGGGAAGGGGAAGTGGGGAAGATGGCAGGGGGGCAGAGCTAGCAAGGGGGAGAGGTGGGGCGCTGGTAGCTTTGGTGGAGGATAGGAGGGGGGCGCAAATGGGCTTGGAGGGAGGGGAGGGTTCCCTCTCTAGATTTGGAATGAGTTTACTGGAGAGTTTAATTTTGGTCTAGGGAAGGGGAAGGGCTGTCTTGGGGATGTGAATGGGTGCTTGGGAGATGGGGTTCTCCCTTGGGGAAAGGAAGGGGTGTATGGGGAATGGCAAGGGTCACCTAGGAAGGGGGAGGGAATTGATGGGGGAAATTAATGCTTCTTGGGAGGTGAAGGGGCTTGGTGATGTGGCAAGTGAAGAGTGGGGGAGGTGGTGATGAGGTGGCAGGGGGGGAAGGTGAAGGGGCAAGTACGCCCTAGAGAGAGAGAGGGAGGAGAGAGAGAGGGGGTCGCCCCTTTAGAAGAGAGGGGGAGAGAGAGAGCTAGAGAGAGAGAGAATGAGAGGTAGAGAGAGAGGGGATTCTCACAATGGCTTTGTGGAATGCTTAATTCAAATTCTTCATTCCTTCACCAAGGGGGGTTTGGGGTCCTATTTATAGGGACCCAAACTTTTACATGACAAGACTACCCCTAGCTTTACACATAATGACCAAGTTGTCCAAAAAAACAACCAAGGGGTAGATGAAGACTAAAACATATGGAAATGACTTAGGACCTAGGATGATGACTCAAATAAAGGGGAAAATTACATCAAAATGACTCAAACAAAAAGTAAGAAATACATCAAAATGATCCAAGTAGGAAAGTAAAGAGTCGAGGGGGCCCTGCTTGACATGGAGCTCGATCCTATTCCTCTCCAGGAGGAAGTGAAGTCCCGAGCCAGAGAGAATCGTGGGTGATGTCCCCATCATCTACCTTACCTCGTGTGTACCCTTTCTCAATGAGGAACGAGCTTAGTCTCTCATACCAAGCTCTTGGTGCTTGCTTCAGTCCATAAAGTGCCCTGTCTAGCTTGTATACAAAATCTGCATGGTTAGAGTTTTCAAAGTCAGGGGGCTGCTCAACATAGACCTCTTCTTTGATCAATCCATTCAAGAAAGCACTTTTTACATCCATTTGGTACAACCTTATTCTAAGGGAGCATGCAAAGGCAAGTAAAATTCTGATGGCTTCAAGTCTAGCAACTGGGGCATAAGATTCCTCAAAGTCTACACCAAACTCTTGATTATACCCTTGAGCCACCAATCTAGCCTTGTTTCTTATTATCTTGCCATCCTCACTGAGTTTGTTCCTAAAGACCTATTTAGTACCTATGACAGATTGTGATGATGGTCTAGGAACAAGATGCCAAACTTGATTTCTTTCAAACTGGTTTAACTCGTCTTGCATTGAATTTATCCAGTTTTCATCCTTTAATACCTCATCAACATTCTTGGGTTCAATCTGGGAGACAAGAGAAAGTTCATCTAATTCTTCCACAATTCTAAAATGTGACCTTGTTCTAGGTGGGTCATTCAAGCTACTAATGATATTTTCTAAAGGATGATCCTTAAGAATTCTAATGTTTGTAGAATCATTACCTTCTCCTGGAGCTTGATCCCTTACATTACTTGATTCAGCTAGGTCACCATCTTCTCTTGTTTCTTCTTGTGGAGGATCATTCTTTTCCTTCATTCTTAGAAATTCTCCATCTTCATCATTTTTCCTGCAAGAGTTATCATTGTTAGAATCATCATGATATTCATCAAAAGAAACATGAGGTGATTCTTCCACAGTTTGACTCTTAATGTTATAAATTCTATAAGCCCTGGATCTATCAGAATATCCAAGGAATATACCTTCATCGCTCTTGGGCTTGAATTTATCTAAATCTCCCTTGTCATTATTGTGGATGAAGTATTTTGACCCAAATACTTTCATATGTGTGAGAGAAGGCTTTTTACCTTTCAGCAACTCATAAGAAGTCTTTTTGGTTTGTGGCCTTACCATAGAGTGGTTGATAATGTAACTTGCCGAGTTTACCGCTTCAGCCCAAAATTTCCTTGGGAGTTGTCGTTCGGCAAGCATTGTTCTTGCCATCTCTATGAGTGTTCAATTCCTTCTTTCAACTACACCATTTTACTCCGGGGTTCTTGGTGAAGAAAATCGGTGTGAAATGCCTTCAGCCCTACAAAGATTATAGAAGTCAGCATTTTCAAATTCACCACCATGATCAGATTGAATGTTGAAAATTTTGAACTCACCGTCTTGCTTTATCTTCATATAGAGTGCTTGAAACTCATCAAAAGTATCATTTTTATGTGTGAGAAAGAAAACCCATGTGAACCTAGAGTAATCATCCACCAAGACATATCCATATTTTCTACCACTTAAACTAACAGTTCTGGTTGGACCAAACAAATCCATATGAATCAACTCAAGTGGTTTAGATGACATGTTTGCAGATCTAGCCTTGAAGGATTTTCTTGTTTGTTTACCTAGGGCACATGCATCACACAATTTGTTTTCTTGTTTAAAAGAAAGTTCAGGCAACCCATTCACCATTGAATGCTTTAACAGTTTATGTAAGATATTGTAGCTAGCATGACCTAGTCTACGATGTCATAACCATGAAAGTTAGATTTTGGTGCAGCAAGATAATGATTTATGTGAGCAGGATCATCTAAGTCAATCATGTAAACATTGTTGACTCTTTTTCCAGAAAATTTTACCTTGTCAGATTTTGGTTCAAGGATTCTACATTCATGAGAGTCAAACAGCACTTTGTGACCTTTATCACACAATTGACTTATACTAAGCAGGTTGTATTTTAAACCTTCAACTAGCAGCACGTTACAAATGGAGTTGGAGAGGTTCTTACCTACATTACATGTTCCAATGATTTTTCCCTTGTTGTTCCTCCAAATGTGACGTATCCTCCTTCCTTTTCCTCCAAGAGATAAAATTTTGATTTATCTCCAGTCATGTGTCTTGAATAACCACTATCAAGGTACCACCTGTTATGCATGGCTGCAAGGCACTCCTGCACAAGTAATTAAGCAATTGTGTTTGGAACCCAACCAAATTTGGGTCCCATCAAACTCTTCAGATTTTCAAAACATGAAACCATTTCTTTTGGAATCCAAACCTTCCTAGCATTCATGTTTTGTTTGCTTAGAGCAAAGATTTGGTTTTCCTTTTCAGCTTTGACATTCACTTTTTGTTTAGAAGCTCTTTGTTGGATTTTATGGAAGTTTGAAGAAGTTTGCTTCTTAAACCATTGAAGCCGTTGGTTGATTTTGGGTTGAAAGTGATTATTTTTCCACCTAGGGATTGAGACTTATAAGATTGGTGAACACATGAATCACAATTTCCCCAAAAGTAGGGTGGTGTTGGCCTATATGAATGTGCAATCTAGTTATGGTGATATCTGGAAGATTGAGCATGCAATGGCCGAGGAAGTGTTGACCTATGCTGCGGGGAAGGTCGACCTTTCTTAGGCTTTTGGACAGACTTTTTGGGAATTTCAGTGACTGTCTCTTCAATCTTTTCTTTCCCTTTCTCCTTTTGTTTTTGCTAGTTTTGTGTGGGAGTTGTGTTTGAGGTGGAAGCTTCGGAAGATGAAACAAATGTGACAATTTTTAACCCAATTGGCCTTTTGTTTGTAGGTTCAAAACCTAACCCTTCCTTGTTGAAGTTCATTCTAGTACCTAGCAATGTATCTAGGTTTTCTTTTCATCCACAAATTGTTCTAAAGATTGTTGTTTGTCCTTTAACTCTTTTTGTAGGTTTTCAATATTTTGCAAGAGTTTAGTGTTGACATGTTTGACAGCTTCATACTTCCCATTGCTTAATTTGCTATCCTTTTCATAGGTTTGCATTTTGAGTTTCATGCTGTCAATTTCATTCCTTAAGTCCTCATTTTCAGTTTCCAAGTCAGCCATTTCTTTTCTTCCTTCCTCCAAGTTCTCAATCATTTTCTTAAGATCTTCAATTTCAGTCTCAAGTAGAGCAGTCTTATCATTCATATCATGATCATGCACAAAGAAGTTAATTTTCTTTTTCAATGATTTATTCTCTTTTTGTACATGTCATATTTTTCCATGAGCTGTATATATGCTTCCTCCCAATCATCAAGTGTGTAATTTTTAAATGGAGAGTTTACCTCAGTTTCTTTATCACCACTGGCCATGAGACAAATATATTCTTTTTCTTTGTCCGAGGAGCTAGTTCCACCATCACTTTCTTCCTCATCACTCCAGGTGGACACCATGGCCTTGTTCTTCTTCTTGCCCTACCATTTGTCAGCCTTTTTGAATCTGTCAGGGCAATCAGTCTTGAAATGCCCTGGTTTGTTACAAGAATAACAAATGATTTTGTCAGATTTATTAAAGTTTTCAGAATTAGATTTGAAACCATTTCTTACCTTTGACCTTCCTATCATGAAGCTCTTACCTTCCTTTCTCAGAAATTTTCTGAACTTACGTGTGAGCATGGCTACGTCATCCTCATCTCGCTCACTTGCCGAATCCTCACCTTCATCAGAAGTGCCTTGACCGCTGAGTCCTGCTTTAAGAGCTAGGGGCTTTTTCTTAGGCACCTCAGCCTCTTTGTTCTTAAGGTTGATCTCATAGGTCATCAATGACCCAATGAGTTCATCTACCTTGGTGTAGATTATGAAATTAGACCTCCCCAATTGATGATTTGAATAAAAGATATTTAACAAGATATAGAACTAAAATCCATGATAAAAGGGGGGCCACATATAATAATAAAAATCCGTGATCGCCACTGAGGCCAACAACATGCCAAATAATATGAAGATCAAGATAAGGGCATGTTACATACCTCAGAAATTCAAGAGGGCCAAGAGCTGGCTTGGGGATGAACGCGCTATATCGTCATAGCGCCTTCTCAAGATCGCGCTATGTTCCTATAGCGCGATATCAGACAGAAAGCGGGATGGACTGGATTCGTTCCTTCCTTGCTCCAAGGCCGGCCAAGGTGCAAGAGCTCCACGTATCAATCTTCCAGTGCCTGCAAACAATCATAAACAATAAAGAAAAGGCCCATTAGATCGAGATTTTAGTAGAATCTGCCCCTATTCTTAATCAAAAGCATGTAAAAGAAGAGCTCGATTACCTTGGGGTTTGGTGGTTTTAAACCCCTATGGAAGGGCCAAAAATAGGTTGGTGTGTGTGTGAATGCGTGTATTTTGTAAAAGAAGTGTTTTTTGAGATCAATATGCAATGCTATGCGAAGATTGAGATAAACGAATTGGGGGAAAACTGAGAACGAGGAAGAACAAAATATGCCCCAAAATACTCCCTTGGATGTGTGAGGAGCGAGGAGTTGTTGATTTGGAATGAAGACCAGCCTCCTCCTCATCAAGATCTCGAGTTGCATCCTCTCAAAACGACGGCCAAGGGTCCAATTTATAGGAGAAGGATCAAGAACGAACCCTAGGTCGGAGTTCGATCCAAACTAATGATTTGGTGGCTCAAATCAAGGCAATCTTACCGATTAATGAGGGGGAAAGACTCCTATTAGGATTAGGAACCTTCCTTTAGATGAATCGAGCTTTAAAACTTACCAAAATAAGGACCCAAATCGAGAAAGGGGAGTCCGTGTCGGACTAGGTTTCTGACTGAGAACGCGCTACAGGCGTATAGCGCGTTCTTCATGAACGCGCTATGACGATATAGCGCGACAATGATTGGCTCCCCAAATGATTAGAAAAAGAATAAATACCCTTTGGACATCCGTTTAATCAAATATTAAGTAAGAATAACATCCAGAATGGATGCTATAAAGATCAAATATCAAGAAATAACGACTGTTCAAATGATCATTCAATTAGGTCCATAACGCGCTATGAACAAGAAAGTAATGTGAGTGAATTGCGCGAGAATGCCAAATTCGAGACGAGATCCAAGGTACGGAAATTGAATTGTAGGGCCAAGAATAGGGAGATATCCCATAAAATCAATCAATTATGGATCAATTGGGGCATTAACTAGGAGAACAAAGAAAATGCCCAACTTATCGGTCAAAAATGGATGTCTACAGATGCCCCTCCTTGATATCCGCTTTGCAGGGGAGCGAGACGGAGGTGAAACGGAGGCAAAATAGAGATGTCACGGAGTGGTAGTGACAGAGAGATGAAGTGGAAACGTAGTGGAGCAGACTGATAAGTGGATATCAAGGAAAAGAGACACCCATCATAACTGACAAGTGATAGGAATAATCCAGAAAACTCCGAGCTAACCACAAGGTCAAACTAGCACCGGTGACTCCTGCTAGAACGATAGGCACGAAACAAAGAAAAGGGAGCTGATCAACCTCTTACACAAAAGAGGCATCCGCAGCGCGTAGCAACTACGAATTTCACTCAGTTAGTGGAATGGACGCGAGCCCGGCGGATCCATCGACGCCATCGTGCGGTTCACAGCTAATGAGTGGATCAAAAAGAGATAAGTTGAATTGGATTGAAAGGAGATAGACAAATTCCAGGCAAAGGTCACGTTGACCAACAAGATCCAGTGCTCAACTAGGAGCAATCCTTCAAATTCAGAATGGAATTGAATTTCTTTATTCAAAAACTTTAGCATTATTGATCCTTAATTGAGAAGAAAAACTGGGCATTTATGAATGCGAAAAGGGCATGATGCGTGCAGGGCTAAAATAAAAGAAATTGTTGAAATAAATGCAAAGAAAGAATAAAATATAAGATACTCAAGGATAATATTGTTAAATCAAACAGACTCGGGTCAAGAGTTATCCGCAACCACGGCGTGCGGGATGAAGTCTATCGTCCCCAGATTTGTCCGACCTAACGGTCTATCCGACGATTAACTGCATGTTTCTAGATCATCACTATTTTTGGTAGAGGGGAACTCAGATCCCGAAACGTACAGAGAACCGACCGGTCCTTGAGATAATATAATAATGTAAGTATCATATAGTAATGCAATAAAGGAAGGGATAAAGGAATACTTACCTGATGGCGTGCCATTTTATTTTCTCTTTTTCTTTTCCTGGGAATACAATGTTAAGCGAAAATAGAGCAAATTTAAGCATGCATAAGCGAAAGAACACAAGTTTTATTCATCCACAACCTGCATTTTCATTTATAAGAACTTGATTATTCAAGATGTGACCAACATGCGTTTATTGCAGTTCGACATAGAGGGGAGACTAGCCATGGTACAGGGACTCCTCGATTCCATGATCCGGCAACGTGAGGACCTCCAGCATATTGTCGATGAGCTGGTAAGTACTTGTAATTTAGAATGATTGGATTTGAATTTCAATTAATGGTAATGCTTTTCTTTTTTTAGCACGAGGAGCTGGAGGCAGTCCGATCCTCGCATGGTGCTTCATCCTCCACTCAGCCCATCTGCGACCACACTGATCTAGAGAGCCAGCTTGCTAGTGCAGTTGCTCGGGCGGAGGCAGCTGAGGCCTCCCTATAGGAAAGAGTAAGCAATCTATTCTTTTAATCTAGTCTTGAAAACTTTTATTAACATCAGTATTTGACCAAGATTTCTGGTGCAGGAGCAGGAGTTGCGGATGGCGGAAGCAGAGCTGAGGCGCCGAGTCACAGAGGAGCTTCCTCGGGATGTGGCGGAGCTACACCTCCTCCTCGGTGTGGAGAGGACTGAGCGGCAGAGAGAGAGGGAGGATCGAGACAGAGAGAGAGAGAGAGATGGGAGAGAGAGAGAGTGGAGCGGGAGCTAGAGAGGGTGTAACTGAGTACTAGATTAGGGATCGCCGAGCAGCGGGCGAAGGATGCGGAGGATCGCTATCGGCGGGGGCGTGAGCGGGCTCAGCGCGAGGGATACTCCCGGGCTTATTCGAGCACTGATTATTTAGTTACCTCCTCTGAGCATCAGAGGAGGGAAGATGCTGAGAGGGGAGCACGCGGTGACAGGGGTTCAGCTTCTCGGGGATCGATGGCTCCTCCTAGGTCTTCCCGGGGAGGACAGGAGGAGGCTGAGAGCTCGCGTAGAGGGGGAGATCAGGAGGGTCGAGGGGAGAGCTAGAGAGGTTGTTTGTACCCACTCTCATTTTGTACCCTTTTGACATATATAGTGGAATGAGACAGTCTTTGGTACTTGTTGCACTTCTTGTGATTGTTCTTTTGATTTTGCGTGCCCCTGCAAAAGGATGTCTCTGCAATAATGCCATGCATTTTTTTAGAATTTTTCGAAAGCATGCAAACTTTTATAAGGTTTTCAAAAAGAATATTTAAAATTTTATGTTGATTTTGAAAAATATGAAAATTTGGGAAATACTCAAAAAATTTGGAATTTTGGCAATATTCAATTTTTTTGAAATTTGGTTATATTCAATTTTTTTGAAATTTTACAAAATTCAATTTTTTTGGAATTTGGCAATATTCAAAATTTTTGGAATTTGGCAATATTCAATTTTTTGAAATTTGGTTATATTCAATTTTCTTTTTGGAATTTGACAAAATTCAAATTTTTTGGAATTTGGCAATATTCATTTTTTTTGGAATTTGACAATATTCAATTTTTTTGAAATTTGGTTATATTCAATTTTTTTTGAAATTTGGCTTAGACATTGCTAGTGCAGCATCAACGGATGTTTAAACCACTGGCTAAGGGTCCTTGTTCCTTCCCCTTTCGCTCAAAACTGCCCAAAGTCCGGCGTGCATTTAAAGGTGGCGCCCCATGACCAGCTACCTTTGGTTAACGGTGCTCCTACTAAGGCCATACCCGAGAAACATTCGGTCTTAGAGGGAGAAGAGAAGAATAATTGGAGATAAGCTTTATGCAGGATGGGAGATGTCGGGACTTGAATTCTTTCAAAGTTTTACCCCTCAAAGAGGTAGTCTGTTGCGCCGGGGCTTTGTGCCTTTGATTTTAGACCCTTGACATGCATACGACCAGGGTTTTCCCTGCGGGGACTTTGCCACTCTTGTCATGCCATAATTCATAATTTTACATTTACCGAAATCTTGACTTGATTTTCATAATAGCCATTTTGACGAGATGTATATCATGAAATTTGATTTTAGTTTGGGTCAAGACCGCCCCTATTTGAGACTCCTCTCGTATTGGAATTACCTAGGTTGGTCATCTCATCCGTCAACCTCTTGCCCCTGCATGCGGCCGAGTAGAGAAGAGAAAAGACTTTTATGTATACTCATGGCATGGCCAAAGTAGCAACGGTGTTTAACCAAAGGAGCCGGCTAAGGACGCCGTGAAGTGTGTGCGGTGCCCAGCTAAGGGCTGCTCTTAACAAGCAGGGAGAGAATGTCGAATTCCCAGCGTAGGGTTCTTATTAACCAAAGGTGCTGTAAAAGCAAGCCTAAAGGCTCTTTTATGAAATTTAGTAAAGATAAAGATATGAAAAGGCCTAAAATACCACTCTTAATCTTGTTAAGAAGCACTTTATTTTGAAAATCGTATGTGAAGTAATGAGGTAATGATATCATAAACATGCGTACTTACGCCAATGTGTTACCTTGCGATCTTTGTTGAAGCAGCTGCCGCCAGAGGCGATCTTGATCATCATGGGATTTTTCCTCAAGTGGCAGATAAAAGGATTGGAAGCAAAGGATTTGGAAGTGACTTAACAAGAAGGAGTGGTTGCTCAGACAAGACTCAGACGAATAAGGAGAAAAGGAAGAGAGGCGAGGGCTAGAATTCCCTTGCTAAGGCGCGGAGACCCTGATCACATGGAACAGTCTACAGAAGAAGAGGAGAATTAGCAGGAGGAGTGAGGACTAAAGCCTCGGAAGTAGTGGGAGAAAGGGCAGATGCCCAAAGCAGTGGATGTGGAAGAAGTTGGGTCGGACCCAGGATGAATTATGAGGAAAATTGGTAGATGGAAAGGGGTGGATCCGGAGGGTCTGGAGGGAGAGGAGGAGAATCATGAGGGGAAGAAGAATCCAGAGGCTCCGGAGGAAGAGAATCTCGAGGGATGCGATGCCTTGGGGAGAATATGCAAAAAGATGATGAAAAAGCAAGAAGAGGACAAAAGACGTGATGATGATACGGAGAAAAGATGGAGGGTCCGGAGGTTCCGGAGGAATAGAATCAGAAGGGTCGGGATGCCCCGTAAGAAGATAGAGAGAGGAAGATGGAGAAAGGGTGCGATGCCCTGGAGAAGATCCAGAGATTCCGGAGGAGGAAGATGAAAAGGGCGCGATGCCCGGGGAGGAAGGAAAGAGAGTCCGGAGGTTTCGGGGAAATAGCAGGAAAGGGGGCGCGATGCCCCGGGGGAATGAGGAAGGAAAAGTCTGGAGGGACGCGATGCCATGGAGGGAGTGGATCAGCAAAGGATGAAGGATCCGGAGGTTCCGGGGGGACAAGACACCATGGGGCATGATGCCCCATGAGGACAAGAGAGAAACTAGGGGAATGCGGATGTAATAGTTGGAAAGGGGCGCGGTGCTCTGAGGGAAGATCGGAGGGAGCACAATGCCCGACGAGTGTAAGGGGACCTGGAGATCCCGAAGATAGAGGCAGAAGATGTGGGAAACGTGGGGGATCCGGCGGTTCCGGAAGGTGGGGAAGATACGGGTTTGGAAACTCGGGAAAGAAGAAGTGCAAATGCATGCAATAGAATGGATGCGATGAATGCATGGATGCAACAAAATGCATGAGATGTAAAGAATATGAAGAACATGACGGGCAAAAGGATGAGATCCTCCTCCTTACCCTTGGAGTGGCCCATGAAGAAAATGTGATAGACAAGAATGTGGATGGCGTTGAATAGAAGGTGGATAAAATAGTGGCAGGCCCCTTAGCACCAAGATAACCGCCCCTCCATGGCAGTGAAAGTGTATAGCCAATTGGCCCAATGGATAAAGCAAGAGCCTGTGATGAAGCTTCAATGGTAAATGACAACTCTCTTGAAGAGTGAAAAGTAATAGTGTGAGAGAGTTGGAAAGTTGGGATAGGAAGCATTGTGTTGCCCAGGGGTTGTGGCGTATAGGGAGTGTTGAACAAAATGGTCATTCGCCCCTTGTATGGAAGAAAATGTTCAAGATTTGAAAGCTGGAACAAAGGGTGCCCTGCCCCGCCTTTGGGCGCGAACTTACACGGCATCAACGCTTGGCATTATCTTCTGGCGAGTAGTGGCGGGGACTCGGCTTCTTCAACCATGCTTGGCACAACAACCCGGATTGGCATCCAGCAAATGAACTCTTGCATCTTGAATAGCATGGCCGTAGTCAAATCCCTCTTGCCCGTCTCTTGGTCATCTTCGGTACAAATACTTGCAGAAGCACTCCCATTCTGAGTAGTAAAGGGGGGTGAAGTGGAGGTGAAAGGCTCCATAGATGGTGATGGTGTAATGGAAAGTGTTGGAGAAAGGATGAGTGGAAGTGGAGGTTCAAACACGTCGAGCTTCCCCCTTTGCTCGGAAGCAGTCGGGGTTGGCTCGAGTGCAAAAAGGGGTGGATCCTGCTCAGGACTAGCCACGGGTAAGGGTGAAGGGTTAAGTAGTGGAGTAGGGGTTACAGGCATAGTGGACGGCTGAGGTGGTGGACAAAGAGGGGGAATAATAGAAGGCTTGGCGGAGACCGGCGTAGTGGAGGGTGATGGAGGCTCGGCGGAGGCCGATGGAATGGAGGCTACTGGTGTGGTTACGGGAGGTGAAGGTTTAGTGCGTTGAAAATTCCGGATGGGGCGAAAGGTGTTAGGGATAGGATGAGACTCATGGTGTGGCGGTATGGGTGATTGGAGTATCGACCCATCATCGTAACACCAAGTATTGGGGAGAGGAGGGGACTCATGGTGCGGCGGTATGGGTGATTGGAGTATCGACCCATCATCGTAACACCAAGAGGTCTCATAAATGGGGGTTGGATCGGGGACTGTGGCATAGTCCTGAGCATAGGGGTCTTCTGGCAGTGGAGGAAGAGGACGGCGAAAGAGACTCGGAAGGGGTGCATCCCGAGGAGCTTCAAATTCTTGTACCGTCTCCAAGTCTTCATCATTAAATAAATCCAGCGGACGCCGTGGTGGAGGCGAAGTGATAAGTGGTGCAGTATGGTGTTGTGGGGGATTTTGAGGAGGCGAATATGTGTATGGAGGCGGAGAGCCATGTAAATGCGTAGTGCGGATGAGTGGAGGGCGGACGGTATCCACATAACTTGTAACATCTTCTCGCTCACATATATCGTTGATGCCATTCTCTCTTATCTCCTTCCAGTCTTTTCCTAACTTAGCGATGTTATTCATGAAATCATGAAGAGGATTGACTTGAGATGGAGGAGGAGCGGGCTGTGGGCTGGTGAGCCTCTTAAGTTGTTCCTCCATGGAAGCAATTCTATCAATGATACTTTGCTGGAGGGGTGTAGCATGAACATTGGAAGGTTGGCATGATTGCCTTGGAGGGGTGGCTTGATATGACGGCTGTGGAGGGGATTAATGGGCTGACCCATAGAAGGACCCGGATGGGCCGGGTTGCAAGGAATAAATGGGCCTTAGGGCCGTGAAGGATGAGAAATAGAAGGAGGCGGGTAATGGGTCACCCGAATAGGAGTATGTGTGGATGAAGGAGGAGGGTGATGAGCCACCCGAATAGGAGTAGGTGTGGATGGAGGAGGATGAGGAGAGGATGTGCCCTCAATAATAGCCTGAAGGGCTTGGATTTCTTGAGGGGTGAAATGATCTAATGCACGAATGATTTGAGAGAACTTCTCGTCGTTGGGAGGAGACGGTCCCGAAGGAGTAGTGGCTCGCGATTGGAGTGAGGGACCATGGGATTGGACATTGCCCATGGGCTGGGCAATACCATAGGAATGAGGGCGTGGTCCCCTAGAATGATTATGGTGAGAATTATGGAATTGAGGATTATGTGCTATGCTAGGTTGTGCATCCTTGTGAACATAATTAAGATTGAACATGTTATTTTGTCTATCAAGGTAAGCCATTATGCAATCAAAGTTCAAGCAAAATAATTTGCAAAGAAGCACACAAGTTGGAATGGTTACCGTTGATTTTTATTTATTTGAACCTTGGTGAATTAATGACTTTTAACAAACTTTCGGAGTGATTCACACAAGGGAAACCTAGTTTCAATGTAAGTTCACTTCGATGCCAACTAGGAACACTCTCTCACCATACATAGGCCAACTAAACCCGAGACTTCAAAGGTACAACCTACCCAGCGTCCGTGAGGGAATCCGCAGGTGCGGGGACTTACGGAGGCTTGGTTTAGAATTTCCGGTCCAATGAGGAGTGCTCAATGGAGGGTCCTTCCTTCACCAAGAGAGGGTGTGACTCCTAAAAGTGTGGGGAGAGGAGGTCTCCCAAACCAAATGCAAAGATGAATGCTATGTTATGCAAGAATATCTAAACTAGAACTAGCAAATAAAATGAAAATATATATAAAAAAATGAATACACAACAGGAAATGTACAAGATGCAACCAGAGAAGATGACAATCAGAACCCCGACAGAAGGTGTGAGTGAAATACCCTCAGGTGATTAACGCGCTATATGTCTATAGCGCGATCTAATAGAACGCGATATGGATGTATAGCGTGACCAATGACAAAGGGGGGAAACCCCAAAAGATAAATAATCACACACACTTTGATGGATTGACAAGCAGGCAACCAAAAGAACGAACGTGGTGGCACAAAGGGTCCCACCGTGATCGCCAATTTGTAGATTATGAAATTAGACCTCCCCAATTGATGATTTGAATAAAAGATATTTAACAAGATATAGAACTAAAATCCATGATAAAAGGGGGGCCACATATAATAATAAAAATTCGTGATCACCACTGAGGCCAACAACATGCCAAATAATATGAAGATCAAGATAAGGGCATGTTACATACTTCAGAAATTCAAGAGGGCCAAGAGCTGGCCTGGGGATGAACGCGCTATATCGTCATAGCGCCTTCTCAAGATCGAGCTATGTTCCTATAGCGCGATATCAGACAGAAAGCGGGATGGACTGGATTCGTTCCTTCCTTGCTCCAAGGCCGGCCAAGGTGCAAGGGCTCCACGTATCAATCTTCCAGTGCCTGCAAACAATCATAAACAATAAAGAAAAGGCCCATTAGATCGAGATTTTAGTAGAATCTGCCCCTATTCTTAATCAAAAGCATGTAAAAGAAGGGCTCGATTACCTGGGGGTTTGGTGGTTTTTAAACCCCTATGGAAGGGCCAAAAATAGGTTGGTGTGTGTGTGATTGCGTGTATTTTGTAAAAGAAGTGTTTTTTGAGATCAATATGCAATGCTATGCGAAGATTGAGATAAATGAATTGGGGGAAAACTGAGAACGAGGAAGAACAAAATATGCCCCAAAATACTCCCTTGGATGTGTGAGGAGCGAGGAGTTGTTGATTTGGAATGAAGACTGATAGGATCGGTGCAAGGATTCAGAGGGGGGGGGGTGAATGAATCCCACCCTTAAAAAAACTTTTCGCTCAATAAAAACTCGAACTCTAACTAGAACAAGATAGACAAACAGGATAACTAATCAGAATCTCTTTTGAACCGAAGAACAAACGTCTATCTCGCGCCTAAACAATCAACTAGCGGAAGCAGCACAGATATAAATGAGAATGCTAAGGCAACCTGTGAATGAGGTAGAAGATAAGGAGCAAAGCACACCCACACTGCACAGAGGATTTTTAGGTGGTTCGGTCACCAAGACCTACGTCCACCCCTCACTCCCAACCGGAGTGAGGCTTCCACTAGCACAAGCTAGAACGCAGACTCAGTCTGCAAACAAGTTGCTGCCACACAGCTTGACCAGGGGAACAACCTCCCCTCTTCCTCCAAACCGGAGGGATACCCCAAGTGACTCCCAGCCACTTGGAAACCAGAGATCGAAGTCTCTCTTCCTCCAGACCAGGAGGGAACCAACCAGTGACTTCCAGTCACCAGCAAACCAGAGGTCGAAGACCTCTCTTCCTCCAACCGGAGGGACCCCTGGACTTGCAACCCACAAGCCCAGAACCGGAGACAAGTCTCCCTTCCTTCAAACCGGAGGGAACCCACAAGTAGCTCCCAGCTATTTGCAACCGGAGATCAGATCTCCCTTCTCCTGACCCACAAGGAGGAACCCGACCTCAGACCAGAGGATCGGAAGAACAAAGATAACCAGGTGAAAAGGAAAAAATAAGAAATGGAAAATACACAGCGATCGGAAGGCTGTAAATGAAGAACAAGAATGTAGCTCTCAAAGGAGCAGATCTGGCTTGGATTTAATCCAGACGCCAGAGGACAGATCTTCAATAGCTTCTTCCTTCTTCTCCACGAACTCTCTCTCTCTCTCTTTCTTTCTCCTCTGCTCTCCTTTTCTCTCACGCTATTCTCTCCTTCTTCTCTGCAACCCTTTTTCTTCTGCCGGCTCACTCTTCTTCTATTTCTTCTTCTTCTCTTTTTCTTTTTCTTCTCTTTTTCTTCCTCTTTCTGTGGATCGAAGACTCTTTGCTGCTTGTTTCTCACTGTATAGACTTTTCCCTTTTTCTCTCAGCTTCGATCAGTCTTCATCTGTTGGATGAAGGCTTCCTTTTATAAGCAGCAGCAGCAGCTAGGGCGTGAGCTTCCCACGCCTTCCGTCCAGAAGATTCCTCCTCGGATCACGTGTCAGGTGCCAACTTCGGGTCACGTGCCCATTCATCAGTACGCTCAGCAACTGAAGTTGAGGTGGCGTCAACACACTTGCTCCAAAGGGTTGACGCAGCCTTTAAAGACATTCGACCAGCAAAACTCAAGTCTGCTGCGTTGACTCCATCATCCTGCTGCGTTGACGCATTGGTGATCCAGTGATCAAGTCTTCAGCAGATGGGTGTGCTGCGTCGACGCTCTCAGCATGCTGCGTTGACGCATTTGGACGCTGCGTTGGCCCAATAATCAGTCTGAATCGTCTTCAAACAGAGATAAAAGGAATGTATATACTTAGTTAGTTCAGGCTCTTATAACAGTGAGTGTATATACATCTGAACAATTAGCACATGGACAGTGTATACACTTTACCGTAAAGGACAATGCATGAGTGTAGTGTATAGACTTGGTGTTTAACATGCATGAGAACCAGTGTACAGACATGCTGTCCTCACAGCTGACGACTCCAGTGTATAGACTTGCTGAGGGAGTGACTGTACATAGTTTGGAATGTTAGAGCCAATGTATAGACTTGAACGTCCACTGTGGATGTATAGACTTGACGATCCGGAGCCAATGTGTAGACTTTGCGCTGTACAGACTTTAGGCTTTGAACGCTTGAGCTGAAGACAATGTACAGACTTAGCGATGTATAGATTTGGCCAGTAAAACGTAGGAAAAAGGTATGAGTGTATAGACTTGGTGAAATGACGCCAATGTACAGACTTGCAGGTGCGAAGCCGATGTACAGACTTGGTTCCTGTAGCAGTGTATAGACTTGAAGGTCTGAAGGTGATGTATAGACTTGGTGAACACTGCAACATCAATCGGATGTATAGAGTTTGTGATGTATGGACTGTTCACGCTGTACAGACTTGACGTTGAAAGCTAAGGGCACAGTATGATGTACAGACTCAGATTCTAGACCTGTGGCTGTACAGACTCGATGCTCCAGCAGTGTATAAACTTCCAATGAATGAACTGAGGGGTCGACCCATCAGCACAAGGGGTCGACGCACTATAGACCAGACCAATGAATAAATGCAGCAAAGTTAAAGAGGCACCAAGCGTCAACGCATTGCCCAAGCAGCGTGGACGCAGCAGATCAAATATTTCTTACTGCTACCTCTAAAGTGCCTTGGCAGCGTCGACGCTGCAGTTCGATGGGTCGACGCTGTAGTATCAAACTGCAGTCTAAAGAGCAACAGTAACATGACTGAACATAATCAAATATGCAATGCCATATCAGAGAGAATGAAGAACTGCATTATGATCAGAAAGTGAATGCTAGCATGAAGACTCACACAGCAAGATGACTCACAGTGAATAACTCACCTCAAAGACCAATCATCAAAACCACCATTAAAACCATCATCAAAACCACAGGGGCACAACAATCTCCCCCTTTTTGATGATGGCAACACTACATAGTGAGTCAAAGTGATGACTCAAATTATTCTCCCCCTTTGACTTCATCAAAAAAGAAAATAGTTTGAGAAATTAAAGCATGTATAAAAAAATCAGTCAATTTCTCCCCCTTGCAAGAACATGATTCTCCCCCTTTAAGAGTTTCAGCAAAAGCATGAGTTAGAGATGATCAAAAGGAGCTTGCATGCAAAGATTGAATGAAATTTTCCCTTTGGCAAACAATCAACATAAACAGATACCAGAATGTAAGATCTCCCCCTAGAAATATGAATGCAAGAGCACAATTCTCCCCTTTTAAGAGTTTCTATGCAGCATAATGCATATGATATGGAAGCTCCCCCTCAATAAGTGGAATCTTATGAGATGAATGGGACGGATATCATAGGGGCAAACAAGGACAAGTTCAGATCAATGAGCAGAAGAGGTTCAATTAGCAGATTTTTAAAGAAGCTCCAATCTCAGAAAATTCAGTCAGATTTTCAGAGAGATATCAATCTCATAAATCCAAAACATAAGTTTTTCAAAGTCTTCCATTATAAGGGCTTATGGATGAGCTTTATTGAACAGCATGGTTTAAACATGATGTATGTAGAGTTTATCAATAAAATTCTATATTGATATCTAAAACCATGGTTTAATAAAAATGAACCAAGCCCTCATATTTATCTTGATAAAACTCCCTTTCTCTTACACAATCAAATTTATTGACTTCTTTCGGAATTACATGCATCAGTATTGAAATCAAGCAATTATGAAGTCATATGATTTTGTCTAGGGTTGTAGCAATTTGATTTTAGCATCAATATTCAGATATTTCAATTCGTTCAACAATTTTTCATGCTACAAATTTTACGAGCACTCTAGTTCAGTGCACACTTTGTAACTAGAGGATATACCTTGATCAGAGGCCAATATCCCTAAGCACTTAGTGTGACTAACTGTCATGTTTTATATGAACAGAGATAGCATTTATACATCATGACACACTGCAAATCATTTCTTGATGAGTGAGTTGTATTTCTCAGTGTGCATGCCATTGCTCTGCCTGAAATTCAATTATTCTTAATCAGAGTTAACTATGGTACCTCATGACACAGTCCTTTGGACATGTGTTTCTCAGTGACCAAGATCATTGCTCTGATAGAAAATACCCTTTAGACATTTCAGAAAAATTCATTTGCTTCAAATCAATAACAATTTCATGTACTTAACCAAATAAAGTCATGTATTCAATAATGTAGATTTCAGAAGATTTTACAAGACACAGCATGAAACAGATGGTTAAGGTTTATTAAACATGCTTCAGATATTTTCAAGAGATTTTAAAGCCAAACTCATTGAATACATTAAACTTAAACCACATGAGTTATTTCAGTCATTCATAAAAATGTATAATAGAAGATTTCTAGTTCAAGAATTTTTAGATTTATGATCGAGATAGTCCCATTGAAATCTTCATGAAAGACTGATAGAATTCTGAAGCCAAAAGATACCAATTGATAAGAGAGATTTCGAGGCTCAATGATTTCTGATATTATCAAGGTTTGTCAACTAAGATCAATGATGAAGGGTATGCAATGATTTCTCACAAGAGTATGCATTTGACAACCTATATGTGATGCATTGACTCCCCCTGACAACATGCATTTAGACAATCTTTTTGGCATTTTCAATCTAAGGAAATGCAATGCACTTTATGTATGCAAAAACACATACAAGTAACTCCCCCTTAAAACATGCAATGTTTGCCATGAGAAACTGAACATATGATTTTGATTCATGCACATTCAGACTGTCCTATCCAACAAGGTGACCCATGGTACTAGGCGGAGCACTTGGTCTAAAAGACCACCTCACACATAGTAAGAACCTCCAGACAGACTTCCCTACCTTTTGGTATCTTACCATTTATATACCATTGAGGTCATGCATGATAATTCAACATGCAGTCCTATATACAATTCAGAATTTCAGTGAGCTATTGCAACACACAAATTTCAAGCCACATTCATAAGCAGTTCAGATTTTTCCAGAAAATTCGAAATGCAATTTGTTTTCAGAGTTTATGCATAACACAATTATCAAGCAATTGCAATTAGCCTATGTATGCATCAGATACAGACAACCCCTTTAAACTCAAATTTGCACAGACCACTCAGCAAGTGCATGATCAGAAAATAATGCAACTGGCAGATGACGAATGAATATGCAAGAACAGATTTAGCATGCATGCACTAGATGAATTTCAAAACATGAAATGTAGAGAGTTTACCTGAATAGTGTGAGAATGGGGTTATTCATTCTTGAGTGCCTTGGATCATTACCCCTTTTATTCCAGTCCCAAGGCACACCTGCATAGCAATGTTATTTTGCACAAACAGGTACCCAAGAAGTCTTGGGTCCTGACATGACAGTATCACTTCTAGCAGGTTTTCTCAGCACATTTTTAACTTGATGATCATTAAATTTCATCAGAGGATGACCATCCATCAAATGTCCAGATTTGCCATAATGATGGCAAGAAGCAGCAGTTTTCAAATCTGATTTATGCACATTCTTGTTAGCATGAATTCTATGTGCATATGCATGAAATTTTTTGTTAACAGAATAAAAATTCTGTTTACCAAAACCAGTTTGGTTTCGATATCCTGCCAGCCAACATGTTGTAGCCCTGTGACCTGGCTTTCCACAGTTATAGCATGAGAGTTTTGGAAATTGTTTTACAGGGAATTTGATAATTTCAGAATTGAATTTCTTTCCGTGATTATGCCAGCAATCTTTTGCCCTATGGCCTGGCTTCCCACAACAAAAGCAATTCAGATTCTTTCTCCTAGGAACACGATTTCTAGCATGATATTTCTGTGCAATAGTAGCAGCAAAGTCATCTAACTCCATTGATTTGCATTCATGCATGAGATGACCCATTTCATGACAGTAAAAGCATTTGGATATCCTGTTATGAGCAGAATATGATTTCTTTGCATAAGAGGTCCTAGCATGAAATCTATCATTATCATTCTTCGTGACAAGGCAATCATCAAGTACATGGCCAGAATTTCCACAATAGAAGCATTCAACATTCCTTCCGTGAATAATTAGAAATTTTCTAGCCTTAGGCTTGTTTGCATGAAATTTACTATTCTTCTTCAGTGTTCTCATTTTCACATTTTTCTTCTGTTTTTGAATCTTCTGATCATCAGACTGTTTTGAAGACGGTGCAGAAGTACTAGCTAAGTTTGAGCTACTCACAAATGTTGCGTATAGTTTGTTCCTTACAGCTTGCTTAACTTGAGAATTGCACTTTTTCTCTTCATTCAATTTGGTGACTTCCACATTCAAAGAATCTTTCATTTTTTCTTTACCTTTGGCAAACTTTGATAGAGAGTTGTTTAGATTTTCAATTTCAATTTGCAAGGTCATAATGTGGTCTTCACACGAAATAACCTGATTTTGTAGCCCATCATTCAGACTTTTTAGGATCTCATTCTCCTGAGTTAACTTCAATTCAATGTTCACTTCTTTTTCTTTCAAAGCTGATTTTTCTCTTTCTACCGTTAGCCATCTTTCAGAGAAAACAGTGTTAAGGACCATTAGTTTTTTATTTTATTCCTTCAGATGGATGTTTTCTTCAATCAGCTTATCTTTTAATTTATCAATTTCCTTCTTCTGAGTCAGCAGAGAATCATTTTCTTCTTTCAAGGAAGTGATTAAGTTTTTCTGTACATTATCATCAGAATGTAATTCTTCAATCAATTCCTTCAATTTAGATTTTAGATTTTCATTTTCAGCCTTTAGACTTGTGATTTCAGCATTTTTCTCTTTTCTTAATTTTCTCTTTTCTGATTTGACTCTTTCATATTTATCTAGAAGATGCTCATGCATGGCAACTAACTCATCATGGCTAATATCCTCGATCTCAGAGATTACCTGGGATGAGGACTCATCTGATTGATCACTCCTTCTTGCCATGAGACATTCTTCTTCCTGTTCCACATGTGTTGCAGTCACTCTATCAAAAATTTCCTTTGCAGTGCTACAATCTGAGATAAAAGAAAAATCGTCAGAATCAATTGCAGCCTTCATTAGATTTAGAGCTCTCACATTATCATCATTTTTCATCTTGTGATCATAAGTCCACTTAGACTTATCCTTAGGAATTTTATATGGATCGTGAGATATAACCTTCCACAGTTGGGGATTAATAGAGTTAACATGCTTGCACATACGATATAGCAAGAAATTAATATGTGAACCACTGAATAGCGGAGGATGAGCCAATAACACAGATCAAAACTAATTCAAAGTAGTGAATTCAAACCTATAAACCAAGTCTTACAAAAATGCACCGAAGACAGCAAGATCGGATCTGCAGGTCGCTGGACCTTCTATGCAGACACCGCTCTGATACCAATTGATAGGATCGGTGCAAGGATTCAGACGGGGGGGGGGGGGGTGAATGAATCCCACCCTTAAAAAAACTTTTCGCTCAATAAAAACTAGAACACTAACTAGAACAAGATAGACAGACAGGATAACTAATCAGAATCTCTTTTGAACCGAAGAACAAACGTCTATCTCGCGCCTAAACAATCAACTAGCGGAAGCAGCACAGATATAAACGAGAATGCTAAGGCAACCTGTGAATGAGGTAGAAGATAAGGAGCAAAGCACACCCACACTGCACAGAGGATTTTTAGGTGGTTCGGTCACCAAGACCTACGTCCACCCCTCACTCCCAACCGGAGTGAGGCTTCCACTAGCACAAGCTAGAATGCAAACTCAGTCTGCAAACAAGTTGCTGCCACACAGCTTGACTAGGGGAACAACCTCCCATCTTCCTCCAAACCGGAGGGACACCCCAAGTGACTCCCAGCCACTTGGAAACCAGAGACTGAAGTCTCTCTTCCTCCAGACCATGAGGGAACCAACCAGTGACTTCCAGTCACCAGCAAACCAGAGGTCGAAGACCTCTCTTCCTCCAACCGGAGGGACCCCTGGACTTGCAACCCACAAGCCCAGAACCAGAGACAAGTCTCCCTTCCTCCAAACCGGAGGGAACCCACAAGTAGCTCCCAGCTACTTGCAACCGGAGATCAGATCTCCCTTCTCCTGACCCACCAGGAGGAACCCGACCTCAGACCAGAGGATCGGAAGAACAAAGATAACTAGGTGAAAAGGAAAAAATAAGAAACGGAAAATACACAGCGATCAGAAGGCTGTAAATGAAGAACAAGAATGTAGCTCTCAAAGGAGCAGATCTGGCTTGGATTTAATCCAGACGCCAGAGGACAGATCTTCAATAGCTTCTTCCTTCTTCTCCACGAACTCTCTCTCTCTCTATCTCTCTTTCTTTCTCCTCTGCTCTCCTTTTCTCTCACGCTATTCTCTCCTTCTTCTCTGCAACCCTTTTTCTTCTGCCGGCTCACTCTTCTTCTATTTCTTCTTCTTCTCTTTTTCTTCCTCTTTCTGTGGATCGAAGACTCTCTGCTGCTTGTTTCTCACTGTATAGACTTTTTCCCTTTTTCTCTCAGCTTCGATCAGTCTTCATCTGTTGGATGAAGGCTTCCTTTTATAAGCAGCAGCAGCAGCTAGGGCGTGAGCTTCCTACGCCTTCCATCCAGAAGATTCCTCCTCGGATCACGTGCTCAGCACCCACCTCGGATCACGTGTCAGGTGCCAGCTTCGGGTCACGTGCCCATTCATCAGTACGCTCAGCAACTGAAGTTGAGGTGGCGTCAACACACTTGCTCCAAAGGGTTGACGCAGCCTTTAAAGACATTCGACCAGCAAAACTCAAGTCTGCTGCGTTGACTCCATCAGCCTGCTGCGTTGACGCATCGGTGATCCAGTGATCAAGTCTTCAGCAGATGGGCGTGCTGCGTCGACGCTCTCAGCATGCTGCGTTGACCCATTTGGACGCTGCGTTGGCCAAATCATCAGTCTAAATCGTCAGCAAACAGAGATAAAAGGAATGTATATACTTAGTTAGTTCAGGCTCTTATAACAGCGAGTGTATATACATTTGAACAATTAGCACATGGACAGTGTATACACTTTACCGTAAAGGACAATGCATGAGTGCAGTGTATAGACTTGGTGTTTAACATGCATGAGAACCAGTGTACAGACACGCTGTCCTCACAGCTTACGACTCCAGTGTATAGACTTGCTGAGGGAGTGACTTTACAGTGTTTGGAATGTTAGAGCCAATGTATAGACTTGAACGTCCACTGTGGATGTATAGACTTGACGATCCTGAGCCAATGTGTAGACTTTGCGCTGTACAGACTTTAGGCTTTGAACGCTTGAGCTGAAGACAATGTGCAGACTTAGCGATGTATAGATTTGGCCAGTAAAACGTAGGAAAAAGGTATGAGTGTATAGACTTGGTGAAATGACGCCAATGTACAGACTTGCAGGTGCGAAGCCGATGTACAGACTTGGTTCTGTAGCAGTGTATAGACTTGAAGGTCTGAAGGCGATGTATAGACTTGGTGAACACTGCAACATCAATCGGATGTATAGAGTTTGTGATGTATGGACTGTTCACGCTTTACAGACTTGACGTTGAAAGCTGAGGGCACAGTATGATGTACAGACTCAGATTCTAGACCTGTGGCTGTACAGACTCAATGCTCTAGCAGTGTATAGACTTCCAATGAATGAACTGAGGCGTCGACCCATCAGCACAAGGGGTCGACGCACTACAGACCAGACCAATGAATAAATGCAGCAAAGTTAAAGAGGCACCAAGCGTCAACGCATTGCCCAAGCAGTGTGGACGCAACAGATCAAATGTTTCTTACTGCTACCTCTGAAGTGCCTTGGCAGCGTCGACGTTGCAGTTCGATGGGTCGACGCTGCAGTATCAAACTGCAGTCTAAAGAGCAACAGTAACATGACTGAACATAATCAAATATGCAATGCCATAACAGAGAGAATGAAGAACTGCATTATGATCAGAAAGTGAATGCTAGCATGAAGACTCACACAGCAAGATGACTCACAGTGAATAACTCACCTCAAAGACCAATCATCAAAACCACCATTAAAACCATCATCAAAACCACAGGGGCACAACAAAGACCAGCCTCCTCCTCATCAAGATCTCGAGTTGCATCCTCTCAAAACGACGGCCAAGGGTCCAATTTATAGGAGAAGGATCAAGAACAAACCCTAGGTCGGGGTTCGATCCAAACTAATGATTTGGTGGCTCAAATCAAGGCAATCTTGCCGATTAATGAGGGGGAAAGACTCCTATTAGGATTAGGAACCTTCCTTTAGACGAATGGAGCTTTAAAACTTACCAAAATAAGGACCTAAATCGAGAAAGGGGAGTCCGTGTTGGAGTAGGTTTCTGACTGAGAACGCGCTACAGGCGTATAGCGCGTTCTTCATGAACGCGCTATGACGATATAGCACGACAATGATTGGCTCCCCAAATGATTAGAAAAAGAATAAATACCCTTTGGACATCCATTTAATCAAATATTAAGTAAGAATAACATCCAGAATGGATGCTATAAAGATCAAATATCAAGAAATAGTGACTATTCAAATGATCATTCAATTAGGTCCATAATGTGCTATGAACAAGAAAGTGATGTGAGTGAATTGCGCGAGAATGCCAAATTCAAGACGAGATCCAAGGTACGGAAATTGAATTGTAGGGCCAAGAATAGGGAGATATCCCATAAAATCAACGAATTATGGATTAATTGGGGCATTAACTAGGAGAACAAAGAAAATGCCCAACTTATCAGTCAAAAACGGGTGTCTACACTTGGTAGTTGCGAGATCTCTCGATTCTTCAACCACGGTAGGCTTTGTGTGCCATGCAGGAGTCAATGATCTGAGAATCTTTCTCACAATTTCCTGTTCTGAGTATTTCTTTCCCAAATCAGTCAGACTATTAGTAAGCACAGTTAACCGAGCATACATATTTTGAATTGACTCATTAGGTTTCATGCGGAACATTTTATATTCAAAAACTAAAATGTTGACTTTTGTTTCTCGTACCTGAGAGGTTCCTTCGTAAATTACCTCTAACTTGTCCCACATTTATTTTGCCATTGCGCAGGTAGCCACTCTTGAGAATTCTACTGGATGGAGTGAGCATTGCATGATGTGTTTAGCACTGCAGTTGACAGTTGATTGTCTTATTTGTTCTTTGGTCCACAAGTCCTCATTATCCGAAAGCTCATACGGACCTTTGTTGATCACTCACCAAAGTTCGTAGTCTTGGGTGCGAATGAACACCTGCATGCGATGTTTCCAATAAGGATAATTAGTTCCGGTAAAGTAAGGAGGCCTATTCACAGAATATTTTTCAGGTAAGAAACCTTTGGACGCTGATCCACCATTTCCCTCAAGGTCGTTGGACCCCATAATGAGAGATTAGGCTCTGATACCACTTGTTGAGTAGTGGATAGCGGATCTAGAGGGGAGGGGTGAATAGATTTGCCCCTCTTTTTACAATGCAACCCTCTTTAAAGCTAGATAAAGATAATAGCAGTGAAATATAACTAGTTTAACGAAGGACACAAATGATTTGCTTTGCAAGATGATTACTCAATATAGAGATTGAACCTAAGCATGCATCTAACACAAAGTAATCGCACAAGCAAACCACAACACACTAGATTTTAAGGTGGTTCGGACAGAATCCCCAGTCCTACGTCCACCCCTCACCAAATCCGGTGAGGCTCCACTAGTGCCACGCACTGAACCGTAAATCGGAAAGACCTCCGATTGCCTTCCTACTAACCACAGGTAGGGACGTCAACACCGCAAATCGGATAACATCCGATTGCCTTCCTACTAACCACCGGTAGGGATGATCTTCAGTTCCAAATGGTTGAATGAAATGGAAAAGAACAAGATATGAAAACACTCAAACAAGATGTAAAATATGCTCAAAGAGAAAAGATCTTGTCTGAGATTGCAGAAGCTTGAATCTGATTCTTCAATGGTATCTTCTTCCTTGTGACATGGTCTTCCTTGGATCACCTTGAGTTGATGAAGAAGATGAAGGATGCAGATTTGATCTCCCTTCAGAATGAGCTTCTTTGGATCACCTTGAGATGAGAAAGAGGATGATGGTTGCAACTTTATCTTCACTTGGCTTGTGGTTGATCTCCTCTTGAAGTAGCTTGAATCACTTGAGGATTTGATGAAGAACTTCTTCCTGGAGTACTATTCACCGCTACAATACTCGAACTCCTCTCCCTTGAACACACCATTGGAGCCTCCTTTGATCTCCCAAATGATCAACTAGGGTTTCTAACCCTCTTGCATGTGTTTTATAACCTTTGAATGGTCCTTGGACATCTCCCAGACCAGATCCACATATTGTGGGTGATTGGGTGACTTTAGGATTTAAGAAATCCATGGAGAATGGCCCTTCTCGAAGTGGAAAACAAAGTCAACATTGATGGCTCGGGGCTGGCGGTCGACCTACAGACGCTGGCGGTCGACCGCTACTGAGAAACCTGTAGACGGATGGTCCCTGGAATTTTCGGTCGACCGGTACTGGGCTGGCGGTCGACCACCACTGAGAAACGTGCAAGCAGTTGGCTGCTGGCAGGGGCGGTCGACCGCCCCTGGGCTGGCGGTCGACCACCAGCTGGGCAGAACCCGGGTTACCCCGGTTCAGTCCATTAACCGTTTAGCTCCGTTGCTTAAGTCCTTTAGCAGACCGTTCTCATCTGTGGCAACAACCTTGACAGTCTTGAAGATTTCTATTTGATTATAACCACGACCTGACCGCGCAGGTCGATCCGTGTGCGAGGGCGCAATCATTGAGCTTTCACTTTTGTCATCTCCACTCCATTCTTTGACATATCTGTCATGAAAGAACATCAGGTAGTTTAGTCATATAAGAGTGGTAAAACATCAATGACTTATAGTGTTTAGCCATTATCAAAACCAAGAATATCAAATAACTCAAATGACCACAGGATGATGTCGAATGACCCAAGTGACCACAAGATGACTCAAATGACCACAGGGGCACAACATTCTTCCCCTTTTTGATGATGGCAACACTGTGAGTCATTATGTGACAGTAATATCCAAGATGGCAAAGTTTATGACATATGCAACATGTGCAGCTCAAGATCCATGATAGTGAAAGCATGTGAATGTGGGTATGTATGCATGGATGATCAAAGCATGTGAATGCTATGCACAAACCCCCATCACATAGGAAGACTCAAAGCTCACAAGGTTCTCTCCACTGTGGGTTCTCTCCTCCGTGGACTCTCTCCCATCCACAATTCACTCTCCCCCTTTGACAACTCACAAAGGCCGCACAAAGGACGGACAAAGGTATTAGCTCATGACAAAGGTATTAGCTCATAAAGGACTCACAATAAGACATTTTCTCCCCCTATGACAGCAGTAAAAAGGAGGGATAAGGTAGAGAAGGTGACGGATGTCTGTGAGACCAGAGCTGAAAGGAGTTGATGCCATCGTTTGCCTGCAAACATAAAACAAGCAACGATCAGCATTCTTTGGGAAGGCCTTGGGGCCCACATATCTCGGCAAAGAGATGAAAGGTGACACTGGTCCCACCGGGCATGCCAGAGTTGTTGGGATGGTTTATTTATTGGGTCATTCTGTTCGGGTCAGCCAACCAGTTAATTAATAAATAACCAACTGGTTAGTTGATTGTGCAGGCGTGCCAGTCACATGAGTGACGAGTTTATTGTGCGCTCATTTTGACCCTTGGGGGGCGAGAGTGAGATTTGGGTCGGGACCAGCAGTCCGCCATACCATAAAGGCTATGACGTTAATTACATCCCCCATAAGGGAGAAAACCTTTGATTAATTACTGAGATAGCGGGCCGTTCGAGGCCGAAATAAGATGAAAAAGGATAAAAATGACGAGGTCATGTGAAATACTTTTATCTATCATGCAAGAGAGACATGGTCCATTAAGTTGGAGACCCTCGATACGTGGCGGAGGACATAGGTCCGAAGACCACCATCGCTCATAGCAAAGACTTCCGATCGGGCGTAACCCGGACTTCCGTCAATGCCATTTGATATACCCGAGGGTCTATGCAAGCATGCATGCATGATGTTCATGATTATGCTGAACATGGTAATAGGGCTATGATGATGAACAATGAGCAATCAAGTTTATTAATCTCTGCTAAGGGAGACGAAGATGGTAACATAGGCATGATAACGAAGGCATGATGATAACAGACATGACAATAGAAGCATAATAGTAAAATGATCTGGACTTGAATAGCCCTTTTCTTATTTAGTTTATTACTGATTGGGGTTTATTAATCTCGATCGCGGGAGGCGAAGATCGCTCTGAAGATGAGTGAGTGATTAGAATAGTGCGATAATCCAAAACCGGCACGGCCGCGTGTAGGGATAGGTTTCCCTAGCACGGCCAAACATAGGCAAAAGGGTCTTAATCTGACGTGGCCAACATGCATTAAACCGGCGCGGTGGCCTTGGGGCGCCCCGGATTATGGCGCGCCGAGAACGAGCCACATAAAACTATGAAATTATGAGTGTAAGGCTAATCCGGCGGGGTGGGGGGACCGCGCCGTATTAGGGCGCGCCGGATAAGGACCGCGCCGTTTTAGTTAAATTTTGAAGATTTTTGAAACAATTTTGGTTTATTAAGATGTTTTTGAGGGTTTTGGAATTAATTGGGTTGATTGCTTGTTGAATTAGAGTCCAGGGCTCTCCAAGAGCAATATTATGAGCTAGTGCGAGGTTCGTACTCAAGCACGAAAGTTTATTACTTAAGAACTTATGTTTTATTGAGGCTAATTCATGGAGATAACTTTATTAGTTTAAGAAGCATGACAACAATTGGGTAGCATCTCCCCCGTCCTTGAAGGATTGCAGGGGAGAAACAGGGTCATACTCACGTGTGGAGTAAGCCCCTAATTAGCCGGTCAGCACGATGGCAGCCAGCAGATCCCAATCGGACAGGAAACCCCGAGGACTAGCCTACAAGGGGCACCGTGGTTCGTGGGTTGAACAAGCGGATAAGGCGACTAATGAGGGGAGCAACAACCCCGAGGGCCAGCCTACGAGCGGTGAGCGACCTCTAGTCTGCACTATACCTGCGAGAAAGACGACTGTTAGGGAAGGAAATCTCGAGGACTGGCCTACGAGGGGCACACCTCCCTTAGTCACCACAAGGTCCCTAAGGACTGTGGATTCAAATTATCGGGCTTAAGCCCCTGTTGATATTCACCCTGTGGCCCATAGGGAATATCCATCACTCACAGATGGAGCCCCTTTGGCCAATCGACGATTATGTGAAACAGTGGGGGATGTCCCCCTCCCCGGATTACTGGGACAAGGTCAACGGAGCTGAGACAATCTAATGACTGTAAACCACGAACGGGAGGAAAGGAGATATTCGGTATGAGATGCATTTAGTTCATTGACAGATTGCCATTCACAGAGTTAGTATGTTAATGCTCATGAGGCTAGACTAACACCCACTGAGTCATATAATTGCTGTGCAGAGAAAGGAGCAAGGGATATTGCAGAGAGTCGTTGAAGAATCGACCCACAGTTGGGACGGCCAGAGGTGCATACATAAGTATGCCCCTAGTCACGCACTCAAAGAATAGACGATGCAAAACACAATCGGCATGTTGTCATGAAGGCCCCGGGGAGGGGGAAGCATTTATATAGCCCATGGAGTTCCAGGGCATATCCGCCATCGAAAAACCCAAATTCGAGAGATGGGTACCCGGAGCTACAATTAGACATGCAGATTGAGAAGAAAGAGAGAGAGGGACATAACATTATGCATCCAATCTATTAGGGAGTATACTCATATCATTCATCCCACGGACGGGGAGCCAATACACACATTACAAAGCTCCGGTGCCGGCGTTGTCGCACGGACACCATCTGATAGTTGCAGAGAGGTCTACAGAAGAAAGCATAAGAAAGAGATGGTGAGAGGGGGGAAGATGGGCTCATATCATCGCCCCTGCCCCCTTCCACTTACATTACAATGGATGGGAGAAACCGAAGGAAGACCTCAGACGGAAAACACAAAACCTACCTAAATCTCCTCCCAATAAATAGAGGATCATATCTCCTTCTCCGACTCCGAGGTATTCCGGCAGAATAGAGGAAGACGGCGGCAACGAGGAGGCTCTCTGAAGGAAACCCTTCTTCCCCAAGAAAGGAACCCTCTCTCCCTTGACTCTGATTGGTGGTCACCCTCTCCCCGGTGATCACTCGATCTCTCTATGTGTTCAACTTTCTCTTGATCGTCCTCCTCTTCCCACTTAGTCAAACAAAGTGGCCTTATATAGAAGAGCCTAATCTGGCGTGGGAAATAGCGCGCCGGGATTGGGGTCCTCCATGCTTTTGGGCGCGCCGGATTTGAGGGCGCCAGATAAGGGAGCGCGCCGGTGAAGGGAGCGCCGTATTAACTTCTTCTACTTGACGCAGGTTAGCCGATGAGTCCGGGGGTGGTCCCGGGGGTCACCGCGACCATTCATCTTGCCGCAGTCCTTCAAAACCTTGACGGGAAGCCTCGACGAAGCTCTCGGGACGACGTATGGCCCCTGTCGGAACCTCGAGTATCTTTGGTCTGAACACGTTGGTTTTTCACTGACACGGCTTTAGCACTATGATTTATGCTGCTAGCTCGGCCTGACTTGTGTTCAAAGCTTTTCGAAGGGTGGAGTAGCACCCGGGATAGTTCCACCGCGACTGGGCGATCATTCAGCCACTAACGGACCGATCTTGGTGAGAAGCCGTACCCGTGCCGGGTAATCGGGATCTTCTACCGACAGAGCCCTCGGTCCTCCATTCTGAAGAGCTAAGTTCATTCTTTCATCTCAGGAGAGTCTTTCATAAGGTGGCAGGCCACCGGGTAGACCGTTGTCCTTGGTCGGACAACGGGTGTAGTGTATGCGGCACGACAGAGTCGATCCCTGTTCATTGGGCAGCCTTGGTCGCACTGCTAGTTGGTTGTGAATTCATCTCAACTCTCCTGAGGTGAAGTCCCCGGTGTTCATATAGGGTGACCTCAGGCTCTGGTAGCTTGAGAGGGCTTCAATACGTTGATATCCATCGGCTTCTGTGCTTCAGTGAGCCGTGTCATTCATCTTTAAGGCTTGATTGCTGTTGATCATATTTTGAGTGGCAACAATAACTTGTACCAGATCTATTCAACCACCCTTCTAGATCCGGATGCACCCAAGGGACCTAACACAAGCCACTCCCTGTAGGTTCATTTGATCATGATTTATTTATTTTTTAAATCGGGCCAATACTTGAGAGGGAAGGCAGGAGAGCGCTCACCCCTTCAGGGAAGGGATGAGTTCTCGCTCCACCGCCACTCACGAAACATGGAAATTTTAGTATAATAAAGCATGAAAATAGGGAGTACAAAGAGCATCTCGGGCCTGAGAGAAGGACACCCTATCTTATCAAGACGATAGTGGCCTTTTATAGAAGTAGGGAGGTTAGCCCAAGCAGTCCAAAGTGTCAGAGACGATAGAGAGCAACCATAATCAGCGAGCATATTCACAACTTGGTTAGCTTTCCTATACACATGGGAAATAGAAATCTACAAAAGCTCAAGCTTGACTGCCACATCATGCATGATGTAGGTCACTCGCCATGGACAAGAGAATTGACGATTCACGATATGCGCCAATAATAGAGAATCAGTCTCAACCGCCACTGATCTGATACCTCTGTCACAACAAATTGATAATCCATCTCGAAGAGCTAAAGCCTCTGCATCAAGGCTGGAGGAAACATGTGAATAAGTAGCGGCAAAAGCAAAGACAATCTAACCCTGAGAGTCCCGAACAATCACCCCACCACCAGTTGCACCGGAGCTACGTTTGATCACGATTTATGCTCGGTAAGGGCTACATTTTGTATCTTTTGTCTTTCCTAGGAGGGTTTTGTGCGATTCAATGTAATTTCATGGCTTAATGTGAGCATCTGTATGCATCTCTTTCTGTTCTGATGAATGCATTCCTCTTCCTCTTCCCTACTATGCATATCGGCCTTCCCCTTTATGATGTTTTAAGCGTGCGTGCTTGGGAGAGCAGGGAGCCTCCCTACGAGCGTCTGTGTTTAAAGCTTGCTTTGCTTGGTGGGCATGGCATTCAGGTGTTGACCCCAAGGGTCGACCCCTTGTGTCCAGACTTCTGTCTGGCTATCCTGGCATTTGTCCTTAGGGCAAATTGTTCTCTTGTCGATATATGCTTCTTGTTGCTATCTCTGGACCATCTGTGATAGACTCTCCTGGCTGATATGAAAGCATCACCTCTTTAAGTAATTGGTATCAGGTCTCTTCATGTATTATGGTTGTATTGCATTCACCACCACCATGCATTGCATTGGAAATAAAAAAAAATCAGAAAACCCTAAAAACCAAATTAGTTCAATGGCTATCGAACTAATCTCAGATTGCATCTTCCTAGCTATGTCCAAACATCTTGCATTTACCTGCCTCTCCTAACATTGGACATTTCTACACTTAGCTCTCATGATTCAGTCTACGAGGCTTTTTTATGACTTCATGGCATTAAATGCTCTTCATGTGATCTGTTTATACCAAGCCTTGGGACCCAATAACAAGAAGGGACCCAACAATCTGCTCTTGCATTTGGCTGCTCCAAAACTTATGGCATTTAACTTTTGGCTCTTCATTTCTACATCACTGTTAAATGCATATCTGAGTTTTGCATTTAAATCTTTATCACACCATGTGCTCCGGAACTCATGGCATGCAACATCATAAAAACTCACAGCTGCATTATCTGACTTTGTAGTTGGCTTTAATCTAAGTCTTTGCTGATAGCAAAGGGGGAGAAGTTTTGAGATGAGTCATAATAGCCTAATTCATGATTGTATTCTCTTAAGAAATGACTCATAATGAACTCTTAATGACTCATAGTTGCCATCATCAAAAGGGGGGAAGAATGTTGGACATGTGTGGAACATGCTTGATTCTATTACTTTGATGATGTCTAACTATGACGCATTGATGAGTCTTATTTGCATTTGATGATGTCAACACTCTTGTAGGTCAGGTCAAACTCAGCGTTGGCAACTGTATGGTCTCATGAAGATATGATGCATTGATCAAAAGGGTATGAACAAGGCCAGCCAACATCAGTGCAAAGCCAAGGGAATGAATCAATGAAGATCCATAGCCAATAGTTCCTTATTTGCTGAAACTCAGTAGCTTAGCTCAAGTGAAAATCAAGGAAGGTTGTTTGAGGAATTGTCACTGGCAGATCAAGCACTTTAAATCAATCTCCCAGGTGCAAAGATTCTTTGGATGCATAGAAACCAAGAAAGGCTTGATAGAAGAAAGAAAAATCAAAACTGCATAAGGCTGGGTCGACCCCATCAACTCAGGGCATCGGTGCAAGGCTCTCCCCTAGAGCGTTATAGACGCACCCTTCTATGGTTGCGTCGACGCACTCCCCATCATGCGTCAACGCAACTCCCGTTCCAGCAATAGAAGTAGGCCATAGGTACAAGCTGTGTCAACGCAATATTTACAGTGCATCAACGCACTGGGGACTTCCAATACCCGTTACACGGGTCATCCCATGAAGGTTGCATCAACGCCATGTTGTCAGGGCGTCAACGCAATGGGTTTCATAGAAACTACCGTGAGTACAATTTGTTGAGGCTGCGTCAACGCAACACCCTCATTGCGTCAACGCCAGGAACACTAGCATGCTAGATTCTGAAGACCCATGCAGACTGCGTCGATGCGATGAGCGCTCTACGTCGACACACCTGAAGCCATTTCAGGCAACTTTCTGTCTAAATCGTAGCTATTTGAAAACGCATCCAAGTAGCCAAAAATAGCAACCACAAACATCCAAAAACACTTCTTTTGAGGTATGAGAAAGTTCCAAGGATAGTGGATTGTCCTCTTCATCATGAGGCTACAGTACAACCTTTTGGGAGAAACCTTTTTGGCAGCTACCAGATTAAGGAAAGGTCAGTTCCTCCTGTACTATACTTTTTGGTCATAACCAATGAGATTTTAGTCCAAGAAAAGTACCCAGGATAAAGATCTATCCTTGTCTCCCACTGCCAATGAGAAAGAAGATCTGGCAGATCCCCAAGTCCAAGAAGCATCATTTCCTTTCCTACAATTCAAATGGAGGATCTTGGAGGGAAATTTATATGCCCTTGCAGGACCAATCAGATTACAGAACTAAGTAGAGCTGAAGAGAAGAAATATCCTATTTCTTTCTGGGCCAATCAGATTCAAGTCTGGTTATTTCCTTTGGTGATCCTGGTATCAAATATTATGGACCAATCAAATAGGAGGTCAGTGGTCAAACAAGTCTTTTGTATTCCAGCCAATCAAGCTTCAGATTTCTTGGAGGGAAAATCCTCCCCTAGCTCTTCTCTATATATATGAAGCACCTTCACAAAGAGGAGTTGTTGCTGCCCTTGAAGAAGAAGCCCACACATTCCTAAGCCTTCAACTGAGATTCTGTGAGGAAGAAAAAGAAGGGTGGAGAGTAGTTATCATGCCCCGTACTCTATATCATCGAGGTCCCACACCTTCCTGAGCCTTCAACTGAGATTCTGTGAGGAAGAAAAAGAAGGGAGGAAAGTAGCTGTCACGCCCCGTACTCTATATCATCGAGGTCCCACACCTTCCTGAGCCTTCAACTGAGATTCTGTGAGGAAGAAAAAGAAGGGAGGAAAGTAGCTGTCACGCCCCGTACTCTATATCATCGAGGTATTGTCCGCTTTGACCTATCGGCCTCACGGTTTTGTCTCTTTCTAAGAATGATCGGCTCCAGAATAGTGGACTTCCCAGGCAGGTCACCCATCCTAGTACTACTCCCCATTAAGCACGCTTAACTTCGAAGTTCTTTCAAGAACTGAGCCAATACTTCAAAAGACGCCTCGGTGATATAGAGTACAACTTAGCTATATTTGAGGGTGTTACAATCTACCCCTCTTATATAGGCGACGTCCTCGTCGTTGGGCACATATAACACACAATCAAAATCCCAGGCAGGTAGGATTCTAGAGGTGGCCCCTGTAGGCTAAAGAGATGGCTCTCACTATGTAGCACTTTGTCCTATTGCGGGTTCAAGAGGTGGCTCCTATAGCGTAGCACTTTACCCTACATGGCACTTAGTTCTCACACTTCCGACTGGGATATAGCTCTGATACCATTCTATCACACCGCATACTCTATATTGTCGAGGTATTATCCACTTTGGCTTACTGGCCTCACGGTTTTGTCCCTTTCTAACAGAGATCGGCTCCAGAATGGGGGACTTCCCGGGCAGGTCACCCATCCTAGTACTACTCCCCATTAAGCACGCTTAACTTTGGAGTTCTTTCAATAACTGAGCCAATACTTTAAAAGGCGTCTCGGTGATATAGAGTACAACTTAGCTATATTTGAGGGTGTTACAGTAGCCCAGTTTTAGTCCGACCTAGACTAGTGCTGTAAAGGAGAGGAAGAAAAAGAGAGAAGAAGAAAGGAGAGTATCCTTGAGAGAGAGCACCTCTGCAGAAAGTCTGAGCCAGAGTGAGCAATCTTCGATCTGATTTTAGATCTACAGTGTCAGCTTCATGAACCAAGTTCAGAAGCTACTCTTGTCTTTTTCATTTCATTTTATGTTTTCTCTTTGAAACTCTGAATCCAATATCAGTGTGTTTTACTGCTGTTGCAGTAGTGTGTGTCCGGTGCTCTGTTTAGAGACTGGAGTGGTTTTTGGCTAGATTCATCCGCGTGTGTGTATGGGGGGGGGGCGTCGTCCCTGTGGTGAAGCTGTGAATCAGCATTGAGGACTGTGTCCTCATGTGGAAGCTGTGAATCAGCGGGAGGATGGTGTCGTCGTGTTCAAGCTGTGTGTCAGCAGTTTGGGATGTGTGCCCCGTCAAGCCGTGTGTCAATAGTTTGGGGTTATGTCCCCCATCAAGCTGTGTGTCAGCTGTTTGGGGCTGTGTCCCCAGTCAAGATGTGTGTCAGCGGTTAAGCCTCATCGGGTTTGGTGAGGTATGGATGTAGGTCTGCGGGTTTACAAACAAAACCACCTTAAAAATCCCTGTGTAGTGGGTTGTGTTTTGTGTGCAATTTCTCCTTATTCTCTATCCCCATTCGCAGGTGTTTGTATGTTTTAGATCTTCATAGGTTACACTTTGTTTGTGGAAACTAGACACACACTCTAGCTAGCTCGGTGGCCATACGTACTTATATTTTGTTCACACTTTCATCAGGAGCTTGCTGTGCAGTAGTTCAGTCAATCTGCTAAAAACATAAGAAGGCTTCGTCGACGGCAGTAGTCTATTGTGTCGACTCCATTTTGCTTGCAGAACTCAGCAGTCTGTGAAATGTGTATTGTGTAACTGTCCTGAATTGCCTTAGTTAGATCCGATGTGCATTATGTTTTAAGGGTTCTTTTTGCATTATAGCAGTAGTTTGTGTTCTTATCAATTAAGTTTTTAATTGGGCAAAGTTTGTACCAGATATATTCAACCCCCCTTTTAGATCCGGCTGCACCCAAGGGACCTAACACAAGTCACTCCCTGTAGGTGCATTTGATCACGATTTATTTATTTTTTAAATCAGGCCAATACTTGAGAGGGAAGGCAGGAGAGCGCTCACCCCTTCAGGGAAGGGATGAGTTCTCACTCCACTGCCACTCACCAAACATGGAAATTTTAGTATAATAAAGCATGAAAAGAGGGAGTATAAAGAGCATCTAGGACCTGAGAGAAGGACACCCTATCTTATCAAGACGATAGTGGCCTTTTACAGAAGTAGGGAGGTTAGCCCAAGCAGTCCAAAGTGTCAAAGACGATAGAGAGCAACCATAACCAGAGAGCATATTCGCAACTTGGTTAGCTTTCCTATACACATGGGAAATAGAAATCTTCAAAAGCTCAAGCTTGACTGCCACATCATGCATGATGTAGGTCACTCGCCATGGACAAGAGAATCGACGATTCATGATCTGCGCCAATAATAGGGAATCAATCTCAACCGCCACTGATCTGATACCTCTGTCACAACAAATTGATAATCCATCTCGAAGAGCTAAAGCCTCTGCATCAAGGCTGGACGAAACATGTGAATAAGCAGCAGCAAAAGTAGAGACAATCTAACCCTGAGTGTCCCTGGACAATCCCCCCACCACCAGTTGCACCGGAGCTACGTTTGATCACGATTTATGCCCGGTAAGGGCTACATTTTGTATCTTTTGTCTTTCCTAGGAGGGTTTTGTGCGATTCAATGTAATTTCATGGCTTAATGTAAGCATTTGGATGCATCTCTTTCTGTTCTGATGAATGCATTCCTCTTCCTCTTCCGTATTGTGCATATCGACCTTCCCCTTTATGATGTTTTAAGCGCGCGTGCTTGGGCGAGTAGAGAGCCTCACTACGAGCGTCTGTGTTTAAAGCTTGCTCTGCTTGGTGGGCATGGCCCTAAACAACATGATGTCTGATGTCCACAAATCACTTGTCGTTAAAATAATACCGTGCACTCAATTTCAAAGTAAATACCACACTCACTCACAAAGAAAACTCTTAGATTAAGCGTAGACTGATGAGCACGGGTTGATCTCACGTGGAGGAAGTTTCTTTTATTTTGGTGAAAACTCTTGTATTTTTTAAAGCAAAGTGTTGAGTGAGTTTTTAAAAATAAAATTAAAAGTGCATGAAATTAAATCTATCTAAAGAATATTGAAGGGTCAAGGAACAGAAAATTGGAAGAATATGAAGAAGAAGAGAGAGACAATTGCAAAAATAATGAAACTTGTATTGCTAGGAATTGAAATTACAATGTCTATGAAAATGGAGATGACAACTAATGAAAAATTAAGAAAAGGAAAGGAAGAAATAAAGCCAAGAGATCATGATGAACGCTGCCGTCTTTTCTGTGTCGAGCCTTTGAGTGGATCACACAGCTTTGAAGGAGAACATCGTGGGAAGAAGTGGATGGAGAACGCCGTCGTCCATGCCACGAGCCTTGAAACGTCACCCGCCTTCATGTGCATACCGCCGTGAAAAGGGAGATTGTGGAGAGATCTAGGAGAGATATAGGATGGGAAAAATGTAGAAATTAATGGTGAAAGCAAAACATTGAAGAGGGCTACCTGTCTATGTGAATGGGAAAGAAAGGTTAAGAGGGATGAGGGCGCAAAAGGGAGAGAGGATGAAGAAGAATGCGTGTGTGGAGATGGGAGGCGGCCTTGTCTTGTGAAGGAGAGAAGAGGGCCGGCCTTGGGCTTTGTGAGAAAAAGAAGAAAATTCTAATTTAATCAAAGGTAAAATCTCTTCTTCTCCGATTGATGAGGGCTATTTATAGAGAGATTAAGTTCAATGGTGGGTGGAGATTGCGTTTGATGGAGATGAAGGGCTAGGATTAAAGGAGAAAGAGGTGAGATGGGCCAAGGATGAGAGGTGCGCCCCCATGGTTGCTAGGGTTTTGGGCGCCCTAGGTTGAGAAGAGGCAAGGAAGGGGGCGCCCCCATGGTTTCCTAATGAGGAGGAGATCTCCTCCCTATTTCTTCTCTAGAATTTCTCTCCAAGATAATTCCATAAATATTCTTTCTTATTTCTCCTTTCACACAAATAAGGAATGGCAGCTCCTTTGACTTGGTCAGGGTGGAGGGGGGCGCCCTAGGGCATCCTAGGCCTTGGTCCTGTGACAACTTCGCCCCTAGCCCTTCTAGCAATTGCCTTTGACATCCTGCACACACAATTTGGATTAAACCCATTAAGAATTATTGCATTGTGTCTAAAAACCATAAATGCTTACAATTATGCAATGGGAAATTAATTCTCATGACCCTCAACCTCTTTTCATTGAATAATTAACCACAAATTAAGTTAATTTGCATAAAAGGTCCAATTAATCTGATGTTGAGATTAATTATAAAATACGCATAATTCTTTAATCATGTGCATATGAACTGGTGTGTTTGACATAAATTATCATGAAAAAATGAGCATTCATCACACCCCCCAACTTACTCATTGCTAGTCCCTTAGCAATGCAAATAAATTAAAATTTAGGACCAACAAGAGTTTGTAAAGTTCATACCTTCATATCCAGATCCTCCTTCATAGAATCAACCTAAGATTAGGAATCCGGAAACATTAATGCTTATTAGCCTTAGATTGGAAATTTAAGAACATGACTAAGAATACAACCCAAAGTTCAAGATCACTTGTGCAAGTGTGATACTAAATCCACAGCATAGACAATTGCATCACTCATTTGTCATTCTAGATAGGTGTCCTTAAATCTCTGCACCTCCTAGATCACAGCATTAAGTATAACAACTTTTTGTCTGTCTCAAAATTTTTCTTCACACATGATGCTGCACAACCCTTCACTATTTGACACGAACCTAAATTTTTGCCATAGGAGAAGCAGGCCCGGTTACTAGGATCAAGGACATTTTTCACTGTGTCTTTTTCTTTCTCTTTTCTTTACTTTTTTTTTCAATGTGCTTTTGCACTTTTTTGATTGATAGAACTTGGCAGAAAGTTTTTTCAAAAATATCTCTTTCTTAAGAAATGCAGAGTGTCAGACACTATACCCAAAGTAACAAAAGGCTTATCCCGCTTGTTTCATTAGTGTGCAAAGTGATTTTTTTTCTTTTTTAAAGTGCTAATGAGCTTTAAAGAGATTATTAAATCAGTTTTCCATGACTAAATTGAATAAATTTTTCATCATCCTTCTCCCTAGTCTTTTCTCTTCCAAAATCACTTTCGATGAGAGCATGAATCAAGAAAACTCAATCGGGGATTTCATCATCATTTTTTTTATTTCAATGCACAAATGCAAGACAAAATGATATGCAGACAAAACGATATGTAGGTTGTACTAAATGCAGCAATTTTCGTTCCCTCCCAACCTGAATGACATTGTCCTCAATGGCGTGAGAAAATAATAGTATAATAGAATAATGTAGCAAGAAATACTGTTGAGAAGGAAGGGTACAACCTGATATTCAGGGCAAATCTCTCCATTGTGAGAATGGCAACAACGTCATCTCTTCGGCTCTTACCTGACTACTGAAAAACACACTAAAACAAAACATCAAATAACAAAAATATTGGGTTGCCTCCCAGAAGCGCTGAGTTTTTCATCTTCAGTTAGACGCATGAAAGCTAAAAATTCATTCCGGAGCACACAAGGCAATTGATTCTTTTGACAATAACTGTTCATTTTTCAAGTAAGGTTTTAATCTTTGATCGTTAATAGTGAAAATATGACTATTTTGGGGATTCAAGATTTTCACAGCTTCATGGTCAAATGCTTTGATAATAATAAATGGTCCATCCCATCTGGATTTCAATTTATCTTAGAACAAGCGCAGCCTTGAATTGAAAAGCCAAACCTTCTGATTAGCATGGAATGTTTTTCTGTGAATGTGTTTATCATGAAATGCTTTGGCTTTGGCTTTATAAATCTTTGAATTCTCATAGACTTCATTACGTAGTTCATCCAGTTCATTTAACTAAGGAGCTCTTTGGGATCCAGCCTGAATGTGGTCAAAGTTATCTTGTTTAATGGCCCAATATGCTCTATGCTCTAATTCTACAGGGAGGTGGCAGGCTTTTCCAAAGATGAGACGATATGGTGACATGCCAATGGGCATTTTGAATGCAGTTCTATAGGCCCATAATGCATCATGTAGTCTATCAGACCAATCTTTCCTATCAGGCATAACTGTCTTATGCAAAATGTTCTTGATCTCCTATTGGAAACTTCTACCTGACCACTAGTTTGGGGATGATAGGGGGTGGCGAGCTTATGAGTGATGCCATACTTGCGGAGTAAAGCTCGAAATTGAGAATGTGTGAAATGAGAACCCCCATCACTTATGATAGCCCTAGGATAGCCAAATCTAGAGAAAATGTTTTTCTTTACAAATTTCATTACAACCTTATGATCATTGGTCCTTGTGGCTATAGCTTCAATCCATTTTGAGACATAGTCGACCGCCACCAAGACATATTCATTCCCAAAAGATGGTGGAAACGGTCCCATGAAATATATATCCCAAATATCAAATATTTCGACAACCAGAATGGGATTCAGCGGCATCATATCTCTTTTTAAATTATTGCCCAAAGCTTGGCATCTCATACAAGTTTTTACAAATTCATATGCATCCTTAAATAACGTGGGCCAATAAAATCCACTTTGTAAAACCTTTGCCGCAGTCTTTTTACCTGAGAAGTGTCCCCCACAAGCTAGATTGTGATAGAAATTCTACATAGATTTTTGTTCTTCTTCCTAGATGCACCTTCTGATTATATGATCTTGACCCATATGAAACAACTCTGGTCTTCCCAAAAATAGTGCTTGACCTTTGAAAAGAAGTGATCCTTCTCCTGCTTGGTCCACCCACCTGGAATTTGACCAACAACCAGGTAATTGACAATATGAGCGTACCAGGGGGTTGAGGTATGAGAGACAGCATGAAGATGTTCATCAGGGAAGGAATCAAACATGGGAGCACTTTCTGGAATCACAATCCTGGATAGATGGTCAGCAACCACGTTCTCTAACCCCTTTTTGTCTCTGATTTTCAAATAAAATTCTTGAAGCAGCAAAATCTATCGAATGAAATGGGGTTTAGCATCCTTCTTGGAAAGTAGATACTTACCTTTTGTTTGGTATCGGGATAAAAGTTGAGGAGAATAGGTGTAAGTCATTCTAAGATAATTTATGTCTAGTCTTATTCTCATGTACGTTTGGTACATAAGGGGTGAAATGGGGTTAGAAAAATGGGGATAAGTCATTCCAACAAAAGGTTGGAATGACTTATCCCCGTTTCCAACCTCAAAATTGGGGTTAACCCTATTTCCCTTAACCCAGCTTATCCTCGCCCATTTTAGCCATACCAAACGGAGAATGGGGTTAGAGCGGGGATATCCCCGCTCTAACCCGATACCAAACGGCCCCTTAAGAGCTGAGTGATCGGGATAGACTATAACCTTAGCCCCCAATAGATATGAGCGGAATTTCTCTAGGGCTAAAACAGTAGCTAGCAATTCCTTTTCTGTGGTGGTGTAGTTCATCTGAGCATCAGCAAGGGTGCGACTTGCATAATAGATCACCACAGGATTCTTATCAACTCTTTGACCCAAGATAGCTCCTAGAGCATAATTTGAGGCATCACACATGATCTCAAAGGGCAGCGACCAATCTGGAGAATCAAGAATCGGAGCTTGAGTGAGGGCCGCTTTCAAGGAACAGAATGTCTCTAAGCAAGAATTATCTAGTTGGAAAGGAGTGTCCTTGGCCAGAAGCTGAGTGAGCGGGCGAGCAATGGCAGAGAAGTTGTGAATGAATCTTCTGTAAAAACCAGCGTGGCCAAGAAAGGATCGAATTAGTTTAACTAAAGTAGGAGGGGGAAGATTGGAGATTAAATCCACCTTAGCTTTATCTACTTCTGTCTCGCTTTCAGACATAATGTGGCCTAGCAATATTACTTCTTTAACCATGAAATGGATCTTCTCCCAGCTAAGCACCAGATTCGACTCTATACATCTCTTCAACACCTTTTTTAGATTTTCCAAGCATCCATCAAATGAGTCTCCAAACACTGAGAAGTCATCCATGAAAATTTCCAAAAATTCACCCACCATTTCTGAGAATATTACCATCATACATCTTTGAAAGGTAGCAGGGGCGTTACGGAGCCCGAATGGCATTCTCCTAAAAGCAAACGTGCCATAAAAATATGTAAAGGTGGTCGTCTCTTGATCTTCTGGGTATATAGCAACCTGATTGTATTCAAAATATCCGTTCAAGAAGCAAAAATACTTTTGCCCAGCCAATTTTTCCAAAATCTGATCTACAAAGGGGAGAGGGAAATGATCTTTCTTTGTCATTGAGTTTAATTTTTTGTAATCTATGCAAACTCTCCACCCCGTCTGTAATCTCGTGGGCACCTCTTCTCCTTTCTCCTTTTTAATCACTGTCAGTCCTAACTTCTTTGGCACAACCTGTGTGAGGCTGACCCATTTACTATCAGATATGGGATATATGATCCCGGCATCCAGCCATTTCACCACTTCATTCTTGACCACCTCTTTCATATTTGGATTCAATCTGCATTGCATCTCCCTGTTGGACTTGGCATTATCCTCCAAATAAATGTAATGCATGCAAACATCCAGACTAATCCCTTTTAAGTCCACCACCGACCAACCTATTGCCCCCCTATGCTCCTTAAGAACATCTAAGAGTTTGGATTCTTGAGTAGAAGTAAGGTTGGAGGTAATGATAACAGGCAAGGTGTGAGCAGGACCCAGATAAGCATATTTTAAAAAGTCCGGGAGAGGTTTAAGTTCCAGAGCAGGAGGGTGTTCATGGGATGGTAGGACAGGTTCGGACTGTAATGCAGGAAGTGGCTCTACCCTAGACTAGAGCGCAGAAGAGAGGGGTGAGTCTTGGAGCATGCTACCCTCCTCTAGGGTGTCCTTAACATCATCTAGACTTTCTTCAATCAAATCCTCAAATATATCAATTACATTACATTCTTCCTCTTGGTCTGGGTACTGGGATGCCTTAGAAACATTCAAAGAAACTTTCTCTCCTACAAACGATGTCCATCATTCCCGTGGCATAATTGATGTTGGCCTTAGCTGTAGCTAAAAATGGGCGTCCTAAAATAATAGGTGTATGCTTGAGTTCTGGGACGAGGTCATATCCAAGATTAAGAAATCCATGGGAAAGTAGCATTCATGAACTTTAACTATAACATCCTCCAATAAACCCCTTGGTGTCTTTATAGATCGGTCTGCCAATTGTAGGATTATGGATGTAGGCTTTAGTTCTCCCAGATCAAGCTGCTCATAAATAAAGGTGGAAATATGTTCACACTTGCTCCTAAATCTAGTAATGCCCAATCAAAGGTAACTCCACCTATGTCACATGAGATCAATGGAGCACCAGGATCCTTTAATTTCTTAGGAAGATGATTCATTACAACAGCACTCATGCCCTCAGACAAGCGGATCTTTTGAGTTATTATCTTGTGCTCCCTTTTTGGTGTACAAAGCTCCTTCAGAAATTTTGCATATGCCGGCACATGTTTGATAGCATCCAAAAGTGGTATGTTGATGTTACCTACTTAAACAACTCCATCGGCTCTTCTTGTTGAACCGACTACTTCTTGCTAACTTTTGCCTTTAAAGCATCAGGGAAAGGGACCTTTGGCCTGTACCCTTGGGGATATGTCTCTTCAATTTTTGCTTTACCTTTAATTAGTTCCTTCTTTGACTGCTCTTCTCCTATCTCCTTCATGATTACGAGATCCTCCTCCTCACTATCACTTTCTTCTTGGGCTTCTTGGCCCAAACTACTACCCACATCCTTAGCATTATAGTGATCTTCAAGTACCTTCCTACTCCTAAGGGTTGAAATGGCCTTAACGTTCTCGAATTGAGGACCTATAGGATGGGGAAGTTGAGGTGGGATTGGCTGAGGAAGAAGGGGAGCTTTTTGAGGGAAACTAGGAGGTTGATTTCTCGAGTTAGCCACAAGTTGACTAAGGAGCTGACCTACCTCTCTCCTCATACTAGCTGCGGCTAATTGCCCTATTTGGCCCTCCAACTTAGAAATGGATTATTGCTGAGAGAGAATAAGTTGTTGGAGTTGGTCAAATTTTTCATCAAAATTGACCTGTGGAGGTGGTTGTTGATAAGGAACTTGAGCTTGACTGAATTGGTAAGGATGATATTGTTGATATTGGTTTTGAGAAAATCGGGCCTACGAATGCTGACTTGGAGGTTGATGATGTTGATGTTGATGAAAGGGTGCATAAGAAAAGTTTTGTTGAGACTGAGCTGGAACTTGGAAGGGTTGTTTTTGAATTGGTTGATGTGAGGGATTAGTTTGCTGGGATGATCCTTGCTGATTTTCCAAGAAAATTTTGGGATTTCTCCAGCCTGTATTATAAGTATTGGAATATGGATCATATGCAGGCTTGGAGACACCCTGAGCAGCAAAAATCTATTCTTGGATAAACAGAGGAGTTGGGCCGTTGTAGGGAAATCAGTAATAGTGTGATGTGGGCTTGAGCAAAGGGCACAAACTTCTTGAGTGTTGGAATCTGAGAATGGTTGAGAATGAGAGGCATATGGGAATGAAGGTTCCTGTCTATTCATAGATAGCAACTGATCTAACTTCTGAGCTACCAAGTCAACCTTCTCCATCTTTTACGCCAACATGTCCATTTTATTCAATTTATGTGTAAGAGCATTAATATCCATCCTATTCTCAGACTCTCCTTAGTTCTTAACTTCATAAAGCCTATCCTCTTGGATGGCCCAATCATTCTTTCATAGGATGAAAGCGAGGCATGACTAATAGAATTTTCACATAGCATTTCAAACAAATCATACGCCTCATCCTTGCTTTTGCTCATAAAGGCTCCCCCACAAGATGCATCCACTATTTGACGGTAGTTATCAGCTAAACCCTCATAAAATGCCTGAATTATTTTCCATCTTGACAAACCTTGATGCGGGCACTTCCTTAATAAATCTTTCAATCTATCCCATGCTTCATGGATCTGTTCCGCAGGATTTTGTGTAAATCCAGTGATTGCTAAGAAATTCCTTATGCATTTTAGCCCATGTTTCAATTGATCTACGCAAGGCTCCTAACCAATATTTAACTCTGTCCTTGAGAGAAAATGGGAAGAGAGTTAATCTGAGAGCATCATCAGAGAAGTTCTGGATTTTGACAGTAGAACAAATTTGGAATATCATAGCAGTCACTAATATGCAGTCTGCCTGGAGTTTTACTGGGATGATTATGGTCATTTTGATGGTTTGGGAAATTTGGAAGAGCAGATGTGCTGCCAGGTTTGAAGGTATTCCTTTTAATATAGCTGCCATCAAGAAAAGGATAATTCTTGCTATATCATTGGCATTGGATAGGCTTAAGTTCCACAAGCCCGTATCCTCTACTCATCTTAGAAGTTTGGTGGCTTTTAATCTACACCCTCAGGTTGTTATTAAACAGCCAGTGGCTATTATGTGTCAATTGGCCTCTCAGGGCTATACTCTTCACATAGATGGTGCTTCTAAGGGTAATCCTGGAAAATGTGGGGGAGGAGGGTGTATTAGAGATGATTATGGAAGGCTAGTGATGGCTTTTGCATTCTCATATGGCACGGGCTATAGTCTGTTAGCAGAAATAAGAGCACTCCATGATGGGCTAATGATTGCAAGCCAATGTGGCATAAGACTATCCAAGATATACTCGGATTGTGCAGCTATTGTGGAGGCTGGTAGGAAAGGAGAAGCTCCTAGCTGGATGGCTACACCTTGGTGGAGACAGACCTGTTTGCTTCTAGTGGAAAGTGGCTGTCATCTACAACACATTTTCAGGGAAGGGAATCATGTAGCTGACTCCTTAGCATCATTTGCATGCAATATGTCGAGCAATTCTGTTTTTGTCCGAGAAATGGATCTTCCTCGGGCTGCTAGAGGAGCCCTTAGGGTGGATAGGGCAGGTTTGCCTGATTTTTGGCTTTGACTTATATTGTACTCTTTTAGTGCTCTCTTAGCTTTTGTTGGCTTGTAAAGGCATTATTACAGCCTCCTTGTTTTTCAGGGGCATGCCTCTTAGTTCTTGTACATCCAACTTAAAAAGAAATAAAATTTAGGGCCCTGGTGTAGCCTGGGGGAGTGAGCACATTCTCCCTCTTTGAGGGGGGGGGGGTGCACTCGACCAACTTCTACTCCAGATTGACCGGTGGTTCAATAAATTTTTTTTTGGAGGAACTCATCAAGATGCTTATATGGATCTTCATTTATATTGCCATAGAAGGATGGCAACATCTGAATGGTGCTGGATTTAATCTCATATTGAATTATTTGGCTTTTCGGTGCTTGCATATAGAAGGATTGTTGATATTGATTTGGCATGAAATAATCCTTCATCTGCTTGTGAGCTTCTTGTTGATTATGGTCTGCCATGAGGTTAGGTTGATGATTTGGTCTAGAGTGCACTAACCTCTCAATTTCACTAATGGGCCCTAGCAAGTGTGGATGTAGGGATCTCCTACTGTGCATGCAATGTAATAGGGGACCCCAAGAATGTGTGTTGTTTTTTTGTATTTGTATTTGTATTTTTTTTCAAAGCAATGCAATCAATAAATCAACAACTATATGAATGATGCATGCAAAATGATGGTTTTTTTCCCTAAAGATGAATCGGCACTCACTACCATGTTGGTCCACTGGCCAAGTAAGAGGTGAGGTTGCGGGAGGCTCCCCCTACTTTTGTAGGGACCAAATTAAATAATCACAAACTCGCTTAGGCGTTTGTCACTTAACCTCTAGCCTAGACATCGATTTTTCTAAAGTAACAATAAGTCCCAAAACTCCTTTTTTTTAAAAAAGAAAATTTCTAAGGGAAAACTAACTCCGGTGTACTTCTTGGTACAACCTGCTGAGCGTCCGTGAGGGAATCCACGGGTGCGGGGACTTATGGAGGTCTTGAAAAAGGAGATTTTGATCCAATGAGACGGAGTGCTCAATTGGAGGGTCCTTCCAATTCCAAGAGTGGGTTTGCCTAATTGCCCTTTAGAAGGGAAAAGGCGAGGAAGAGAATGATTATTATTATTTGAATGATGCAAATAAATTAGTAGATAATTAACTAAATAGAACGCTGCATGTAAGAGATGCAATTAGCATGATATCATGATGATTTTTTTTATTTTTGTTTTATGCAAAGAGAGATGAATGTCAAGAAACTAACAACTAAAAGCAATGAATAGCATGCAAATCTACTGGAAAAATAAGGCATAAAGCTATTTTTTTTAGATTTTTGATTTTCTGATTTTTTTGAAATTTATAGGATTTTTTTTGATTTTTTGATAATTTTCAGAACATAACTTTTATCTTCAGATCTGGACCTGCAGCGACGATTCTTTTTTCTGGATTTTTCTGATTATCAGATTTCTACACCTCTACACCTACATTTCTGCCTTTTGTGACAGATTTTCTAACAGATCTTTTTTTTGGATTTTCTGATTTCTACTTCCTTTGGTGACAGATTGTAGCCCTTTCAGCGACGCTTCTTGCAACACTTGATTTTCTGAGATTTTTAGCTCCTAATTTCTACTCTTTTTTTGTAAAATAAAAATAAAATGAGTTAATATTCACATATACACATGAAACACAAGAAATTCCATCCAAAAAGAAATCTATCTTCCCCGGCAACGGTGCCAAAAATTGATGTCCACGAAGCACTTGTAGTTAAAATAATGCTGTGCACTCAATTTCAAAGTAAATACTGCACTCACTCACAAAGAAAACTCTTAGATTAAGCGTAGAGTGATGAGCACGGGTCGATCCCACGAGGAGGAAGTTTCTTTTATTTAGGTGAAAACTCTTATATTTTTTAGAGCAAGGTGTTGAGTGACTTTTTGAAAATAAAATTAAAAGTGCATGAAATTAAATCTATCTAAAAATATTGGAGGGTCAAAGAAGAGAAAATTGGAAGAAGATGAAGAAGAAGAGATAGACAATTGCAAAATGAATGAAACTTGTATTGCTAAGAATTGAAATTACAACGTGTATGAAAATAGAGATGGCAACTAATGAAAACTTAAGAATAAGAAAGGATGAACTAAATCCAAGAGATCATGATGAACGTTGCCGTCTCCTCCGTGCCGAGCCTTTGAGTGGATCACCCCGCTATGAAGGAGAACGTCGTGGGAAGAAGTGGATGGAGAACGCCGTCATCCATGCCACGAGCCTTGGAACGTTACTTGCCTTGATGTGCATGCCACAGTGAAAAGGGAGATTGTGGAGAGATCTAGGAGAGATATAGGATGGGAAAAATGCAGAAATTAATGGGAAAAAATGCAGAAATTAATGGTGAAAGCAAAACATTAAAGAGGGCTACCTATCTATGTGAAAGGGAAAGAAAGGTTGAGAGAGATGTGGGCGCAAGAGGGAGAGAGGGTGAAGAAGAAGGTGTGTGTGGAGATGGGGGGCGGCCTTGGCTTGTGAAGGAGAAAGGAGGTGGCCTTGGGCTTTCGGAGAAAAAGAAGAAAATTCTAATTTAATCAAAGGCAAAATCTCCTCTTCTCTAATTGATGAGGGCTATTTATAGAGGGATTAAGTTCAATAGAAGGTGGAGATTACGTTTGATGGAGATGAAGGGCTAGGATTAAAGGAGAAAGAGGTGAGATGGGCCAAGGATGAGAGGTGCGCCCCCACGATGGCTAGGGTTTTGGGCGCCCTAGGTTGAGAAGAGGCAAGGAAGGGGGCGCCCCCCATGGGTTTCCTAATGAGGAGGAGATCTCCTCCCTATTTCTTCTCCTAGAATTTCTCTCCAAGATAATTCCATAAATATTCTTTCTTATTTCTCCTTTCACACAAATAAGGAATGGTGGCTTCTTTGACTTGGTCAAGGTGGAGGGGGGCACCCTAGGGCATCCCGGGCCTTGGTCCTATGAGAACTTCGCCCCTGGCCCTTCTAACAATTGCCTTTGACGTCCTACACACACAATTTGAATTAAATCCATTAAGAATTATTTCTTTGTGCACAAAAACCATAAATACTTACAATTATGCAATGGAAAATTAATTCTCACGACCCTCAACCTCTTTTCATTGAATAATTAACCACAAATTAAGTTAATTTGCATGAAAGGTCCAATTAATGTGAGGTTGAGATTAACTGTAAAATATGCATAATTGTTTAATCATGTGCATTTGAAATGGTGTGTTTGACATAAATTATCATGAAAGAATGAGCATTCATCAATGTCTAAATCCCTGCTCCTCCCCATCTATCTCGAGCCTTGAAACTGTATGTGTCGTTTTCCCCTTTCTCTGGGTCGTTTCAAGAGCCACCCATGGAGGGGCCATATGTCCCTCATTTTCCTTCCTCCGTAGTCCATAAGTGAGAGAAAAATCTTCAGGAATCTGGGTCTTACAACCCATAAGGTTATTTTTTTCCTGGCTTCTCATCGCGCAATCTATATAGAGTATTCTGATACTTTGTATTTCCCTCCAAATTATAGTGATACAACAGCCTTTGAACTGATACAACAGCCCTCGTTGCTCCCATTTCTCCCTTTAGAAAGTGAACCGGCAACCCCTTCTATGAGTGATACGACACCATAAATGCCCCCTGAACCGATTGCTTCCTTTTTTTCTTTTCCCTGTTATGATTTGGCACCATAAATACAATATTTCCCTCCCTCTAATGAGTAAAACGATAGCCCCCCATTTTCTCCTTTATTGAGTGAACCGGAAGCCCTATTTTCCCCCTTTAGAGAGTGAATTGATAGCCCCAGTTTCTCCCTTTAGAAGAGGAAACTGCATCCCCTTTTCTTTTTCCTTCAACCTTGATAGGGCAGCACCCCCCTAGTGAATCGGCAAGGCTTCAACAGATACTTTGTAAAGCCTTTTTTATTGTCATCACTATTCACTTAAACACGCTAATTGCTTCATCGGGCGTCCGTTTGACCCCGTACCACCACCCCACTCATCCCAAGGATAGAGTCAATGATCGCCAGCGTCCTAACCTGAGGGGAGGTTCTCCGGGCTACGGGATAGCCAAATATCGGCGATAAAGTGGGCATTAATAAATAATAACTTTTAACTATTCATCTGAAGCCCAATAAGGATAAAGTTTGATTTTCTTTGATTTAATCACAACCCAATGCTCCTTAGCTCTATTTAAAGCATTTGTGCAATTTCGATCCTCTAGTAAGCTGGCCTTCGAGGATACAATATAGTTGATGACTGCAGATGTTGGCGCTTTGTGCACATTCGGTCAATTAAGGGACCATCTCGGACTCTCCGTGGATGAGAACCCATACTTTCAACCCCAAAATGTCTCGGGTCTAGGGGAGATGCTGCCGAAATTTTACCAAGACCATAGGCTGATAAATAAAAGGAATAACCAATAATAATAATAATAATAAAGAAAGAAAAAGAAGAAATGAGAAAACTTCATAAAAAAGAAATGCACAACAAAAGAAATATTACAAAACAAAATAAAAAATATAATACGATAAAATAAAAACAATAAAAATTAATAATGTAAAGAAATCAAAACAACAAAAAAATATAATAAAAAATCAAAACAACAAATGAATGAAAAGAATGGAAAAGAAAAAAAAATAAAAAGAAGAAGAAGAAGGGATATCAACACAATAAAAAAGGAGAAAACAAAACAAATAACAACAAAAAAAGTAAAAAACAAGCAGACAAACAAAACAACAACAAAAATATATAATAAAATCTAAACAACAAAAAATTATAATCAGACCAAAATAGCTAAAACATGTATATAATAGAATATAAAATTTAATAATAAATAATAATATGACAAGAGTGAAATAAATAATAATAATTGCATGACAAAAAAAGGGGAAAGGGGTGATCCGACACACTTCTTTTACCTTTTATCCATTGATCTGGCGTAACACTGTGCACTCCCCTCTTCTTGCCCTTCTAATCTGGCAGCCTCTCCTCATTTCCCTTTAACTCCATGATCCGGCAGCCTAGACCCCCATGGATCGGCAACCTAAACCCCCTTTCTTCTATGTTTTCTGATGTTGTGATCTGGCAAGATATATAAACCCATTTTTTATTGTTATCACTATTCACTTAAACGTAATAATCGCTTCATCGGGTGTCCGTTTGACCTTGCCTGCCGTCCTACTCGCCCCAGGGCTCAAGCTAGTGACTCCCTACGTCCCGTCCTCAGAAGGGGCTCTCTAGGCTGCCAGATGGCCGGATATCAGTGAAAAAGTGAGCATTAATGAATAGTAACATTTAACTATTCATTTTGGGCACATTAAGGGCTAAATTTTGTTAATTTCATACCGGGTTCTTTTTGTCATTTATGTTACTATCATGCACTGGGCTTCGCTCAATGCTGTACTGCCTTGGCTGGAACCCTTGGGATTGCCCCTTTGCGGTCATTTAGCCCGATCCGACGCCCTTGAGTTATGAATAAAAGGAATATAAATAAGCCCTATCGTGAGCATAGTTTGCACCTACGAGTTTACCCCGCCATGGCCATGACCTAACCTCGCTTCTAGGCCGATAACCCCTTGGGTTGGACCTACTCTTGCTGGGTTTTGTCTCCTTTTCCCACTATTAAATCGCGCTGGATCATAGGCAAACATCAGCACATGGGATTTCCCATGGCTTTGCTGCATTTTCAGCGTAAATTAGTCGCAGATCGATGTCTGAATAAGTTTTCTACGATGCTCCTTAACCCCAGACTCAATGGCCGGAGGCTACGCCGGTTTGCCTTTGAACCTACATGCATATTCAACGGTGTCAACATTGGGTCGAATGATTTGTGCAGACGTGATCGAGAAGCTCCTCGGATGATCTGAATCTTCAGGTAGGTTAGCACTCAGGGTTACTACATTCGATATGGGCCTGGGTGCTGCCGTTTCATGCACACTTGGACTATTAATGGGCCGTCTTAGACTTCTATAGATGAGCACCCGCTACGTCCCCCCGACATACTCCGAGATAGGGGGAGATGCTACCAAAATTTTGATTTTCATCGCTTGAATCACAATAAAAACAAAAGAAACATAATAAAATCAAAATAAGAAGAAAACATAAATAATGTAACAAAATCAAAGCAACAAAAAATATATAACAAAACCAAAGCAAAAAATGAAATTAAATCAAATCCAAAAAAATGTAATAAGATCGAGACAATAAAAAATATATGAATAATGTAACAAAATAATACCAACAATAATAAAATAAAAAAAGAAATCAAAGCAAAAAAAATCATGATAAAATTTAAATAACAAAATACAATAAGATCACAACAACCAAAAATAAAAATATAAAACATTTGATAATAAAAGAATAATGATAATGATAATAAAGAAATAGTTACGAGCGGCACTAGGTTTCTTCCTCGCCGAATCAACAAGGTCTCGTAATGAACAATTTTTATTCCTCGTCGCAAATAAAAAATATATATTCTGCATTCCCATGCATGCATTAATACAAATTTCAGGCCATTGGGCCCTTTCTCACGGCGATTAATCAAGAGTTTTCTCCCTCTAGAGAGATGTAATTAACTCCGTCGCCTTTATAGCACGGCGAGTTTAGGTCCCAACTAAATATCCAGTATCATCTGGTCAGTCAGACGGTGCACACACATCAACGCCTCCAAGCCTTTCAGAATTTGGTGTTTGAATAAATTGTAACCTCGTGACAGGTACACCTGTGCATAAAATAAAATAAATGAATAATAAATAAAAAAATAAATATGAGAAAATATCCCATAGGAAGGCGCCATTTAAGAATTAGCGACCTTATGGAAAGGCACTATTTTGTGAAATTTTAGAATTTAAAATACATTTTCAATTAGCATCACCTTGGCAGACGTTATTTTCTGGGACTGAACATATTTCTTGGAAATTGATAATTAAAATAGTGCCTTTGGAGCAGACGCCATTTAGGATATAGCGCCCTCTCAGATGGATGCCATTTTAAACAACATGCCCTTTTAAGTAGTAAAATCATAGGAATTTAGGGAAATAGCTCCTTCTATTTCTGTCGCCATTTTAAACAGTACGCGCGTTTAAGGAACATAATCACAAGAATTGGGAGATTTCATTCTAGAGAACACAAATCTTGGCTCAACTACAGAAAGGAATTTTTAGTCATTGGAAATTAATCAATTACATTAAGATTGAGCCATTTTGGGCCTTAATTCCCTGTGTGCCATTACATAAGATTTCCATTGGACTCAGTCTTCTTCAGTATGTCAATAGGCCGCCGAGGAGCATTGATCTGCCATATCGCCTTGATTGTCTTTGCCTTTTCTTCATCACCGTTGGTGCCCAAATCCCTTATTTTGATGGGCAGAGGGTGAGATGCTTCTTCAAACCTATGGCAAGGAAGGTCGAGTTGTGAGATGCATTGGCGTGTATTGTAGAGGACGAACTCGGTTGCCCCAATCATCCGAAGCTCTACACCGGAAGAGATCCTAGTGTGGAGATCTTGAGATAGTGATGCGGGACGGACACGCGACCTGGGACTCTAGCTCGCGATAGTCCCTAAGCGAGGGAAGACGTGGGACCGGGCGCGGTTGAGAAACCGGCCGTGAGTCTCGGGTATTGGCCTTTTCGCGTGTACTCGGATCGAGTCACGGGACGGTCACACTAACTCTCTCTCGCAGCAGTGATAGCAATATATAGCGAGCTAATTAACCTATCACATGCTCTCTAGCAGCGGCATTCAAAAATATACGCGATAAGTAAATGCGATAAAGAGAGTGGTGAAGGTACCTCCACGCTCCTGGCGTGGAGAAGACGATCCCAGCCAGTTACGGTAACTCCCGGTAACAACAGTAAAATTTAGTTACAATAGTGAAATCTATTGGCCACTCCACGCAGGGAGGTAAAGGGCTACAAGTGTGGCCCGGGAGGACCGACCCTGGGTTGACGGGCTGTAATCTGGAGGTGCGTACGGCACGAACTCGGCCTGTTGGTCCGACTCGGTCCTGCGCTGACTCGGTACTGCGCCGACTCGGTTCTGACTCGCTGGATAGCAAGGCACGGATTCCAAAGGAACGGCACCCTCCTGAGGTCTTCTAAAGGTGCCGCTTGGCTGGGACGGCGGCGGGATGTCCCTGATCGACTCCCTGAAGTGGCGGTTCCAGAAGTTGACTTTTGATAATTTTACACGAATTATTCCCGGACTGCAATTTCAGACCTACACAGGGAACAGATCTGCACGTCTCGGCGGTAGGAATTATGTGGCTCAGATCTGGAAGCCGATCGAGGTGTGGCTGGTACCGTTGGAAAGAGCAGTCAAAGAACTACAACATATATCTTTCACAGCTCCATCCACCGAATGGATTGAAGATGAGAATGACTGTAACACTGTTTTGTGTTCTGACCCAGATTGACAGACACACAGGGCAGACTGTATTTTTCCTGAGACTGACCTTTGACCGAAGGGGAAATGATTTTTCTAGACTCCACGAAAATTATGGTGGAAGGGGGTATATGTGAGGAACATTGAGGAATTTTTGTGATATTTTTGGAAATTTATAAGTGGATGGGAAAAATACAACAAGGTGACTCTATCCCGTAGATCTGCAGAATGGCAGATTATAGGGGGGAGAACAATAAATGCGGGAAAAATACCAAATGAAGTACAAATGACACAAAATTTGAACTGGAGGTTAGGGGAGATGGACAGAACAAACCCTCAAAATTAGGGCTCAATCAGACACCAAGAACCAGAGATAAAAATCCAGAGATGAGCTTCTATCTTGATGTAGACAGAATCCGGCAATGGTGGCGGCGACGCGACGGCGGTGTGATGGCGGCGGCGGCAGAAATGAAACTCAGAGGGGCTAAAGAGAATGGGCTTCATACCCTAGAGGGCTGGAGGAGGAAGAAGAACCAGGGAGAGAGGGAGAGGGGCGCACCCTTCCTTGGAGCAAATGCTAATTTTTCACTTCATTAATTCTACATAAAATAGAAATACATGGTATTTATAGAAAAGTAAAAAAGACCTTAACTACCCTTAGATCTAGGGTTAGGAGGGGTACCTAAGGGATAGAGCTAATTAGTTCTAATAGGTTTTTTACAAAAATCAAAAATCCCATAAAAAGGGGGGGGGGCGCCCCCTTGACCAAGGGACAAGGTAGGTAGCCTCGTTTTGAAATTTTCAACCACTTGTCTCCCATGTGTCCGATTGACCTTCTAGATGCCACATAGGACTTTGACCAGCCCCACATGGACCCATATGGCTTATGTGAACCAATGGGGAAGGAGTGAGGGCCCCCTTGCTGGACCTACTGATAATTTGCACAAAAACCCAAAGAATCCAGGGGAATGACAAAGTGGCTTATAAAGCCTTACAATTGTGTACATACTTTCCCATGGATATAAAAGCAAACTAAAAGGACACAAGTGTAAAATAAAATTAGTGTTTGGCGTCGATTCCCATCAACTCTCCCCGGGTGGGAAGAACTTGACCCCGTCGAGTAAGGGGTACGGCTGCTCGAGTAGCTCCGGCAGATCTGTCACCGAACCTGGAAGCACGGAGTACGCTCCACTCCAAGTAATCGACACCTGCTCATCCCGTATAGATTCGATATGCGCACACTGCCATGGGAATGAGGCTAGAGGTGGACACTTCGGGGTGGGGTCACTCTCAAATGAGGGAGGCGGCTCAAAGACTCATTAGGAATCACCGCGGGTCCCTTATGTGACTAGGTCCGATATGTGGAGTAGAACCGATCCCAAAGTCCGAAAAGTCTCATACTCGAAAGGGACTAACAATGTGAGCGCACAAAATCGACTCGACTCAACGTATGCACAGACACACAATGCACTCAACAAACAAATCGGACGAAACAAAGACTCACACATACCCTAAACAAACCTAATGTTAGTCCGACCCGTACGTGTGTGACGGCGGACCAGGACACCCGAATATGTGCCATGCATGCATGTTATGCAACCAGTGGTTGGTATCATAGGGAACACCTAGACATCCAAGTATGACCCAATCATGCATGGACGGCCCTTTGGATTTGGGAGACTTGAGAGGGCTAGGAGAACTGGGTATGGGTGTATCGAGAACGGGCTTGGTGGGTATAGACGACCCGACCCGTAGGGAAGGGGTGTGGTAGTGGACTCCCTCGAAGAATTGAAGTATATATGGTGGGTCAAGTGGCCCACTAGGGAATGGGTCAAAGGGATCAAAGAAGGTATGACCCCTTGTGGTGGGTTCCCACAAGTCACAGTCCCATGTATGGAAGTCTTGAAGGTGTGTATGGTCACCTTCATACATTGTGGTAGGTGGGATGGTGAGCATATGTAGGATGTATGGTTCCTCCCTTGGGTAAAAGGGTATGAAGTCGGGCTCGGCCGACATAGGGAGGAATAGAAGAATTTCTGTGGTGACACAACCCACGGTGCACACGGAGATAATGGACCCTAAAGCCGGATGGGTGAAGCTAAGACTAGTGGGTTGGTCGAAGCTTCGGGCCAAGGAGTGCGTCAACTGCCATTGCGAGTCTAATCCCGTAACAAGGTCATCCAATATATCAACATGGTGACTAGATCGGAATGTAGTGTGGAAGGAGTTGACAGGCACTAGAGGTAAGGTGGGGTCCATGGTTGGGTAAGGAGGTGGGACCAAGCCATCCCTGAGCCAACTAAGAAGCGGCTCGACGATAAAAAACGTACCCGTTAGAAACACGGGTGGCTCGGGCTTGGGTGGCTCCAAATAAGATAGTTCCGAATAAAGTTCGGAGGTAGAAATTGGCGATGGAGCACTCACGGGTGGTGAAGGAGCATGTGTCCTTTCTATCCTTTCCAACCAATCCGAAAGTATTTTCTTGATTTTATCTAAGGTGCGGGTTGGAGTAGGGGCCTCGGGGTGGACTCGCTTCTCATCTCTTGGCCCGAATGCGGACCTAGACTCGACTATAAGTGGGGCTTCCACTTGGTTGGAGGCGATTGGGTGGGATTGGATGGAGGTGCCAAGGGGTGGTTGGTTGGAGGCGATAGGGAGGGCCACTTGATTGGGGTTGCTTTGGTGGACTTGGATGGAGGTGAAGGGGCGGGGTTGGTTGGAAGTGTGGCCCACTTGATTGGGGGTGAGTTGGTGGGGTTGGCTAGTGGTATGACCCCCGTGGTTGGAGGTAGGTGGACGGGGAAGGTAGACCATCCTAAGCGCTCTCTTCATATCCCACCATGACTCGATGGGCCTTAGCCTCCTATCTTCCCAGAAGTACTTGATGTCCCTCCATGTTTCGGCGGCTTCATAGAAAAGTCACCTTTTGGCAAAGTCGACTTGCGCGGGACCGGACATAAGGTAACACTCAAAGTAGTCATCCATAATGGCTTCCCACTCTAGGTAGTCACTTGGGTTTTCGGAGCCATAGAAGTCCCGGGCTACGGGCCTACGTGGGTGGTCCGGGTGGTTCTCCCATCTTAGATAGTATCGCCACCATGCAGAAGATGCGGCCCCTTGGTCATCCATGGGACAGGGGGACACTAGTGGATGGACATGCCGACACTTGGACAAGACACTAGATTGACTATGCAAGGTTGGAATGCATGCACACTAAGGACCCTAGACGTAAACCAAGACTCGGTACGTGGCGGAGTTAATCGATCAGAAGATCACTCGCGCAAGTGTGCGGCCTTCCCGATAGGCGTAGCCTAAAGTTCGGACAACACCTTTTGATATACCGATTAATGGTATGCAGATGTGACACTTAGACCGACTTAGACAATGACTAGACGTAAATGACACTTTTTTTTATTTTAAACACCCTTGACTCAACCTGGATCTGATACCAAACTGATGCGGGATGGACACGCGACCTGGGACTCTAGCTCGTGATCGTCCCTAAGCTAGGGAAGACGTGGGATCAGGCGCGGTTGAGAAACCGGCCGTGAGTCTCGGGTATCGGCCTTTCCGCGTGTACTTGAATCGAGTCACGGGACAGTCGCACTAACTCTCTCTCGCAGCGGTGATAGCAATATATAGCGAGCTAATTAACTTATCACATGCTCTCTAGCAGCGGCATTCAAAAATATACGCGATAAGCAATTGCGATAAAGAGAGTGGCGAAGGTACCTTGATGTGACACAACCTTGGATTTAAGCAAGCAAGCACATATGCAACCGAATCGGGCCAATTTGGGCCGCCGCTCTCTCGTCGCTCACCCAAGCCCGAGGTAACTTGGCAATGCCAAGGTGAGGTTGAGGGGTTGGTCCCTTGCTGGTAGAGGGCCAGCAAGGCCAAGATTTGATTCCCAATGGATTTGGAAGCCCAATTCAATGGGGCCGACGAAGTGCCAAAGGCACCGGTTGCAATTTCCCACGGTGATCACTCAAGTTTATGGGGCTTGAGGATCGGGCTCTCACTCGCCTAACCAGCGGAATTTAAGAACTAATATTGAATGCCAAGCACTAAGTAGAGCGAGGTTAGAACACTTACTCAACCGGTTTGAAGAAACCGGTCCCGATCGGAGACGAGGGCGAGCGGGGAGGCGGTGGGTCCCCACACGCCGCGGTGGTGAAGCTTGACCTGATCAAACCGATTACAACACTACGCCTCTCGCAGGAGGGGGATCTTGGGGTGGGGTTAATGTGAATACAACAATACTACCTCCACGTAGGGAGGGGCCTTCAGCCGGCTAAGCAGGATGGGGAAATTAAAGCAAAGAACGACGACTAAGTGTGGATGCCGAATCTGCCGGTTGTCTGCTAACAGGGACAGTGGGTCCGTATTGTTGCTGTAGATCCCACTCACGAATTTTGCTGATGGCGAGACTGGCGGTGAAAGCTTCATAACAGGGAGGGGGATGACTCTGAATTTCTTCAATTTCTTCTGGAACCGTTTCTGGTCGTGGCGGGAGCTTGAACAGGACCACTGTATCTCGGACTATCAGCGGCAGGTCACCAACAATAGGATGCAGAAGCTGTCCTGGCCGCTCCCGAGCTCCAAATTTGATGCCGTCAGCGCCGTTAGAACCGTGGCTGAGTCCTCTTCACAGCAAAACTGACGGGGAATCCAAAAGGTGTCGGAGAAGACCTGGAGGCTCTGAACAAGGATGACTGGTCGGTGTAGACTGTGGGGAAGCAGATCCGTGCAGCAGAGGGAGAAAATTAACAACTTCTGCTACGGGATGCCGAATGGAGTTCTGCTTCTTGATTCTGAAAGTAGACAGGCTGATGAAGAACTTTGAAGAAACACTTGAGGACTGATTCCTTCAGGATTCATCGTGGCAGAGCTTCTAATCCGGCTCAGGTCCTCAGCCGAGGCAGAACTGTATAGTTGTGGGAGAATGGACCTCCTGGACGGCTCAGAGATCGGAAGAAGATGAAACCACTTCTGTTGCGAAGGAGACTGGTAGGCGCTTCCGACGATGGCTCTTGGGTCTTCAAACTCGTCCGGAGGAAGTTGTGGTGGCCGCTGCAAGTTACTGCTCTTCTGTAGATCTTCAGTTGAGAGCTGTAGGTTGAAGATGATGGGGGGGAATGGGGTATATGGGAGGGGAAATGGGGGTGGATGAGTGTGGGGAAAGCCCGGGCTGTGAGGGGGTCTAGGAGGGGGTGTTCTAAGGTGGGGGAAGGGAAGAATGGGGTCTGGAAGGGGGTCTAACAGGTGGTGGGAGGAGGAGCTACGAATTTGGGAAGGTGGGTGAGAGGAGAAGGTGAGGGGGGGCACAAGTGAGTGGAGGGAAGGGTGGATTTCAAATTCAAATATGCTTTGGAAGTTGTGGGGTTGTGTGGGGAAGGGGTTGATTGTGTTGAAATGGGGAAAGTGGTGTTGAAATGTGGAAGATGGTGTTGGAATGGTGAAGGATCTCCTTGGGACTAGGGGGGTGGAGTAATGGAGGCCATGGGGAAGTGGAGGGCTTTAATGATGGTAGGTGGGGGTTGAGGAGGTTGGGAAGGGAGGAGAGAGAAGAAAATTTGAAATTGGGTGTTGAGGAGAGAGAAAGTGGAGTGAAAAAGAGGTATTAAGAGAGGGAAGGGTGGGGAATCTCTCCCCTAGGGTTTCTCACCCAAAAAATGTTGGAATCACTCCACTAAACTAAGCTTTGGACTCTCAAATGGCATTTTTCATTGATTGATTCATTAAGTTGAAATGGGGGAAATGGGGTCCTATATATAGGAAACCCACATTTCTACAAAAGACCCTGACAAAGGACTCATTGACAAATAACCGACGGGGTAGGGGAGCTCATTGGGCCAAGCCCGAAGAAATGGGCCCAATTAGCACATTACACATTCTAATGACACTCAAACATAGGAAAATAAATGCTAGACCTAGGAACATGACTCAAATAAAATGCGAATTACATCAAATGACTCAAATAAAAATTACATAGGACTCAGAATTAAATGACTAGATCATGCCGGATGCAACTGGGGCGTGGAGATGAACTGTGAACGTGGGCATGGTGGTGATGTCCCCATCATACTCCCGGGGTGCGGAGAACTCGACTCTGTCGAGTAAGTGTCCTTCCCTCCTTGGAGGGTGTATAAGTGGTACCATCCTCAAGTCTTCCGAACGAGACCGTTCCATCCACCGGTCGAGATAGCGCTCATATACCTTGCTCCGAGTGGTAGTGACTTGTTCATTCAATATTTGTTCAATTTGTTCACGCTGGGATCTCTTGGCTGGTGGTTTATTAACATGGGTGGGTGCTCTCTCAAGGGACGAAGTAGGCTCAATCTCCTTACTAGGTACCACCGTGGGTCCCTTATAAGGCACTAGGTCGGTAACATTGAATGTGAGACTTATTCCATACTCCTTAGGGAGATCTAACTCGTAGGCATTTGCACCTATGCGCCTCAAGACCTGGAAGGGACCAGCCCCACGTGGCCTCAGTTTAAAGTCAGCTCCCGGGGAGAGCCTCCTCGTCCTTACCATCACAAAGTCACCCACATGGAATTCTTGGTGACGCCGATGAGAGTCGGCCAGCCTTTTATAAGCCTCATTCTTCTTGCTAATGTGCTTGCAAAGGTTATCATGCAATTTTGTGAGTGCTGACCTTCTAGTGGTTATGGGTGGACCTGGACAACCATAGATGGACCTATCATGCCATGATGCCATATGGACCTTGATGAATCTTGGTGGGCCGGGGCAACCATATGTGAATCTATCATGCAAAGTGGTGATGTATGTCGGGGGACCCGGACATCCGTAGATGCCTTTGATATGCTTAAGACCCATGATGAATGAAGGTGGACCAATACATCCAAATACGGTCCACTTATGCTTCCTTCTTGATATGTGGGTGGTGTGAATGCATGTACCCGTCTTATGAATCATGTCAAGTGGTGTTGTATGCCAAGACTTATGCACTCTCGTGACATAAATGTCTCCTATGTGTGGGCTTTTGGACTTCCATTGAAATGGGTCAAAGGGGTCTAGAAAGGTGGATATCATGAAATGGGGCACTTCCTCGATCCCTAGGTGAATACCACCCAAAGTCATGGCTCCCGTGGTTTAACCCGGGTCTGGGATGGGGCGGATTGGATCAAACATGGTGGGTTGGGGTAGGGAAAGGTATTTGTTGGTTAAGGTGGTTGGGTCACACGGGTTCCTTGACTCCCATTGGAATGGATCATAGGGATCATAAAATAGATTACCAAGGGGGAGGAGCTCTATGTCTTCAAGGTCCTCTAAAGGAGCTAAGTCATTCCTCTCCATGATAATTGGGCCAAGGTTCTTGGTGAGTGGGTCGGCCATGAGGGGAGGGCTTGGCTTTCTACACGATATAAGAAGCTCCAAATTGAGGAGAAGGTCGGGCTCCTCCGGTGTGGGGAGGAATAGTAGGAGGTCACTAGTATAGCAACCAACTGTGCAAACCGAGGTGATAGACCCTATGCATTGGTGTAGGAGGTCAAGGCTCCTAGGTTGTTCGGCCATAGGGGTCAACATGCTAGTGAACTCAATTTGCCATGCTAAGCCCTTAAGAAGATCCTCTAAGGTTTCCACTTGGTAGGATGTTTGGATTATGGTGTGATAGGAGGAGAAGGGTACAATGGGAAGGTTTTGCTCTATGGGTGGGTAAACATAGGACATGATGGGATGAAGTGGTCTCTCCTTTAGCCATCTAGCTAGGGGCCCATCTATGATTATGGTGCTATTTGTGAAGGCTTGTGGCTCTTGGGGGTCCAAGCTAGGGGACATTTGTGATTCTTCCTCACCATGGATATGAACTTGGGTTTCCTCAAGGATGGGGGTGGGTTCCGGACTAGCATCTACTCCCATGTGGATGGTTGTGGTCTCCTTTCTCAAGGGAATGGGAAGGTCTATTGGGGGTGGGGTGATGATGGTTGGTGCATGGTGCACCCGGGGTGGTGAACAAGGGCGGGATTCCCGCGGGTGGGAGAATACAAGGTTGTTAAATTTAAAGGTTCCCGAAAGGTGTGGCGGATGCACAAGGCAAGTCCGACGTGATGGGTCGATGTCGGCATTCCTTTCATCTAACCATTTCTTTCCTAGGATTATACATGGACCCGCCAATGTTCCCTCTTGACACCAAGCTCCATCCAAATACTTAGTCTTCCCGAACCATTTATGGAATTCAATAAAGACTTGGTCTCCATTGTGCACAATTTGTCCGGTCCTACAAAGAGAGGCAATGATATCGGGGGACACCCAATTTTCAGATTCTAGGTCAATGAAATCAATTTCTACGGGCTCTCCATTAGGTAAGCATGCATGGGATATGATTGGGAGAGGGGCCATGATGATCGGGGGGATCAATGCAAGGGTTGGATTGATGATGATTCTAATGCAAGCATGCCCTAGGACTTGACTTGATAGAGACAAGTCAATGACTTGCTCTGATACCAATTGATGTGACACAACCTTGGATTTAAGCAAGCAAGCACATATGCAACCGAGTCGGGCCAATTTGGGCCGCAGCTCTCTCGTCGCTCACCCAAGCCCGGGGTAACTTGGCAATGCCAAGGTGAGGTTGAGGGGTTGGTCCCTTGCTGGTAGAGGGCCAGCAAGGCCAAGATTTGATTCCCAATGGATTTGGAAGCCCAATTCAATGGGGCCGACGAAGTGCCAAAGGCACCGGTTGCAATTTCCCACGGTGATCACTCAAGTTTATGGGGCTTGAGGATCGGGCTCTCACTCGCCTAACCAGCGGAATTTAATAACTAATATTGAATGCCAAGCACTAAGTAGAGCGAGGTTAGAACACTTACTCAACCGGTTTGAAGAAACCGGTCCCGATCAGAGACGAGGGCGAGCGGGGAGGCGGTGGGTCCCCACACGCCGCGGCGGTGAAGCTTGACCTAATCAAACCGATTACAATACTACGCCTCTCGCAGGAGGGGGATCTTGGGGTGGGGTTAATGTGAATACAACAATACTACCTCCACGTAGGGAGGGGCCTTCAGCCGGCCAAGCGGGATGGGGAAATTAAAGCAAAGAACGACGACTAAGTGTGGATGCCGAATCTGCCGGTTGTCTGCTAATAGGGACAGTGAGTCCGTATTGTTGCTGTAGATCCCACTCATGAATTTTGCTGATGGCGAGACTGGCGGTGAAAGCTTCATAACAGGGAGGGGGATGCCTCTGAATTTCTTCAATTTCTTCTGGAACCGTTTCTGGTCGTGGCGGGAGCTTGAACAGGACCACTGTATCTCGGACTATCAGGGGCAGGTCACCAACAGTAGGATGCAGAGGCTGTCCTGGCCGCTCCCGAGCTCCAAATTTGATGCCGTCAGCGCCGTTAGAACCGTGGCTGAGTCCTCTTCACAGCAAAACTGACGGGGAATCCAAAAGGTGTCGGAGAAGACCTGAAGGCTCTGAACAAGGATGACTGGTCGGTGTAGACTGTGGGGAAGCAGATCCGTGCAGCAGAGGGAGAAAATTAACAACTTCTGTTACGGGATGCCGAATGGAGTTCCGCTTCTTGATTCGGAAAGTAGACAGGCTGATGAAGAACTTTGAAGAAACACTTGAGGACTGATTCCTTCAGGATTCATCGTGGCAGAGCTTCTAATCCGGCTCAGGTCCTCAGCCGAGGCAGAACTGTGCAGTTGTGGGAGAATGGACCTCCTGGATGGCTCAGAGATCGGAAGAAGATGAAACCACTTCTGTTGCGAAGGAGACTGGTAGGCGCTTTCGACGATGGCTCTTGGGTCTTCAAACTCGTCCGGAGGAAGTTGTGGTGGCCGCTGCAAGTTACTGCTCTTCTGTAGATCTTCAGTTGAGAGCTGTAGGTTGAAGATGATGGGGGGGAATGGGGTATATGGGAGGGGAAATGGGGGTGGATGAGTGTGGGGAAAGCCCGGGCTGTGAGGGGGTCTAGGAGGGGGTGTTCTAAGGTGGGGGAAGGGAAGAATGGGGTCTGGAAGGGGGTCTAACAGGTGGTGGGAGGAGGAGCTACGAATTTGGGAAGGTGGGTGAGAGGAGAAGGTGAGGGGGGGCACAAGTGAGTGGAGGGAAGGGTGGATTTCAAATTCAAATATGCTTTGGAAGTTGTGGGGTTGTGTGGGGAAGGGGTTGATTGTGTTGGAATGGGGAAAGTGGTGTTGAAATGTGGAAGATGGTGTTGGAATGGTGAAGGATCTCCTTGGGACTAGGGGGGTGGAGTAATGGAGGCCATGGGGAAGTTGAGGGCTTTAATGATGGTAGGTGGGGGTTGAGGAGGTTGGGAAGGGAGGAGAGAGAAGAAAATTCGAAATTGGGTGTCGAGGAGAGAGAAAGTGGAGTGAAAAAGAGGGATTAAGAGAGGGAAGGGTGGGGAATCTCTCCCCTAGGGTTTCTCACCCAAAAAATGTTGGAATCAGTCCACTAAACTAAGCTTTGGACTCTCAAATGGCATTTTTCATTGATTGATTCATTAAGTTGAAATGGGGGAAATGGGGTCCTATATATAGGAAACCCACATTTCTACAAAAGACCCTTACAAAGGACTCATTGACAAATAACCGAAGGGGTAGGGGAGCTCATTGGGCCAAGCCCGAAGAAATGGGCCCAATTAGCACATTACACATTCTAATGACACTCAAACATAGGAAAATAAATGCTAGACCTAGGAACATGACTCAAATAAAATGCGAATTACATCAAATGACTCAAATAAAAATTACATAGGACTCAGAATTAAATGACTAGATCATGCCGGATGCAACCGGGGCGTGGAGATGAACTGTGAACGTGGGCATGGTGGTGATGTCCCCATCATACCTCCACGCTCCTGGCGTGGGGAAGACGATCCCGGCCAGTTTCGGTAACTCCCGGTAACAACAGTAAAATTTAGTTACAACAGTGAAATCTATTGCCCACTCCACGCAGGGAGGTAAAGGGCTACAAGTGGGGCCCGGGAGGACCGACCCTGGGTTGACGTGCAGTAATCTGGAGGTGCGTACGGCACGAACTCGGCCTGCTGGTTCGACTCGGTCCTACGCCGACTCGGTACTGCGCCGACTCGGTTCTGACTTGCTGGACAGCAAGATGCGGATTCCAAAGGAACAATGCCCTCCTGAGGTCTTCTAAAGGTGTCGCTTGGCTGGGACGATGGCGGGATGTCCCTGATCGACTCCCTGAAGTGGCGGTTCCAGAAGTGGACTTTTGCTAATTTTGCACGAATTATTCCCAGACTGTAATTTCAGACCTACATAGGGAACATATCTACACGTCTCGGCTGCAAGAATTATGTGGCTCAGATCTGGAGGCCGATCGAGGCGTGGCTGATACCGTTGGAAAGAGCACTCAAAGAACTAAAACATATATTTTCCACAGCTCCATCCACCGAACGGATTGAAGATGAGAATGACTGTAACACTGTTTTGTTTTCTGACCCGGACTGACAGACACACATGGTAGACTGTGTTTTTCCTGAGATTGACCTTTGACCGAAGGGGAAATGATTTTTATAGACTCCACAAAAATTATGGTGGAAGGGCATATATGTGAGGAACACTGAGGAATTTTTGTGATGTTTTTGGAAATTTATAAGTGGGTGGGAAAAATACAATAAGGTGACTCTGTCTCGTAGATCTATAGAATGGCAGATTACAAGGGGGAGAACAATGAATGCTGGAAAAATACCAAATGAAGTACAAATGACACAAAATTCAAACTGGAGGTTAGGGGAGATGGACAGAACAAACCCTCAAAATTAGGGCTCGATCAGACATCAAGAACCAGAGATAAAAATACGGAGATGAGCTTCTATCCTGATGTAGATAGAATCCGGCGATGGTGGCGGTGGCACGACGGCGGTGCGATGGCGGCGGTGGCAGAAATGGAACTCAGAGGGGCTAAGGAGAATGAGCTTCACACCCTAGATGGTTGGAGGAGGAAGAAGAACCAGGGAGAGAGGGAGAGGGGCGCACCCTTCCTTGGAGCAAATGCCAATTTTTTACTTCATTAATTCTACATAAAATGGAAATACATGGTATTTATAGAAAAATAAAAAAGACCTTAACTACCCTTAGATCTAGGGTTTGGAGGGGTACCTAAGGGATAGAACTAATTAGTTCTAATAGGTTTTTTACAAAAATCAAAAATCCCATAAAAGGGGGGGGGGGGGGGGCCCCCTTGACCAAGGGACAAGGTAGGTAGTCTCATTTTGAAATTTTCAACCACTTGTCTCCCATGTGTCCAATTGACCTTTTAGATGCCACCTAGGACTTTGACCAACCTCACATGGACCCATATGGCTTATGTGGACCAATGGGGAAGGAGTGAGGGCCCCCTTGCTGGACCTACTGATAATTTGCACAAAAACCCAAAGAATCTAAGGGAATGACAAAGTGGCTTATAAAGTCTTACAATTACGTACATACTTTCCCAAGGATATAAAAGTAAACTAAAAGGACACAAGTGCAAAATAAAATTAGTGCTCGATGTCGATTCCCATCCGATAGGAGTACCCCCGACGCACATGTAAACATGTTTTGGGTCATCTTGTTGAAGTGCTCGTGCCACTCCACTCGTTTCTTGAGCTTTGGCACACGGTTGGTAACTCTTTCACTTAGCCCCACTGTGCTAGTCATATAGTTAAAATAGATTTTATGGAAGGTCCTAGAGGCTCTTTGCGCCACCTCACATGGGTCGAATTTGAAGTGGAGGTCCACCCAAGAAGAGACCAAGAGCATGGATTCGTTGGGAGGCCTACCCATGCTAGCCGAGGTGAGCCCGTTATAGAGATAGGCTAGGACTATCGGACCTATCATCTTTTCTTCCATATTCCTCAAATTTCACTCAATTGATCTTCTTCTAGAAAATCATCCATCGAGGGGAAGAGGAGGGCACCCACCACACATATTATGAAGCCCTTCATGAGCTCCTCAATGTCATTTTCATCTTTGGCCCATTCCAAAGATTTGATTGTCCACGCCGTGAGCTTTTATAGATTGATTACTTTGGAGGTGTGGATTTGGTCTATCATTTTGTGACTCGCTATGAAGCTTTCTAACACTTCTTTTGAACCCATCTTCTTTGGCATCTCCGCTATCTTGTCTTCCTCCCTTTGTTTCACCCTCTTCAATCCCAGTAGGATTTCCGCTTCTTCTAGGAGGATAGTGGCCTTGAAGGTGAAAAAGGTGAAGGTGCTTGTTTGAGGATGCCATAGCTCTATTAGTACACCCATCGCCACCCAATCTAGATGGATCTCGTGGTAATGCCTGGCATGGGAATAAGTCCTAGAAGGTGCCATTTGGAAAGGATGGATCTCATGTTTAGTGTGATGTTGGAGGTTAGTTGGGTGAGCCAAGGTAATTTGGAGAATCTTCTAGGGCCTTGTACATGTGGGTAATCCTTAAAGGAAAAAAAAAAGGGAAAAGAATAAGTAAGTGAATTGTAGAAATTTGTTGAAGGAAAAGAAGAAGAGAATAATTAAATTGGCTTGCACTTATAAGTTTGGCTTCAATTCTCCTGCTGATGCGCCCTTCTATCATAGTTATCCTCTTGAATTAGAGCTTCCTTTTCTTCATGGGGCAACAATTTTCTCCCTTCATCCTAGGCCTTGTGTTCTTCCTTGTTTTTGGAGCTTTCTTGTTGATTTGGAGCTTTGGGGCAGCTTCTTTGCTCAAAGGAGGAGTTAGGGAGCGATATTTATAGAAAGGAATTCGTAGTTCGCCAAGGGAGATCGATTCTGAACAGGAAAAGCACCAAGGGAGCTTGTTCAAAGTTGGAACTGAAAAGTTTCAATAAGAGGAAATCTGTGTCAGTCGTGGTTGGTGTCCTTTCTTTAATTAGCATCTAGCATTAGGACGCCATTTCTTAATCAACGACTTTCTGCATTGACGCTATTTTTGGAATTCATTGAATCCACATTTTATCATATAATTATGTTATCTTGGCTAACCTTTTGAGCATAGGTTGAAGGTTCATTGGATATGTATTATAATCCATGCTATCTTGGCTAATCATCTTTGAGCGCAGGGAATGCATTCTTTTACAGCTGCGTTATGCTTAATTTCACCATCTGGACGTGAATATCGAGACATTCTTTTGTCCCACGGTGTTATCCCTTCTCTCATCTTTTATTATGTATTCTTCTTGTATGCATTTTTACTATATAGTATCTACGTTAATAGCGCACATCAAGGACCTTGTGACTTTGATGAACCTAAAATTTGAGTTCCCCTTTAATAAAAATAGTGATGATTTCAGGGGAGTCTTAGTTGCACGGATAGGCCATTAGGCCATCTAAGATTGGGGACGATGGTTCCATTTGACGAGTTGGTGAGTGGATAAATAGGCTTCGGCTTGGTGTCAGTTCATGGAATCGAAGTCCTGACCTAGTCTGGACAGTTTGACAATATTATCCTTGATTATATTCTTTTTTTCTTTTAATTTTTCTTTTAGCCCAACATATATCATGTAGGAATTTGATTTAATTGTGAAAAATCCCCTATCAAGTCAATAATGAGGACCTCTAGATCTTGATTTTGTAGGCATAAGATATTCCATTCTGAAATGAGTACTCTTTTCTCTTTGGTGCCATATTGAGTTAATTCCTTGAAAACTCCTTTACTTGGATTTTTATCCTATAGCTAGACATTCATCTTTTTCCTTAAGATCCACCTTGGCTGTAACACGTCCACATTAGCTGGTAATCGCTTCCCAATGGTAAAACCTACGGGTCCATGACCTAGGGCACTTCCCCGATGCTAGAAGTTGATCTATTCCTCTTCTTTTTCATTACCACACACACAACTTTAGTTTATTTCTTCGTCCAAACAATTGTTGCATTCTCGGAACCTGCTCAAGGTTGTTCCATTCAAGACTATGGAAAGATTCCAATCACATAGTGTTAAGCACGTGTCACATCACACCTTAGCATTTACTTTTCAGTCCATTACTATTACACTCCATTTCGCTCCATTCCATTACATTCCATTTCACTTATTCCATTGCATCTCACTCCCCTGCAAAGCAGACGCCAAGGCGGGTAACTATAGGCACGCTAAAATTGAAGCTAAAATGAGTAAATCTCATGTCACATTGTGATGCCCCAAAGTGGACCTCATTATTGGATTAGTGGGGTGATTTTTTATTTATTTTGGATTTTCTATAATTAACATATTTTATTTAGATGCCATTTCTTTGAAATGGCGCCTGACTGGAGAGTTGTCAATTTAATTGGCGCCAATGCCCCAGTCATAGATTTTGATGATTTTTCCTTGCCATGTTTGGAATTATGTTCCAATTAAAAATTCATATTTTTAGGAAAATAGCGCCTCTCTGGGAAAGCGTTAATTAATCATCTTTATCTTAGACGTTGATTTTGTTTTTATTTTAGAAAATATTTTACTTTCCTCATTTCATTTTCATAATTGACGTCCTTCTCTTTGACGCTAATTCAATTAGCGCCATCTACACTTGACGTCATTTTGTTCCATTTTGAACTCTGTTTCCAACTTCCTTTTACGGAGCATTCCAATTGGGAAAGGGCTCTGGCAGCTTCAGGCGGTAACTAGAACGTGTTATGGAAGGATTTCCCATTCCAAAATCCGATTGGAACACGAATTATAACTCTATAAATACCGCTGTCTTCTAAGGCCGAAGGATTTTTTTGGCTAGCGGGCTGAAGCTTAAATAGAAAGTCTTGAGTCAAGGCTACAACAGAGGTTTCTCTCTCTCTCCGGTGGGAAAATTCTTATAGAGGCTACCGTCTGTCCCTGTTGTAGTGAACAACTGGTCACGAGAATCTTCTTCCTGTGTCTAGCGTGTCCTCTTGAAGTCCCCGCTGTGAAGAAAAGCCACCGGAGCCTCCCCTATTTCTTTCTGCCAACAGGGGCCCAAGCCCTTTCCTCTTCCTCTTCCTTATGTCCATTAGTTTCTTTCTAATTCGCATTAGAGCATACAACATCCATCTTACCTTCTGTGTTATGATCCTCTCTCGAGGTTTCTCATAGTGTTCTGCACACTTTCTGCATCATAACATAGCATCCATCTCTTCCCTTAACTTAAAGGCGTTTAAAAAGACACACAAGGTGTGTTCTTTCTCATGATCTTTGGCTATTGTTGCATTATGAACTTGATACTACACTACTAGTTTGCTAATCCACTTCTCTTTTCTTGTTTGATATGTTCTTTTTTTAGGGTAATCAAAGTAGACACTCTCCATTGGCCGGCCGATTGGAAGAGGAAGTGCAATCCACATCTCCCCATCCAAAGGTATTTACATGATCACTTTTATTCTTTTTTTAGGTATACTCACCACTGGCGATCACACTCCATTAGCACCTACGTGCTCCTTTCTCCCCACCAATAATTAAAATCTATACTACCACAAATATTCATTTTTAATATATTTTCTTTTATTTTTATCTTTTGTGACATCTACAAAGGTGTGACCAAACAGGGTGTCTGTTCGATCGTTCTCCACTCTTGGGATGCACACTATCTCGAAGTGTTTGAGGCCTAAAGAAGCCTCCTTGAACTTCTAGAGATAGCTGGCCATGGCCAGTTCCCAGGCCTCATATTCCCCCTTGACTTGGTTGGTGACCAGGAGTGAGTCATTGTAGGTCCGCAGGTGGAGGCCTCCCAGGTGCTTGGCCATGCGGATGCCAGAAATTAGGGCATCGTAGTCGGCCATGTTGTTTGTAGCCAGGAAGTTGAAGCACAGAGCATATTGGAGCTCAATCCCCTCCAGCAAGGAAAGGACCAGCGCAGCCCCATTGCTTCTTGAGCACGACAATCCATCCATGTATAGTTCCTAAGTAGGCTTCGAGGTTGAGATGATGGCTCCGTCATTAGGAAGTGTGCATTCTACAATGAACTATGCTAGTGCCTGGGCATTGATGGTTGTCCATGGGCGGAAGTGGGTGTCAAACTCTCCCAACTCAATGGCCCATTTGGCCAACCTCCTTGATGCATTAAGGTTCTAGGGAACCTGGTGCAAGGGCTGATCCTTGGGGACCAAGATCGAGTGGGAGAAGAGGTAGGGTCGCAACTTTCTTGTGACTTTCACCAGAGCGAGAGAGAACTGCTCTGGTCAAGAGTACCAGAGCTCTGCCCCCAAGATTGCCTTGCTAATGTAATGTACTAGCTTCACGACTCAATCATCCTCTCGGGCGAGCATAGTATTGAGCGTATTCGAGGTTCCAAACAAGTAGAGTAGCAGTTGCTCGCCAGGTATGGGCTTGGAGAGGGGGGTGGCGAGGATAAGTACCTTTTGAGCTCTTCAAAGGCATCCTTACATTCCTGGCCCCATTCGACATGTCCCTTCTTCTCTAGCAACTTGTTTGCTTGCTTGATCAGCTTAAAGAATGGGAGGCACCACTCGACGGCTCTAGACAAGAAGCGGCTGGGCACTGCAATGTAGCCAGTGAGGCACTATACGTCACGCATGTGCTCAGGTCTCTTCATCTCCAGCACTACATTTAGCTGCTCTAGGTTGACTTTTATTCCTCGGTGGGTGACCAAGAACTCAAGGATCTTGCCGATGCGCACTCCAAATGTGCACTTCTTTGGGTCGGGCTTTGATGTGAGAGGATGCTCGTCGTTAAAAACGCACACAATTTCAAAATTCCGCACTCACACATAATAAAATTAAGATTTAAAGCGTAGTGGTGAATACGATTTGATCCTACAAGGAGGTTAGAACTTTTAAAGTTGAAACCTTATGTTCCTTGAAACGAGAGATTGTTGAATGAGTTTTAATGTTGAAATTAAAATTTCACAAAGTAAATGTAGCGAAAGAAATGCGGAGGGTTGAGGAAAAGAAATATAGATAGAGAGGAAGAAGAACAAGAAAGAAAGAAATTACTCAAACAAATTTATTACTTCAAATATAAATGTTTACACTATGCTTGAGAAAAGAAAGATTACAACTTCAAATGAAATATAAATAACAAGAAGAGAAGAGAGAAAGTGTAGCCGAGAAGATGAGGAAGATGCCGTGGTCCACGCTGCCGAGCCTTTGATCGTCACCCCGCCTTGGAGTGGACACCTCCGTGAGAGGGAGATTGTAGGAGTGAAGAGGAGAGATCTTCGGTGAGAAAAGAGAGGGAAAGATGTGGAGAAAAGAGGGCTAACTAAGGAGATCTAAGAGAGGAAAGGGTGATGGTGCAAGGTGAAAGAAGTAGGAGCAAAGATGAGGGGCGACCTAACTAGATGAAGGGAGAAGGGAAGAGAGAGAGGTGAGGGCGACCTAGGGAGAGAGAGGGTGGGAGAGAGAGGGTGAGGTGAGGGCACCCTAGGGAGAGGGAGAAAGAAAAAAAATAATTTCAAAAATAAGAATTCCCCCTTTTCTCCCTTCAAGGGGCTATTTATAGGGGCAATGGGTGCAGTGGAGGGTGGAGATTGAATTAGAAGATGGAGGGCTAGGATTGATAGGGAATGAGATGAAGGAAGGGGGGAGAGGGCTGTCCACCCCCTCTTCTAGGGTTTGGGGCGCCCTCCTCTCTCCCTTTCCTATTTGGGTGGCGATCCTCCCAATCTCCTCTCCTTGATTCTCTGCTCAATTATCTCCAATTTAAATGATTTCTTTGTCTCCTCCTCTCACAAAAAATGGATGGCGGATGCCTTTGACTTGGTCAAGGGAGATGGGAGGCGCCCTAGGACATCCTTCCTTTCTTCTTGAGACCATTTTGCCCTTGGCTTGTCCTGCAATTACCTTCAGTGTCCTGCACGCACATAATTTTGATTTTATCCATAAAAATTATCATACTATGCGTATAAATTAAGAATGCTCGTAATTATGCAATGAAAAATTAATTCTGATGACCCTCAACTCCCTTTTATTGAATGAGAACACCAAATTAATTAATTTGTGTGAAATGCCCAAATTATGCGGGGAGTTAAGGTTAACTGTAAAACATGCATAATCACCTAACTATATGCACTTGAAATGGTGTGTGTGACGTGAATTATCGTAGAAGAATGGACACTCATCACACCCCCAAACTTACTCATTGCTAGTCCCTTAGCAATGTAAATATTTAAAAATTAAGGACCAACAAAGAGTCTAAAAAGTTTCATACCCTAATTTCTAGATCCTCCTTCATAGAATCAACCAAAGGTCAAAAATTTGGAAATATTAATGCGTGCTAGCCTTAGATTGGAAATTGATGAACATGACTTAGAAGACACCCCAAAGTTCAGCACACTTGTGCTAGTGAAAAACTAAATCCATAGCTAGACAATTGCATCTCTCATATTACTATTTCAGATATGTGTCTTTCAACTCTGCATATTATAGCTCAGAGCATTAAGTAAAGTAGCTCTTGTCTACCTTCTTTCTTCATCATTTTTTATTTTTTTTCAATACACACATGATGCTACACATCTCTTCACTGTTTGACGTGAACCTCAACTCTTGCCTTAGGAGAAGTAGGTCTGATTATTAGGATCAGGGGCATTTTTCATGGTGTTTTTTTAATGAGCTTGTGCACTTATTTGACAAATAACTCGATAGATAGCTTTCTAAAAATATCTCGTCACTAAAGTAGGCAGTGTCAGGCACCACACCTAAATAGCAGAAGGCTTGTCTTGCGTGCTTCATTAGTGTGCAAGTGATATTTATTTTTCAAAGTGCTTGTGGACTTTAAGGGATTCTAATATCAGTTTTCCATGGCTAGATCAAATAGTAAACCATTATCCTTCTCCCTAGTCTTTTCTATTCCATATTTTCTTTCAATGCAAGCATGAATCAAGAAAACTCAGTTGGGTATTTTTGACACTTTTTTTTCAATAGCATGAAAGGTTGTAATAAGTGCAACAAAAATTGCCTCCCCCTAACTTGAATGTTATTGTCCTCAATGGCATAAACAATATAGAACAAAAGAACAATGTAGAATTAAATTTGTGCTGAGAAGGAAGGGTACAACCTGGTGTATAGGGGCGTGACTTCCTCATGTATTGATTGCGCTTGGATGGTGACGTCTTCACCGTAGTTATCCCTTCATACCTGAAGACAACACACTAGAAAACAAATCATTCAACATTGGGTTGCCTCCCAACAAGCGCTAAGTTTTCCGTCTTCCGCCAAACATAATGAAGCTCCATAACTAACGAGTTGCATTAAGAATAAGCCACCATGTTATCTTATCTTCTTTTAATTTCTAACATTTGTACCACGAAAAGATAAGATTATGCATGTACGCGCATGGGCTGAAAGTAAGTTGGTTCCACACATTATTGATTTTAACAATAGCCGTGAGCCCGTTCTCTTATGCAGGGGTCATGCAATGATCAATGGCCATTAATCTTTCAAAATTGGGGTGGAACCTTTGCCCAGTATTTACCCATTGGTCCCTTTGTCCTGTATCAACCCACTTGACTGCCCCTTTATTGACTACTTCCTCTACGGTAACTTGCTTAAGCATCGGTGGCTTATGAATAATATCGACATTATTTACCACACTCCCCTCAATGATAGCCTCATGTGCATTAAGAGCATTAATCAACCAGTCTTATTGATGGGAAGTCCAATCACAGGTGAATATAGTTGGCATATCCCCCTCATGTTTTAGAATGTCATATTGGAGAGGCTTAACTTTTAGGGGAATCAAAGTGGAAGGAAACATGAGCCCAGAATCTAAATCAAATAATGAGTCAAACTTTATGGGACAGGGCTTAGAGGTTTGATCAAATGTGAAATTTTCTAATAAGGCCCTTTCATCAAACTTATCAATCTAATGAAGGTTTTCAATCGAACTATCTAATAATGGGATTAGTAAATTAAATGTAAACTTTTCCAACAAGGCCCCTTCATCATGTTCTTCAAAAGGAAGATATTCAGAATTAGTTTTCAGTAAATCATCAAGATTATTAACCACAAAGCAATCCTCCTCTTCATGTATATCCTTAAATGAGTTGTTTGGGCCACTATTTTTCACAGTTATATTCTCAGCCTCAAAACATTCATAGGATGCGGTGATGATATCAACATGATCATTATTATCCTTCAATCCACCCCCTAATTCCTTCCCTTCTTTCATCATGGTATTGCTAGTGAACTCCTTCTCACTCCCACTATTGACATCTTGAGCCAAAATGACAGGCATAAGATCATCATCATCATCATTCACGTGTTGAGGAGATTGGTGTACTATTGAAGGAGGGTTAGGGTACGTAAATCAAGAGTACATGATTTGAGATTTGGATTAGTGTCCTGGTGACGATGTAGTTGTTGAAGTTAGGGTGAGAGGAGTTGGACTGAAGTTGACTACACATGGGCTGCTCGTGGACTTCTTGAGCTGAAAGTTCAGACAAATGGGCTTGGATTGTTTGATCCATCCAAGGAAAATTTGGCTGATTGTTCCAGCCTAGATTATAATCATCTGAAAAGGTATCACACTCGAGCTGAGAGAATCCTAGGGCATATTGGACTTGAGCGTGGATGACTGATGGGAGATGGGCTATAGTAGGATAATCACTCACATGGTGCGTGGGACTAGCACATAAATCACATGCTTCCTTGGAAGTTTGGGTTGGACTTTCATACACACCTGATGAGGGTTGGACAATGGCATTAACGTCTATCTTAGAGTCAGGCCCTACCCAATTTTCTATCTCACAACGCCCATCCTGTCTGAAAGGTCCTACAGATTTTTTATGAGATGAGATTGAGGTAAGATTCATCGAATTTTAACTCAAAATTTCAAACAGATCATAAGCCTCATCTTCACTCTTGTTCATGAAAGCCCCTCCATAATATATGTCCACCATTTGTCTATCATAATCAGATAACCCCTCATAAAATGCATACATAACATGCCATTTGGGCAACCCATGATGTGGACATTGACGTAACAAATCCTTCAACCTTTCCCAAGATTCATGAATCTGCTCTCCCAGAACTTAAGTAAAGCCTACAATCGCCCTTCTCATAATGTTGGTCCAGACTATGGGATAAAATCTTTTTAAAAATTCTAATTGCATAACTTCCAAAGTTCTAATGGTCTTTCCAAAACTCCTTAACCAACGTTTTCCTTTATCTTTCAATGAGAACGAAAATAAGATCTACCTAAGGGCATCATCACTAAAGTTTCAGATTTTGACCAAGGAGCAAATTTTTAGAAAGTCATCTAGATGTCTATAATAATTTTCATTGGGATTCCCATAAAAAGATGGGAGCATCTGGATGATATTAGGGCTAATCTCATAATGGTCCACAAGAATATCAGGAAGTTCAATGCATGATGAGGGTTTATAAGTAGAAGGAATAAAGTGTTCCTTCAGAGGCGTGGGTTTCCCTCCTTGATGGATAGCCATTGATGTTGATTGCAATAAATGAGACCCAAATGATTTTTTTTCAAGATTTTTTAATTTCCTTTTTGTTGTTTGTTTTTGTTCTTTTTTAATTTTTTTTCTTCTAAGGTCAAAATACCTCTAGGGATTTTCAACGGTACAACCAACCCGGTGATCGAAGAGGGAATCCTTCGATGTCGGGGACTTACAAAGGGCTTAGTGGAGGAGATTCCGGTCCGTTGATAGGAGTTCTCAAAACGGAGGGTCCTTCCAACACTAAGAAGGGTGTATCCTAACTTGCCCTTAAAGGTTTTTTTCTTTTCTCTTTTTTTTGATGCAAGATATGATAATAGGAAAGTGAAACAAAACTAACTAAATATGGAGATAAAATCAAAGAGGGAAAGACAAAACTAACCTAGATAATAATCCCTCATCTTATTTTTTAAAAAATACTAATAAAGAAAGTGAAAAGGAAAGAAACAAACCTCACATTTTTTTTTGTTTTTTGTTTTTTTAATAACCACAGACAAGTTATCAAACAATTACCTTATAACTAAATGGAGGACCTACACCTATGTGTGAGATTTCTCACAAATCAACCTAAGTCCACTTAAGTCCACTATCAAGATCTTCCACTGGCCAGGTAAGAGGTGGGGTTGTGGGAGGCTCCCCCTACTCTCGTAGGGACCTAATTAAATAACCACAAGCCCGCTTAAGATGTTTTCCATTGGACCTCTAGCCTAGACACCAATTTCCAAAATTGATAATGGGCCCAGGATGGACGTAAGTTTCAAAGTGAATTCTAGGGTCAATATCTACTGAATTTTTATTGGGCTTAGGTGATGCAAGGGGTTATGATTTTTGGGCTAAGGAAGGGTGATCAAATCCCCACCTCATGTTGTTTAGGGGTAGTGCCCTTAAGATATTTTGAAATGATGTGCAACAAATAAAGTTCAAACAAGGGATTTGTGCAAGCATGGAAATGCATGAGCATGCTTTTAGGAAAGTTAGAGATCTCACCTTGCCTCCCACAATTTTCAACAAAAAGAAACTTAACAAAAATAGAAACAACTAAAAATGCAATTTTAAATTATGCATGTCCTAAAACAAGAAGGTGCGGTTGCTAATCTTGAAGTGGAGATTTTTATTGGTTCAAGTTTTTTTTTAATTAATGACCCTATCTAACCAATATAGAAAGGAAAAAAAGGATACTAAATGAAAAGAGGGAAGGTTATGATACTTACTTGGAGAGCAATCCCTCGTACTTTTTATGAGAGAAATTAACGAATAAAATGATGAAAGAGTTACCTCAAAGCCCCGTTTTGTGGTTTTTTGTGAGTTTTCAGATTTTTTTTCTAAATAGGACCTTCACATACCATTTTCTATTTTCCGTGACGCTTTATTTCTCTGGATTTTCATAATTCTATCTTTCTGCTTACAGATGCCCGCTTTCTGCGATGCTTTTCCTGACATATTTTTTTCTACAATTTCAGGTCTGATTTTCTACAAAATAAAAGAAACAAAAGTTAGTATTAATACAAATGGAAACACAATGTTATTAACCAAAAATCCAAAACCTCCCCAGCAATGGCGCCAAAAATTGATGCGAGTGGATGCTCGTCGTTAAAAATATCGCACATACAATTTCAAAATTCTACACTCACACACAATAAAATTAAGATTTAAAGTGTAGTGGTGAATACGAGTCGATCCCACAAAGAGGTTAGAACTTTTAAAGTTGAAAACCTTATCTTCCTTGAAACGAGATATTGTTGAATGAGTTCTAATGTTGAAATTAAAATTACACAAAGTAAATCTAGCTAAAGAAATGTAGAGGGTTAAGGAAAAGAAATATATAGAGAGAGAGGAAGAAGAATAAGAATGAAAGAAATTGCTCAAACAAATTTATTGCTTAAAATATAAATGTTTACACTATGCTTGAGAAAAGAAAGATTACAACTTCAAATGAAATATAAATAATAAGAAGAGAAGAGAGAAAGTGTAGCCGAGAAGATGAGGAAGACGCCGTGGTTGTCAAGCCCCGAACAAGGCGGAAACATCGGGACGTACAGTTAGGGACACGCTGGCAAGAGAGGGAACTAAATCTAAAATAATACACAAGTGCTACTAGATGGAAATACTAAATGATCATTAACAAACCACAACTGATACAATAACCTCAAGTTTAACTTAATACAACTGGAAAATCAACCACTAAAACTCAATGACATAACTGAAACTAAATGCTCTCTAAAACACAACTAGAACTGATACACTCAAGACATCACTCCTGCCCTTCCCCATCGGTAAGCGCGTCACCTGAAAAGCCTGGAAAGGGGAAAAACACAACTATGAGCTGACGCCCAGTAGGAAATAACAGACGGGTATAAGTGATTAACAGTTTAATTACATTTTAAAATGTCATGCTACAAATGATAAAAACAATAAAAAGATAACGATAATATCACGAAACGGAATTTGAAGATCTTGCAAGGTCATGAAATATAATGAATAGAATGGTAAGATAAGAATTTACTACAGGAGATAACGATAAGAAGTTGGCCATATCAAGTCAATTCTAGTCATGTCAAGCACGCATGTATTTTCATTTCCACGTCCAAGTAATCAACAAGTAGAGTAACCACAAGTAGAGTATAGAACAGTAAAGAGTGGAAAGTGAAACGTAGTAGCAAGTAATATAGAGAGCAGTGGAAAGAGTAGTGAGTAGTGGACAGTCCTAGATTTAACACATGTCAAGTACTGGTGCCAAATGCCACACCTAGTCATTCACCTCCCCGGGGGTACACGTAGTGTTCGGGCGCTCTTCCCAGGACCAGACCGAGCCCTTATTTGTTTGCCAGGCATTGATTTCTTTTGGATCAAAGATCCCACGAATCTAGACTTCCACAGTTTATGGCCAGAATTCCAAGGTTTAAACTAAGTAGCAATAACAACATCAAGTAGGAAAGAGATTCATTTCCAGAATTCCAAGGTGAGTATAATCATCAAGGAGATTGAAATCAAGTCACAACAAGAGTTAATCATGCTGCGCTACTGTAAAACAGCAGCAATCAAATAAGCTAATAAACATATTAATCCTAATCACCAAGTTAAGATATCATGCTTAACCATTATCATTTGTATTAGCCAAAGTGCCAACAAGCTAGAACAAGTTATCAAGGTAAAGAACAAGCTCTCACAGGAGTGAAAAAGAATGCATTAACAGAGATTTAGTTACACCATTAATCATTAATTAAGTGAGTTTCTATTTAATCTTGTATGCATTGAAATGAAGATGGTAAACGGTGCGTTTTTATGCTAAGTTTGCATGTAGGAACCAATCCAAATTTGAAATCAAAAGGGGTACATGAATAGATCAAAAGTTCTTCAAACATATAATTTCAATGGGTCTAAGTTAAATGGGTTGATTCCCCATTGATTCGGAGCCATTTTCGGTTCGAAAAACGAAGAAAACAGGTTTTCTGGTGTACGGGTCGACCCTTGGGGTCGACCCCTGCAAAACGGGGTTCTGGAACTGCATGGGTCGACCCCTGGGGTCGACCCTCGCGTCTGGGCCGAATGGGTCGACCCCAGGGGTCGACCCTCGGGCTGCCTGAATAGCCAGGTGCATGGGTCGACCCCTGGGGTCGACCCCTGCAAGAACAACAACGGCTGTTGCTTCCGGAAAATGTGAAATCTCACCCAAATGGGGTCCAAATGAGTTGAAATTAAAACCATATGATCTAGGAATGTTAATGGACATTCTAGGGTCATAAAACTACAATTTGGAAACACTAATTTCATCAGAAATCACAAGAATCACAACCTATTCTATGAAGAACACGAGTAGACCTAGTTCAGGACATACCTCCACTAAATTGACAAATACTCTCGATATACAAAACCAAATTTAGGGATTTTGGTGTCAAAAGAAAGCTAACTCGATCATGAACCCAACCATATACTATATGCTACATTAAGATCAAGTTATATGACTCAAAATGAGCCCGTAATCAAGCTCTGGCTTAAGGAATTCTATATGAAACATGTTCTAGATATATTTTTACAAAACTTCGAAATTCATGATGCATGCTCAATGGAATTTGGGGATTTCTAAGTTAAATGAAAGATAATAACATGCTGATTACTTCATGTGAACTAATTAAAGTTTGGTTGTTAGATCCTACCTCAAATCGGAGAGAGAAAACTCGAAACCCTAGGATGAAGAACACTTGGACAGCACCTCACAAAAAGCTCGATTTCTCCACGTATACCTAATGATAATTGGGGCTTTTGCCACCAATGGATAGAGCTCGATGAGAGGAACAATTTGCTATACTCATGATCAAGATTTGGTTTAGAATTCCTACCTCAATCGATGGATCAAAGAAGGATGAAGAGAAGCCAACGGCCTACTGACCGACCTCCACAAATCGAACTAGATCTCTCCAGATCTGAAATTTCAGCGAACCCCACAGCAGCCAAATGAAAGAAGACTCGTAGGGCTTCATTTTGATAGCTCATAGAGCTTCTGGAGCTTTCTGAATTGGGAGTATTCGCTGCTGCAAGCCGCGTGCTTAGAAACGGCGCCGAAATCCTTGACTTGACCTAACTATGTCGGCAGCACGTTTTGGGGCTAAGTTTACCTCAAATTGATTGAGGGTAAATGTTCCTTACATTGTGGCCTTCCATTTGCCCCTGATTTCAGATCATTTGGTTGAGTAATCATGTCGAATTTCACGTTTTAATCTAAGGGTTAGGTATGAGTCAAAAGTGTGCACATTTGGGTTTGAATTCTAAATAGATCTTACCACGGATTTACCATGGCTTAAAGCCAGAAGGAAAAGTTGTTATCTACATCAATATTAATCTATTTACTATTTTTACAGATTTTTCTGAGGTAGTCGAATTATTACTTATACTATTCCGTAATTAATTAAATATTAAGTTCGGAAGACTAAGTTTACTAATTCCGGCGTAATAAATGATTTTCTTAAGCTTAAATGTAGAAGACAAAGTTGCTAAACAAAATTAATTCTACAAGATGTGATTTTTTGGGATTTTTATAAAATAGTTGAAAAATGACTTATTCTATTAATTAATTAATTAATCTAATTAATTTGGATAATTCTCATTAATTCGAATAACTTCAAATAAATTCTAAATAATTGCAAATAACTTTCTAAATAAATTTCTAAATAATTTGGGGTCTTACAGTGGTCCACGCTGCCGAGCCTTTGATTGTCGCCCTGTCTTGGAGTGGACACCGCCGTGAGAGGGAGATTGTAGGAGTGAAGAGGAGAGATCTTCGGTGAGAAAAGAGAGGGAAAGATGTGGAGAAAAGAGGGCTAACTAAGGAGATCTAAGAGAGGAAAGGGTGATGGTGCAAGGTGAAAGAAGTAGGAGCAAAGATGAGGGGCGACCTAACTAGATGAAGGGAGAAGGGAAGAGAGAGAGGTGAGGGCAACCTAGGGAGAGAGAGTGTGAGGTGAGTGCACCCTAGGGAGAGGGAGAAAGAAAAAAAATAATTTCAAAAATAAGAATTCCCCCTTTTCTCCCTTCAAGGGGCTATTTATAGGGGCAATGGGTGCAATGGAGGGTGGAGATTGAATTAGAAGAAGATGGAGGGTTAGGATTGAGAGGTAATGAGATGAAGGAAGGGGGGAGAGGGCTGGCCACCCCCTCTTCTCGGGTTTGGGACTCGCTCCTCTCTCCCTTTCCTATTTGGGTGGCGATCCTTCCAATCTCCCCTCCTTGATTCTCTCCTCAATTATCTCCAATTTAAATGATTTCTTTGTATCCTCCTCTCATAAAAAATGGATGGCGGCTGCCTTTGACTTGGTCAAGGGAGATGGGGGGCACCCTAGGGCATCCTTCCTTTGGTCTTGAGACTATTTTGCCCTTAGCTTGTCCTGCAATTACGTTTAATGTCCTGCACACACACAATTTCGATTTAGTCCATAAAAATTATCACACTTTACATATAAATTAAGAATGCTCATAATTATGCAATGTAAAATTAATTCTGATGACCCTCAACTCCCTTTTATTGAGTGAGAACACCAAATTAATTAATTTGCGTGAAATACCCAATTTATGCGGGGAGTTAAGGTTAACTGTAAAACATGCATAATCACCTAACTATATGCAATTGAAATGGTGTGTGTGACGTGAAGTATCGTAGAAGAATGGAAACTCATAATGCTTCATATTGTATCTTCATAGGGTGGCGAATGTCTCTGCGAGGTTTTCCAAGTGCTCAACCACATGTAGGCTTTTAATGAGCATGTCGTCAATGTACACCCCAATGTTGCAGCTGATCTGAGAGTCGAACATGTGGTTGACTAGGCATTGGTACGTGGCCCCCGCATTTTTCAACCCGAATGCCATCCTTATGTAGCAATAGAGGCCGTGGTCGGTGATGAAGGCGGTCTTGTCTTGGTTGGGCCCATGCATGATGATCTGGTGGTACCCAGCGTACATGTCCAAAATACTCAGCATCTCATGCCCAGATGTCACGTCAATGAGTTAGTCGATGTGTGGCATGGGGAAGCTGTCCTTTGGGGTGGCTTTGTTAAGATCGGTGTAGTCGACACACATTCACCACTGTCCATTACTTTTGGGGACTTGGACCATGTTGGCGATCCACTCTGGGAACTGAGTGGTCTTTAACTGTCTGGACGGTATCTTCTTACTCACTTGCACTCGGATGATGGCCAGCCGCTTGAAGTTGCAGCAACACATCTGTTGCTAGACTAGGCTGTAGTGTAGTTCAAGTTTGAGTTGGTGAGCGATTACCTTGAGAGGGATGACGGGGAGTTCATCCTCAGACTAGGCGAACATGTTCTAGTGGGCCTCTAGAAAACTCCTATAGGCCATCTTCTCTTCCTCAGACAGGAGAGAGCCGATCGGCAGGGTGCGTCAGGGGTCTTCTCCAATCTGTATGAGGAAGAGGTCCTCGTCTATAGTCTCTCCACTAGTTCTAGGTTCATCTTCCTTGGGTTTCTTCTTGGGTGGGACTTCTATGGCTCTCTTTTCCTTTGTGGAGATCAGGTAGCACCATCGGGATTCCTTAGATCACCTCTGACCTCCACAACTTAGTGGGGAGTGAGGAACTTGAGCTTTTAATGATATGACGAAGGGACTCCCTTGACTACTACCAGGATTCCCCGACCGATGATGGCATTGTAATCAAACATCCTATGTACAACCGTAAAGTCGACCATGATGGTGATCTTTCGTGGGGCAGTGCCTAGCATGATCGATAGGGAGATCCATATCTCGAGGTAAATAATTGACCCAAGAAACCCGAAGAGAGGGGTGTACATGGGAGTAAGGTGAGAAGAATCTAAGCGCACGAGGATGAGGTAGTTGTACGAAATAACATCTAGACCACTTCCATTGTCAACAAAAATAGGACACATGGTACATTGGTTGACAGTAGAAGAAATGATTATGGTGTCAATGTAGGGGGGGTCACAACTTCCAAATCCTCATTTGAGAAGGTGATGGGCTCCTTGAGGTGCTCCTTCACCAGGGCTCTCAAGGATGAGGCATGGGAGTGCTCAACCTGGTTTACCATGTGGGGGTATGCTCAATGCCTTTTTAAGCTATCCCCACCAGAAGTCGGCCCTCTAGAGATCATCATAATCTCTCTTCTGAGCGGTCGGTTATTGATTGGGGGCGGAGTGTCATCCCTCCTTGGCTATATCTCCACGGCCTTGGCCACAAACTTGTCGAGAAGTCCTCATCAGATGAGGTCCTCGAGCACATTCTAGAGTGGGACATAGTCTTCATTGTTGTAGCCATGGTCGCAGTGGAAGTGGAAGAACTTCCTTGGGTTCCTCCTACCCGGGTCGGTCTCCAACTTTTGGGGCCACCAGAGGAAGGGATCCTCCTAGATCTCCATGAAGATCTGTTTGGGGGGGGGGGGTAGTGCTTGTAAGCAGGCCTCATCTTTAGTATGTCATGATCGTGTCGCTCCCTATCTCCATGATCATGCCTAGTGTGCTCAGCCAAGCACTTCCGCTCGGCAGGGCCACCTCTGGTTGCTTGACTGAGGGCGGCAACATTCTTCTCATAGCTGGCATGCTTCTGGACCAGTGTGAGCAGCTCCATGAGTGTGGTGGGGGTCTTGACCCCCAGTGCGTGTCGTTCCTTTGAGTCAGTGCGGTGGTGGTGATGATGACGTCGAGGTGAGGGACGTGGAGTGCCTCCTTGTGGAAGCAAGCAACGAAGTCTTATAGGGGTTCGTTGCACCCTTGCCTGATGGTGAGTAGGCTGACGGCAGACCAGGCCTCCTTCTTCTAGCCATGGAAGTTCTCTATGAACATTCGCTTCTTCTGCTAGAAGGAAGTTATTGACCCCACCAGTAGGGATAGGAAGCACGTCTGTGTGTTCTCTTAGAGTGTGGTGGTAAAGGCCATGCACTTCACAACATCCAAGGCTCATTGGAAGACCAAGTTGGACTCAAAGTTGTGGAGTTGGTCGGTCGGTAGTGTGGGACCATTTTTTCATCTGATAATTTATTTATTTATTTTGTTTATTTATTTTATTTTGGTTTATTAGTACGCAGGCGTGGCAGTCACGAGGTGACAGTTTATTCGGACTCCAAAGACCGAAAGACATGGCGTCACCGAGGTTTGCTTGCCGTCTGACATACTAGATGATAGTGGGTGTTGGGTCGAGATTGAAACCCATCTTGCCATAAAGGTGTTGGCGATAAAAAAGGAGATAAAGCGCAGAGGGGCAGATGCGTAATAGAAAGAATGAAAGGGAGGGAAAAAGAAAAAATAAGAGAAGGAATTAAAAAAATATAAAAAGAAAAAGGAAGAAAAATGCACGGGTTGACTTGCCCGTTCGCATTTCTCTTCCCCCTGAGCAGTTATTGCTCGTTGACACGCCGCTGACTTCTCACGCAGCCTGGGACGTCCGTCCCTCCCGTGTGGCCAATGATGCGAGTGCCACCGCCTTCGACCAGAGAGGCCACCACGTCTGGCAACGACGCACGCCTGTCCCTGCACCCCTACTCTGCCGCGGCCGTGCGAAGAAGCAACCGCTACAATAGCAGCCACACAGCAGCAGCAGCGTAAGCGAACAAGAAAAGAAAAAAAATGAGAAAGAGATGTAGGGAGGTTTCCCTCCGAACAGGGGCTTTAACACCCTATAAGTAGGCCACCCTGGTGGAGATTTGAGCCTCCTCTGGACTCCTTCTTCCAGCCTTTTCTCTGAACCTCCGAAGTTGTTGCTGCAGAAGGAGAGAGGGGGGAGAAGAGAGCTCAAAAATAAAAAAAAAACACAGAGTGTGAAAGGGAGTGAGGGAGTTTTAGAGCCATCTGTAAAAGTGGGTCGGTCTCTTGTATTTTCTCCCTTTCTTTTCATCTTTGTATTCTACAATGCTTGCTTTGGCCTCGGTGTAATTTTCTTCATTCAAGAATGAATGAAATGTAGGGCCTTTGGCCTTGATTTTCCTTTCTTTTATGAGCATGATAGCATCCCTCCAATGCTTACGATATACAACGCTTTTGGTTTAATCCCTTTTTGCTCTCCTAGCAGATGAGTCGATTCCTCTCCGACCTTGGTATGTCATCTACGTGATAGTGTAGTTTTGTGTCACGGTGGCCACCGGCCCGAGGTTTATTCACACCTATGAATATGACTCTGGGTTGCCAACCGCCGGGAGTTTGCTTATATTCTTCTTTGCTTCATAACAATCTTTTTTTTTTTCTCTTGAAACCCCACTTTGGGATTTGACCCATTTCATGGTCATGATGCCAAAGGGGTGAGAAATATGGAATTTAATCCCAGATTGTATCTTCTTTGACGCTCGGTTTTTGCTATCTTGGGGAAGAGATGTAAAGAACGACCTATAAGAATTAAGGGTCCCGAGTTTACGCACTCTATGAGTATGACTCAGGATTCACCCCTCGGGGCTCCTATTGGGCTGCTTCCCGATTTCCTTTAATTCTTCCTTGGCTCTTCTCTGAATTTTCTTGATCAGTCTCAGATCTCCGGGGGCTTGCTTCCTTGTAGCATGATCCCCGGGTGATCTCCTTTAAAAGAGTGCATATTAATGGCCACGTAGTTTGGCTATAGTTTAAGACCATGTCTCAAAATCGGGACTGTGACAGTCCTTGGGTCGTTGGAGCCCCTTGTGGGCTAGTCCTCGGGGTTTCCGTGCCCAATTCAGGTCATCGGATGTTGCCGCTTCCATGTGCATCCTCCTTTTTTGGGGGCCGTCTCTGATTTCCTCCGTGGGCGTGTATCTAATTAACACCCCCCAACGCTTCGGGTCTAGGGGAGGTGCTGCCGAATTTTCACCAGATAACTTGGAGACAGACGGCATAAAGAGAACTGATAGATAGACTGAACTGAAATACCTTATGAACCAGTGTGCAGCTGATAACCCCCCCTAATAAGGAACTGATGCAATGAATTTTGATCATAATTCCATAAAACTATTGAAGATAAAGATGAACAAGATAAAAAAAATTGAAATGATAAATGAAATAAAAGAACCATGGATCATAGATTCCCAGGCCATAACAGAAATTCCTGCCGCATACCCCATGCATAGGTTCAGTCTCGACATCCCAATGCATAGCGTTGATATGAGCCTCCTGGGAACCAAGGATAGGTTGACCTACCCTGAACCCCAGGTCGACCTACCGCCCGCCAGCAGCACACATCAGTCTGCTAACTACCTTTTGGTAGTGGGGTCCCTATTTACATACATAATCATGCATAGTCATGCATAATTATGCACCATCATGCATAAAAAAAGGGAAGAAGAAAGACAAAAAAAATTGCATTTGCATCCTATCTTTTGTATAGAAGAAACCTTTGCTAGACTACATTAACATGGTAAAACTTCATTGAGTTTTCATGAGATGATCACATGTGGCCCATTCTTACTGAAATGGCACGTGCATTTTCACATATAATTGGTCTCAAGAATGGATTTCAAATATAAACAAAGCCTCATATGCATTTAATGCCATACTTGAGGTTGCATAGCCTCTCCACTGTAATTTCATGTACATGCATGTTTGAGTATATAGTTAATCGCTCTGAACCCCTGTTGAAATTGAAATGGCTTTGGCCAGGAGTGAGTCGACTCAGAGAGTTGATTCACCTTCAGGCCAATTTGCCCTTCAAGCAGAACTACCCTAGTAAGAAGAAAAAGAAAGAAAAGAGGGGATAGAAGATGAAACAATCTACCAAGAAAACAATCCAATGAGAGATGAATGAAACATAAATCAAAGACTCAAAAAAAGGGATTTCAGAACTTCCTGTTGCGAGGGTCGACCCCAGGGGTCGACTCCCCTGGGGCTCTGCTCTGTCCGAGGCCTCCATGTGCAAACATTTGCACAAGGGTCGACCCCCCCCCCCCTTGGGGGTCCAGTCTGCCCTATAAAAAAAGGTAAGATAGAAGGCATGTGCACCTGCATGATAGTTTTTGCATAAGAAATTTCTACCAGGTTTCATGGACACGATAAAATTTCATTGAGTTTCCATGAAGTTATCAAAGGAAGCATGTGCTAATCAAAATAAAATGTGTATCCTCACACATGCTCTGTTTCATGCATGGATTCTAAATGCAAACAAAACCTTATATACACTTTAATTTCACATACTAAAGTGAGTGGGTTTTCCTTTTAAAATGCATCCATATGCACGCCCATGTATTTTAATCCCCTTTTCATGCATTTCATGCATGTTTTCACGCATACGAAAACCCTAGCAGCTTATTTTGAGCACCTGCTGTATGGGGGCCTCCCTGTGCAGAAATCCGCACTAGGGGTCGACCCCTTGACCAAGGGGGTCGACCCCCCCTTCAGGTCTAGCCTGCTCTATGATAAAAAAATGATGAAAATGACAGGAGAAGAAAGACCAGAAAAATTGCATTTGCATGCTTTTTTTTGCATAGAAGAAAATTTTGCTAAACTGCATGAACAAGGACATGGAACTCGCATCCATAGTGAGTTCAGAAATCTGTAGATGAATTCAGAAAGCCTTTTCATGAAACCCATTTCATGATTAAGTTTAGAAGCTCATGTGCATTTCGTTGGGCCCTCTGAATGGGAGTCAAACTCCCGGCATTCATTTTAGAATCCTGCATAGCATGCATAGCCCCATGGGCCCGCATGATAGATTTTGAATGCATCTTTGATGCAGATAGAGAAAAGGGAAAAATCCCCTGCATATTGTGTGTAATGAATTTGCAAAGACTTATGCTGGTCTTATGAATAAAAATACAAGAAGAAGAGCTACCCCTAGAAAGACAGGGTTCAGTCGACCGAATTCAAGCACCGGTCGACCGACCCCATGCTGGATTGCCCATCATCACTGGCTTAATAGGAAGTTTTTTTTCTATTTTTTGGACATTTTTATAAATTGGTGTCCTTTCACACAGACGCCGATTCTTTAATTGGTGCCGTCGTAATGTGACACAGTTTTTCACCTTAGGTCGACTCAAACTTCCTTTTGGTCGACTCATATAAATTGTCGTCCTTTCACACAGACGTTAATTTCAGGTTTTCTGATTTTAATTTGATGAATTGATGCCTCTTTAGGAAGGCGCTACTTTAATTGACGTCAGGGTCATGGACACAATTTGGATTTTTACCTATTTTGTCTAAGAATTCGCGACAACGGCATTGGACGCCAATTTCTACCCACAAAAAAAGAAAACAAGAGGAAATAAAAGGAAGATAAAAAAGCAAATGAACAACAAAGAACCAACAAAAAACACGCACAACCAAATGGGCAACAAAAAAATGATGATAAATAATGAATTGTAATAATAAATCAATAATATAACAATGATCTCTTTAAGAGATAATTGGTGGATTCCTCCCTCTTGACCCTTTATATAGGGGATATCAACGAGGCATTCACAGGTCACGCCTAAGCCCTGGGGGATTCACCCCATTATGGCCATGGCATGACCTTGACCTGCCCCAATAGCCCACTGATTTTAAAACCATTTTGAACGTGATTTAACAGAATTTCTTCATCTTTCAAATATCAAATTTGTCGTATCTCGACATACATTTGTCTTGATGTTCACTACATATATTTGTGATGATTTCAACCCGGACTCTTGTACAAACACGAAATGGCCAATGTATGGCCGTCATGATTTTAAATACCCCCTTTGCACCCTAATATAAGGGATTTTAATGTTTTCAACCCAATTTTCATTCAGTCCATATCATTGGTTTTTAAGCCATGGGGCCCTGTATCCTGGTGACTAATAAAAGGTTTTCCTCTCTCCGAGGTGATGTAATTAACATTGTGAACTTTATGGCACGGAGGGTTCCAGTCCCGACCCGACACCCATTTTCATCTGATTAGTCAGACGGCGCGCACCACTGGCTCCGGACCACTCTAGTGTCGGAGATTGAACATATTGTCACTATGTGACTAACACGCCCTCACACTTAATAAACCGATAAAAGATAAAATGATATACATATATAAGGAAAAAGTGCATCCACAAGCCTGGCACACCCGATGGGACTGAACCGCCTTTCATCTTTTCGCCAGGATTCAAGGCCCTATGGCCTCTTCCTAAAATTCTAACCTCCTACAATTTAAAATTGTAGGTTGAATTCCAACGAATGCGATGGCAGTCACATTTGGATCACTCGTGGTTGCCAGCCATGCCGACATTGTTGGATATTATGTTTTGATGATGACAAACATATGACTCATATGTGTATGATGTCATATGTGTTTGGACCATAGGAATTTTGTGTGTTGGTTGACTGAATTTTTCATGACATAAATGATCTCTGTTGCATACAGGCTGCATGCGTCATATTTGAGTTCATGTATCATGTTTAAGTCAATTTGTGCATAACAGATACTATTCATACAATATAATGCATTTTAGGTTAACATATACTCAATAAAGTTATCATTGTGCACAAAAAGTCCATGCATCTGCATAAAGTCTATGCACATGACATTTTAATGTATAGCCTGTGTTCATGGCATTTGGTCGAACAGTTGGTGTGCAACTGCACATTCCACGGTCTATGCATTAGTCCATTAGGGTCGATGTTAGTTGGTGTGTTTTGCATATCAAAGTTGACGTTAGCAAGCAGTGCATTGCGTCCAAGGTCGATGTTAGCACATCACGTCATGTATCCCAGGGTCGGTGTTAGTATGCATGATCCTGTATTCAAGTCGATGCTAGCTACACTATGTGCTATACAAGATCGGTGCAGGTGTAGCATGGTCGGTGCATCCTTCATTGTCCTATGCACATAGTCGGTGCATTGTTCTGTAGCGTGTTCACATACGGTCGGTGCATGTTTTTCCTCCTTCACACAACGTCTGTGCAAGTTTTGCATTATGCGAGACTAGGTCGGTGCTAGTTTATGTTTCATGCGCATAAGGTCTGTGCAGATTTTATCTTGACCATACACAAGGTCGGTACAGGTTCTGTTTTACACATACCAAGGTCAGTGCACATTTTCCCTTCACACGACTAAGGTCGGTGCAAGGTTTCTTTTGCACTTGACTAAGGTCAGTGTTAGTACGTATAGCCTTGCATGTAAGGTCGGTGCAAGTTTACAGAGTTGCATAAAAGGTCAGTGTTAGTATGCAAGTCTTGTGCATAAGGTCGGTGTTAGCAGGCACTGTCATATACTCAGGTCTATGCTAGTTGCATACTAAGGTCTGTGCAAGTTGCACATAGGTCGGTGCACATTTGTCCCTGTGCGGTACAAGGTCGTGCATATTTTGCTTCGTGTCATATCAAGTCAGTGCACGCTTCTTAGAACTGCATATAAGGTCTGTGAAGGTTTTGTCTTGAGCATTCCAGGGTCGGTGCTAGTTTTTGCTTCTATCGTAAGGTCGGTGGTAGTTTTCTTATCTATACACAAAATCTATGCACATGAGAATTCCAGGGTCGGTGCTAGTTTTTGCTTCTATCATAAGGTCGGTGCACATTGCTGTCTTGAGTTCTCATTTCATCATACTAAGGTCGGTGCACGTTCTGACTTAGGCTAACTAAGGTCGATGTGTGTTTACAGACTGGCATATGATCGAGCGTCTACAATGCACGTAGCAGACATCCTTCTTCCTCACGTGATCTTTCATTCATGCCTTAAGTATGAGCTCGTGGGGTATAACAGAATCAATGATTGACACGTGATCCAAAGGGAGAATATTTATGACATTCTACCACGTGGATCAATGCCCCAATCTACACTTGATACGTGGCTTTTCTGGAAAAGGCTGGGATGAGCCCTACACACGTTGGACGCATGAGCTCGTGGGAACCCTGCCTACAGCCCTATAAGAAGGCCGCTCCTGCGATCAAATGCGGCCAACCTAGTACAGAAGAAGGGGAAGAGAAGAATGAGAGAAGAAAAGAAGAGAAGAGTCTAGAAGGAGAAAAGAAAGAGAGAGCAATCGGAGCAGAGAGAGGAAAAAGAAGAGAGTTTAGAAGAGTGAGCAGCAGAGAGCTAGCAGAAAATAGAGAAAGAAAAAGAATCAGAGAAAGGTTTGAGAGAAGAGAGCCGAGAGAGAAGAAGAGAGTTGCAAAAGCAAAGAAGGAAGAAGAAGAAGAGGGATCCTGATCAAAGGATACCCAACAAGTATTGTTTGTGGCCTTTGGATCAAATCTATGCCACATTGCTCCTGTGTGAGCTATATTTTTAGTTTTTATTTCCAGCTTTACGTTGCTATGTCTTGTTTTCCTTTTTTCTTTTGAACTTCACGCTTTGAGTCAATAGAGCAAGTTGTGATACTCAGCAGGCAAGGTGGTTACCTTGGACATCAAGTTGTGATGCTCAGCGGGATAGCAAGCTGTGATGCTCAGCGGATGGCAAGCTATGGGGCCCAGCGGATGTAGGCAAGCTGTGATGCCCAGCCATTCAAGCTGTTAGTCAGTGGAAGCCACACTCAGGTTTGAGTGTGGGGTGGATGTAGGTCTGGAGGACCGAACCACCTAAAAACCTCCTGTCTACCATGGTTTGATTGCTTATCTGATGTTCGCTAGATGAATGCCTAGGTGCGTTTCAATTGATTGTTATGTCTGAGTACTTCAAGAACTCTTAGTGTGCGTAACCTACTTCTACAAACCGTTTGAAGTTGCTGAGTAGTTCATTGCTTTCGCTGACCATGTATTTGACTGTGTGCCTCATCATAGCCCAGAGTCAGCTATCATCTGTTTGATCAATGTTTCATTATAGCTCACATCCAGTTAAGCTAATCAGTCTTTAATTGCGCATAGCTTATTGATTGTAGCTTAAACTTTTAAATTGGCAAGAAAATTTTGAAGGGGATTCATTCACCCCCCCTCTGAATCCGTCAATAGCACCTCAACAATTGGTATCAGAGCAGGTCTCTGACTGTCCAGATCCAATGATCTACAAAGGGTCCTGCTAATTTGTGATCAGGTGCTTTGCTGTGTTGATTTGATGTCTTACTGCTTTTAGTTCAGTGTATCTTTCATATAGTGCCTTCTAGCTGATAAAAACTGAATCAACTCAATTATTTTTCAAAGGCATCTCCTACTGTCTTCAACGGTTCCAATCTTAATTCATGGCTTGGTGGCCTTTGCACATACATGAACTCCATTGATCCAAAATTATGGAGTCTCATATCAAAAGGCCCACATAAATTATCTCAAAATCAGACCAAATGGTCTAAAGAGGATAGGATAAAAGACATAGAAAATGGCATAGTTTTTAACACTATGAGAGATTCAATGAACATTAATATGTTTCCCTGCATTGTAGGATGTACATTTGGAAAAGAGATCATGGACAAAGTCATATCTATTCATGAGGGGCAAAAAGAAGAGTGCCCAATGGCCAATCGAAGGGATCGGACTGAAGAAACAGCATCCCAGGTAAGCACTGAATCATCAGATTTTTCTTTTGATGAATTGGTAAATATGTATGATGATTTGCTTGAGAAGTATGAGAAAACGAAATCAGAAAATAAGAAATTAAAGAAAACGATTGATCAAAACTACTCTAATTCATCTTGTGGAAATTGTTCAAAACTGAAAATGTCTCATGATGCTTGTTTGATTGATATTCAGAATTGTGAGAAACAATTGGAAGGTTTTGAAAATAGTGTTTAGAAATGAATGAACTGAAGTCTGAAAATGAAATCTACAAAAGACAGATTGTAGAGAATAATGAAAAGGTTAATAGACTTCAAGAAAAAAATCAAGCCGAACTTCTCAGGTATAAAGAACAAGCTTCCTTGCTGAAAAATGAAAACAATGAACTTGCTGTTAAGATTTCTGAACTAGAGAATAAATTGAAATCATTAGGAGATGATCAAATCCTACTCAATGAACTGGTTCAGAATGAACAAATAGTAAAAGAAAATGAACAACTGAAGCAATTGAACACTGCTATATTTGAAAGACTTCTAGCATTAGAAAAGGAAAAAATTGCTTGTAAAGAAGAATATGAAAAACTGAGCAATCTAGAACAAGAACTTGAGAAATATAAAACATCAAACAAAGTGCTAATTGAATGTGTTAATTACAGTGAACAGGAGATTGCCAGTTATGAATTACACATTATTTCTCTAGAAAATAAAATTCATGATTTGAAAAACTCACCATCCAAATCTGTTAAAAATAAAGGAAAAATAAAAGTTGTCATGGAAGATGAGGATGATAATTCAAGAAAGGGGATTAGTTGTAGTTCTGAAATTAAGGGAGTTATTAGAAATCAGCTATACACTACCTTTGTGCAAAGCTCTGATGTAGCTGGTACTTCAAGTCAATCCCCTAAACAAGTTGTTGTTCAAGAAAATAAGAAAACAAAATAGAACAAAAATTTAAAAAATAGGAAACAGAAAAATAAAATACTGGAGAAGGATGATGACAATCAACATGCTGAGAAAGTTCAAGCTACCAATAAATCTCATGCTAGGAATGTTAAATATTTTTACTGTGGAAAGTTTGGTCATGAGATGATGATTGCTTTACATTGAAGAAGGATGATCGGAATAGTGGTAGAGTTCATGCTAGGAATTTTCATGGTAAGAAACTCTCTTCTATTCGAACTGAAATGCCTCAATGTTTTTACTGTCATAAGATAGGTCATCTCATGCATGAATGTAGATTAATGAAACAAGATGACCTGAATGCTAAGAAGTTTCATGCATATCCGAAAAAGAATGCTCACTGTTTTAATTGTGGAAAATTAGGCCACATTGCTGCTCAATGTTGACAGACTCAGGGAAAGAGATTTAATTCTAAATATGTTAACTTCCCTGCTAAGAAAAGTGTTTTTGATAGAACTACTTCTGTCTATAAAGGAAAGCATATTAGGTGCTTTGAATGTAGAAAGCATGGCCATACAGTCAAGGACTGTTGGCATGCTCAGGGAAATAGATTGAATTCTGAACCTGGTAAATTTCCTGTAAATAAAAAGGTTTTTGATAGGAATAAATCTGATTTTAAAGAAAAATCCATTACATGTGTTGAATGTTGAAATCCAGGCCACAGAGTTGCTAATTGTTGGATGGCTGGTTTCAGTAACCAGAATGCTCATTTTGTAAACAAAAATTTCCATGAAAATGCTCATAGATTCCATGATTACAGTAATGTGCATAGAGAGAATTTTAAAATTGCTGCATCATGCCATTATTGTGGTTAGTTTGGACATTCTATGTCTAACTATTTCATGATGAAATTTGATGATTCTTATACTCAAAAACTGTGGAGGGCACCATTCAGAGGTGCTAATGACATTTCAGGACCCAAGACATCTTGAGTACCTATCAATGCAAAATGAGGTTCAGTTTTTATAGGTGTGCCTTGGAGTGAAATAAAAGGGGGTTAAATAAACTAAGGCACCCAAGTTGGTAATACCCCATTCAGGTAATGTTATGCAATTTTAATATTTGTTCAATTGAATTTCTTAGAGATCTGCTTTAACTGCATTTTATGTTAAATCTGTTCAGTTAAATGTGTCATGCATGCAAGCACCTTATATGTTTTGTTATTAGCATTGAGCTACATGAGTTTATTTGTTCATACTTTGAGCTGTGTGTGCACATATTCATTGAAGATATGCTGAATTCATTTCCAATCTGCATGCATTTATGTTTTAACTGTGCTTCAATTGGTTGCATGTTTGAGAGGGAGATGAAATAAATTTTAATGCATGAAATTTCATGTCTGCATACATTTTCACATATGCACATTCAATTGAATTGTCTTACATATTCAGAAACTGTTATGTATTTTCATGCTCATATGCATACATGACATACTCATATATCCACATTTGCATATGTGTAGCATATTGTCAATTTTAGATGCACACAAGACTGCATGTTGTGTTGCACTGATTTGCATGACCATTATTATGGTATATCAAATGGTAAGTTACTAAAGTGTAGATGCAATCTATCTGGAAGTTCTTACTATGTGTGAGGTGGTCTTTTGGACTAAGTCCTCCGCCAAGTGCCATGGGTCATATTGCACATAGGGGAGTCCAAGACATTCATGAGCATAACTCATTAAACTCCTAGCAACATGCTCATTGCATAAATTGCATTCGAAACTTAGTCATTTAATGTATAAAATCAGGGGGAGTCTGTCAAGATAACTCTTGTGCTTCATGAATAGTTGGTCTGATTAAATCCCTGCATGGTTGTCATGTCACATATAGTGGTTCAATGCATTTAACCAGTGAGAGTCATTGTATAGGCATACATATAATTAATTGCATACAATTTATATTGAAAAATCCAAAAAGATTGACTCAATACATATAAACAGGGGGAGCATTTAAATCAAATTTCTTTAACTGAATGGCCATTCATCTGTTTCTTAACTATTTAAATCAATTGACCAAAACTGCATTTTCGGTCAACTGATGTCTTTACAGTCCAGCCATACCTTTGCTCTTCCTATAACCTTCATCAACTTTTGGTATCAGTTGGTATGCCTTGTCTCTATTTGGTCTAAATCTACATCAATAAATGATATTAGTGGATTTCACTTATTTTCATCTGATCTGAAATCATTGGAAGTCTTACTTGACATCTCTGTCAAGTTCGGTCGACTAACATTTCTCATTCTGGTCAACCGATGGTCTCATCTGAATAACTCATGGTTTGCTTCTTGGTTTAATTCACATTTGTTGAACTCTGAATGATGACTCTCTTCAAACACTGCATTTGCTAAGGGGGAGCATCAAAATTCCTGAACTGTTTGGCTATCCTTGGCCATACTGATTCTCATCTGAATTCTAAAATATGAAACTCTGTCTACTACTCCTTATTTTGCTGAAGGAGAGTTTTAATTCTGTTAGGCTGGTTTGACTGAAATTCAATCTCTATTATTGGCCTCTGAACTTTTGTTCAATCTCAACCTTGTAGTTCTTGTTGCATATCTTGAAATCTTTGTAAACTCACTATTCTTTAGCTGATCTTCCTGAAAATCTTTCTGATGCATATTGATCACTTCTGCTACAAGCATGAGTTATAATTCTCTCACTTTTTATGCATGCTGGTTTACACATCTGATGTCTGCTGCTGCTCAGATAATACCTGAACTGAGAGTTGAAGAAAACATCAACCTGTGTACTACTTCAAAAATCTAAAACTATTCTTAATAAGGAATCTTATATTATACAGGTTTAAGAATATTTGTTGATTTGAATTTGTTTAAGTCTAATGTATTCTTAAGTTTAAACTTAAAGGACTTGAAAATATATGATTCAATCTTTTAATAAACCTTAACTGTCTGTCTCATGTAAATTCATGTAAGACTTCCTGAAATCTGAAAAGTTGAAACCTTGATTTACTTTGGTTGAGATGCATAGTGTAAGTATTGTTCTTAAACATTTAATTTGTCTGAAACTGTCTAAAAAGAAATATTGTGGACAGAGCAATGACTATGGTTACTGAGAAACCTGTCCAAAGGACTGTGCCATGAAGTACCATAGTTAACTCTACCCAAAAATCATTAAAAATATGACAGAGCAATGGCATGGCTGTATTGAGTAACTGGGGATTCCGGCCTCTAACCAAGGTGTCTCCTCATGCAAAAGATATTTCTAATGCTATCTATGTTCTCCAAATAGAGAAGTAATACGGTTATCACACTGAGTAACTGGGTCATTTCACTTAAGACGTGTTGTGCCTCATGTAAAAAGGTGTTGATTAAACCAAAATTGCTCATTGAAAAACAAATTGATGATTCAATAAGAAAAATCTGAGAAATATATGCATCAGAAATTTATGCAAGAAAAGTCTAAATTCAGATGTACTCATGAATGTTTAATCTCAATACTACCTTGTATCACTCTTAAAGGAGTCATGAAATTAAACTAAGTAAGATGGAAGAAGGTTGAACTAGAATGCTATATGAGCAAGTGGTTCATTTTTATTAAAGAATTGATTCAGATATGAGTATTGAATCTTATTAAAGAACTTGGTCTACATCATTCTTAAATCATGATTATCAATCAAAACCAATTCATAAGCCCTTATAATGGAAGATTTTGAAATCTAAATAATGATTTATGAAGTTGGTATCTCACTGAAAAATTCTTCATCTCAGTATTTCCTAATCAATTACTGCTCTCTGTCACTGCCATTTCCTGATCAATTACTGAACTCTCTCTGAATATCTGTGTTTTGATGACTCTGCGCTCAATAATTTGACTACCCTCCTATACTCTCTCTAGACTTATGCCTCATCTGTTTTTCCTGTTGAAAGCTTTGTTCCTTTTGTCACAAGGCTGCAATGCATTGATTTAAAGGGAAGAATAGAATCCTGTCTAGACTGCATTAATTGTTTTTCAAAGGGGGAGAATCTATTGTAGCTTCATATGATTTTGTCAATGGGGGAGCACATGTTTAGTTGGCTTTTGTCACATCTATAGGCACTGCATTCACTTTCCATAGGGGGAGAATAGGTTCCAGTTCTGGTACCTTCACTTCCTTCTTCTGGAGCTGGTCTGTATTTCCTTTGTATTTCCTTTTTGATGATGTCAAAGGGGGAGAATATGAGAAGTCATGTGTCATATGTTATGTTGCAGAAATATGTGGAGTTATCATGTGTCATATGTTATGTTGCAGAAATATGTGGAGTTATCATGTGTCATATGTTATGTTGCAGAAATATGTGGAGTTATATGTTACAGTTGATGTGTCTGTGTCTGAATGGAATCATCTTCTGTGTCTGAATGGAATCATCTTGCTTGTGCTTTAATTGGTATATGTTGTAGTTGATGTGTCTGTGTCTGAATGGAAACATCTTCTGTGTCTGAATGGAATCATCTTGCTTGTACTTTAATTGGTATATGCCTGTGTTTGGGGGAGAATGAGCTTGAATGATGCAAGGTTAGAATTCCTTCACCACATTGGCTTGTATAGTCTCATGAATAATTGAATATTTGGTCCATTCGATTTATTGCCTTGTCATGTTGAATCATATGACTCATAGTGTTGCCATCATCAAAAAGAGGGAGAATGTTGGATATTGTGTTTTGATGATGACAAACACTATGACTCATATGTGTATGATGTCATATGTGTTTGGACCATAGGAATTTTGTGCGTTGGTTGACTGAATTTTTCATGACATAAATGATCTCTGTTGCATACAGGCTGCATGCATCATATTTGAGTTCATGCATCATGTTTAAGTCAATTTGTGCATAACAGATACTATTCATACAATATAATGCATTTCAGGTTAATATACAGTCAATAAAGTTATCATTGTGCACAAAAAGTCAATGCATCTGCATAAAGTCTGTGCACATGACATTTTACTGTATAACCTGTGTTCATGGCATTTGGTCGAACAGTTGGTGTGCAACTGCACATTCCACGGTCTATGCATGAGTCCATTCAGGGTCGATGTTAGTTGGTGTGTTTTGCATATCAAAGTCGACGTTAGCATGTAGTGCATTGCATCCAAGGTCGATGTTAGCACGTCACGTCTTGTATCCCAGGGTCGGTGTTAGTATGCATGATCCTGTATTCAAGTCGGTGCTAGCTGCGTTATGTGCTATACAAGATTGGTGCATGTGTAGCATGGTCGGTGCATCCTTCATTGTCATATGCACATAGTCGGTGCTTCTGTCGCTTGTTCACATACGGTCGGTGCATGTTTTTCCTCCTTCACACAACGTCTGTGCAAGTTTTGTATTATGTGAGACTAGGTCGGTGCTAGTTTATGTTTCATGCGCATAAGGTATGTGCATATTTTGTCTTGACCATACACAAGGTCGGTGCAGGTTCTGTTTTGCACATACCAAGGTCATTGCACATTTGCCCATCACACGACTAAGGTCGGTGCAAGGTTGCTTTTGCGCTTGACTAAGGTCAGTGTTAGTACGTATAGCCTTGCATGTAAGGTCGGTGCTAGTTTGCAGAGTTGCATAAAAGGTCAGTGTTAGTATGCAAGTCTTGTGCATAAGGTCGGTGTTAGTAGGCGCTGTCATATACTCATGTCTATGCTAGTTGCATAGTAAGGTCTGTGCAAGTTGCACATAGGTCGGTGCACATTTGTCCGTGTGCGGTACAAGGTCCGTGCATATTTTGCTTCGTGTCATATCAAGTCAGTGCACGCTTCTTAGAACTGCATATAAGGTCTGTGCAGATTTTGTCTTGAGCATTGCAGGGTCGGTGCTAGTTTTTGCTTATATCATAAGGTTGGTGCTAGTTTTCTCTTCTATACACAAAATCTGTGCACATGAGCATTCTAGGGTAGGTGCTAGTTTTTGCTTCTATCATAAGGTCGGTGCACATTGCTGTCTTGAGTTCTCATTTCATCATACTAAGGTCGGTGCACGTTCTGACTTAGGCTAACTAAGGTCGATGTGTGTTTACAGACTGGCATATGATCGAGCGTCTACAATGCACGTAGCAGACAGCCTTCTTCCTCACGTGATCTTTCATTCATGCCTTAAGTATGAGCTCGTGGGGTATAACAGAATCAATGATTGGCACGTGATCCAAAGGGAGAATATTTATGACATTCTACCACGTGGATCAATGCCCCAATCTACACTTGATACGTGGCTTTTCTGGAAAAGGCTGGGATGAGCCCTACACACGTCGGACGCATGAGCTCGTGGGAACCCTGCCTACAGCCCTATAAGAAGGCCGCTCCTGCGATCAAATGCGGCCAACCTAGTGTAGAAGATGGGGAAGAGAAGAACGAGAGAAGAAAAGCAGAGAAGTGTCCAGAAGGAAAAAAGAAAGAGAGAGCAATCGAAGCAGAGAGAGGAAAAAGCAGAGAGAAGAAGGCTGTCTGTAATGCACGTAGCAGACAGCCTTCTTCCTTACGTGATCTTTCAGTCACGCCTGAAGTATGAGCTTGTGGGGGATAATAGAATCAATGATTGGCACGTGATCCAAAGGGAGAATATTTATGACATTCTGCCACGTGGATCAATGCCCCAATCTACACTTGACACGTGACTTTTCTGGAAAAGGCTGGGACGAGCCCTACACACGTCGGATGCATGAGCTCGTGGGAACCCTGCCTACAGCCCTATAAGAAGGCCGCTCCTACGATCAAATGCGGCCAACCTAGTGCAGAAGAAGGGGAAGAGAAGAACGAGTGAAGAAAAGAAGAGAAGAGTCTAGAAGGAGAAAAGAATGAGTCAGTCTTTAATTCCGCATAGCTTATTGATTGTAGCTTAAACTTTTAAATTGGCCAGAATTTTCGAAGGGGATTCATTCACCCCCCCCTTTGAATCTATCCATAGCACCTCAACAGACATTGGCTATCTTATTGTGCCCATCCGATTCGGCATCTTCCCCCTATTGTCGGCTTCCCCAACTTCTTGGGGGTGGCCTTCGTGGACCTCCTGGAAGTCCAGGAGATGAAGTCTATCGCCGCTGCAATGGCGACACCAAAGAAGACTGATGCGGTGGCTTTCTATGTCCCAGGAGGGCGGTCAAGAAAAATGTCAGCACACTGTGAAGCCGGCTCTCCACTTCGGGCAAATCCATACTCATTGGAGGCGTCCGAGTCTTTCTAAATGGCTGACAGACCATGATCACACCTGACATGGTGATTTTCATAGTGCTGGTGCATAACTCCTTACAAGCGCTGGCCTAGGGTAGAATGGACCGCTTCGAGTTTGAATCAAAGGGAGGGTTGGCCCCTAAGCCAATCAGATTTAAACAGATTTGGGTGCCCAAGCAGGCACGGGCCCCGACTCCAAGAAGAGAAGAGAAACTAGAAGAGAAGATCGAGGTGCTGGCCCAGGCATCTCTGAAACCAGCACTCCTACCCCACATTCTTCGGGCAAACATTTGTTCATATGATGAAAAGCAAGGTGAGACGACCAGACAAAGCCGCCTCGCCTGCAAATCTTTGGCACGGGCTACCATGCCACCGATTACGATCTACCCCACAGGCGGGCAAAATGACATTATTCAGGCTGTCTGGGGGCATTCCCACAGCTTCAGAAATACCTCCATGGGGATGCAGCAACCCCTAGAAGCTGTAAATTCTATAGATAAATGCCGGGAGCAGCAAGCCAACCCGGAGAAAATGAAGTATGCAAGATCAGGCTGCTACGAGCCGCCCCTATGCAATGATACTACACCGACAATCTCAGTGCTCGATAGATTGACCTGCCTTGGTTAGTAGGCTAGGAGAGTCATCCAAAGAAGCCGACAACTTTAGATACTCACTTGCAATATGGCTGGGGTGACCGGCTGCTGTGGGGCTTCCCCCGCAGATCATGATGAGGCGGCACAAGCCCGCGCTGAAGAAATAAATACAGATCTGGTCATGATGGCTGTGAATGTGATCACTACGGAAGATGATGGCGAGAGAGAAACACCTTCTTTAGATGCTCCGGTGGAAGGGGGAGGCCAGGCTCCTAGCTCTTCTACACCCGATCCAGCTATAATGATGATGTTACTGCAAAAATACCAGCAAGAAGTCGAAACGCTGAATAGGCAGCTCAGTGAGCTGAGCATGCACGCTTCAACTTCAAAAAAGATTGAGGTCCTTCCTGAAGCCTCACAGCGAGGCACCGATGAATTGGAGGCCTTGCCTCAGATAATGGCGTCTCAACTGGCATTCGATTACACTGGGGGCATGACCCCGCAACTTGCTCCTCAGCCCCAAGGGCCTACTACCATACCTCAAGCAGTAGTTGTGGCGATGCCACAGATGCAGCAAGCTCAACTCTGCCCAAGTCCTGTCGACCCGGCGATAGTGAATAAAATGATGATAGAATAAATGATCGAGAAGAAGCTGGCTGATAGAGGCGGTGATGACTATGCCTCTTTCGATGTGTACAGGGTACCTTACCCTGTCCATCATGTTGCCAAAAAATTGCCTCCCGACGTCAATAAACCGTTGAAGTTTGATAAGTTCAACGGACAAGGTTCACCGAAAGAGCATATAGCCTACTACATTAATGTGATGGGCGATCTGGTAACTGATGAATCATATCTATTGAAGTTCTTCAGGTCCTCGCTTACAGGACTTGCCTTTGAGTGGTACTCGAACTTGTCGGTCGGGTCCATCAGTGATTGGTCGGATATGCAAAGAAAGTTATGGGAGCAATTCTACGTCGCTGAAAGAGAAGTGACAGTTGACGAATTATATGCTTCCAAGTAGAAGAATAAAGAAACTGCTCTGGAATATATCAAGAGATGGTGGAACCTCAGTATGAGGTGTAGGCATCCACCACATTAGGAAGATGTAGTCCAGATCTGCAAGCAAAACCTGAAGCGAGAAATCCTCGAGAAGATGATCGGGATTGAAATCAGGTCTTTCGACCGGCTGAACAATGTGGTGGTGGAGATTGAGGCCTTCCTCTTCAGTCACTCCTCTGCTCCTATTGTTACAAATCAAAGGGCCAAGCCGGTTGATAAGCGGCCAGCGCCCAAGGAAGTTCATACAATCGACTTCAAGGAGCTCGAGCAGCAAATAGATAAAGATAAAGGTGTCACCGACCCTCCTCTGGCTAAGCTTGCCAAACAATAGGAAGGCCCTCCCTTGCGGGCCAAAATGATGAAGTCATACTCCTTCCCTAAGGATAAGAGCCGAGTCTTCTTTTAATGGGCCATCGAACATAATAAGGTCACCCTTCCAGAGCCAAAAGGCCAGGTGATGCTAGAAGAAAAGATGACCCCCACTTTTGCCCATATCATCGAATGCTTGGGCACTCTATCGAAGATTGCTATGTATTTAAAGATATTATTGAAGGCCTGATCAAGAACGGGGAGCTCCAGATGGTCGAATATAAGGTGGATCCTTACGCCCTCATGAGCTGCCCGATTTCAAGAGAGCTATCAACATGGTATCTAGACACCGGCCGTTACCCGAAGAGGTGTCTGAAGAGCACACCGATGAATATGTCTCGCGGGAGCACTTCGAATCCTCAGACCCGATACAAGATGCAGAAAAGAAATTAGTAGTGCCAAGAGCACCAGATGACCAGTTGTGGGGGCAGATGCTGGCCACAGATGGGAAGATGAAGAAGAAGTGAAAGGATGGAAGAAGAGACATTTTTCTCTCTTGCAATACATTGTCAGCCTTGTCCGGCATGAGCCAAACTACTGAAGAAGAAAAAGATGACGAAATATGCTTCGTGCCGATAAAGGCAGATCAACCCGAAGCTTCTACCTCACGCCATGATGATAAGTCCCGGGAAAAGTGGGGGCATACTCCATTGCTTGATAAAGTTGCATGCTGTCATACTCCCTCACGTAAGAGCGTGGGGGCAAGAATATCAATATCTGAAGGACGGGATGCATTCGATGATGATAATAGGATGTCACTGGCCCTACATGAAATCAAGGCACCAGGTAGCATTCTTGAATCCTACCAACCTGGCCCTGTTATGGTGGCGGAACTATATCAGAAAATGCAAGAAATTGAAATATTGAACAGAAGATTGAGCAAAATGGGTTTATATCCAACTGACTTGTCTCTAAACCCAACGGCTCCAGCGGTGATGGATAAGCCAAGCATGGCACAAACAACTATAACTAAGTTAGTCGACGGAGAAGTCACCAAGGCAGAATTATATAAAATCAAGCAAAAGGATGATGAGTCCGCTCTGGACTATATTCGATGATGGAGAAATCTCAACTCGAGATGCAGGCACCCGCCAAACGATAAAGATGCTATCCAAATATGCAAACTCAATTTGAAGATAGAAATCCTATTAAGGATGATTGGCATTGAAGTCAAATCCTTTGATCGACTGAACGATATGGTGGTTGATATTGAAGCCTTTTTGGTGAAATAATGCCCGGCCGCGGCTACCCCAAATCAGAAGAACGAACTGATTGATGGCAGCCAATGTGAAAAGAAATTCACCCTACTGATTTCCAGGCCTTCGAGAAGCAAAGGGAGAAGGTGAAGGAGGCAGCGAGCTCTTCTTTTGCCAAGCCTGCCAAGCGAGAACCCTCATTGAGGGATAAGATGAAGAAACCTTATTCCTTCCCAAAGGAGAAGACTCAGATGATGTTTGAGTGGGCCGGCGACTACGACAAGATTATTCTCCCGGAGCCCAAAAAGCCAAGTGATGCAAGATGAAGAGATGACCCTCAATTCTACCCTTATCACCAACAGAAGGGGCATTCCATTGAGGATTGTTATCCGTTTAAAGATATTATTGAAAGTCTGATCCAGAAAGGTGAAATACAGATGGGTGAGTACAGGGTGGACCCATTGTGTCATCACCAGATGCCCAGATTTAAGAGGGTGGTCAACGTGGCCTCACCCCATCAGCTGCAGAACAATGTGCTCTGAAGGGCGTTTTAAACACCTTGGATTATGGAGGGAAGCTGAAAGGAATGCAAGATACAAATGGTGCCCTGTTCTAGGGGGCATATGTTGAAACAAAAGAAGATAAAGATCCAAAGATAAAGAAATTATCACCCTACACTGTGATATGTTGTTGACACTATTCAGAATTGACAAATGCAAAAAAAGAAAGCAAAGTCAGCCGACGCTAAAGCTGACAACCGAATGACGAAGTTAAATCCCTCTGAGAGATGCCCTCCCCAGATGAAAGATTCAGCAAGATATAACTTTGGCTCCACATGCTTTAGCACATTGTGGAGGATTCCCTATGGAAATGCAGCCAAAGTCGACCTCCCGCCCTCCACAACCCCTCACAGGTCACTATGTGTAAGAAGGGTGCAGTTGGATGATCAACCGTCAAATGGGATCAATTTGTTCAGGGGGGCATTATTGACCCGAGACGATAATAAGAAGCATGATGGCCGAGAGCCGAAAGGATGGGGCCCTCCGATCACAAAGAAACCCATTCAAGGAAGGGCGATCACAGATAGCACAAGCACTGTATGAAGATTTGTCTCTGACCATGGAGTCGTCTGATGATGAGGCTTGAGATAAACCAAGTCCAAAATGATGTATGAGGGCCACACCTTGAAGGTGGCCTCAATGAAAATGATAACTAAAGGGGTCACACCTCGGAGACCGAGTTCTCCCTATGCAAGCTCATAAGAGTAATTCCTTTTTAACAAATGGGCCAGGTCGGCCAAAATGAAATTGCTCAAGACGATGCACCGGAAAAACCACCAAAGCTATCAACAGTCCCACCAGACAAAGCAACCAGAGTCCAGATCAAGATAGATACTCACAAATGTCCAAAGAAATTGCTCAAGCTGATGCACCAGACAAATCTATCAATAGCCACCAAAGATGAAAAGATGATAGAAATGACGACCAAGATCATGATGAATGATGATGGAAGACCAATGAAGAATAGTGAATGCTTGAAAATGATGATCAACACAAAAACAAATGTTCGATCATCGATACCGAGGCCGACAAATGTCCAAAGATATTCAAGACATTCAATCATCGGCGTCTAGGCTGATAGATATTCATAAATACTTAAAGATATTCAATACATTCAACCATCGGCGTCCAGGCTGACAGATATTCGATGATGTGCAAGATGTTCACAGATGTGAAAGATGTTCGACCATTGGCATTCGTGCCAATAGATGTTCCATGATGTCAAAGATGTTTAAATATGTCCAACCATCGGCGTTCAGGCCGACAGATGTTTGAAAATGTTTAAGGATGTTCAACCATCGATGTTCAGGCCAACATATGACCAAAGATGTTTAGAAGATGTTCGACGATAGTTGAAGATATTGAATATATTCAACCATCGGCATCCGAGCATATAGCTCTTCAATAATCGGCATCCAAGCCAATAATTGTTCAAAGATGTTTAAAGATATTTAAGCTCTCCAACCATTGACGCTCGAGCTGACAACTCTTCAACCATCGGCATCCAGGCCGACAGCTCACTAACCATTGGCGTCCGAGCCGATAGCTTTTCAACCATCGGCATCCAGGCTGATAGCTGTTCAAAGATGTTTAAAGATAGTCAAGATCTTCAACCATTGGTGTCCAAGCCGGCGGCTCTTTAACCATCAGCATCCAGGCCGACAGCTATTCAAAGATGTTTAAAGATGTTCAAGATATTCAACCATTGGCGCCCGAGACGACAGCTCTTCAACCATCGGCATCCAGGCTGACAGCTATTCAAAGATGTTTAAAGATATTTAAGCTCTTCAACAATTGGCGTCCAAGCCAACAGCTCTTCAACCATCGGCATCCAGGCCGACAGCTGTTCAAAGATGTTTAAAGATGTTCAGAGATGTTTAAAGATGTTCAAGATATTCAACCATTGGCGCTCAAGCCGACAACATTCCAACCATCGACATCCAAGACAACAACGCTTCAACCATTGGCACCCGAGCCGATAGCTCTTCAACCATCGGTACCCAGGCCAACAGCTGTTCAAAGATGTTTAAAGATATTCAAGATATTCAACCATTGGCGCTCGAGCCGACAGCATTCCAACCATCGACATCCAAGCCGACAGCTCTTCAACAATTGGTGCCCGAGCCAACAGCTCTTCAACCATCGGCATCCAGGCCGACAACTGTTCAAAGATATTTAAGTGCTTCAACCATTGGCGCTCGAGCCGACATCATTCCAACCATCGACATCCAACTTGACATGTCTTGAACCATCGGTATCCAAGCCGACAGCTTGATGAGTGTCATATTTCATATCATAATTTGTATCACATTCATCATCTTTAGGCATTAAAAGAATAAAGTTATGCAATTTGGATAACTAACTTCATTCTCACAAATTCTTTGAGTTTACATGAAATTATCCTAGTTTAGAAGCCATAATGATTATGTGAGATATGAACCTACATAAAGGATGAATTGCATAACCTATTTTTGTGAGTTACAATGGAATTTTACTATTTCAGGAATGGGCAACCAAAGGTCAAACGCCAATTCCTGACCCGTTTGCAAAAGAAAAGAATTAGCAACCTGATGGTCAGTCGCCAATTAATGAGCGCTTGCTTGGAAGGGCGTCAAATCCAGATTGAACGCCTTTGTAAAATGGCGCCAATTCGAAGTAGTCCTGTGAAGAAAAGCATGAGCGACTGACCAAGAAGGCGTACATTCCCTGTACGAAATTAGAAAGGAAATCATGAAAATATGAAAAAAATGAAACTACACCTTTTCGGAAGGTCACCCATTCATTTGTATGGAAAAATCAAAAATATCGAAATGGACGTGGAAAAATAGAAAAAAGGAATTAGCGCCCACATACTCAGACGCCAATTCCTTGGTACAAAAAAGAAGGAAATATCAAATTGAGGAAATAAAGAACGGGCGACTATTCTATTAGACGCAGAAAAGAATGTGCGTCCACTACTCCAGACGCCATTTTCACTCGAACCAGAAACAGAAACAGATGAGTTCGAATGAAGCAATCTTGCTATGTTTGATGAAAGGAGGACTCTAATCGTGGCAAGAGACCAAATACAACCCATATTTTGATGCTGAAAAGTTGGATGCAAGCTTATCTCCAAAGTTCCAATCGTGGGAGCTCCCTACAATCTATAAAACCTGCCCGAGAGCGACCATGGAGAGGATGTTAGCCGATCTTAGTCTTTCTTGACCTTTTATATACTTTTTTGTTCATCTTTTCAATTTTTTGTCTTCAACAAACTTCTTCATTTTTAGAAGCTCTTTAATTTCTTCTTCTTCTTCTTCTAATTCTCTCTAGTTTTCAATTTATTCCAGTTTTCTAAAGTTCTGTTCTGTATTTTTACTATTCATCTGCGGTTCTGCACCCTGTTCTTCCCCAGTTTTCACCTTCCTTCGATCTTCTTCTCCCTCTGCACTCTTCACCAATCTTCTTCCTCTCTTCCTGATCTTCAATTTTCTCTTCTTCCACATCTCTTAATTCTCTCTATTTTTAAAAGTTATTTCAATTCTTCCTTTGCTCTATTTTTATTATTTTTACTGTGTTTCCCTCTCTCCCGTAGCCTCTCTCAACTTCTGTTCTCTCTCTCTATTTTTAACTCATGCACATACATGTTTTAAACTTTAGTCTTTCTACTTCTCTTCATCCTCTTCTTTCTTCCCCCCCTCTATATTCTTCTCACATCCCCAAGGCGGATCTTCTACTTCGGTGTTCTAAAGGCGGCATACCTCTTCAAGGCGGGGCGATCCAATCAAAGGTTTGGCACGGCGTGGACGTCGCTATTCTTCTAAATTCTTGGCTCTTAATTCTTCCCCTTTTCTTTTACTTTCATGCAAGTTGTAACTTCCTCTTTCATAGAGTTGTAATCTTTCATCTTAAGCAATAAAAATTCATCTTTTGCAATTGTATTTTTCTAGTTCTTTCTCTCTCCATTTCCTCCTAAATTCTTTTCTCAACCCTCTCATATTCTTTAGATAGTTTATTTTTCATGCAATTTTTTTCTCTTTTAGCATAAACTCACTCAAATTTGAATTTCTCAAATATAAGGATTTTCTAACTTGTGATTAATTGAAAATATTCCTCTCCGTGGGATCGATCCGTTCTTACCACTCTACTTAGATTTAATATCTTTTTAGTGAGTGAGTGCAGTAATTTTTAAAATTATGGCACGTCTTTTAACGATGAGTTTTGTGCACATCAATTTTTGGCGCCGTTACCATGGAGGAAAATAATTTTTTTATAGTTTGATATTCTTGTGTTTGGTGTGTATATTTATATACTAATTTTTCTATTTTTATTTTGTAGGGAAAAAATTAGAAAATCAGAAAAAAAGAGAGGAAATTTGAACCTAAAAATTCACAGGAAATAATATGTTATAGAAAACAGAAATCGTGGCTGAAAATCTGTATCTGTCACCACAGGGAGCAGCAATTATGGAATTATGAAAATCCTGAAAAATCAAGCGTTGCTATAGGTCAGTAACCGTATGTACGGTCCTGTTTTGTAAAATTTTGAAAAATATCAAAAAAATTCTTGAAAAATCTAAAAAAATCAAAAATTAGAAAACATAGAAAGCTTGATTTTAGGCTTTATTTTCCAGTAGTTTGCATGTTGTTTAGTGTTTTTTAGTTGCTATTTGTCTTTTATCCATCTTTCTATTTGAAAAAAAAATAGAAAAAAAAACAAAAAAAAGCATTGTTACCTTGCCTTCATGTTAGTTATATCTCTTGCATGCATTGTTAAATATAGTTGATTCATTGTTCTTTATTTTTGCATCATTTTAAAAAAATAACAAACCAAAAATACAACAAAAAAATAACACACTTCCTTTGAGCCCGTTTTGCATTGCATGCAAGGTAGGAGATCCCTACACCCACCTTTGCTAGGACCCATAGGAGAGATTGAGTGGTTTTTGCATCTTAGAAGCCAACATCAACCTAACCTCATGGCGAACCAAAACTAACAATAACAAGTAGCTCCCAAGCAAATGAAGGAATATTTCATGCCAAATCAATACCAACCTTCCTTCTATGTTCAAGCACCCCAAAATCAAGCGGCCCTGTACAAGATTAAATCAAGCACCATTCAAATATTGCCATCCTTCTATGTCAATACCAATGAAGATCCTTATAAAGATCTTGATGAGTTCCTCCAGATTTGCTCAACTATTAAAATCTAAAACTTTTTTGATGATGCTCTTAAGTTGACTCTCTTCCCATTCTCTCTCAAGGACAAGGCTAAATATTGGTTAGGCACCTTGGGTAGATCAATTGACACATGGGCTGAAATACAAAAAGAGTTTTTGAAGAAATTTTCTCCGATAGGCCGAACCAATATCATGACGAGAGCCATAACTAGATTCACTCAAAATCCTGGGGAACAAATCCATGAAGCTTGTCAAGATGGCAAATAGTTCAGGCATTCTATGAGGGATTAATTGATAATTATCGTCAAATGGTGGATGCGTCATGTGGGGGAGCTTTTATGAGTAAGAGCGAGGATGAAGCTTATGAGTTGTTTGAAATGTTAAGTGAAAATTCCATTAGTCATGTCTCGCTATCATCTTATGAGAGAATGATTGGGCCATCTAAGAAAGCCGGGCTTTATGGAGTTAAGAATCAAGGAGAAACTAAGAATAGGATGGACATTAATACTCTTGCGCAAAAGTTGAATAAAATTGACATATTGGCACAAAAGATGGAGAAGGTCGACTTGGTAGCTTAAAAGCCGGATCAATTGTTGTCCATGAATAGATATGAACCTTCTTTTTTTTCTATTCAGCAATCTTAACCATTCTCAGATTCTAACCATCAAGCACTTTGTGCTCTTTGTTCAAGCCCAAGTCTTACTGTCACTGATTGCCCCACGGTGGCCCAGCTACCCCCATTCATTCAAGAACAAATTTTTGCTACGCAGGACCATCCATCTCCAAGCCTCCTTATGATCCTTATTCCAACTCTTATAATCTAGGCTGGAGAAATCACCCGAACTTTTCTTGGAAAACTCAGCAAGGACCATCCATGCAATCCACTCCCTCAAACCATACTGTTCAAAGGTAATCCTTTCAAGCTCCAATTCAGTCTCACCAAAATTTTTCTTATCCAACTCCGTTCCCACAAGCTCAACATCAACAACCTCAACCTCCTTATAAACATTCTCAGGCCCCATACCATCAAGCTCAATTTTCTCAGGGCCAACATCAACAATACCCTCCTTATAATAAATCCAATCAAGCCCAGAATATGTATCAACCTCAGCCATCTCAACCTCCTCAGCCCAACTTCGAGGACAAATTTGACCAACTCCAACAACTTTTACCTTCTCATAATCAATCCATTCTTTCTCAACAACAACTCATTCTGTCTCCAGCAACAATCCATGGCTAAGTAGGAGGGTCAAATAGGGAAATTGGCTACAAGTAATATGAGGAGAGAAGTAGGTCAACTTCCTAGCCAACCAGTGGATAATCCTAAAAACCAACCTCCAAGCTTCTCTCAAAGAGTTCCTCTTCTTCCTCACCCAAACCAACCTCAGCCTCCCCCTCCTGTAGGTCCCCAATTTGAGAACGCCAAGGCTATATCTACCCTTAGGAGCGGGAAGATTCTTGATGATCCTTATAAGGCTAGGGGAGTTGGTAGTAGCTCGACCTGAGTGGCTCAAGAAGAGAGTGATAGTGAGGAAGATGAGCCCATCATTGTTGAAAAGAAGAAGCATGAAGGTGAAAGGAAGGAACATGATAAAGGCAAAGAAAAGGTTGAAGAAAAACCCCATGAGTATGCACCAAAGGTCCCGTTCCCTGATGCTTTGAAGTTTAAAGCTCACAAGATGCAACTGGTTCAACAAGAAGAATTGTTAGAATTGTTTAAACAAGTAAACATCAATATTCCATTATTGGATGCTATCAAACATGTGCCGACTTACGCAAAATTTCTAAAAGAGCTTTGTACACCGAAGAGGGAACCAAGGGCGTTAACTCAAAAGATCCGTCTATCTAAAGATGTAAGTGTTGTTTTAATGAATCATCTTCCTAAGAAGTTGAAGACCCTAGAGCTCCGTTGATTTCGTGTGATATAGGTGGAGTCACTTTTGATCGATCATTGCTAGACTTAGGTGCAAGTGTAAATCTTTTGCCCACCTTTATATATGAGCAGTTTGATCTAGGAGAATTAAAGCCGACCTCAATAATCCATCAATTGGTGAATCGTTCAGTGAAAACTCCAAGGGGTTTGTTGGAGGATGTCATTGTTAGAGTGCATGAATGCTATTTTCCCATAGATTTCTTAATTCTGGATATGGCCTCATCTCAAGAGTTGAAGCATACGTCTATTATTTTGGGACGTCCTTTTCTGGCTACTACCAAGGTCAACATAAACTGTGCCATGAGAATGATGGATATATCCTTCGGAGGTGAGAAGGTATCATTGAATGTGTTTAAGGCATCTCAATATCCAGAACAAGATGAGGAGTGCAATGTTATTGATATTTTGGAGGATTTAATTGATGAAAATCTGGATGAAGTTAATGATACCTTAGAAGAGGGTAGCATGCTACAAGATTCTATTTTCTCTTCTGCACCCTACTCTAAGATAGAGCCTCTTCCCGCACTTCAATCTGACCCAATTCTTCCATCTTCAGAACATCCTCCTGTTCTTGAGCTAAAGCCTCTCCCGGACTCGTTGAAATATACATATCTGGGCTCTAACCATACTCTTCTTGTCATTGTTACCTCCAATCTTTCTGCAATTCAAGAATCTCAACTTTTAGAAGTTCTTAAGGATCATAGAGGGGCAATAGGTTGGTCGGTGGCAGATTTGAAGGGAATTAGTCTGGATGTTTGCATGCACCACATCTATTTAGAGGACAATGCGAAACCGAGCAGGGAGATGCAGGACCAACTGAATCCTAACATGAAAGAGGTGGTTAAGAAGGAAGTTGTGAAGTGACTAGATGCTGGGATCATATATCCCATTTCAGACAGCAAGTGGGTCAGCCCCACACAAGTGGTGCCTAAGAAATCAAGGCGAACTGTTGTAAAGAATGATAAAGGAGAAGAAGTGACAATGAGATTGCAAACAGGGTAAAGAGTATGCATTGATTACAGAAAATTAAATTCGATAACAAAGAAAGATCATTTCCATCTCCCATTTGTGGATCAAATCTTGGAAAAGTTGGCTGGACAAAACTACTTCTGCTTTTTGGATGGGTACTCCGGGTATAACCAAGTTGCCATTTACCCAGAGGATCAAGAGAAAACTACGTTCACGTGTCCTTATGGCACGTTTGTATTTAGGAGAATGCCGTTTAGGCTATGTAACGCACCTGTCACCTTTTAGCGATGCATGATGGCGATCTTTTCTGAAATGGTGGGAGAATTTTTTGAGATATTTATGGATGACTTCTCAGTCTTTGGTGCATCGTTTGAAGAATGCTTGGATAATTTGACTAAGGTGCTAAAGAGGTGCATTGAGTCTAATCTGGTGCTTAGCTAGAAGAAGAGGCACTTTATGGTGAGAGAAAGAATAGTGCTAGGCCGTATTGTTTAGAGAGGGGGATAGAAGTTGATAAAGCTAATTAAGGTGGATCTGATTTTAAATCTTCCTCCCCTGACTTTTGTCAAGCAAATCGGTTCTTTTCTCAGCCATGCAGGTTTCTATCGAAGATTAATTAAGAATTTCTCTACCATTGCCCGTCCGCTTACTCAGCTGTTAGCTAAGGACACTCCTTTCCATCTTGATGATTCTTGTTTAGAAGCATTTCATTCTTTAAAAGCAGCTCTCACTCAAGCCCCAATTCTTCAATCTCTGATTGGTCACTGCCGTTCGTAATAATGTGTGATGCTTCAGATTACGCAATATGAGTTGTCCTAAGTCAAAGAATGGATAAGAATCCCATTGTGATCTATTATGCGAGCTGCACCCTCGTTGATGCTCAGATGAACTACACTACAACAGAAAAAGAACTGTTGGCTATCATGTTTGCTCTAGAGAAATTCGTTCTTATCTTCTGGGGGAAAAGGTTATTATTTATTTAGATCACGTTGCTTTGAAATATCTGCTCACCAAGAAAGATGCTAAACCCCGTTTGATTCGCTGGATTCTATTGTTACAAGAATTTGATCTCGAAATTAAGGATAAGAAGGGGTTAGAAAATGTCGTTGCTGACCATCTGCCGTGTATTGTCATACCTAAACGCGCTCCCATGTCAGATTCCTTTCCTGACGAGCATCCCCTTGCTATCTCTCATACCTCAACCCCATGTTGTACTCCTGGTTTTGATGATGACAACAGTAAGATTTTGGATATAGACACTTAACCTCCTAATAACTGTTTAATAGTTCAAAGGGGTTGCAGGGTGCTCATTGCGTCAACGCCATCAAATGGAAGCGTCGACGCAACAATGCAAATTCAAGAAAGAAACCCCTGGGTGAATTTGTGCGTCAACACAACGTTCAAGTGGAGTGGACGCATCAGAGCATTGATAGCTTGGGCACAAAGTCTATACATCAGCTGGATCCATTTAGTCTGTACATTGGCATATCTTCGTCAAGTCTGTACATCGGGCACCTTCTTAACAAAGTCTATACATTGCTGTTTGCATTGCACAGTCCATACACTTGAAGCTTTTCATTTGATGAAGTCTATACACTAGACTTCAGTCCTCCAAGTCTATACACTAGACTTCAGTTTCCCAAGTCTATACACTAGACTTCGGTCCTCCAAGTCTATACACTAGACTTCAGTTCCCCAAGTCTATACACTAGACTTCGGTCCTCCAAGTCTATACACTAGGTTTCAGTTCCCCAAGTCTATACACTAGACTTCATTTTCTCTAAGTCTATACATTGCTGTTTGCTTTGCAAAGTCCATACACTGGAAGCCCTTCATTTGATGAAGTCTATACACTGGTCTTTCTGGCACGTTAACACTAAGTCTATACACTTCATGTTGTGCAGAAGGGAACAGGGTCGACGCTTGAAGCCTAGAGCATCCACGCATCAGTAGACGAAGCCTTCACGATTTCTTCTATTGCGTCAATGCCACAAGCAAGCAGCGTCGACGCAGCAGTTAAAGTAGTAGAGACTCTTACAAGAGATGAAACCCTTCACGAAATCTACCACTGCGTCAACGCCATCAACAAGCAGCGTCGACGCAGTAGCTTAAGAGATGCCAATATAGAAACGTACACGTTCGTGCGTCAACGCCACCAACTGGCAGCGTCGACGCAGCAGTCCAAGAAAGGAACGACTCACCTCTGGCTGCCTTCAATACGTCAATGCTATATGCTGTTAACGTCGACACAGCACGCCTATCTGTTGATGACTTGATCACTGGACTGTCGGTACCATTGCGTCAACGCAGCAGGCTGATGGAGTCGACGCAGCGTTAAATAGATTGAAGAACTCTGATGGTTGCGTCAACTCTCTGGAGCAAGTGAGTTGACGCCATCTAACTGCAGCTGCTGAGCGTACTGGTGCTGGGCACGTGATCTGAGGATAAGGAGAATGCCCAGATGAAGACACGTGTTCTGACAGCTGCTGGATGCTGCCACGTGGTCCGAACTCTTAGGGCAGGAACTGTGGAAGCCACACGCGCCCTGCTGCTGCTCCAGATATATAATGGAGCCTTCGTCTTCTGATAAAGAGTGATCGAAGAAGAAGCCTGAAGAGCATATACGTCCTTCGATCCAGAAAAAGAGGAAGAGAGCAGAAGAGAAAGAAAGAGAGATAGAGAGTGAGAGAGAGAGCTCGTGGATCTGTCTTCACTGGACCGTGGATCAGATCCAGGCCAGTCAGCTCCGTTGAGAGCCTCATCTGTGTTTTCATCTATTACAGCTTTCGGATTGCTGTGTTATTTTTCGTTTATTGTTTTTCCTTTATTCTTCTGATTATCCTTGGTTTTCCGATTGCCCTGTTGGGGATCGGGTACCTCCTGTTGATTCAGGAGAAGGGAGATCTAATCTCCGGGTTGCAAGTGACAGTTTGTCACTTGTGGGTTGTCCCTCTGGTTTGGAGGAAGAGAGGTCTTCGACCTCTAGTTTCCAAGTGACTGGGAGTCACTTGGGTGTCCCTCCGGTTGGGAGGAAGAGGGGAGTCTGTTCCCCTGGTCAAGCTGTGTGGCAGCAACTGTTTGCAGACTGAGTCTGCTTGGTTCTAGCATTTGCTAGTGAAGCCTCACTCCGGTTGGGAGTGAGGGGTGGATGTAGGTCTGTGGACCGAACCACCTAAAATCTCTTGTGCCGTGGCTTGTTTGATTGATTTGCTTCCGCTAGATGCTTGGATAGGCACGCCCATGAGTTTGTATTTGAGTTGAAATGAATTAGTTCTATTTTGTGTCTCTTTTCTAGCATCCTAGTTTTAATTTGGCCATAATCTGTAGAAGGATACATTCACCCCCCCCCTCTGTATCCGGGCCAAACACCCTAACAGTTGGTATCAGAGCGGGTTTCTGCATACAAGGTCCAGCGACCTGCAGATTCGATCTTGCGGTCTTAGGTGCTAATTTGCTTTTAGTGCATCAATATTCCTGTTGCATTGAATTTATCTGCTAATTGTTTCAATGGCTTGTCCACCCGTCTTCAGTGGTTTTGATTACAACCAGTGGCACAGTGCTTTACGTGCTTATGTTAAATCTGTTGATCCAGACCTGTGGAAAGTGATTTCACATGGTCCTCATAAATTACCAAAGAAAAGGTCCAAATGGACTGACAGTCACGAATCAATGTATGAGGAGAATCAGACAGCTATAAATTTGATGAAAGCAGCCACTGACAAAGCCTTTCACTCATGTTTCTTTGATTGCAGATCCGCAAGGGATATGTTGGAGATGATGAAGAGAGCCGGGAAAGGAAATCAAACAAGCTGCATGATGGCCAACAGAAGCGATCAAGGCAGCAATCAAACTGAAGAAGATGATGATGATGAGGTAAATCTCTTCGAGAATTTCTCTCTAGAAGATTGGGAGAATGCTTATGCTGAATTATTTGAATCTCATGAACTGTTAAGAAAATAGTATAAAAAATTGAAAAGGGGTACTGGTTTAGATAGTTCAAGCTTTCCTTGTAGAAATTGTGTTGAATTGAAAAATATTCATGATGCTTGTATGTCTGACCTTCAAATACTGAAGAAACAAGTTTCATTATTGAAAACTGAAAATCAAGAACATGTAAATGTGATATCTGAATTCGAAGAAGAATTGAACTCAGATAATGATAATCAGACTGTTGTTAACTATCATGACCAGTATGAAAAATTGCTGAAAAACCTTGAAAGTGTAAACTCAGATTTAAACAAGCTGAGATCCGAAAATGACTCCCTGAGAACATCTGCTAATAAAAATGATAACAAATTTGAGAAACTTGAGCAGGAGAAAAACTTGCTTGCTGAAAAACTGGAAGCCATCAAATCTGTGAATGTAGAATTATAGAAAAACATTGAAAAGAAGGAAAAAGATTTGAAGGAATTCAAGGCTGAAAGAAAACTTGAAACTAACTCAGAAGATCAGACTCTAATAAATGAGTTAATTCAGAATGACAAGCTTAAGGAAGAAAATGAAAAATTAAAAATGTTGAATTCCACTATGTCAGAGAGACTTCTAGCTTTGGAAAGAGGAAAAAGTATTTGTGTTGAAGATTCTAATAAACTGAGCAATCTGGAACAGGAAATTGACAAATATAAAACTGCTAACAAGGTGTTAACTGAATGTGTGAATTGCAGTGAACAAGAGATTGCCAGTTATGAGCTACATATTTCCTCTCTGGAAGATGAAATTAAGGATTTGACAGTCTCCTTGTCTAAATTTGTTGATGGGCAGAAAAACCTAGACAAGCTACTAGGTATAAAAATCAACTCTAGAAAGGAAGGGCTGGGCTACAATAAGATAAACAAGAAGGAACTTCAGAACAAAGTTATGACATCTTTTGTAAGTGGTTCAGACGTAGCCACCACCTCTAAAGACAAACAGCCCATTGTTCAGAAAATACTGGGAACAAAGAATAACTTTAAGAAAGACGGACTGGGCTATAGTCCAGTCATGAGGAAGGTCGATGGAGCCAACCTGAAAACTATCTTTGTTAAATCCTCTGAACATGAGAAGCCTTCTATTTCATCTCCAACTCAGTACAAGGCTAAGAAAATAGGAAAACAGGATAAAAACCAGAAAAGGACTGTAAATCAGAAAATAAATGAAAAGGGTTCATCAGTGCATGCTGATCACAGTCCTCACACACACTCACATGCACCTAAAAGGAAGATTATCTGTCATTACTGTCATAAAGTTGGACATCTGATGCATGAGTGTAAGTTGATGGAGAAGGATGATAAGAATGCTAGGAGATCTTATGATAAAAATCCATCATCTCAGAAAAGGAGTGTCACATGCTCTAATTGTGGCAAATTAGGACACTCAATTGCTCATTGCTGGTTTGCTAGTGGTAAGACAACTTTTTATTCATATCATGCTAAATTCCCTGCAAACCAACATGTTTTTAATAAACACAAATCTGTTTCAATGAACCAGCATATCATCTGTTTTAATTGCAACAAAAGGGGTCACAGGGCCTCTGAATGCTGGTCAGGCTTCTTTGAAAGAAATTCTATTTCATGTTTTGAATGTGGAAAGAATGGCCACAGGGCCATTAATTGTTGGCATGCCTAAGGAGGTTATGGCAATAATGAACTCAATTTTAAAAAGAATGCCTCTTATTGCTCTCACTGTAGAAAGCATGGCCATACAGTCAAAGACTGTTGGCACATTCAGGGTGGAAATGTGAATCTCAAACATGCTAAATTCCCTGTAAGACAATTTGCAAAACTTTCATGTTATAACTGTGGGAAGCCAGGTCACAGGGCTGCAACCTGTTGGCTGGCAGGATATCAAAACCAAACTGGTTTTGGCAAACAGAATTTTTATTCTGTTATCAAGAAATCTCATGCTTATGCACATAGAATTCATGCTAACAAGAATGTGCATAAATTAGATCTGAAAACTGCTGCTCCTTCTATCAAGCTAAAAATATGCTGAGAAAACCTGCTAGGAGTGATAATGTCATGTCAGGACCCAAGACTTCTTGGGTACCTGTTTGTGCAAAATAAACCTTGTTTGCAGGTGTGCCTTGGAATGGAATAAAAAGGGGTATTAATCCAAGGCACTCAAGAATGAAAACCCTTTCTGAACGTTTCAGGTAAACTTCCTGCTCTTCTTGTCTTTAGTTTTATTGCATTTTTTTTTCATCAGTTGCCATGTGCATTATCTTCTGAGCATACATAGGCTAATTGCAATTGCTTGATAATTGTGTTATGCATAGACTCTGAAAACAAATTACCTTTCGAATTGTCTGAAAAATCTGAACTGCTTATGAGTGTGACTTGAATCATGTGTGTTACCATAGCTCACTGAATTTCTGAATTGCATTTAGGACTGTATGTTGAATAATCATGCATGACCTCAATGGTATATAAATGGTAAGGTACCAAAGGGCAGGGAGGTTTGTCTGGAGGTTCTTACTATGTGTGAGGTGGTCTTTTAGACCAAGTGCTCCGCCTAGTACCATGGGTCATCTTGCTGGTTAAGACAGTCTGAATGTGCATGAATCTTTTGGTAACATTTGTTCAGTTCTCAGTGCAAATATTGTATATTTTCAGGGGGAGTTAGTTGCATATCCTTTGCATAGCTATTCAATGTCGAGTCTTTGCATGTCCCTGCATTCATATAGTTCATTGTATCCTCTTATATTGAAAATGTCAAAAAGAGAGTTTGAATGCATATTGTGAGGGGGAGTCAATGCATTGCATATAGGTTGTCAAATGCATACATCTGTCAGATTTCATAGCATATCCTTTATTATTGACTTAGTTGACAAACCTTGATCATATTCTGAAAATTTTTGAGCTTCAAAATCTCTCTTAACAATTGGTATTTCTCCTATCAATTGGTATCGTTTGGTTTCAGAATTCTTTCAGTCCCTCATGAAGATTCCAATGGGCCATCTTGATCATAAATCTGAAAAATTTGAACTAGAAAACTTCTATTATACAGGTTTATGAATGACTGAAAGAACTCATGTGGTTTAAGTTTAATGTTCATGGAGTTTGACTTTAAAATCTCTTAAAAATATCTGAAGCATGTTTAATAGACCTTAACCATTTGTTTCATGCTATGTCTTGTGAAAAATCTCTGAAATCTGCACTTTTGAATACATGACTTTAATTGGTTAAGTACATGAAACTATTATTGATTTGAAGTAATTGAATGCCTCTGAAATGTCTAAAGGGTTAATTCTGTCAGAGCAATGACATTCGCCACTGAGAAACACAAGTCCAAAGGACTGTGTCATGAGGTGCCTTCGTTAACTCTGATAAAATTCATTGAAACTCAGGCAGAGCAATGGCATGCACACTGAGAAATACAACTCACTCATTAGAAAATGATTTGTAGTGTGTCATGATGTGTAAGTGCTAACTCTGTTCACATAAAGCATGACAGTTGGTCACACTAAGGGCTTAGGGATATTGGCCTCTAATCAAGGTATATCCTCTAGTTACAATGTGTGCACTGAACTAGAGTGCTCGTAATATTTGGAGCAAGCAAATTGTTTTTTAAAAAAAATTGAAATATCTGAATATTGATACACAAATCAAATTGCTGCAACCCTAGACAAAATCATATGACTTCATAAATACTTGACTTCAATACTAGTGCATGTAACTCTAAAAGAAGTCAATAGATTTGAGTGTGTAAGAGAAAGAGAGACTGATCAAGATAATTATGAGGGCTTGGTTCATCTTTATTAAACCATGGTTTTAGATATCAATACAGATTTTTACTGATGAACTCTACATACATCATAATTAAACCACGCTGTTAATAAAGCTCATTCATAAGCTCTTTTAATGGAAGACTTTGAAAACATGTTTTGGATTTATGAGAATAATATCCCTTTGAGAATCCAATTGAATTTCCCTTCTTATTCTTCTCATAGGCTTCTTTTAGTAAGGGGGAGCTTCATTATTAGATGCATCATGCTGCATAAGGAGGAGTATCTCACTCCTAACTGCATCACTGCGTAGACGCAATGTTACATTAGCGTCAACGCGTTATGCCTCACTGGCCTTTTATCTTGTGTTTTTCGGTTCACTTGCATCACTGCGTCGACGCAATGCCCCTCTCTGCGTCCACGCATTGCTTCTTATTCATATCGTCTTTACCCGGTTCACCCACTTGAACCGGCTGAACCGTTCACTTAAAGGGTTCTCGAAGTCTCTTTAAAAGCCAAATGAGACCCCTGCTCTTCTTTATTGTTCTTTTTCAAAACCCTTTTTGTCATTCGACCTCTCGTGTCCCCCAAGAATCCTCTCAGCTCTCTCTCTCCTGCTCGACTCTTCTCCGTGTCATGGATTCTCCAGCATCCACTCAAACAGGGAAGCAAAGGGCAGAGGAACAACCAAGAAGCTCAGAACCAGCAAGAGGCACAATGGAGTCCCACTCTCTAGTAGCTCGCGAAAGGGGAAGAAGGAAAGAGACGGGTCCACGGGATCCAAGTCCGCCAACCAAAAGGTTAAAGACATCCGCAGTTAGAAAAGAGAAGCGGAAGGGCTTATCTTCAGGTTCTGCAACCGGTCAGAAGGATGCTGGTAGCTCGCGTACAGTCACCATGGAAGAACCTCTGAAGGTTCTCATTTCCCGGTACGTTGACGCTACTGATCATCACATGCTCGAAGTTTTTCCTCAGCTGTTTCCTATACTGGACCATCAGGGCTGGTGGTCGTTTGTCTCAACACACAAGACTTACTACCCCACTCTGGTCAGAGAGTTCTACCAGAACTTAAAATATGAACCTTCTGTTCCAAAACTCACATCCAGTGTTAGAGGTGTAAGGTTCGAAATAACAGATAAGCTGCTTGCCAGAGCTTGGAAGGTCCCTAAAGTAGGAGTTCAGCTGCATGATTTTGAGTATGATGCGCATGAGGCATATGAGCTCTTGACTGAGAAACCCAGTAATCTCTCCGATGTTAGGGAGACCTACCTAGGCAGTCTCAAAGCCAATCATTTCCCTTCGCTAAATAGACTGCTCCACCACATTTGCACCTCCATGATCACACCACAGAGCAGTGGAAGAGAAAGGGTGACAGAGATGCAACGATTTCTTCTCTACTGTATGCTGAAGAGAATACAGATTTCCTTGCCGGATGTAGCTATTCAAACAATGGGGTCCTGTCTATCTCAGTCCAGAACCCTACCTTATGCCGCCCCATTAACTGCTGTTTTTCGGAAAGTTGGTGTAGACTTTGGCTCTGAGAAGAAACTTACCATCCCTCGAGGGAATGTATACACACTTTCTTACATCCAAAAGTTTATGGGTTTTGAGGTCATTGATGGTAAGGCTGTCAGAACCCTTCCGAGTCAGAAATCAGCCCCATCAGACATCGGTCAGGCATCAAAAACAGCCGCTAAGGATGATGATCAAGCACACAGAGCAGAAATACCGATTCCACCTATGGTGAGTGCAGAGATGCCAGAGGACAACTCCATTAGGGGAGAGCAATCTTTTGAGGTTCCTGAGGAACCGAGTGGCTCTGTACCTACAGTAGAACCATCTACGTCAGGAGCCATTAAAGTTTATAGAAGAACCTCTCCAAATTCTGATGCTGTTCCACCCCCAGCAACTGTTGAAGAGATGTTGGTGAACATGACTATGATGATGCAGCGTCAGGAGGCCAAGATGGACAAGTTGGTGGAGTTCACAACCCTTCATTTTAACAAGTTGACTGCTTGGATTGTGAATTTTGAAACCTCAGTTTTATGTGAGTGGCGAAATTTCTTACTCACCAAGATGGTGTCTGACCAAGCAACAAGGTCAGTCTTGAAACAGATATCATCCCTCCTTGACAAACTTGCCACTCTGGTACAAGAGATGCACAATCAACAAGGTTCAACCCTTTCCTCTTTTGCCAAAATTATTGATCTGTGCTATGATCTGAAGATAGGGCTAGAAACAATCAAAGGTCCTGTCAGTGCAATCCCTCCAGTCCTCAAAGTTGTGCTAGAGAAGATTGACAAAGTAATAGCCAACATCCACGATAAAGATTCTGTCACTGAAATTGGCAATGTTCGCAACTCTCTAAGTCATCAGCTAAGCGAACTTTCTCAAGAGATCAGAGACCTTCTAACCAGGGACCATTCTACTTCAGGACAGACATCTCGTCAGACACCTCTAGGCACTCAAGGACAATCTTCTCGTCAGCAACAACAACCATCTTCTGCCAGGCGTTACAATCGCTTCTTCCCATCTTAATCTATGTCTTCTACATGCACCCCCTTTCATGATGATGACAAAGGGGGAGAGCTTAATGCTGCTAATTTTGTTAATGACTGCTGATTTTTGCTAATGAATGCTGAGTTTTGTGCTGAATTTGCTAATGAATGCTGAGTCTTGTTAATGAATGATAGCATATATTTTCATTTTTGTGACTCATAATTTTTTGTTCAACTGACAAGTAACCATTCGATTGGTTGATGCTAGCCATTATGTGATCGCAGAAGTCATTAAAACAGTTTGGGGGTTGTCATCATCAAAAAGGGGGAGATTGTTGTACTCCTGGTTTTGATGATGACAACAGTAAGATTTTGGATATAGACACTTAACCTCCTAATAACTGTTTAATAGTTCAAAGGGGTTGCAGGGTGCTCATTGCGTCAACGCCATCAAATGGAAGCGTCGACGCAGCAGTGCAAATTCAAGAAAGAAACCCCTGGGTGAATTTGTGCGTCAACGCAACGTTCAAGTGGAGTGGACGCATCAGAGCATTGATAGCTTGGGCACAAAGTCTATACATCAGCTAGATCCATTTAGTCTGTACATTGGCATATCTTCGTCAAGTCTGTACATCGGGCACCTTCTTAACAAAGTCTATACATTGCTGTTTGCATTGCACAGTCCATACACTTGAAGCTTTTCATTTGATGAAGTCTATACACTAGACTTCGGTCCTCCAAGTCTATACACTAGACTTCAGTTTCCCAAGTCTATACACTAGACTTCGGTCCTCCAAGTCTATACACTAGACTTCAGTTCCCCAAGTCTATACACTAGACTTCGGTCCTCCAAGTCTATACACTAGGTTTCAGTTCCCCAAGTCTATACACTAGACTTCATTTTCTCTAAGTCTATACATTGCTGTTTGCTTTGCAAAGTCCATACACTGGAAGCCCTTCATTTGATGAAGTCTGTACACTGGTCTTTCTGGCACGTTAACACTAAGTCTATACACTTCATGTTGTGCAGAAGGGAACAGGGTCGACGCCTGAAGCCTAGAGCGTCCACGCATCAGTAGACGAAGCCTTCACGATTTCTTCTATTGCGTCAACGCCACAAGCAAGCAGCGTCGACGCAGCAGTTAAAGTAGCAGAGACTCTTACAAGCGATGAAACCCTTCACGAAATCTACCACTGCGTCAACGCCATCAACAAGCAGCGTCGACGCAGCAGCTTAAGAGATGCCAATATAGAAACGTACACGTTCGTGCGTCAACGCCACCAACTGGCAGCGTCGACGCAGCAGTCCAAGAAAGGAACGACTCACCTCTGGCTGCCTTCAATACGTCAACGCTATATGCTGTTAACGTCGACGCAGCACGCCTATCTGTTGATGACTTGATCACTGGACTGTCGGTACCATTGCGTCAACGCAGCAGGCTGATGGAGTCGACGCAGCGTTAAATAGATTGAAGAACTCTGATGGTTGCGTCAACTCTCTGGAGCAAGTGAGTTGACGCCATCTAACTCCAGCTGCTGAGCGTACTGGTGCTGGGCACGTGATCTGAGGATAAGGAGAATGCCCAGATGAAGACACGTGTTCTGACAGCTGCTGGATGCTGCCACGTGGTCCGAACTCTTAGGGCGGGAACTGTGGAAGCCACACGTGCCCTGCTGCTGCTCCAGATATATAATGGAGCCTTCGTCTTCTGATAAAGAGTGATCGAAGAAGAAGCCTGAAGAGCATATACGTCCTTCGATCCAGAAAAAGAGGAAGAGAGCAGAAGAGAAAGAAAGAGAGATAGAGAGTGAGAGAGAGAGCTCGTGGATCTGTCTTCACTGGACCGTGGATCAGATCCAGGCCAGTCAGCTCCGTTGAGAGCCTCATCTGTGTTTTCATCTATTACAGCTTTCGGATTGCTGTGTTATTTTTCATTTATTGTTTTTCCTTTATTCTTCTGATTATCCTTGGTTTTCCGATTGCCCTGTTGGGGATCGGGTACCTCCTGTTGATTCAGGAGAAGGGAGATCTAATCTCCGGGTTGCAAGTGACAGTTTGTCACTTGTGGGTTGTCCCTCCTGGTTTGGAGGAAGAGAGGTCTTCGACCTCTAGTTTCCAAGTGGCTGGGAGTCACTTGGGTGTCCCTCCGGTTGGGAGGAAGAGGGGAGTCTGTTCCCCTGGTCAAGCTGTGTGGCAGCAACTGTTTGCAGACTGAGTCTGCTTGGTTCTAGCATTTGCTAGTGAAGCCTCACTCCGGTTGGGAGTGAGGGGTGGATGTAGGTCTGTGGACCGAACCACCTAAAATCTCTTGTGCCGTGGCTTGTTTGATTGATTTGCTTCCGCTAGATGCTTGGATAGGCACGCCCATGAGTTTGTATTTGAGTTGAAATGAATTAGTTCTATTTTGTGTCTCTTTTCTAGCATCCTAGTTTTAATTTGGCCATAATCTGTAGAAGGATACATTCACCCCCCCCCCTCTGTATCCGGGCCAAGCACCCTAACACCCCATGGTACACACATATAGTCAACTACTTGGCAGTACGACAGATCCCGGGAGGGTGGACGAAGCAAGAAAAGTGTCATTTCTTTGCGAAGGTCAAGCACTACTTTTGGGAGGACTCGGAGCTATTTTACATGGGTCCTGATCATATTATTCAAAGATGTGTCCCCGAAGAGGAACAACAATCTGTGTTAAATTTCTATCATAATCTTGCATGTGGGGGACACTTTTCAAGAAAAAAGACTGTAGCTAAGGTATTACAAAGTGGATTTTATTGGGCCGCTTTATTTAAGGATGCATATGAATTTTCTAAAACATGTTTGAGGTGTCAAGCTATGGGCAATAATTCGAAGAAAGATATGATGTTGCTAAATCCCATTCTGATCGTTGAGATCTTTGATGTTTGGGGTATAGACTTCATGGGACCATTTTCACCTTCTTTTGGGAATGATTATATCTTGGTAGCGGTCGATTATGTTTTGAAATAGATTGAAGCTATAGTCACTAGGACAAATGATCACAAAGTGGTAATGAAGTTTGTTAAGAAAAATATTTTCTCTAGATTTAGCTATCCTAGAGCAATTATTAGTGATATGAGGGTTCGCATTTCACACATTCTCAGTTCTAAGCATTACTCAGAAAGTATGGTATCTCTCATAGGCTTGCCACCCCCTATCATCCCCAAACCAGTGGCCAAGTCGAAGTATCCAATAGGGAGATTAAGAACATCTTGCACAGAACAGTTCAGCCTGATAGAAAAGACTGGTCTGATATGCTAGATGATGCATTATGGGCCTATAGAATTGCATTTAAAACTCCGATTGGCATGTCGTCTTATCGACTCATCTTTGGAAAAGCCTACCACTTACTTGTAGAACTTGAGCATAGAGCATATTGGGCCATTAAAAAAGTAAATTTTGATCTCACTCAAGCTGGGTCTCAAAGAGCTCTGCAACTTAATGAATTAGAGGAACTACGTAACGAGGCTTATGAGAATTCAAAGATTTACAAAGCTAAAACCAAAGCTTTTCACGACAAGCACATCTACAGAAATAATTTTCATGCTAATCAAAAGGTTTGACTTTTCAATTCGAGACTACACTTGTTCCCAGGCAAGTTAAAACCTAGATGGCATGGGCCGTTCGTTGTTGTCAAATCATTTGACTATGAAACCGTTAAAATTTTGAATCCACAAAATGGTCATATTTTCACTGTTAACGGTCAAAGGTTAAAACTTTATTTAGAAAATGAGTAGTTGTCACCAAAAGAATCCATTGCGTTGTGTGATCTGGAATGATATTTTTTTGAGCTTTCATGAGTCTGGCTGAAGATGAAAAATTTAGCGCTTCTGGGAGACTACCCAATATTTTTGTTATTTGATGTTTTATTTTTAGTATGTTTTTCAGTCGTCGGGTCAAGAGGAGAAGAAGCTATCATCATCCATATCAATAATGGAGTATCACCCCGCACACTAGGTTGTATCCTTCCATCTCAACTGTATTCTCTATTACATTGTTCTATTGCTTTTTCTTGCATATGCCATTGAGGACAATATCATTCAAGTTGGGAGGGAGAGAGACAAATTTCATATCATATAGTACAACCTGACTTGCTTAATGTCTTGCATATACTTCTATCTGCATATCATATAAAGAAAAGATGAAATCCCCGACTGAGTGTTCTTGATTCATGCTTGAAATTGAAAGTGACTCTGGAATAGAAAAGACTAGGAAGAAGGATGATGGAAAACTTATTCAATGGAGCCATGGAAAACTCATTTAAGAATATCTTTAAAAGTTCATGTGCACTTTAAAAAAAGAAAAGAAAAAAAATCACTTTGCACGCTAATGAAAGAAGCGGGACAAGCCTTCCGTTATTTTAGATATGTTGTCTGATACTCTGCACTTGTTGAGGAAGAGATCTTTTTGGAAAAGCTTTCTGCCAATGTTATCCAGCAAATAAGTGCAAAAGCATATTGTTGATATATATATATATATATATATAAAACACCATGAAAAATATCACTGATCTTAGTAACTGGGCCTGCTTCACCTAACAAGTGTTGATGTTCGCGTCAAACGAAAAAGGGACCTCTGATCTTAATAACCGGGCTGGCTTCTCCTAAGGCAAGAATCAAGGTTCGCGTTAAAAAGTGAGGGGATGTGTAGCATTATGTGTGCAGAAAAATAAAAAGATCCCAAAAGGGACAAAGCAATAAGGTAGACAAAAAGTTATTGTGCTCAGTGCTCTGATCTAGGAGGTGCAGGGTTGAAAGGCGCTTGCTTGGAATAACAAATGGGGGATGCAATTGTCTATACACTGGATTTAGTATTACACTTATGTGAACGTGTCACATAGACATCCTTTTAAAGAGAGACAAATAATATGATGATGATGATTATTGAAGAATGTAGAATTATGCTAAAATAAGTGGGATAAAAAGGAAAAGGGGATGAGCATGAGATGCTCTATGGAAGGTGATCGCCAGAGGGGTTACCTCAAAATATCAAAGGTGTGATCGCATGTACCTTGTGTTGAGCGGGTGAGATTGGGGATTCTTCCTTCCTCCTTCTACCGGTCGGCCGATGAAGGGGGTTTGTAGCTTGATTACCCTTGCAAGAAAACACACAAAGTAAACAAAGATATGGATTAGCCAAAGTGTGTAGTATCAACGCTCTAAAAGTATGAAATCAATCAAATTAAGCATGAACACACACCTTGTGTGTTTTTTTTGTTTTAAACCCCTAAAAGGAGTAACAAGGTATGGGATGATGGATGATATGCAAAACAAGATATAGTATGATGCAAAGCAATATTAACGTGTTGGGAAGATCTCTAGTAGAACAACTAGAGAGTGATGAATGTTATAATAAAAATAAAAGCTAAAGAAAGAGTGTCCTTTCTGCTGTGTGTGCAGCAGTAAAGGGAAGAAAGAACAAAAGCTTCAGCTACTGTTGTTGCGGCAGGATGACGAAAACACAATGGAAACACCGCTTGTGGGGGAAGAACACCAGAGGAAGGAGCTTTGGAAGAAGATTAAACCTGTAAAACAAACGAACACTCTTCTCTCTGTGACGTGTTCTCTCTGTTTTCCTCTTCTTTTTTCTTTCTGTTCTCCTCCTCTTTTTTCTTTCTGTTCTCCTCCTCGTCGCGCGAGGGAGATTCAAGGGGGGTATTTATAGGGTAAAAATCCTTGCATTAATGGGATTAAAACAAGGCGATGAATCTCTAATAAGGAACCCTCCTCCCAATCGAACATAAGGTGCAAAATGAGGAAAGCTTACTACTGGAAAAAAGCAGGCAAAAGGGAGACGGAAGTGAAAATGACGACCTATGTAGGGGCATCAATTTAAATGACAGCAGTCACACCGTCGTCAAATCCTGAATTTAATTATAGAAATGAAGGACTTTCCTTATTTAAATTTACCAAATGACGCCTATTTGAATCGGCGCTAAATAATCAACGCCCTTCATTAAGACGTCAATTCTGTGACTTTTGTTTTTATTAGGATTTGTAAAATCCAGGAATTGACGGCTGTTTGAGCAGTCGTCCATTAATGGAACACGCCCCTCCTTAGGCCGTTAATTAAATGACGCCCTCACCACAGGCGTTAATTATAATTATTTAAACAAAAAAGCCATGAAATCTCAATTAAATATGGAGAAATTAGAAAAACTTCATATTAAGCCAATATTGAAGTCCACTTTGGGGCGTCACATGGTGACATGAAATTTACTCAACATAGCATCGATTTTGTCGTGTCTACAGCTGCCCCGCCTTGGCGTCTGCTTTGTAAGGGAATGAAACGAAATGAAGCGAAAGTGTAACGAGCTGAATGAAGTGAGAATGAACTGATAAGTAGATGCCAAGGTGTGATGTGACACGCCTCCGACACTAAGCGTTGGAAATCTTTCCAGAATTATAAATGAAACAACTTCGGATGATTATTAGGAAGCAATGATTAGTTGGATGAAGGGACTAATCTTAAAGAACTAAAAATGTGCGCGAGGGCACGGAAGGAAAGACACCATTGGAGAGCGGTTACCAGCCAATGTGGACGTGCTACAACCAAGGTGGATTTGCAGAAAAATAAAATGAATTGAGATAAAGACCCAGCGAATGAATGCTTTCAAGGAACCAGCTTGAGCGGCTTCAAGGAGAATAAAGTACTTGATTTCGAATGGAATATCTCATGTCAGCTCTATTAAGAGCGAGTGGCCTTCATTATTGGCGTAATATGAAGATTTTCATCATTAAAGCTCAAAGTCCTACATGATGCATGCTAGGCTAAAAGAAAAACTAAAACAAACTAAAATAGAAGATAATCAAGGATAATATTGCTAAGCCGTCGAGATTTGATCAAGAATCCAGATCTCTAAGCTGACACTAAGCCGCAGCCCGTTTATCCGCGTATCAACTCAGAAAGTGGAGCCGTCGTCCCAAACCTTAGATGACTCAATGGCCAATCCGTGTGATCAAGACTCCCCTGGAATTATCACTATTTTTGATGAAGGGGAACTCAAATTCCAGGTTCATCAGAACCACAAGGTCCTTGATATGCTATAATAGCGTAAATATCATATAGTAAAAATGCATACAGGAGAGATACAAGGATGGAATGATGTTACCAGCGGAAGAAATCCAACCGTCTCAAGGCCTGCATGACCTGCACTCTTCTATGCTCAAAATTATTAGCTCAGTAATGAATCATCAGCTTAATAAAGATCATAAGCTCAATAAGCTCAGAGTATGATCATAAGTGCATGACATAATAAACTTCATCAAGATACAATAGCACTTAAGTTCATCAACAATCATCATGTTGTAAAGCAATTCAAAAGTGTAAGCTCATGAAAAGATGACCCTATGCGAAGGCGTCCAAATCATAAATGACGATGATCATTGGGGCGTTAATTAAGATTACCATTACACTCGGAATCGGACTGAAACTGACGCCCTCCAGAGAGGCGCTGGATAAATGACGACACTGGAAATGTCGGCAATTAAAGAAATGACTCCAAGATATCAGTCGTCAATTAACGATCTTCCTGGCGCTCCGCCCCCTGTTCGGAATCAAACCTCCAGCAACTTAATTCGAAATCGAACACAAACTGATGTTCTAAACGGCTAGCCAGAGCTCCGAATCACTATAAAAGGGGATGAATCCTCTGCTACACTCATCAATCAACTGATCACTGCATCAGCCAGACGCTCAATAACATCCGAACTAGCAAACAGAGGACTTCAGGTTTTCTTTAAACCGAAAGAGAAGATGGATAGAATGATGATGATGCAGAGGCCTTCTAAGAAGCCTAGGATGGGTTTTCCCAGGATTTCTAAAGTTGCGAGCCACATAAGTGGGAGGATAGCCAAAGGCCAAGTAAGTTACTTTTAATTTAAAGCTTCTGTTTCATTCTTCTTCTTCTCTGTTTCCTGATTACATTCTCTTCTATTTTCTCTTCCTTTTATGTTTCAGGATTACCCAAATGTACCAGGACCAAGGAGATTCTTAAAGATTAAATGGCTTCCTTTACTCCTCTCTAAACTCTCTTTGGACATGAGGTCTTTCCTTAGCAGATGGCACCTACTAGGCCTTATAACCCATGCTACCCATTATCATGAAATTCACCTAGATTGGGCCTCCATAGGAGCACTAATAGAATTATGGCACCCATACACTCACACTTTCCTCTTTCCTACCTTTGAAGCCACCATTCTCTTAGAGGAAGTAGAGATGCTCCTTGGATTAAGAAAGATGAAGCAAGGAGAAGAATCAAAGATGGCTAGCATGACCAAACCAATAAATGCACATGACAGCCTCATACCAAACCCAAATCTAGTGAACCAAATCAAGGCCCACAAAGGAATTAACCTTTTAAAGTTAGCTTCATGGGTATACAAGATTATGGATAAAGCCCAAGAGGAAGAAGATTTGTTGGAGAGAGTAATGAAAGGCTTTGTTATATGCATAGTAGGAGCTCTCCTCTTCCCTTCAATAGAAGACCATCTAGAAGAATGTCACTTAGGCACCATATCTAGCATATGGGAAGGCAAAAGAATAGGGCCGACGGTGCTAGCCAACTTATATAATGGACTTACATCGGCGTCCTTGGGGTGGCCTCTCTATGGGTCAATGCTCCTTCTTTCTTGTTGGGTGGATCTCCACCTTAAGTTTGACCCATGCCAAGAAACTCAACCGGCCTCAAAGATCTTCTCAAAAAGCCCTCTTCGATACATGACGGATTCTCTAGGCTTATGTGAGAAGGTGACTAATCGGGTGCCAAAGCTCAAGAAAAGGAGTGAATGGAGGGACTACTTCAAGACAATGCCTAAGAGCGGATTTACTTGCACACCGGGGTTTCTAAAGACCCAAGAACTTCGCTCAAGACTCTCCTCCGGCATAGAGCTTCGATTGATCGGCGGGAACGACTTCGTCCTCTACAATACTCACCGGTGCCTCCCACAGCTTGGACTACCTCGGCACACGTTTGAAGAACCTTCTCATCTTCCACCACTTAAGAGGAGAGAACTAAGCTCAAGTGGAGATCAAGAAGTAGTCAAAACAATCATGGCTCAATGGAAGGTTGGACTTCTCCATAGGTCCAAGACATATGTTGAAGAAGAAGAGAACAAATGCAAATCTTATGTAATAGCACTTAGGAAAATAAGGCCCACAGTGGCTCAGTGAATGTAACAATGATTTTCATGAAATAAAAGAAATTTTCCTTTATATGAGCCAAACAGCTTGTTACATGATTCTGTCATCTAAATCATTGATTCTGTCTGATAAAATGAAGTCTCGGGCTCTCTGTTCTGAGACGCGACTCCAATAACGGCGTCAATTCCTAAACCCGCGCCTTATCACACGGCGTCATTTCTTTTAATCAATTTCCTTAAAAATAGATAAAATCATAATTGACGCTTATTCAAACAGGCGTCTATTAATTCGCGCCTCAAGTCAAGACGTTTAATCGCTTTAAATTCCTTAAAATATTTTCAAAATAATTCCTTAATTTCAAAGAAATGACGCCTTGATACATGTCGTGCCTCAATAAATGGACACCCACTCACTAAGTCGTTAATTATAAACAGTAATAATGACGATCGATCACATCAATCACCTTCCCATTAATGCGCCTGACGACGGTTACAAGTTCCCATGCAAACATAAATGACGCCTATGGTCGGGTCGTCAAATACTAAAATCACGCCTCTCCTCAAACCGTCAATTAATATGAAAACGACTTCCCTTAGGGTGTCAATTCTTCTCGACTGTTAAAGCCCTTTTCCCTCCTTCTTCTCCTTCCTTCGTCTGCTTTCTTCCCCCAAACCCTAACCGAACCCCCTTTCTACCATTTCCTCCATTCCTCTCTCTACTCTCTCTACATTCTCTCTCTCTCTTGCGAACCCAATGGCCGGAGGTGCCCATAAGCGACAGAGGGTGTCCGCCCCTGATGTCGTGGACCTAGGCGATGACGAGCACGCCGGCGAGGAGGCTCCCGCGGTGGCCGAAGATGCACCACCGGCCGAAGAAGCTCCTGCAGTGGAGCACGGCGAAGAAGAAGATGATGGTGAAGATGAAGACGAAGGCAAAGACGACAGTGAAGGAGAAGAGGACGAAGAAGACGAAGACGGTGAAGAAGAAGAAGAAGGAGGAGGAGGAGAAGAAGAAACACCTACGGTGGCGGTCCCTCGGCCCGGCCAACCATGGCGGCCACGGCAACCCCGACGGCCACTCCGCGAAGGGCTTCTAACGCCCGAGCGAAGAAAGGTAGGTGCCCTACCCTCCATTTTAAAATTTTATTTTATTTTATTTCTATTTCCATCAATTTCCATAGCCCTCGGCGAAGGGAAAACCATTGACACAGTCAAATGATGCCCCAGTGGGTGCCGTCAATTAAAACAACGACCCTCCCCGGGTCGTCAATTTAAATTTTTTTTATTTTATGAAAATGATTATTCATGAAATCACGCCATGCAGCATGTCGTCATTTTAAAATTTATCATGCTTATTTACCATGCTGTTAATCTCCATGCCATTTCTTTTATTTTTTGATCCATATATTTCTGTTTTCTTTTTATTTCGTACATAGGCAGATTAAAACCCACAGAAAACAACGCCCCCCACCGGGACGTTAATTCATTAAACGACGACCATAGAGTGGTCGTCAATTCAAAACACTTTCACGATTATGGATTAGGACAGAAACCTACTTTCAAAACAGCGCCCCCCATAGGGGCGTTACTTGAACAAACAACGACCCAGGGTTGGTCGTCAATTTAAAATTATCACAATTATCATTTTAAAATTGGAAATTAACTTCAAAATAGCGTCCCCCACAGGGGCGTTACTTGAACAAACAACGACCCAGGGGTGGTCGTCAATTCAAAAATGCGCATTAAGTCACCAGAAACACTCTCTGAAACAGCGCCCTCCTCAGGGGCGTCAATTGAATAACCCACAGCCTAGGATAGGTCGTTAATTCTAACAGAAGATGAATTGAAACAGCCAATGAATATTCACATGATAAAAAGAAATTAAATGAAAATGTTATTTTGGTGTTTGCAGGGGCTGATGAGGACTTGGATATCCTGGGTCCAGGTTCGAGCTGCCTATTACGGGCTTCCAGACTTCCAGCGGGACAGGGTAGATGCCATGGGGTTCAGACCCTTCCTTAGTATAGAGCCTATGAGACCTGACCTACCCCTGATCCAGGTGCTTAGGGAGAGATGGGATAGGACTAGCCGGGCATTCCTGATGCCATGGGGTCATATGGTTCCTAGCCTAGAGGATGTTGCTAGGATCACTGGGCTGAGGGTGGACGGCGAGGCTGTGAGCGGGATCACCCTACCTGACTATAGTGAGCTGACCCAGAGGTTACTAGGGTTAGAGACCATCTACGAGACGCCGAGTGAGTGTAGGACCATCTACCGCACCGATCTTACCATGGCTATGGGGTTGGGTGATTCTAGGCAGAGGTCGAAGGAGTCTCTAGAGCAGTTCTCACAGAGGCTGATTGATGGGGCTAAGGCCACCTATTGCCAGGACCCAGCAGACAGAGAGAGAGCAGATCAAGATTTGAGGAGGTTTCTATTCTTGATGCTCGGGAGGTTATTACTTGGCACGAAGGGCGACATCATCAACTGTCGCTTCCTGGGGATTCTCAAGGATCTATAGGGCGTCGGTAGATACGCCTGGGGAGTAGCGTTGCTGGCGCACTTGATGGCCGACTTGTCCACAGGGACAGGTCGAGAGACGACCGTCAGTGGCTTTTCACCTTTTCTTCAGGTATGCATTTTCATTTTCTCTTTTTTTTCTTAAACATATGTGAATGCTTTACCAATGCAATGCATGGATGCATATATGGAGCCACCTATGCATGCCGATGGGGCGTGTCGACCTTCGACCCAGAGATGAGGGATCCTTCCCTCTAGCACGGCGTTGGCTGACCGTCGTGACGGGAGTGTCACTCGCCTACGAGCTGTGAGTTCTACGGAGGGAGTTCCGTGACTACCCTACTTCACTGGTATGCATGCTAAACATGATGCAATTTTTTTGTTTTTATGAATTATGTATGAAATGATGATGATGGGATATGATGATGCATGTTTGTGAATGCAGGTGGTGTGGAGACCCTACGAGGGGATGACCGATGAGGGCCAGCCCTGGGTCGTAGCGGGCCGACCTCGCTTTGGGCATGAGCTTTGGGTTCATTGCCTGAACGAGATTGAGCCGTTACGGCTTAGGCTGGTGATGAGGACCCTCGGCTTGCACCAGGAGTGGGTCGAGGTAGGAGAGCCCCGGGGGATAGGCAAGAAAACACGCGGTCGCACGAAGGTGATCGACTGGAGAGCCCGGTATCCTGACCAGTATGCCGACTGGCGGCGTGGCGGGACCCGAGTCACCTCACAGGCGACAGACAGCTCCGAGTACCTCCGACATTACTGGGAGGTTTACGCCGGCCGACCCCAGATGAGGGTCTTAGGGGTACGTATGAATGCACTTTCTTTCTAATTAATGGCAAATGTTATATATCTATTGTGTGACTGACATGCATGATGAATGCAAGATGCGCGGGACATAGCGGCGATGGACATGCAGACCCACCTCCACAGCTTGGAGGCCCAGCTGGCTACCACACGGGTAGACCTGGAGACCCTGATGAGTGTTTAAATTATCTATATGCAAATGATTTTCTGAATTATTGATGATTAGCCCTTGACAATCTCAATGAATGTAGCGTGCCCAGAAGGGAGCGGCGATGAGAGAGACGGGAGGAGCCTCCAGCTCGAGGGGGCCTAGTGCAGAGACGACTGCACTAGCAGAGCAGTTAGCTGGAGCAGTGGCATGGGTTGAGGCGGCAGAGCGTGACCTCGCCACACGGGTAAGCTTAAACTTAAACTTTTAACTTTGCAATTAATTTCATGTTATTATGTGTTGATGAAAATTTGTGCTTTACAGACGGAGGAGCTTCGAGCCTCGCTCGCCTGCATCGTGGCAGGACAGCGCGCGATGACTACCCGGGTGAGTTAACAAAGATTTTATTTCAGTCACTTATTTCATGAATTATTGAATTAAATGTGTAACTGATGACTTGTTTAATTGGTTGCAGACCTCCAAGTTACAGGCGGCACTTACCCAGGCTGCACTAGCTGGGATAGAGCTGACCATCTGTGAGCAGCGTGTCACGGAGCTGGAGAGGGCCTTGAGGTGGCGAGAGGAGCTTCCCCAGGACGTAGCAGAGCTGAGAGTCACCCTCAAGATGGAGCGCAGAGAGTGTGCCCGGGAGCGATAGGAGCGGGCAGCATGGGAGCGGTAGCTCGCAGACTTGAGGGCCCAGCTAGCTGTCACCCAGGAGCGACTGCGAGCGACAGAGGAGCGCCTCCAGCGAGGCCGGGACTGAGCGAGAGCTGCAGGGTATGCGTTCACGAGTTCCACTTTTGTAGCGGGTTCCTCCCTTCGACAGAGGAGCGAGGCAAAGGAGCAGGCTCGAGCTCCAGCTACTTCCCGGGGGTCCATGCCCCCTCCACGAGCGCCTCGTCGGGACGATGATAGTGAGGTAGAGAGTAGGAGAGAGGAGGGTGGAGGCGAGAGTTGAGAGAGACTTACTTTGTACCCCTCCACCCTCACACATGTACTTAGATATTCATTGATATATATATGAAATTGAAAAATTTGTTGTTACCTGAGTTACTTTGAGCACTTGTGGACTTTGTGTACCTGCCTTTACTTTTGCTTTCTTTTCATCCTTGTTTGTTCGCTCGTGCCCTGCGCCTGTAGTTCACACTTAAACAAACAGATTAATCCATCTGTCCGGCTTGGCCCCTTGCTCAATAAGCAAGGGATTGTCTCTTCTTTGACCTTGTTGACGGGTCAAGGGGCCAAGCCTCTAATTAATAAAGGTGGATAATGAAAATATATAAGAAAATGCAGCATGCAAGCAAGCAGATGTCAACTTTTAAAATAAAAGATGTTCACACGAAGATGCAATCAAGCATATGAGATGAGCAGCAGTAGGCTTAATTTTTTGTTATTTTTATTTTTTTTCACATTTTCAAAATGACGCCCTCGCACACGGGCGCTAATTGCGAAATTGACGCCGCTCTGGGGGGCATTTATTTGGAAAATCATTTTTTTTATTTTTTATTTATTTTTTATTTTTATCCTGAAAAATGACGACATAAGAAAAGGCGTGAATTTGTGAAATGACGCCGCTTTAAAAGGGCATGAATTAAAAGATCAATGTTTATGTTTTTTCTTTTATTTGAAAATGACGACTTCATAGAAGTCGTGAATTATGGAAATGACGCCCGCTCGTGAAGGCGTTAATTAAGAAAAACACATTTTTTCTTTTTCGAGACTTAGCACAGTACAAGTGCCTTAAACCCTACACAATCACCATCTTAAATTCATTAATCTTTCTTAACAGATTTAACAAAGGGTCAACGTGTTTAAATATTTGTACTTTTACTCATATTCGCTTGCGGCCCATCCTTCTTAGTCGGTCTTCGCCACGCTTTGAGCTTGTAACCTACCGTGGAGGGGGAAGGGAAGAATAAGTTGAGGAAGCTCACGGGAGGTTTCCGAGAACGGGGAAACTTTCCTCCCCTGCCCTAATGCCTGTTGGGATTCGGTCTTTGGCTTAGGGAAATTTTGTTGCTCTTTTGCCCTTATTCATACATGCTTACGAACAAGGTTTTTACTGCGGGGACTTTACCTTCTTGACATGCTTTTCCTTTGTTTCGATTTTCTTTTTTTTTTCTTTCTTCAAACTGATAGAAACCTAATTGTACTTGGGCTTTAAGCATTTGTTCCCTTTTGGGCCCTAACTTCCACCTACTAGGGCGGCAGACAGGTTTGGTCAGTATTCCTTGACTCGTACTCCCTCTCGTGAGCCGAAGAGGAGAGAATAGGTTCGTACACTCTTAGTTTGGATCTGACTTTTCTCGAATTTCGTGCCACTCGAGTTTAAAAGCAAAGCGTGTAGTGTGTGCGAGAGTTGACCCCAAAGTTAAACCATCAAGACTGAAGAATGAATTAAGGATTTTGATTTTTCCGGCTTGCGGCCTATGTACCGTACTAGTCTGCAAATCTTTTAATTTTTTTTCTTTTCTTTTTCTTTTCTTTTTCCTGATTTTTCTTGATTTTTCTTTTCCTGATTTTTCCTTTTCTCTCTTTTTTTAGGGGTAGTATTTCTTCAGGTAAAGACCATTCCAGGGGTGAGCCAGGTCTTCACCTTCAGCATTAATTAATTTGTAAGCGTTGCCAGGATAAACATCTTTTATGACGAAGGGCCCTTCCCAGTTAGGTTGAAGCTTTGAACGAGGTCCTCCGGGTTTTACGAAGATTCTTTTAATTACCATTTCACCGATTTTGAATTTTCTCTCAATTTCTTTCTTTTGGTAAAAACGTGAAAGCCTGTTTTGATAAATACGCGCATGCTCGGCGGCGGCCAAACGCTTCTCGTCTAGGAGTTCCAACTTAGCAAGGAGAGATTCACGACGCTCATCAATGGGGAGCTCCTTGTCCAATTGTACTCGTAGAGAAGGGATAAGAATCTCGTAAGGGACTACCGCCTCCATTCCATAAGTAAGGGCGAAAGGGGTCTGCCCAGTAGGGGTACGAATAGAGGTGCGATAGGCCCAAAGAGCTTCAACAAATTTTTCTGGCCAATCCGCAAATTTAGTAGCCTCACATGTTTTCTTAATAATCTTGATCAAGGTTTTGTTAGTTGCCTCTGCTTGGCCATTGCCCTGTGGATAGTAAGGAGATGAATGATGTAATGCAATGTTATACCTGTTGCAGAGGTCCTGAAGCTCCTGAGAGATGAATTGTGGCCCATTGTCGGTGACGATGGTACTCGGGATGCCGAACCTTGCAATGATGTTCTTCATTATAAATTTGCAGATGGTTAACGCTTTTATCTCCACATAAGCTTCCGCCTCCGCCCACTTGGTGAAGTACTCCATGGCCGTAAGTATAAATGACTTTGGTTTTGTGAGGAGGTTCAGATCACCAAGGGGTCCAATGATATCGAAAGCCCACATGGAGAAAGGCCATGGGGAGGACATGGGATGGAGTGAAGAAGCAGGAGAGTGAATTTTATTGGCGTGTAGTTGGCACTTAACACACCTTCGAACATAGATGGAACAATCCTCTTCTAGAGTGGGCCAATAGAAACCTAATCTAAGGATCTTCTTAGCGAGCATCTGGCTATTGACATGACCACCACACACTCCGGAATGAGCCTCTTCCACGACCTTCCAAGATTCATCATCATCTAGTCATCTTAATAAAACTCCGATAAGACCTCTTCTGTAGAGCACACCTCCAATCAGGGTGTATCGCTGAGCAACTCTTCGAATGGCTTTCTTTTCTTCAGCCATGGCCTCTTAAGGATAGGATTGATCTTGGCAATACTTAGCAATCCCGTAATACCACGGCTTTTCTTCATCGTCCAATTCTTCCTCTAAATCCAATAGCATGACCTCCTTATTCTCAATGATTTCACCTTGCTTAACCTTCCTAAGCACCTCCTCCTTAACACTAAGGAAAGATGGATCCTTAATAGCTGGAGTGAGCCGCTTGTGAACAATGATAGAATGGGAATCTCTTTTGGGAAGGAAAGCCAAAGAAGATGCGAGAGAAGCGAGAGCATCAGCTAAAATGTTATGTTCTCGAGGAACGTGAACAAAGATTAATTTGGTGAAAAGCTTGGTATAAGCAGAAGTCAATTCTTGATAGGGTTTGAGTTTAGGATTGAGAGTACGGCACTTGGTGAGCACTTGGTGAAGAATAAGCTGACTATCACTTATAATCCGCAATTGGGTAACACCAAATTGATGAGCGGCCTCTAGTCCGGCCAGAAGAGCCTCATACTCAGCTATATTATTTGTAACTGGAAATGCAAGCTGAGAGGCAAGCGGAATAGTGATACCCTCCGGTGATAGAAGAACAATGCCAATCCCTTTCCCTTTTGAATTCAAAGCTCCATCAAAATGTAACGTCCACATCGAATCGGATTGATTGACGGATATTAGTTCCTCATCTGGAAACTCTGAGCGAACAGGGTCAAATCTAGGGAGAGGGTGATGAGCAAGATGTTCTGCTATGGCATAGCCTTTAATGGCTTTTTGCTGAATGTAGATAATATCGAATTGAGAAAGGAAGCTTTGCCATCGTGCTAATCGGTCGGTGAGAACATATTTTTCAAGAAGGAATTTGATTGGATTCATACGGGCGATGAGATGAACTTCATGAGCTAAGAAATAATGCTTGAGTTTCTGAACTACCCAGACTAAAGCAGCATAAGTCTTCTCTATAGCTGAGTACCTCTGCTCACAGGGGTTGAGAAGCTTTGACAAATAGTAGGCTGCCCTTTCTTTTCCTTCTTTGTCAACTTGGGCTAGGAAAGCGCCTACAGAGTCATCCAGGATGGAAATGTAGAGAACAAGTGGTTTGCCTGGAACTGGCAGCCTCAGGACAGGAGGATTTGAGAGATAATCCTTCAATCCATCAAAAGCTGCCTGACATTTGTCATCCCAAATAAACTTGACTCCCGGCTTAGTAAGCTCATAGAACGGCCTACATCTTTGTGAATGCTGGGAGACAAATCGGCGAATAAATTGTAACCTCCCGATCAAACCTCGGACTTCTTTTAAATTCCTGGGAGGGGGCATTTCCCTTATAGCCTTCGCCTTGTTGGGATCAATCTCAATACCCTTCTTACTTACGAGGAATCCAAGCAATTTCCCTGACTAAACACCAAACACGCACTTCTTGGGATTCATTTTCAGCTGATACTCCCGTGCTCTCTGCAAGACTTTAGTTAGAACCTCGGGATGCTCAATCCTTGTTCTTGATTTTACTACCAGGTCATCATCGTACACCTCTATATAAATGTGGATCATATCATGAAAAATTACCATCATAGCCCTTTGATAGGTGGCTCCAGCATTCTTAAGTCCAAAGGACATGACCACATAGCAATAAGTTCCCCATGGTGTAGTGAACAATGTTTTCTCTTGATCTTCCTCAGCCAGGCGAATCTGATTGTAACCTGAAAAGCCATCCATAAAGGAGAGAGTCTCATATCCTGCCGTATTATCGATCAAAACATCAATATGAGGGAGGGGAAAGTCATCTTTAGGACACGCGCGGTTGTGGTCCCGAAAGTCTATACAAATTCGCACATTTCCATCTTTGTTCATGACTAGGACGATGTTAGCCACCCAATTGGGATAGAGGATAACTCTAACGAATCTAGCCTTATGAAGCTTATCGACCTCTTCTTTCATTTTTAATGCCATATTAGGGTGGAAACGTCTCAACCGCTGTTTAATCGGAATGGACCCTGGCTTAAGCGTAAGTCGATGTTCAACAAGCGCAGGGTCTAGTCCAGGCATATCTTCATAACTCCATGCGAATGTGTCCTTATATTCTTGAAGAACCGAAATAAGCGCCTCCTCTTCGGAGGGCGGCAAGTTCTTACTAATGAGGACAATCCTAGGGTCTTCTTCAGTACCCAAATTTATTTCTTTGGTAGGCTCTTCTACTAAGGCTGATGGTTCCTCGAATCTTCTCATGCCACTGGCAAAAGCATCAGTCTCATCCTCATATTCTTCATAACCTTCATCCCCCTCTTCAATAGGGTCTTCATCATTCATGATCTCATAAACACCAAAACCCTCATTAAAAGCACAAGTATCTTCATATTATACTTCTGGCAGGATAATCAGATTCTCCACAAACTCGGGAATGGCTAGACATGCTTGGCATTTGATGGCTAACTCCAACAAGAATCTACGGGGAATCTACTTACCCTTGGATTTCTTATGTGAAGCTACCCCATGAGTCTTAAAACTATAAGAGTAAGAGCAACTAGCCTGATCACTAGAATTCGACAAAGATGAAGGAGGTGAGGAAAAGATGGGTACAGAAGGAGATACAGATGAAGATCCCTCACCGGAGAGGTAGGGAAGGTCCCCTAATGAATCCTGGAAGAGCGGCCCCTAGGTCAGGACACACTCAGGAAGAAGATAGGAGGTCTCCTCAATGGAGATGAAAGATAGGAAAGTTTAAATTTTGGCATTTTTTTTCGTTTTCATTTTCAAGAAGAAGGCAGTGAGAGGGAGGAGTGATAGTTTGATGAAAGATTGAGTAACTGATGACCCGCACGTGGGTGTGATGGAAAGTTTAGAGAATTGCTCGAGGAGCAAGGGAGGAATCGAGGGAGAAACTTGAAATGAATCCGGAGAAAAGGTTATCAAGACCGCAGGCGATCTAGGGACTTCTGAGTGAAACATTTGATTGAACAAGCAGATAACAATTGTTGGATGAATGGATTTAATAGAAAAGAGGCCGGCCCACAGCCTATCCACATTGTAGCCTTCCTCGAACGGCACATCAGGCTCCCCAGTATCTGTGTAATTGCTTAGGAGCTGCCTTTTATCAGTGATTGCCGTTGGCTTTTCAATTAATTCATGAATCAGTGGCGGCCATTCCGGATCAGTTGGCATGAACAACCAGCTTAGAGCAATAGTGATATTGTTCATATCAAACCATCTATACTATTCACATTCGGGGTCATCCATTTTTCTTCTTTTATCTGGCCGCAAAGACTCCAAAGCTTTGTATGTAACCAGCGGTGCTAAGTGGCGGGAAAACTGCCGTGCATGTACATCTTGGCAATCCATCATGGAAGTGATTAGCGTGGTTTGCTCATCTTTATGAGTGCCTCCTTTCATGAAGTGTGTTTGTAGGGTCCATGTAAGAGGCTGCCGATCCGTCTTGAGAGTAGAAGTCATCACGGCCCATGGCTCATTCTCATCTTTGCCTGGCCCTTTGTACCCTAGGCCACCTCGGGGAATCATCTTTTGATGCCTGACGGGCTTGACTCTCCCTTGAAGATTAGCACCCAGGCCTTTACCCGTTCTATACCCCATTTTCATCAGAATATTCCATCCTGGCGTGTTCATCAAACCTTTCTTCTTCTTGCCTTTGAATGGCTGTGGTGGCATCTGAGTGGTAGGAGGATTGAAGGAGATGGTTTTACCAAGTCTTGCCGCAAATCGGCAACATCAAATACTGAGAGCAAAGGCCTATTGGAAGGCCACATAGAAGGCACTGATGTTGCGGAGTGTATATCTTCTGTCGGCAAAATGGGCATACTAGTGACTTTGATAATCCGCCCTTTGTGCGGAAATTTTATACATTGATGATTTGTTGAAGGCACAGCATCAAGTTCTTGAATGTAAGGGCGACCCAAAATACCATTGAATGTCGGGTCCATGTCCAGAATATGAAAATCTGCTGTGACCGAGACTGGACCCAAACTAACTTTTAAAGTGATCATTCCTAAGGGCGGCTTCTTGGTATTGTCATAGGCTGTAACAGTGATTGTAGATGGCCGGATTTGGCTCTCCAGAATGTCACACATTTTCAGGGTACTTGGTGGCAAAACATTAATGGATGCCCCAGTATCTACCAGACATTGTTTCACTGCCACCTTGTTAATGTCAATAGTAATGCACAGTGCATATTTCCTGGCCAGCTGCGGAGCCAATTCATGTTCATAGAAAGTGATGGCCGGTTGATTGCTGGCTGGACTTAAAACTGTAGTGACCGGTTCAACTGGGATATCTTCATTTACCATTACTTTCTGCAGATATTGTTTCAAAGCCTGCTGATGTGTAGTAGATCTTTTGATCAATTCCAGAATGGAGATTCGAGCCGGTGTTCTGTTCAAATGCTTTATCAAGTCATACTCCGTGCCCGGTGCAGACTCTTGTTCCTGTTCTCCTTGTTCTTGTATCGGCTCCTGCTCCCGCTGGGGAAACACTCGATGGATCATCCGTCCACTACGGAGCACCATTATTTTTGGAGCCTCTGTCGGGCTTAGGGTAGGTGACGGGGCAGAGGATGTAGAGGGAATGGTGTTGGGTGCTAGTGCAGGATTGGCAGAAGGAGGGGTTCTTATAAAAGGCCTTGGTGGCTGGGGATTATCGGAATGCGATGACGGGGATCGAGTGATAAGGAGTGGCCTTGGAAGCATGATGGTGGTGGTCGGGGTAGATTGTGGTGAAACAGGAGGGGTTATGATTGCCGGTGAGGGGCGGATAAGGGGAAGTCTATTTGGTGGAGGATTTTGGGGTGAAGGAGAATTCATGGGTTGGCGTAAAAGAAGAGGCCGTGAAGGAGTAGGGTTAGGGTTGAGTGGCCCTGGAGTGCTGGAACGTATGAGGGGACGTGGTGGTTGGGAAGGGGGTACGGGTTGAAGCCTTCTTAATAACTATGGTGGTTGTAGTTGACTGGAGCTTTGATTAATGGCCCCGACAGAGGCGTTTTCCTTATGCCAAACTTGCCCTCTCTCCACTTCATGGATTTCGGCGACAAGGTTTACTTGTTGGTTTTGAACCGGGTGCTCCGGTAGCGGATTATTGACAATTCCCATATTTGGCTGGGGTGCAGGAGCCTGCTGTTGTTGTGGAATTTGTTGTTGCTGACCTTGTGGTAGGTGCTGCTGAGCTGATGGTTGCCGAGGAGGCCTTCGAGCCTTTAGGGTAGCAATAACCCTCCTCATCTCATCCCAATCAATATCTCCTTGATCATTCACATCATGTATGTAATCCTTGAAGTGAAAACAATGATCAATGTTGTGCCCTGGCTGCCGATGGAAAACGCAATACCAGGAAGTGTCTAGATGTTGCGGCCATATCGTTCTTTCTTTAGGCAAGGTGAGCAGGTTGGCGGCCATAAGGGCGTTGAAAATATCTAATAGGCTTTCGGGTAAGGGAGGGTAGTGTGCTCTTCGGGGACCCAATGGTCTTCTTTGTTGTTGCAGTTGTTGTGGTGCATAATTGGCTGGCGGGGGCACTTGGTGGTACTGTGCGGGTCGATTCTGAGGAGCAAAGTGGGGTTGTTGTTGAGGAGGTGGAAGAGGCCGTAAGGTCTGAGGATGGTTATTATTTGGCTGGTGGACTTGGTTTTGGAAGGCGGGCTGCTGTGGTGGTGGCCCTTGGCTTGGAGGATGGCGGAAGGGTGTGGAATTACAAAATGCGCTCACCTGCTCATTAATAACAGTACCTTCAGTGGTCGCACCCTTATTTCTGATATTAACATTCCTCTTTATTATCTTTGACCTTGGTTCAAACATGCCCATAATAGGCGAATCTTTCATCTGTGTTTGTATATACATAGCTCTTTCATAGAGCTCTTCCATAGTGCTCAACTTGTTCATGGCTAAGATATGACGGAACTGCGGAGTGGAGTTTGATATAATCATTTTCACTTGCTCCGTCTCCGACAGTGTGTCCTTTACTTTTTCTGCCATAGCTCTCCACCTATCAGTAAATAACACGAAGTCCTCCTCGGGCTTCATCTTTTCGGCAACCAGATCAGTAACAGACAAAGAGGGACCCACACGGTCCTTGTACTTCTGCAGAAACTTTCGTTGAACTACATCAAAGTCACCAGCATCGCCGGCTCCAGGGAGTAAAACCATTCTAGTGCCGGGCCATCTAAAGACCGCCTAAAGAGATAAGCCAGGGAAGTCTTGTTATCTTGCCAGAATGATGCCTCATATAAGAAGTCTTTCACGTGGATGTGCGGATTACCCGTTCCATTGTACCGTCGGAAATTCGGCATTTCAGACAGGGGTAGGTGAAAAACTGGCAGAGGGGGGAGCATAATTTCGGGAGCGACCTTGGATGCAGTAACCCTCTTGAGCTGCTCCTCCATACTAGCCATCTTTTGGAGGAGTATAGTGTGGTTATCGGACTCGGCTGGGGCTGGATGAAAAGAGTATTGGTTTGTCATAGGCCTTCTCAAAATTTGAGAAACAGGAGGTTGTTGAGGCCTAGCAATGGAGTGACTTGCCGGTTGGGCTGGCGTAGTCATAACAGGAGTTGATGGGCGCGAAGGCACCCTAGGTGCGATCGCCTGGTCATTGGGGGAACTAGCAGAGTGACCTCCCATGGCTTGGGGAGGGTTAGAAGATGACGGAACAGACTTTCCCTTTAAAGCGGCTTGAGCTGCCTAGCGCTGGGAGTCATCCAGCTGAGCAAGAGTTTTGATAACATCATTAAAGTTAAAGAAGGGGAAGCATCCCCTGAAGTATTTTGGACGGTAGGTTGAGCTTGGGAAGATGGCTCGACCTCCAAAGAAGTGGTGTCCACCATGTGGACTTGAGTGGAAGAAGGAATGTAGTTTCCCTCGTAGTAGACAGGATCCTGAGAGGGAACTTCATAAAATGGGTCAGAGTGACCCTCCTCATAACCATCATAAGTATACCCGTAGTTGGCCATTTTGATGATTTTACCTGAACGAAGTTTCATGCTTAAGGAGGAAGAAATAAATTTTCAACAAGCAAGTATACCCAAGAGATATCACCTTATCAAAAATAATAAACACTCAAGTTGTAATGGGCCCAAAGTTTTAAGGTTTTCTTTAAAGATTAAGATGAGTTTTACAATAAGTTCTCTCCTTTGAATGTGGGTCCTAGTTGAAAATTTGGGTATAATCTCCGGGTATCTAGGTTCTTTCTTTCTCTTCGCCAACATATGGGTCAACTATACTCCGGGTGCTTCAATGGTACAACCTGCCCAGCGTCTGTGAGGGAATCCACGGGTGCGGGGACTTACGGAGGCTTGGTTTAGGAATTTCCGGTCTAATGAGACGGAATGCTCAAAGGAGGGTCCTTCCTTCACCAAGAGAGGGTGTGAATCCTAAAAGTATGGGGAGAGGAGGTCTCCCAAATCGAATGCCCTAGATGCAGCCTAATGCAGGCAATAGCAGGCAGATGATATCCAAGTCAATCAAATGAATGAACAGCAGTAAGCAGTAAACGGGGGTTCTGTGGGCACAGAACAAAAAAGAGAATGACGACCTGGATAAGGTCGCTAAATCAACCAGAGACGACTGAGTGTCAGTCACTAATCACAGTAAATGATGCAAGCAGATATCAATCAGAATAAAATAGCACCTTAAGGTGAGGCGCTGCCTATGGAAATGACCCCTGTTCATAGGGGCGTCAGATAGCAGTAATCGAACTTAAAAGCAATGGCAAGAGAAATGACACCTTTCAGTAAGGCGCTGTACCAGCGGAAGACGCCTCTGTCAAGGGCGTCAAAATGCAGTAATCAAAAATGTGACGCCTTGGTGTAAGGCGTTATATTTGTAAATGACGCCTCTGTGAGGGGCGTTAATTATAAAATGATGAAAATGCTCGCAAAAAAAAAGGAAACAGCACCTGTATGAACAGTCGCTGTATGCAAAAATGACGGCGATCTGAGGGTCGTTATTTAGTTCCAAAGAACCGGTGGCCCTGATCACAAATAGAAATCAATCTTTCCTCTAATAAAAATGATATGGACACCACACAAATTAGCTAATCCAGTGGGAGGTGTGCACGTGGTGCACAAAAGGAGTGTGCTACGAGGAGCATGAAGGAGGGGCACGCGAGGGCGCCAAAGGGAGGGGCACGCGAGGGCGCCAAAGGGAGGGGTAATCAAACTAAAACAAAAAGGGTCCCACCGTGATCACCAATTTGTGAACGTGTCACATAGACATCCTTTTAAAGAGAGACAAATAATATGATGATGATGATTATTAAAGAATGTAGAATTATGCTAAAATAAGTGGGATAAAAAGGAAAAGGGGATGAGCATGAGATGCTCTATGGAAGGTGATCGCCAGAGGGGTTACCTCAAAATATCAAAGGAGGGATCGCATGTACCTTGTGTTGAGTGGGTGAGATTGGGGATTCTTCCTTCCTCCTTCTACCGGCTGGCTGATGAAGGGGGTTTGTAGCTTGATTACCCTTGCAAGAAAACACACAAAGTAAACAAAGATATGGATTAGCCAAAGTGTGTAGTATCAACGCTCTAAAAGTATGAAATCAATCAAATTAAGCATGAACACACACCTTGTGTGTTTTTTTTTGTTTTAAACCCCTAAGAGGAGTAATAAGGTATGGGATGATGGATGATATGCAAAACAAGATATAGTATGATGCAAAGTAATATTAACGTGTTGGGAAGATCTCTAGTAGAACAACTAGAGAGTGATGAATGTTATAATAAAAATAAAAGCTAAAGAAAGAGTCTCCTTTCTGCTGTGTGTGCAGCAGTAAAGGGAAGAAAGAACAAAAGCTTCAGCTACTGTTGTTGCGGCAGGATGACGAAAACACAATGGAAACACCGCTTGTGGGGGAAGAACACCAGAGGAAGGAGCTTTGGAAGAAGATTAAACCTGCAAAACAAATGAACACTCTTCTCTTTGTGACTGTTCTCTCTGTTTTCCTCTTCTTTTTTCTTTCTGTTCTCCTCCTCTTTTTTCTTTCTATTCTCCTCCTCTTCACGAGAGGGAAATTCAAGGGGGGTATTTATAGGGTAAAAATCCTTGCATTAATGGGATTAAAACAAGGCAATGAATCTCTAATAAGGAACCCTCCTCCCAATCGAACACAAGGTGCAAAATGGGGAAAGATTACTACTGGAAAGAAGCAGGCAAAAGGGAGACGAAAGTGAAAATGACGACCTATGTAGGGGCGTCAATTGAAATGACGGCAGTCACACCGTCGTCAAATCCTGAATTTAATTATAGAAATGAAGGACTTTCCTTATTTAAAATTGCCAAATGATGCCTGTTTGAATCGGCGCTAAATAATCAACGCCCTTCATTAAGACGTCAATTCTGTGACTTTTGTTTTTATTAGGATTTGTAAAATCCAGGAATTGACGGCTGTTTGAGCAGTCGTCCATTAATAGAACACGCCCCTCCTTAGGCCGTTAATTAAATGACACCCTCACCACAGGCGTTAATTATAATTATTTAAACAAAAAATCCAAGAAATCTCAATTAAATATGGAGAAATTAGAAAAACTTCATATTAAGCCAATATTGAAGTCCACTTTGGGGCGTCACATGGTGACATGAAATTTACTCAACATAGCATCGATTTTGGCGTGTCTACAACTTGCACAAGTGCTACTAAACTTTGATTTGAATTTTTGATCATGTACCTTAATTTCCAACATAAGGCTAGTGTGCATTAATGATTCCGGATTCCTAATCTTTAGTTAATTTTGTGAAGGAAAAGCAAGATATGAAAGTATGAACTTTCAAACTCTTGTTGGTCCAAAATTTTAATCTAATTACATTGCTAAGGACTAGCAATGAGTAAGTTGGGGGGTGTGATGAGTGTCATATTTCATATCATAATTTGCATCACATTCATCATCTTTGGGCATTAAAAGAATAAAGTTATGCAATTTGGATAACTAACTTCATTCTCACAAACTATTTGAGTTTACATGAAATTATCATAGTTTAGAAGCCATAATGACTATGTGAGATATGAACCTACATAAAGGATGAATTACATAACCTATTTTTGTGAGTTACAATGGAATTTTACTATTTCAAGAATGGGCGACCGAAGGTCAGACGCCAATTCCTGGCCTGTTTGCAGAAGAAAAGAATTAGCAACCTGATGGTCAGTCGCCAATTAATGAGCGCCTGCTTGGAAGGGCGCCAAATCTAGATTGAATGCCTTTGTAAAAAGACGCCAATTTGAAGCAGTCCTGTGAAGAAAAGAATGACCGACCGACCAAGAAGGTGCACATTCCCTGTATGAAATTAGAAAGAAAATCATGAAAATATCAAAAATAATGAAACTGCACCTTTTCGGAAGGTCACCCATTCATTTGTTCGGAAAAATTTGAAATATCGAAATGGACGTGGAAAAATAAAAAATAGGAGTTATCTCCCACATACTCAGACGCCAATTCCTTGGTACGAAAATGAAGGAAATATCAAAATGAGGAAATAAAGAATGGGCGACCGTTCTATAAGACGCAGAAAAGAATGGGCGCCCACTACTCCGGATGCCATTTTCACTCGAACCAGAAATGGAAACGGATGAGTTCGAACAAAGCAATCTTGCTATGTTTGATGAAAGGAGGACTCTAATCATGGCAAGATACCTAATATAACCCATATTTTGATGTTGAAAAGTCGGATGCAATCTTATCTCCAAAGTTCTGATCGTGGGAGCTCCCTACAATCTATAAAAGCCGCCCGAGAGCGACTGTGGAGAGGATGTTAGCCGATCTTAGTCTTTCTTGGCCTTTTATATGCTTCTTTGTTCTTCCTTTCAATTTTCTATCTTCACTTCTTCATTTCTAAAAGCTCTTTATTTTCTTATTCTTCCTCTTCTTCTAATTCTCTCTAGTTTTCAAGTTACTCTCAGTTTTCTAAAGTTCTATCCTGCGTTTTTACTGTTCATCCACGGTTTTGCACCATGTTCATCCCCAGTTTTCACCTTCCTCTGATCTTCTTCTATCACGCCCCGAGATTATGCAGCGAAAATAATCGGGAATGTGAATAGTTGGCTAGTACGTCTCGAGCGAGCAATATAATCATGGCGCTAACACATTCACACATAAGAAATGAATGCACATGATTTGAACAAAACTTTAGCCTTTATTTGAATAATAATCAAAAGTATAAAATGTTGACTCTTGCCTTTTTAATTTACTAGACTCAATGAAAAGGGAAAATTATATAGCGACTCTTGACTATCAACTAATGACAATCTAAGGCTTCACTCCTTTATTCGCTCTCGGATCCATCACATGAGTAGTCTGAATCTGACCAGCTAGAATGTCCTAAAAAGATTAGAAAAGTAGGGAATGAGCACACATGCCCAGTAGGTATCTTCGTATCAATATGAAGGCAATGTTTAAGTAATTAGCATTTTCGCTCTAGAATGTAAGATAAGTACATGAGAATGTGATGGAAGACGTAGAAACAACCAATTTATCATAAGTAACACGATATGATCAAGGTGAGATAAGAGAGTTCATGTAGATTGGGAACATGATCAAGCAAGAATGTAACATGAATATAACTTGGCCTTTCATGAATAAGAATGTACTTTTTCATAACCATAAAGGCTATGCATTAGAAAGTCATGTAACGAGAGTGTGCTAGCAAGCATGTAATTTCACAAGATTGCCTTGTGGGTCTTCACCAGTTTATAAAAAAAAGTACTCCCGGCACAGTGCGACACTAGTGTTCATCATACCCCATAGTTTATAGTATGTTTCCAGCTATCTCCCGAGGGGACTAGAGTTGAGCCCTTGGATATTGTCCGTGCCCGCTCTTGCATCTTCAAGTTATAAATCAAGCTACTTCAACGAGAAATATAAATATGACCAATAATATAATAAGTTCAAAAAATACAGCCATCTTCTTTGATCCTAATTGAACGTCCTCTCCCTGTCATAGCCTAGGGTTCTGAACGTCCTCTCCCTGTCATGGCCTCCCCGACAGGGGGGTCGGGACGGGATGGCTCTCCTCCTCCTCTGAACATTGCTAAAGACTTCTCCTCTCCTCACCCTAAGTCTTACGCGGCTGCTGCTTCTTCATCTAAGGTGTCCTTCATCGACTTATAGCGGGATATCCCACTTCGGGCTACGCGCAAGCATATCTGCCCTTCATCCAACTCAGAAATTCCGACTATCTTCTTTACTGTAGAGGAACTCACGGCCATCTCGGAACCCTTCAAGCTTTGCCTGGTCTTCAAGTTCTATAAGGATCACCCCATCCTGGATGAGATCACAATAGCTCTTCATGATAAGTGGCACGTTTAGGGCGCTGTGTCCGCGTCCAGGTTTGATCGTCGCCATGTCCTCATCCGGTTCCTTTTCTCCGAGGACTTCATTCATGTGTGGACGCGTGAGAGCTGGATGCTGCTGGGCCAGTCAGTAAAGATTTTCCGTTGGTCTCCATGGTTCCGACCGGGGCTGGAATCGCCTGTGGTGCTGGTTTGGTTTCATCTTCCTCTGCTACCACCTTGTTTCTACAACTTCGACGCACTTTCATCCATCGCCTCCTCTGTTGGTCGCCTTCTGAAGATTGGACCCGCGACTAAATCTCTTAATCGCTTGGAAGGGGCTCGTATCTGTGTGGAAACTGATGTATCCAAGCCTATTCCAACTGAGCTCTGGATTGGTGTGGGTGAGGAAGGTATGAAACAGCCGCTGATTCCACTATTTGTTCCATTTTTTTGTTCAGCTTGTAGGAAACTCGGACATGAAGCGAAGAACTGCCTGCGCTTTAATTTTGCACCCATGCCACCAAATGCGGAGAAACCAATGATCATGAAAGATGGCCCTTTCAAAGAACCCACTACTGCAGAGCATACTACTAAAGCTCCTACTGTTCAACCTCGGTGGCAACTAAAAACCACTCATTCCCTCTCCTCTGCCCTGATGGTGCCTGGTGAAAGTTCTCAAAGAATTGACATTGATAATTCGCCAAGCGAACGGGTACTGCAAATTCCACCTGTGATCTCTCATGCGAATAACAGTTCGATTACGGAATCCTCCTCTCCAGGGGATGACTCTGTCCCTGACACAGGGCAGGCTGATGTCCAGGCAGACCATTCCGACAACAAGCAGGCACAAACGCAATATGCTGGTGCTTCATATTTATCCTTGACGACTGAGAAGGAGCCTCAATCTCGAAGACCATATGCTCTTGATCAACTCAATGCCATAAAAAACCTTCATGATTTTAGAGTTTCCATCGCCAACAAATTTGCTGAACTGGGCATTGAGGACGGCTCTAATTACTCTCCAGCCAACCTGGAAGATGGTCTATTGCAACAAATGACTGTTCTTACGGAAGATTATGCTTCTCTGTTAGGTGAGGCCCCTGAAGCTAACCTATAGGCTGCTCCTTCCAAGCGGAAAAAGGGTCGCAAGAAATACCACAAGCCTCCGGAGGGCATGCACTTGAATACATGGTTGGCTAGGCAAACTCAAATTTCCCAGGATGACCTGGATCTATGACTTCCGAAATTATATGGAATGCATGGGGAGTGGGCAATGTGAATACTACTACCCGTATACACCAACTCACTATGCAGCACAACTGTGGTTTCTTTGCTATACTGGAACCTATGTTAGAGAACTCCCACATTCAACTTGTTTGCAAGAACGTTGGCTCCAATCAATATGCTTTCAATCTGGACAACCAACCAAAGATTTGGGTCTTCTGGAAGAATTCAATTACACTCTCCTGCATTGTCTGCCATCCTCAGTTTCTTACTCTGGCAGTGGGCAATCTTCAGCAACTAGAGGCTTACATCACCATTATTTACGCCAAATGCTAGGTTACTGAACGTCGCTCCCTCTGGACACACCTCTCTCAGTTTGCTTCTTCTATTGCCACCCCTTGGTTTCTTGCAGGTGACTTCAATGCTATATGTTCATCCAGCGAAAAGCAAGGAGGAAATACTTCAGTCTCTGCTAGTATGAATGATTTCAATTCCTTTATACAAATAGCTCCTATTATTGATGTTGGCTTTCATGAACCGCAATTCACCTGGTGGAATGGTCAGAGTGGGCATCGCTCCATTATGGCCAATCTGGACAGGGCTTTCTATAATCATGCATGGCTTACTGCCTACCCCTCAACTAAAATCACCCACCTTGCAAGGGTTCACTCCGATCATTCCCCTCTTCTGGTGAAATTCATGGATGCAACTACATTTGGTCCTAAACCCTTTAGATTTCAGAATATGTGGGTGCGACATGAATCCTTCCTTAGCATTGTCAAGCAATCCTGGGAACTACCTATTTTTGCTCAGCCTATGCACAAGCTTGTCCTTAAGCTTCGAAGAATAAAGCACACCCTCGAACAATGGAATGTCGACATTTTTGGTAACATGATCACCCATATCTCCTAGTATGAAAATGAACTACTGGCTATTGAACATAAACAGATTAATGATTCGTCTGAGATTAAATCCTTGGAACTGGAAACTTGCCATAAACGGCTCGGAGAGCTCTACCTGCGAGAGGAAATTTTTTGCAAACAAAAATCCAGAGTCTGCTGGCTGCTCGAGGGGGACATGAACACAAGATTCTTTCATGCTATTACCAATTATAATAGAAAGAAGCTATCTATTACTTCCATCTCTGATCAACAAGGCAATACTTTTGACAAGTTTGATGACATTCTTGACTGTGCTGTCAACTTTTACACCACTTTATTCACATCTGAAAGCACCACCAATCATGAGGACCTTCTTGAGCTTATTCCCCCCTTGGTCACTGAAGAAGATAATAACAGACTGCTTGTTATACCTTCTTCGGAGAAGATAAAGGATACCATCTTCAAGATGTCTGGTGATAGTGCTCTAGGTCCGGATGGATTCCATGGTATCTTCTTCACTGTTTGTTGGGAAATTGTGGAAGCGGATGTTGTGGAGGCTGTCCGCGCCTTCTTTCTCTCTGCTTCGATGCCTCAAGATTACACATCTTCTTTCTTGGTCATGATTCCAAAAATAGAATCTCCTACCACCATTGCTGAATTCCACCCCATTAGCCTTTGCAACTTTGCCTATAAAATTATTGCTAAATTTTTTTTTGATCGGCTGTGTCACCTGTTGCCACGTATTGTCTCCCCGGAACAGGGTGCTCTTGTCAAAGGCAGAGACATTATTGATAACATATCTCTAGCCCAAGAACTAATGCAGGAAATTCATCGCCCCTCCAGAGGCAAGAACATCATCATCAAACTGGACATGATGAAAGCTTACGACAGGCTCGAATGGAACTTTCTCCTTGCAATATTACAAAGGTTCGGATTTGCTCCTAAATGGATTGAATACATTCGTATAATGTTCACCAATTGTTGGTTCTCAGTCATGTTGAATGGCTCCTGCAAAGGATATTTCAGATCCACCAGAGGTCTTCGCCAAGGGGACCCTCTAGCCCCGGCTCTTTTCATCCTGGCAGAGGAGGTCCTCAGTAGAGGCCTTTCCAACCTCATGCTGAGTTTCCCATACTGCAGATATAAAGTGCCATCTTCCTGCCCAGTTGTCTCGCACCTTTTATTTGCAGATGACACTCTTGTATTCACCAATGCCTCTAATGCTGCTATCAATAAGCTCAAGGCGTTCTTAAAGAAATACGAGGAAGCCTCTGGGCAAAAGGTCAATATCCCTAAGAGCTCCTTTATCATGGCACTTTTGACTACGCCCTCTTACATATCCAAGGTTGCTGAGCATACTGGTTTCCGTTATGAGCCGACCAAATTTACTTACCTGGGAGCCCCCATTTATGTGGGCCGGACCAAGGCATGCTATTTCGACTCCATCACTTCAAAAATCCAAGGTCGGGTATCTTCCTGGCTTGGTCGCTTGCTATCTTTTGGTGGCAAAATTACCCTCATTAAGCATGTCTTGCTTTCCATGCCCATTCACATTCTTGCTGCCTCCACTCCCCCTCAACAAATCCTACACAAAGTGGAATCAATTCTTTTGCGGTTCCTTTGGTATTCTGACACTGGAGATAAGAAACACCACTGGCTCTCTTGGAGGACACTCTGTCAGCCTCGGACTGAAGGGGGGATTGGCCTCAGATCACTCGCCATTCTGGGTGAGGCCTTTGCTCTCAAGCGATGTTGGAAGCTCTGGACCTCTACTTCCCTCTGGAGCTCCTACATTAAAGGTAAATACTATCCAGACGGCTACCTTGATTCAGCTTCCAGAGAATTGGGGATGAAAATGTGGTGCGCCATCCTTAAATCCAGGCAAACTTTTAGATATATTGCAAATGCAACATTGGCAATGGTTCTGCCAAATTTTTCCTCCAAAATTGGTCGGGAATGCGAGCTCTCCTACACCATGTGCTGGACAAAGAGGCTCTGTTAGATTGCAATCTAAGAGACATCTCAGTAGCTGAGGCACTTAGTTCTATTGACAACATTACTGAAAGACTGGGAAGCCTTATTCCCCATGACATTCTGTTTGCATATATTGGCACCCTTTCACCTCTGGGTAGAAATACCGGCTGTGAGTATGTCTGGATGCCGCACCCACAGGGCTGTTTTACCATATCCTCGGCATACAAGGTTTTGTCCTACATAGAAGCAGCGGTTCCCCATGGACTAAGATCCCTCAATGGCCTCAACCCGGGATTGTTCTGGCATAAATATATCCCACCTAAATATTCATTTCTGGTTCTGCGTCTGACATGTAACCGACTGTCGATCGATGCTGTCATCCAAAAACTTTGTATTCAGCTGGCCTCTGCCTGTTCGTGCTGCTCCAATCCAACAGCAGAGACCATCAAACATGTCTTCTTAGACAGCCCTGTGGCGTCCGCCATTTGGGATCACTTCGAGACTCTTTGCAACATTTTCCCAACTCAAAGTTCTATTCAGGTCTATCTCTCTGGGTGGCTACAAGACGTGGGTGGAAAGAGGCGGATTCATCTCCTTCGGCGCCTCCTACCTATTTACATCTGCTGAGAGCTGTGGACTCCGCGTAATCAGGCTCGGTTCGACAACAAGCACCCCTGGATCCCGGCTGCTATTAATAGGATTACGTTCCAGCTTCACCTTGTCTTATCCACTGCCACCTCTACCCCAAACAGTCGCATAGACATGGAGACACTTACCCAACTCAAACTCAAACCGAACTACCCTCTGTGAAAGTGGAAAATTATTACCTGGCTCCCTCCTCCAGTCCAATGTCTCAAGCTCAACATTAAGGGAGCCTCGAGAGAGAACCCGGGTACCGCCGGTGGGGGCATTATTTTGAGAGACCATCGAGGTAAAATGGTTGTGGCAGCATCATTCTATTACGGTTGTGTGAATAGTCTGGCGACTGAATTCCTAGCAGTGCTTAATGGTCTCAGGCTCTGCCATGCTCTCATGCATCATGTGCATTGTATTGAGGTGGACTCTCAAGTTCTTCTTGGCATCATCAATAACAAAACTAAGATCCCATGGAAATTCAGGGACCTTTGTGAAGATTCATGGGACTTGTTAGATTGGTTTGCTCCCACTGTCCAACATATATGCAGGGAGGGTAATCAAGTGGCGGATTTCTTCTCTACTGTGGTAAGCAACATATTTTTCTTGATGAAGAGGCTATCCCCTGGAGGGCCAAGGGGCTGCTTAGACTTGATCGGCTAGGCATTGGTGCTATTAGAGAGATTGGCTATTAGCCCAATCCCACATGTTCTTTTCTTATTTCCTCCGACCTTCCTTCCTTTTATTGCTTTTCGGCTTGAGGGAATGTCCTCTCGCCGTACAGGGGTATGCCCTGGTGACAGTGTATACATGATTCATTTATATAAATCACATCGCCATAGTGATGCCTAGTGGAGCGAATTGCTCTCCGGGTGTCTCATTGGTCATTTATCAAAAAAAAGTTCAAACAATAGATTCATAACAACAATAACCAAGGTAAGAACATACCAATATTGAAATTATGGGACCAAGGAAGATTTAACGACAAGGTTATGCCACGGAAGAAATTTGGCAGCATAACGGCATATTCCTTAACTTTCATAATTCATTAATAACTTTTTAAACAAGGTGTTAGGTTCTAGATAATCAATAGACCATCTAGGAGCATGGGAATATCAACCCTTAGGTCAAACCTTGGGTTAAGAATAATGAGACATAAAATAGTCGTGCCAAGGCCGTTTTAATAAAATAGCAGTCATAGGAAGGCCGCTAACACAGAGTTGCAGTCGTGTTGAAGGCCGCTACTATCTAGAAGACAGAAAACACACCGGTCGTGTAAGTGCTTTCTATACAATTAGGCTTTGAGGGTACAACCAGCTTGGCGTCCTAGTGAGAATTTCAGGCTCGTGGAGACTTACGGAGGTCTTGAAACAAGATCACCTAGTCTGGTGGAAGGAATATCCAACGGAGAGGATCACAAATCCAAGATTGTGTGCCTATAGTACAAAGTGTATTTAATGACATCATATCGGAATACGTGCCATGTACTTAAGAAAAGACTAGATGAGAGTGAGATCGTTGTAAAACAACAATCAAAACCTCAATAAAGCAAGTTCATGAACCAAGTCAAAATAACCTTTATTACAAACTATATTATAAGTTTTGGCATGAAAGTAACATAGTTTTAAAATAAGTATTTAAAGCATGAAGGACATGAAACCTAACATGATGGATACACAATAAAACCATTAACATAAATCCAGAGTAAAATCTAGGAATAAGACCTAATTACCTAAGCTTAACATATAATTAATAGGGTTAATCTACAACCTGTTTGGAGTTAACAAGTGCAAGAAACAGAACATTTAAGTAGTCTATAAAGGACCGCTACTATACGTAGGCGGTCGGTCGGGGACCACTTATAGATGTTAGCGGTCTCGATGAGACCGTTTCTATCCCTGTAACAGCAAAGGTGTCATTAGGCTATATAAGGGATAGCTTAAACGAAATAGATGCTTCTAAACATGCTAGACAGAAAAGATAAACATGCTATATCAAAGACCGGGTCATGGAGATGCATGGGTTTTCATAAGTTATGCCCAAATTATCATCTATACATTTAAAGGTAGGAATCATGCATGCATGAATAACCTAGATGCGTAGTGATAATAAAACATGAAATACACCATGTACAGAGCATGAAATTGCATGAAACTAGAGGGCTTTTACTTCTAACATATTTATTTAGCCTCTTCATGAGATAACCTACCTTTGGTTCGATCTCTGAACTTCAAATTTCTGACTGGAAGCCGACCTTAGTTTCTGCACATCCTATGCTAAACCAGCAACTTCCTGTCCCTCGTTTTCCTTAACTGCTTGACCTAATTTCATGTAAATTGGAGGATGGGTAGAAGATACAAAGGGGGAACAAAAGGCTCTAAAGGCTCAACTTGAACTAACCTCGTTCAGGGCTTCTAATCTCTTGATTTGCACTGGACAGGTGTACTGTTTCCTGTGCAACCTATAGCGAACCAGAGACTTGCAGATGCTCTATCTCTCCAACAACTAGGTCTTCTAGCACAAAAATTGGAGCTGAATTAGATAAAACTAAGGAGAACATAAAGTTCTAACGAATCAACATGAGATGAGGATTCCTTACCATCAAACAACGCGAGCCAAAACAAGGGTTCGCGTAGGTCAAACTTGAACCCTATTTACAGGTTTAACCTAGGGTTTGGGGATTAGATCGATCCAGGAATCCTAATTAGGAGTAGGATCAATCCCTACAGAGTCCTAGACATGTCTATATGTCTACACAGTTCGATCCATGGGGATTGGGATCCAAGCTTTTCACGTTTCTCTAGAGTTCGTTCACGGAAGGCAGAAATAGTCACCTTGGGACCACTAAGGTAAAGATATGGTCGTGCGATAGACCACTATTAGGTGGTCTTTCCGAATTTTGTGCAAAATACTGTTATCAACTAATTTTCTCTTTAAGGCCTATTTATCCTCATTTTAAATCTGGAAATAGCCCCAATTACGTTTCTATAATTGGGCTTGGGCCTAAAAGTCATAAAATTTGGTCTTTGGGCCTATTTGAGTTGGGCTTAGCCCTTTGGTTAATATAGGGCCTTTAAATGGATTTAATAATCTAATCTCTTCAAGCCTTTTAAAATGCTTAATAATACTATTTAATTCCTAAAAAATCCTAGAAAATTCTTGGGCATTACACCCTCTCCCACTTAAAAAGAATTTGGTCCCCAAATTCATCGTATGGAATTGCTAAGGAGAGTGTACTTACATTCAAATATCTCCGGAAACCTTTTACGCATAGCTTCTTCCGTTTCCCATGTCACCTCGTGTAGCCAAGATTTGCTCCATTGGACTTTGACCATGGGAGATGTTCGATTATTTTGATTGGCTTTTGCTCATATGTCAAATCCTTTTGTATCTCAAGATTATCATGAGTTATGACATGGAATGGATCGGGGACGTACCTTTTGAGCATTGAGATGTGAAATACATCATGGATTCCAGCTAGTTGAGGGGGCAAAGCTATTCGATATGCGACCTCACCAACCCTTTCGAGAATTTCAAAGGGGCCAATGAATCTCGGAGTAAGCTTGCCTTTGATGTCGAATCTTCAAATACCTCGACCAAGAGAAACCTTAAGGAATACATGGTCTCCTACTTGGAATTTCAGGTCGCGCCTTCTATTATTAGCATATGATTTTTGCCTGTCTTGAGCCATCTGGAGTCTCTCCTGAATAAGCTTTATCTTCTCTGTAGTATCCCTGATGATGTCGTGACAGAGAAATTACTTTTCTCCTACTTCATTCTAGCATATAGGTGAGCGGCAACCTCTTCCATACAATGTCTCAAATGGTGCCATTCGTATACTTGTTTGATAGCTATTGTTGTAGGCAAATTGCACTAGAGGCAAGTGGTCGTGCCAACTCCTTCCAAAATCAATAGCACATGCCCTAAGCATATCTTCCACCACCTGATTTGTCCTTTCAGTTTAACCATAAGTTTGTGGATGGAACGTAGTGCTAAAGTTGAGTCGGGTCCCCAATGAATGTTGTAGACCCTTCTAGAATTGTGATGTAAACTGAGGGTCTCGGTCAGATATAATGGTGACAGGGACACCATGTAGTTTAACAATTTCCTTCATGTATAGTGCTACTAATACATCCACATACCATCGACTTTTGATCGGTAAAAAATGTGCAAATTTAGTCAATCGGTCTATAATCACCCATATACCATCGTGTCCACCTCTTGTCTTAGGTAAACCCATGATGAAATCAATTCCTACACTTTTCCACTTTCACTCGGGAATATCTAAGGGATGTAGTTTCCTGACGGGCTTTAAATGTTCTGCCTTTACTTGCTGACAAGTGAGGCAACGAGATACAAAGTATGTTACTTCTCTTTTCATAATGGGCCACCAGAAATTCCTTTTTAAATCTTGGTACATCTTGGTACCACTAGGGTGAATAGCAGACCTTGATTCATGAGCTTCTTCCATGATCAACTTCTTAGTGTCGACATGATCCGGCACATAGATTCGATCTTTGAACAATAGTCTTCCATCATTTGAAATGGAGAATTCCATCTTTTGATCAATACTAGCCTCGATCTCCATCAATGCGGGGTCATTTTCTTGTAATCTGACTCGATCTTCAATCAATGTAGGTTGTGACCTTATATTAGCAATCACACATCCTTTCTCTTCTTTGTGAACATTGAGATTCAAATGAGCAAAGTCCTACATAAGATAAATCATACCTTTCTTGAGACTTGCTAGAGTTGCCATTGGTCTTTTGCTAAGAGCATCAGCTACAACATTTGCTTTGCCAGGGTGATATTAAATAGTAAAGTCGAAGTCTTTGAGGTACTCCAGCCATCTACGTTGCCTCATGTTCAATTCCTTTTGGGTGAAGAGATATTTCAGACTTTTGTGATCCAAAAATATAGTGAACTTCTCCCCATAAAGGTAGTGTCGCCAGATGATAACAGCAGCTAGTTCCAGATCATGTATAGGGTAGTTTTCTTCATGACGTTTTAACTGTCTTGATGAATTGTAAATCACCTTGCCATTTTGCATAAGAACGTATCCCAGGCCAATGCCAGATGCATCGGTATAGACTTCAAAGCCACCACCTTCAACGTGTAGTGCCAATATAGGGGGCGTAGTGAGATGATCTTTAAGAGTTTGAAAACTCTCTTTGCAATCTTTTGACCATATAAAAGGGTTCTCTTTTCTTGTAAGTCTAGTCAAGGGACGACGATATTAGAGAAATCCTTAATGAATCGCCTATAATAACCAGCCAAATCTAGAAAACTTCTAACTTCTGACACGGTCATATGTCCGCTCCAGTTCTTAACAGCTTCTACTTTAGAATGATCAACAACGATACCTTCCTTTGAAATAATATGGCCAAGGAAAGAGACCTCATTTAGCTAGAACTCACACTTGTTGAGCTTCGCGTAGATTTGATGCTCTCTTAGAGTTTGCAAAGCTATTCTTAAGTGTTGTTCTTGTTCCTCCTTAGTCTTGGAGTATATAAGAATATCATCAATGGAGATGACCACAAATCGGTCGAGATAAGATCTGAAGACATTATTCATAAGTTACATAAATGCTGTCAGGGAATTAGTTAACCCGAACGGCATTACCATGAATTCGTAGTGCCCATATCTGCTCCGAAAAGTAGTCTTGTATATGTCTTCATCTTTGATCTTGAGCTAATGATAACTCGACCTGAGGTCTATCTTGGAAAAATATTCTGCTCCTGAGATTTGATCAAAGAGCTTATCGATACGCGGCAACAGATATTTGTTCTTGATGGTGAGTTGATTTAGTCGCCGATAATCGATGCATAGCCTGATAGATCCATCCTTCTTCTTGACAAATAAAATCGGCGCATCCCAAGGGGATGTGCTAGGTCTAATGAAGCCCTTGTCTAATAACTCCTGAAGTTATTTCTTCAATTCTTTGAGTTCTTTAGGGGACATCATGTAGGGAGCTATTGAAATAGGTGCTGCTCTAGGAACGAGTTCAATGGATAAGTTTACTTCTCTTTCGGGTGGTAAACCAGGTAAATCAGATGGGAAAACATCGGGGAACTCATTCACAATGGGAATATCCTCTAAGATGATTTCCTTGGATTTCAGTGATGATTACGGAAGCAAGAAAAGCTTTACATCCTTGCGAGATGAGTTTGCAAGCATGAAGAGATGAAATAATGGTAGGATGCTTCCTATACTTGATGCCAAGGAAAGCGAATCGCGGGAGACCTGGTTTCTGAAAAGAGATTCTTCTATTGCGATAATTTATATAGATGTCATGGTCAACAAGCCAATCTACACCTAGGATAGCATCGTAGCCTTCCATGTCAAGGCATACGAGATTTACAGGAAGATTATGACCTTCTACCATTACCTCACTATCGGGGTAGTGGGTTGTAAGTCTAGTTCTAGGACCCAAGGGTGTAGTGATAGCTAGGTCCGAAGGTAGAGGAACTGATGAAACTGGCAAAGTTTTTACAAAAGCAGTAGATATAAAGGAATGAGAAGTACCAGTATTCATGAATGTAGGATGCGAATAAATTTGAATGGTACCTTCCATTAGCCATTTATCCTTGGGCGCTTCATCATCATCTAGAACAGCATTAAGACGAGCCTGTCGCTTGCGTCCACCGCTGTAAGATTAATCCTTCATGAGGGGACAATCCGGGATGCGGTGCTCCCAGCTTTCACATCGTAAACATGCCCCTAGGCATTTCTAGCATTCTTCGGCTGAGTGGCCGAACTTCTCATAGAAAGAGTAAGCCGTCATGGCTTGCTTGTCTTCTTCTTTAGCCTTTTTGTTCCTATGATCATTCTTGCTATTCCCATTCCGGGATCTCTTCTTGTTATCTGTGAGTTGTAAGTGATGCTGAATTTTTCCTCTCTTCTTCCTCGTCGATCAGACTTTCGGCTAGGATCCTCTCCTTTGCCTTTGAGTTTATCAACCTTCTCCAAGGCCCGTTCACACAAGTGTGCCTGTTGGACCATCTCTGCATGGGTCCGAATATTTTGTGGGCCAAGTTGCTGGATGAAAATGGGCTGCAGACCGTCCATGAAACGATTTGTTTTTAGCAGATCCATGCTCACTAAATATTAAGCATAAGGTGCTAGGCGAGAGAATTGTAATTCATATTCCGCTACCGACATCATGCCTTGACGTAGCAAAGGGAATTCCGCCGCCTTCCTCTCTTTAACACGCTCGGAGAAGTATTTTACTCGGAATAGTGCGAGGAATCCCTCCCAAGTGTATGGTGCATTTTGAGGTGGTGTTAGAATGGATTTCCACCAAGTACGCGCATCCTTATTGAGTTGAAACGTGGCGAGACAAACCTTCTCTTGATCGTCGCATTGCATGACCTCGAATATACGGTTCATTTCATCTATCCAGTTTTCAGCTTCATCTGGGTTGGAAGAGCCAGAAAATCGTGGAAGGTTTAGACTCCGAAAATTGCGGTGCAGATCGCCAGCACCAGCCCTCGTGCCGGCTTGGGCCATATTTTGCAAGGCCTGAGTGAGATCCGCAACAGTTTGTTACATTCCACCCCAATCGACATGGTGAGCCATTGTAAGAATAAGGTACCTAAGAGGTGTAATAAATTCATCAATTCTCATGAAATTGATGGAGTTAACCTAGATATAATTTCTAATTACTATCTCATCCCGGTCTTCTACCCAAATCTCACATGGGTGGGAAATTTTGTTCCTAGTTCATAGGTGGGAGTCCTTAAACCTTGGACTTAGCCTATGACCTGAGATTTTCTTAGGACTTTCTTATGTCTAGGCTCTGATACCAGTTAAACTGTCACGGCCCGAGATTATGCAGCGGAAACAATCGGGAACGTGAACAGTCGGCTAGTACACCTCGAGCGAGCAATATAATCAGAGTGATAACACATTCACACATAAGAAATGAATGCACATGATTTGAACAAAACTTTAACTTTTATTCGAATAATAATCAAAAGTACAAAATGTTGACTCTTGACATTTTAACTAACTAGACTCAATAAAAAGGGAAAATTACATAGCGACTCTTGACTATCAACTAATGACAATCTAAGGCTTCGCTCCTTTATTCGCTCTCGGATCCATCACATGAGTAGTCTGAATCCGACTTGCTAGAATGTCCTGAAAAGATTAGAAAAGTAGGGAATGAGCACACATGCCAGTAGGTATCTTCGTATCAATATGAAGGCAATGTTTAAGTAATTAGCATTTTCGCTCTAGAATGTAAGATAAGTACATGAGAATGCGATGGAGCACGTATAAAAAACTAATTTATCATAAGTAACACGATATGATCAAGGTGAGATAAGAGAGTTCATGTAGATTGGGAACAAGATCAAGCAAGAATGTAACATGAATATAACTTGACCTTTCATGAATAAGAATGTACTTTTCCATAACCATAAAGCCTATGCATTAGAAAGTCATATCATGAGAATGTGCTAGCAAGCATATAATTTCACAAGATTGCCTCGTGGGTCTTCACCCGTTTATAAAAAATGTACTCCCAGTGCAATGCGACGCCAGTGTTCATCATATCCCATAGTTTATAGTATGTTTCCGGCTATCTATCGAGGGGACTAGAGTTGAGCCCTTGGACACTATGCGTGCCCGCTCTTGCATTTTCAAGTTATAAATGAAGCTACTTCCACGAGAAATATAAATATGGCCAATAATATAATAAGTTCAAACAATAGATTCATAACAACAATAACCAAGGTAAGAACATACCAATTGATGAGTGTGCATTTTTACATGTTAATTTATGTTATACACACTTTTTATGAGCTTTAATATTCATCAATATGCACTTATCACACTTAATCTCAATCGTAAATCAAAGGCTCGAGGAGACAATGTTCTTACCCTCACACCACGGCCGGAAATCTATCCCAGTTTGTCCATTTTTATTTCGTATTTAATTTTGTTGGATTAAAATTCTCTCTCTAGATTTTTAAATTTCTATTTCTTAATCCTCCATATTTCTTTAAATAAATTTCATGTTCTTTAAATTCTAAAAATCAAAAAAGAAAACATTCATTTATTCTTTTTCTAAAAGAAATTCTAAGTTTTCAAATTCAACCTCTTTGTGGATTCGACCCGTGCTCACCAGTGTATTACAGTTAATTTATATTACATTGTGAGTTCGGTATTTTGATTGATTGTCGTATGTTTTTAACTACGAACATTTCGGCAGGTCGATTTTTGGCGCCGTTGCTAGGGAGGTTAGTTTTGAGTTGAAAACTTTATTTTTCTTTTGTATATATTTATAAAAAAAAGAAATAAATTGTAGTGTGTCTCCCCTTTTACATCTCCTTAAAAAAGAGAAAAAAAATCAATAAAAATAAAAAAAATAAAAGGCGAGGGATCGCGATCCAAGTAAGTATCTCAATTTTCCTTCTTGTAGTTTAATTTATTTACTGTATTTTGTTGACTATTATAATTTGATAATCTCCAAAAAAAATTATGCTGGCTAGATAGCTTCATTATAACTAAAAAAAATACTTACACAAAAAATAAAAAATTTCATTCAAGAGTAGAAACCACACCATCCATGTTCTTGGTCATGCATCATTTAGCATATGATTTCTTTTTTGTCTTGTTGTTTAATTTCTGTCATTGTATTTTGAAGATCGCGAGGGGTAAGGTATGTTCTACTTATCTTATCTTGGGCATGTATTGTTGCATAAGAATCCCTTGTTTGAAATTGTGGTGTGCATTTTATTCTGAAAATAATCAAAGGGAAATACCCATAGGCAAGATAAGGGAGGGATTTCATCACCCTTCCTTAGCCCACAAACCACATTTCCCTTGCATCTTTGCATGACCTAAGCCTTAAATAAAATTCAGTAGACATTGGCCCTAGGATCACACTGTGATTTTAGTACAATTTGAGTTTACCCTCTTGTGAAAACTGGTGTCTAAGGCAAGACGATCGAAACGACATATGCCTTAAGCGGGCTAGTGGTTTACTAATTAGGTCCCTACGAAAGTAGGGGGAGCCTCCCACTACCACACCCCTTACCTGGCCGGTGGAAATACTGAGGGTGAACTTAAGTTACACTTTAGTCATTTTGTGAAATCCCATTTGTAGGTCTAGCTCACATCTAGGTCGTTAGGTAATTTGTGTGTTAACTTGTTTGTGTTTTTAAAAATAAAAAATAAAAAAAATAAAAAATAAAATAAAAATAAAAATAAAATAAAATAAAAAAATAAAAAAACAAACTAGAGATGAATAAAGGGAGAGAAAATAAAAACTTAAAAAAATTGAAAAAATGATTAAAAAATAATATAAAAAATTTGGTGAGAGGAAAAATTTTCATCTATCGATTGGGCACATCAATTAGATAAGTTTGACTCTTTGGCTCATAAAATTGATCAAATTCTAGCCATGGATCAAAACCCCTTTATACCACCTAGTCACCATGACAATAATCACATATGGGCCAGCCCGGCTAATTATGTAGGAGGTTGCCCAAACCAAATTTCAGCTCTCACCCAAAATAGTCCGGCCTATTATGAAAGTCCATACTCTTGGTCAGTCCAAAATGAGATCCCGTCACCTATGACGGCCCAGTTTCCATTATTTACTCAAGACCAGGCTCAACCCACTCCGTTCTTTCAAGGGGGCCATGATCTATCTTTCACCCCAAGGCAAGCCCAACTATCTCCAGACCTCTCCACACCTTATTATGACCCATGTCCACACTAATTTAATTCTGGTTGGAGAGATCAACATAATTCTTCTGAAGAATCTTATCAAGATCAAGCCCAAAGTCCTCCCAAACATGATTTTCCAAATTGGGCTCACTACCCAAATGATTCTTATGATCAAGCCCAACATGGAGGACAATCCATATACTCTCGACCACCTCACTGTCAGATTGATCACCCTTCAAATTCCTACCCATCACAGTCTGACTCTGACCCCACATATCAATCTCCTTCATGCTCAGATTTCAACAAGGAGGAGAATTTTCACTAGTGTTATTAGCTCATCATGGCTCCAAATCAATGTATCCAGGCCCGGTTGGACCAACTCTCTGAAAATCTCAAGGGCATGGAAATGGATCAACTATCTAGCTACACTACTCAAAATCTTGAATATCAATTTCCTAAGTTTGACTCATATGAAAGCCTGTATAGTCAACCCATGATTCCTCAAATCCAAGGCATTGCCAACCCTGATATGGAGGAATTCATGGAGGAGGCGCCTCAGGAAGATATAGAGGAAGCTAGAGAAGAGCAGCCCATAGAGACCATGCCCAATTCCAGCTTTGAAAAAGACTATGAGGAGTATGATGATCCTAAGTTGAGGAGAGAAGAAAAGGCAGTGGATGCATTTGTTGATCAAATCCCTATAATTTCCCTTCCTGTATTTGAGGAATCCTTGTTCCAAGTGACGAACAAGGAAGAGGAGATGGTGGAGAAAGAATTGAGTGTAGCCATCAACCATTCTTCTTGAGTAATTGATGAACCTGGTGCTCCACTTGAAATTCACTCTAATTGGATATCTCATAATTTAGGGGAGGATGTGGATCTTTTACCCATCCCCGACCTTGGTGAATCCCAAATCATCTCGGATATTCTACAACTCGCCAACTGGTCAGCTCCATTTGAGTCATATGAGAATCCTTGTGTTGAGGAGCGCAGTTATTTCATTCCCGATCATCCTTATCTCCTTGACACTGGCCATGTGGTGGACTCCCCAAAAATTCATAACACCCTCATCCTTTCTCACCTAAACAATACGCAAGTAAATCCTAAAAATGAGGATGAAGAAGAAAAGTTGGGAGAAATTAAGGTCCGCATTGACGTGTTTAATACTTATAAAGACCTTAAACATAAAGAGGAATATTTTATAATTGAAGATATGATAAATCCTCCATCATTCCCTGATCGAGGAGGTCCATCTAGATTCCTAGACCCCCCTTGGCATGCTTCTATCCCATATGCGTCGAGGTAAAATCTTTTCCTTCAATGGTACAAGGGCTGGAATTTATCAGAGGATAAGATCACTTGGTGGCTCATTTTGAATGCCACCCGTTAGTTACTGAGCTACATTACGTCTGAGTGAAGACGTTAAATTTAACACTTTTTGGGAGGTAACTCAAAGTTTTAGTAATTTACGTGTGATAATAAATGACTTCTTGGGAGGCAACCCAAGTTTTTCTTATGGTGTTGTTTTTATTTTACAGATGTGAATAAATGATAAGTTGAGGGGAGAAAGATGATTACTTGCATCTATGCCCAGCCTTCAAAGGCCAAAGTACCACCTTCTATTCACGCGAGGATGCCCGTCAGGTTGTCCCGTTCCTTTACAAAACATCATGATTACATTGTTCAGTGAATCCGTATTGTTCATGCCATTGAGGAAAATGTCATTTAAGTTGGGGGGACCGGAAATCATGTTACATTCTTATACAACCTCATTTTTCTATAAAAAAAAACTAACAAAAAACCCAATTGAGTTTTCTTGATTCATGCTCTCACTAAAAGAGAATCGGGAATGAAAACGGCTATGGAATGGGATGATGGAGATTATTTTGTAATCTAGCCAAGAAAACCTGACTTAGAATCATTTAAAAGTCCATTAGCACTGACACAAAGAAAATCACTTACACACTGATGAAGCAAGCAGGACAAGCCTTCTGTTATTTAAGTGTGGTGTCTAATAGTTTACATTTTTCAGTGAAGAATCTTTTTGGAAAAAGTTACCTGCCAAATCAACTGTGAAAATCACACCTTGAAAAAAAAAGAAGTATATAAAAAAAACCATGAAAAATGCCTTGGATCTTAGTAACCATGCCTACTTCTCCTAAGGCAAGAGTTGAGGCTCGCGTCGAACGGTGAAGGGATGTGCAGCACCATGTGTTTAAAAAAATGAAATAAGGCTGAGTGAAAGCTACCATGCTCAATGTGCCGAACTAGAAACTGTAGAATTGAATGACACCTATCTAGAATAGCAATACGAGGGATGCAATTGTCTGGCTGTGGATTTATATTTCATGAGCACGAGTGCTATTGAACTTTGGATGCATTCTCAGTTATGTCCATAAATATCTCATTTAAGGCTAGTATGCTTAACTGATCCAAAATCCTGCACTGAGTCAATTTTATGAAAGATGATCTCGAAATGAGGTTAGGATATTGTACACTCTTGTTAGTCCTAAACTCTAAAATTGTTTGCATTGCTAAGGGATTAGCAATGAGTATGTTGGGGGGTGTTATGAGTGTGCATTTTTACATGTGAACTTGTGTTATACACACTTGTTATGAGCTTTAATATTCATCAATATGCACTTATCACACTTAATCTCAATTGCATATCAAAATGTTTAATTGCTAGATTTTATTAAATTTTGATACTATTTTACAAGCACAAAGAAAAAGACAACAAGAAGAATGAAAAGAAAAAAAAAGAAGACAAATGGGCCAAAGCCCATTCACACCGCCAAAGGTCCATGGGCTTGTTAAAAGAAAAAAAAGTAAAGCAGCTGGCTTTTAATAGAAATAAGTATATGTAATATATATATATATATATATATATATATATATATATATATATATATATATATTGCAGGCGCATGGCGGGAGCGGCCAACCAAGGCGTAGGAGGTCGGCCAAAGGTGGCCACCACATGGCGCACGGGTGACGATGCGGCAACGCGTGGCGGGCTTCAGGAGGCTTCATGCAAGCGAGGGCTTCAAACACGCGATCGACAGGCAGCTAGCCAGTCAACGTGCTGGCACGGCGGGGGATCAATGCGCACGCGTGCGAACATGTGGGAAGGTCGACGCGCGGCAAAGCAGTGAAGGCGCCAGTAGGTTAGCGCTTGCGGCTTCAACGTTGGCAGCCAACCAACCTGTCGTTCTTCACGCGGCGTGTTACACGCGATCATGCGGCCACGATAGACAAAAGAAGAGTGTCGACGCCGTGGTTCACGCAGAGAGAGAAAGAGAGAGAAGGCGAGAGAGAGAAGAAGAGAGAGAGAGAGAAGCAAGGCAGGCGGTGTCTTCAACAAAAGCGGCCAATGGCCATCTTCTTCATGTGGCCCCTTGGCAGCTTCAAACAAGGCAATGTGGGCAGATTCATTCACACGGAAGAGAGAGGAGAAAGAGAAGGAAAATGTATGGTGGGCTTGGGGTATTCACATGGAGAACAGAGACTACTTTGGGCTCTATAAAAGGAGGGCATGGCATGTGAAGGGCCTCTCTCCTCCTCTCATACGTAGATTCAATCCATCATTTTATTTCCCTTTCATTTCTAGTGGTAGGAGTTGGCTTTCCTTTCTATCCCTCTCTCTTATTGTTGTTATAATTTATTTTTTTATTGTTATAATTTGTATGCATTTTTGAGTTGGTTTAATTTAAGTTTAATGCTGGTGTTGTTATTTACATTTTTATATTGCACAATCTTTCTCCATCTCCTTAACCTCTCGTCAAAATTCTTTCTCGATCATCTTCTAAAATTCTTCCAAACACGGTCAAGAGAAACGGATCTCTCCGGTCGAGTGCACGTAGTCGTCTTTGACGATTCGTAAATCAAACGCTTGAGGAGACGACGCCGT